>CM053166.1:28820240-30070240 GCA_028571685.1 Heterohyrax brucei | reverse complement strand
GAATAAAAATATTAAAAAATGTTTTGACGAAGGTGAAGTGGTTTATGTTGTGGCTAAACTGGATTTCTCTCTTCTTTGCTTATTTTCATGACTTATTTGTTTCTTTCCTAACCATTGAATTAATTTAACAGAACATAGTGTACTGTCTTGGAAACTCTGGTTGCGTAGTGATTAAGTGCTATGTCTGCTAACCAAAGGGTTGGCAGTTCGAATCCTCCAAGTGCTTCTTGGAAACTCAGGGGCAGTTCTACTCTGACCTATAGGGTTGCTATGAGTTGGAACTGACTCAACAGCAGTGGCTTTCTGTGTATTATCATAGACATAAATGGTGGTCAGTGAGTGTTTATGGTGATAATGATAATCTATTTTACTTTGCACAATGACTGACTAGTATGCCTCTTAGGACTATGTTCCCAGGAACTGAATACTCATTGAAATCAGAGTACTAACAGCACTCTACCTCCATAATGAAGTGCTAGTTGGATATAGTTCAAATGCAGAACACCAGTAATAATAAACATTAAGCAAATAACAGCTTAGCTGCAAGACTCTTCTGCTTTAATTTCCTGATTAAGATTGTGATTTCAGTGGGGGAATAATATCTTCTTGTCACAACAGCATCGTTTATAATAATAACAACTTAATCACTCAGAGTCTCCCGTGAATGTGCTGCTCCCCATAGCTTGCTATAGGATGTTGCTTAAATTTAAGTGAGTTCTTTGTTATGTTGTGTTCTGTTAAGTCAGATTATAAAGACACACTATTTGGAATAGTCTTTTGATGGCCTGATAGAGAAAGACCTTTGCTTATTCACTGATGACAAGTGATGTCAAGTGCCTAAATAGTGTACCAAACCAAAACAAATCCATTGCTGATTCTGACTCATAGTGACCCTGTAGCACAGAGTAGAACTGGCCCATAGAATTTCCAAGGAGTACCTGGCAGATTTGAACTGATAACCTTTTGTTAGCAGACATAGCACTTAACCACTGTGCCACCAGGGTTTCCAAATAGTGCCCCACTCTGGTAATATAACAGTGAATGAAACACACAAGACCTCTGTTCCCATGGATCTTAAAGGTAGACTTGCAAAATACAATGTTCGTTTCAGTCAGGCTGGGGTCTTAAGAAGAATCATGCATTTGAAAAATAGAACTGAACTGAAAGTAGGCTTAGAGCACCTAGACATGCTCTAAACCAATGTCCCACTGTTAATTACTTTACAGTGGTTGCCCCATTAGTTAAAAGTAAGAGGAGATAACAGGAAGGCAAGAAATATTGATAAATTTCCCAGTTGAGCCAAGTTTGGTAAGTATAAAAAATGAAGTGTAGTTAATAAAGCACAAAGCAGAAGATTTCCTTTTAACTCATAGTTATTATACATCATCATTAGAGAAGGGACTTGCTGCTCCTGTGTGCGAGATTAATCGCCTGGGCATTCGTCTCTTTGACCTCAGCTGAAGTGGAAGCACCAGGCAACACAAGCAGAAAATGAAGTAAAAAGAAGTACTATCTAGTATTTCATCTGGGCAGGGAAATTAAAGAGAGGAAACGCTTAAATTGTGGGGGAGAATGTGAAAGGCAAGGGTGTTGCTCTTTTCTTTCCCTTGACAATCCTACCCTTGGAGAAGCAGCTGGTAGCTCCTGGGTGACTGGGCTGAGTCATTTCTCTTTTCAGTTATAGGAATATCCTATTAACCAAGAGATGGAGTCGGGACAGCAGTTTGGGGGAGAGAGAAGAGAAGAGGAATATTTTTCTCAGGGAGAAAAAGGCACATCTGTCAGCAAGAGTGACATGCAAGGTAACTTTTGCCCACTGCTGTGATTTTCATTTTGAACGTTGTGAAAGGAAACAGTGTTTCAAGCAGTCTAAAAAAATAATGGCGACCAGGCCTTGGAACATGTAACTGTTATCTGGAGGATTGATGTTCTATTGCCAAACCTACTGCCATTGAGTCCATTCTGACTCATTGTGACTCTACAGGACCCGGTGGAACTGCCTTATAGGGTTTCCAAGGCTGTAAATCTTCCCTGAAGTTGACTGTCACATCTTCTCTTTTTATAAGCCCCATTGTACCTAGCTTCTTAGAGCCATTTACTTTTTCTGGAATCTAAATGGCTGCCCCACATGCATATAGAATAACATTCAAATTTCTGTGACTTCTGATTACTTTTTACAGTATATAGACAAGAAAAGCAAGTGAATCTCAAATTCTTACATATTCTATGAAATGCTGAAGACTATGATCCGATAATTCATCAGATGTCATTTCCAGGCCTGTGGTTCCATTATTTTATTAAAATGCTCATTAAAAGTGAAGGTTGCCTCTGATTATTGTTATGTATCAAACTTAAAAAGGAAACAAAACTCTTAATCCCATTTTCAAACTAAATTGGATAGTTGTGTTTAGATGCGCTTTTCCTGTAATGAAACAGAAGTCAGTATCAGGTGCTGCTGATGATCTTCATGTAGAAATAGAACTGTTTTTAGCCTAAGATTTCTTAATATGGATGAAGCAGCAGTAAAATGTAATTCAGGTAATTTATCATGGATCACTGGAGTCTCCATTCTTTTGTGACACAGTTGTGAGGACTGAAAATAAAACAAAAATATAGAGAGTAGAGAAAGTTTTTAATGTCATCTTAACACAACATAAAGCTATTTGGATTTTTATTTTACACACTTCCAGTATAGTCTCTTGGGAAGTTTTCTTTTTGGATTCTGCTTCTCATATCACAGATTCATTATTTTTATGCAGCGATAATATTTTTAAATGTATCTTTGTGTTAGTTTTAGATTTCCTGGCTGAAGTACTGAGAAACTGCTTTGCAGTCCTCGTATGGTCATGGACTTAGATGTGTGAATTTTAGTTGCTTACATTACCTCTTTGAAATTGCCATGTCTTTTCTAGAAATGTTAGTGTCAGGTGCTGTCGAGTCAATTCTGACTCACAGAGATCTGTTGTACAACAGAACAAAAGACTGCCTGGTCCCGTACCATCTCTATGCTCATTGTTATGTGTAAGTCCCCTGATGCAGCCACTGTGTCAATCCATCTCATTGGGGTCCTCTTTATCACTGATGCTATACTTTACCAAGAATGATGTAAAAGGACTGGTTTCTCCTGATAACGTGTCCAAAGTAAGTAAACCCTAGTGCCATCATCCTTGCTTCTAAGGAGCATTCTGGCTGTAATTCTTCCAAGACAGAAGTTCATACTTAGAATGATGTAAAAGGACTGGTTTCTCCTGATAACATGTCCAAAGTAAGTAAACCCTAGTGCCATCATCCTTGCTTCTAAGGAGCATTCTGGCTGTAATTCTTCCAAGACAGAAGTTCATACTTCTGGTAGCCTGTGATGTATTCAGTATTCTTTGCCAACACCATAATTCAAAGATGTCAGTTCTTCTTTTGTCTTCCTTTTTCATTGTCCAGCTCTCCTGTGCATATGAGGTGATTGAAAGTACCATGGTTTAGATCAGACATACCCAAGTCCTCTAAATGACAACTTTGCTTTCTAACACTTTATAGAGGTCTTTCACTGTAAGGTCGCTATGAGTTGAAATTAACTCGATGGCAGTGAGTTTGGGATTTTGGTTTTGCAGCAGATTCGCCTAATGCAATACAATGTTTGATTTCTTGACTGCTGCTTCCATGGATGTTGATTGTGCATCCAAGTAAGATGAAATCCTTGACAACGTCAACATTTTTTCCACTTCCCGTAATGTTGCTTATTGATCCAGTTGTGAGGAGTTGTGCTTTCTTTATGTTGAATTGCAATCCATACTGAAGGCCGTAGTCTTTGATCTTCGTCAGTAAGTCTTCAGGTCCTCTTCACGGTCAGCAAGCAAGGATGTGTCATCTGCATATTGCAGATTGTTAATGCTTCTTCCAATCCTGGTGCAGAATTTTTCATACAGTCAAACGTCTTTTTCTGAGATTATTTGCTCAGCAGATTTGATAAATATGGTCAAAGGATACAACCCTGATGTATACCTTTCCTTGTTTTAAGCTATGCAATATCCTCTTGTTCTGCCCAAATGACTGCCTCCTGGTCTGTGTGCAGGTTCCGCATGAGCACAGGTGTTCTGAAATTCTCAGTCTTTGCAAAGTTATCCGTAATTTTTGATGAACCATGCAGTTGGATGTCTTTGCCTAGTCAGTAAAACACAGGTAAACATTTTTCTGATATTTTCTACTTTCAGCCAAGATCTATCTGATATCAGCAATGATATCCTTGGTTCCACATCCTCTTCTGAATCTGTCTTCAATTTCTGGCAGTTCCCTGTTGAAGTACTGCTACAGCCAGTTTTGAATCATCTTCAGCAAAATTTTACTTTTGTATGATGTTAATGATATTGTTCAATAATTTCTGAATTCTGTTGGTTCAACTCTCTGCAATGGGCACAACTATGGATCTCTCCCAGTCGATTGGCCAGTATCTTAGTTACCTAGTACTGCTATAACAGGAAGGCTACAAATGGATGGCATTAAAAAACAGAAGTTTATTTTTATATAGTCTGTTAGACTAGAAGTCTAAATTCAGGGCATCAGCTTCAGGGGAAGCCATTTTCTCTTTGTTGATTCTTGGAGGAGGTCCTTGTCATAAAGCTTCCCCAGCTGAGGAGTATCCCAGCTCAGAAACCCCAGGTCCAAAGGACTTGCTGATGCTCTGGCTTTTGTTTCTTGCCAGTATGAGATCTCCCTGTTTCTCTACTCACTTCTCTCTTTTGTGTCTTGAAAGAGGCAGACTTAAGACACAACCTAATTTTGTAGATTGAGTCCTGCCTCATTAACATAAAAAGCAATAATCCAATCTTGTTAACATCATGAAGGTAGGATTTAAAACACAAAGGCAAATCACATTAGATGAAAAAGTGGTGAGCAAGCACACAATAGGAATCACTGGACCAGCCACACTGACACACATTTTTTGGGGAAACATAATTTAGTCCATAATACCCAGGAAGTTGTCTTCCAAATTTCTTGACATAAACTAGTGAGCACCTCCAGTGCTGTATCCACTTGTTGAAATAATCTATACTGATATTCTGTCAATTCTTGGAGCCTTGTTTTCACCATTCCCTTTAGGGTGCTTGGACTTCTTCCTTCAGTACCATCTGTTCTTGATCTTATGCTAACTCCTGAAGTGGTTAAATATCGACCAATTATTTTTGGTACAGTGACTGTAGTACTCTTTCTATCTTATTTTGATGCTTCCTGTGCCATTCAATATTTTCCTTGTACAGTCCTTCAGTATCATAACTTGAAGCTTGAATTTTTTTTTTGCAGTCCTTTCAGCTTGAAGAATGCCAAGTTTTTCCATTTTAGTTTTCTAACTCCAGGGTTTTGTATGTTTCATTACAGTACTTGATTTTGCCTTCTTTTTTTTTTTTTTATTAATTGTGATTAAGTGGAAGTATCCAAATCAATTTTCCATGCCTGCCTATCTGCAGCTCCATTTGCTCTCCTCACCCAGTGACAGCATAATTCACTTTTTCACTCTTTACTTCTAGTATACTCTTAAAGAGCACTTATCCCCTCCTCTCTGCCCTCTTCTCTCCCATCTAGAAAGAAACCAGTAGGAGAGCCTCCTATAAATGTATAGAACCATAGAATACACACACCATATGGTCACACTGTGTCCTTGAGTCCAGTCCATTCTTATCTGAAGAGTTGACCTCAGTAGTGGTTCCTGGTCAGGTCCAGAAGTATGTGTAGGGGCCATGTTCCTGGGGGACCATCCAGGCTGTCGGACCAACAGTTGTAGTCTTCTAGTGGAGTTCTTGAGGTGCATATCTCTTTTTTTCATGTTGCCTCAGAGACTTTACATTGTGTCTCCCATCATGGCTGCCATTGGTGGTGGCCTGGCACCATCTGGTTCTTCTGGTCTCATGCTTATGCAGTCTCTCATTCATACAGGTCCTTCTGTCTCCTGGGATCTTTTTTCATCACGTCTTTGTTTTCAGTCATCTGTTCCTGATGAGTTGGGACCATTTGGTGTACCTCAGCTGGCAGCTTGCTAGCTTTTAGGACCCTAGACACCACTCACCAATATGGGGTGCAGAAGAATCTCTTAGCAAAAGACTAGTTGTGTCAGTTGACCTCAATGTCCCCTGAAAACATGGTCCCAAGAACCCTGTCCCTGCTACTCTATCCTTTGAAATATTGAGTTGAGTTTAGAAAGCCTTTCAGTTTCTGGTGTAGTCCAGTTATGTTGATCTGCTCTCTACTGCGTGTTGTCATTGCTTTTACCTAACCAAATTCCTGTAGACTGCCTAATCTATGACCAATCCTCTCCTCCCTCCCAACTCTTGTAGCCACCAAAGAGTCTTTTGTTCTGTACATAAGTCTATTTTTAAGTCCTTATATCATAAGTCTAATACAATACTTGTCATTTTGCCATTGATTGATTTCACTCAGCATAATGTCTTCTAGCTGAAACCAGGTTATGAGATGCTTTCTGAAATCATCATTGTTCTTTATCATTGCATAGTGTTCTTTATCATTGCGTATATGTACCATAGCTTGTTTATTCATTCATCTGTTGATATGCACCAAGGTTGGTTCTATCTTTTTGCTATTGTTGACAGTGCTGCAATAAACACTTGTGTGTGTATCTGTTTGTGTGACTGGCTTTATTTCTGTAACATATATTCAGAGCAGTGCGATTGCTGGATCATATGGTATTTCTATTTCTTGCTTTTTTAAGGAAGCGCCAAATTGCTTTCCAAAGAGGTTGTACCATTTTGCATTCCCACCAACAGTGTAGGAGAGTTCCAGTCTCTCTGCAGCCTCTCCAGCATTTGTTGTTTTGTGTTTTTTGGATACTGCCAACCTTGTTGGGGTGAGATGGTATCTCAGTATAGTTTTGATTTGGGTTTCTCTGATAGCTAATGCCTGCAGTACCTTGTAGATTATGGAAATCAGATGTCTATCCAGCATATAGTTGCCAAATATTTTTTCCCATTCTGTAGGTAGTCTTTTAACTCTCTTGATAAAGTCTTTGGATAAGCATAAGTGTTTAATTCTCAGTAGTTACCAATTTATCTGTTTTCTCTTCTGTTGCTTGTACATTGTTGGTCAGATTTTGTAGTCTGTCTAAGCCATGTGTTAGAACTTCCATTATTGACCCTATTTTTTTCTTGCATGATCTCTATTGATTTGGGTTTAATATTTAGGTCTTTGATCCATTTTGAGTTAGTTTTTGTGTAAGGCGTGAGATACGTGCCTTGTTTCGGTTTTTTGCAGACAGATATCCAATTTTGACAACACCATTTGTTAGAGAGACTGTTTTTATCCCAGTTTATAACCTTTGGGCCTTTATCAAATTTTGTAAGAGGACGGTGATATTTCTGGATTCTCAATTCTGTTGCATTGGTCTGAATGTTTCTTTTTGTACCAGCACCACGCTGTTTTGTCTACCATGGCAATGTAATAAGTTCTAAGGTCAGGTAGTGTGAGGACTTCCACTGTGTTCCTCTTTAGTAGTACTTTACTTATCTTGGGTTTCTTCACTTTCCAAACAAAGTTGGTGATTTGTTTCTCCATCTCATTGAAAAATGACACTGGACTTTGTATTGGGATTGCACTGTATGGGTAGATCACTTTGGGTAAAATAGACATTTTCACAATGTTAACTCTTCCTATCCATGAGCAGGGTAGGTTTCTCCACTTATGTAAGTCTCTTTTGGTTTCTTGCAGTAAGGTCTTGGAATTTTCTCTGTATAGGTCTCTTATTTCTCTGGTCAGATTTATTCCTAGGTATTTTATCTTCTTGGGGGCTATAGAAGATGGTATTGATTTCAAAATTTCCTCTTTGATGACCTCTTTGTTGGCGTAAAGGAATTCTGCTGATATGTTTATCCTATATCCTGAAACTTTGCTGAACTCTTCTACTAGTTCCAGTCGTTTACTTATGGATTCTTTAGGGCTTTGTGTGTATATGATCGTATCATCTGCAAATAGGAATATTTTTAATTCTTCTTTGCTGATGCAGTTGCCTTTTATTTCCTTGCCTTGTCTAATTGCTCTGGCCAGAACCTCTAACACAACATGGAATAGAAGTGGTGACAGTGAGCATCCTTGTCTAGTTCCCATTCTCAGGGGGAATTCTTTGAGTGTCTCTCCATTCAGGAAGATGTAGATGGTTGGCTTTGCATAGATGCCCTTTAATGTGTTGAGGAATTTCCCTTCTATTCCTATTTTGATGAGAGTTTTTAACATGAATGGGTGTTGGACTTTATCAAATGCCTTTTCTGCATCAATTGACAAAACCAGATGATTCTTATCCTTTGTATTATTTATGTGGTTGATCACATTAATTGTTTTTCTGATGTTGAACCAGCCCTACATCCCTGGTATGACTCCAACTTCTTCAGGATCAATTATTTTTTTTGCTGTGTTGTTGAATTCTATTGGCTAGGATTTTGTTGAAGATTTTTGCTTCTAGATTCATGAGTGATAATGGTCTATAATTTTCTTTTTTTGTGGGATCTTTCCCTGGCTTTAGTACCAGGGTTGTGCTGGCTTCACAGAATGAATTTGAGAGTATTCCATTCTTTTCAGTGCCGTGAAATAGTGTCAATGTTATTGGAATTAACTCCCCTCTAAGAGTTATGTAGAATTCTCTGGTGAAGCCATCTGGGCCAAGACTTGATTTTTGTCTTTCTGAGCCACTTTTTGAAATCTTCTGTTCAGTTCTTTTATTTAATCACTTCTTATGTTTGCTTTAGTTACTCAGCATTCAAGAGCAAGCTTCAGAGTCTCTTTTGACATCTTTTTTTCTTTCTGTCTTTCATGTCTTTTTAAGCATCCTTTGCTGTCTGCACATGTGGTGTCATATTCCATGACTTGTCTGGCCTTGGGTCATTAGTATTCAGGTGTCAAATATATCCTTGAGATGGTCTCTGTATTCAGTTGGGATGTACTCAAGGTTGTATTTTGGCTCTCATGGACTTGCTCTAATTGTCTTCAGCTTCAACTCAAGCTTGCATATGAGCAGTTGGCTTTCTATTCTGTTGTCAGCTTCTTGGCTTTGTTCTCACTGGTGATATTGTGCTTCTCCATTGCCCCTTTACACAGATGTAGTAAATTTAATTTCTATGTGTTCTACCTGGTGATATCCGTGTGTATAGCCATTGTTGTTAAGACAGGTATTTGCAATAAGTAAGTCATTGTTCTCGCAAAATTCTATTATATGATCTCTATTGTCATTTCTATCACAAAGGCTGTTTTTCAACTACTGTTCCTTCTTCTTCATTTGTAACTTTACCATTCCAATCACCAGTAGTTGTCAATGCATCTTGAGTGCATGTTTGATCAATTTCAGACTGCAGAAGCTGGCAAGTCTTCAATTTCTTCATCTTTGGCCTTAGTTTTTGGTGCATAAATTTGAATTATAGTCATATTAACTGGTCTTTCTTGTAGGTGTATGGGTATTATCCTCTGACTGATAGCATTTTACTTCAGAATAGATCTTGAAACATTCTTATTAATGATGAATGAGATGTTATTCCTCTTCAATTTGTCATTCCTGGCATAGTAGACCTAACATTTTCTGATTCTGGCCAATATGAGTACATTTCAGCTCATTAATGCCTGGGATATTGATCTTAAGTGATCCATTTCATTTTTGATGACTTCATATTTTCTTAGATTCATTCTTCATGCATTCCATGTACTGATTATGGATGTTAGCAGCTGTTTCTTTTCATTTTGAGTCATGCTATCTCAGCAAATGAAGATCTTGAAAACTTTTTCCATGTGATTAAAGTCGACTCTCCCTTGAGGAGGTATCTCTTCCTCAGTCATATTTTGAGTGCCTCATCTTCCAGCACTTCCAGGGGCTCATCTTCCAGCACTATGCCAGATAATGTTCTGCTGTTAATTCATAAAGTTTTCATGGGCTAATTCTTTTCACAAGTAGACTGCCAGGTCCTTTTTCATAGTCTTAGTCCATCATGGTTGACCTAGCTGGTGTTTGAAATAGCAGTGATATAGCTTCCAGCATCACAGCAACATACTAGACACCACAGTAAGACAAACTGATAGAAACATGGAGCTCCTCAGAGTAGCCAGTACTAAATCTCGCCCATATGTTGGCTTTGTTATTTGAAGAAAATCTGACAAAGGAAGTTGAAAATGTGTATATCAATTCTTCAATCACATTAAAGTTATTAATAAAGCAAACTAAAATACCATTTGTTTTTTTCATATAATATTAGTGTTCCTGGAGAGCATGCTTATTTTTTTTTGAATTTTATTATGTTTTAGGTGAAAGTTTACATCATAAATTAGTTTTTCATTTAAAAATTTCATACACAGATTATTTTGTGGCATTAGTTACAGTTCCTACAATGTGTCAGCACTTTCCTCCTGTCCTTTTCCATCCCAGTTCACCATGTCCATTTGTCCAGTTTTCCTGTCCCTTCTTGTCTCTTTGCTTTTGGTCATGTATTGCCTATTTTGTTGTATATACTTGGTTGTACTAAGAAGCACTATATATTATTTTTAAACTGTATATTGTAATTAGACTAAAAGCCAAGTCCAAGCCAAGTGCCGTCTTTTAAAATGTAATTTTTTTTAAATGGGTGACTTTTCACAAATGTGTATCTGCTAAATCTTTTAACTTTGGTGGATAATTCTTCTAAGCCTGAATTGATATTGAAATTACGTGTGGCTCAGTATTGCTAGGTGCCTTTAAGTCAACTTTCAACTCACAGCCACCCCATGTGACAGAATAGAGCTGCCCCATAGGATTTTCTGATGTTGAACCAGCCTTGCATCCCTGGTATGAATCTCACTTGGTCATGATGGATTATTTTCTTGATATGTTGTTGTATTCTATTGGCAAGAATTTTGTTGAAGATTTTTGCATCTAGATTCATGAGTGATATTGGTCTGCAGTTCTCTTTCTTTGTTGGGTCTTTCCCTGGCTTAGGTATTCAGATTATGCTGGCTTCACAGAATGAGTTTGGGAGTATTCCATCCCTTTCTATACTGTGAAACAGTCTCAGTAGTATTAGAAATAACTCTTCTCTAAATTCTTGGTAGAATTCTGCCGTGAAGCCATCTGGGCCCGGACTTTTTTGGTTGGCAGTGTTTTGATGACATTTTCAATCTCTTCCTTTGTGATAGGTTTATTAAGTTGTTCTGCTTCACATTGTGATAATTTGGGTAGGTGGTATGAGTCAAGGAATTTGTCTATTTCCCCTAGGTTTTCAAATTTGTTACAGTACAGTTTTTCATAGTATTCTGTTATGATATTTTTGATTTCTGTTGCATCTGTGGTGACAACTCCCCTCTCATTTCTAATTTGGGTTATTTGTTTCCTTTCCTGCTTTTCTTTAGTAAGTTTAGCCAGTGGTTTGTCAATTCCCGTAGGATTTTCTAGGCTGTAATCTTTTTAAGAGCATGTCTTAGACTGGGTTCTTTAGAGAAGCAAAACCAGTAAAGCATATAAATATATACAGAAAGATATTTATATAAAGGAAATGGCTCACACAGTTGTAGAGGCTGAAACATCCCATGTCTTGGAAACTGGCAAATCCAAGGTTGGCGGGTCAGAGAGCAAGCTTCCAGCTCACAGGCTGTGAAGGTCAGTGAATCCCAAGATGGCAGTGACACCGCAGGTTTTCTGCTGATTCACGGAGCTGCAGTGGCTGGCGAACCCAGGATGGGCAGGTCAGAGAACGGGACTCTTACTTGCAGGCTGTGAGGGTCAATGAATCCAACAGCTACTAGTTCAAGTCCCAAGAGGCAGATGTAAGAAGACAAGTGAGCAGCGGCTGCTGGATCACCAACAAGCCAAAACGTTGTCACCATGAGCAGACAGGAAGTAGGTGGTGAAAGGCAGAGAGATGAAGGCTGAGGGGGCATGAGCCACTGCAGGCCCTGCCCCTGTGGGGTGCTGTAGCACATTCTGTCATGGCAGTGGGCATAACATTGTACAACTGCCCAAACACTGAGAATCATGGCCCATCCAAGCTGACACACAGTCTTAACCATCACAGAGCAGATCAGCAGGTCTTACTTTCACAGAGCGACTGGGTGAGTTCAGACTACCAGCCTTTCCATTACTAGCAGAGTGCTCAACCATTAAGCAACCAGGGTACCTTTAATATGGGTAACTTCAATTTAAGACAATTTTTCTGAACACAAAATTGAAAATACTAGTTTTATTGAATGCAGCTCAGGTGTGTGCATGTGTGCCTATGTGTGTGTAGACTGATACGGACTGGGTCAAAATAGGACTGTTGGAACCATTTCCCTGAAGAGTTTGTAGTTCTCACCACTATTTATAATTCAAAATAAAAACGATGTTAAATGGTGAAAAAAATCTGATTTTTCCTATGTCGATGTTAATTACTTTAAATGCTTTCTTTGCAATATAAATTATATTCCTTTTTCACTAAATATTTTCATAGATCCTTTCCTGACTGATGCCCTAAGCACATTGCATGGTGGGCATGTGGATACTCACATTTAGATTGCTTAATTTTAATCAAATTAACCAGATATTGACAAATCTCTGCCTCAACTCTATGAGCAAAGCCTTTGAGTGCATCTTTCAAGCTACTTGCTTTTCTAAGTGTTTGTTTTTAGTCTAATTTATCCTCTTAGTCTCAGTGGGAAGGAAAAAATTTCTGTGAAATATGTGCTCAGCTTCTTGTTCAGTCCCAAATGAAATTTGTACTCAAAAAGGCTTAGTCTTTTGGAAAATTTTAGCATTGAAAAGAAAGATTTGACTCTAGTTGTTTTTTAAAAAACAAAATAAGTCTATGAAAAAGTCCGAATCATAGAGTTGAAAAACATTTCAATAATAATCCCTAAAGATGAATTAAAGTGCTTTGTTTTCTCTGTAATTATTTTTGAGATAATCTCATAGAGCCTAGTATGGTGAGAATTTGATGAGTTTCTCTATTAAATCTGTTCTAGCTACACATTAATGCCTAGTGTTTTATAGACTTGTGGTTGTCTTTTTTGGGAGGTTTATATGCAGTTTCCAGCTGACATGTTAGTGAGCAGAAGCTAATGAACTAAACTCAGTGCACACCAACATGACTACATTTGTTTGATTTACTCTCTGTTTAGTCTATTTTCTCACTCCCGTGGCTTTTAGCTTCCAAGACAACCAAGGACCATTTTAGGGATTTTCTATCACGGTTCTTTAACCTGAGGTTATTAAAAATACGGCCTCCAGATTGTAGCTCCTGGGAGCAAAGAATAAAAGATAATGTTGACAGCCATAGATGAAAGTCATGGATCTGAAAACCAGAAACCAAAACCAACTGCTGTTGAGTCGATTTTGACTCATAGTGACAACCTAGGACAGAGTAGAACTGCCCCCTAGGGTTTCCAATGAACATTTGGTGTATCCTAACTGCCAACCTTTGGGTTAGCAGCTGTAGCTGTTAACCAGTGCATCACCAGATCATAAAATAAATTTTCTATTTTGGAGCATATGAGGAGTCATCTCAAGTCAGGGCTGAAAGTGAGGCACAGGCCTGGGAGGACCCTTGGAACAGGACATAGAAGCAGAAACCCTACTGAGGCAGAAATACGGTAGGAGAGGCCACGGAGTCCATATAGGTGTGAGGTAGAAGAAGCAAGGAGAACAGATGTTAACAATACAACTGAAACCTAAGATTGGAGATGAGCCAGTAAGAATGCAGAATGTGATGTAACAGAGATAGCAGTGTCTCTGAATCAGAAGGGAAACAAACAGCAGAGATGAGAGAAACACTACTGATGACTAGGGATGTGTTATTGTCTGAGATGAAACTGAGAACATCTAGCATTATGGCAATTCTGGAATACATTCATGCATTTCTATTTCTATTTGTGTGATAAACTAGGTCAGACACACAAGATTGAAGTTATAGTCAAGAAGTTAGCACTTTTTTTCTTCATTATTATAGTATCTGGGTCTTAGTTTGCTCATTTGTAACAGGAGTTTGAAGGAGACCTAGACATTGGCATTAATGGACTACACTCTGTCCTATAGGATGGCTGTGCGTCAGAATCAAATTGATGGTAACAGTTTTTTTGGGGGGGTGGGTAAGGAGATTTGATGTGTAAAAGAGAAATCTTAAAATTTTAAGTGTAATTTGTTTCACTTATTGGTAAAAATAATGTAAAGACTCAATTAAGATATGCACAGAGTAAGAAAAGTATGAAAGCAGAGATATGAGGCTATATTGAAGGGAAGAGATTCCAAGGAGATATCAAGGAAAATGAGATGCAGTACTCACTGAAAGTCAGCAGGAAATTAAGCTCTGAGTTTCCTGGTAGCAGAGGCAAAAAGGGCAAAAGAGATGAGCTTCAGAATTTTTGCTGTCAGGTGAAAAGAAGAGTACAGTCAGCTAAGGACATTGATGCATTGCTTTTATTTTATTTTAGAATTTATCATTTAGAGAAGGGCCAGCAAACTAGTACGGCCCATGAGCCAAATCCAATTCCTCACCTGTTTTTTAAAATAGAGTTTTGTTGGAACACAGCTGAGCTTGTTCGTTTACCTATTGCCCATGTCCATTTTCATACTATAATGCTGAGTAGCTGCAACAGAGACCCTGCATTCACAAGAGCTGAGTAATTTAATATTTGGCCCTTTATAGAAATAGTTTGCTGGCCATTGGTGTAGAAATATTTTAAGAGGGACACTGAATAAAATAGTATATATTCTTTTTAACAATGGCCGAACGCAATTTAGTGAAGGCATGAATGTGTATAGGCATGTGTGTTCAGAGGTGGAGTGGGGGCTTTATACCAGTATACACCATGATCTTTGCTATCTGGTTATAATAGGTGTTTGCTGTCCTAAAACACTGAGCACCCATTCCTTTCATATTGGTAAAAGTTGCCTAATTTAATTCAGATACCCATGTCTCTCCCACACCCTCTGTATTTCCTCCTTCCATGTGATGCAAGGGGTAGACCCTGATTGACTCAAAGTAGTCAGAATGTTCCATCTGGTTGGCCATGGTGAGATGAGGGTACAGGACCAAATTCAGGACAGTAAATATGAGAAGAAAATTTTCTATAAGCTACCTGGGATACAGTCATTTTCTGTTATATATGAAAAAGTATGGGGTTCCTGGAAGCTGCTAAACCAAAATCATGTGTCATCAGTAAGGGACATGAGGGAGAAAGTAGACAGAAGGAGAAGGTAGAAAAGAGAAAGGAAAAATAAATGAATTCTAGACCAAAAGACATCTCAAACTTAGTCTGTCTCTGGTTGAATTGATATCATGAAGTGTTGTGGACTGAATTGTGTCCAAAAATGAGTGCTGTGAATCCTAACCTCTATGCTTGTGATTGTAATCCCATCTGGGATGTATTTTCTGTTACATTAATGAGGTCAGATTAATGTAGGATGTGTTTTGAGTCAGTGTCTTAAAAGAGATAAAACGGCAAGCAGAGATGAGGGAAGATAGATGCCTAGCCACGTGGAGCACTCCAAGGAACCAGGAAATACAAGCTGAAGATACAAGGGTCTTTTCCCAGAGCTGATAGAGAAAGCAGTCCACTAGAGCTGCTTGGTGCCCTTATTTTGGTCTTCTAGCCTTCTAAAAGGTGAGAAAATAAATTCATGTTTGTTAAAACCATGCACTTGTGGTATAGTAGCTGCACTAGTTATGACATGAAAGTTTAAAAGATCCCAGTATGTGGGCCACTTTGAAAAGTTTTATATTATTTTAGAATGAAAATTTCCTGATACACCAGTTATCTTTCAGTACAAGTGAGAGAAGTTGAAGAGTTGGTTAGTTATCACGTATCATAAATATCACCAGAACTTTGGGAAGTGATAAATCAAAGTCTACTTATACTAGATATCACTGACAAGTGCCTAGAGTGCAGAGATATCATGTGCCATAAATGCTTGATGGACAGGTGGCAAAGATGGCATTCATTAAGGAAAACTCGACGTATTCTCCCTTAGGGAGTCATCTCACTTTGTAGAGAGGAGGACTTCAAGGGGTCTTTCAAACTATTAAAAGGAAAAAAGCTTTATCAGAGCCATTATTGAATAATAAAGATTGTCCCTTGCGTAGTACCAATGAGATGTAGCAAGGAGCTGTGGGAAATTAAGGTTGTCATAGTAACTTGCAATATTTTATCCCTAGTGAAAAGCAAGAGTTTCAGAGTCTGCACTAGGCCATGTTTACTTAGAGACTTTTCCCAAGTAAGGGAAAGAAGAGAAATAAAGGTAAGATCTGCCATTTAATGGAACTTGGCTCTTGCCCACTAAGATAAACAGAATTCTAAGGATATATTGCTTTACATAATTAGCTGAGCCGGGTGGGTGAAAGTGGCTTCCCTCTTTTGTAATGCAGTCATTTCAGTGCATGTGGGGAAATGATTGCTCTGTAACCAAACTGTGAGAAAACAGTATCCTGAAAAAATTCACATTCATTTATGACAAAGATTGAATTATTTATCTGAAAACCAAACCTACCACTGTCATATTGATTCCCAGTGGGACAGAGTAGAGCTGCCCCATGGAGTTTCCAAGTTGTACCTGGTGGATTTGAACTGCTAACCTTTTGATTAGCAGCTGGATCACTTACGCACTATGCCACCAGGGTTTTCTAAGGACAGCATTTACTACTTAGCTTAGGAGGCATTGTTTTTCTTTTGGAATTTGCTGTGGAGTGAAAACTAAAAAACAGTACTTAAATGTTCTTTGCAAGACACATGAGCTTTCTGAATCTGTTTCCTGGCCTGTGCGGTGAGCAGTTTCAATGAGAGCTCTAGTTTTTGAACATTTCTGTCTATAAAAACCTATGAGAAAATCAAACCTGTAAAACAGATTAAATTGTGGAGTCTCAGGATGCAGCTTATCGGGAGGTTCAGAGGCATAGCTGCTAGGCTTCCCTTATGTCTGCAGTAGCCCTTAAGACAGCTCCAAGGATTCGCTAGGGCTGGGACTAACACACCATAAAGGCCACTGGCTGGATGATGTTCAAGACTCTTCCAAGGGCCAACGGAAGATCTTTGAATTTCTGATAGTAAACACAGGACATTTCCATTACTTGTGTCTCAGAACAGATGCTTACCAATTTGCAGTCTTAAACATACAGTTATTTTTATAGAAAATAATTGATGGACTTAAGTGCTTTAAAGCCTCTGCCTTATAAATACTGTCAGTCCACATATTATGAATGAATTTTGTTTCTAAATCTGTCTTTAATTCAAATTTGTACATGAATTGGAACAGTGTAACTTGTATCTAACATCAATTAGTCAAATATTTGTCTTAGTATATAGATACCTTTCCATGCATAAAAAAATCAAACACTTGCAGATACATCTTTAATGTCTTTAACATAAAGATACATCTTTAACATAATAATACTGTCATGATAATAATAATGTTTTGATGTATATCACAATATTGTGTCCATTCGTCATTAAGAACCATTTTATGTACCTCAAGCTTTTAGTGTAACAGGTTTATGGGAGTTGGTTCATAACTGTAGGTTGTGTATAAATTGTATGTTCTTAATCTGAGGACTGCCTGTTGTTACACATGAAATGTGTTACTTGATCTTTTTCTAAAATGAACTTTTGTTTTAGAACAAATTTAGATTTATAGGAAACTTGCAAAGATAGTACAGAGAGATCCCCTAGTGCTAGCATCATCCGTAACCATGGTACATTTGTCAAAACTAAGAAAATAATAATTTGTTCATTACTTTTAGCTCAACTATAGACTTTATTCAGATTCCACCAGTTTTTCAACTGAAGTTCTTTTCTGTTCAAGGATCCAATCCAGGATACCTACCACATCGCATTTAGAGCAAGTTGTTTGCTTGTTTTCATAATACTAAGAGAACACAAAATTCTCCTTAGAAAATAACAATTGATGAAGTCAATCAGGGTTGGCAAACTTTTTCTGCAAAGGGCCAGATGGCAAATATTTTAGGCTCTGTGGGCCATATGACCTCTGTCACAAATACTCAACTTGGCCACTGTACCATGAATGCATCCACAGACAAGAAGTAAACAAATGGACATGGATGTGTTCCAATAAAACTTTGTTTATAGAAATATGTGATAAGCCTTATTTGATCCACAGACAGTAATTTGCTGACCTGTGACTTTCTTGAGCTGTGATTCAGCATCTAACCTAGTGTACTAGTCACTAAAATTGACTTTATCTCACTAAGATACAATTAGAGTCTCTGTTGCCCTGGATACTGCCAGTACTGTGTGCTAAATAGTCTCCCTCATCTCATTTAAATTGGGGGTTACTGAAATTTTCTCTGTTCATTTTTATTTAAACCATCATCCATAAAACTAATAGAATAACCATCTCAAATCACCTGTCATGGTTTTGAAGTTTAAACAAACACTTAGGCTAAAAATTCACAGATACACATAGAAGTTTAAACTGCCTGATTCTGATTGTTACCATGGAACTAGGGTATGAGCTGTATCACTATAGGGAGTACATTTGAACACACTGTAAATCTAGGTAATCAGTCCCTTTAAAGTGCAATTCATTTCTGTAATATTAATTTACCTTTTGTGTAGTTGCAAAATGTTGAAATTTCTTGAGAATTATGCTGTTCATTTTGAGTTGTGATCATTTAAATTTGTAGAGATATGGATCCTTCAGCTGTATCTATTTTCTGTTACAAATCAAGATAGATATTGTTTTAAATTAGAATTATATGTATTTAAGTTATTCAGAAATATTCACATTCTAGGCCCTACGCATTTCTTCCCTTTTCTTTGAGTCTCCTAGGCACTTGTGCAGCTCTGCATTTTATTTTTCCTATTTGAGTCACCATGTACACAGTTTTCTTTCTTTTAATTTTCTGTAAACTTTTAATGCCCCAGTTAGATCATCTGCAACAGATTTCAACAGGGACAGTCCCAAGAAAAACTAGATCTAGTCACCTTAGTTATAATACCTATAATGACAGAAGGTAAACTGACTGAGTTCTATAACAACAGCATAGCAATTAATTTATCTTCTAAATGTTACCCTTCTGTTTTTTAGAGAAGATAAATATTTTGGAACGTTGAGGCAAAACATTTATCCTTCTGTTATTGGAAAACTGTATCATATGTTCAAGGAACTCTGAGTATTTAAGAGTTGTAGAATGAGACACTTACCATGTATATGGTATCCCACTGGATCTTACTTAGCTAAAACCAACTCACAGTCGAACTGTGTCTCATATGCAGCATCTGTGTTCAAGAGTTTGGTATTCTGCTTTCTGTTGTAGGCCTTGATGTTTTCTGTAGAACTGTCTTAAATGCATGGAAGATTTAATCAGTATCTTTATGTATGTCTCTTCTAGAAAGTTTCTTAATCTTGTTGCTTGTTATGTTGTCCTTGCAAGGGTAAATTTGTCTTCACTTTATTGATTCTGGTGTCATCATTTCCTAGTATGGGTCATTACTATGATAGATGATTTTTGGAAGACTCATTTTAAATTATTACATGAACGCATATTTTATACTACTCTTACAAAAAATTCTTTGTCTTGCTTGGTCTCTTGTGTTTTCTTCCTCCCTCTCTCCTTTCCTCCCTGCCCTTACCTTTAACAAATGAACAAATCACCAGTTAAGAATGGATGGTTACAGCAATGTCAAAATCACCAGGGATGATGGCAAACATTCTAAATCAGTGGTTCTCCATCTGGATGCACATTAGAACTTGTTGGGGACTTTTGAATTCCCTAAGTAATCCCAATAGTCAAAATTGAGAACTACTTCTGTAAGTACTCCATAATATGAACTAACACTTAGGAAAAATGTAACTGTTTTAGGGGTTTGGCTGTGAAAAGGGAGTGTGTGAGTATGTGTGGGCATGTGTGAATGTGTTTGGAGTATTTGATAGTAATAAAATTTGGAGTTTTGAGGAAAAAAAGCTATGCAGTAAAATAGGAAGTAGAGTAGGGATACTTTCCTCATCAAGATGTGGAAACCAAGAAGGTGAATTTATATTTTCAAAATATGTTTTATCTGGATAGAAATCTTAGAAAACGCCAATAAAGTACTGAAAGAACTAAGGTCAGCCCCTCAAATCCACAGTAATATATGTGCTTCATTTTAGTCTTAGACATGAGTAGATATTTATTATCATGATTATAATCACATTTAGTTGATGTTCGTTTGTTGATGATGAACTCTAAGGGAGACTTTGCTAAAGGAATGTCTTCTGTCTGTTTACATGGTGTGGTCATATTATTGTGGCCCCATTTCGTGCCTTTCTGTTGTCTAATCACTTGACAGTGCCTGCCCACAGTGACTCTGGTCTTAGCATGTAACTTATTAAATGGGACAGAGGCAAATTCAATGCCCAGAAGCTTGAGAAAGTACTTGCTTCTGTATCCTGTCATGTTCCCTTGTTTCCGACCAGGGCTTAGTGCCACTTTGAACCCCTGAAGCAAATTTGCATTTCCATTCCAGACATACTGAATCTATAGTTTAACAAGATCTCCAGGTGATTCTTATGTATAATAAATTTTAAGAGCCACTGTTCTACTAGCATAGCCTGAGAACTTGTTAGAAATGAAACTTCTCAGCAGAGGTTCTAGCCAGACTAAACTGTTTGAAGCCTGGCCTCTAACATGAGAACCTGACAGGGCTAGCCTGCTGGAGGATTAGGAGAGACCCACAGAGGATAGCTGTGTCCTCCAGCCAAGGCCATCTTAGCCAACCAGACAGACCTCATCCAAATTTGTCAACTGACCAGAGACACATGAACAGGCCCAGTCACAGTCAGTGGAGCCTGTGCAAGGTAAGCAGAATGATCTAACTATCCTGTAGATTTCTGAGAAATAATAAATGGTATTTTTTATTTTTCCTTTTAATACATTGAGTTTTGAGGTGGCTTGTTATACAACATTAATGTGGCAATAGATAGTTGATACAAAAGTCATGCCTGTGAGTGATAATGTGTTTTGTTTTAAAATGAGATTGAGATTGAGAGACTGAAGCCTTTAATTTAGTACAAGTTTATTTAGATTTGGATGGTAGATTTTCCTCTGACCTCTTGCAATGATCTTATAATTTTGACTTCCATCTTAGTGTCAGTCTTAGGTGTCCATCTCCGTGCTCCAAAACCCATCTTTCTGGAGTAATACAGTGATCAAGACATTGTTATAATGTGCCTTTGTTTTCTACTTGTAAGCAGTCATTGAAAGGGCTGCACAAGTTATTTTAAGCTATGTAAGTACTTAAGGTCATGTAGCTCTTTCTGTACTAAGCATTCCTAATAGCTTCTTTGTAATCATCACACAGTACATACAGACAGGACATGCTTAGTATCCAGTAATATCTCCAAGAAAAGGGAAAAGTTGCCTAAGAGAGGAAGGATATAGGCTATACACAAATACTTTAGTGGATCCCTTCTTACTAAAATTTTCAAATAATTTAGAGCTTCTTAATATGAGAGTTCTATTTTAACTTTGAATTAATATTCCCCACTCCTTCCTGGAGCTCCCTCTTTTCTGGTAGTCATGCATTTCAACTGACAGCACTCAAAGTAAATATGTTTCTTTCTTGCAATGCCTTCTATCTTATCTGATGGTTGTTATTACCACTTCTGATAATCTCCTAGTCCCACACTGAAGTCTACCAAAATTCATGTACCGTCACTTTCCCTCATCTGACAAATTAATTTTGATAATCTCTGAGATAGCTGTGGGTAATTCATCAGTTTTTTTTTTCCAATGAAGAAAATAACCCTCTCCCCCCGGCCCCCTACGAAGCCAAACTGGTTGGCATTGAGTCTTTTCTGACTCAGAAGTCCTATAAGACAGAATAGAACTGCCCTATAGTGTTTCTAGGGAATGGCTGATGGACACAAACTGCCAGCCTTTTTTTTGGTTAACAGCCTGCCTTTTAACCACTGTGGATCCGACTCGACAGCACTTGGCTTGGCTTTTAACCACTGTACCACCCGGGCTCCTTGAACAACAGAGATGTATGTTCTGAATCCTGTTTATTTTGTTGTCATTACCTATTATTTTATTCATTCAATAAACATTTATTGAATATCAACTAAGTGATAGGCATAGTTTCAGGTACAGCAGAAAAATTTGAGACTAGCCTAAATTTTATTCTTTTGTACTTTATTTTCCAACATGGGTAATTGTATGTTTTTTTTAGTATCTTGAAAGTTAAATTTTTTTTATGTATTTTTTTATTTTTATTTAACATGACTGAGTGAAAATGTACATTCCCATATAAATTTACATGCCCACCTATATGCAGCTTCCACTTCTCTCCCTGCCCAGTGACAACACACTATTCCTCTCTGCTCCATACATGTCTCATCCTCCCAACAGCCTCCTTTCTCCTCGTCTCCATCCACGCCCTTCCTCCAGCCAGAGGTCAGCAAGATGATATCCTATAGATGTATAGAACCATAAAGTGCTTCCAATGTATGGTCACTCTGCATTGTCAAGTCCAATCCATTCCTGTCCAAAGAGTGGACCTTTGTTATAATTTATGGGAAAGGGCAGCATCAGGGCAAGGTTTATTTACCTGTATATTATTAGTCCTTTTAATCTACATTGCACATTTTTGTCTTAATCAATATACATAATTTTGATTGTTGTTTCTCTTCCAGCTCTTTGTCTTCCTGAGGACTTTAATTCTTGAATTGCATGTTTATTCTGTGTTCCGTGTATTATGAATAGTTTAAAAACCCTTTTTCCTTTTTCTTTGCCTTCTATAATAACTTTCCAAATTTGTCCTCTGTTTCACTAATTTGATGTTCTGCAGAGTGAATTCTGCTATTCACTGTCTCCGATGGGATTTTAATTCTGTGTTGTTTTAAATTTCCTTGTATTTCTTTCTTATTACATTCATTTTACTGTCTTATATAATCCTGCTATCTTTTCTTCTCTGTCTGTACTCTTATTTCATTGAGGCTGTGTCTTGTGATCTTTTAAGAATCTGAGCTTTCCTCTTACTGAATTTTATAGATGGTGTGCTCTTTCTTTATCTTTCAAAAATAACAGTTTTATTTTTTCTGGTTTGCTTATCTTCACATGAACAAAGTAATATCCTGGAATGATGTTTGAAAGTTGGCAAGGTATATAAATTGTCTTTGGCCTTACTGTTTATCTCATACTGTTCTCATATCAACAGCTGAAACACTGGTTGATGTCTACAGATGAGTGTTCTGTAACTACTGAACTGTTTCTTAACATGTCACTATTGGGTTTATTTAGAACATTCACCTGTCTCAATGTCTGGGAAATCAATAGCCAATTTAAGCAATGGAAAAATTAAAAAAAATACTGTAATTTCAGTTGCACATAATACTGTAATTCCATTTGCAAGACTTCTTTGGAGTCTTACGTATCTGTTTCTGTCTATGGTACTTTATTTGTAGCTACATCCAAGGGACCCCTATGGGGCAGTTTTACTGTTGCCTAGGATCACGTTGAGTCAGAATAGCAACACACAACAACAGCCCTATTAGAATTGAATGTGCTAGTAAAAGTTTTCTGTTTTTGGTCTTGTGGCTTTCTGGAAATTTCAGTCTCAAAATTGGTTGTAGCAAGAGATATGCTGGTTGGTGTAAAGAATAGGAACAATGGAAAGATAGATTCTCAGCTCTCTAGTTGGTATAGGCTTTGAATTTCTGAATAAAAGGACCCTAAAGGAGTTATGGAACCTGGTAGCATGGTGGCTAAGAGCTACGGCTGCTAACCAAAAGGTCAGCATTTGAATCTACCACTTAACTCCTTGAAAATCTTATGGAACAGTTTAGTTCTACTCTGCTCTACAGGGCTGCTCTGAGTTGGAGTTGACTCAGCAGCAATGGTCTACATTCTAAAGGAGTAATGATGAAAACAAGGCAATAGGAATTGGCAGAATACCAATGGAGATGTTTCAACAAACACATGTAGTTCTATAGTTGCTCACTTGTCTGTCAAGAAATTTGAAAAACAGCTTCCTGGCCAACTGTCTTAGTTACCTAATGCTGCTATAACATAAATACCATAAGTGGATGGCTTGAAGAAACAATTTTTTTTTTCACAGTCTATTAAGCTAGAAGTCCAAACCAGGGTGTAGCTCCAGGGGAAGGCTTTGTCTCTGTTGGCTCTGGAGGAAGGTCCTTTTTGTCCATCTTTCCTTTGACTAGGAGCTTCTTTGTGTAGCAACCACAGGGTCAGAGAATGTGCCCTATTCCTAGTGCTGCTTTCTTAGTGTTGTGAGGTACCCTCTCTCTGCTCTTTCCTTTTATCTCTTACAAGAGAAAAGATACTGTTGACTACACCCCAGAGAAACTCCCTTTACACTGAATCAAGGATGTGACTCAGGTAAGGGTTTTACACCCCACCCTAATCCTCTTTAACATAATCTAAACTTGTCTCATTAACCACAGGAAAAGATTAGGATTTACAATACACAGGAAAATTATATCAAAATTATGCCAATCACAGATAGAGGACAACTGCACAATCATGGCCCATCTAAATTAATACACATATTTTTGCAGGACACAAGTCAATCGATGACACCAAGTGACTGGAAGAGATCCGTCTTTGTTCTTACTCCACAGAAAGGTAATCCAACAGAATGTGGGAATTATTAAACAATATCATTAGTATAACACCTAAGTAAAATTTTACTGAAGAGCATTCAAAAGCTGTTGCAGCAATATATTGGCAGGGAACTGCCAGAAGTTCAAGCCAGATTCAGAAGAGGATGTGGAATGAGGGATATCATTGCTGATGTCACATGGATCTTGACTGAAATACTAGAATATGGAATACCAGAAAGATGTGTACCTACCTGTGTTTTATTGACTATGCAAAGACATTTGACTGTATGGTTCATGAAAACTATAGATAACGTTGTGAAGAATGGGAATTCCAGGAACGTTTGTGCTCATGAGGAACATGTACATAGACCGAGAAGCAGTCATTCGAGCCAAACAAGGGGATACTGCAGGGTTTAAAGTCAAGAAATCTGTGTATCAGGATTTGTATCCTTTTGCTATACTTAAGTCTGTTTGCTGAGCAAATCATTCTAGAAGCTGGACCATATGAAGAAGAATGCGGTATCAGGTTTGGAGGAAGACTCATTAACAATGTGATATGCAGATAATACAGTCGTGCTTGCTGAAAGTGAAGAAGACTTGAAGCACTTACTGATGATCAAAGATTATAGCCTTCTGTTTGGCTTATGCCTCAACAACAACAACAACAAAAAAAAAACAAACAGAAATTCTCACAACTGGACCAATATGCAAAATCATGATAAGGAGAAAAAAAATTGAGGTTGTCAAGGATTTCATTTTACTTAGATCCACAACACTGCTGGAAGCAGCAGTCAAGAAATCAGATGGCATATTGCATTGGGCAAATCTACTGCAAGAGACCTCTTTAAAGTAGAGAAAAGCAAGAGTGTCACCTTGAGGTTTAAGGTGTGCCTGATCCAAGCCATGATATTTTCAGTTGCCTCATATGCATGGGAAGCTGGACAATAAATAGCAAAAACCAAAGAAAAATTGATGTCTTTGAATCAATTGAATTGGTGAAGAATATTTAGTATACCATGAACTGCCAGAATAATGAATAGATCTGTCTTAAAAGAAGTACCACCAGAATGTTCCTTAGAAGTGAGGATGATGAGACTGTCTCACTCACTTTGAACATACTAAATCAAGAGGAAGGACATCGTGTTTGGGAAAGCAGAGGGTCAATAAAAAAGAGGAGGACCCTCAACGAGATGGTTTGAGACAGTGGCTAAAACAATAGACCCAAGCATAACAACATTTGTGAGGATGGCACAGGACTGGGCAGTGTTTCGTTTTGTTGTACCTAGGGTCACCAACGTGTTGTAACTAACTTGATGGCACTTAACAACAAAAACTAAAATAATTCCTGGTGGCTCAAACAACTAAGCATCTGACTACTAGCCAAAAGGCTAGCAGATTGAACTCACCCAAAGGTGGGTTAAGATGGGAGGAGTATACAAGTTGTGTTGAAGTCACGTTAATATTGATCTTCTTACTAACGTGTGCTGTCACCAATTTCACCCAACCAAAATTTCTAACTATTCAATCTAAACCCTCCCCCTTTGCCCTCCTGCCCTCCCCACCCTTGCAGTCGTCAAAGAGTCTTTTCTGTTATGCGTGAGTCTGCTTTTAAGTTCTTATCGTAGGGGTCTCATACAATATTTGTCCTTCTGTCGCTGACTACTTTCACTCAACATAATGTCCTCCAGTTAAAACCAGGTTAAGAGATGTTTCCTGCTATCATAGTTGTTCTTTATCATCACATTGTGTTCCATTGAGCATATATACCATAGTTTACCTATCCATTCTTCCGTTATTGGGCATCTGGGTTGACTCCATCTTTTTGCTATTGTGAACTGTGCTGCGATGAACATTCGTGTGCACGTATCATGTATCAGTTGGTGTGAATGGCCTCGATTCTGTAGGATATATTCCAAGCAGTGGAATTACTGGGGCAAATTGTATATCTATATCCATTATTTTAAGGTAGTGCCAGATTGCTTTCCAAAGAGGTTCCATGGTTTTACAATCCCACCAACAGTGTAGGAGAGTTCCAATCTCTCCACAGCATCTCCAGTATTTAGTGTTTTGCATTTTTTGGATCATGGCGAAACTTGTTGGTGTGACATGGTATCTCATTGTCATTTTGATTTGAATTTCTTTAATAGCTAATGATCATGAGCATGTCCACATGTGTTTATTTTGGCTGCCTGGATTTCCTGTTCAGAGAAGTGTCTGTCCATCTCCTTTGCCCATTGTTTAATTGGATGATTTATCTTTTTCTTATTGATATTTTTTAGTACCTTATACGTTATGGAGATCAGACGTTGGTCTGACATAGAGTTGCCAAATATTTTTCCATTCTGTAGGTGGCCTTTTAATTCTATTAATAAAGTTTTTGGATGAGCAAAAGTGATTGATTCCTAGTAGTTCCCATTTATCTATTTTCTCCTGTGTTGTTTGTGGTTTGTTTGACAGATTTTGAAGTCTGTCTACATTGTGTGAAAAATAAAGCAGTATTTTTTTTTAATTTTAATTTTTTTTATTTTTATTTAACATGACTGAGTGAAAATGTACATTCACGTATAAATTTACATGCCCACCTATATGCAGCTTCCACTGCTCTCCCTGTCCGGTGACTGCACGCTGTTCCTCTCTGCTCCATACCTGTCTCATCCTCCCAACAGCCTCCTTTCCTCTCCTTTCCGTCCACTCCCCTTCCTCCAGCCAGAGGTCAGCAAGATGATATCCTATAGATGTATAGAACCATAAAGTGCTTCCAATATATGGTCACTCTGCATTGTCAAGTCCAATCCATTCCTGTCCAAAGAGTGGACCTTTGTTATAATTTATGGGAAAGGGCAACATCAGGGCCAGGGGCCTTGCTCTCAGAGGAACCCCAAAACTGCTGCACCATCAGTTGAGGTCTTTTAGTGCAGATCTCATGATGCACCCCTTTTTATTCTTGTGTTGCCACTGAGACTCCTCTCTGTGAGCTCCATCGTGGCTATCACTGCTGGTAGCCGGGCACTATCCGGTTCTTCCGGTCCCAAGTCGATGTAGGCACCCACTCTTGTGGGTCTCTCTGTCTTCTCGGTTGTCTTTACCGCATGTCATTTTGGTCCTCGGTGAGCATCCATTCCTGCTGAGTTGGGACCATTTGCTGTGTCCTCGGATGGCAGCTTGGCAGCTTTTAAGACCCCAAACGCCACTCACGAATGTGAGGTGCAGAGAGCTCTCTCAGCAAAACGTTAGTTGTGCCAATTGGCCTGGAATTCACCTAAGAGCATGGTCCCCCGCCCCCCGCCCCAGCTACTCTATCCTTGCAGTATTGAGTTAAGATGGAAGGAGTACTCAAGTTATGCTGAAGTCCACTTAATGTTGTTCTTGTTTCTAATGTGTGCTATCACCGCTTTCTCCCAACTAGATTTCTAGTAACTATTTAAACTAAACCCTCCCCCCCTCACCCTCCCTCGCTCCCCTCCCTTGCAGCTGTCAAAGAGTTTTTTCTTCTATATACAAGTCTGTTTTTGAGATCTTATCATAGAGGTCTCATATAGTATTTGTCCCTTTGTTGCTGACTACTTTCACTCCACATAATGTCTTCCACTTGAAACCAGGTTAAGAGATGTTTCCTGGAATCATCGTTATTCTTTATCATTGCATAGTGCTCCATTGAGTATATGTACCACAGTTTACCTATCCATTCGTCTATTGTTGGGCATGTGGGTTGATTCCATCTTTTTGCTATCGTGGACTGTGCTGCAATAAAAATTCTGGTGCATGTGTCCATTGGTGTGAAAGGCCTTGATTCTGTAGGATATATTCGAAGTAGTGGAATTACTGGGTCAAATGGTATATCGATATCCATTTTTTTAAGGAAGTGCCAGATTGCCTTCCAAAGAGGCTGGACCATTTTGCAACCCCACCAACAGTGTAGGAGGGTTCCACTTTCTCCACAGCCTATCCAGCATTTGTTGTTTTGTGTTTTCTGGATCATCGCTAATCTTGTTGGTGTGAGATTCTGTTTTAGTCAGCTGGGCTGCTCTAACGGAAATACCACAGAGTGGATGGCTTTAACAAAGAAAGATTTATTCTTACACAGTCCGGTAGGTTGCAAGTCCATATTCAGAGTGTCCACTCCAGGGAAAGACTTTCCCCTTGTTGGCTCTGGAGGAAAGTGCGGTATTGCATCAGTCTTTGTCCAGGGAGCGTCCTCACGCAAGAACCTCTGGTCTGAACGACGCGCTCTGCTCCCGGTGCTGCTTGCTTGATGGTAGCGAGGTTCTCAAATTGTCCTTTGTTTCTTTTTCCTTTTATTCCTTGCAAGCTAAAAGCATTAAGGGTGGGGCAAGCCATGCTCCAGGGAAACTCCTCCCATAGCAGGAATTCACAGCCCCACCCTAATCCTTTAACATACAGGTTAGCAAAACCACGCAGTAGAGGACAGTCCCAAGATACTGGGAACCATATCCCAGCCACGTGGCTGCACACATTTTTGGGAGGACACAATTCCAACCACGACATCCCACCCTTTGACAACCCAAAAATCATATCACAAAACATTTAACACATTCATCTCACCATAGCAAAATTATGTCCATCCATATAACAGAAGTCTTAAGTCAGTTCCAAGTCCAAAATACAAAAACTCTTCTACATCTGTGAAACTTAGAAGGCATTAACAGGCAACAGGCAAGTCAACAGAACACATTACATTAGCCCTCAATGCTTTGGAAATATTCTGACATTTTCTGAGACAGTCTACACAACAGCAATGCTCTCCAGAATCTAGGTATCGGCCACACTCACAGGTTTCTGAGTGGAGACCTCCAGCCCCGTGCTACAACTCTGCCTTCAAGGCCCACTTGGACAGAAACTCTGTCCCATCAGCTTTAGGAGCACCTTAAGCCCAACTGAGTGGCAATTCCACCCTTACGAACACAGCACACCGTGGTTCCACCCTTTCAAACCCCTGAGGTCATGGCCATACCTCTTGAGACTGAGGCAGCTCAGCTTCTCACGCTATTTGTCTCTTCAGCTTCAGCTTCCTATGGCCCCATGGCCCGGGCCTCAGGCCCACATCTGCCCTGCCGGGCAAGTGTTCCAAAGCTCTGTAGCTCCACTGGTTTCAGTGCCCGGAGGCACCCCACTCTTGCTGGAAAGCATCCTGCCCAGAGACACTCAACTCTCTCACTCCGTGGGTCAGCAAGGCCAGCTCCACCGATTCAAGTGCCCAGAGGCACCCCGTTCCGGGAGGAAAACTCTGCGCAGGCACTGACCTCTCTCGCTCCACGGGTCGGCTCCAGCACTGCCTCTGGTTCTGCTGCTGCCGCTGCCGCTGCTGCTGGTCCTCTGTTGTTTCTCACCATCTGCGCGTTCTTCATTCCTTCTGAATCTTCTATCCATTCGCAGTTTCAGAGTAGCTCCCACATTTTAGGTATTTGCTAGAGCAGCACCCCACTCCCTCGGTACCAATTCTGTTTTAGTCAGCTAGGCTGCTCTAACAGAAATACCACAGAGTGGATGGCTTTAACAAAGAAAGATTTATTCTTACACAGTCCGGTAGGTTGCAAGTCCATATTCTGGGTGTCCGCTCCAGGGAAAGACTTTCCCCTTGTCCGCTCTGCAGGAAAGTCCGGCATTGCATCAGTCTTTGTCCAGGGAGCGTCCTCATGCAAGAACCTCGGGTCTGAACGACGGGCTCTGCTCCCGGTGCTGCTTGCTTGATGGTAGCGAGGTTCTCAAATTGTCCTTTGTTTCTTTTTCTTTTATTCCTTGCAAGCTAAAAGCATTAAGGGTGGGGCAAGCCATGCTCCAGGGAAACTCCCCCCCACAGCAGGAATTCACAGCCCCACCCTAATCCTTTAACATACAGGTTAGCAAAACCACACAGTAGAGGACAGTCCCAAGATACTGGGAACCATATCCCAGCCACGTGGCTGCACACGTTTTTGTGGGGACACAATTCCAACCACAACAGATGGTATCTCATTGTTGTCTTGATTTGAATTTCTTTAATAACTAAAGATCATGAACATGTCCGCATGTGTTTTTTGGCTGCCTGGATCTCCTCTTTAGTGAAGTGTCTGTCCATCTCTTTTGCCCATCGTTTAATTGGACGGTTTATCTTCTTATTGATATTTTGTAGTATCTTATAGATTATGGAGATCAGGCGTCGGTCTGACATAGAGTTGCCAAATATGTTTTCCCATTCTGTGGGTGTTCTTTTAATTCTATTAATAAAGTCTTTGGATGAGCAAAAGTGTTTGATTCTTAATAGTTCCAATTTATCTATTTTCTCTTCTGTTGATTGAGGTTTCTTTGACAGATTTTGGAGTCTGTCCTCATTGTGTATTAAAACTTCCATTGTTATTCCTACCTTTTCTTGGATGAGCTTTATCGTTTTAGGTTTGATATTTAGGTCTTTTACCCAGTTGGAGTTGGTTTTTGTATAAGGTGTAAGATAATGGATCTTGATTCAGTTTATTGCAGATGGATAACCAATTTTGCCAGCACCATTTGTTGAAGATACTGTTTTTACCCCAGTTTAATGTCTTAGGGCCTTTGTCAAATATCAACTGTTCATAGGCAGATGGTGTCATCTCTGGGATCTCAAGTCTGTTCCATTCATCGATCTGTCTGTTCTTGTACCAGTACCAGGCTGTTTTGACCACTGTGGCAGTGTAGTATGTTCTAAGGTCGGGTAATGAGAGGCCTCCCAGTGTGTTCTTCTTCTTTAGTAGTACTTTACTTATCCGGGGCTTCTTCCCTTTCCAAACAAAATTGGTGATTTGTTTCTCCATCTCATTAAAAAATGATGCAGGAACTTGTATTGGGATTGCATTATATAAATAAATTGCTTTGGGTAAAATACACATTTTCACAATGTTAAGTCTTGTTGTTGGTATAAAGGAACCCTAGTGATTTACTTATGTTTATCTTGTATCCTGAGACTTTGCTGAACTCTTCTGTCAGTTTGAGTAACTTACTTATAGATTCCTTGGGGTTCTCTGCATATACAGTCATATCATCTGCAAACAGGGAGATTTTAACTTCCTCTTTGCCGATGCAGATGCCCTTTATTTCTTCGTCTTCTCTAATTGCTCTGGCTAGAACTTCTAGCACAATGTTAAATAGGAGAGGTGAGAGTGGGCATCCTTGTCTAGTTCCTGATCTCAAGGGAAAGTCTTTCAGTCTCTCTCCATTCAGGATGATGTGGGCAACTGGCTTTGTATAAATGGCCCTAATTGTGTTGAGGAATTTGCCGTCTATGCCCATTTTGCTTAGAGTTTTTAGCATGAATGGGTGTTGGACTTTAGCAAATGCGTTTTCTGCATCAGTGGACAAAATCAGGTGATCCTTGTCTTTTGTCTTATTTATGTGGTTTATCACATTAATTGTTTTCCTGATGTTGAAACAGCCTTGCATCCCTCGTATGAATCCCACTTGGTCATGATGGATTATTTTCTTGATATGTTGTATTCTATTGGCAAGAATTTTCTTTAAGATTTTGCATCTAGGTTCATGAGTGATATCGGTCTGTAGTTCTCCGTCTTTGTTGGATCTTTCCCTGGCTTAGGTATCAGGGTTATGCTGGCTTGATAGAATGAGTTTGAGAGTACTCCATCCCTTTCTATACTGTGAATTAGTCTCAGTAGTATTCGAGATAACTCTTCTCTAAATGCTTGGTAGAATTCTGCTGTGAAGCCATCTGGGCCCGGACTTTTTTTGGTTGGCAGTGTTTTGATGACATTTTCAATCTCTTCCTTTGTGATGGGTTTATTAAGTTGTTCTGCTTCATGTTGTGATAATTTGGGTAGGTGGTATGAGTCCAGGAATTGGTCCATTTCCCCTAGGTTTTCAAATTTGTTAGAGTACAGTCCTTCATAGTATTTTGTTATGAGATTTTTGATTTCTGTTGCATCTGTGATGACAACTCCCCTCTCATTTCTAATTTGAGTTATCTGTTTCCTTTCCTGCTTTTCTTTAGTAAGTTTAGCCAGTGATTTATCAATTTTGTTGATCTTTTCAAAAAACAAGCTTTGGGTCTTTTCAATTTTTTCAATTGTTTTTCTATTCTCTAATTCATTTAGCTCTGCTCTAATCTTTATGATCTCGTTTCTTCTGGTGCCCGAGGGGTTCCTCTGTTGTTCTCTTTCTACTTGTTCAAGCTGTAGAGTTAGTTCCTTGATTTGGTTTCTTTCTTCCTTCCAGATGTGTGCATTTATGGAGATAAACAGACCTCTGAGCACTGCTTTGGCTGTATCCCATAGGTTCTCGTAGGAAGTGTTTTCATTCTCATTGGAATCCATGAATTTCTTTAATTCATCCTTGATTTCTGCTATAACCCATGTTTTTTTTGAGCAAGATGTTGTTCAGTTTCCAAGAGTTCCACTTTCTATCTCTGTTTTCTCTGCTTTTGATTTCAACTTTGATGGCTTTATGATCTGGCAAGATGCTTTGCAGTAATTCAATGGTATGGATTTTGTTGAGCATTGAGTTATGGCCTATCACGTGGTCAATTCTAGAGAATGTTCCATGTGCACTTGAGAAGAAGGTGTAGTTGTCTGCTGATGGGTGGAAAGTTCTGTATATATCAATGAGGTTTAGTTGGTTAATTGTGTCAATGAGGTCTTCTGTATCTTTACTGAGCTTTTTTCTAGATGATCTGTCTAGTAATGAGAGTGGAGTGTTAAAGTCTCCCACTATTATTGTGGAGTCATCTAACTCTCTTTTGAGCGTAGTCAGTGTTTCTTCGACATATTTAGGTGGTCTCGCATTAGGTGCATAAATATTTAATATAGTTAAGTCTTGCTTGTGTACTGAACCTTTCAGCAATAAATAGTGACCATGTTTGTCCATGATGGTGGATTTGACATTAAAATTGATTTTATCTGAAATTAGAATTTCCACCCCTGCTCTTCTTTGTTCATTGTTAGCTTGATATATATTCTTCCATCCTTTAATTTTCAGTTTGTTCCTGTCTTTAGGTCTCATGTGAGTTTCTTATAGACAACATATGGATGGGTCGTGTCTTTTGATCCAAGATGACACTCGGTGTCTCTTTACTGGAGCATTCACTCCGTTCACATTCTATGTAATTATTGATAGGTATGTGTTCACTGCTGCCATTGTGATATGTTTATTTTTATGTTGATGTTTTCTCTGTTGTTCTTATTAGTCTGTTCTGGGACACTGTTTTTTGTGAGTTGATTTTTCACCTTTTTCAGAGCTGGTTTTATAGTTGTTGAGACTCGTGTGTTAGCTTTCTTGAAATGGTATGATACATCTTTGTTGTGCTTTACAGCTGCCCCTATGAACCCCCTTAATAAACTATTTATAAACCCAATTTTAATTACTACCAGTCTTGTCATCTTCCTCTCCATCTGGAAGGACTGTAACGACTGTAGGACATCCGTCTTTTTATTATGGTGACACCATAGTTTTCATGATGATCACTGGATTGCTTCTTTCCATATCGAAGCTGTGATTTACTTTGGAGCCTTCCCTAAATGAGTAGATTATTGAGTAGTGTGTCTTTCTAAAATATAAAGTTAGTGGATTTGTTCTTCTAAGCCAAACCCAAGAACTTCCTTCAGTATTTCTTGTAGTTTGGGTTTGGTTTTTACAAAGTCTCTGAGTTTCTGTTTATCTGGGAATGTCTTAATTTCATTTTCGTATTTGAAAGATAGTTTTGCAGGATATATAATTCTTGGTTGGAAGTTCTTCTCCTTCAAGACTTGGAATGTTTCGTGCCCCTGTCTCCGTGCCAGCATGGTTTCTGCTGAGAAATCTGACAAGAGCCTATACGGTTTTCCTCTGAATGTTAGCTTTGCCTTCAGTCTTGCTGCCTTTAAGTGTTGCTGCTTATGTTTCATTTTGTTAAGCTTGATTATAATATGTCTTGGAGTCTTTCTTTTGAGATCTGTATTGGGTGGCGTATGATATGCATCTGAGATGTCTATATTCTCTTCCTTCATGATTTCTGGGAAATTTTCTTTAAGCAGCTCAGCAACAATATTCTCTGTGTTCTCAGATGTCTCACCCTGTTCAGGGACTCCCATTAATTGAAGGTTGTTCCTCTTAATAGAGTCCCACATGCTTCTTAATGTTTCTTCATTTTTCTTGTTTCTTTTTTCTCATTTCTGCTCATAGACACTGGCATCAGTAACTCTGTCTTCCAAGTCAGAAATTCTTTTTTCCATTTGTTCCATTGTGTTTGCTTTGCTTTGCATGGAAGTTTCTATGTCTTTGATTTTCTTCTTGATCTGTTGGACTTCAGAGTACTGGTGTTCCATCAGATCGAACAACTTGCTTAATTTTTCATTTTTTTCTGCATTTTGTATAAGGTCTAGAAGGGCTCTGTATATAATCAATTTGTATTCACTTCCTGATGCTTTCATAAAAGATTCTTCATCTGGAAAACTCCTTGTTTGCTTTGTTTGGGAGCCTTCTGAAGCCATGAGTGATTGCTTTTATGCCACAATTGTCTGTTGCTTTTTGGGTCTCATGTGAGTATATAGAGGCTGGAAGAGGTACTGTGAGGATGGATTGCAAATGTTTCTCTAGGCTGTCTTCAAATGTAAAGCAAAAGGTATCTGACCAGTTCACAAGTCAGTTAGGTTTTCAGGTGTAGAGGTCCCTCTTCTCATCTCACAAAGTAAGCGCCACTATATCCAACCCCAGATGATAACAGACTAGTTCAGAATACAGCAATGCTACTACCCTGTTGGCCTCTGCTGACAGGGCCTAGCGTTAGCCAACAGTGCGTCAAGTATTGCTTTTGTGATAAAAGAGCGCTCTCCTGTGAGCAGGCTCTGGCTCCCAAGCTAAGAATTAGGTCCAGCTGTGGCCACCATATCCTAGATGGCGTCCTCCACACAGGCAGCAGACAGAGGGGCTAAAGGTGCCGAGAGGTAGTGATTCCTCTGCTTCTGTTGCAGGGCCCCCAACATAGGCAGCACTGTGCAAAATCACTACTTTTCTGTAGAAGAAGGGCTTTCCTGTTTGCAGGTGCTGGCTCCCAGGCTAAGAACGAGTTCCCGCTAAAATCTCGGTACCAACATGGCATCCCGCACCCTGACCGCTGAGCTCCGCACAAACCCCGCTGAGGCAGCTACAAAACGAAAGGCTCAAAGTGTCTAGATTAACAGAGTCCCGAGCCTGGCTCTCAGAATATGGGAATTTTGCCTGCCTATCCCCCGAGCAGCGCATCTGAGTCCAGCCGCCAGGCAAGACCCAGCTCCGCCCGCCAGCCGAGACCGAGGGAAAAAGAGTCAAACTGGTGCGTTTACCTTCTGTCCGTGAGAGCTGGGGCTAGCCCGGGGCGGGAGTCAGCGAAAGAGAGGAGGTTTTTCGCTGAGTGGTATGAAGTCCCAATTAACAGCTCTGTGCCACGTCCTGAGGCTGATTAGGTGATCAGAAGGCTCTGTTTGATTGTCAATTCAAGTCTTGGTTTCCAGAGGGATACAAGGAGACGTGGGCTTAGTCCGCCATCTTGACTCTGCCCCAAAGCAATATTTTTTAAACTGGATTTATATTCTACATGATACTGGGATCTATGAGCACTACTGAAGAAACATTCTTGTTCTCTACCATTAGGTAAGAATTGCTAGTTGAAAACGTAATGCTTTCAAGCAACAAAACAGTATCATCAAGGCCTGAAATATATGGCATAGACTCACTGTATTATAGGAACAAATGATTTGTGATCCATAAGAGTATCAAAACATGAGATACTCTGAGTCTTAAAAAATCAATTTAATTTAATGACGTAGAATGAGTAAGTGAAATATAGCCGAGTATCCTTGAAAATGGGAAGAATAGGAACCTTTACCTCTTTACTGAATGTGTTTGATTGTACCTTTTTTGTAGAGTTATTTGTCTAGACACGCTAGATGTTTTATTCACTAGGGAGACAATGAAACAAAATGGTTGCCTCTGTAGTTATTAGCATAAGAAACATCAGGATTCACTCTTGGAAGATTGGTTCATGTTTCCTCACTTCTTTTATCTGTAATTAAGGCTTCAAGTTCAATCTTAAGTCTGTTTCCAATGTTACATGCTCTTATCTGTAAAACTATAGAAGCCTATTTACTTCTGTTCCTAAAATTAGCTCAGTTTTTTCCTGATAGGCCTACCAAGCAGGCACCCAGATGAACAATTTTAACAGTCCACATTTTTAATATTCTTGATTGTAAAAGGTGATAAAATATTGTATAAAAGGGACAGTATTTGCAACAGATCCCTGGTGGTGTAGCAAATAAAAGCTCAGACTGTTAACCAAAAGGTTGGTAGTTCAAATCCACCTGCCACTCATTGGAAACCTTATGGGGCAGTTCTACTCTGTCCTGGATAGGGTGGCTATGGGGTAGAATTGACTCGACAGCAGTGGGGTTTTGTTTTGTTGTTATTTGCAGCATATAGTATGCATCTATTGTTTTTTCTGGGAAGGTAAGCAGATCATTTACAGGTTCTATCCTAATTTGCAGATACGTCATTCTAGAATGATTGATGCTAATCCTGAAAATTTGCAGCAGTTAAGCTCCTAAGAGTTTCATATTTTCATGAAGCCTTAAATTGCATCAAGTCCAATCATTCTGTGCCATATTTCACTGATGACATAAACTTCATTTGTATCATCTAAAACATTTTGAGCAGAGGATTTTCAAAAGTACTTAAATGAAAATGATTTTAAAAACAACCACAAACAAAATGTTATGTGACAATCTTTAATGATACTTGCATTAAATTAAAAGCCACTCAGAGAATCATTATTATAATAGTATCAATGCTTCACAATTGTAGAATGCACTTCTTCAACATTTAGGAATTATGTTACAAAAGTAATTAATGAAAATGTATAAACTGCTGGTAGATGTTGCTTTGCCTGATAGATGTTGTTCTACCAATAAATAAAATAAATTGGGGGGTGGGCGGAAGCTTAAATGCCAACCCAGGGTCCTATTTCAAAGAGCTGACTGAAGTACCCTTGAGATATCTGCTTCACCTCATTTCCAGAAGTTCTGATTCTGTGGAGCTCGGGTGACATTATCAGTGATTCTTATATGCAGCCAGGCTTGGGAATCACTGTTTTAACAGTTAATATAGATTCTTTTTATTGCTTTTTCCGTTGTCCCAGGTTGTAACAGTTGCATGATTTTCTCCTTAAGCGGTGATTATTCTCTGCAAAACTTAGTGTTTTATGGCATCATGGTTTTAAAATCTCCATGTACGAACCCTTTTATTATCACTTGTCTTCGAAAGGTGACTGAGCTTCATCCTAACCTAGAAAGACTAATGAATGCCAATAAACTGGCTCTCTTATTCTTAGATTATATAAGGGAAGGAATTATCCAGGCTTCAGTTTAGACAATGATTATAATTTTTGTTCTATCACATGACAGCCATGCTTAAGGACAATTTTGAACTTATCTACAAATTATGTGACTTTTTTCTGTTGAGTTCACTAAATACTATAGGGTTATTGTGAGCAAAATTAAGTATAAACATTATACTCCTAATTTTTTGTGGGCTGAAAAAGAATTTATTAATTAAAAAACACTTTTAACTTGACAATACAGGATATTTGTTTTTGTTGTTTGAAATCCCTGGCGTGGTTTTTTGGTGTGTGTAATTTAAGCCACTGTTTACAAAACATGATCCTTGGTCCAGCAACATCAACATCAGCCAAGAATTTGGTATGGAGATGATCACTTTTTTTTTAATATAGCATATTACATTGGTTGATTTCATATGTGTAATCCTCCTTGCCATCTTGGGATAAATCTTACTTGGTTGATGTACATAGTCCTTTTCATATGTTTGTGAATTTGGTTTGCTAATATTTTGATAAGGGTATTTATGTTTATGTTAATTGAGGATATTAATTTGTAATTTTCGTTTCTTGTCATGACTTTGTCTGGCTTTGGTATGAGACTAATATTAGACTCAGAAAATAAGTTGGAAAGTGTATTCACTGCTCCTCTATTTACTGAAAGAGTTGGCAAAATATTTGTCATTTTAATATTTGCTAGAATTCACCAATGAAGCCATCTGGACTTGGCATTTTCTTTGTGAGAATATTTTGTTTCGTTTTGTTTTTAAACAGCTTTACTTGGCTATAATTGACATACAGTAAACTTCAAATATTTAAATCCTGCAATGTAATATATTTTGATGAATATATGTAGGCACCCTGGTTGCATGGTGGTTAAACCTTCAACTGCTAACCAGAAGGTCAGTGGTTCAAACCCATAAGCCTATCTGCAAGAGAAAGACGTGGCAATCTGCTCCAGTAAAGATTAAAAACAAACAAACAAACAAAAAAACCCATGGCTGTCAAGTCAGCTCCGACTCATAGCAACCCTATAGGTCAGAGTAGAACTGTCCCATAGAGTTTCCAAGGAATGCCTGGCAGATTCAAACTGCCAACCTTTTGGTTAGCAGAGGTAACACTTAACCCATCATGCCACCAGGGTTTCCCCAGTAAAGATTACAGCCTTGGAAACCCTGTGAAACAGTTCCACTCTGTCGTGTAGGATTGCTTTAAGTTAGATGGCAGTGGATTTAATGGGTCTATAAGCAACGAAAGAAACTCTGGTGGCATAGTGGTTAAATGCTATGGATGCTAACCAAAAGGTCAGTAGTTCGAATCCACCAGTCACTCCTTGGAAATTCTGTTGGACAGTTCTACTCTGTTCTATAGGGTTGCTGTGAATTGGAATCGACTTTGTGTCAATGGGTTTGGTTTTTTTTTTATAAACAGTGAAACCATCACAATAATTAAAAAATAAACATCTATCACCCTCAAAAATTTCCTCATGAGTCTGCAATGCCTCCCTTTTGCCCCTTCCCAGCTCCAGGTTCCTTGGCAAATACTGATCTGCTTTTTGTCCCTATAGATTAGTTTTCATTTTCTTGACTTTTTATATAAATTGAACCATACATTATGTCCTCTTTTGTCTGACATTTCACTTAGCATATTGACTTTGACATCTATCCATGCATATTTCACTTATATTAATAATTAATTCCTTTATATTGCTTAGTAATATCCCACTGTAGAGATATTAAATAGTGTTTTATTTCATCCACTAATATGTCAAGGGGCATTTGAGTCTTATTCCATTTATTGGTTATTACAAATGAAGCTCCTATAAACATTCTTATATGTCTTTACATGAACATATGATTTCATTTCTCTTGAGTGTCAACTAGGAGGGTAATTGCTGCATCACATGCTGGGTGCATATGTAACTATTTAAGAGAGTGTAAAATGCTTTTTCAGAGTTACTGTACTAGCTTATATTTCCAACACCAGCATTGAGATGTTTCTGTTCTTCTACATTGTGATGGGATCGATTTCTTCTGTATGACCTTTCTAGCCATGGACTTGTAACTCCAACTCAGGTAACTGGGCATGGCTCTGCAAATAGGGCAACTGTAGCCTACTGAGAACATTGGTCAGTTTTACAGTAAAAGCCAATCCTAGAGCAGAGACGAGGATCCTACCACCACCAAAGAGGAATACCCAGGAGTAGAGAGTACAACCTTGGAACACAGGAGCCCTATACTGAGAAACTCCTGGAAGCAGGGGATTGAGAGACAGGGAGCAAGCTGTAACCTGAAGATGGTGAGAAGCAATGGCAGCAGAGACCTAGCAGCAGGAGATGGCATGGTTGTTTCCTGGCCTAGGGAGAGAGAAAACTGAGTGCCTTTGGGGAGAGGCCTAAGGCCGCAGAGAGGTGTGCCTGTGAATACAGTTGGGAAGAGGCTGTCCTGATGGAAGAACCTCATCCTGAGTGTTCCTGAGCCTAAATTGTTTAACTGGTTAGTTCCCTAATAAAGCCTATAATTGTGAGTGTGGTCTGTGAGTTCTGTGTGGCCATTGCAATGAAGTGGAGAGTGCTATGCCATAAAAGTTGGTGTCAGAATTAGTAAAGATAACAGAGAAAGGAGACTTGTCTGACCTGTACCTTCCACCTCATGAGAGGCAGCCTTGCAATGTTGGTCTTTGGTCTCCTTTCCCTTTGTGGGATTGGAGGAAGTCAGTCACTGCCCCCATGCCGTTTTTACAACATTCTTGCCAACAGTTCAAATGGTCAGACCTTTTATTTTAAAACTTTCTAATTGACGTATTAGGGTACCTCAGTGTTATTTTAATTCTTATTTTCCTTAAGATTAAGGATCCTGAACATTTTTAATGTACTTGTTTATCATCCCTGTGTGTTCTTCGAAAGCCCTGATGATGCAGTATTTAAGAACTCAGCTGCTAACCAAAAGGTCAACAGTTCAGATCTATCAGCCACTTCCTGGAAATCTTGTGGGGTAGTTCTGTTCTGTCCTTGTCTTAGTCATCTAATGCTGCTACAACAGAAATGCCACAGGTGAATGGCGTTAACAAAGAGAAACTTTATTCTGTCATAGTCTAAACCAGAAAACCAAACCCACTGCTGTTGAGTTGATTCCAACTCATAGCAACTCTATAGGACAGAATAGAACTGCTCCATAGGGTTTCCAAGGAGCACGTGGTGGATTTGAGCTGCTAACTTTTTGGTTAACAGACATAGCACTTAACCACTACACCAACAGGTCTAGTGTAGGCTACAAATCTAAGTTCAGGGTGTCAACTCTAGGGGAAGGCTTTTTCTGTTGCCCCTGGAAGAATACCCTTGTTGTCAGTATTCCCCTGTAATGGGAGCTTCTGAGGCACATGGACACTGGGTCCTTTACAAAGGACGTGCTGTGCTCCCTCCAATGGCTTCTTGGTGGTTTGAGGTCTCCCAAATCTCTGCTTGTTTGCTTTTCATGTCTAGCTCAAGAAGTAGCCTCAAGGCACAATACAATCTTACACTTCGAGTCCTGCCTCACTAATACAGCCACTACCCATTCTCCATTAAAAAAAACCCCCAAAACTGCCTTGGAGTTGACTCTGACTTATAATGACCCTTTAGGACACAGTAGAACTGCCCCTTGAGTTTCCAAGGAGTACCTAGTGGATTTGAACTGCTGACCTTTTGATTAGCAGATGCAGCACTTAACCATTATGTCACCAAGGTTTTCCAGTACTGTCATAGAAGAAGGATTTACAACATATGGGAACATCACACAATACTGGGAATGAAGGCCTAGCCAAATTGCAACACTCATTTTTGGGGGACACATTTCAATCCATGACAGTCCCACAGGGTAACTATGAGTTAATTGACGTGATGGCAATAGGATTGGGTTAGGTTTGGTAATTCTTCTTTGGTGAAGTGTTCCTTGAAATCATCTGCCTGTTCTTTTGTTGTTAATATTGTTGGACTGGATTTGCTAACATTTTGTTTGTGAGGAATATTATTATGTCGTTTTCTTCTGACACCTTTGGCTAGTTACAGTGTTGATTGGGAAAGTTAGTAAAAAACAATATCCATTCCCAACCTAGAAAACCTCTCTAGAAAAATAGAAATTATTGCTGAAAAATTATTAAAAACCAATATCTACTTCCAACACGGAAAACACATCCACAAAATAAAAGAGAAATAAAAGTTTTATTCTTGAATATGCACTAAACCAGAATGTAGTGTACCATAGGGAATCCACTGAAGAGATAGTCAAGACAGTACATCTTACCTTTCATAACTGAGTGGATACAACTCATTACATTCATGTTTAAGATAAAATTGCTAATCTTCAGTATCTTTATAATAGCAAAAACAAAAAAATAAAACAAACCCAGTGCCGTCGAGCTGATTCTGACTCACAGTGACCCTATGGGGCAGAGTAGAACCACTTCATAGAGTTTCCAAGAAGTGCCAGGTGGATTCGATGTGTCAGCCTTTTGATTAGCAGATTAGCACTTAACCACTGTGCTGCCAGGGTTTAGATACCCAAAAACCAAACCCACTGCCATTGAGTTGGCTCCAACTCATAATGACTCTGGAGATCAGAGTAGAACTGCCCCACAGAGTTTCCAAGGAGCACCTGGCAGATTTGAACTGCCGACCTTTTGGTTAGCAGACATAGCACTTAATGACTATACCACCAGGGTTTCCAGGGTTTAGATAGGATGCCTGAAATTATACCAGGAAAATGGGAGGTTTGGGTGTGATCGTCCTTGTTGGTTACATTCCAGAAAGGTGGCTCACAGATCGTTGAGGACATATCCTTGATTTACGTACTTTTCTGTAAGACAAAGATTTTGCCATTTCGTGTTATCTAAAGTGAATTCTGAAAGATCTGGGAGGAAGGGAGAAGGTTTGCCTTATGCTTTGTGCTCTTTTGAAAAATTATCCATGTGTGATCAGTTTCAGAGAAACAGAAACTCTAGGGTCTAACTGGAAGCCATGCTTTAGGGTGAATTGTTATTATGTAAACACTATTATGGACCTGTTTCCATGGCGATGTTGAGAAAGTGGGGTGTAAGAATCTTTGGAAGTTCTTTTCTCTTTGAAATATGTTAACACTAGTCAGAAGTATTGTCTTATTTGCAAATCGTATGTAAATAGACTTCAAATCAATTTATACTATTGGCTTAATGTGATTTTTGATTTAACAGATGCATTATATTTTTATTTTCTTTCAGATTAAAAAACATTATTGTCATTTTTTAACTCAACTCTAGTTACCTTCGTTATTTACAAATATATTATTTACTTTCTAAATATTTGGCAATTTGAAGAAATCTTTCTGTTATTGATTTCTAATGTCGTTGTAATCAGAGAATGTATTCAGTATGACTTGACTCCTTTTAATGTTATTTAGACTTCTTTTATGGTCCATAATATGGTTTGTCTTTGTATGTGTTCCTTGTATAGTTAGTTGAAAAAAATGTGTGTTCTGTTGTTGTGCACCATGTTCTATAAACGGCAGTTAGGTCAAATGTCATCAAGTCTGCCTCGACTTTCACTGTCTACTGGGCCTTTTTGTGTCCAGTTTATGCATATCCACAGCCTCTGATTTACTAAAAATATGCTTGCTGTAACCACAGCTTTAAACTTAGGCTGATAGTGTAATTAGGCTCTCCCCACTCACCTGCTACCAGGTCATCACTTTCACCATCAATACCACTGGCCATGGACATCACTCACTGTCCCCAGTTGACTGAGCCTCTTTGACTACATCATTGAAACTTTCAGTTTTCATGGTCTACCTTACCGGGAAGAACCTCTCTGCCAGTGGAACCTGAGGGCCAGTGGAAAAGGCACCAGGCAAAAATGCCACTGTCCAACTGTTCTTACTCGTAACTCAGCAGTTTTTCAAGCATAAGTGATTCTCACGTTGTTGTATGCCTTTGGCCCATTGCCACAGTACCCAAATGGTTATTTTTGTCAACTTTCTTGAGCTTTATAGTTTCTTTTTGTGGAAAGGATTTGCCAGCCTCCTCACCCTGGTGGCGTAGTGCGTTAAGTACTGCATCTGCTAACCAAAAGATTGGCAGTTCAAATCCACCAGGCGCTCCTTGGAAACTCTATGGGGCAGTTCTACTCTAACCTCTAGGGTCGCTATCAGTCTGTCTCAATGCGATGGCAGTGGGTTTTTTTATTTGTTTGTTTTTCACTCAGTAATAGAAGTCAAGTTTGAATTTTGATATTTTAAGCAATTTGTGGAAAACTTTTGAGGCATTGCCCATTAAGAAATTATTTTCTTCTTCCAGAAGCTCAGTTACTTCCTTGAAGTTTTGCCCCAACAGCTAAGGGGAAAAGAAAAAAAAAAAATCTATGTGTGCATAAAATGTAACAGCAGTTTGTCTATTTTTGTAAAATGTGCATTGGAAGAGAGATATCCTTTGTTAAATTCCAAGATTTTTGCGTATATGTGCAGTAACAGTTAGCAGTTGAGTTACAGAAGTATTTAAAATACAGTGGGCGTAGTCTATTCTTTAGTCTCCGTTTTTAGCAGTTGCTTACAGTACCACTCAGATGTCACTGTGGTTTTCTCTGAGGTAACTAAAGTGATCTGTTCCATGTGGAATGGTGTGGATGGTAAACTGGGATGTGATACGTCTAAGAATCAAAGAACCAGAACAAGAACAGGAAAAAAATCAGGACTTAACATGTCCTTCAGCTACTCAAAGCTAAGCTTTTTTCTAGTTGCCAATAAACCTGAATTGAATTAGTCACCATTTATACCACAGCATCATTTAGTAATAATTATACTTTGTGTAGTTTATGTCTTACATGTATGCATAATATCAAGACTGTTGACTAAAGATTGTAGACTTAGTGAGATTACATGTTAAGCTGAAAAGATTTGTTCACTAGAGATACAAATGGATTCTGTCTCATGGAAAAGATAAAGCCATCACTTACAGTTGGCTGCTTTATAGATTATTACCAATTTTTTGTTATATATCCTTTGTTAAAATATTCTTTATTAAATTCCCTATAGACAGCTGGAAACCTTGGTGGTGTAGTGGTTAAGTGCTACAGATGCTAAACAGAAAGTCAGTAGTTCTAATTCACCAGGTGCTCCTTGGAAACTCTATAGAGCAGTTCTACTCTGTCCTATAGGGTTGCTATGTGTCAGAATTGACTTAACAGCAGTGGGTTTTGTTTTGGTATTGGAAATCCTGCTGGTGTAGTAGTTAAGTGCTATGGCTGCTAGCCAAAAGGTTGGCAGTTCAAATCTGCCAGTTACTCCTTGGAAACTCTATGGAGCAATTCTACTCTGTCCTGTAGGGTCGCTATTAGTTGGCCTTGACTTGATGGCACTGGATTTTTTGTTTTTTGTTTTTGTGAAGGTAGCTAGCTTCTCAAGTGTTCTTTGAATCAGTCTTAACATTTTTACTGGTTCCTTTATTAATGAATTTTTTGAATGAAATAGTTACCATATGAGGTCTGACGATTAAGTCCACAAACTTAATTGTTTTAAGTGCTACATACTTCATTGCTGTGTATTGTTATGGTCACTTTTGAGTACTCCCCCGGGAAGCTACACACCAATGCCAGTGCTTAATACACCCTTCAGAGCAGTTTTGGAGGGTACACGGTGGCAAGGTGGCAAGTGCTTGAACTTAATTGTATAGTTGTCTGTGGGGGAGCTTTTAGCCAGTAAATAACTGTATTGAAACACCTTCCCTACTCACCTGATCTGGCTCCCGATGACTTTTTTCTTTACCTTAAGATAAAGGAAATATTGAAAGGAAGGCATTTTGATGATATTCAGGACATCAAGGTTAATATGACAACAACACTGATGGCCATTCCAGAAAAAGAGTCCCACAGTTGCTTTGAAGGGTGGACCACGCACTGGTGTCAGCGCATAGCTTCCCAAGGGGAGTACTACAAAGGTGACCGTAGTGATATTCAGCAATGAGGTATGTAGCACTTGTGTTAGGATGAGTTCACTAACTTAATTGTCAGTTCTCCCAAGTTGTGATTTTAACTATTTATATTGTGATTGGCTTGGCTATATTGTGATTGAGTGAAAATTTACAAATGAGGTCGAGTTGCCATATAAACCCAAACACACGCCTCTGTACAACTGTCTGCACTCCGCACCCTGTGACAGCACCCTCCTCCTTTCCACTCTGTATTTCTGGTATTTATTCAATGAACACCTGTCCCCTTGTCTCCAGTTCCTTCTCTCCTTTGGACAGGAGGTGGTTGGGTAGTTTCATATGTATATTTAAGGCAAGAAGTACACATAACACCTGCCATCTCTCTATTTCCCATAGTCCATTCCAATTTTTGTCTGAAGAGTTTGCTTCGGTATGTTTTCAGCTCTGGGCTAGCAGCAAGTCCAGAGGCCATGTTCTCAGGGGATCGTCCAGAACATCAGATCATCAAGTCTGGTCTTTTAATGGAGTTCTAGAACTGTACCCCCTGTTTTAGTCAGCTAGTGCTGCTCTAACAGAAATACCACAGAGTGGATGGCTTTAACAAAGGAAGGTTTATTCTTACACGGTCTGGTAGGCTGCAAGTCCAGATTCAGGATGTCCACTGCAGGGGAAGGCTTTCCCCTTTGTCAGCTCTGGAGGAAAGTCTAGTATTGTATCAGTCTTTGTCCAGGGAGCATCTTGACTCAGGAACCCCAGGTCTGAAGGACACACTCTTCTCCCGGTGCTGCTTTCTTGATGGTATGAGGTTCCCAATTCTCTCCTTGCTTCTCTTTCCTTTTCTCTTGTAGGACAAAAGGATTAAGTATGGGACAAGCCATACTCCAGGGAAACTCCCTTTACAGTGGAGCAGGGAGGTGATCCTATGAAAGGATTTACAGTCCCACCCTAATCCTTTAGCATACAGCATAGGAAAATCTCAAAATGGAGGACAGTCATAGAATACAGGGAATCATGGTCCTGCCACATGACTACACATATTTTTTTTATTTTATTAAATAAAAAAATGAAAGTGTACATACTCTGTGCTTACAATATTGGGTTAAGAGAGGAGGAGTACACAAGTTGTGTCGAAGTCCCATTAATATTGATCTTCTTACTAATGTGTATTGCCACCAGTTTCACCCTACCAAATTTCTAACAATTATCTAATCTAAATCCTTGCCCCTTGCCCTCCCGCCCTCCCACCTTCCCCACCCTTGTAGCCATCAAAGAGTCTTTTCTATTATGTATGAGTATGCTTTTAAGTTTTTATCGTAGGGGTCTCATATAATAATTGTCCTTCTGTTGCTGACTGGTTTCACTCAATATAATATCCTCCAGTTGAGACCAAATTGAGAGATGTTTCCTGCTATCATCGTTGTTCTTTATCAGTGTATAGTACTCCATGGGGTATATATACCAAAGTTTACCTATCCATTATTCTGTTGTTGGGCATCTGGGTTGATTCCGACTTTTTGCTATCATGAACTGTGCTGCAATGAACATTCGTGTGCATGTAGCAGTCGGTGTGAATGGCCTTGATTTTGTAGGATATATTCCGAGCAGAGGAATAACTGGGTCAAATGGTATATCTATATCCATTATTTTAAGATAACGCCAAATTGCTTTCCAAAGAGGTTGCACCATTCTGCAATCCCACCAACAGTGAAGGAGAGTTCCAATCTCTCCACAGCCTCTCCAACATTTATTGTTTTGCGTTTTTTGGATCATGGCCAATCTTGTTGGGGTGAGGTGGTATCTCATTGTCATTGTGATTTGAATTTCTTTAATAATTAATGATTGTGAACATGTCTGCATGTGTTTTTTTGACTGCCTAGATCTCCTCTTTAGAGAAGTGTCTGTCCATCTCCTTTGCCCATTGCTTAATTGGATGATTTGTCTCTTTCTTATTGATATTTTGTAGAACATTATAGATTATGGAGATCAGGTGTCGGTCTGACACAGAGTTGCCAAATATTTTTTCCCATTCTGTTGGTGGTCTTTCAATTCTTTTTATGAAGTCTTTGGATGAGCAGAAGTGTTTGATTCTTATTAATTCCCATTTATCTATTTTCTCTTCTGATGAATGTGTTTTGTTTGTCAGATTTTGAAGTCTGTCTATACTGCATATTAAAACGTCCATTGTTGACTCTATTTTACCTTGTATGAGCTTTATCGTTTCAGCTTTTATATTCAGGTCTTTTATCCAATTTGAGTTGATTTTTGTATAAGGTGTGAGATATGGATCTTGTTTCAGTTTTTTGCAGATGGGTATCCAATTATGCCAACACCATTTGTTAAAGAGACTGTTCTTACCCCAGTTCAAAATCTTAGGACATTTGTGAAATATCAGCTGTTCATAAGAGAATGGTGGCATCTCTGGGGTCTCTACTTTGTTCCATTGGTCTATATGTCTCTTTTTGTACCAATACCAGGCTGTTTTGACTATTGTGGCAGTGTAATAGGTTTTAAAGTCAGGTAGTGAGAGGCCTCCCAGCATGTTCTTCTTTTTCAGTAGTGCTTTACTGATTTGGGGTTTCTTCCCTTTCCAAATAAAGCTGATAATTTGTTTCTCTATCTCATTAAAAAATGTCATTGGAATTTGTATTGGGATTGCATTATGTAAGTAGAATGCTTTGGGCAAAGTAGACATTTTCACAATATTGAGTCTTCCTATCCATGAGCAGGGCAGTTTATTCCACTTATGTAAGTCCCTCCTAGTTTCTTGTAGCAATATCTTGTAGTTTTCTCTGTAACGATCTCTTATTTCTCTAGTTAGATTTATTCCTAGGTATTTTATCTTCTTGGGGGCTATAGTAGATGGAATTGATTTGGTGATTTCTTCATTAATAATTTCATTGTTGGTATAAAGGAATACCACTGATTTTGTTATGTTTATCTTGTATCCCGATACTTTGCTGAATTCTTCTATTAGCTCTAATAGTTTATTTATGGCTACACATATTTTTGAGGGAACACAATTCAATCCATGACACCCCCTTTTTTCCCACTACATCTAGGACTCTATCTTGTGTTCCTGTCAGGGCAGTCACTGGTGGTACCATCTAGTTCTTCTGGACACATGCTAATGTAATCTCCCAATCATATGGAGCCTTCTGACTCCTAGGTTACTATTTCCTCATGTCTTTCATGTCCTTTGTTTCCTTCTGCTCTAGGTGGTTTGGGACCGATTGATACTCTGTAGATGGCAGCTTTTTGGCTTTTAAGACTTCAGATGCCACTCACCAGTATGGGATGTAGAATATTTTCTTAAAAAAACCAAAAAACTAGTTATGCAGAAGTGCGCAGATCAAGAACTCTAAGACTGGAATTGATGATCCAATGACATGGAGGGTCCCCTGAGAACATGGCCCTTAGACTTGCTGCTAGCCCAGAGCTGAAACCAGTACTGAAGCAAACACTTCATATAAGGAATGGACTGGACTCGGGGACACAGAGTGATGCATGTGGTGTGTGTACTTTATGGTTTAGTATATATGTGACACTGTCCTGGATTTTTTTTAGAGTGGAGAAGAGAGTGTGGAGAGGAGGGGACAAGTGTTGGTTGAGTGGATACCAGACGTAAAGGGTGAAAAAGAAGGGCATGCTGTCACAGGCTGAGGAGGGTAGATAGAGTTGCAGAGAGGTGGGCACTCCGTGTTTTATATGGAAAATTGACTTGGATTGTAAGCTTTCACTTAATCAAAGTTGATAAAAAAGTAAAAAATAAAGAAAAATCTACTTTGGTCCCCAGACCCCTGTCCCAGCTAATCTGTCCTTTAAAATATTGGGTTGTATTTTGAAAATGTTTTAGCTTTTGGTGTAGTCTAGTTGTACTAACTCCCTTCTAACTGTGTGCTGTCACTCCTTTCACCTAACCCAACACCTATCTACTGTTTAATCTATGAATATCCCTCTTCCTCCATTCCTACCCTTGTAGTCATCAAAGATTATTTTCTTCTGTTCGTGAACCTTTTTTTAAGTCTTTATAATAATGATCTCATACAGCTGACTAATATTGCTCAGCATAATGTCATCTGGATAACTCCACATTATGAGATATTTCCTAAAATCATTGTTGTTCTTTTGTGTTCCATTGTGTAAATATACCATAGTTTGTTTGCCCGTTTTTTTGTTGATGGATACCTAGGTTGATTCCACCGTTTTGGTATTGTAGACAGTGCTGCAATAAACCCTCATGTGCGTGTATCTGTTTGTGTGACAGCCTTTATTTCTCCAGGATATATTCCAAGAAATGAGATTGCTGAATCATGATTATTTCTATTTCTAGCTTTTTAAGAAAGCACCAAATTATTTTCCAAAGTGGTTGTACCATTTTATAGTCCCTCTAGCAGTGTAGAAGAGTTTCAGTCTCTCCATGGCCTCTCCAAAATTTGTTATTTTATGTTGTTTGGATTAATGCCAGTCTTGTTGGGATGAGATGGCATCTCATTGTAGTTTTGATTTGGATTTCTCTAATGGCTAAAGATTGTCAGCATTTCTTCTTGTGTCTTTTGGCTGCCTAGACATCTTCTTTGGTGAAGTGTCTGTCCATAACCTTTGCCCGTTTTTTAATTGGGTCATTTGTCTTTTTCTTGAGGTTTTGCAGTACCTCATAGATTATGGAGATTAGACACTGATCAGATTCGTGGTTGCCATTTTTTTTCCCTAGTCTGTAAGAATTCTTTTTACTCTTTGGTTAAGTATTTGGATGAGCATAAGTGCATGATTTTTAATAGTTTTCATTTATCTATTTTCTGCTGTTTGTGAATTGCTGGTAATATTTTGTAGTCTGTTTATGCTGTGTATTAGGGCTCCCAATGGTGTCCCTAGTTTTTATCCCCTTATCTTTATTGTTTTAGGTTTGATGTTTAGGTGTTTGATCCATTTTGAGTTAGTTTTTGTGTGTAGTGTGAGATATGGGTGTTGTTTCATTTTTTTGCAGATGCATATCCAGTTTTTCCAGCACCATTTGTTGAAGAGTCTGTTTTTTCTCCAGTTCCTGGACTTCGGACCTTTGTCAAATATCAGCTGCTCATAGGTTAATGCTGTTGTTTCTGGATTCTCTGTTCTGTTCACTTGGTCCATATATCTGTTTTTACATCAGTGCCAGGCTGTTTTGACTACTGTGGCAGTACAATAAGTTCTAAGGTCAGTTAGCGTGAGACCTTTCACTTTGTTCTTCTTCAGTAATGCCTTGCTTACCCAGGGCTTCTTGCCTTTCTGTATGAAGTTGGTGATTTGTTTTTACATCTCATTAAAAATTGTTGTTGGAATTTGTATTGGGATTGTGTTGTTTCTATAGATTGCTTTTAGAAGAATGAACATTTTCACAAGGTTAAGTCTTCCTATCCACGGGCAAGGTAGTTTTCTCTACTTATGTAGGTCTCTTGTAGTTTCTTGCAGCAGAGTTTTCTAATTTTCTTCGTAAAGATCACTTTAATTTTTGGTTAGATTTGTTCCTACATATTTATCATCTTGGGAGCTATTGTAAATGGTACTGATTTGGAGATTTCCCCTTTGTTGGTCTCTTTGTTCATGTAAAGTAATCAACTGACTTATTATGTTTATGTTATATCCTGAAACTTTGCTGAACTCTTCTATTAGTCCGGTAGTATTTTTGCAGGTTCTTTAGTGTTTTCTGTGTATAAGATCATATCGCCTGCAAGTAAAGGTACTTTTAATTCTTCCTTACCAATTTAGGTACACTACATTTCTTTGTCTTGTGTGACTGCTATGGCTAGAACCTCCAGCACAATGTTGAATACAAGTGGTGATAATGGACTACCTTGTCTCGTTCCCCTTCTCAGGGGGAATTCTTTCAGTCTCTGTCTATTTAGGCTGATGTTGGCTATTGGCTTTGAATAGATGCTCCTTATTATACTGAAGAATTTCACTGCTGTTCCTATTCTGCTGAGAGTTTATAACATTAATGGGTGTTGAACTTTGTCAAATGCCGTTTCTGCATTAATTGATAAAAATCAAGTGATTCTTAACTTTTGTTTTATTTGCATGGCTGTCTACATTGTTTTTCTAATGTTGAACCATCCCTGCATCCTTGGTATGAATCCTACTTGGTTTTGGTGAATTATTTTTTGATATGTTGTTGAATTCTATTGTTTAGAATTTTGTTGAGTACTTTTTCATCTAAGTTTATGAGATACAAACCCAGTGCCATCGAGTTGATGCTGATTCATAGTGACCCTATATGAGAGATATTGGTTTGTAATTTTTGTTTATGCTGTCTTCACCCTGTTTTGGTATCACAGTTATGCTGGCTTCATAGAATGAATTTGGGAGGGTTCCATCCTTTTCTATACTGTAAAATACCTTTAGTAACAGAGGTACTAACTCTACCCTAAATGTTTGATAGAACTCTCCAGTGAAGCCACCTGGAACAGGATTTTGTTTGTTTGGTTGGTAGTTTTTTCTGATTACTTTTTCAATCTCTTCTTTTGTGATGGGTTTATTAAGTTGTTCTACTTCAGTCTGTGTTAGTTTTGATAGGTAATGTGATTCTAGAAATTTATCCAGTTCCCCTAGGTCTTCACATTCTTCAGAGTACAATTTTTCATAATATTCTGCTAGGATTCTTTTAATTTCAGTTGAGTCTGTTGTAATATCACCTACCTCATTTCTTATTTAGGTTTTTTGCTTCTTCTCTTGGTTTTCTTTTATCAGTTTTTCCAATGGATTATCAGTTTTATTGATCTTTGAACAAACCAGCTTTTGGTCTTGTTAATTTTTTGGTTGTTTTTGTATTTTTTAAATCATTTAGTTCTGCTCTAATTTTTTATTATGTTTTCTTCTGGTGCCTGGTGGGTCCTTTTGCTATTCTCTTTCTACTTGTTTGAGTTGCAGGTTAGTTCTTTGATTTGGGGACTTTTTTTTTTGAAGCTGTGGACTTTTCAGATGAAGTGTCCTCTGAGCACTGCTTTTGCTGTGTCCCATAGGTTATGATAACCTGCCACTGCCGTTGAGTCTGGTCTGACTCATAGCAACCCTAGAGATCAGAGTAGAACTGCCCCATAAAGTTTCCAAGGAGCACCTGGTGGATTTGAATAGGATGTGTTTTTATTCTCATCTGATTCTATTAATTTCTGTATTCAGTCCTTGATTTCTTCTATCATCTAGAAATTTTTGATCAAGATGTCATTCATTTTCCATGAGTGTGAATTTCTACTCTTGCTTTTTCTGCTATTGATTTCATCTTTTCTGGCTTTATGGTCTGCAAAAATGCTTTGTAATATTTCAGTGCTTTGGATTTTATGAAGACTTGCTTTATAGTCTGATGTGTGGTCTATTCTGGAGAATGTGCCTCATGCACTGGAAAAAAGGTATACTTGTCTGTTGTTGGGTGGAGACTTCTTAATATGTCTATAAGGTCAAGTTGGTTGATTGTGACATTTAGATCTTCCATATCTTTGTTGAGCTTCTTTCTGGATGTTCTGTCCCTTATTGAAAATCGTGTGTTGAAGTCTCCTACTGTTATTGTGGAGAAGTCTATCTCACTTTTTAATGCTGTTAGCATCCGTTCGATGTGTTCAGAAACTATCGTTGTTGCGTGCATAAATATTTAACATTGTCAAATCCTCCTTACGTATTAATCCTTTAAGAAATAAATAGTGACTTCCCTTGTCCACGATGGTGGATTTTACTTTAAAGTCTATTTTATTTGAAATAAATGTTACCACTTCCACTCTTTTTTGCATGTTGTTTGCTTGGTATATATTTTTCCATCACTGGAATTTCCATTTGTTCGTATCTTTAAGTCTATGGTGTATTTCTTGTAAGCAGCGTTGAACCAGATCATATTTTTTATCCATTCTGTTACTCCTTGTCTCTTTGTTGGTGAATTCAATCCGTTTACATTCAATGTAATTATTGACTGATATGAATTTAATGTTGTCATTTTGGTGCCTTCTTGTGTGTTGTTGACAGTTTCTTTGTTCCACTTAATTTTCTGTGCTGAATCTTTTTTTAAATGAGTTTTCTTTTTGTCCTTTTCATTGTTGTTAGTTTTATATCTCTGAGACTTCTTTGTTTCCTGTTGTGATGTGCAGTATTGTTTTTTTATTGTTGTTAAGTGAAAGTGTACAATCCAAATTAATTTTACATGCCCACCTGTCTACAGCTCCTTCTGCTCTCCTTGCCCAGTGACGGCATACACCTCCTTTTCATTCTATACTTTGTCATATCCTCTTAACAAGCTCTTGTCCCCTCCTCTCCACCCTCTTCTCTCCTATCTAGACAGGCCAGTAGGACAGCATCCTATAAATGCATAGAACCATAAAGCACACACCATATCATCATACTGTGTTCCTGAGTCAAATCCATTTTTGTCCAGATTTGACCTCAGTAGTGTTTCTGGTCAGGGCAGCCACAGGTCTAGGGGCCATGCTCCATGACCATCAGTTGTGGTCTTTCAGTAGAGTTCTTCAGCTGGAACCCTCATTTTCTTGTGTTGCCACAGGGATCCTACATTGTGTGCTCCATCATGGCTGTCTTTGGTGGTGGCGAGGTACCATCTGGTTCTTCTGGTGACATGTTGATACAGTCTCCCATTCACACGGGTCCTTCTGTCTCCTCAGCTCTTTTAACCTTGTGTCTTTTTTTGTTCTCAGTCATCATCTGTTCCAGATGAGCTGGTACCATTTGGTGTACCTCAGGTGGAGGCTTGCTAGCTTTTAAGACCCCAGATGCGACTCACCAACATCAGGTGCAGAAGACTCTCTTAGCAATAAGCTAGTTATACCAAATGGCCTGAATGTCTCCTGAGAGCATGGTTCCCAGACCCTGTCCCTGCTACTCTATCCTTGCAATATTGGGTTGAGATTAGAAGAGCTTTCAGTTTATTATGAAGTCCAGTTAAGTTGATCTTCTTTCTACTGTGTGCTGTCACTACTTTCACCTAACCAAATTTCTATCAACTGTCTAATCTGTGACCAACCAACCCTCTCCCTCCCCCACCCCCTGCTTTGTAGCCATCAAAGAGTGTTCTGTGCATAATTCTATTTTTAAGCCCTTATAGCAGGAGTCTCATATAATATTTGTCCTTGTGCAGCTGACTGATTTCACTCAGCATAATGTCTTCCAGTTGAAACCAGGTTATCAGATACTTCCTAAAATCCTCATTGTTCCTTATCATTGCATAGTGTTGCATTGAGTTTATGTACTACAGTTTGTTTAGCCATTCATCTGTGGATGGCCAACTAGGTTGATTCCATCATTTTGCTATTGTGGACTGTGCTTCAATAAACGTTGGTGTGCATGTATCTGTTCGTGTGACAGCCTTTATTTCTGTAGGAAAAATTTTGAGCAGTGGAATTACTGGATCAAATGGTATATGTGCCGAAGCCTGTCACCCACAAAGACCGCTGTGAGCAGAGCTACAAGCCTTTGTGATGGTGGGCGGACGCATCTCACCCCTGACATGTTTATGGCTGTATGTTTTTTCACCCCAATTAAACTCTCCCCCAAAATACCCCCTCATCTCCCTGCACAAGGTCAAACGCTGAGCCTGGGAATGCCCAGCCCTGCTGACTTCCCCCAACTGCACATCCCCACCCATGTGAAAAGAATTATCCTTTTTAGAACAGCTCAAGAAAAGCATAGGGTGGGGGACGGTGGGTGTTTACTGTCCCCACAGGAGGAGATAAAATAAAGAGCAAAGTAGGAACAAATAGAGATCATAAACTTTAGAACCCTCCTCTTGTACCTTTTAACCTTGAGGTATGAGTAAGGCTGATTGAGCTCAGGGCATGTCAATTATCACCACAACACACCTGCCCCTGGGCCGTTATCTAGAAAGCCTTGACAATTAAAAGGATCACAAGGTTTCAGTTAGCTAATAGCTCATGTGGTCGGGGGGCAGGGTAAAAATCACATCACCTCAAGATCATGAGGTTTCGGTTTCAAATTAGCCAATCACGAGGTTTTGCTTTCAAATTAACCAATAGATGTGTGGTCAGTGGGCAGGGTAAAACTCACGTCACTTTGACTATAAAAACAATAAAGACAGACAGCTCTCTCTCTTGGTTGGGCTGCCTTTAAACCAGAAAACTCTTTCCTGTCTCTCTTAATTCTTTTCCCGCCGACGCCTTCCCTCCCTCCGTGCGGGACCCTGAAAAGATGCCGGGGCTGGCTCCCGGCATATATGTATTTCCAGCTTTTCAAGGAAGCACCAGGTTGCTTTCAAAGTGATTGTACCATTTTGCAATCCAATCAGCAATGTAGGAGAGTTCTGATCTCTCGACAGCTTCTCCAGCATTTGTTGTTTTGTGTTTTTTGGATTATGACCAACCTTGTTGGGTTGAGATTGTATCTCATTTTAGTTTTGATTTGAGTTTCTCTGATAGCTAATGATTGTGAGCATTTCCTTATGTGTCTTTTGGCTGCCTGGATGTCCTCTTTGGTTAAGTGTCTGTCCACGTCTTTGGCCCATCACTTCATTGGGTTGTTTACATTTTTCTTGTTGCTATGATGTGTGGTGTTGTTAGTTTGCTTTCACGCTACCCCAGTATTCCCCCTGAATGATCTAAGTTTAAACCAATGTTTCAGTTATTTGTATTACCTTTACTTCTTCTCCCTCTGAAAGGTCTATGACTACATTAATTTGTCCCTTCTTTTTGTATAATATTACCAGTCACTAGCTGAGATCTCCCACCTTTTAATGTTTTAGCTTTGACTAAGTTTTGAGGATTCCCTATCCAAGTTGGCTTCTGTGTACTCTGTCCTGCAATTTATCCTTGAGTATATATCTGATTTTACTGATTTTCTAATAGAAGAATTTCATTCTGTGTTTATTGTAATTTTGGTTTGGACTTTGCAAATTCTGTAAACTTCTGTTTATCTGGGAATGTCCTAATTTCACCATCATATTTGAGAGTCAGTTTTGCAGGATATTCTTGGTTGGAAGGTTTTGGGGAGGGGTTTCAAGACTTTGTATATGGCACCCCATTGCCTTCATGCCAACATGATTTTCACTGAGTAATTGGAGACCAGTCTTAATGACTCTGCTATGTAAGTAATTTTTTGTTTACTGCTTTTAAAAGCATCTCCGTATCTTTAGTTTTGGGAAGTTTTAATATATCTTGGTGCCTTTCTTTTGTGATCTACCTTGTGTGGAGTTTGGTGAGTATCTTGGATAGATATCTTCTCATCTTTGATGATATCAGGGAAGTTTTCTGACAAGAAATCTGCTATAATTCTCTCTGTATTTTCTGTTATCCCTCCTGTTCTGGTACTCCAATCATTTGTTATTATTCTTCTTGATAGAGTCCCACATAACTCTTAGTGATTCTTTATTCTTTAACAATGATTTTATCTGATTTTTCCTCATCTATGCAGCTGTCAGTTGCTTTATCTTCAATCTCACTAATTCTACATTCCATTGCCTCAGTCCTGCTCCTATGAGTTTCTATTGAATTGTTCTAATTCTGTAATTTTATTGTTAATCTTTTGAGATCACTGTTGCTCTATCAATTCCTGTAGCTTATTTAATTCTTCATTATGTCTGCTGACTTTGTGTAATCTCTTTTCTTGAAGAACTCTGTACATAACTGTTTTGCATTTTGCCTCTGATAATTGCAGGGAGTCTTCTTCGTGTGAGAATTTTTTAATTGTTTATTTTGGGAGTTTTCTGAATCCATGGTGATTTGCTTCTTTAAATGATTAGAAATTGACTATTGTCTCTGAGTCACCAGAAACTTGCAAATTATTTGTTTTGGTTATTGTAATCTTTTGACCCATGTGGTAGTCTATTCATTTGAGCTAGTTTGGTTTTTGAAGCCTTAATAATTCTGATGCCTTTTCACCAGATGTTTGGAACAGTGAATGCATTGAGAAAGGTAGCAGGAATTGCTGAGAAGCCAGCAGAACTTTTTTCTATGCCCTCATTTGTTTTCCTTTCTAATTCTTGGAGAGTACCTCAGGGCACACATGTAAGACATCCCACTTCTAGCTCCAGTAGTGTGTTCACGTTTAGCACCCAGTGTAGAGCAGAGAAGGGAAGGGAAGGCACTGGGGATAGGGAGGAAAATCAGCATGCAGGAAAAGTCTGAACACGAGATCACAAACACTTCACTTATGATGCTCAGGTGAAAGTCTTCTGTGGTTCTATAGTTGTATCAATCTGTAGCTCTGCTTCCCTACTGAGAAAGATGTGCTTCTCTTGCACACTGTTGCTCTGTGTAGCCACCAGCTGCCACTGTGTCCTGTAGGTATGCCCAACCCAATCTCAGCTTCCTCGCCATGAAAGACATTCTCTACTCAGGTACGGCTACTCCATTCAGCTGCTGTTGGCAATGGCACAGTGATTCTGCCTGGCTGACAAAAGTGGGCCGGCCTGTGGCTGTAGATCTGATTCTGACAATGTTAGTTGTTCCCCTTCCTGTCACCCAGTTTGATCTCTGAGCTTTCTGTTTGACATTCAGTGCTGCTCAAATGTCTTATCTAGTTCATTCAGTAGTTTTTCAGATTCTTTGTTGTTAGAGGGATCAGAGAAAATGTGTACTCTGCCATCTTAGCCCTGTCTCTCTTTGATTTTAACTTTTGAAAATTAAACTTCAGTAATATGTGTGTGTAGGTAGACAATATATATGTGAAAGAGCAAGAGGGAAGGAGAGTGAATTAGTACACTACATGTAATTATTTCTTTCTAGTGGATTCCATTATATTTTTCCATTATAAGGCCCTGTATTTAGAGGAAGCTTTTCACATTCAGTTAAGGGAAACCATCTGAACTGAATAGACACTGTGGACAATTTTAATTAGGATCTGTGTTTACTCTGATGTCTAGCTCCTTGATATGCAAATTGTGGTCTATGGACTAACAGCATTTGCATCACTTGGAAGCTTGCTAAAATCACAGAGTCCTAGACCTCACTCCAGACTGACTGAATTAGAGTCTGCATTGTAGCAGGATCCCCAGTTGGTTTGTATACAAGTTAAATTTTGGAAGTAGATGTCATAGATTAGGTAGACAGCCTCTCTTTGTAGACCAGAGAGTATCTGCATTATAATTTTCCAGACAGCAATTTCAAAATAAACATATTGAAGTTCATCCTTCCACTTCCATCACAATGTTAAATTCTCTTTCAGCTGCACAAAGGAGAAACCTAATTATGTAACTTGCTTAACTAGTTGTTTACCTATTTTTGTTACTTAGCGGGAAGCTCAAAGATAGGCAGCCATGGAAAGTATAGCTGCTCAAGGAAATCATTGTTACCCAGGCTCTTTTTTGCTTGGTAGTGCAGTGTTTAGGCCTTTGGCTGCAAACTGAAAGGTAGACAGCTCAAATCCGGCAGCCACTCTGCAGGAGAAAGATGTGGCAGCCTGTTTTATAAAGATTTATAGCCTTAGAAGGAATTTGAGGCAGTTTTACTCTGTCCTGTAGAGTTGTGGTGAAACATAATCTACTTGAAGGAAGTGGATTTGGGTTACTTGCAGTCTAAGAGTGAGACTTTGTTCTTTCCAGTGTTAAGACTTTGGTATTGTCTTTAGTCATCATTCCGCATCCCAGGTAGGAAGAAAGGGCAAAATGTAAAGAACAAAGTGCTTATTAGCTAGATCTCTTCTTCTTCTCAAGAAAACTATAGATTTCCTGGATTTCACTTGAGTATTAACCTATGGAGTGATAGTTTGAACCCACTCAGTGGTGTCATAGAAGAAAGACCTGATAGTCTGCTTTTCTAAAGATTGTGATGTTGCTGTTGTTGCTGGGTGCCATCAAGTCAATTCCAACTTGTTGAGATCCTCTGTACTACAGAAAAAATACTTCCCGGTCCTGAGACAACTTCAATAATCATTGCTGTGTTTGAGCCCATTGGTGCAGCAACTGTGTTAAGCCATCTTTTTGACGATCCTTCTCTTTTTCACTAATCCTCTACTTTCCCAAGCATGATGTTCTTCTTCAGGAACTGGTCCCTCCAGATAATATGCCCGAAGTATCTAAGGTGAAGTCTTGCCATCCTCCCTTCTGAGGAACATTCTGGCTCTACTTCCTCCAAGGCAGATTTGTTCATTCTTCTGTAAAGTTTACAGCCAAGAAAACCCTATGGAGCAGTTCTACTGTGTAACACATGTGGTCATTATGAGTTGGAATCAACTCTGCAGTATCAGGTTTGGTTTTGTTTGTGTAATGGTGTCTGAAGTAAGCCTGTACTCACCTGCCGAGCTGCCTGTTTTATAAGGCCATTCACTAATAATTAACATTTTTAGTTTTACAATTGTAAATAAGAATTTTGGTGCCTCTCAAATATTTTACATTTTGTGCTTCTCTTTTTAAAAATTTAAATTTTCATTCTTTGTCACTCACAATGGTGTTTTGTCTGATGCTGTTTTTGACATTACTTTCTGAATTTCAAAAGTTTAAACAACCAAAAAAAAAAAAAATAACGATTCCATCTTCAAGCTAAGGTCTGCTTTTTTTATCATTAAACTGTCAGTATTTCAAAAGATAAGTTTAAAATGTTTGTTGCAAAATACTTTTGTATGAATTTTTTTTCTTAAGTCTGGTTACATAGTTTCAGATAGCATGGTTTTTTGTTTATTTTCTCCCTCTTTTTATAGCTGATACCTAGTAGACACAAGCTCACAAGGGAAGAGATCTATCTTGTTAGTTCTTTCTCTTGTTATCTCCTAAGTCTACACATTTCATAGGGCTCAATAAATCTTTGATAAATGTGTGAATGTAAAACAATTGCCAGATTGCATGAGAGAGATTATTTTGCATAGTCATTATAACAGTATCATTATTTGGTTGTATCATATTTCTTTGCTGAAAATTTGCAGCTAAGATTATTTGCTCATTATTTCTTTCTTCAAAATAAAATCTAGTATTATTTTTCTATAGTCTCTTGGTTGCTAGGATGATTCTTCATGAGATAGATTCCTATTTCAGAAGTTTAGAATGTCATGTCTTGGTCTGCTTTAGAAGGATGTGAGGAATATAGCCATTGGAGGAATATAGCCATTGACTTTACTCAATTAATAGTTGCAAACAGTTTTTGCCTTGTTATCTGATTGTGAAGTTTGTCACGTTTTCTTTCCTGAAAGCAAATGTTGTTCTTCAAATGAAAAAGCCACAAGGTTAAAAATAACATTTTCCTTCCTGCATTGTGACCATGATATGCACTCTTAAATATTGGAGTGCTTCCTCTTGTAGTGCTGTTCAATGGGAAAAAAATGACTTATGTTTTGTCATGCTGAATATAAAGAGAGTTAAGGAAACAATCTGTATGTTTGTTGTTTATATTTTAATTGTCAATGTTGTTTTCTAATAAATGGTGTATTCCATGTTGAGTTTTTCCTTTGTGCCTCCATGTATTTGAGAATAGTTTACTTCTTAGATGGGGACTGTCAGAAAGATGATCCAAACTTTGGAAATATAGATACAAAGAGATTACTAGGTGTTCTTTTGTTGCAGTGCTGAGCTTAACTTCCTCTTGTCTGAATTATCTTATGGCTCTGAAAGGACACAGGTTAATTTGCAGCATTTTGTCCAGAAAGATCGCAAGTAATTTCTGCTTAATGAATAGATAACCCCAATATAGGATTGCTAAACTTAGCCAATAAAAACACATACAATCTTTTGGACAAACCAAAACTAAACTGAAACAAACCAAACCAAACCAAACCCAACCAAACCCATTGCCATGGAGTCAGTGTAGACTCATAGTGACCCTGTAGGACAGCATAGAACTGCCTCACAGGGTTCACAAGGACTGGCTTGTGGATCCAAACTGCGAACCTTTTGGTTAGTAGCCAAGCTTTTGATGGCTGTGCCACCAGGGTCCCAATATTTTTGGCACTTGGCTTGGCTATTCAAAAAAAGAAAATGTTCAATATTTATCTGAAATTTACGTTTAACTGGGTGCCCTGTATTTTTTTTAAAGTATTTTATTGTGCTTTAAGTAAAAGTTTATGATCAAAATCAATTTGCCATATAAACCCCAATCACACACTACTATGCTACTCTGACTGTTCTCCCTGCCCTATGACAGCACACTTCTCCTTTCCACCCTGTACTTCCTGAATCCATTCAACCAACTCCTGTCCCCCTCCACCCTCTCATCTCACCTCTAGAGAGGAGCTGCTCAGGTGACATTGTGTATATATTTAATCTACAAAGCATGTTCTTCACTAGCATCACTCTTTGTCTTATAGTCTAGTCCAGTCTTTCTCCGAAGAGCCGACTTAAGTACTTGTTTCAGCTCTATGGGTGCCCTGTATTTTATTTTGCATCTCTACCCAAGAAGTTCTGTTATGGCCATGTGGTCATTCGTCAGTTTTGTATCTAACTCTGCAATCATATCGTAACATTACCTGTATATATCTAGGTTCTCAAATGTCATTTGGATTGTTTTTAAGATCTTACTGTTTCCTTCATTAATTGATGAGTCAAATGAAATATTGTACACATACTTTGCATAACAGTTGTGATTTGGTCTTCTGGAAAATTATACTGTGATAGTTTTGGAGGTAGTCCACTGAAATGGTCAAGAAGCCTCACCTGACCAAGCCAAGGAAATGACATCACTGAGGAAATGTACCTCACAGGAAGTTTAAGCCCAGTTACATCTTGGCTCCTGAAATGAACCCCAACAACACTGAAACTGAAACTGAAATTTTACTGACTGACTCTCTCTTTTTGTTAATCATTGTATTTGTTATTTTTATTTTTCTGCCTAATTTTGAGTTTTCATTTCTGGTTAACACATGGCCAGTAAGTTATTGTCCACTGGTGGCAGCCATGATTGAAAATTTGGTTTTACCATGTGATCATTTGATGATCTCTGTGGAATGAATGATGGAGATTTATGTTGCATAAATGACAGCAAAGAATTTGGTATGTTAGTCTGTAGTGTTTATGTACTTGTAAACAGAAATCAGTTAAGAATTTTGTGCCAACATAGAAGAAAAAGAGAAAATCCCTTTGAGGTTTGTACCAGTGAATTTTTGTGTTTCTATGTTTACTTTTTACCAGAAGCTACAGTTGTAGAATTATAGCTATAAGCACCTTTATTTATTGCTGTGTCATTGTGTGTGTTTTTGAGAAAAACCATTACCTGTGGTGTGTGAGTGTGAAATGTGTTTCTGTCTCTGGAGGATATTGATGTGACAACATTCATCTCTTATAGAAGTTCTGTCCTGATTGGTTTCTGAAGATAACTGTGTATGTATGTAATTTGAATAGTCTCAAAATGCATGGAAAATAAAGAAACCAAGCTTCTAATATTTTGGGATTTTTAGAACTCTTTTAAAAATCTAAGTTCACACAGTATAATCTTTGCACAAATTAGACCAGATGAATACTTTCAGTTAAACAAAAATAATGCTTATGTATCTTTTCCTTCAGCCTATCAAAATGGTGCATAATACAAGCATATATTTTATGTTTTAATGAGATTTTTTCATACACAGAGATTAGTTATTCTGAACTTTGTAAACTTCCAATATTACTTTATTAATCAAATTAACTAACATTACTCCTACATAGTATTTAAAATTACAATAAAACGTAAACTTTTTCAACTAAATTGGTTTATTTTTCTGTCAAACTTTTAATATTAACAAAAAATTAATGTTTTATAGTTTGACAGCATACACCATAGTTTCAAACCTCCAAGATAATTTCTAAGAATGATTTAATACTGAAACATTGATTACAAAGCTTAAGCCAAGCCAGCCAAGTGCTGTCGAGTCAGATCCAAGTGCTTTTATTTAGATATATTCTTTGTGTATGCCCTAGTTTGGCTGTATCTTTGAGTCATGTTAATGTTTTCCATTGTTCCACTATGTGATTGTAAATGAGGTGTGAGTGGCAGAAAGTTGTGTGATTTGTATTTATTAACTTTGGTAGCCTGTTAAAATGCTTACACAGATGACAGTCCTCAAATATTTACTTACATATTTTTTTGTTTTTCTTTAAAAATTCAAGTTAGTTCTTTTAGCTATGTGTGATTCAGACTACAGAAGGAGTAATTATTGTTGCTGTTGATTGCCTTCAAGTTGATTCCAGTTCATGGTGACTGTACATGTACAGGGTAGAACCACTCACTTCATAGGATTTGCAAGGCTGTGACTTTTGAGAAGCATAACACCAGGTCTGTTTTCTGAGACAACTCTAAGTAGATCCAAACTGCCAACTTTTCAGCTAGTAGTTGTGCACTTAGCCATTTACACTACCCAGGCACTCCAGAAGGAGTACTACTGACAAATACAGCTGCTTATACAGGGTAAGGAAACCGTGATGGTATGATGTCAGGTGCTACGTTTGCTAACCGCAAGGTCAGCAGTTCATACCTGCTGTGTGCTCCTTGGAAACTCTTTGGGGTAGTTCTGCTCTGACGTACGACATTACTATGAGTCAGAACTGACTCAACGGCAGCAGCAGCGGCTAATGCAGGGTAAATTGGATTTGTTCCTGTTTTGCAAGTGAAAAAGAGAGTGGTTATCCTAAATGTATGTAGAATGTATATAGGAAGCTGTAAGAGGTTGAAAAAAAGGGAGTTTTCTATTTGTGTTTCTTTATAACAGCTACAAATATGACTGAAAAGAAGCAAGAAAATGTGCTTCAATTTTGTCAAAGTAAGCTCACTTTTAATGGGTTTAATCATAAGGGTAAAAAAAAAAACAAAAGCTATGCCAAATATCTTAACAGGAAACTAGAATTTGACTTTCTCTCTGTTCATGTAAGTTAGTTTTGGAGCTCCTAACAAGAGGTAGTAAAACGTTATTCTTTACCTTCCATGTAATGTACACAGTTAACAAATTTTCCATATCTCACCAGAATATTTTCTGCTTTCTGTTGACTTAATCATATTCTTGATTAATATTACTTTTGCATAATATTGCAAGGGAGGGAAGGAAGGAGGGGAGAGAAGAAGGGAGGGAAAGTAGGGAGGGAGGCAGGGAGAGAAGGAAGGAAGATGGTGAGAGAGAGGGAAGGGTGAAAGAAAGAGGAAAAGAAAGAATAAAAAAGAAAAGGTTATAGACCATTTGTTCCCCATCAGTGAGACCTAGCTTCCCCATCTATTTCAAGGAATGTTAATGATAGGCTGCTAGGTTCAGGAAGAATGTCCTATGATGGTGGGATTCATTACTATTTTTTAAAGAAAGAATGAATGTTCTTCATTTGTCAAAGAGATGAGGGTCCTTAAAATTATGTTGCCTTTTTCTATGTTTATTTTATTGTTGTTTTGTTTCATTTGATTTCACTTCACCTCTTTTGATTAAATAGGCATTTTTTCTTAGGCATTCATGAGTTTTTCTTAAAATGAGCAAATCTTTTTGGACAACTCTTTCAGTTACGCTTTCTCAAGATCAAACCCTACATTTAAAAATATATACACAATTTTTAGATTATCTTTAACACCTCAAGGTTTTGGGAGGATTTCCAGAGGGCCCCTGGGGAAGCACAAAGATGTACTATTTCACCTTATCAAAAAGGACAGACAGGAATAATTTAGATTTTTTTGATAGCTCTGTAATTTTCATTGGCTCAACAGTATTGTAAAAGTTCTGTGGAAAGAATTGTTAAGTCAGAAGAAATGCTCAGCCTTCCTAAGGTTAAGTCTGTAATAGGTAGACTTCTATTGATATAAATATATCAGATACTCTGTGCCTCATGATAAGGCCCTACAGATTTGTGAGTGCCTTCAGGGGAACTGTAGATCAAACTCTTAAGGAATAGTTATGTAGTTTACCCCAATAGAGAGTGTTACTCTTTTCTGATCTTATACTATTGTTACTCTGATGAATTAACCACAGCTTTTCAGTTTTATTACCAAGTGGTTTTCTGCTTATCCCTAATACTTGTATGAAGGCTCTGTTATAAACTATAGGTTAACATTTGTAAAGAAAAAACATCTCAGACTCTTTTGAAAAGGATTTTACCAGATACAATGAACTACTGATACTTCAGAGAATAGATTCTTGGGTAAGATTTTAAGCTGATATTACTTAGACAACTTTCAGACTATAATATAAATTGAGTCAGGAATTTCAGGACTCTTTTTAGTCCCAATACAGATGTATATTGTGAAAGCTGATTGCCGACCCAACAGTCAATAACAAAAGAATCAATGACAGAGGGCAAAATGAACTGACCATGAAAATATTGTGATTATATGAAATCTGCCAATTAAGTTTGTGAACTTACCCTAGAAAAAATGCTACATATCTCACTGCTGGATATCACTGTGGTCCTAAGTAATCCCCTTGGGAATCTATGCACTGACTCTAATGCCTAGTGTACCCTTCAAAGAAGTTTTGGAACTCTTTTTCTGTATTGGCCATCAAAGCTGTCATCATATTATCATTGATGTCCTTAATGTCATCAAACTGTCTTCCTTTCAATAGTTCTTTTATCTTTGGGTAAAGATAAAGGTTACTGGGGGCCATATCATGTGAGTAGGTAGAGTGTTGCAATACAGTTATTTGTTTACTGGCTTAAAACTCCCTCATAGACAGTGCGATGTGAGCTGGTGCATTGTCATGATGTAAGAGCTATGAGTTGTTGGTGAAAAGTTCAGATCTTTTTCATGCATCCTTTTTAGCACTTACAAATAGTAAACTTGGTTAACTGTCCAAGTGGTAGAAATTCATAATGAACAACCCCTCTGATACCAAAAAAGGTTAGCAAGATTGGTTTGACTCTTATTTGGACTGATGGTAGTTTTTGGTTGTGGAAACTTGGCTGACTTCCATTGTGCACTTTGACACTTAGTTTCAGGGCCGTATCGGTATACCTGTGCTTTATCACCAGTGGTGATACTGTGCAGAACATCGTCTTGCCTCTCCACAAGGTCTTCACAAACTTTGACACTCCTTTGCTTTTGTTCATCAGTGAGCTCCTCTGGGACAATTTTTACACACACTTTTCTCATGACAAGATTTTCAGTTAAGATTTTCCTAGCTGTTTATCAGTGTTGACTTGGTCTGCTATGCTTTTCACAGTTAGCTGATGATTTTGATGCACAGTTCAACAAGTTTTTGCAATTTTTTTTTTTTTTATCATTTCTGCTCATTTCTGGCCACCCTAAAACCTCTCTTCATCAGTGACACTTTCTCTCACCTCAGAAAAATATTTAATCCATTTGTATACTGCTGTTTTCTTCATGGCATTATCCTCATATACTTGAACTAACATATCCCTGATTTCACTTCCACTGTTGCCAAGTTTAACAAGAAATTTAATGTTTGTTCATTGCTGTAATTGAAGTTCTGACATTCTTGCAACAGTAAACTAAAACATGCAACAACAATAAATGAATACCACTCAGCAAGACACCGTCACATGTCAATAGGAACACATCTGTGAGACACTGATATACCAAGGTTGTGGAACCTCACCAAGTTGTTGTGCAGTGCTGCCAGTGTAGGCACATGGTGGCAAGTTCATGAACTTAATTGTCAGATCTTGTATGTTTGGAATGATGTTGGTATCTTTTTAATGTTCTGCTTTTAATAGGTTCATGAGGAAGTCCTTTTTTTTCCCTTAAACTATTTTTCCTCAATTTAGTAGACTAGACTTTTGTACCGGGAGAATGATATGAGTCTTTTTCCACAGAGAAACCCTGTGTGGTCACTGTGAATCAGAATTGACTCAAATTGACTTTATGTGTAGATCCAATGCCTACAGACTCCTTCCACGGACTTCGTAAAACTGGATTGATACCTGGCTTACAGGGATCAAGTCTTATATAGGTGGTGAAGAAGAGTACTTTCTGTCAAGCCAGGAAACTTAGCAGTTTTTGAGACTTCAGGAAGAGAGGACTTAACCTAAATTTACAGGCACACTACAGTTGACATTTGGTGGAAAGTGAGTTGTAAGTGGTTTTCTAGCCTTAGGATATAGTAGCTTTTTCAAGTCCAACTCAGGATTTCTTATAAAAATTTCCAGTTAGAACTGAATTCCTTGGACTTACTTTACTCAGTACTGTATGTTCAAAGAATCCTCTATAGCTAATTATTACTCTGCTCACACCTACATAAGAATCAGGACAAATATCACGAGATCAGCCTTTTTGTGATCAAAAATATCTTCTGGAGAAATTCACAAATATTTAGAAATCTAACAACACAGTCCTACTCGATCAATGCATCAAAGTAGAAAGCATAAGGTAAATTAGAAAATACTTTGTAATTGATAAAAACAAAAACACAGCATACCAAAACATATGGAATGTAACTAAAGTAGTACTTAAAGGTAAAGTTATAGCTGCAAATGCCTACATTAAAAGCAAAAATGATTTCAAATCAAGATCCTAATCTTCTACGTAAGAAAACAGAAAAAGTACAACTAATCACAAAGCAAGCAGAAGGAAATAATAAAGATTACAGTGCAAATAAATCAAAAAGAAAGTATGGAAACAATAGAGAAAAACGAACAAAACCAAAAGGCTTTTTTGATGCTATCACCAAAATTAACCTTGAGCTAAACTGACCAAGAAAAAAATGACAGAAGATTAAAATTTCTAAAATTGGAAATGAAAGAGCTGTATAGGTTTTACATAAATTGAAGTATATATATATATATATGGAAATACTGTAAACACTATCACAAGTTTAGATAACCTAGAGGAATTGGAAAATTATTTAGAACGTAACTATAAAACTACTTCTAAACTCGTTTTATAAAGCTAGTATTATTACTCTGGTAACAAAAGCAGATAAAGATAGCACCATCAAAAGGATGACAGTAAAGAACATTGGAGAGTATGTGGAGAAATTGAAACATTGCTGGTAGGAATGTAAAGTGGTGCAACCACTTTTGAAAATAGTTTGTCAATTACTTAAAGTTAATTATAGAGTTACCATATGACCCAGTGGTTCCACTTTTAGGTATATACCCACGAGAATTCGAAACATAAGCCCACACAAAAACATGCATGAATGTTCTTAACAGCATTATTCATATCCAAAAAGTGAAAAAACACAAATCCTTGTCAACTGATGAATGAATAAACAGATCATGGTATATCCATACCATTGAATAGTACTCAGCTATAAAGAGAATGCAGTACTGATTTATGCTACAATATGGATGAACCTTGAAAACATGCTGCATGAAAGATACCAGTTACAAAAGTCACATGTGATTCCATGTATATGGATCGGTCAGAGTTGGTAAATCTATAGAGGCAGAAAGTAGATTAGTAGTTGCCAGGGGCTGAAGCGGGTAATAGAAAGTGACTGTTAATGGCTGTGGGGTTTCTATTTGGGGTAATGAAAATATCCTGGGATTAAATAGTGGTACTGATAGCACAGCTCTGTGCATATACTTAAAAATATTGAACTGTACACTTTTTAAGCATGTAATTTATGGTATGTGAATTACATATCTTAGTAACAAAAATAATCCTTGGAGATTGTTTATAATAACAATGGAGAAAATTATTATAAAAATGATCCCAAACTTAGAAATGAATAGTTTAAAGGGTCTATTAGGTGTTAATTTTAAGTGTAATGCTGGCCTTATCATTCCGTTGTTTAGGGCAGAGGTTAGCTTATAGATTTTTATCCATTGGGGCAGAAAACCTGGAAAGTTATGATTTATGGCCCTGCTGAATATTAAGTAGTTTTGTCTCTAACACAGACATCTTACTCTAATATTGGTTATAAATACCTGTTCCCTCAAATGCATTTTGAACCTGATTTTCTGTCTTATTGGTTCCCTTATTAAATTAAGGATTGAGTAAAATCTTTGACACATGTTAATTTTATAGTTGAAAAAGAATCATAGGTTTCAAAAAGTATACCTTAGCACAACCAATCATATTGCAAATAGATGGGAACATTAAAAAACAAATAAAACAAAACTCTTTGCTGTTGAATTGATTCCTACTTATAGCAATCCTATAGGGCAGAGTAGAGCTGCCTCATAGGATTTCCAGGGATCTCCTATTGAATTGAAACTGCCACCTTTTTGGTTAGCAGTCGGAACTCTTAACCACTCTGCCACCAGGGTTTCTGATGAGAACATAGGGATGATAAATTCAAACCCTCAATTTTACCCATAAGAAAGCAGATCCCTTCCTGAATGTCAGGTTTAGAGCTTTTTTTAGGTTATTCACTAGTTAGTGCTATGTTGTAGCTTGGTCACTTAGCTCTCAAGAAAGATGTGCATGTCACTTCACTGATGATAATCAGTAGATAACTGCAGGTGCCAGTAATTCAGTATTTGACCCCCAAACACTTCCTGATTAAATTTTTTGAATGTAGATGTGCAAATTGATTTACATTTGAAGGCGATCTCTGTAATCAAGTTAAAAAGACATGTGAAGTGATGCAGAAAGAAATCTCTCATATTTCAATTTTGTCTTTGAAAAGCATGAAAATATCCAAATTCAGAATTTAGACCTCAGTTAGTCACTAATAATGCCATTTTGCTTTTCCCCAAGGGGCATAATATGTCAGTAATGTATCTGATATCAATGTTCATGTGCAAAGACAGAAAAACTCTGTTTTAAGAAAAACATAATGCCAACATCAGAACTAGCATCCATAGTCACTGATTTAATGGTGTTATGTGTTCAGATGCTTTCATATTATGTAATTCTATAAAATGGATTATAAGAATAAATACTTTCATTGACCATTTTTAACTGAAGTCTGTTACCATTTCCTGAATAAATTTTACATGAGTAACTGGCTTACAACCAGTTCTGTTCCGACAACTCTTGTTAATTGGTTTTGACTGAAGTCGAATATTTCTTTTTTTTAGTGTTGTTATTATTGCCTTTTCTTTTCAGTATTTTTATACATCCAATCCTTATTTGTTTTTGAGGTTGGAGACAATGTATGAACTTAGAGACATACCTTAATAAATACATAAAAATACTTAAATCATAAAAATTTACTCTCAGGATAAAGAAGAGTTGAATGGTGTTGGCATTTTGACAGTTGCTGTGATAATACTAACTGTGGAAGGTTCTGGATCATCTGGATTATCCCTGGGAATGGGGTGGCGTTTCTAGTCAGAAACTTAGTGAAAGTTATCTGGTACATTCCTTTTCTTTTTTCTTTACATGGTTCACAGTAACATCTTGCTGCTTCCCAAATCTGCCATTTGTGTTTGGGTTACTATTTTCAAGCAACAGAAGCCCCTGATGTAGTTTAGAAAATTAAATCTGTATGGCAGTGTTTTGAACAGTAATGATATAACTGAACATCTGCTAGTGAACATCTGAGAATGATAACATCAGCAAATTGCATTCTGTAACACTGTATGTAGTACATATTACTAATGAAAAGATGTACAAAAAGTACCACTAAAAAACTGATTATCCTAAGTGTGGGGTTCACTGTAACTGGAATATGTCCTATGTCAGGGACTACCTGTATGGAGAAAGGAGTGAGAACTATTTGTACATTAAGAGTATAAATATGATTGTGCTGAGTGAGTAGGAATGTAGCCAGTAGGTACTAGTATCCTGTTGAAATGATCTTTGCTCTCTCTACAAAGACCTTCACTGAAAACTAAGAATTAAGAGGCCTCTTAATTAAAATACCAATTTAACTTCAAGAAGACTAATAAGTAACTCCCTTTTCTCCATACCTCCTGAAAAGTCAAAAAACACTGCTAACTTCTATTAAAAATGATAACTACAGTCACTGTTAATTTAGAAACAGGGAAAGTATGAAACACAATTTCACTCTATAGAAGGCAAAATAGATGGCTTTGGATCCTTCTGCGATTCTTGTTGTATCTGTGAAATATCCCTTAACATCTGAAATTTAGCCTGAGGAATTGTAATAGAACTACAACAAAAGTAAAGCAGTAAACAGTTGGAGGTTAAGTAATTTCATCCATCTGAACTTAATAGTACTCTTTAATTTTTGCAAAAGTTGCTCCAACTTGCAGTGACTACATCACAACTGAGATACACACAGACATACTTAGCTAAAAGTCTGCCATGTGAACCACCAATTCTCCAGAATTTTATAGTCAGGAAAATAAGAGAAGTAAATGCAAAAGCAAAACCTGTCATGCTACCTTAGAATGACTGAGAATCCCTACAATTAACACTACCTGTTAAATTGTATTTAAGAAAATGTTGTATGTATTTATGTGAATTTGACACCTCTGTCTTATTTGTCTAGGACAAAGCAACCTTTAAGGAGCTCCTAGTTTTAGGAAATGTTGACAGTTAGGTAAGCAGGATTCACGAATTTGGATACCTGACTTCTAAATAATTTCATCTGTTTTGTCCAAAACTATTGAGTGTCAAACACTCTTCTAGAGACTAAGCCATGTTTGTATTCTTTCCTTTGCCATTCCCAATCCTCATAGCAAGCCTAATTTCCTCAAATTCTGAAAAACTATTTTCTTGTTTCACTTCTTTCAATTCTGAGGTGAAAACTCGTCACAGATGGTCATTAATGCCAGTGAGTCCTCCTCAGAATTCCAGCAAGACTTGTCTTTAATTATTAGTCTTTCATAACTGAAATACTTGCCAGAGCTTATCTGGAATCCCCTCCAGTTTTGTTGAAATGCTGAAAGTTACTTTCCACTGATTGTGAACTGCTGTCTGGGAGGAATTATAGGAATTATTACTATAATTATTATATCTTAGCAAGAATTAACTACATAATCCCTGAAAATAATCCTGAAAAAAATAGAAGTTTTGTTAGGGAAAGATTCCACACATTTTTTTGTTGAATAATGTTCTTCCCGGAAAGAGTTATCCTTAGTGGTATTCTGTTGCTAAGAACAAAGCATAAATAAATAAATAAATAAACAACATAAAATAGAATAAAAATAAAAGGATAAAACAATTTTTTTAAATCACCTAAAAATTGTGCTACTCAGAAACCATGAATGTTAGGAGATGTGATTCTAGAGCTGTTTGTACACACATAGCAGAAAGATAGAAAACATTTGTGTCAGTCAGGATTCAGTCAAGCAAGCAGAACCACTATGAGTTATGGGGTAAAGGATCCGTTATGGGAATTAGACCTTGCACAATTGTGGGAGCAACTGTAAAAATGAAGGCTAGGAGGGGAGTTGGAAAGCAGAAAGTAAATCACCAGCAATCAATCTGAGAAGCCAAGCAGGTCAACCAAATGAAAGAGTGCCTCTGTGTAACTATTGTATTGGTGAACGTGCCAGCAAGTGTCTGATGGCTGGGTGAGAGCTGCTACTGGTCAACAAGAAGAACTGGGTGAAGAGTGGAAGAGAAGTGGAAACTAGCTGCTGGCAACTCCAGTACTGTTACTACATCTAACAACAACAGCCTTCAGAGAGTAATCGCTGAGATAGTCTTAAACCTTAAGCTAAAGATATTCACTGAACCCACGCACTACTGTCAAGTCGGGTCCGACTCATAGCGACCCTAAAGGTCAGAGTGGAGCTGCCCCATAGAGTTCCCAAGGAGTGCCTGGTGGATTTGAACTGCCAACCTCTGGGTTAGCAGATGTAGCACTTAACCCACTGCGCCACCAAAGTCATCTTAAAGCCAAACAGTTGTTTAGCTTAACTAGTTTTTTTCTTTTTTTTAAAGTCTGCCTTTTTTTTTTTTTTTAAAGTCTGATCTTTTAAAAACTATCTGTATGGGATTAAATTGACAACAGCGACTCAAAAGATTACATAGAAACTTTAGGGGCAGTGAGTTTCTGTTAACAAGTGAGGAACAACTCAGAAAAAGAGGATAAGAATGGTTGCACAATTTGAAAAATGTGGTCAGTGTCAATAAATTGTCCATGTTGAAATTTGAATTATATTTTGCTGTGTATATGCTCAGCAACAAAATAAATAAAATTTAGAAAAACATGAAATGACACTACAAATGTAATCTTAAAACATTCAATGTTATTTTGAACAGAAGAAAAAGAAACTGAAAGAATTTTGAAAAAAAATTAACAGAGCGACATTTATTTTCTAAGTGTTTTCTCTTAAGACTTGTCATGGATTCCCAAAAATGTGTGTATCAATTTGGTTAGGCCACGATTCCCATGATAGTATGACTGTCTACCATTTGATGATGTTTTCTTCTGTGTTGTAAATTCTATCACTATAACTGAGTAAGATGGATTGTTGTTGTTAGGTACCACTGAGTTGATTCTGACTCATAGCGACCCTATGAACGAACAACAGAACAAAACACAGCCCAGTCTTGCACCATGTCCACAATCATTTTTATGCTTGAACTCATTGTTGCGGCCACTGTGTCAATCCACCTCGCTGAAGGTCTTCCTCTTTCTCACTGACCCTCCACTCTACCAATCATAATGCCCTTCTCCAGGGACGGATCTTTCCTGACAACCTGTCCAAAGTATGTAAGATGCAGTCCTGCCATCTTTGCTTCCAAGGAGCACTCTGGTTGTATTTCTTCCAGAACAGATCTGTTGGTTCTTTTGGCTATCCATGGTACCTTCAACATTCTTCTCCAACATCACAATTCAAAGGCAATAATTCTTCTTCTGTCTTCTTTGTTCATTGTCCAAAGATGGATTAGTGGCAGTTATACTGATGAGATCTACAAGATTGAATTGTATCTTAAGGCAATGTCTTTAGATTTATAAAAAAGAGAGGAATGGAAAGACATGTGAACCTCATACCATTGAGAAGGTTAATTTGTTGTTGTTGTTGTTGTTAGGTGCTGTCGAGTCAGTTCCAACTCAGTGACACTATGAACAACAGAACAAAACACTGCCCAGTCTTGTGCCATATCCACAGTCATTTTTATGCTTAAGCTCATTGTTGTGGCCACTGTGTCAGTCCATCTTGTTAAGGGTCTTCTTCTTTTCCAGTGACCCTCCACTCTACCGAGCATGATGTCCTTCTCTAAGGACTGATCCCTTTTCATAACATGTTCAAAGTCTGTAAGCTGCATTCTTGCCATCTTTGCTTCCAAGGAGCATTCCGATTGTACTTCTTCCAGAACAGACCTGTTTGTTCTTTTGGCGGTCCATGGTACATTCAACATTCTTCTGCAACAACACAATTCAAAGGTATCAATTCTTCTGTCTTCTTTTTTCATTGTCCAGCTTTCACATGCATGTGATATGATTGAAAATACCATGGCTTGGATCAGGCACACTTTATTCTTCAAGGTGACATCTTTACTTTCCAATACTTTGAAGAGATCCTTTGCAGCATATTTTCCCAGTGCAGGGTGTCTTTTGATTTCTTGACTGCTGCTTCCATGGGTCTTGATTGTGGACACAAATAAAATGAAATCATTGACAACCTCAATCCTTTCTTCATTTGTGATGATGCTGCTTACTGGTCCAGTTGTGCGGACTTTTGTTTTCTTTTTGAGCAAGATGTTGTTCACTTTCTAAGAGTTCCACTTTCTATCTCTGTTTTTTCTGCTATTGATTTCAACTTTTATGGCTTTATGATCTGAGAAGATGCTTTGCAGTAATTCAACGGTATGGATTTTGCTGAGCATTGCATTATGGCCTGTCACGTGATCAATTCTGGAGAATGTTCCATGTGCACTGGAGAAGAAGGTGTAGTTGTCTGCTGATGAGTGGAAAGTTCTGTATATATCAATGAGGTTTAGTTGGTTAATTGTGTCAATGAGGTCTTCTGTATCTTTACTGAGCTTTTTTCTAGATGATCTGTCTAGTAATGAGAGTGGAGTGTTAAAGTCTCCCACTATTATTGTGGAGTCATCTAACTCTCTTTTGAGCATAGGCAGTGTTTCTTCAACATATTTAGGTGCTCTGACATTAGGTGCATAAATGTTTAATATAGTTAAGTCTTGCTTGTGTACTGAACCTTTCAGCAATAAATAGTGTCCATCTTTGTCCACGATGGTGGATTTGACATTAAAATTGATGTTGTCTGAGATTAGAATTGCCACCCCTGCTCTTCTTTGTTCATTGTTAGCTTGATATATATTCTTCCATCCTTTAATTTTCAGTTTGTTCCTGTCTTTAGGTCTCAAGTGAGTTCTTGTAGACAACATACGGATGGGTCGTGTCTTTTGATCCAAGATGACACTCGGTGTCTCTTTACTGGAGCATTCAGTCCATTCACATTCAATGTAATTATTGATAGGTATGTGTTCACTGCTGCCATTGTGATATGTTTATTTTTATGTTGATGTTTTCTCTGTTGTTCTTATTAGTCTGTTCTGAGACACTCTTTTTTGTGAGTTGATTTTTCACCTTTTTCAGAGCTGGTTTTATAGTTGTTGAGACTCGTGTGTTAGATTTCTTTAAATGGTATGATACATCTTTGTTGTGCTTTACAGCTGCCCCTATGAACCCCCTTAATAAACTATTTATAAACCCAATTTTAATTACTACCAGTCTTGTCATCTTCCTCTCCATCTGGAAGGACTATAACGACTGTAGTACATCCCTCTTTTATTATGATGACACCATAGTTTTGATGATGATCACTGGATTGCTTCTTTCCAAATCAAAGCGGTGATTTACTTTGGAGCCTTCCCTAAATGAGTATTGAGTAGTGTGTCATTCTAAAATATATAGTTAGTGGTTTCGTTCTTCTAAGCCAAAGCCAAGAACTTCTTTCAGTATTTCTTGTAGTTTGGGTTTGGTTTTTACAAAGTCTCTGAGTTTCTGTTTATCTGGGAATGTCTTAATTTCATTTTCGTATTTGAAAGACAGTTTTGCAGGATATATAATTCTTGGTTGGAAGTTCTTCTCCTTCAAGGCTTTGAATGTGTCGTGCCACTGTCTCCGTGTCAGCATGGTTTCTGCTGAGAAATCTGACGAGAGCCTACACGGTTTCCCTCTGAATGTTAGCTTTGCCTTGAGTCTTGCTGCCTTTAAGAGTTGCTGCTTATGTTTCATTTTGTTAAGCTTGATTATAATATGTCTTGGAGTCTTTCTTTTGAGATCTATATTGGGTGGTGTACGATATGCATCTGAGATGTCTATATTCTCTTCCTTCATGATTTCTGGGAAGTTTTCTTTCCGCAGCTCAGCAACAATACTCTCTGTGTTCTCAGATGTCTCACCCTGTTCAGGGACTCCAATTAATCGATGGTTGTTCCTCTTAATAGAGTCCCACATGCTTCTTAATGTTTCTTCATTTTTCTTGCTTCTTTTTTATGATTTCTGCTCATAGACACTGGCATCGGTAGCTCTGTCTTCCAAGTCAGAAATTCTTTTTTCCATTTGTTCCATTCTGTTTTCTTGGCTTTGCATGGAAGTTTCTATGTCTTTGATTTTCTTCTTGATCTGTTGGATTTCAGAGTACTGGTGTTCCATCAGGTCGAACAGCTTGCTTAATTTTTCATTTTGTTCTGCTGCATTTTGTATAAGGTCTAGAAGGGCTCTGTATATAATCAATTTGTATTCACTTCCTGATGCTTTCATAAAACTTTCTTCATCTGGAAAACTCCTTGGTTGCTTTGTTTGGGCGCCTTATGAAGCCATGAGTAATTGCTTGTATGCCACAATTGTCTGTTGCTTTTTGGGTCCCATGTGAGTATATAGAGGCTGGAAGAGTTACTGTGAGGATGGATTGCAAATGTTTCTCTAGGCTGTCTTCAAATGTAAAGCAAAAGGTATCTGACTGGTTCACAAGTCTGTTAGGTTTTCAGGTGTAGAGGTCCCTCTTCTCATCTGATGAAGTAAGTGCCACTATATCCCACCCCAGATGATAACAAACTAGTTCACAATACAGCCCTGCTACTGCCCTTGTGGCCTCTGCTGACAGGGCCTAGCCTTGTCCAACACTGCATCGAGCACTGGTTTTGTGATAGAAAAGCGCTCTCTTGTGGGCAGGCTCTGGCTCCCAAGCTAAGAATTAGGTCCAGCTGCGGCCACCGTACCCAAGATGGTGTCCTCCACACAGGCAGCAGACAGAGGGGCTAACGGTGCCGAAAGACAGCGATTCCTCTGCTTCTGTTGCAGGGCCCCCAACGTAGGCCGCACTGTGCAAAATCACTACTTTTCTGTCGGAGAAGCGCTGTCCCGTTTGCAGGCGCTGGCTCCCAGGCTAAGAACAAGGTCCCACTAAAATCTCGGTACCAACATGGCGTCCCGCATCCTGACCGCGGAGCTCCGCACAAACCCCACTGAGGCAGCTACAAAATGAAAGGCTCTAAGTGTCTAGATTAACAGAGTCCCGAGCCTCGCTCTTAGAATATGGGAATTTCGCCTGCCTATCCCCCCAGCAGCGCATCTGAGTCCAGCCACCAGGCAAGGCTCAGCTCCGCCTGCCAGCCGAGACAGAGGGAAAAAAAAGTCAAAATGTTGCGTTTACCTTCCGTCCATGGGAGCCGGGGCTAGCCAGGAGCGGGAGTCAGCGAGAGAGAGGAGGTTTTTCGCTGAGTGGTATGAAGTCCCAATTAACAGCTCTGTGCGGTGTCCTGAGGCTTATTAGGTGATCAGAAGGTTCTGTTTGATTGTCAATTCAGGTCTTGGTTTCCAGAGGGATATAAGGAGACATAGGCTTAGTCCGCCAGCTTGACTCCGCCCTGATTTTTGTTTTCTTGATGTTGAGGTGCAATCCATATTGAAGGCTGTGGTCTTTGATGTTCCAGTGTTTCGAATCTTTTTCACTTCTAGCAAGTAACGTGGTGTCATCTGTGTAACACAGGTTGTTCATGAGTCATCCTCCAATCCTGCTGCCTTGTTTTTCTTTGTATGATCTGGCTTCTCAGATTATTTGCTTGGCATACATGTTGAAAAGGTATGCTGAAAGGATACAACCCTGAGGCACACTGTTCCTCACTTTAGACCATGCAGTGTCCCCTTGTTCTATTGTCACAACTGCTTCTTGATCCATGTACAGATTCCTTAAGAGCACAATTACGTGTCCTGGAATCCCCATTTTATGCAATGTAAGCCGTAATTTGTTTTGATCCTCACAGTTGAATGCCTTTGCATAGTCAACAAAACACAACTAAACATCTTTCTGGTATTCCCTGCTTTCAGCCAAGATCCATCTGACATCAGCAATGATATCCCTAGTTCCACATCGTCTTCTGAATCCACCTTGAATTTCTGACAGTTCCTTGTCAATATACTGTTGCAGTCATTTTTTAATGATCTTGAGCAAAATTTTACTTGTATGTGATATTTATGCTATTGTTCAGTAATTTTCACATTCATTTGGATCACCTTTCTTTGGAATTGGTGTAAATATGGATCTTATCCACTCAGTTGCCCAGGTAGCTGTCCTCCATATGGTTAATAGCTGTAGCGAAATTCTTAGTTAGCTTCTTTCTTAAACTGTTTTTTCCCCCTAGGAATGCTGACACATAAGGAAAACTGTAACCTCCCTTCTGATTGGTACTCACACAGATTTTGAGTTTGTTTTCCCAAGCTATTCTTGCCTGATAACCAGACAGAGTGATGCCAGTTTGCAGCCCACTATTCAGAGAAGTAGCACACTTCCTGATAAAAGTAATGAGCTTGCAGACATCAACGACAACGTGTCTTAAAACAAAGGAACTGTATTTCTTTACCAGTCTTGCCTCCTCTGAACACCTGCAGTCCCGCACCCCTCATCTGCCACCCTTCCCTCCCTTAAACCCTTATAGAAGACTTACCAGCCTAGACTGAGATCTTATGATGATTTTTCGGGTGCTAACCCACCATCTTCTCAAGTTGCCAGCAATCTGAAGAAAGTGCTTTTAAAAGATTCAATACCTTTCTCTATGCTTAGCTTAGTAATGACAGGCAGCACCAGTCTGCAACCAGAATTTTCAAGTGACACCATCAAGAAAGCAGCACCGGAATCAGAGCAGGTCCTTCATACCTGAGGTTATTTCACTGAGATTGAACCAAAGTTAAGATTGATGGAATACAAAGAGTTTTCTCCAGAGCTGACAGAGAAAAAACATTCCCTTGGCATCCTGAATTTGGACTTGTAGACTACTGGGAACAGTGACAGGATAAACTTCTCTTTGTTAAAGCCGTTCACTTATGCTATTTCTGTTATAACAGTAGTAGATGACTAAGACAGGACAAAAACAGAAGACAAATATGTTAAGAGATTGGAGCTACTACATTGCTATAAGATATATAGTTAGATTTTAGAGACAGTTGACTGAATGTATAGCATATAAAAAGAAAGGGGGCGGAGTCAAGATGGTGGACTAAGCCCGCGTCTCCTTATATCCCTCTGGAAACCAAGACCTGAATTGACAATCAAACAGAGCCTTCTGATCACCTAATCAGCCTCAGGACACAGCACAGAGCTGTTAATTGGGACTTCATACCACTCAGCAAAAAATCTCTCTTTCGCTGACTCCCGCTCCTGGCTAGCCCCAGCTCTCACAGAAGGAAGGTAAACGCACCATTTTGACTTTTTTTTCCTGTCTCGGCTGGCGGGCAGAGCTGGGTCTTGCCTGGCGGCTGGACACAGACGTGCTGCTGGGGGGATAGGCAGGCGAAATTCCCATGTTCTGAGAGCCAGGCTAGGGACTCTGTTAATCTAGACACTTTGAGCCTTTTGTATTGTAGCTGCCTCAGCGGCGTTTGTGCGGAGCTCCGCGGTCAGGGTGGGGGAGGCCATGTTGGTACCGAGATTTTAGCGGGACCTCGTTCTTAGCCTGGGAGCCAGCGCCTGCAAACGGGACAGCGCTTCTCCAACAGAAAAGTAGTGATTTTGCACAGTGCGGCCTACGTTGGGGGGCCTTGCAACAGAAGCAGAGGAATCACTACCTCTCGGCACCTTTAGCCCCTCTGTCTGCTGCCTGTGTGGAGGATGCCATCTTGGATACGGTGGCTGCAGCTGAACCTGATTCTTAGCTTGGGAGCCAGAGCCTGCCCACAGGCGAGTGCTTTCCTATCACAAAACCAGTACTCAACGCAGTGTTGGATAAGGCTAGGCCTTGTCAGTAGAGGCCAACAGGGCAGTGGCATTGCTGTATTCTGAACTAGTCTGTTATCATCTGGGGTTGGATATAGTGGCGCTTACTTTGTGAGATGAGAAGAGGGACCTCTACACCTGAAAACCTAACTGACTTGTGAACTGGTCAGATACCTTTTGCTTTACATTTGAAGACAGCCTAGAGAAACATTTGCAATCCATCCTCACAGTAACTCTTCCAGCTTCTGTATACTAACATGGGACCCAAAAAGCAACAGACAATTGTGGCATACAAGCAATCGCTCATGGCTTCAGAAGGCTCCCAAACAAAGCAACCAGGGAGTTTTCCAGATGAAGAAAGTTTTATGAAAGCATCAGGAAGTGAATACAAATTGATTATATACAGAGCCCTTCTAGACCTTATACAAAATGCAGCAGAACAAAGTGAAAAATTAAGCAAGTTGTTTGATCTGATGGAACACCAGTACTCTGAAATCCAACAGATCCAGAAGAAAATCAAAGACAGAAACTTCCAAGCTTAACAAAATGAAACATAAGCAGCAACTCTTAAAGGCAGCAAGACTCAAGGCATAGCTAACATTCAGAGGGAAACCGTGTAGGCTCTCGTCAGATTTCTCAGCAGAGACCATACTGGCACGGAGACAGTGGCACGACACATTCGAAGTCTTGAAGGAGAAGAACTTCCAACCAAGAATTATATATCCTTCAAAACTATCTTTCAAATACGAAAATGAAATTAAGACATTCCCAGATAAACAGAAACTCAGAGACTTTGTAAAAACCAAACCCAAACTACAAGAAATACTGAAAGAAGTTCTTGGCTTTGGCTTAGAAGAACGAAACCACTAACTATATATTTTAGAACGACACACTACTCAATACTTTACTCATTTACGGGAGGCTCCAAAGAAAATCACAGCTTTGATATGGAATGAAGCAATCCAGTGATCATCATCAAAACTATGGTGTCATCACAATAAAAAGAGGGATGTACACTATTTACTGCTGAAAGGTTCAGTACACAAGCAAGACTTAACTATATTAAATATTTATGCACCTAATGGGAGAGTCCCTAAATAAGTCAAAGAAACACTGACTACGCTCAAAAGAGAGTTAGATGTCTCCACGATAATAGTGGGAGACTTTAACACTCCACTCTCATTACTAGACAGATCATCTAGAAAAAAGCTCAGTAAAGATACAGAAGACCTCATTGACACAATTAACCAACTAAACCTCATTGAGATATACAGAACTTTCCACCCATCAGCAGACAACTACACCTTATTCTCCAGTGCACATGGAACATTCTCCAGAATTAACCACATCATAGGCCATAATTCAATGCTCAAGAAAATCCATACCATTGAATTACTGCAAAGTATCTTCTCAGATCATAAAGCCATAAAAGTTGAAATCAATAGCAGAAAAAACAGAGATAGAAAGTGGAACTCTTGGAAACTGAACAACGTCTTGCTCAAAAAAACACGGGTTATAGAGGAAATCAAGGATGAATTAAAAAAATTCGTGGAATCCAATGAGAACGAAAACACTTCCTACCAGTACCTATGGGATACAGCCAAAGCAGTGCTCAGAGATCTGTTTATCTCCATAAATGCACACATCTGGAAGGAAGAAAGAAACCAAATCAAGGAACTAACTCTACAGCTTGAACAAGTAGAAAGAGAACAGAGGAACCCCTCGGGCACCAGAAGAGACGAGATCATAAAGATTAGAGCAGAGCTAAATGAATTAGAGAATAGAAAAACAATTGAAAAAATTGAAAAGACCCAAAGCTGTTTTTTTGAAAAGATCAACAAAATTGATAGAGCACTGGCTAAGCTTACTAAAGAAAAGCAGGAAAGGAAACAAATAACTCAAATTAGAAATGAGAGGGGAGTTGTCACCACAGATGCAACAGAAATAAAAAATTTCATAACAGAATACTATGAAAGACTATACTCTAACAAATTTGAAAACCTAGGGGAAATGGACCAATTCCTTGACTCATACCACGTACCCAAATTATCACAACATGAACCAGAACAGCTTAATAAACCCATCGCAAAGGAAGAGATTGAAAAGGTCATCAAAACACTGCCAACCAAAAAAAGTCCGGGCCCAGATGGCTTCACAGCAGAATTCTACCAAGCATTTAGAGAAGAGTTATCCCCAATACTACTGAGACTATTTCCCAGTATAGAAAGGGATGGAGTACTCCCAAACTCATTCTATCAAGCCAGCATAAACGTGATACCTAAGCCAGGGAAAAATCCAACAAAGACAGAGAACTACAGACCGATATCACTCATGAACCTAGATGCAAAAATCTTCAACAAAATTCTTGCCAACAGAATACAACAACATATCAAGAAAATAATCCATCATGACCAAGTGGGATTCATACCAGGGATGCAAGGCTGGTTCAACATCAGGAAAACAATTAATGTGAGAAACCACATAAATAACACAAAAGACAAGGATCACGTGATTTTGTCCATTGATGCAGAAAAGGCATTTGATAAAGTCCAACACCCACTCATGCTAAAAACTCTAAGCAAAATGGGCATAGACGGCAAATTCCTCAACATAATAAGGGCCATTTATACAAAGCCAATTGCCCACATCATCCTAAATGGAGAGAGACTGAAAGACTTTCCCTTGAGACCAGGAACCAGACAAGGATGCCCACTCTCACCTCTCCTATTTAACATTGTGCTAGAAGTTCTAGCCAGAGCAATTAGACAAGACCAAGAAATAAAGGGCATCTGCATTGGCAAAGAGGAAGTTAAAGTCTCCCTGTTTGCAGATGATATGATTGTATATGCAGAGAACCCCAAGAAATCTATAAGTAAGCTACTGAAACTGATAGAAGAGTTCAGCAAAGTCTCAGGATACAAGATAAACATAAGTAAATTAGTAGGGTTCCTTTATACCAACAACGAGACTGTTAAGGAGGAAATTATCAAATCAGCACCATTTACGATAGCCCCTCAGAAGATAAAGTACCTAGGAATTAATCAAACCAGAGAAACAACAGACCTTTACAAAGAGAACTACAATCCCTTACTACAAGAAACTAAAAGAAATTTAGATAAATGGAAAAACCTACCCTGCTCATGGATAGGAAGACTTAACATTGTGAAAATGTCTATTTTACCCAAAGCACTTTATTTCTATAATGCAATCCGAATACAAGTTCCAGCATCATTTTTTAATGAGATGGAGAAACAAATCACCAATTTTGTTTGGAAAGGGAAGAAGCCCCGGATAAGTAAGGTACTACTAAAGAAGAAGAACACACTGGGAGGCCTCTCATTACCCGACCTAAGAACATACTACACTGCCACAGTGGTCAAAACAGCCTGGTGCTGGTACAAGAACAGACAGATCGATCAGTGGAACAGAATTGAGACCCCAGAGATGACACCATCTGCCTATGAACAGTTGATATTCGACAAAGGCCCTAGGACATTATGCTGGGATAAAAACAGTATCTTCAACAAATGGTGCTGGCAAAATTGGTTATCCATCTGCAATAAACTAAATCAAGATCCATATCTTACACCTTATACAAAAACCAACTCCAACTAGATAAAAGACCTAAATATCAAACCTAAAACGATAAAGCTCATCCAAGAAAAGGTAGGAACAACAATCGAAGTTTTAATACACAGTGAGGACAGACTCCAAAATCTGTCAAAGAAACCTCAATCAACAGAAGAGAAAGTAGATAAATGGGAACTATTAAGAATCAAACACTTTTGCTCATCCAAAGACTTTATTAATAGAATTAAAAGAACACCCACAGAATGGGAAAAAATATTTGGCAACTCTGTCAGACCAACGCCTGATCTCCATAATCTACAAGATACTACCAAGTATCAATAAGAAGAAGATAAACCATCCAATTAAGCGATGGGCAAAGGAGATGGACAGACACTTCACTAAAGAGGAGATCCAGGCAGTCAAAAAACACATGTAGACATATTCATGATCTTTAGTTATTAAAGAAATTCAAATCAAGACAACAATGAGATACCATCTCACCCCGACAAGATTGGCCATGATCCAGAAAACACAAAACAACAAATGCTGGGGAGGCTGTGGAGAAAGTGGAACCCTCCTACACTGTTGGTGGGGTTGCAAAATGGTCCAGCCTCTTTGGAAGGCAATCTGGCGCTTCCTTCAAAAAATGGATATCGATATACCATTTGACCCAGTAATTCCACTACTTGGAATATATCCTGCAGATTCAAGGGCTTTCACACCAAGGGACACATGCACCAGAATGTTTACCGCAGCACAGTCCACAATAGCAAAAAGATGGAATCAACCCAATTACCCAACAATAGAACAATGGATAGGTAAACTGTGGTACATATACTCAATGGAGCACTACGCAATTATAAAGAATAACGATGATTCCAGGAAACATCTCCTAACCTGGTTTCAACTGGAAGGCATTATGTTGAGTGAAAGTAGTCAGCAACAAAGGGACAAATACTGTATGAGACCTCTATGATAAGACCTCAGAAACAGACTTGTGTATAGAAGAAAGGACTCTTCGACAGCTGCAAGGGAGGGGAGGGAGGGAGGGGGAGGGGGAGAAGGTTCAGTTTAGATAGTTACTAGAAATCTAGTTGGGAGAAAGCGGTGATAGCACACATTAGAAACAAGAATATCATTAAGGGGACTTCAGCATAACTTGAGTACTCCTTCCATCTTAATACTGCAAGGATAGAGTAGCTGGGGCAGGGGGTGGGGGACCATTCTCTTAGCCAAATTCCAGGCCAATTGGCACAACTAGCATTTTTCTAAGAGCTCTCTGCACCCCACATTGATGTGTGGCGTCTGGGGTCTTAAAAGCTGCCAAGCTGCCATCCGAGGACACAGCAAATGGTCCCAACTCAGCAGGAACGGATGCTCACGGAGGACCAAAATGACGTGCGGTAAAGACAACCGAGAAGACAGAGAGACCCGCAAGAGTGGGTGCCTTCATCGACTTGGAACCGGAAGAACCGGATGGTGCCCAGCCACCACCAGTGATAGCCACGATATAGCCTACAGAGAGGAGTCTCAGTGGCAACACAAGAATAAAAAGGGGTGCATCATGAGATCTCCACTAAAAGACCTCAATTGATGGTCCAGCGGTTTTAGGGTTCCTCTCAGAGCATGGCCCCCAACCCTGATGCTGCCCTTTCCCATAAATTATAAAAAAGATCCACTCTTTGGACAGGAATGGATTGGCCTTGGCAATGCAGAGTGACCATATATTGGAAACTCTTTGTGGTTCTATACATCTACAGGATATTATCTTGCTGACCTTTGGCTGGAGGAAGAGGAGTGGACGGAGAGGAGGGGAATGGAGGCTGTTGGGAGGATGAGACATGTATGGAGCAGAGAGGAATAGTGTACAGTCACCGGACAGGGAGAGCAGTGGAAGCTGCATATAGGTGGGCATGTAAATTTATACGTGAATGTACATTTTCACTCAGTTATGTTAAATAAAAATAAAAAAAAAAGAAATAATTTGCTTTCTCGCATTTCTTCCCACCCCACCCACATTTTATGATTTGTCTTTCATTATGTTTTAGGTTTTTATATTATTATGGTTTATAACATTTGAATTCTATTACGTACCATTGATTTTGCCATTTGCTTAGTATTGTTCTGTACTTCCACGAATTTATTGCTTATTCTGTGGACTTTTGCCATGATCATTACTCAATTCTTTATTCTGTTTCGTCTCTTACTTTGTCTGGATTTTATGGTCAATTTGTTCTTTAAAGAAGGACTTACAGTATCATCTTCTCTGTATCTTTCCTATTTGAGAATCTCTGCTTGTTGGTTTTATATTTGTGAAAATTCTTGACTGATCACAATGTTTCTGGGACATAATTTCTTAATTCTATATCTAGCTAGGTGGTGCCATTGCCCCATTGACTCTTGGCTTTAAGATTTGTTGTGGACATGTCTGAGAACAGCTGTTTTCCTCCTTGTAGGTGATGTACTTCTGCCTCATCTTTGAAGGTTTCTTTACTTGTAGTTTATTAAATTTACCAGGATATAATCCATTGCTATTTTCCTGGAACACTGCTTCCTCCTTTAGTCAGCGGATTCAGTTATTTCTGCACTTCAGAGAAATTTCTTATATTAATAAATAATCATATCTCCCCCATTTGTTGTATTTTAACCTGTTCATTTAAAATTATTTTAGTAAAACATATATAAAATAGAAATTACCATTTTCAGGTGTACAGTTCAGTGACATTAATTACACTAAATATGTTGTGCAACCATCAATACTAGTTCCAAAAGTTTTTCATCACTGGAAATGGAAACTCAGTACCCCTTCAGCAATAACTTCCCAACCTCTCCAGCCCCAAGCCCCTGGTAACCATTAATAAACTTTTGTCTCTATGTACTTGTTTATTCTAGATATATAAGTGGGATCATACAACATGTCTGTCCTTTGGTGTCTGACTTATTTAACATCATGTTTTCAAGATTTAACCATGTCACAGCATATGTCAAATGAAAGGGAGGGCCTTGGCCAGCCCAACTCCATCCTGCTACAAACAGTAGTTAAGACAACCGTGTTATAAACATTGAGTCCTAAGAGCTTGATTTTCCCCACCCCTAAGAATTTACCTTGTACTGGTCATAGTCACACGGCTATTTTTCCTCTTAGAAACATTGATTAATTGTTCTGTTTATACCCTTTCAGTTATTCTCTAAGACTACCGAACCAAATCATCAGGTAGTTTGGATGATTATCAAGCCCCAACTTGTTGGAACCATGGAGACCCCCACAAACAATACTGTTGAAACATTGAAAGAATTACTTGTGTGGAGCAGAAAAAATGTTAACCAGCGTTCCCTCTCCTTAATCAACCTATATAACCTCTAGGCTTAGCCTATGCATGCAGGCAAGCTTTGGAAGAACTGATTCCCCCTTGTCTCTTGTGTGTTGGCACTCAATAAATGTCCTCATTTAATCACCTCACTTCCTGTCTCAGTATTGGCTTTGCGGACAAGAGGCACAGATCCATCACTGTGGTTACAAAAACTTTGTTTCTCTTTGTGATTAAACAGTATTCCATTGTAAGTATGTACCGTGTTTTGTTTATCTCCATTTTTTATTGTAATATGCACACAACTCATACATTTCATGAATTTCTACATGTATATTTGTGTGATATTGATTACATTTCTTCAAGTTGTGTAACCATTTCAGTTCTCTTTTTCCAAACTACTCCACCACTCTTAGCATACCTATGGTGCATTCCAAGCAAAAACCATCTCTTTCCCTGTTTGTCCTGTCATTGGTAATCACTAATTACTTGAGGTTTCTATATATTTGCTTATCATGTAAGTGATATCAGATAGTATTTTTCCTTTTGTGTATGACCTATTTCATTCAGCATCGTGTCCTCAGGGTTCAGCCATGTTGTGCTATGCATCAGGACTTCATTCCTCTTCAAGACTGACATTCCACTGTACGTATATACCGCATTTAGTTTATCCATTCATCATCTGATGGACATTTCAGTTTTTTCCACCTTGTGGCTACTATGAATAGTGCTGGAATGAACTTTGGTGTACATATGTCTATTTGTGTCAGTGCTCTCAAGATTTGGGGTATATAGCTAAAACTGGAATTGCTGGTCATGTGGTGGTTTTATATTCAGTTGTTTTAGGAGTTGCCAAATTGTTTTTTACGGTGGCTGCTCTGGTTTACATTCCTACTAACATTGGATGAGGGGGTCCTATTTTTTTCACAGCCTCACTAACACCTGGTGTTTTGATTTGTTTTAGTAATTTAAATCATTGCTATTCTTATCAGGGTGAGATGGTATCTCTTTGTGGTTTTGATTTCTGTTTCCCTAACGACCAGTGGGAAACCCTGGTGGTTTAGTGATTAAGTGTGAAGGCTGCTAACCAAAAGGTTGGCAGTTCAAGTCTGCCAGGTGCCCCTTGGAAACTCTGCAGGGCAGTTCTACTCAGACCTATAGGGTCACTATGAGTTAGACTTGACTCAACGGCAGTAGGTGGGTAATGACTAGAGATGAAGCATTTTTTCACTTACTTATTGGAGTATCTTCTTCCATAAAATGGCTGTTCCCATCTTCCACTCGTTTTTCTTATTGGATTGTTTTGCTTTTTGTTATTAAATTGTAGAATTATTTTATAAATTTTAAATATTAGACTTCTATCAGATGCATGGTTCCTTCAGATTTTCTCCCACTCTGTAGGCTGTCTGTTCACTTTTTGATAGTCTTTAGATGAACAGAGGTACTATTTTTTCTGTTTTCTTTTGTTGATTGTAATTTTGTTGTCATATCTGATAACTAACCGCTCCCCACAAAAAACAAAACAAAACAAAACAACTGTTGCTGTGGAGTCGATTCTGACTTATAATGATCATAATGATCCTATAGGACACAGTAGAACCGCCTGATAGGGTTTCCATGGAGTAGCTTGTAGATTCTAACTGCTGATCTTCTGGTTAGCAGCTAAACTCTTAAGTACTGTGCCAAAAACCCAGGTCCCAGAGCTTTGTCCCTACATTTTCTTATATGAATTTTATGGTTTTAGTTTTGAAATTAAGCTCTTTGGTCCATTTTGAACTGGTTTTAGTATGTTCTGTAAGCACTGAATCATGGTTTATTCTTCTGAATGTAGATATAGTTTCCCTAGCACCATTTATTGTATTTTTAAAATGTCTTATTACCCATAAATTATAACGAAGGTCCACTCTTTGGACAGGAATGGATTGGACTTGGCAATGCAGAGTGACCATATATTGGTTGCACTTTATGGTTCTATACATCTATAGGATATCATCCTGCTGACCTCTGGCTGGAGGAAGGAGAGTGGGTGGAGAGGAGCGGAAAGTAGGCTGTTGGGAGGATGAGACATGTATGGAGCAGAGAGGAACAGTGTGCTGTCACCGGACAGGGAGAGCAGTGGAAGCTGAATAGGTGGGCATGTAAGTTTATATGGGAATGTACATTTTCACTCAGTCATGTTAAATAAAAAATAAAAAAAAAATGTCTTATTGAGTTTTTGGTGAAAGTTTACACAGTGAATTAGGTTCCCATTGAACAGTTTCTACATATATTGTTTAGTGACATTGCTTACATTTTCCACACTGCATCACTATTGTTATTATTATTTCCATTCTGGTTGTTCCATTTCTATTATTCTTGCTTCCCTGCTCCCACCCCCAAACTTCTCATCTTTGCTTTAGGGTAAATGTTGACCATTTGGTCTCAAATAGATAATTTTTTTTTTGATACAAAAAGGACCAGAATACTTATGAGTGATATTGTTTGTTTTATGAACCAGTCTGCTATTTAGATGAAAGGTGACTTCTAGGAGTAGTTTCATTTCCAAGTTTCAGAGGTATCTTAGGGTGATAGTTGTGGTAGTTCCCTGGGTCTCTGTCAGTTCAGAAATTTTGAGTTTTGTTCTATAGTTTTATTATATCTGAGTCCATTGATCATGACCCCAATCATTAACTGTCAGTAGCAGTGGTTGGGCACCATCTCATTCTTCTGGTGTCCGGACAGGTGAGGCAGTACTTCCTGTAGGCAGATCATCCTGTAGACTGTTTTCCTCTTTGAGTCTTTGGTTTCTTTCTTACTGTTTTGTTCCGGATGAGTGGAGACCAATAGTTGTATCTTAAATGGCTGCTCACAAGCTGCTAAGACCCCTGATGCTACTTACCAATCTAGGATACAGAACATAAACTTCAAAGACTATGTTGTGGCAGTTGACCAAGACGTCCCATGAGATTATGGTCCTAAATCTTCAAACACAGTAAACCAATACTGTGAGGTCTTGGATTATGTCTGGGAGGTGTCCATGACTGTGCTCACTATGTGCTTTATTATATGTATACGAGGTCTGACAAGTCCACAAACTTATTTCTTCTAAGTGCTACATACCTCACTGCTGAATGTTACTACAGTCGCCTTTAAAGTGCTCCCCTTAGGAAGCTGTGTACTGATGCTAACATCTAGTCCACCCTTCAAAGCGATTTTGGCACTCTTTCTGGAATGGCTGTTGTGCACAGTGGCAAGGTGGCAAGTTGGCAAAATTAGTTGCACAGCTGTCTGTTAGGGAGTATTTAGCCAGTAAACAAATAACTGTATTGGAACACCATCCCTACTCATCTCATCTGCCCCCCAGTGACCTTTTTCTTTACCCAAAGGGAAAAGAAATATTGAAAGGAAGAGATTTGGATGACAGTCAGGGCATCAAAGGTAATATGATGGCCATTCCAGAAAAAAAGTTCCAAAATTGTTTGGAAGGGTGAACTAGGCGCTGGCTTCAGTGCAGAGCTTCCTAGGGGGAGTACTTCAAAGGTGACTGGAGTGATATTCACCAATGAGGTATGTAGCACTATTTTCAGGGTGAGTTTGTGAACTTAGTTGTCAGTTCTTGTATATATTGCTGCACTTGCAAGCATGTATACAGGCATGCCTACAGATACATATATATATATATTCGTGTATATACAGACATGTACCTCTCTGTATAGTTATATGTACATGTATCCATGTAATCAATCATGTATTTTTTAGCTATTGCTGTTATTGTTGCTGTCTTAGTCATCTACTGTTGCTGTAACAGAAATACCACAAGTAGATGGGTTTAAAAAGAGAAATTTTGTTGTGTTGCAGTCCAGAAAGCTAAAAGTCCAAATTCAGGGAATCAGCTTCAGGGAAATCTTTCTCTGTTGGCTCTGTAGGAAAATCCTAGTTGTCAGTCTTCCCCTGACTGGGAACTTCCAAGGTGCAGGGACTCTGGGTCCTTTCTAAAGGATGAACTCTTCTCCCTGCACCGCTTCTTGGTGGTAAGAGGTCCCCAACTCTGTCTGCTAGCTTCTTCCTTTTATATCTCAAGAGACTGTTGCAAGGCATGAAACAATCTTGCACACTGAGTCCTCACCCACCAATACAACTGCTGTCCATCAGCATCACAGAGGCAGTGTTTACAGCGTGTGGGAATATCACACAATCCCAGAAATTATGGTCTAGCCAAATTGCTGCACACCTTTTTTGGTGGGGGACAAAATTCAACCCATGATAGTTACCAAATTGTGTATGTTATAGAATTAACCAATAATGTCTCTTATTCTTGTATATTCCTTAGTGTCATACTTTTACCTTGATTCCGTTGTGCCCACCTCATCAACATCTGATGTTGTCCTTCGCATCACATAGAAACTATGAAGTGTCTGCTGTCTAGAGAGTGATTCCTCTTCCTTGCCTACCATCCTTGGTGACTACCAAAGAATGTTGATTTTTATAGGTGTATCTATTTTGGTCTCTTATAAAAGTGAAGTCATGTGTTTGTTCTTTTGTGCTTCACTTATTTCACTCAGCATAATGTTCTCCAGATTGATCCAAGTTATGTTTTGTAGAATCATATTCTTCATAGCTATGTAATATTCTTTTGTATGTATATACCACAGTTTATTTATCCTTCATCTGTTATGACTACTTAGGTTGTTTATGTCTTTTCCTACTGTGAAAATAATGCTGTAGCAAACATGAGTGTGCATATGTCTATTTGTCTCACTCCTATTAGATCTGCAGGATATAATACCTAGGAGTGGGATTGCTGGACTATAGAGTATTTATATTTCTAGCTCTTTAAGGAAGTGTAGTACCATTTTTCATAGTGGCTACTCTATTTTCCATTTTCACCAAAAGTGCATAAAGGTTCAAGTTTCCCCACAACCTCACCAGCATTTATTGTTTTCTGTTTTGTTTTTTTTATCAGTGCCATTTTTTACAGGGGTGAGATATCTTATTGTAGATTTTTAATTTGTATCTCTCTGATGGCTAATGATTTTGAGTACTTTTCATGTGTTTATACACCACTTCCAGCACCTTTTACTGAAGAGACTCTTCCTTCTACACTGAATGAATTTAGTACTTTGTTGAAAATTGGCTGACCATATATATATATGTGTGATTTTATTTCTGGGCTCATATTCATTTTTAAAACATTTGTATAATCTCTGTATTTTAATTTTTCTCCATAATTGAGTTATTATTTTTTATTTGTAACTCTCACTGAAGATATCCCAAAATATTCTTTTATGTTAGTAATTCAACTTTCAACATGTTTAGATAATATTTTGCTTTTTCCAATTTCTGTATTAATTATAAAATGATGTTCTTTGACATTTCATTCAGTTCATTAGACCTGCCAGCTCCATTTTCATATAATTATACTTTTTCCTTAAGATCTTTATTTTGTGTTCTTTCATGAATTCAAATTCTCAATAAGTTGTTCTACAATGTGAAATTGTTGTGGGGGTTCTCTTTCTGTTTATTGTGTTACATTTCATACTAGATTTTTAAAAGTCTATCTTTATGTTTCGTTTTTTTCCTCCTTCCATATTCTGGTTACTGTTACAGTTTGTTTGCATATTTGAGTTCTTTATTCCCCTTCATTTTGCCCATAATTAGACATGTGGTACAAAATTCCATTTTTGTTTCTCTGACCATACCCCACTCTTTTCATGACATCTGGGCACAAGTTTGAGGAATACATGTTGAAGGTGTTTGTTGTCTGTTGGGGCATGAAAATTCAGGGAAGCTCTGTGTAATCTTTCTTAGAACATGTGATCTTTTCTCTCTATCTCTGCTGCTCTTTCCACAGAATTTCTTAAACTTCAGTGAGAATTTTAGTTTACTTAAAGTTTTCAATTCTCTTCTACACTTTCTGCATTTTATCATTCTCCCTGTCAGAAGAGGAACAAAATAACAACCACTAAGTTTGCTTTTCTCCAACACATAAATATACATGAGAATTCCTATGACTTATCAGTCTGACTGTGGTTTAGGCCTATGATCAGAAAGCTTTCAGTACTACTCCCATAGAATCTTTTTTTTTTCGTTGGTATCAGCTTTTGAAGTTGAGTACCTTAAGTCATGTTCCTTTCTTTCTTTAGCTGAAACTAGTTATCTTTCTGATGTTTACTATTGTAAGTAATTTTTAAAAATGTTGTAAGAGGGAGGAGTCTATGATTTAATTTCATTCCACTCTGCTTTTCCAGTGACCCTCTCCAGAGTGAATTCAAGTCATTGAGTATTATATGTAAATTTGATCCTACTTCTCTCTTTACTTGCTGTGTTACCTTGGGGATTTTATTTTATGCTTCTGGTTTCAGTTCCCTTACCTTTGGATGATACAGTATGCATTTCATAGACTTGTAGACAAGATTCAGTGACACAATGCTCATAAACACTTCAGTTAAGAGACTAATAGCGTAGACTAAGAGGTGATACTGGCTTTGAAGAGACTATAGCAAGAGAGGAGGATATAAATGGGTAGAACTGAGACGTTGTTTGAAATTGACATGACAGGACTTGAGTTCAAGTTGTAAAAGCCAACAAACCTGGATTTGAACCATGAGTCCACCATATATAACTATGTAGAACTATACGAATATGTAAACGTCTCAAATTTATCATCTGAAAGATGGAAAGTAATAATGTAACAAGTTCTTAGAATAGTTGAATATTAATAGAATATATTTAAATTCTTAGTACAGAACCTGACAGACTATAAATACTCAGTATGTTAGCTACTGATAACAATAATTGCTTTTCCATTAGTATTAAAATTTATATATAATTCAGAGGTGATGAGATCCTGATTGATTTTTACATATTTGATTTTGGGGTGAGTGGGGGTGTTATTTGCTAAAATTTGGAAAACTACTGAGAATTTTTTTTTCTTTTTAACTTTTTTTTTTAATGTGATTAACTGAAAGTATACAATCCAAATTAAATTTGCATGCCCGCCTGTCTGCAGCTCCGTCTGCTCTCCTTGCCCAGTGACAGCTCACTCCTTCTTTTCGCTCTATATATGTCATATCCTCTTAAAAATCTCTTGTCCCCTTCTCTCCACCTCTCTTCTCCATTTTAGTAAGAGGCCAATAGGACAGCATCCTACAAATGCATAAAACCATTAAGTACACACACCATGTGGTCACATTGTGTCCTCAAGGCCAATCCATTCCTGTCCGAAGAGTTCAGCTCAGTAATGTTTACTGGTCAGAGGCAACAACAGGTCTAGGGGCCATGTTCCCAGGGGAACCCCAGGCTACTGGACCATCAATTGTGGTCTTTTAGTGGAGTTCTTGAAGTGGACCCCTCTTTTTCTCATATTGTCACTGGGACTGGACATTGTGTTGCCCATCATGGCTGCCTTTGGTGGTAGCTAAGGACCATCTGGTTCCTCTGGTCACATGTTGATACAGTCACCCAATCACATGGGTCCTTCTGTCTCCTGGACTCTTTCCCTCATATCTTTGATGTTCTTGGTGATCGTCTGTTCCAGACGAGTTGGGACCATTTGGTGTACCTCAGATGGCAGCTTGCTAGCTTTTAAGACTGCAGAAGACACTCACCAATATGGGGGGACAGAAGACTGTCTTAGCAATAGGCTAGTTATGCCAATTGGACTTGATGTCCCTTGAGAGTATGATCCCCAGACCCCCAGCCCTGCTACTTTTTCCTTGCAATATTGGGTGAAGATTAGAAGAGTTTTCAGTTTATATTGAAGTCCAGTTAAGTTGATCTTTCTGCTCTATGCTGTCACTGCTATCACCTAAACAAATTTCTATCAACTGTCTAATCTGTGACTAGCCCTCTCCCTCCATCCCTTCTCCTGCAGCCATCAAAGAGTCTTTTCTTCTGTACATGACTTTTTTTAAGTCCTTGTAGTAGGGGTCTCTTACAACATTTGTCCTTGTGCCACTGACTGATTTCACTCAACATAATGTCTTCCAAATGAAACCAGGTTATGAGACACTTCCTAAAATCATCATTATTCTTTACCATTGCATTGTGTTCTGTTGAGTACCATGGTTTATTTATCCATTCATCAATTGTTGGGCATCTGGATTGATTTCATCTTTTTGTTATTGTGAACTGTGCTGCAATAAACATTCGTGTGCATGTCTCTGTTTGTGTGACTGCCCTTGATTCTGTAGGATATATTCTGAGCAGTAGGATTATTGGGTCAAATGGTATATCTATTTCCAGCTTTTTAAAGAAGTGCCACATTGCTTTCCAAAGAGATTGCTCCATTTTGCAATCTCACCAGCAGTGTAGGAGAATTCCAGTCTCTCCACAGCCTGTCCAGTGCTTATTGTTTTGCATTTTTTGGATCATCGCCAATTTGTTGGGATAAGATGGTATCTCATTGTAGTTTTGATTTGGATTTCTCTAATGGCTAGTGATTGTGAGCATTTCCTCACTTCAGTGAAGTGTCTGTCCGTCTCCTTTGCCCATTGTTTAATTGGATTAGTTACCATTTTTTTCCTGATATTTTGTAGATTATGGAGATCAGATGTCAGTTTGACATGTAGTTGCCAAACATTGTTTTCCCATTCTGCAGGTGGTCTTTTAGTTCTTTTGATAAAGTCTTTGGATGAGCAAACGTGTTTGATTCTTAGCAGTTTCCATGTGTCTGTTTTCTTTTCTGTGGATCGTACTTTGTTTCTCAGATTTTGAAGTCAGTCTAAAGCTTCCATTGTTGACCCTACTTTTTCTTGCATGATCTTTATCATTTTAGGTTTGATACTTAAGTCTTTTATCCAGTTTGAGTTAGTTTTTGTGTAAGGTGTAAGATACAAGTCTTGTTTCTATTTTTTGCATGTGGATATCGAGTTTTGCCAGCACCATTTGTTAAAGAGACTGTTTTTACTCCAGTTTACAATCTTAAGGCCTTTGTCGAATATCAGCTGTTCATTAGAGGATGTGGGCATTCCTGGGGTCTCAGCTCTGTTCCATTGGTCTATCTGTCTCTCTTTGTACCAGTAAAAGGCTGTTTTGACTACTATGGCAGTGTAACAGGTTCTAAGGTCATGTAGTCTGAGTCCTTCCACTGTGTTCCTGTTCTTCAGTAGTGCTTTACTTATCCAGAGTCTCTTCCCTTTCCAAACAAAGCCGGTGATTTCTTTCTCCATCTCATTAAAAATGACACTGGAATTTGTATTGGGATTGCATTGTGTATGTAGATCGCTTTGGGTAAAAGAGCCATTTTCACAATGTTAAGTCTTCCTATCCATGAGCAGAGTAGGTTTCTCAATTTGTGTAAGTCTCTCTTGGTTTCTTGCAGTAAGGTCTTGTAGTTCTCTTTGTAGAGGTCTCCTGTTTTTCTAGTTCGATTTATTCTGAGGTATTTTATCTTCTTGGGGGCTATAGTAAATGGTATTGATTTAGTGATTTCTTCTTTGATGGTCTCTGTGTTGGTACAAAGGAATCCTACCATTTTACTTATATTTATCTTATATGCTGATACTTTGCTGAACTCTTCTATTAGTTCCAGCAGTTTACTTATGGATTCTTTAGGATCATCTGCGTATACAATCATATCATCTACAAATAGGGAAATTTTTACTCCTTCTTTGATGATGTGGATGCCCTTTATTTCTTTGTCTTGTCTGACTTCTCTGGCCAGGACTTCTAGTACAGTGTTGAATAGAAGTGGTGACAGTGAGCATACTTGTCTAGTTTCCGTTCTCACGGGGAATTGTTTCAGTCTCTCTCCATTTAGGTTGATATAGGCAGTTTGCTTTGCATGCCGAAGCAAAGTGCCGTCAAGTCGGATCCAACTCATGGTGACTCTAGAAGCCAGAGTAGAACTTTGCATGCCCCTTATTGTGTTGAGGAATTTCCCTTCTATTCCTATTTTGCTGGGAGTTTGTAGCATGAATAGGTGTTGGGCGTTGTCAAATGCCTTTTCTGCATCAATTGACAAAATGAGGTGATTCTTATCTTTTGTGTTATTTATGTAACTGATCGCATTAATTGTTTTTCTGATGGTGAAGCAGCCTTGCATCCCTGGTATGAATCCAACTCGGTAATCGTGAATTGTTTTTTTGACATGTTGTTGAATTCTGTTGGCAAGGATTTTGTTGAAGATTTTTGCATCTAGGGTCATGATTGATATTGGTCTCTAATTTTCCCTTTTTGTGGGATCTTTTCCTGGCTTTGGTATCAGGGTTATACTGGTTTCATAGAATGAATTTGGGAGTATTCCATCCCTTTCTATGCTGTGAAATAGTCTCAGTAGTATTGGAGTTAACTCTTCTCTAAAAGTTTGATAGAATTCTCCGGTGAAGCCATCTGGGCCAGGACTTTTTTCGGTTGATAGATTTTTGATGACATTTTCAATCTCTTCCTTTGTGACAGATTTATTAAGTTGATCTACTTCTCCTTGTGATAATCTTGGTGAGTCATATGAATCTAGAAATTTGTCCATTTCCCCTACGTTTTCAAGTCGGTTAGAGTACAGTCTTTTGTACTATTTTGTTATGATACTTTTGATTTCAGTTGAGTCTGTTGTAATATCTTCCATCTCATTTCTTATTTGGGTTACTTGTTTCCTCTCCTGTTTTTCTTTTGTATGTTTAGCCAATGGTTTATTAATTTTTTCTTTATCCTTTTAAAAAACTGGCTTTTGTTATTTTTTCCAGTTGTTCTGTTCTCTAATTCATTTAGTTCTGCTCTAATCTTTATAGTCTGTTTTCTGCTGGTGGCTGAGAGATTCCTCTCTTGCTCTTTTTCTACTATTTCAAGCTGTAGAGTTAATGCTTTTGTTTGGGTCCTTCCTTCCTTCTGGATGTGTGCATTCATAGAGATAAATTGACCTCTGAACACTGTTTTGGCTGTATTGCATAGGATCTGGTAGGGTGTGTTTTCATTCTCATTGGATTCCATAAATTTCTTTATTTTGTCCTTGATTTCTTATGTAATCCATGGCTTTTTGAGCAAAGTGTTGTTTAGTTTCCATGAGTTCTAATTTCTACCTATGGTTTTTCTATTTATTTCAACTCTTCTGGCGTTATGATTTGAGAAGATGCTTTGCAGTAACTCAGTGGCTGGGATTTTGTTGAGATTTGCTTTATGTCCTAACACATGGTATATTCTGGAAAATGTTCCATGTACATTAGAAAAGAAGGTGTACTTATCTGTTGATGGGTAAGAAGTTCTGCATATGTTGATGATGTCTAGTTGGTTAATTGTGGCAATAAGATCTTCTGTGTCTTTACTGAGCTTTTTTCTGGATGATCTGTCCATTACTGAAAGTGGAGTGCTGAAGTCCCCAGCTATTATTGTGGAAGGATGTATCTCATTTTTCAATGTAGTCAGTGTTTGTTTAATGTATTTAGATGCTCTGGTTTGAGGTGCATAAATGTTTAATGTTGCTGAGTCCTGCTTGTGTATTGAACCTTTCATAAATAGTGACCATCCTTGTCCTTGATGGTGGATTTTACATTAAAATCTGTTTTGTCTGAGATTACTGTTGCCACACCTGTTCTTCTTTGTATATTGTTAGCTCAGTATGCATTATTCCATCCTTGAATTTTCAGTTTGTTCATATCTTTAAGTGTAAGATGTGTGTCTTGTAAACAACATATAGACAGGTCTTATCTTTTGATCCAGGGTATCACTTGTTGTCTCTTTATTGGAGCATTTAGTCCATTTGCATTCAGTGTAATTATTGAGAGGTATGTGTTTAGTGCTGTCATTTTGATGTATTTATTTTTGTGTTGGTATTTTCTCTGTTCTTCATATTCTGTTGTGGGCTGTTCTTCTTTATGGTTGAATTTTCATCTTTTTCAGTGTTGGTTTTGTGGTTGTTGAGACTCCTGTATCATGTTTTTGTTTTGATATGTTGCATTGTTATTTTTCTGTGCAGCTACCTCATGTTCCCTCTTAATATTCTGAGTTTAAACCCAATTTTAACATCTGCATATCTTTTTAACTCCCTCACCATCTGAAAGGACTATAACTACTGTAGTATATCCCTCTTTTTAGTGTGATGGGGTCATAGTTTTCATGATATGTTCACTGGTTCCCTTCTTTTAATATTGTAGCTTTCATTGAGTTTTGTGACTTCCCTAACTAAGTAGGTTTCTGGATGCTGTGTTCTGCATTGCCTCCTTAAATATACAATTAATGGTTTTGTTTTACTATGCAAAGAACTTCTTTCAGTATTTCTTGTAGTCTGGGTTTGATTTTTCTCAAAGTCTCTAAGCTTCTGTTTCTCTGCAAATGTCTTAATTTCATCTTCATATTTCAGAAACAGTTTTGTAAGTTTTTCTCTCTCAGGGCTTTGAATGTGTCATCCCACTGCCTCCTTGCCAACATCATTTTGGCCAAGAAGTCAGATCAAAGCCACAGGGTTTCCCTCTGAGTATTAGCTTTGCTTTGAGCCTCACTGCCTTTAAGAGAATCTGTTTATGTTTCATTTTATTAAGTTTGATTATAATATGTTTAGTGTCTTTCTTTTTGGGTCTGGTTTTTGTGGCATTCGATGCACATCTTGGATATCTATGTTCTGTTCTTTTATAATTTCAGGGAAGTTTTCTGTCAGCAATTCAGCGACAATATTCTCTGTGTTTTCAGCTATCCCTCCCTGTTCAGGAACTCCAATTAATCATAGATTATGCCTCTTAACAGAGCCCCACATGTTACTTAATGCTTCCTTTTTTTTAATTTCTTTTCTCTGATTTCCCCTCATAAATGCTGGTGTCAGTTGCTCTGTCTTCATGGTCACTAAGTCTGAATTTCAGTTCCTCAGTTCTGGTCTTTTGGCTTTGTGTTGAATTGTCTAATTCTTTAGTTTTGTTATTAATCTGATAGATTTCAGATTGTTGATGTTGCATGAGTTCAAATAACTTGCTTAATTTTTTCATTTTGCTCTGCTGCATTTTGTTTAATCTCTAGCCCAGCGGTTTCTATGTATACTTGACCTCCTATAGTTTCAGAAAGACTTCTTCATGTGGGAAGTTTTTTGAGTCTTAGTTTTGGGAGATTTCCAGAGCCATAGTGGGCGGTTTCTTTAAATGGTTAGAGATAGTCTCTTGCCTTCCAGCCATCTAGAGACTATTTGATTTCTCTGGTGTTACCTCAACAGGAGCTGAGGCATAGTTCTGAGAAGGCAGCCTCTGCCTCCTATCTGGCAAAGATATCACCCTAGTCACTGGGGGGGCCATCAACTGATCCTATGATTGTGAGTCAGAAAAGGCTGCAAGAGATGCCACTGGGCTACTCAGCATTTATTTCTCCAGGCAGTCTTATTTTAAAAATTTAGGAGTTATTTGACAGCTGCCAGAATCAGTCAAGCCATCAGGTGTGGCAGGCCCCACCTTCCAGCTGACAACAGGAGCACCAGATGGTATGATATAGTTCAACGTAGGGAAGCGTTTTGGCCTTGGTGCCATCCTCAGGCAAACACTGCCTGTATGGTAACACTGTGCTAAACATAGCCTTTCTTCTGGTAAAGCACTTTCTGGAGTGGCACTGCTTCTCAGCTTGGTAATTAGGCCCTGCTGAGGCCTCCAGTTGGGTGACTCTGCCTCTGAGCTGACGAATATGATGTCCTGGCAGAACTGCCCTTCCAACAGCAAATCAGCAGAATGTATGGCAGAGCTCAGAAAAGAGAGGGTCAGGGGCATTGGTGCCTTCACTCAGGAGCTGGACCCTCAAAATGTGGCTATCACATGCACTGTCTCTCTGCTGCACTGTTTACTTTAGCACAGCAGTTCAGTGTGTTTGCTTATTCATGCCATCCCTTGCCTCCCAGATAACAAAAAAAAGAAAAGAAAACAGTGTCAGAACCTGAAGTCTGCCCAAGCAGTGAATCAGCGTGCACTGACTGGTGACTGAGAGAGGTAATTTCCCATTTAGTGGTATGTAGTCCAATCTGACAACCCTATGCTGTGTCCTAGGGATCCCTGGGTATCTGGAATATTCCATTCAATTATCAATCCAGGCCTTAGTTTTCAGAGGGAATTGAGTAGATATGTGTCTAGTCTGCCATCTTGGCTCCACCACACCACACAGGAAATTTTTTTTAAGGGAGGAAAAGTTTAATGATGAATTTTTCTAAGTTTTCCATATATGAAGATTAAAGGTCTACTTGATGTTATATATAGATAGATGTAGATATAGATATAGTAGGAGCATGCCTCCCTAATTTTTAACATCTCTTTTTATTTGTGCAATTTAAGGTATCATTAGTTTCTTTGGAAGCCATTTCATACTCAAGATACATGCCACTATATGACCCTGTGTTCCTGATGAAGTATTCATGCTGCAGGAGATTTCAAGGGGCTTAACCCTTCTGATGCCTCATAATAAGCAGAAGAAAATTTGCTTTCCAGGTCCAAGAGTATGGTGGTGTAAGTTCAGATAAGACATTGTGATCAGGTTCATATGATCTCTAGGCCTTGAATGCCACCATGCCCCTTATTTTGAGAAGATATAAAATAAATAATTTTTACTTAAATACAGAATAGATTATTTCATGTGACTGTATCCAGAGGCTGATCACAATGTGTTAGGCATAAATAACTTGCCTGGCATAGTAAGCCAAGGATAAGCTTTGTTAATTTACCACTCATTAACAGATTCATTCATCCATTCTGAACCTATCTTGAGAACATACCATGTTTCAAGCACCTTTCCAGGCACCGGGGAAACAGAAAGTACTTGCTACTTAACTGCTGTATCCTCCCTGGCCAACAGAATTTTGAAGGCAGTAATCAATGAAGTAATCAGTGTATCAAGAGGCAGTCATGAGAACAGAACAAGGTGAGCCTTACTCCATCCACGTCATTAAAGTCGACTCTACTTTGAGGAGGCATGTATTCCACAGTTGTCTTTCAACTGCCTTCCAACCTGGGGGCTCACTCTTTGGCACCATATCTGACATCATTTCACTGATAATCATAAAGTTTTCCCTGGTAACACTGTTCTTAGGATCTTTTTACTGTTCCCTCACTTAAGACAGAACTTACGTCTTTTAATTTGTGTAAGTCACCTTAATTCCTGTTCATGGAAGCTTTATTCAGAAATTTCTTATGTAACCCTAAATAGTGAGGCTGCGAGAAAATGGCAGATCTTTTCAATACCTGAACTTTCTCTTATATACTAGGGATGTATTTTTGCTTTCACAATAGGTGCTGCAAACATACTTTTCTAAAGGAATTTGTTACCTAACATATCAGTTATACTAAATCTAAATTCTGTATATAGAATTAACTTACAAGAATTGATTTTTGCATGTCAAAAACCAGTCTGATAGTAAAGACCATTGAGAAATTATGCTCAGGTATACTATCTGGACCCAGACATATTAATTTAAGACAGTGTTTTTAGATTTTAATAGTTGAGTTGCATAATGCTCTATCTGGACGAATCTCACTTGCAAAACTTCACTTATTCCATTTCCATGAATCCTATTTACTAGCTCTCAAATTTTACCTACCATGATTTTGCCAGAATTATATTCTGAATTGCAACTCTGAGTTAATTGATCATATTTAAACCTTTGTAGGGGATTCCTCCGTCTTCAGGATAGAGGCTAAAACCTTTTAATGTGAACCACAAAGACATCCATGATATGACCCCAGCCTAACGCCTGTGTCAACTGTAGCTATATCCTAACCACAAACTCTAAAATCCACCCACATCATTTTGCTGTTTCCTTTCTCTCTTTACACTGCCTGCTGAACAAGCATTTCTCCTCATCTAAAACGAGATACTAGTTTGCCATATTTTTTTTTTTCAGTAATGAAATTGGTACAAGTTATTAAGTGTTCTCAAACACTGAGACTACAGAGAAAACCTAGGGCCTCAATGGTCCCAGGAGTTTTCTTTCTTTGACCAACAATTGTTCCACTTTGAAAGCAAATCTTAGGGCACCTTTCAAAGAGAAGGTGCCATCGTTGTTCTTGGATTGCTTGGTCCAGAGATAAAAATCTGGGCAAGAGGTCCGTTTTCGTCATCTAATGTGGAATTCAGTGACTGCTTAAAACGTGCTGTTTTCAATTTTTCCCAAATGTGAACAATTCTAAATAAAAATTAAGACTTTAAAATGGAGCCACTCAGTGCTTCATCCCTCCATACTCCATCCCTGTCTTGAAAATACATGTAATCAGTAGAATTACCTGAGCATCCATATCCAAGTAGTCCATTTTTCTTTTTCTGTTTTTTATTGTGCTCTTGGTGAAAGTTTACAGAGCAGGGTAGTTTCTCATTCAAAAATTTATACACACATTTTTTGTTTGTTTTTTAATGACATTGTTTGCAATCCCTGCATTGTGTCAGCAGCTTTCCACTTTCCCTTTCTGTCCTGGGTTCCCCAGTTCTATTTGTTCAGCCTTCGTGTCCCTTCCTGCCTTAGCTTTGTTTTTGTGCAGGTGTTGCCCATTAGATCTCATATACTTGATGGATCTAGGAAGCACTCTCCTCACATGTGTTATTGTTTGTTTTATTAGCCTGCCTAATCTTTGGCTGAAAGGTGGACTTTGGGCAAGACTCTAGTTCTGAGTTAACAGGGTATCTAGGGGCCACAGTCTCGGGAGTTTTACCTGTCTCTGTAAGACCAGTAAGTCTAATCTTTTTTGTGAATTTGAATTTTGTTTTACATTTTTCTCTTGCTCCATCCAGGACCTCATGTTATATTACCAGTCACAGTAGCCAATAGTGGTAGCTAGGCACCATCCAGTTCTTCTGGTCTCAGGGTCTTGTAGACAGAGATTCGTGTGGTCCATTAGTCCTTTGGAATAAGCACTCCCTGAGTTTTTAGGTTTTTTTTTTTTTTTTTTCATTCTCTTTTGCTCTGGACTAGAAATGCTACTTACTCAAGTAGCATGTGAAACATTGTCTTTAAGAACTATGTTGTGGCAGTTGACATAGATGTCCCCAGAGTCTCTGGTCCTTTGCCCTCAAGCCTGGGAACTCCATCCTGTGAGGTGCTTAGTTATGTCTAAGAGGTTTCCCTGACTATGCTACTTGTATGCTCTATTGTCTACATTAATATATAGTGAGCATGTATAGTCATGTATTTAGAAATGTCCAGCATCAAACCCTGTGTCTGTTGATGGGCTTGCTCCCTTTCCTCTTGCTTCACCTCTTGGTATATTTCTCTGTCTATGTGTCATTCTGTCCATTCATAGATTATTGTTTGTAAATATATTTTTGCAGGATTTTCTATGCTATAGTAGTTACCATGGTTGTCCTTTATTCCTCTGTTCCTCTTAGTGGCCTCTCTTGCCTTGGTCATGTTGTGCTGACTTTTCCCATACTGTGTATTGCCTTTCTCTTCACCAATATTGACATGTTGTCTACTACCCTTTTGGTAATCTTCCCTCACATCCATAGTAGCCATCAGTGAGTTCCTTGTTTCCTTCCTGTGTGTAAATTTGTGTCACTATTTTATAGACGTGATCTCATACAGTATTTATCCTTTTGTGACTGAGTTATTTCACTTAGCATAATGCCCTCCAAATTCATCCATGTTGTGAGATGCTTCATGGATTCATCATTATGCTTTATCCTTGTGTAGTATTCCATGGTGTGTGTGCACCACAGTTTGTTAATCCATTTATCTACTGATGAGCACTGAGGTTGCTTTCACCTTTTTGCTATTGTGAATAATACCACAATAAATATGAGTGTGCATATGTGTATTCTTTTATTTCTTTAGGGCATATACCAAGGAGTGGGATTGCTGATTCATATAGTGTTTCTATTTCTAGCTTTTTGAGGATATGCCATACCATTTTCCATAGTAGTACCATTTTGCAGTCCCACCAGCAGCATTTAAGAGTTTCAGTCTCCCAAAAATCTTGCCAACATTTCTTATTTTCTGTGTTTTGATTAGTGTCGGTAATGTTGGGGTAAGATGGTTATCTCACTGTAGTTTGAGTTTGCATCTTTCTAACTGCTAATGATTGTGACCATTTCTTCATATATTTGTTAGCAGCCTGAATGCCTTCCTTGGTGAAATGTCTTATTCATATGCTTTGCCAATTTTTAATTGGATTGTTTCTAATTGTTGAGGTATTGTAGTTTTGTATGAATTTTAGTGCTTAGACCCCGTCTGATATGCCATAGCCAACAATTTTTTCCCAGTCTGTAGGTGCACTTTTTACTCCTTTGGAGAGTCTTTCATTGATCTTAAGTGTTTAATTTTCAGGAGGTTCCATTTATCTAATTCATTTTCTTCTCTGTGTGTGTTTTGCATTATGTTTTGTATTTTATTTATGCCATATTTAGGGACCCTAGCATCAGTCCTAATTTTCCCTCCATGATATTTGTAGTTTTATAATTTGTGTTTAGGTCTTTGATAGTGAATTTTGCCAGCACCATTTTTTGAAGAGACTGTACCCTCCTCATTCAGTAAACTTTGGTTCCTGTTGTGGATCAACTGTCTGTGGGTGAATGGACTTAAGTTTGGGTTCTCAATTCTTTCCCATTGGTTGTGTGTCTGTTGTACCAGTACCAGGTTGTTTTGACTACCATGGCTGTATAGTAGGTTCTGCGATCAGATATTGTGAGACCTCCTACTTTGTTCTTCTTTTTTAATAAAGCTTTACTTATTTGAGATCTCTTTCCTTTCCATATAAGCCAGCCAAGCCAAGTGCCGTCGAGTCGGATCCGACTCATGGCGACCATACAAAGTTGGTGATTAATCTTTCCATCTTGTTAAGAATGCTGTTGGTATTTGGATGGGGGTTGCGTTGTATCCATAGATTGATTTGGGTAGAATTGACATTTTTGCAATATTCAGTCTTCCTATTGAAAAGCGTGGTATATTTTTCCATTTATGTAGGACTCTTGGTTTCTTGCAGTAGTGTTTTGTACTTTTCTTTGTATAAGTCTTTTGTGTCCCTGGTTACATTTATTCCTGAGTATTTTTATCTTTTGAGGGGGATAAAGAAACTAAACCCACTGCCTCAAGTTAATTCTGACTCATAATGACCCCATGTGACAAAGTATAACTGCCCTATATGGTTTCCAAGGAGCACCTGGTGTATTTGAACTGTCAACCTTTTAGTTAGCACCTGTAACTGTTAACCACTATGCCAAGGGGGAGATGTCTATTTTTCTTAAATGAAAGTATTTTCCTCACTCTCTCCCTGGTTTAGCCAAATGCTGCCGGGATTGAAATATTGAAATCCATAATTTCCCAATAGGAAAATGTCTGGAGTTTACAAATATGTTTCATTTCTGCTCAGGGACTGAGATTGTATTTTTCTTTGAAATTGGAATATTATTTTCTTTCTACTTCACCATCCTCTCACCTTCACCAAGAAATGCAACATTTTCCTCTCTGTGAGTCTTTTTGTGGATTTCCATTGCTAATTCCGCTCTCATCCAATGAGAGTTCAAACAAACAACAAATGTGTGATAGACGAATAGAACAGAGATTAAAGAGAGAACTTCATGTTTCTAAGTTATCTTTTTTTTTTTGCAGCGAGAGTAATAAAAATAAATATCATTCATCCAGGAACATATCACTTGGGATCAGAAAGAAAGCCTTCTTTCACGTTTGATGCTGGAGAATATTTTTAGGCAGAACTGGTCTATTTAGGAAACAAGGCACCCAGTGTTTTCCAAAAAATTTTTTAACCAGAAAAGATGCATGAAGATTTCCTTTTCTTGTGACAAGACATACGACTTGACATTCAGTTTTCAGTATATGTTGGGTAACTGGAAATAGCCCTTTCTAAAAACTTTTAGATCTTAGGAACCAATGTGGTATAGTGATTGAGAACACAGATTCTTATTTAATTCACAGCTCTGCCATTTCCTACTGGTATGGGCAAATCACTTAACCTCTTAATATTGTAAAATGAAGCTTCTTCACTGTAAAATGGAGATGATAATGCTATATACTTCATAAGGTTGTGGCTTAAGGTTTAAACAAGTTGGAATATATCAAGTACTTAGAAGGGTGGCTGACTCATTGTTAAAAAAAAATCAAACCCACTGCCGTGGAGTCATTCGCAACTCATAGCAACCCTATAGGACTGAGTACAACTGATGGGTAGGCTTTCCAAGGATATACATCTTTATGGAAGCAGACTGCCACATCTTTCTCCCACAGAGCTGCTGGTGGTTTCAAACCACTCATCTTTTGGTTAGCAGCTGAGCACTTTAACCACTGTGACACCGGGGCTTCTTGACTCATACTCCAAACCCACTGTCATCGAGTTGGGTCCGACTCAAAGTGACCCTATAGGATAGAGTAGAACTGTCCCATAGAGTTTCCTCTTGATTCCTAGCTCCATGTAAATGCTTGGTATTATTTGTAATGTCTTTCTTTGGTTGACTCCTCATTTTAGCTCCTTTTATTCATCTCACATAACACTGAGAGTATAAAGTAGTCCTTTATAGATCAGGACTTATAAAATACACTTTTTTTTTTCTTTCCAGTAGTTGAATTAAATTAAGTTCACAACCTGAATTTAATCTGTGCAATGTACCTGTAGTATAACAGCAATCAATTAATAGCCTAGATTTACACTGGCCATTGGGTTAACTACTAGTCAAATGATACTATTTAAATTAATTAAAATTTAATTTCCATTTCTCAGTTGCACTAGTCACACAATCCACATTTCATGTGCATAATAGCCACATATAGCAAGTGGCTACTGCATCAGACAGTGCAGATATAGAAGCTTCTATCTTTTGAACAGTGGTGGTGACAAGAATTGATTGCTCTGTATGTATTCTTCTGTCTCAACAAACTGTACAGCTAGATTCTGGCCAGGTTATCATATAAATGCACCTGGTCAAGAGGCACCTTCAATCCTCCTCCACTTTCTTCCATCCCTGTGACTCCTCTTCCTTTCAGTTCACAGTATATTTGTCATCTAGGAATTACTCAGATGATAAAGTAGATTTGCTGAACATAAGCATAGTACCTCCTCAGTGAGCTGGGTACTCTTAATACTATCTCAAGCAGGGAAAAGGTCCTGAGACCTGTCACAGCATCTGGACATCCAAGTTATTAGATTTTTTATTTTCTAGTCAATAGAAAAGTATGCTACAAATACAAGAATTTAGTTTAATTTTACTATCCTATGTGTTATCTTAAATCCTTCTCCATTCCTCACCACCAGAGAGTTCTTATCTATTGTAAAGGTGTTATTTGTACACAAAGTCTTTATCTGTTGTATGGGTATTATCATGCCATCTTAATCTTTCTTCAGCCTCAAATTAACCCTGAAATGAGAAGAGAAAATGGGAGATTATTCTAGTTTGCATATTCTCAAAAGAAGATTACCAGATCAGGCTTTGGATGCAAGTAAGTTTAGGAATTTGGGAGGTAAGAAAGTAAGACAGGAAAGAGCAGAAAGCCAATATGAGGAAAGTCAGTGGATAGTTTTCCTTGTGGACCTACCGAGAAACTCTATGGGAATATACCTAAGAGTTGACCCACAGAGTGCTGAGGAATCTAGGACATTTATATAAAAACTTCTGTCCTAAATGGTTGCATTAACCTCTAGACACTTCTTGTCGTCCACCCCCCCACCCCTCCACCTAGTAGACTGATCAGGATCCTGAGTCTAGGAGGAAGCCCTCTGCACGGAGATGCAAGAAGGTGGCCATGGGAACTCTCTGTGGTGTAGGCAAGAAGTTACAGGTGGGTAACACTATTTGGCACAGCAGACTGCTACACAGAGTCTGAGTGACAACCTAAATAGACGTTCAAATATATGTGTATATGTATACAGTCATGTGTAGCTTAACAACCATGATTGATTCTGTTAAATATGACATTATGAAAAAAAAAAAGGACGTTATGTCATTTGGTCATAACATTAGCAAAGTCATAACTTAGCAAAGCTATGTGGGATACTGTGTGTTTCACTTGCAAATCGCTACTCTCCTTTGCCTCTCGCTGCTGCTATCACTAGCACTGGTTTTGCTGCATTTGGGAGCCCTGATGCACTTCAAAGTAATATTTTCTAAAGAAAATTAAACAGAGGTAATACTAAAACACTTAAAAGATGTACGGTATATGAGATTGGATGCTACTGCTTATGAGTTCCAGCAGACACTGTTATATGCTAAACTTTTTTTCATAAATAGGGAAAATTAACATTAAAATACTGTACAGTATATACATAAGCCAGTAACATAGGCATTTATTATGACTATCAAGAGGTATGTATTATAGGTTATATACATACAGTTCCATTGTATGCCTACCAGTGCAATTGTTTTATATATGAGACACAAGATGCATGTGTTGCATATGTGAAGCTGTTGCATTCACTATGTCTAGTTACATCTGCTACATCCTTCTCTCTAATTGGAATTTTTGAACTCTGTTATAACCTTATAGGACCATGGACATATGTGCGGTCGGACATTGCCTAAATGGACATGATACATCATGTGACTGTGTAAATCCCTTCAGCATATTGCACCCTTACAACCTTACAATTATATTTCTAAAAATTTGCTCTAAGGACACAGATACACAAAATGCTTACTGCAGTAATATTTATGACTGTAGAAGATAGAGAACAACTTCATTCCAAAAATAGATTGGCTAAATAAGTTTCATAGTTCTTTTGATGTAATACTATGTAGCCAATAGAAAACATGACTGTGGATTGTGAGGTAGATATGCATATAGCATATTAACATGTAAAATGTTCATGATATATTACTAATAAGCACAAAAATAATATATATCCAGTGTAACCTCATATAGATATACCAAAGCCAAGTGCTGTCGAGTCGGATCCAACTAAATACATAAGTATGTATTCTAGACATATGTGTATATGCATATTTATACACACACAACAGGGAGGCAAAAACAGCTAAAATAAAATAATAATGGTTATCAACAGGTAAAAGGATTAAATGAAATTTAAATTTCCTTATTGATGATTTTATAAATCTACAATAAACATTTTTGTGATTAGAAGAAATCATTAAGTGGAATTTTAAAACAAAATTAAACCTTTTTTAATATTTACATTTTCATTTCTGAAATTATGTTGCATCTTTATACATAATTGCAAGTTAGATTCTAAATCTAGCAGTTAACACACAAGAGCATCTTATATTTCTTTTCCTCAGAGTAAAAATCCATGTAATCTTTGAGAGACGTTGATTGCAAACATGTATGCATTTTGAATGCGATAAGACAGATTGTAGCTGAAGTTATTTTCTCTGTCTAACTGGAATGATGTTGTGACTTAGCCTGTAGGATTCCCCTGCAAATGGATTTTTGAAAGCAGATAAACTGTGTCCCTGGATAAACTAGGCTTCTGACATATATCAAACACGTTGGTTGTTGACCTGTTTGTATGCAGCATATGCTACTCCTTATGGTAACATCAACTCGTCAGTACTGTAGACAGTGACAAATGATTAAGAATGGCTCTGAAGAAGGCTAGAGTGGCCAGAGTTGTGGAATCTGGCAGGAAGTATATGAAGAGACAGTTTCATAACCGTAGCCTATCTGTGTGACCTCACCATCCTAGAATATGTACAGGAGAAGATTATGGCTGAATCAGCCTAAATCTACCACCATACCCACACCCCTCCTACCACTAATAGCAAAATAACTCAAAGAGAATGGATCAGTCATTTATTACTGTTGGCATTGTGTGACAGTTAAAAATAAGACAGATTGCAAAATAATATCTTGTGTTGTAGGTGCCAGGTAAATTCTCAGGTTTGCCTCATCAGTTGTAGAAACTCGTTCACATAATTGTGTGAATCTCCTGTTAGAAAATATAAACTCAATTTTTAAGTATTTCCACACACAGAGCAAATCAATTTCTAGTTTCAATGACCCAGTAATTCAACTTCTCAGAATCTGGTCTAAGGAAGGCTATAAATTTTAGCAGCAGATTTATGCACAGAGAGTTTATTCATCAAAGTGTTTGTAACAATGAAAAGTTGATAACAACTGAAATAACCAATAATAACAAAATAGTTTAAATGGCTTGTCATACATACATTCAATGAGATATTATTCATATTTTAACACAATGTTTTTGAAGGCTATTTAGTGACAGAAAAAATGGTTACTAAATAATATCAGATGAAAAGTATATGTAACTTTTATCACTTGGCTTGGCTTTTATGTAGTTTAATTCCTAGTATGTAAAGATACGTGTATAAAAAAGGATGAAAGGAAATAAAGTGCCAGCTATGGTTATCCATGAATAGGGAGTTTATTAGGATTTCTATTTTATTTTTTATTTCAGTTTTGCATTGCTCATATTGTCTGTAATGAGTGTGTTTTACATTTATCAGTGGAAGATGATAAACTAAAGAAATAGATAATATACTTTGAATTTTATCTAAATTTTTTCTCAACCCTGCCTTGCTACATTCAGAATTGGCCATTTGAAGAAGCAGATCCCCAAATGTGAAAGTAATTGGATTTCACACAGCATTTTCCATGGGACAACTGAATCATGACTGCTTAAAAAATACCTTTGGAAAATTTGTTCCAAGGAGTTCTTAAATCTGTTTATTAGTCTTTCAACAAGTATGTTCATTGTCCACCACAGCCTACAGTGTGCTAGCTCTTAATTAAATATAAAAAATTAATAATACAAACACATAGAGTGATCTTACCTTCAAGAAAGTTCATGTTCTAGAGGAGAACAACAACAACAAAATCATAAGTGGAACATTTGACAGATAATACAAAAACAAATGGTAGTTCTGTGCTAAATAATATAGCAGCTTCTATGAACACTGAGAATCAGAGAAGACAATCATGGAATTCTGAAAGTTAGTTACATATGTGCATTCCATTCTCAAAGGTATATGCATTTTTAATCATCTCTCCCTGCTACTACTTCTTGCAGAAACCCTGGTGTCGTAGTGGTTAAGTGCTGCTGCTGCTAACCAAAAGATTAGCAGTTCAAATCCACCAGGTGCTCCTTGGAAGTTCTATGGGGCAGTTCTGCTCCATCCCATAAGGTCACTATGAGTCGGAATCGACTCAACGGCACTGGGTTTGGTTTGGTTCGGTTCGGTTTGGTTTGATTTTACTTCTTACAGGCAATCCTGCAGAATTCTATCTGGGCTACAGATAGGTGGAGCTATAGGTTAGAAGGCTTTCAGGCAAATGAAACATGTTGACAGATTATAAGCCAGATTGACAAAAACAGCATATAAACATTGCCCAGAAATCATATTTAATAAGAAAAATGGATAAAGTAGCATACTCTATAGTTAGTACCTTCCAAGAGAACTTTCAGCCAGGAGTTAAGAAACGTGGGTTGTAGTACCAGTTCTGTCAGGGACTGGCCTGTCTGGAGCTGTCATTTCACTTGTCTAGAAGTAGTTCTTTGTCTGTTACCTAAGAGGGGGACAGAGGAGATGATTGGCAAGGACCTTCCCACTTTGACAGTTTCATTCAGCCATGAAATTACCCAAGGCTGGAATGCCCAATATAGTAAGTGAAGTGACCAGTATCAGGTCAGATACTGCCTTTATTTTTTTTATCATATCCTCTTTCCCCCTGCCGTCACTGCCTAACTTCTCCAGAGATAGGCTCCAACACATTTGCCACTTTTTTTATCCCCTAGTCAGTGCTCCTGTACTCAAAAGCTTAGTTCTGGTGCCAGCACTGTCTCTGAATCTCTGAAATGCAAAGTTCTCTGATATTGCTCCTTGATAAGACAGCAGCATTTAATCACCAGCAACTATTTCCTTCACTTTGTAATTGAGAGAACATGAGATTTGAGTCTCTCAGAATTAAGTATGAATCCTAATTTTGTCCTTCTTGTATGTTTTTTCAATAAGTTACATTTCCTCTTTGATGAATTTTATTAGGACTGAAATCCTAACACATTTGAAAGCTCTCTGACATGTAGTGGATCCTGAGAAAATAGCAGTTCACTCATTTGTCCGTTGGTATACTGTACATGTGTCCTCATATCTCTGCCTGCTTCATCACTGTGTCTCTGGCTGGTTCATTTACCTCCTCATGAGTCGGATCCGACTCGACGGCACTTGGCTGACTTGGCTTGGCTCTTCTAAATATGGGTGTCCTGAACCATGGTGGCATGGTGGTTAAACTCTATGTCTGCTAACCACAAGCTTGACAGTTTAAATCCACCAGGCGCTCCTTGGAAAATCTATGGAGCAGTTCTATTCTGTCCTGTAGGGTCACCGTGAGTCCAAGTCAACTCAATGGCTGTGGGTTTGCTGTTGGTTTTGTGGTGGTCTACTTGAAAATGTCACCCTCGTGGAGTTTCCATCCAGTGGTAGAGCCTCCTCTCACTGATACCAGCTCCTTGCACACAGAGCTGGCCCAGATATTCCCACAATGCCACATTTCCGAATGCCTAGTGGAAGCTCTGTTTGGATGTTCAATCCCACTTTAAAATTGGTATACCGCAAACTAAACATTACAGTGGTTTACTTGTCAGTCCCCCATCCCATATCAGTTCCTTCTCTGAGTTTACTTTCTCCCTTAATGTTATTGCCATTAAAATTTCAGTATTTCATTTTCTTTGTCAACTGCCTTGGACATTTTGATGTTTTGATAAGAAGAAGTCTATTACAGGAATGACAATAGTTAACTTATAAGGCTTCAGACTGGATTCAACAGTTATTAGTTACATAGTTATATTGTCCTTAGGGAGAACAAGGTGACCTCATTGAATGTCACTTTTTTCATCTATGAAAATAGCGTAATAATACCTATTTCACAGGCTTCTTGGTGATGTGAGTGTTCCTTCTGAACTGGCAAAATAGTATATAGATAGATGAGTAGATATGTAGGTAGATAGACAATTTGTAATGTTTTTCTCTGCTCCCATCATAGTTCAGATCCTTTAAATAAGTCAATTAGGCTATAGCAATCATGTCTAGACTACCACAGCAGCTTTATATCTGATCTCCTTCCCTCAAGCCTTTATCAGTCCTCTAAAATCCCAGATTGATTTTACCAAATTAAAACTTAATATTCTAATAACTCCACGTTGCCAGTTCAATTACATCCAAACTCATTTTCCTAATATTCAAGATACTTTATACCCTGGTCATACCATTCTAGTCTTTCTCCCATTAACTTTGCAAAATACAAACTACACTAATTAACCCAGACTATTTACTATTACCCAGACTCATGGCATTCCTTCCAACTACAATGCCCACCCCACCCACCCCGCGTACACGTTCATAGTAATCTTAGTGTGCAAAGGTCCAAATCAAAATTGGACTCTCTACTACATTTCTGTTATAATCCCAGCCAATACTGAATCCTTTTTTCATTGATAAGACCTTATTATGTACATTTATATACAGATATTGTATCTCTTTCTATGTTGCAAGCACACAAGAAACTGTGGGTCTTGGTCTCCATATTCTAGGCTGTTTTAGGCTGTCCTGGCCCTGACTTTCTTGATGAGAGGCTGGTTCTACCTAGAGGCAAGCTTCCTCCATGCCATTTTCAAATGCCTCCCAAAGTCTTTGATTCAAATTTTACAATATGAGGGTGAAAAATGGTCTTTTTTACAGTCCCTTAAAAGGGTATAGCTCATTTAATCATTGAGGAATTCCTGAAATCTCATATTGTACCTTTACATTGAATATTAGGCTTCAGTCTAACTTCACCAAAAACAAAACAAAGCAAAACAAAGACATTTTGCACAGCAAGCCAAATGTTTGCTTCACTAGTACTCAGATGTCACCTTTACCCTGAGGGTCTCCTCAACCACATAACTTAAATCCAAGCCATCTACCCCTTTCTCCTTCTACCTTCCATGCCATACTATCCCCCGAGGCACTTATCACCATTTGAATATTACTTATCCCCTCTTTCTTTGTTTATTGCCTATCTTTGTCATATTTGGTCTGTCGCCATGAGTCGGATCCGACTCGACGGCACTTGGCTGACATTCACTACTGTAGCTCCACAATTACAGCAATATATGGCCTGTAGTGGTGCTGGTGGTGTTATGTGCCGTTGAGTCGGTTCTGACTCACAGCGACCCTGTGTACAACAGAATGAAACACTTCTCTGTCCTGTGCCATCTGCACAGTTATTGCTGTGTTTGAGCCCATTGTGACAGGTACTGTGTCAGCCCATCTCATTGAGGGTTTTTCTATTGTTTCCTGACCCCTCTGCTTTGCCAAGCATGATGTCCTTCTCCAGGGACATATAGTAGGTACTCAAAAAATATTTGTTAAATGAATGACCAAATTAGGGAATTATTTGTCAAATATATTATTTGTTGTCAGACCAATCAGTTTTAATTAGACTCCTGGGTCTTTTGTTCCTTGTTAGTTGACTTTCGGTAGAATCAAGAAGGGAAAGAAAGTTGTATTTATTGAACATTTATTCTCTGTCACACAGGGTGGAGGAGACAAGATTGAAACCCAGGCTGCCTGATTCCAAAACTCACAGATGTCACACCATTTTTGAGCAGTGTAGAGTTACAATATTTTAGTCTTTTAATCATTTGTGAGTACTAAGAGTAAAGTTAGTAATGTCCAAGTTTTCTCACCTAATACAGTTACTTGGTTGCAGAGCAGAGCAGTCTCTGAAATTTCATGGTTCACAGAATAACAGTATTTCAATTTGCATGTGAAAATGCCAGTAACCTGAATAAATGGAAGGGTTTAGATGTCGGTTGGAAAACTAATTGCCTTGGGCTATTTTACATAGTATTTGCCTATCTTTAGAAACCTTGGTGGTATAGCAGTTAAGAGCTATGGCTGCCAACCAAAAAAGTCAACAGTTGGAATCTACCAGGCGCTCCTTAGAAACTCTATGGGAAGGTTCTACTCTGCTCTACAGGGTCGCTATGAATCAGAATTGACTTAATGGCAAAGGATTTTGCCTATCTTTGTATGACGAGTAGCATATTCAAAAATCTGTGTAGTAAGTCTCCAAACTAATTACATTGCAGTTTGAAAAAGTGCACAAACACCATTAAATAAAAATAAGAGTTAAATTATGGGGTTGTTTTAATTGCCTTTGTAGTGTCATTGGCTGTGTTGGGTTGGTTGTGCTGATTGCTGGTGCTGGGCAGAGGCTTCTACATGTTGAAATAAGCCACCAAATTGTATATGTCATTGCATTTTATATTGAGCAGCTGCAAGAACAAAATAATATACACAAAATGAATATTCTAGCTTTTGTCCCTGACAGAAGTGGTAAACAAAGCTACACAGTGGTTCAGTATCCACCTATATGGGTTAGCAACATTTTAGATGGAAAACTTGTCGGAAGCTGAGAATAACTTAGCTGCAAGGAATGGTCTGTTGACAAGTAGTGTCTGAAAGGTGACGCTTGAAATGAAGGTGTATGGCCACTTGGAATGGTGTTGGGAAGCTAAGAGGGAACCCTGATTCTACACATAGAGATGTTTTAATTTTCTCAAGATTAATTATGAAGTTCCTAGACCACCAGTGCTTCAAAACAGAATTTTTGTGATGATTGTATTTATGTAACATGTGAATATTAATAAATACAAATATGTGTAAATATATACATACATAGTATAAATACGAGGGTAGTTCAAGAACTACCCTTCTTTACAACTCCAGCATACACAGACACGCATGTGCTCTTATACTCATAAGGGATATTGATGGATTCTAATGGGAGAATTGGACGTCATTCCATTTCTTGAGAAACAATGAACTCATCATTTTGCCTTGCAGTGGACAGACTTAGAAGAATCTAGAAAGTCCTTTTAACTCAAATCATTCTCATTCCTTTTCTCTCTGTAAAATTAGGTTAAAGCATTTTGTTTCATCACTTTTTCTCTGATAGTGGAATCATAGTTCATAGAGCCTGAATGAATCCTATAATCCAGTGTGACAATGCTACGTGTAAGGAAACCCAGAAGACAATTGGTTGATAGGGTCGTGTTGCTACTTAGCAGTAGCAGCAGAACCAGAATACAGACTTCCACGTTAGCAGTCCATGGGGTTCTTACTATAGTGTTATTTTTCTTCTTCAAATGTGGTTCTTGCTGACAGTCGAGGCATTTTAGGATTCCCAGCCTCATACTATATTCTAGAATGATATCAAAGAAACATGTACTTGTAGATTCAATCCACGGTTTTAAAAGTGTAACTGAGTTGAAAAGCAGATTTGCAAGATCTTTTTGTCTGTCATTTTAGTGTCAGTTTTGTGTGCATTTCCTAGCTGAGGAACCCAGTGTGTAAGATCTGCGTTTTCTTTTAGAAAGCTCCCTGTCACAAGCAGTGACTCCCATTTCACAATTCTAAGGCACTGGTGGTTGTGTTTGTGACTGCCTGCACACCTCTGCTTCCTAGAGCTCTGTCATCAGATCTCTGGTTTCATTGATTTCAAGCCTACTCTCTTGGGACTGAAGGTTGAAATGGATTAATTCAGGTTCACGGCTTCGAGACCTGGTCACTGCAGTCAGTGTCATGCTCTGCTGTAGGGTGGTGCTTGTGGAAACCTGACTTGAAATGAAGGACCCTACTGCTTCAAGGGGAGGGAGGAGGTCTAATCTGGGCTGAAGAAGAGAGCCTCTTCCTCTCTCTCTGTGTTTTGTTGTCTCCCTTTATGTTTCTCTCTTCAGGATAAAGTGGTGATTCTCATTCTGAGGCCACATTGCTTGATACCTGTATGGCCATTAAAAACCCCAGGAACAAAAACTCCTAAGAAAGGCTGAATTTTCCAGGATATCCACACCACTAGCTTTATTATTATTATTTGATTTAATGTACCTAGACTTTAGCCAAGGAGGATTCCTCGTGGAATAGTAGTGAAGCACTCAGATGCTAATTGAAAGTCAGTATTTTGAATTCACCAGATGCTCCGAAGGAGAAAGATGTGGTGGTTTGCTTCCTTAAAGATTTACAGCCTTGGAAACCTTATGGAGCAGTTCTACTCTGTCCTATGAGGTCTCTATGAGTCAGAATAGACTGAAAGCTATAGGTGGAATCTAGTTATACATTTCAAGACTGTATTTTTTTAAATTTAATATGACTGAGTGAAAATGTACATTCCTGTATAAATTGACATGCCCACCTATATGCAGCTCCCACTGCTCTCCCTGTCCGGTGACAGCACACTATTCCTCTCTACTCCATACCTGTCTCATCCTCCCAACAATCTCCTTTCCCCTCCTCTCGAACCACTCTCCTTCCTCCAACCAGACTGTATTAATTTACTCATCAGCTGGCGACACACTGTCTAACATGGTAGTTACTAGCTACATGTGGCTAAAAAGCACTTGAAAATGTTGCTAGTACCACATGTTGAAATAATATTTCGACTACCATATTTTTATTCAAACAACACGTGCCTCCTGTGTTTGCCAACCATGAGCTGTTTTCACAGGTGCTGCTGCACCCATTTTTTTAAATATTTTGTTTCTCTATTAGTTCAGTTTATATTAATATAATGAGTTCTTAAGTATGCATTTTCTTTGAAATTTTTACTAGATTTTTCTGGCTTGTCTATTTCTGTAATAGTATTACAGTGTTTTAACTACTCTAATTTTGAAGTACCTTATGATATGTGGTAAGACAAGTCCTACATTTAAAATGGTTTTTGCTTATTCTCTCGTCTTTGTTGGTCTAAATAAAAATATTGCAAAGCTTAAGGTAAAATTCCCTTGCTTCTTGATGTTACACTTCGTTTAGAGAATGCTTTGGAGAGGGCTGGCACCCTTAAAGTATTTAGGCTTTCTAGCACAACATAGTTTGTCTCTCTTCAGTTTATTTAAGTGTTCATTTATGGTTGTTTGTTTTCTCCTATGGGTCCTACACATTTCTTTGCCAGTTTACCCGTAGGCACTCATATTTTATTGTTAAATCTGAAGACAATATATTTTCTGTGGTACCTTCTAACTACATTTTTTTGGCTGTGTTTACATTTTGTTTATATGTTATACAACTCACTCACCTACCAATATTGTAATAATTACATTACTTTTCAGTCAAGTTTTCATCATTGTTAAAAGGTATTGATGTCATTTGTGATTAGTGATACCATTGCCTATTCCTTGTCTGTTATTTATAATCTGTTAATTCTCTGGTCTTCTATCTTGAGTAATAAAGGTAATGAGAATCTTCAAAGATCTCATATCCCTGAATCTATTGGGAAAACATATATGGCTTTATCACTAAATACAGTGCTGTCAGTATGAGAAATACATAAACCATCACTTGCCCATCTATTTCTGATTTAATGGGAGATTGGATTTTTCAATTCTCAAATTGTGAATGAATTTTAGCTCTTCAGTTGCCTTTCAAATATTCTTTTGAATAATCTTATTGTTTTCTATGACACAGTGATGTACTCTGTATCTGAAACCCCAAACCCATTGCTGTCAAGTTAACTCTGACTCAGCTACTCCGTAGGATAGAGTAAAACTACCCTACAGGGTTTCCAAGAAGTGGCTGGTAAATTGGAATTGCTGACCTTTTTGGTTAGCGGCTGACTCCTAACCACTGCACCACCAGGTCTGTGATGCAATACATAGGCTGTCTAATACTGGACTGCTGTTGTTGTTAGGTGTCGTGGAGTTGGTTCTGACTCATAACGACACTGTATACAACAGAATGAAATACTACCTGGTCCTGTGCCATGCCCACAATCCTTTTTATGTTTAAGCCCATTGTTGCAGCCATTGTGTCAACCCATCGTTCTCTTTTTTGTTGACCCTCTATTCTACCAAGCATGATGTCCTTCTTCAGGGACTGATCCCTGCTGACAACATGTCCAAATAAGTAAAATGTAGTCTCGCCATCCTGGCTTCTAAGGAGCACTCCGGTTATGCTTCTCTCAGAACAGATCTGTTGGTTCTTTTGGTGGTCCATGGTATATGCAATATTCTTCTCTAACACTGCAACTCAAAAGACATCAGTTTCTCTTCTGTCTTCCTTGTTCATTGTCCAGCTTTTGCGTGCATACGATGCAATTGAAGATACTGGATTATATTACATTATTAGAAGAAAACATGTAGTGATGTTTTTAATGTCTTTCTGGATTCAATTTTCAAGTGCTTGTTAATGATTTCCTCAGTTGTATTCATTGGGGACATTGATTTGTTGTTCATATTTGTCAGTTTTTGCTATAACTCCAATTTTTTATTGTTTTTGTTTTATTATGATTGAGTGAAAGTACACAATCCAAGTCAATCTTGCATACCCACCTCTCTGCAACTGTATCTGTTTTCCTTGCTAAAGCCAATTTTTTTTTTGCTAAAAGTTTTGGCTGACTTTCCCTTAACCTCCTTTGCAGGTCATCCTGCATATTTAAGAGTCCTTCCCCCATCTTACGTGGCTCCTTCCAAATGCATTCTGAATTGTCTGTTGTTGCTAGCTGCTGTCGAGTCAGTTCCAACTCATAGCGACCCCATGAACAACAGAATGAAACACTGCCCAGTCTTACGCCGTATCTGCAGTTGTTTTTATATTTAAGCCCATTGTTGTGGCCACTGTGTCAATCCATCTCGTCAAGGCTTCCTCTTTCATACTGAACCTCCACTCTACCAAACGCAATGTCCTTCTCCAGGGACTGATCCGTGCTGGCACTGTGTCCAGGGTATGTAAGGTGCAGTATTGCCATCTTTGCTTCCAAGGAGCATTCTGGTCCTACTTCTTCCAGAACAAATTTGTTTGTTCTTTTGGCAGTCCATGGTACATTCATTATTCTTCTCCAGTACCACAATTCAAAGGCATCAATTCTCCTTTTGTCTTCCTTATTCCCTGTTCAGATATTGCATGCATGTGATGCGATTGAAACTGAAATCAGCACTGAGGCCTAGAACAGGGCCATTGCTTACTGGCTTCCAGATGAGATGTCTCTACTGATGACATCTAAGATGATACTAGCATTTATTGGTAGCCATGTAATGGTGTTGACTTTTGTTCATCTAATCATCTAAAGCCCTGAATTTTTCTCCTGCACTTCTGTCTTAACAGCTGAAAACCTGTTAACTGACTCACAGCCCCTCACTCCAGTTCCTTTTGAATTTCATCTCATTAGATTCAGGGCATTATTTTAGCCTATTTTCATTCTTTTTAAATCCTCACTCTGTCATCCAAAGAAGTTGCTGTCCTTCTTAGTTACACAGTGCTCACAAATGGAGCATTTACTTGCTCCGTGTTTCTCTTTGTCACAGATAAAAATGGAGATTTCAATAGGCATGAAAACAGATCCTCTGGATAGGCACTAGAATCTATCCCTAGTGTTATGTATTTATTAAATCAGCATATTTTTGTTAAGTGCATTCAAATGTTTGTACATTCGAGTTTATCCTTTCATCAGACAATATAACTGAACACTTAACTCTCAGCCAGGTACTATCATAGACAATGAGGACAGAAAAACTAATTAATTTTGTTTTCCTTACTGAAAGATTAAGACAGACATCATGTTATTATTAAATATTATTATTCTTATTAAAGAAATACGGTTAATCCAGTATGATATTTGTTATAATAGAGAATATAAAGAGCTTTACCTGGAGGAAGATTTAAGGTAAAAGGGAGAAGATAAGGAAAATTATTTTATACATCTCATTAGTCTAGGCATATCTGGTGTTGGTCTGCTGAAAATAGCTGCCTTTCTTAGTACCCCCTTTCTAGGTGGCCCATATCTGATTAGTGAGAAGATGTAAGGGCCTTTTCCCTCGCCCAACTCTCCAAAACTCTGAAGGGTCATTACTGCTTCAAAATTCCCAGTGTGGTCAACTGAGACTTCCCTTCGGGTTGCCTTGCAGTCCAACTTTTCTTTCTCTCTTCTTGATGCTTTGTCTTCTCCCCTCCCCGCCTCTCCTCTCCCCTTCCCTCCTCTGCCCTACCCTTCATTCTTTTCCACAAGTGTTGATACCACAGGGGACTCTTGTGATAAACCTCTTACATGTTTGTCTCTGTCTCAGAGTCCGCTTCCCATGGAACCCAGGATCATACTGAAGACCGGTTCTGATACATACCTTTCCCCAAAGAGCTGGAAAGATTCTCAAAGCCAGTTACCTGCCAATTTCATATTTATGATTTGTGCCCTGCATTCGAGGTTTTCTGCATGCACAATCTCTTTCTGGTAGTTTATGGATACTTGTGAGGATAAAATGCTTAAACCACTTCAGTAATTTCTGGGTCATCTTGTCTAGGAAAAAGACGATTAAGAAAAATGACATTTGGGTTTTGAGTAATTTAACAGCATACTTCAAAGGAGCTTTTAGAAAACTTAAACTACCAGATATCAAGATATCAAGCTACAGTAACGAAGACAGTATGATACTGGTGCAAGGACAAACACCCGTAACAACAGAACCCACTGGAATCCAGAAACAGATTCACCTTATATGATACTTGAGTATACACTGCAGGTGACACTGCTATGGTATAGGGAAAGGATGGCCTTTTGAGTAACGGTGATGAGACATTTAGGTATCTATGCAGCAAAATACTGACTCTCTACCTCACACCATTAAAAAGTCAACTTGCAGATGATTCTTTGATCTGAATATGGAAGACAAATCCACAGAGTTTATATCAGATTGCATAGGACACAACTTTATAAACCTGGAGGTAGGTAGAAATTTCTTATGCAAGACTCAAAAAAACTCTTACTATAAAGGAATTTATTGAGGAATTTGAATTCATTTAAATTATGATCTTCTATTTGGAACCCCTGGTGGTGTAGTAGTTAAGTGCTATGCATGTCTGCCAGGTGATCCTTGGAAACTCTATAGGGCAGTTCTACTCTGACCTATAGGGTCGCTATGAGTCAGAATTGACTTGATGACAGTGGGTTTGGTTTGGTTTTATCCATCAGAGTAAAACATAAAAAAAGTCAGGTGACAGCAGATACATATATCAAAAGGCTCATGTCTAGAATTTAAAACAAATACTTATTGAAAGACAACAATTGCAAAAGGTTGGAAGCCTGAAAGAAAAATGGATAGGAAATCTGGGGTAAGCCCTTCTGAAAAAAAAAAGTTATCTAATGTGCAATAAACAGGAGAAAATGTGCTCATGAGTCATCAAGGAAATGCAAGTTTAAGCTATGAAGAAGCCATGCTGGTGGGGGTGTAAATTAATCCTTTGGATGGCTGTTTAGTAATATTTACTGAAGTTGAATATATATTCCACTGCTAGAAACTCCAAGATAAATGCATATACAGGTACTAAAAAATGTACAGAATCACCATAGTGGAATTATTTATAATACTCAAAAATGGAGTTAATGTAAATGTCTATTGCCAGTAAAATGAAAATAAATTGTACTGTAGTTATTCTCGACAACAGTACTCTACAACAATAAAAATGAACCACAGCTACAAATATCTTCACTAGATCTCATAGATGTTGCTGTTAGGTGCCACTGAGTTGGTTCTGACTCACAGTGAACCTATGCACAACCGAACGAAAGACTGCCTGGTCTTGTGCCACGTCCACAATCATTTTTATGTTTAAGGCCATTGCTGTGGCCACTGTGTCAGTCTATCTCATCAAGGGTCTTCCTGTTTTTTCACTGTCCCTCCACTCTACCAAGTGTAATGTCCTTCTCCAGGAACTGATCCTTCATGACAGCGTGACCAAGTTATATAAGACTCAGTCTTGCCATCTTTGCTTCCAAGGAGTTCTCTGATTGTGCTTCTTCCAGAACAGATTTTTTGTTCCTTTGGCAGTCCATGGTACATTCTCCAATACCACAATTCAAAGGCATCAATTTTCCTTCTGTCTTCCTTGTTCCCTGTCCAGATTTTGCATGCATATGACGCAATTGAAAATACTATGGCTTGGGTCAGGCACACTTCAGTCTTCAAGGTGACATCTTTACTTTTGAATACTTGAAAGAGGTCTTTGCATTAGATTTTCCCAGTGCAGTGTGCCTTTTGCTTTCTTGACTGCTGCTTCTATGGGCATTGATTGTGGACCCAAGTGAAATGACATCCTTGACAACCTCAATTCTTTCTCCATTTATGACAATGTTGCTTACTGGTCCAGTCGTGAGGATTTTTGTTCTCTTGATGTTGAGGTGTAATCCATACTGAAGGTTACAGTCTTTGATCTTCATCAGTAACTGTTTCAAATCTTCTTCACTTCCATGTCCTCCAGTCCTGATACCTCCTTCTTCTTTATATAATCCAGCTTCTCAGAATATTTGCTCAGCACACAGATTGAAAAGGTATAGTGAAAGGACACAACCCTGACACACACCTTTTCTGACTTTGAACCATGCAGAGTCCCTTTGTTCTGTTCGCACGACTACCTCTTGATCCATGTACAGATTCCTCAAGAGCACAGTTAAGTGTTGTGGGATTCCCATTTTACACAATTTTATCCATACTTTATTATGATCCACACAGTGAAATGCCTTTTCATAGTCAGTGAAACACAAGTAAACATCTTTCGAGTAGTCTCTGCCTCAGACATAATGTTAAACAGAGGAAGAAAAATGCAAAGTACTGTATGATTCCATTCGTATAAACCTCAAAAGCAAGCAATACCCATTTCTGGTGGTAGAAGTCAAATAGTAGTTACAGTTTGGGGACAGTATCTGGGAGGAGGCATGCAAGGGGCTTCTGGGGTGCTGCTAATATCCTGTGTCTTGTCCTGAGTGGTGGTTTTATATATCTGCTTTGCTGTGTCAAAAACCAGTCTTGCTATGTGCCTGTAGAAAAGTTTATCAAGAAAAAACTGAAGCTTTAGCTCCTCATTCTGTTTCAGAACTAATTGTATTCATTGGTGCCTTGTACATGTCAGATGAGTTATTCCCTAGAATTTTGATTCAAAGTCACTAGAGGGGGAACATAACATCTTGAATTCTCTAATTTTTATGAGGAAAATATTCATTACACTCACTGACATCTTCTCCTATACTTAAACATACCAAAACATATGTGGTTAATTATCTAGTTGCTAAATTTTGGAGAGAAATAGTTTAAGGGCAGTCTCTTGTCTTTTAAGCCAAGTGACCTGCTGCATACTTTGTGCTCGTCTTATCTGAACCCAAATGCTTTATAGGGATAGGAAGCAATATGGTAGGCATTGTAATGATCCAGTAACACTTGCTTGGGTGGGTGAATCATTTTAATATAGGCATTCCACATCTGTCATGGATTGAATTGTGTCCCCCTGAAATACCTGACAGCTTGGCTAGGCCATGATTCCCACTATTGTGTGACCATCTACCATTTTGTCACCTGATGTGATTTTTTTCTATGTTATAAATTCTATCTCTGTGATGTTAATAAAATTAGCAGCAGTTGTGTTAATGAGACAAGACTCAATCTACAAGATTAGGTTGTGTCTTAAGTCAGTAAATATATTTTGAGACACAAAAGAGGAAAGATAGCAGAGAAATAAGGAGATCTCAAACTACGAGAAACAAGAGCCAGGAGAATGATACATACTTTGGATTCAGGGCTCCTGCACTGAAAAGCTCCTTCAGTGGAGAAGATTAAGGACAAGGATCTTCCCCCAGAGCTGATGAGAGAGAAGGCCTTCGTCTGGAGCTGAGCCCTTGAATTTGGACTTCTAGCCTCCCAGAATGTAAGAGAATAAATTTGTTTGTTAAAGCCACCCACTTGTAGCATTTCTCTTATAGTAGTGCTAGATGACTGCGACAGCGTCTAAAGTCTGTGCATCTGCACCACTGTCTCAGTTCTGTTCCCCTACCACCACTCCAGGGAAGAGTCTGAGGCAAGGACTTGGATGTAGGTCGTCTGCTTGCCAGTTGATTCCAGAAATCAAGAGTGAGGGAATGAGTGGAATGGGACAATGGGGAAAGAAAAATTAATAAAGAATATGTTATTGGGCTTCAAACTGATGGGGGACTGGGGCTCAAGTGCTCTTGGAGCTCTCTGAGGAACCCCATAGAGTGCATTCAGAATTGTCCCTCTCAGATGAAGCAATACTCACTCCACTGGTTGACAGCTGACTCCTAGGAACTCCCATACCCTCTGACCTCTCTGCTAGACTGCTGAGTGAGTTCCAGGGATGTTGCAGAAACTGTGGGTCATTGAGGTCAGATGTTGTCAGGCCACAGTAATTATTTAAGCTAAAATTATAGATGCACTGAAGGGCTTTGGCCTGCAGCACCCAAAGCCTGTCCTATAACCATCTTCTTCAGTATCAGGTTCAGCAATAATGACGTTGGTACTTTGGTCTTCACAGGCCTTACTTTTTCTTGTCTATCTCTGAATGGAGTTAGAATTGCAGGTGGGTGGATTTCATTGTTGTTACTTGACTTGGATTTCTTAAAATTCCAACACTAAGAGCCCAAGCTTTATTTTTAATTTTTATAGACAAAATTTTGTAAGCCAATTTTAAAATTGTTTTATACCTCCAGCCAAGCCAAGTGCTGTTGAGTAGGATCCAACTCATGGCAACCAGTAATACAAAAATACATATGCACAAGGTTAATTACTGCAGTATTATTTGCAGTTGCAGATATTGAAACGAACTAACTGCCCATCCATAGGAGATGACTGAATAAGCTACCTATGGTACTTCTGCACAGCAAAGTACTATGCAAAGAGAGAAAACACTGAGGATCATGTTCATGAACTGATATGTTGTGGTTTTCAGGATGCACTATTAAGTAAAAAAAGCACAGAGTAAGGAAGTATATACATTATATAATGCTTTTATATAAGGAAGGAATAATAACGTATCTGTTTATTTTTTCTGAGAAAGATCATCAAAAATGAATGAAATTAGTTACCTATGAAGATGGCTGAGATCACAGCATAATAGCTAGGAGAAGGACGGACATTTCTTTTCATGTGCTTTTGTAATAGTTTTTGCTTTTGGAAATTTGTTAATGTATTACATATGCCAAAGTAACATCGAATCAAGCATGGGTTAGAAACATTAAAAGTAAATACAAATGGAAATAACATAACTGTTTCTCCAGTGAATAACCTGATCTACAAAACTCACTGCTGTTGAGTGGATTCCAACTCAGTGACCCTTCAGAATGGAGTAGAACTGCCCTGTAGGATTTCAAGGAGAAGCTGGTGAATTGAAGCTACCAACGTTCTTTGACTAACAGCCATAGCTGTTAAGTACTGCATCACCAGGGCTCCCAATCTACGGAGACAGAGAAAAAAGAAACTAATCAAAATAAGTTTGAACAAAGTACTTTGACTGTCTATCCTGAGTCTAAAAACAAAATGGGACTGGAAAAGTTTTTGAACTTTTTACTGCACGTTTGTTTTCTATAGTAGTATAGGTATACAATTCTGAAACTATATTTTATAGAAATAAATAAAAATATATTAATGCTATTGGGTTACAGGGAGCTCTCTCGAGTGAGATAGAACATGAATTGGGAGAAGGCAAGAGATAAAACCAGTAGCCTTGGATTTGAGTTAGAAGTGTCAATGTAATAACTAATGCCCAGATTTCAGTTTTCAAATACCGTTCACTGTTGGAAGGGGAAATAGCTGTTTCCAGGACTGGGGCAAAGACAACATAAAGATAAACCTGGAACATTTATCTTAGTTATATAAAGTAGGGGTACACTTAAAAGTAGAGAATGCCATTGCAAAAAAAAGTAAAGCCAGACTAAAGGGACCCATGCTAACTAAATATGGGGAAATTTAGCAACAAAATGAAATGTGACAGAAATAAAGTATAACGTGTTGTATAAACTTAGGAACTCTCGAGTTCATAGTGATAAAAAATCAAACATACAAATACAGAAATAGATGAAATAGCTCTCCCTTGTAGTAGAATGTCAAATATTAAGTGTAGAGGGACAAACAGAGTTAAAAAATGGTCATCTTACAGCCTTGTGGTAATTTATTCAGACAAGAATCATCAAAGGCTACTAACTCCATTAGCTGAAAGTTTGGCAGAAAAAAGGGATGTTTATGCAGTCTAAAACTCTCTCTCCACAGATTTCCTATTAATGGCAATTTTTTAATAGAGGCAATTTTAATAGGCAAATTTTTAATAGAGAAACCTGTGGGATACCACCTTGCCAAGTGATCAAAGTTAACATCTTCAGTGGTGGGACAAACAGACATCCTGTAGCAACTGCCATGAAGCACTAAAGAGAGAACACTGTACATGTAATAGCCCTGCCCAGAATGTGTAGTCTGAGTCTAATCGTGAGAAACATCAGAAGAGTGTAAATTGAAGGTCAGTCTACAAAAAACAGTCTAGACTGTGAGGAATTACTCCATATCAAAAGAGACTAAAATAGGACAACTGTCTCCGTCATCTAGTGCTGTTTTAACAGAAATAACCACAAGTCGATGGTTTTTAAAAGAGAAATTTTATTTTGTCCTAGTCAGGAAGGCTAGAAGTCCAAATTCAGGGTGTCAGCTCCAGGGGAAGTCTTTCTCTGCTGGCTCTGGAGGAAGATCCCTGTTGTTAGTCTTCCCCTGGACTGGGAGTTTCTGGCTCAGGGACCCTGGTCCTTTCTGAAGGACACACTCAGCTGCTGGCACTGCTTTCTTTCTTTACAGTAAGAGGTTCCCACATCTATCTGCTCGTTTCTTTCCTTTATATCTTAAGAGACTGTCTCAAGGCACAAAAGAATCTTTCACATTGAGTCCTGTTTCACCAAGGAACTTCCATCCTCCCTCATTAACTTCACAGAGGCAGGGTTTATGAGGTAAGGCAACCTCACACAACTGGGAATCAAGGCCTAGACAAATGCCCACATGCATTCCTATATGCAGTTTTTGGGAAACCCAAATACAGTCCATGACAATAACTAAATACACTGGTCATCCTGGACAACGTCATGGACCAGGAAAGAAAAGCATTATAAAGAATATTGTTAGTATAGTTACAGACTTTGAATGTGGGTGTTGTGTTACATATCCCCTAAAACCAAACCAAAAAGATTATTGTGGAAGTCCCAGAATTTGCTGTTAATACTGTTTAATAAAGTATCCTTTTCCCTAGGATATACGCACCAAAGTGTTTCAGGGTATGGGGTCCTATGGTTGGTGGTTACTCAGCAAAACAAAACCAGATAGATAGATAAATGTTAAATGAATATAGATGAAAGGTGTTAGGGAATTCATTAGCTACTCTTGCAATGTATGTGTATGATTTTTTTCAAGATAAAAATTTAAAAATTAAAAAATAAAATGCTTCAGTAGCACATATTTAATTTAGTATTCAAAATGATTTTTTCCCAATCAATTTTCTCTTTGCTCTTTGAAGCACAACATAGCACTATGCCTAGGAGTTAATATATTCTGTAATAATTGGCACATACTCAGTGTCTCTAAAGATGTAGAAAATAATTTGTGCCCAATATATTCTAATTGGCTAAATTTTGTGACTCATGTTTCCTTTCTTGAAATATGAGCCCAACTAAGATTTGTTTCTCCAGCTTATGTGCATAACTGGTGCCAAACCATAGAACAAAAACTTCTGTAAATTGAGGTACTTTCTTTGATCAGTGGTTCTGTTACTGCAAAACTAAGCAGAGTTTGTGCCACCTGCAGCATACAGCCAATCTTTGAGACAGGAGTGAGACGAGAAGCAAGATGTTTATTGGATCTGGTAGGCAAGGAGACAGGGGAGTCATTCCTCCAAAATCTGCCTCCCCGAAATGGGGACTGTGTGGAGGTTTCATAGAAAAAGGGGATATGGATTTATAAATCCTAGGAATCTGTAGAAAGTTAATCTTCTTTAGGTGATCACTATGGTCTCATCTGGAATGTGTTGACATCTTAGTTGGTGTTTTGGGCCCAGAGGTGTGCTTGCTATCCTGTAATCTCTTGGCAGATTCCTTTGTTTTTCTGTTATGGTCTTTAGATTACTATCACTTGTATCCATAGTCCCATAGGAAACCCTGGTTGCATAGTGGTTAAGTGCTACATCTGCTGATCAAAATGTCAGCAGTTTGAATCCACCAAGCACTCCTTGGAAACTCTATGGAGCAGTTCTACTCTGTCCTTAAAGGGTGGTTGTGCATTGGAATCAACTCAGTGGCAGTGAGAAGGAGAGCATGGATTAGTCTTTAACCTTGAGAGAAACTAAGAGAAACAATGGACTTGTGCTTAGAGACAGAATCATGATATAAAATGATGGCAGGTTATGCTCAAGATGTGCCTGCTTATTTTACTCTGCCTGTTTCCAGTTCTGCTTTTATTCTGTATTTTTTTTTCAGTTAATGATGAATGATTAGAGGATCTGTTAGTTGGCATTGGCCATAATTATTTCTAAATTAATTTACCAAATAAATTCCAAATAAATTCAAAAGACAACATGGATTTCTCAAAATTTAATTTAATGTCCATTAACCAAAATGGTTTCAATTAAAGACCGGGGTAAATTAAATATGATCTCCTTACCATCTATAGAGATGCCTTTTCAAAATGCTCTGAAGAGTGGTTATAATAAGATAAAATGTCTTTTTATGCTATCAGTCCAAGTTTTAAGATATGCTTAGAAACTGATGACCAATGGAACAAACTGTAACTCCTTGTTGGAGAAAAAGTATTGCTACATAGAATTTGATAGTAATCTCTCTCTCTTTCTGGCTCAGACATATACACACAACTGATACTTATATGTAAAGTATCTTAGATAGCTTTTGTGAATGTGGTTTCTGGACTTACAATTCTAGGTATATAGAGTAGACCAGTTGTTGATGGATACCACTGGATTGATCTTTAACTCATCGTAACCCCGTATAACAGAGTACAATTTCCACAAAGGGTTTTCTAGGCTGTATTTTTTATGGGCCCTAGAAAAATACTGCTGTCTTATGACCTTGAAAACTCTATCAGGCATTTCTGTTCTGTCCTGCAAGGTCACTGTGAATTGGAATTTACTAGATGGTAGTAGTTTGTTGTTGTTGTTGTTGTTTTGGTAATCTTTACGGGAGCAGACAACCAGGTTGCTCAGTGAGTTTGAACTGCCAACCTTCAGTTAGCAGCAAAATACTTAACCATTGTGCTACTAGGGCTCTTTAACCCACTTTTCTGCATCCTTCCCATTTCACACAGCTAAAAACCTGGGCAATGTATATAAAACAAATATAAGAAGACTCTGAAAGATTTAAAGAAGAAGATGGACCTGCTGTAGACCTCAAGACTTGAGGACCAACATGGAAGTGAGTTTCTTGGGTTTTCTTTTTTATCTCATATACCCCAGACTTAGAGCTGAAGAGGCTGGCAACCTAGAAGTTCTGATAGGTGCAGACAAAACCTATTTCCTGGGATGGATTATACCCAGAGCCTCATCCACAGAGATTTTAGGCTTCTGAATTGATGAGACTTAGATGAAATTTTAGTCCTGAATTGATGCCGTAGTTACTTGAGACTTTGGGGGACTTCAGAAAAATAAATGTATTTTGTATATAAGATGGATATACATCTTTGTGGGCCAGAGAGTGAAGTGTGGTTGACAAAATAAAGGCCATTCAAATGTGTCCACTGTCTAATCCCTGCAGCTGGTTGATATGTTGCCGTAACAGGACAAAAGGAACTTTTCAGATATGAATAAATTGCAGAGTTTGAAATGAGGAAATTATCCTGGATATTCTGGGTGGGCCCAATATAATCACAAGGGTCTTTGGAAGGGAAAGAGGAAGAAGGAGTGGTTAAAGTCAGAGAAGGGGATGTGAACATGGACCTCGAGGTTGGAGTGATGCCATTGCTGAATGCAGACTGTGAGTCAAGAAACATGCGCAGCCTTTAGATACTTGAAAAGGCATGGAAAAGGATTGTCCCCTAGAGCCTCCAGAAAGAACCCAGGCCTGTTGACTGAGTTCTTGATTTTAGCCCACTGAGACTTGTTTTGGACTTCTGACATCCAGATGTAGTAAAACAACAGATTTGAATTATTTTAGGCCTCTGTAGAGATTTGTTGAAGCAGCAGTAGGAAAGCACCTTTCTTAATTATCTCAGTCTCTCTTTTTTTTGTGCTTTTCCTACAATTCTGTAAGGTAAGAAAAACTGCTAGTAATGCAAATTATTCTTGTCCATAGAAATGCAAATTTTACATGGCAGAATGCAATTTACTACTCTGGATATTGACCAGTTTTGCATATATTAATCATTAATGATCGTTCTTTAGTGACATATATATATGTCTTCTCTTTGGATTCTTCTTTGAACTGGTTGAAATGTCTTACTGCCTCCCTCATTAATTAATGAATTAAATGAAATCATTACATACTCATTTCATATTTGTGTGAGAACCATAATTATACTCTCCTGTTAAAATGTATCCTTTATCAATGCTAGCAGAGTTTATAAATGTGTTCATAAGGATATTAGAAAATAACCCACATCCAACATAAATGTGTGAAGACTATACTCAAGGTTGGACTATGTCATAACAATCAGAAACCTAACCAATATCCAGTTACACTAAAACTACAGTAGTTTAGGATCAGATGTGTGTCAGCGTGGCAGAATACAGGCCATCAATCCGAAGATATTAGATAGAAACAATTTATATCTTGATACTGTCCATAAGGAGAACTCTATTTTCTACCTCTCTGTGAACAATAGCAAGCAGCAAAAGAGGGCTTCTGTATTTTGCTGTGAAATATACAAGGCTGTAGGATTGTCTGGTGAGAAGCTCTACCATGGGCTTGGCCATCAGGAGAGGTATTATAGGTCTCACAGTAGCAAGTGGAACTTGAACAAGGAGCTATATGGGAGGGACAAGACAGCTAAAGAAGTAAGGGTACCTGCATTAGCTACATGTGGCATGGCCAACCACCAGGGTTTCCTAGAACACTAAACAAATGCCTAATTTCAATTACTTTGTCAAGTACAATTTATTAATTGTACATGAAAGAAGATATATGTTTGTAATCAGTTTCTAGTAACCATGGTTGATCAACATTTTACATGATCAAGAGTCTGGATTTAGAAATCTGAAGGTTTGCTCATTCCCAGGCCCTGCTCCACACTCCTGCTTAATGTGTATAGTGGTTTTTTTTATATTTAATACCATTCTAGCTACAGCACAGTTGTTAAAATCCCACATTTTATCTCCTGCAAGATTCCTTTACTTGAAAAACAAGTTTTCATTCATATGGAATTACTGCCCCTCAAGTTGCCTCTGTGGAAGTACCCCAACTGTTAATTGCAGGCAGCATTGGTTATCCAATAAGCATGGTGTACAGTCTTACTTGTGCATATTTACTAATCTATAGTGAATAATTTCACTTGTTTTCTACTATGTTGAAGATATAGTGAGACCCATGTGAAACTGTGTACTACAGATTGGTAAGTAAATACAAGTAAACTCCTATGTACTTTGCTTACTAGTCTGCCCCTGATTGTATGTAACTTTTTGCTCTAGAAACACATACAGTAAAATTAACCATTGCCCCATATACTCCCAGAACCTGAAAGAAACTTGGGAGAAGGCCTGGAAATGTTTATATGACTATTTTCTATTCTTATTCTCAGGAAATCTTGTAAAAGGCAAAGGAGGTATTAATGTAGTGGGCTTTTTTTTTCATAGTGGTGGGAGGAGCAGCAAGGAATGAGTCCCTAAGTACTTTTTGCCAAGGCTCTAATGAGAGAGGAGAGGGGTTCACAGAGAGAATGGAAGCAGTCAGTCTTAACACCTTCTTTAGAAACAGGATTGCTGAGAAATGAGTTAAGGGTCCCTCAGAGAATCTACAGGTCAAGGTCAAAACTGGTCAGGGACCATCAATGTCAATGTCTCAATGAACCTTGTATTTTCCTGTCCTGTAAAGCCAAAACACAAGCTTTGCTGTCACACCTGGCAATGAAACTGTACCTAATGAAGTAAATCAATCACAGGTGGTGCTGAGGCAGTTTCTTGTCGCTCTTTACATTTTTAAAAGAATCCATGTTTGTATTAGGAAGTCGGAGCTTTACTAGAAGCACGTATTTGTTGCCCCTCTTGTCTGCTCCTCTCTTATTACAACGGAGTGCTTTTTTGTTTTTCCCTTATCAATGGCTATCATTGCATGTGCACTCTGAATCTTATCCTTGTCTTCCTTCTTAAGGATACAGATTCTATCCTTTTCTCTCCTGCAATTTGAAACTGATACTCTACAGGATCATTCTTTATCATTCAGACATGCCCTAGCCTCTCCCATTAATGAAGAAAATATTAGAATTTATCCTTAACCTACATCCATTTCCATGTACAACTCCAACTCTGTCTTCATCAGAGCCAAGGTTCCCAAACAAGGTGTTTGTACATGAAGCTTTTATTTCTAGCTCTTTTATTTATAATTCACCATTTTTAAATTTTATTGTTATTTTTTTATTTTATTTTATTTATTGTGATTGAGTGAAAGCGTACAATCCAGTTTAAATTTGCATGCCCGCCTATGTGCAGCTCCTTCTGTTCTCCTTGCCCAGTCACAGTGCACTCCTTCTTTCCATTCTATAATTTTTTATTAGACAAAATATATTGTGTATTTAAAAGCTGTAAATCATCATAATAAAATGAACAGCTATGAAATCATACAATTTACAAGCTGGAATATTATTAACCAAGACCTGCTGTGAGCTCTTCTTCCTTCTACTGCTTGCCACTCAAAGAAGCAACCACTATCTTGAAATTTCTATCAATATTTCCCTTTATAAAATAGTATAATGTATAATGATGTTTTTTAATTTTCTTCTTTATTAAATATTTTATTTCTATGACTCATGTACTTTGTTACATGTGGGTGTTCTTTATTTTCTTCTATATCATATCCCATTGTGTGAATAATTACAGTTTCTTTTTCTTTAGCCTTTAGTTGTTTCTGGTTTTGTGGTCTTTAAAATAAATATATTGAACATGTCTGTTTATGCACATGTTGTCAAATTATTTTCCAAAGAACTTATGATAGTTTGTATTCCTGCCATCAGAGGATGGAGTTCTCCTTAATTTATATTGTCACCAACATCTTGTACTGTCAGCAATGGTGGAGATTGCTTAGCTGTTTGGCAAAACTCCTTCCTCATCTTCTTGGGTGCACAGCTAAGTTATATTCTCAGACTCCTTTTTAAGTTAGGTACTATGAAGAGGAAATTCCATAATAATATAAATGTATATGTACTATGATTTTATATAGCAGTTTTAAAACCAAATAAACTTATATTAAAAAAAACTGACAGAACTAAAGATAGTCAAAATATAGTAGAAATTATTGATATAAACTTCTCATTAACTGATAAAACAATTAAAAATTAATGAGCATATAAAGGATCTGAAGAATAAAATTTACAAAACTAGTTTGGTTTGCATATCCAGAACACTGCCTCCGACAACTGCAGAATAAAGATTATTGTCTACTAGCAATATATAGATAGCAGTGTTGGAAATATTCTGGGTCATAACACAAGTCAGCAAATCTTAAATGACTGAAATAATACAGAATATGTTCTTTCCTAGTAGCAAAATATAACTAGAAAATCCGTAAGAAATAAACAGAAAAACATCTAACTAAAAGATTACAAAATGTTTTTATTGGGGTAAAAATATGCTTAACAAAACTTTCATTAATACAACAACTTTTTACATTTACAATTCAGTGACTGATTTCATTTTTCATGTTATTTACCTTTATCACTATCCTTGTTCCAAAATATTCTACCACTTTAACATAAACTCAATGCTCCCCAGGTAAAAACTCGTCCTTTCCCCATCCTTCCCACTCTGGTAACCGCTAATAATTTTTGGTTTCAGTATATTAGTCTAATTCGTGTAAGCATTATCATGCAGTATAGAAGGTTCAACAATTAAATCCATGAACTTAATTGTTTTAAGTGCTACATACCTGATTGCTGAATATCACTATGGTCACCTTCAAAGTACTTCCCTTGGGAAGCTATGCACTGATGCCAGCACCTAGTTCACCCTTCAAAGAAATTTTAGAACTCTTTTGGGAAAGGCCATTGCACACAGTGGCACAGTGGCAAGTTTATGAACTTAATTGTAAGTTGTCTGTGAGGGAGGTTTTAGCCAGTAAACAAATAACCATATTCGAACACCCTCCCTACTTACCTGATCTGGCCCCCAATGACTTTTCTTTACCTGAAGATAGAGGAAATATTGAAAGGAAGACATTTCAATGACATTCAGGACACCAAGGATAAACCAATGACAGCTCTGACTCCAGAAAAAGAGTTCCAACATTGCTTTGAAGGGTGGACTACGAGCAGGCATCAGTGCATAGCTTCCCAAGGGGAGTAGTTTGCAGGCGACTATAGTGTTATTCAGCAATGAGTTCTGTAGCACTTTTTCTAGGATGAGTTCATGAACATAATTGGCAGTTCTTGTATGCCATTTTTTGACAAAAATTAATTTTATTCCTTTATTACAGTAAACAAACAAAATTTCTAACATCTATCAACTATCTCATCTATGATAAACCTTCAACCCATCCCCCTGCCCGTTGTAGCCGTTAAAGAGTTTTTTTCTTTGGTGGATAATTCTGTTTTTAAGTCCTTATAACAGGGGTCTCATACAATATTTGTCCTTTTGCCACTGACTGATTTCACTCAGCATAATATCTTCCAATTGAAACCATGTTAAGAGATGTTTTCTAAAATCATCATAGTGTTTCATTAAATATAAGTACCATAGTTTGTTTATCCATTCATTTGTTGTTGGGCATCTGGGATGATTCCATCTTTTTGCTACTGTGGACTGCGCTGCAATAAACATTCTTGTGCATGTGTCTGTTGATGTGACAGTCTTTGTTTCTGAAAGATGAATTCCGAGCAGTGAAGTTACTGGATCAAATGGTATATCTATTTCCAGCTTTTTAAGGAAGGACCAGATCACTTTCCAAAGAGGTTGTACCAATTTGCAATCCCATGACCAGTGTAGGAGAGTTCCCGTCTCTTTACAGCCTCTCCAGCACTTGTTGTTTTGTGGTTTTTGGATCATGGCTTAGTTTGTGACTGACTGACTTCATTCAGCATATTTTCAAAATTCACCCATGTTTTGGCATTCCTCAGAACTTCATTTGTCTCTGTGGCTGCTTAATATTTCATACATCTATCACGTTTTGTTTGTCCATGAATCTGTTGATATACCTTTTGCTTGTTTTCACCTTGTGGCTATTGTGAAAAGGGCCGCAATGAATACTGGTATACAGGCTTCTGTTTGTGTTCCCACCTTCACTTTTTCTGAGTCTTTACCTAAACTTGGGTTGCTGGGTCACATAATTATTCTTTGTTCCACTTTTTTAGAAACTGCCAAACCCTTCTTTTCACAATGGCTGCCCTATTTTACATTCCTACCAGCAATGGATAAGAGTTCCATTCTCTCCCCAACCTTGCTATCATCTGTAATTTTCCTTTAAAAATATCATTATCTGGAGCACTATGCAATGATAAAGAACAATGATGATTCCAGGAAACGTTTCATAACCTGGTTTCAACTGGAAGACATTATGTTGAGTGAAAGTAGTCAACGACAAAAGGACAAATATTGTATGAGACCTGTACTATAAAAACTCAAAAACAGACTTATGCATAGAAGAAAAGACTCTTTGATGGCTGCAAGGTATGGGAGGGAGGGAGAGTGAGGGGATGAGGGTTTAGATTAGATAGTTGCTAGAAATCTGGTTGGGAGAAATCGGTGATAGCACACATTAGAAACAAGAACACTATTAAATAGACTTCAACATAACGAGTACTTCTTCCATCTTAACCTAATAATGCAAGGACAGAGTAGCTGGCATAGGGGACAGGGGACCATGCTCTTAGGCAAAATCGAGGCCAATTGGCACAACCAGTGTTTTGCTAAGAGGGCTCTCTGCACCCCACATTGGTGAGTGGCATCTGGGATCTTGAAAGCTGCCAAGCTGCTGTACAAGGGCACGGCAAATGGTCCCAACTCAGCAGGAGTGGATGCTCACTGAGGACCAAAATGACAGCCCAGAAGATAGAGAGACCCACATGAGTGGGTACCTACATCGACTTGGGACCAGAAGAACCAGATGGTGCCCGACCACCGCCAGTGACAGACGCGACAGAGCTCACAAAGTTGAGTCTCACTGGCAACACAAGAATAAAAAGGGGTGTATCCTGAGATCTCCACTAAAAGACCTCAATTGATGGTTCAGTGACTTCAGGGTTCCCCTGGGAGCATGGCCCCTGGCCCTGATGCTGCCCTTGCCCGTGGATCATAACGAAGGTCCACTCTTCGGACAGCAATGGATTGGACTTGGCAATGCAGAGTGACCATATATTGGATGCACTTTATAGTTCTACGCGTCTATAGGATATCATCCTGCTGACCTCTGGCTGGAGTAAGGGGAGTGGGTGGAGAGGAGGGGAAAGGAGACTGTTGGGAGGATGAGACATGTATGGAGCAGAGAAGAATAGTTTGCTGTCACCAGGCAGGGAGAGCAGTGGAAGCTGCTTATAGGGGGGCATGCAAATTTATATGGGAATGTACATTTCACTCAGTCATAATAAAAAGAAATGACAAAAAAATCATTATCATTCCAGTGTGGATATCTCACTGGGGTTTTGATTTGTATCTCCCTAATGGCAGTGATATTTAGCATTTCTTATGTGTTTGTTAGCCATTTGGTTATCCTCTTTGCTCTATTAAATATTTTTAACTGAGTGATAATGAAAATACATGGGAACTCATGGGATGATGCAATGTTAAATTTACAGGGTGATATATATCATTAAACACCCTTCAAAAAACAAACTCATTGCTGATGTGTCAATTCTGACTCACAGAGACCCTGTAGGACAGGGTAGAACTGTCCCGCAGTTTCCAAAGCTGTAGTATTTACATAAGCTGACCATCACATCTTTCTCCTGCAGAACAACTGGTGGATTTGAACTACCAGCCTTATATTTGGCAGCCAAGCACCTAACTACTGCGCCACAAAGGCTCAGTACTTATATAAGAAAATGAAAAAAACTGAAAATGTGTTATGTCAGAAAATGAAAAAAATTAAGATCAGTGCACTAGTTAGAAAAATAACAAAAAATTAAATTTAAATAAAGTAGAAGGAAAGATATAATTAGTATAAATGCAAATATAATAGAAAATATGAAATAGAGAAAATAAATCCAGAAGTTGGCACTTTAAAGATAGTAAAATTGATAAGGCCTTATCAAATCTGATCAAGAAAAAAAGAGAAAAGGTGTAAAATATCAACATCAAGAATGAAAAAGTGAATAACACTATAGATCAGGGGTTGGTACCCTGTGTCTCAACACAACTATATTAACATAATATGAAACCAAGAAAAAAATTATTGCCAATGAATTTATTTTCAACTCATAGCAAACATATAGGACAGAGTAGAATGGCCCATAGGGTTTCCAAGGAGTGCCTGGCAGTTATGAACTGCTAACCTTTTGCTTATTAGCTATAGCTCTTAACCACTACCCCACCAGGGTTTTCACCATAACATAGCAAAAAGAAAAGTACATGATAACATTGGGAACAGAAAAAAATTTAATAAAACATCTATTTATTATAGAAATTTAAATTTTGGGTAAAAGAAAAGATGTTTAATCTCATAAGTGATATAATCTAAAAAGCTACTAAAAACATTATGCTTGGTGAAACATTGCAGTCCTCTCTCTGAGGTGAGAACAAAATGAGGATTTCTGTTAAGTCCCAATTTAAAAATTTACTCCAAGTTCTAGCCAGTGAAATAACACATAGAAAACAACATAGACGTTGAAGGATTGGAAATAATGCTGTCATTACTCTGTGAACAATTGTGAATATACAAAACTTAAAAGAATTTATAGATAATAAGTAAATGTAGAAAGACCATCAGACATAAGGTAAATATAGAAAAATCTATATGCTATCAATAAAATATATAACAGCATCAGATTCATCTTAAATATGGAATAAATCTAAAAAATATATGCAAGACTGATATAAATAACTAAGAAGAGCTACAAACAGTGGAGAAACACATTTATGGATTGAAAGGCAGTAGTGTAAAGATAATGCTCTCCAAATTGTTCTATAGATTCATTAAATTTCTTATCAAAATTCTAGTAGGAATCTTGTGGAATTAACAAACTAATCTTAAATCACTTGTGGAAATTGAAAGGCTGATTATAAAATGTATCTGTAAATGCAGATGGCCCCAAACAGCCAAGAAAGACATCTTGAAAAAGAACAAAGTTGAAAGACCTAAACTTATAGATATCAAGATCTCCTATAAAATTATGAAAATTAATAAAGCATGGTATGTACTAATACAAGGACAAAGAAATGCACCTTTGTAACATAATAGAGTCCATAAATAGACTAGCACATTGGTCTGTCACTTAACTTATTACAAATGTACCACTGCAGTGCATAGTGTAAGAATTATATTCTTAATACTGCCAGGCCAATTGGATGAAGAAATTATAGAAAGTGAATCTTTATCACTACATCTCACATACATAAAAATAAATGCCAGATAGATTATCAATCAAAATATGAAAGATAAACAATGAATCTTGAATAATTTATAACTGTATTTGTGACCTTTGGCTTGGCAGATATTTCCTAATTTGGACACAAAAAGCAATAATTACAACAGAAATAACTAATAAATTGTACTTTATTAAAATTCAGAGTGTGTGATTATCAAAAATACCTTTAATAGAATAAAATGCAACCAAAACAATAGGAGAATGTATACATGTGTATTATCTATGTGTCATAGATACATGAAAAAAGACTCAAGATTTGTATCCAGAATGCTTGTATCCAGAACTCCTACAAGTCAATAAGAAATAGGTAGACAGTCCAAGAGAAAAATCGTAAAGAATTTAAGTGACACTTCTCAAAATAAGAATATGCAAATGACCAGTAAGTATATTAAAAGATGCTCAACTTCATTAATCACTGAGACAATGCAAGTTGAAACCAAAATGCCTCCATCTCCAAGAAGTAAAGTAACCCTCATGCCCCTTGAGTATGAGCTTCATTTAGTGGCTTACCTCCGAAGAATAGTGTGTGGAATGAGGAAAAAGTATGCAGGGCAGAAACCTGGCAAACACTGCCTCTACCAGTTGATCAAGGTTGCCATCATCGCTGATAAGTAATGTTGGTAAACTGTTACCTCTAATATAATGTAATGAAAAGGATACTTCACCAAGCTAGTATTCTTCACAAAAATTATTACTTGAGTTTAATGACTAGAAAAATATTACATACACCCAAATTAAGGGACGTTCTACAAAGTATATGGCTAATAATCCTCAAAATTTTTGAGTTCATTAAAGACATAGGTGAGAAATGTTCACAGAAGGGAGGATATTTGATGACTAGATGTGATGTGATATCTTGGATGATTTTCTGGAACGGTAAATGGGTGTTGGTTGGAAAACTAATGAAATCTAAAGGAAATACGGCATTTAGTTCAAAGTAATAAAAACGAAATACCTTTAACATTCCAACCAGAAGGCTGGAATGAAAAACTACAGATATGGCTAGTTTGGGTGAGCATATGGAAGAAGTAGAATCCTCATATATTGGTAGAAAGAATATTAATTGGTTTAAACACTTTGGAAAGCTCTTTGATATAATCTATTGTAGCCGTGTACGTGTTTGCTGTGTAATCCACCAGTTCTGCTCTTTGATATGTACCCGAAAGACGTGCATACATATGTTCACAAAATAACACATAATAATATATTCCTAGCAGGATGATTCATAACAGCCAAAACTTGGAAGTAACGCAAATTTTCAACGGTAGAATGCATACTTAAATTATGCCAATTTTCAAAGTCGTATTATATAAAACAATGAGAATGAAGGAACGATTGCTACATACACCAACATGGATAAGTCTCGCAAATGTCATTTTTAGTGAAAACATCTATTACATAAAAGTACATACTGATTCCATTGATACAAAGCTCAAAAACAAGAAGGAGTCTGGCTATAGATGCCAAAATAGTGCTTACCTTTCTTAGTGACTGCGAGGGAGCCCACACGGGGTTCCTGTGTACTGCCAATGTGATCTTTGTTCAGGGTGATTGTTAGTCTGGTGTAGTGCCTTTATAAAAATTCTTCGCATTTTAGTCTTATGATTTACATAATTTGGTGGAAGGAGTTAATGTGTTCGACTGCTAACCAAAATGATTAGAGGTTCAAGTTTAGCAGGAAGTTCCTTGGGATAAAGGCTTGGGAAGACCCTTCTAAAAAAATCAGTCATTGAAAACTCTGTGGAACCTGGTTCTACTTTGATATACTTGAGGTTGCCTTGAGTCAAAATCAACCCAGTACAACGTGATTTATTTATATTTGATACATTCATTTTTTTTTTTTTAAGAAAGCTCCAAACTTCCCATCATGCTCTTTGCTTTCTTGGCACCGTGATGCTGATGAGTACGTTTGTATCACCCAGGGACTCCTCTAGAAGGAAACCCAGACCAAACTCATTGCCGTCAAGTCAATTTTGACTCATAGCAGCCCTATAGACAGAGTAGAACTGTCCCATAAGGTTTTCTAGAAGGAAAGCACCCTCCAATCAGAAACACTGGTTTTGAAATGCATGTCTCAAAAATAAGCTTTTATAGTCTTTAAACCATTATCATTTTGCGTTTGTAACAGCAGCTTCTGTTGTCGTAACTGAAACATCAGTCTAAATAATATGGCCATTTAGTAAGTATAAAATGGTATCTTATTGAAGTTTTAGTCATACTCATTTTTCTGCCCATTCTAGTCAAGCTTCTATCCACACCACTTAACTGCAATGACTTATTTGAAAGTCACAGTATCCTTCTCATGGTTAAATCCAATAAACATTTTTTGCTTCACCCCTCGGGGTTCCCAGGTAGTGCAAATTGTTAATCACTGGGTTGCTAACCAAGAAATGGGTGGTTCATGTCCCGTCAGAGGCAAGTCATAAAAAAGGCCTGTTGATCGACTTCTGAAAAATTAGTAAAACTGGAACACAGTTCTACTGTGATACATAGGATCTCAGTGAGTCAAAGTTGACAGCAGCTGGTTTCGTATTTTTGGTTGTTATTTCTCCTCTCACTTTGCTTATCAGGAACATGGGTCAGCTTGCCTCTTTCTCTTTCAGGAAATCTTCTCTTTCCATAACATTTGTGACACCATACTCTTGGTTTTTTTTCTACCTCTGTAAGACACTTCTTCATCTCTTTATGAGCTACCTTCACCTACAAGCAAAATGAAACGCTGGTAGTTCTCAGATCTCACTCCTGACTTACTGTCTAAGAATCTCATCAGGTCTCAGGCTTTGTATATACCTCACTATGCTGCAACTACACTGTTCCTTTCTGCCTCAGGATCTTTGTACATTCACTTCTCTATCCTTGTTATGCCTTTCTTCCCAGACTTCTTGAGTAACACTCATCAAAAAGCTTAAATGTCAAGTCTTCAGGAAGAGTTTTCTTCAGTCCTCATGCTAAATTAGGTCTCTCTGTTATACAGTCTCATAAAACCCTTTGCATTTTACTGTTAGCATACAGAAACTTAGTGATTCCCATAAATATCATCCCAAAATATAATGTCCATAAATTCAGGAACCATGGCTGTTCTGTTCATCATTGTATCTCTTTTAGCTTACACAGTGCCTGGCACACAGTGCTTAAATACATTTCCTGAATAAATAAACTCTTTGCTCTGAATTTTAGTGTGTCCAGAGAACAAAGGCTAAGTGTATCATTCAGATCTGACAAAATGTATGTAAGCAAACTGATGTCTCTGAGAAAAATCACTCAAGAATAATGGAATAATTAGATGGTCTGCTGCTCAATTTTATTATTATTTTTAGTCAAAATGTGTCTTTTTTATAATCTGTCAAATATCCAAAGGTCTCAAATCTAAGTATCCTGAAACAATGAATATTAAACTGCAGTATTGGTTCAACAAAAAATGACTATGCATAATCAGTAATTAGCATACTATTAATTAATGCAAAGTTTGTGGTAATTTTCTAGTTGGTAGACTGAAGTTGCCTATCTATGAAAAATAAAATTATGAACTGTTTGAGATACACAGAGCTCCCACCTTATTTTTAAGTAATTACCAAACTTGAAAGCAAATCCACTGCCCTCCCTTCAGTTCTGACTCATAGTGACCCTACAGGACAGAGTGAACTGTTCTATAGGGTTTCTAAGGAATGCCTGGTGGGTATGAACTGCTGACCTTTTGATTAGCAGCTGTAGCACTTAACCACTATGCCACCTGGGTTTCCTTTAAGTAATTAGGGTGCATCAATTACCAGAGGAAATGCTGGTGGCACAGTGGTTAAGTACTATATCTGCTAACCCAAAGGTTGGCAGTTTAAGTCTGCCCGGTGCTCCTTGGAAACTCTATGGGACAGTTCTGTTCCACAGGGTCACCATGAATTGGAATCAACTCGATGGCACTGGTTTTGGTATAATTATCAGAAGGTTTAGTTTTGGTTTAATTACCAGATGGAAACCTTGGTGGCACAGTGTTTAATAAAAGTTGTGGCTGCTGCCAAGAGGTCAGCAGCTTGAATCCATCAGGCACTCTTTGGAAACTCTATGGGGCAGTTTGACTCTGCCATATAGTGTCACTGTGATTGGAAATTGACTGGACAGTAGCGGGTTCTATTTATTTTGATGACCCGAAGAATGATTAACTCTGTCTTGGGATAAGTATTAGCCCGAGTATTCCTTAGAAGTGAGGATGGTGAGACTTCATCTCACTTACTTTGACACGTTATCCGGAGGCACCAATCTCTGGAGGAAGACATCAGGCTTGGTAGAGAGTCAGTGAGAAAGAGGCAGACCCTCAACAAGATGACTCGACACAGTGGTTGCCAACAGTGACCTCTCCAGCATGACAGGACCAGACAGTGTTTCAGTGAGTTGTACATAGGCTCCCTGTAAGTCAGAACTGACTTGACGACACCTAACAACTTCTTTATATTCTTTATATTGTATTTAATTGTTTCTCTTGCAAGAAATTTATAAACTGCCTGTTGTTTATAACCTTATTTTTGTATATCTGCTTTTTAACTGGTGTTGTGTATTTTATTTGTGTGTGTGTGTGAGTGCGATGGAAATCCTGGTGGCGTAGTAGGTAAGCACTACTTGTGATAACCAAAAGTTGGCAGTTCAGATCCACCAGGCACTCCTTGAAAACTCCATGGGGCAGTTCTGCTCTGTCCCATAGGGTCACTATGAGTCAGGATCAACTCGATGATTTTTTTTTTTTTTCATGAGTGGTATATTTTGATTTGTTTTCAAGTCTTATTTTGTGTTTTCCACTTCTGTGTTTTCTCTCAACTTTTCTTCTTTTTTAATACATTAAGCTATATATTTAAACTTGTAAATATTTCTCCAATACTCCCATTTGTTATATTCCATAATTTTGTTTGTGTTCAATTCCAATTATTTTCCATTTCTAAGCATTTAATATTTTCTGTGACATTTCATCACTCTAAGTGTTTAGAAGTGAGCTTTAAATTTCCCAGACATCTGCTTTTCTGATCAGTTATAATTTGATTTTTAAAATTACTGACTTTAACTGCATTGTAATCAGAGAACATAGACTGCATAATACCAATTCCCTGGAATTTACCTACACCTGCTTTATAGTGTGGAATGTGGCTAATTTGTCTGATTGTTCTATATGTGCTTAAGAACACATTGTGAAAACAAAACTGCTGCCACTGAGTCGATTCTGAATACATACCAATGAGTTATTGGTATATGGTCCATTAGTTCAGTTGGATTGTTTCAGTCTTCAAACCAAAAAACTATTAAGGATTTAGAAGAATGGTATAGACAGAATTGAGTTCATTTATTTCAAATAATTTTCATTTTCTTTATTTTGAGGCTTTATAATTAAGTACATACTCATTTAGAACTACAGTATATTTCTAGTGAATTAACTTTTTAACCATTATGAATTCATCCTCTTTATCTTCATAACACTTTCGCATTAAGACTATTTGACATTAAAAAACTGAAACCCAACATATTACCATCGAGTCTATTCCATCTCGTAGAAGACACAGGAGAACTGCCCCACAGGATTTCCAAGGAGCACCTGGTGGATATGAACTACCGACCTTTTGGTTAATAGCCATAGCCCTTAATGACAACACCACCAGAGTTTCCACTGAGAAAGCCAACTAAGCTTTCTTTAGATTAGAATTTTCCTAGTTTATCTTTCCATCATTTTACCTTCAATCTGATGGCACTTGGCTTGGCTTGGCTGTGTTTAATTGTTCCTCTTGCAGGACATTTATAAACTGGCTGTTGTTTGTAACCTTATTTGAGTATCTCTGCTTTCTAACTGGCGTATGTATTTTATTTTTGTGTGTATGTGAGTGCTATGGAAAACTTGTGGGGCAATGAAAAGTTGGCAGTTCAAATCCACCAGGCACTCCTTGGAAACACCACGGGGCAGTTCTACTCTGTCCTATGGGGTCACTATGAGTCAGAATCAAATCAATGATTTTTTTTGTGTGTGTGTGTGAGTGGTATATTTTGATTTGTTTTTAAGTCTTATTTTGTGTTTTCCACTTGTTTAACCTTTCACATAGTTCTTGTCTCCCTTATTTTCTTGCCTTCTTTGGGTTGAATGAATTTTTGTTTTTATATCTTTGACTCCTTTTACCTGCTCTGCTTTTATTCTTTTTATGGTGAGAATTAAAATATTACCTGAGATGCTTTATTTGAAAAACTGTAGATTTAGTCAATATTTTTTACATGTTACTATATAATACAAAGAACTTGTACTTCAGTCCTAATTATTCCTGTCGCAGCTTTGCTGTTCAAGTTGATTCCAACTCATAGTTAACCTTTTGTATAACAGAACAAAATGTTACTTGCTCCTGTGCCATCCTCACAATAGTAGGTATGCTTGAGCTCATTGTTCTAGCCACTGTGTCAATTCATCTTGTTGAGGATCTTCCTCTTTTTTGCTGACCCTCTACTTTACCAAGCATGATATCTTTCTCCAGGGATTGGTTCCTCCTGATTACATGTCCAGAGTACACAAGACAAAGTCTCATCATCCTGTCTTCTAAGAAGCATTCTAACCATACTTCTTCCAAGGCAGATATTTGTCCATTCTTCTGGCGGTCTGTGATATATTCAGTACTCTTTACCAACACTATAGTTCAAATGCGTCAGTTCTTCTTTGGTATGTCTGTTTTTTCCCAACCAGCTTTGGCATGCATATGAAAGGATTCTGAAAACCATGACTTGGATCAAATGCTTCTTAGTCATCAAAATGTTTTGGTGTTTTGTTCTGTTATACAAAAGGGTCACATCTTGGCTTTTTAAGATTTTAAAGAGGACTTTTATAGAAGATTTGCCCAATGCAATACGTCCTTTGACTTCTGCTTTCATGAGCCTTGATTGTGGATCCAAGTAAAATGAAATCCTTGACAACTTCAATATTTTCTCCATTAATCATGATATGGCTTATTGGTACAGTTGTGAGGATTTTTGTTTTCTTGATGTTGAGGTATAATCCATACTGAAGTCTTTGATCTTTATCAATAAGTACTTCAAATCCTCTTCACTTTCAGCAAATGCAGTTGTGTCGGCTGCATATCGCAGATTGTTAATGAGTCTTCCTCCAATCCTGATGCCCCATTTTTCGTACACTTCTTGGATTAAGCTCAGCATACTGATTAATGTGGTGAAAGGATACAGCCCTGACACACACCTTTCCTGCTCTTAAAACATGCAGTATCCACTTCTTTCTGAACTACTCTTGGTCTACTGTACAGTTTCCTCATGAGCACAGTAAGCATTCTGAAATTCCCATTCTTCATAATGATTTTCATAATTTATTATGATGGACACAGTTGAACTCTGTTGGACAGTCAATATAACACCAGTAAACATCTTTGTGGTGTTCTGTGCTCTCAGCCAAGATCCAAATGACATTAGTAATGATAATCCTCACTTCATGTCGTCTTTTGAATTGGGCTTGAGTTTCTGGCAGTTCCATTTCGGTGTACGGCTACACTTGTTTGGGGATTTTCTTCAGCAGAATTCTGCTTGCATGTTTTAGTAATGATTGTGATGGTTAAGGCTGTGTGTCAGCTTGGCTGGGCCATGATTCTCATGCTTCAGCAACTGTATAATGTTGTGATCACTTCTCTGTTGAGATCTGATATGTGATCACTCCCATGATGGGATATGCTGTGAGTAACGCTTCAGTTAAAAGGTAGTTTCCTTGGGTGTGTGGCCTCTAACCAAGTATAAGGGGACATTCTGGTTTTTGCCTTCTTTGGATCCTGTAGATGCCTCCTGTTGTTTGACCTCTGGTTCTTGGGAGTTGAGCTAGGAGCTTGCTTGTGATCTTGAATGCCAGTCTTGGAATTCATCAATTTGGACAGTCTGTGAGCACGAGCCTTGTTCTCTGACCTTCTGATCTTGGGTCCCCCTGCTGCTGGGGCTGTGTGAATCAGAAGCCTCTATTCTAATCCATGGACTTGGGAGATTCCAACCTGTATAACCAGGTGAGCCATTTCCTTGATATAAATCTCTCTTTGTGTATTTATATACTTTACTTGCGTTGTTTCTCTAGAGAACCCAGCCTAAGACAATGATGTTATTTGATAATTTTCACATTCCATTGGATCAGCTGTCTTTGGAATGGGCCTGAATGTGGATCTCTTCCAGTTGGTTGGCCAGGTGGTAGTCTTCCAGATTTCCTGGCATAGAAAAATGAATGTTTTCAGCATTCTATCAGTTTATCAAAGCATCTCAATTATGTGGGTTCCTAGAGACCCCTCTTCTTTTTTAACCAATACCTTCAGTGTGGTTTGCACTTCTTTCAGTGCCAGTGGTTCTTGATCATATGCTACCTCCTGAAATGGTGGGATGTTGACCAATTTTTTTTTCTTTTTTTTTTTTTTTGATACAGTGACTCTGTATTCCTTCCATCTTCTTTTGATGTACTTGGCTTTATGTATGTTCATTATGCAGGTTCTTTTCTAAGTTATGTTTTGCTTTATTGACCTAATAAATTAAAAAAGAAATCTTATTGTTTAGGCATTATTATTATTGTTTAGATCTTAATATATTATTTAGATAGTCAGGATGCAGCCTAGTTTGTGTTACTATCTAGTTCATCTGGCCTTATTTTCTGGATACTTCCTATTTCTAGTTTCCATGTTTGCTTGCCTTTCTTGTTTCAGATCATTGTACATTTGGGATTGAAGGTCTTGGGAATTTCCCTTGTACTTTCTTGCAAGTTAAGCATTTCATTTAAATGTATAATTGTTGTATACCATCTAGATTCTAGACATATTGCAGTATTTTCAAAATATTTAATATACCATAGTGCTAGCCCCCAGTTGTCTATCATGTTGTCATACTCTGGGAGCTTGTGTGTTGCTGTAGTGCTAGAAGCTGTGCCACCAGTACTTAGATACCAGCAGGGTCACCCACGGTGGACATGTTTCAGCTGAGCTTCCAGACTAAGACAGAAAAGGAAGAAGGACCCAGCAGTCTACTGAAAAGAATTAGCCATTGAAAACCTTATGAATAGCAATGGAACATTGTCAGATGTAGTGCTTGAAAATGAGCTCCCAAGTTTGGAAGGCACTCAGAAGATGACTAGGGAAGTGCTACCTCCTCAAAGTAGAGTCAACTTTAATGACGTAGATGGAGTCAAGCTTTTGGTAACATCATTTGCTGGTGTGGCACGACTCAAAATGAGAAGAAACAGCTGCAAGCATCCATTAATAATTGGAACCTGGCATGTAGGAAGCATCATTCTAGGAGAATTGGGAATTGTCAAAAATGAAACTGATATCGTAGGCATTAGTGAGCTGAAATGGACTGATGTTGGGCATTTTGAATTAGACAATCATATGGTCTGCTGTGCTGGAATGACACCTTGAACAGTAATGGTGTCACATTTATCATCAAAAATAACATTTCAAGATCTGTCCTGAGATACAATGCTGTCAGTGATAGGATAATATCCATATGCCTACAAGGAAGGGTAGTTAATATGACTATTATTCAAATGTACACACCAGCTACTAAGGCCAAAGATGAAGAAACTGAAGATTTTTACCAGCTCCTGCAGTCTAAAATTGATGGAATATGTAATCAGGATGCATTGATAATTACTGATTATTGGAATGAAGGAGTTGAAAAGAAGGAAGGATTGGTAGTTGGAAAATGTGGCCTTGGTGATAGAAATGCTGCTGGAGATCACATAATGGAATTTTGCAAGACTAAAAACTTCTTCATTACAAATACCTTGTCTCACCAACATTAATGGTGACTTGACACTTGTGCCTCACCAGATGGAATACATAAGAATCAAGTCGACTACAGTTGTGGAAAGAAATGATGGAAAAGCTCCACATCGTTAGTCACAACAAGACCAGATGCCGACTGTGGCATAGACCATCAATTGCTTACATGCAAGTTAAAATTGAAACTGGAGAAAATTAGAACAAGTTCACAAGAGCCAGCGTATGGATTTGAGTGTATCCCATCTGAGTTTTAGAGGCCATCTCAAGAATAGATTTCATGCATTGAGCACTAATGACCAAAGACCAGATGAGTTGTGGAATGATGTCAAAGCCATCATACATGAAGAAAACCAGAGGACTTTAGAAAGACAGGAGAGAAAGAAAAGACCAATTTGGATTTCCAAAGAGACTGTGAAACTTGCTCTTTAACATGGAGTAGCTAAAGCAAAAGGAAGAAATGACGAAGTAAAAGAACAGAACAGGAGATTTCAAAGGGTGGCTTGAGAAGTCAAAGTACCATAATGATGTGTACGGATAGCTGAAGGTAGAAACCAAAAGTGAGGAACACACTTTGCATTTCTCAAGCTGAAAGAACTGAAGAAAAAAATCAATGCTCGAGTTGTAATAGTGAAGAATTCTAAAGGGGAAATATTCAGTGACTCAGAAAGCATCAAAAGAAGATGGAAGGAATACATAGATTCCCTATACTAGAGAGAATTAGTTAACATTCAGCCATTTCAAGAGGTACCCTATGATCAGGGACCCTTGGTGCTGAAGGAAGAAGTCCAAGTTTCACGGAAGGCATTGGTGAAAAACAAGGCTCCAGGAATTGAAGATCAATTGAGATGTTTCAATAAACAGATAAGCATTAGAAGTACTCACTCATTTATGCCAAGAAATTTGAAAGACAGCTACTTGGCCAACTGACTGGAAGAGATCTATATTTATGCCTATTCCTGAGAAAGGTGATGCAACCAAATGTGGAAATTATCAAACAATATCATTACTTTCACACACAATTAAATTTTGCTGAAGATCACTCAAAAATGCCTGCAACAGTATATTGACAGAGAACTTCCAGAACGTCAAGCCACATTCAGAATAGGACAGGGAACCAGGGATATCATTGCTGATGTCAGATAGATCTTGGCTGAAAGCAGAAAATATCAGAAAGCTATTTACCTATGTTTTATTGACTATGCAAAGGTATTTTACTGTGTGGATTGTAACACATTATAGATAGCATTGTGAAGAGTGGGAATTCCAGAAGACTTAACTGTGCTCATGAGGAATATGTAAATGGATCAAGAGGCAGCCATGCAAACAGAACAAGGGGACACTGCATGGTTTGAAGTCAGGAAAAGTGTGCATCAGGGTTGTGTTCTTTCACCACACCTTTTCAACCTGTATGCCTAGCAAATAATCTAAGAAGCTGAACTATATGAAGAAGAAGGAGGCGTCAGGATTGGAGGAAGACTCAGTAACTACCTGCATTATGCAGATGACACAACCTTGCTTGCTCAAAGTGAAGAGGTTATGAAACACTTATTGATGAAGATCAAAGATCACAGTCTTCAGTATGGATTGCACCTCAACATCCTGAAAACAAAAATCCCCACTGCTGGACCAGTAAGCAATCACATGATACTTGGAGAAAGGATTGAGGTTGTCTAGGACTTCATTTTGCTTGGTTCTACAATCAGTGCCCCTGGCAGCAGTAGTCAGGAAATCAAAAGACACATTGCATTAGGAAAATCTGCTACAAAGGACCTTTTTAAAGTATTAAAAAGTAAAGATGTCACACTGAAGGATAAAGTGTGCCTAACCCAAGCCATGATATTTTCAATTGCAGTGTGTGATGACTGACAATTAGGTTCACGAACTTGTCCTATAAAAAGTTCTACATACTGCATTGTTGAATATCAGTATGATCACCTTCCAAGTACTCCTCTTGGGAAGCTATGCACTGATGCCCTCACCTAGTCCACCCTTGAAAGCAATTTTGGAACTCTTTTTCTGGAATGACCATCAGAGCTGTTGTCATCATATGACCCTTGATGTCCTGAATGTCATCAAAATGTCTCCCTTTCAGTATTTCCTTTATCTTTGGGTAAAGAAAAAAGTCACTGGAAGCCAGATGAAGTGAGTAAGGAGGGTATTCCAATACAGTTATTTGTTTACTGGCTAAAAACTCACTTACAAACAACTATACAGTTAAGTTTGCAAGCTTGCCACTGTGTCACTGTGTGCAATGGCCATTCCAGAAAGAGTTGCAGTATTGCTTTAAAGGGTAGACTAGGTACTGGCATCAGTGCATAGCTTCCTAAGGGGAGTACGCTGAAGGTGACCATAGTGATATTCACACTTAGAACAAATAAGTTCTCGAACTTGTCAGACCTCATATATGTGTGTGTGTGTGTCTGTGTGTACATAAACCTTTTCCTGATGAGTTGATTCCAACTCATAGTAACCCTACAGCATGGAGTAGGACTGCCCTGTAGGATTTCCAGAGAGTACCTGGTGGATTGCTGCCACAGCTCTTAACGAGTACATCAACAGAGTTTCCATGCACACACACACACACACACACACACACACACACACACACACACACACACACACACACACACACACACACACACACACAGAGAGACACACACACACAGACACACACACACAGACACACACACACACAGACACACACACACACAGACACACAGACACATATACACACGTATGTATATAGCAGGACCCTGGTGGCGCAGTCCGCCAACCATTCCTTGGAAACCTTAGAAGCTGTTCTGTTCTGTTCAGTTCTGTCCTGTCCTGTGGGGTTTCTATGTGTTAGAATTAACTCAACAGCAAAGGTTTTTGAGATATATTATATATATTCTAAACAATTCACATACAGATCCTTGTGTGTTCATTTTATCTGGCTAGGAGTGAGACTGTGTATACTGTTCATTCTAGGTGTAGTATCAGAGGATGATTTCTTCTCTGTGGCTTTGTCTTCCCTTTTGTCTCTGGATTTTCCTAGAGATTCCTTCTTAAATCAGGGTCTAAATTCTTTCATCTGTAATCACCTTTTATACAGAATCCCTGTAGATGTGGTTATCAGGTGTGGGAAGAGGGAAAGGAAGAATTAAGAGGCGTAACTAAAGTATGGCATGTAGAGCACGTGCCCTGGGCACTAATTGAGGGGGGCTCTAATCAGTTTCTGTTGGCCATTGCAGTTTCCATTGCCAGCTGTGAGAGGTCATTCAGCAACTGAAAATTAACTACCATAGGCACCATTTTTTGTAGGTAGGCCTCTGATTCTATAATCCTCAGATTAGGTCACAGACTTGTAGTGAGCTCTTGTTTCTGGATTGCGACCTCAATAAGTATTTCTCAGTTTCCCACTCCACTTAGATGAGACAGGAAGACTAAAGGGGGTAGAAGTTGAGTATTTCCTTCCCCCCAGGTTGATTAGGCTCTAGTAGAACCCATGTCAATTGTGCTCTGGTAGAATAGTTTCCCTTTTTGTAGAGTAATCATTTCAAAATGATTACTTTTGCCTTCCTGTGAAGGAAGTGTGAGGTGATTTTTCTTCTGTCTTTACCTTGAAAACCTGGTGGGAATCCTGCAGGTAAAGCATTTGAAATGTGAGTTCCTGCTAGGCTGGGCCCTCAGGAGTTTTTCTATTGCCAGCAACTCCACACTCAGTGTCCACTGATTAGTCAGTTACCTTTTCCAGTAGCTAGCTCCAGCAGTAACCTCTGCTCCCAGTAAGTAGTAATTCTCTGTATTTGCTAGTCTTTCCACTTTGGGGGATGACACTTTGCCCTGTGACCTGAGTTCTCTGGTGGATCTAAGAAAGGTTGTTGAGTTTCAAGGTGTCTTTTTCGTTGCTGTTTTTGTTTTCAGTCTTTTTCTTGTTATAAGAATGGAAGGCATGACTTCCAAGCAATTTATATGTTGGACAAGAAACTGAAAGCTTTTACTTCCTCTTGGACTTTTATCACTGACCAACTTATTGACCTTGTGAGTTTTGAGAAAAAAATATTCTGGGAAATTTGAAAACTCATTAAGATTATCCATGTAAGTCTTGAAAATAATAAATTAAGCTTAAAAAAGGACTAATCGTTTGGACACCAGACATTGGCAAACAAAAGTTTAGAAAAGAAGCTGTCCACGGATGAACACTGTATAACAATTGCTTTCTTCCCCAGGGTTACTCCAACTGTCTTGAGGCTGTATAGTTAAAACTCAGAATGTCTGACAGGAATGTCCTTGACACAGTTGTGATGATCTCTATCATTGCTTCAGCAAGAGTAATGTTAGAGTATCTTTCTTCTTTCTCCTTAAATTATGCTGTTAGCTTTAAGCCTCAGGGCAGGAGTAAAGTGGATAACTAATTGAAATATTTAAAACAACTAGACAGCAGTATTCGTGAACTATCACAATGAAACCGTACAGAAAAACTACTTCCTCAGTATAAGCATTGGTTAGATTAGAAAAGATGGTTACCATCAGATTAAAGGTTCATGAAGGACAGGATTTTGTCTTTTGTCTCACATAACATATCATCTGTCATAAGGCTATGAAATCACTGTCTGTTTTACTAGAAGCAGGATCTGTAATGTCTACAAATTCTCCATGGAGGTAGATCAGTTAACTAATGCCACATGATGTTGCATAACACACTATCTGAAAACTCAGTAGCTTAAAACAGCAATCATTTATTCTCATGAGTCTTAATTCAGGTTGGGCTCTGCTCTGCTGACTCATGTGCCTGCAGGCCAGGAATTGAAAAATCGTATGGCAAAGGGTTTAGATACCTGGAGGGGTGAAGCATTAGAATGAGTGATGCAATGTACTGCATGGGGATCTTGAAGTTTTAATAAAAATCCTAGGAAACTTGTTGGTAAAGTGTGAATGTGAGAGCATATTGTACAACTGAATCACCTTAACGATATATTAAAATAATGCAGCCAGCCAAGTGCCGTAGAGTCGGCAAGAGCAATATTATATTTACTAGAATATAAAGTCTTGTCTGGAGTGTAATTCTTTTGCCTGCTTTACTGTTGTCACGTGGATCATTATAGGAATAATTGACTCTAAATAGTATCGAATATTTCTACCCATGAACACAATATATCTCTCCATACATAGTGAGATTCTTATTGCCTTTTGTTTTTTAATTTTAGAGGTTATTTGAAACTCAACTATTTGCAGCCATACCCTTCTCTTTAAAGGGAAGAATATTTTGATTATTTAGAGATGTAAAGAATTTCACTCTTTATTCCCAAACTGGATCATAGCGTTCTTTGGGTAATAGAGATCTAAATTCTGTGACTTTGATTTGATTTCACTGCAGAATATGGAAATCTGAATCCCATTGTCACCACCTACCCCACCGAAAATAGCAAATGACAGCATTTAGTATATAATAGTATGAAACAGTAAGCCCGGGTGGTGTGGTGGTTAACTGCTGCCACTGCTAACCAAAAGATTGGAGTTCAAATCCATCAGGCACTCCTTGGAAACACTACAAGGCAGTTCTGCTCTGTCCAATAGGGTTGCTATGAGTTGGAATTGACTCAGTGCTGATGGGTTTGGTTTTTTTGTTTTTTTTGTTTGTTTGTTTGTTTTTTGTCCTTTTGGTTTAGTTTGAAAGGGCAGAGTGAAAAGGTAACTGAAGTGGTATGATGGTTTTTGACCTTATTATGTGATCAGCTCTAGAATTTTCTCATCGGTAAAAATTTCTTAATCAATACATAGTGCCTTATCCATACAAATACATGCTCAAAAGGGAGATGTTTCCTTGGGGTGACAAATTTTCCTGTTCACTTCCCAGATGAAAATCCCGAAGTCAGATTAGGTATGGGATTCCAAATACCTCGAATTAAATTGAAGAATAAAACCATAGATTGCAGAGTTTTCATAATGAAATCTGAAAGTTAACATGCAGCTCAACCTACTTCCAGGGTGATTACAGGATACAGGTAGCTAAGTCAGGGAGCTAATAGGTCTGAGGAGCTTCAGAAAATTAGAAATGAAATCTGTGTTCCCCAGCTACTCAAGTTTGTACTTTTACCAAGATGAGTGAAGGAGCATAATTGTAACCACCAGGAGTCCAACTATTTGAAATAAGAAGTCTTCATCCTGTCCCAAGGTTGCAAAAATAGACCTGTATAACACCATAAAGAACAGAAAGGAAGAAGACAGCAGTAAGTGATGCAGTGTTATTATCCAAGCTTTCCGACTACAACAGCATTGGACTTGAAAAATTCCTTATAAGACTGGCTTAGCATACTATCACTTTCCATCTCGGTGGATCTATTCCCCGGAACTAGTGCCAAGGGAGAAATATCCAATGGTTTAGCTACTGAGAATTGTGGGAACTGTTAGGGGGAGCAAAGGAGTCTCCACCATTCATACATAAGCCTCTTAGGGTTACCTTTAAAGTGGTATATGAGGTCTTCCATATGCTAGGACCTTTCTGTATCTGAAAGTTCTTAGAAACTGTGACTCAGTAGAAATATTGATTTAAAATCCACTTAAAAATGAAGGGACTGCTAAATAGCACAGAGCCTTGTACAAGCTATGATTGTGGAGAGCAGTTCACTGACAGAAACAATTATCAGAATTTCTTTTTGGCAAGAAGCAGCCCGGGAGCATAAAATGCCATTGAACTTAGGAAACTCAAAGTCTGTTGTCTTCTCTGATATTATATCATGTATTTTATTCCCTCCTACAGAGGAGATTTGATTTTATAGTGTTCATGATGAGAAAGGCCGAATAAGAATTTTTCACCAAAAAACAAGAACCAGTTTAGAATTGAAAGAGTCTAAACTTTGCATAGAGAATAGCTAGTTGTAGTAATCTTGCATTCTAATCCGTAAATTAGAGCCCTGCTGAATCTGAGAATAAAGGGTTTTACAAAAATGCACATACCATAGACCTACAAAATTGGCTTGTCTTTGACTATTTCTCTTGGTTTTTAAGGTTTTCATTGAAACGAACACTTGAGAGAAACAGAATATATTGGCTGCATACTAATATTCAGCTCCTTGTTATAAGAGGCAGTAGAGTAAATGATACCTATAGTTAGAGGAATTCACTTTGATAAACGTGGATGTCACCAATGCAATTTTAATTAGAATTGACAAACTTTCAGAACTTGTTGTACTACTTGATCTCTAACAGAGTATGTGGGGAAATAAGAATTTATAACATAAAATAGATATTTTTGTCCTCTTTAAATTTCAATTAAACATCCACATATAACATTTGCATTTTAATACAAGCCAATGTAGGTTCTGAATGTGTAGCATAAGGCATTTCCTATTTTTCCATGTGGTATAGCTGTGATATTGTAAGAACTGTGATACTGTGTCTGCTGAAATTATGGCCAAAGCTTAAAAACTGTCTTCAGAAAATAGAATCTCATAGCATTCGAGCATGTTCAACAATCGTATAATTATCTGTGGTAGGACAGTCCCAGGTAAACTTGTTGCCTGGGCACTGGGGCATATGTTGAACCTTTGGACACTTTTAAGTCTCTCCTCGGAGTTTGAGTAGCCTAGGTCTCAGAGAGAACCGTCATTTTTCTCATTTTTTTCTTTTGGTTTTGCAATATTCTGGGCACAATTTTCATAGCATATCAGAAACAACATAATTGAGGGCCAGTGTGTTTTTCTTATACTTTCTAGATTTCTGACTGAAGACACAAATAGTATCCAAATGCTACCTATTAATCTGTGATTATCTCAGGGAAAATACATTTGAGTACCGTTCCCAAAATGCATCAACATGCAACAGTAATAGGATGACACACCCATCTCCTCTTCAGTTCTAAGTCTCAAGAGACTGTATCCATGCCTTAGATATGGCCTACAGAGTGAGGTCTTGGAAAGCAAGAGGCCGTGGTAGGAGCAACAGAGACAGAGAGGACTCAGGTAAGATAGGAATTAGGAAGCTAAAATGAACCAGGGCTTTGAACTGGTACATTCCAGTCTGAGCCTTTGCTGAGAGTTTGTATTTCTAACAAGTTCCCAGGAGAGAATCACCTAGGAATCTTGTTAAAAATGAAAATTTTGATTCAGTATATCTGGGATGGAAATGCAAATTCTCAGCAGGGAACTTGTTAGAAATGCAAATTTTCAGCAGGAGTTTAAACCAGACAACTGGTTCCCAGACTGTAAGATGAGCAGAAGAATTATGAGTGCTATCTAAAAGACATTAAACCCACTGCTGTCAAGTCAATTCTGACTATTAGACTATAGATAGAGTAGAACTGTCCCACAGTCTCCAAGAAGTGCCATAGCACTTAATCACTATGCTAAAAGGAGTTAGGTCTAGGAAATAAGGAAAGTATTCTTTTTATCTTTTTACCACCTGGTCTTTTCCTTCAACCATCACTGCTTCCATTTTTACTATTACAGGGTCCTGTTGACAAATTCCAGTTTTTAGTGATTTATTTAAGAGTTTACAACCCTGGAGGGAAGGGCACCCACATGCCAGTGATATCAGCAGAGCAGTGGGAAAGGAGAAGGAAAATAAGGGAACTTTTGAGATAGAAAGAGGGGTTATTTTGACACATAGCTGGTAAGCAAATTAGTCATGTGTCAGGAACTGCCTCTGATCCCATTGTAGGCAGTTTGCTGTCAAGCATCTTATTTTCTTTTTAAAATTAAAATCCTTCATAAAAACCTTTCCTCTAACTTTTTCCTCCAAATAGACTGAATTTGTAATGCTCTAAGCTGTCAACAAATATATTTTGGAAGTTACTTTCGTTTCTATAAAACACACTTGATACATGAAAATAAACCCAGATTATTGCTTCTTAGTCTTTATTTCATAAAAATGCTAAACATCAAGGGTTAGTCATTTCTATTTGGGCAGTACAAATTATTGACTCACTCTCAAAACTATTATATTTCATTTTCTTGAGTAGTCGGCTGTTGCAACAATATGCTGTGTAACAAATAACCACAAAATCTTGGCATACAAGCATTTACAGGCATATCTCAGATATTATTGTGGGTTTGGTTCCAGACCACTGCAATACAACAAATATCACAATAACAGGAGTGACACCAATTTTTTGATTTCTCAGTACACACAAGTTATGTTTACATTATACCATAGTCTACTAAGAGTGCAATAGCATTATGTTTAAAAAAAAACAATGTACCATCCGGTTCTTCCAGTCCCTAGTTAATGTAGGCACCTACTCATGTGAGTCTCTCTGTCTTCCGGGTTGTCTTTACCCCATGTCATATTATTCCTTGGTAAGCATCTGTTCCTGCTGAGTTGGAACCATTTGCTGTGCCCTCAGATGGCAGCTTGGCGGCTTTTTAGACCCCAGACGCCACTCACCAATGTGGGGTGCAGAGAGCCCTCTTAGCAAAACACTAGTTGTGCCAATTGGCCTCGATTTCACCTAAGAGCATGGTCCCCCACCCCCTGCCCCGGCCACTCTATCCTTGCAATATTGGGTTAAGATGGAAAGAGTATTCAAGTTATGCTGAAGTCCACTTAATATTGTTCTTGTTTCTAATGTGTGCTGTCACCGATTTCACCCAACCGGATTTCTAGCAACTATGTGATCTAAGCCCTCCCCCCCTTGCCCTCCCTCCCTCCCCTCTCTTGCAGCTGTCAAAGAGTCTTTTCTTCTATACACAAGTCTGTTTTTGAGGTCTTATCGTAGAGGTCTCATACAATATTTGTCCTTTTGTCGCTGACTACTTTCAGTCAACATAATGTCTTCCAGTTGAAACCAGGTTACGAGATATTTACTGGAATCATTATGGAATCATTATTCTTTATCATTGCATAGTTGTCCATTGAGCACATATACCCTAGTTTACCTATCCATTCGTCTGTTGTTGGGCATCTGGGTTGAGTCCGTCTTTTTGCTATTGTGACTTGGTGATGCAGAGTGACCATATATTGGATGCAATTTATGGTTCTACACATCTATAGAATATCATCCTGCTGACCTCTGGCTGGAGGAAGGAGAGTGGGTGGAGAGGAGGGGACAGGAGACTGTTGGGAGGATGAGACATGTGTGGAGCAGAGAGGAATAGTGTGCTGTCACCGGGCAGGGAGAGCAGTGGAAGCTGCTTATAGGTGGACATGTAAATTTATATGGAAATGTACATTTTCACTCAGTCATATTAAATAAAAATAAATAAATAAATAAATAAAAACAAAAAACAATGTACATACCTCAATTAAAAAATAGTTTTTACTAAAATATGCCAAACATCATCTTAGCCTTCATCGAGTGTAACTTTTGCTGGTGGAGGGTCTTGCATTGATGTTGCTGGTTGCTGACTGACTATGGTGTTGGTTGCTGAAGGCTGTGGTGGTTGTGACAATTTCATGAAATAAGACCATAGTGACATTTGCTGCTCCAGTTTACTCTTGCTTTCACAAGAGATGTTTCTGCACCATGCAATGCTGTTTGGTAGCATTTTGCCCACAAGAGAACTGCTTTCAAAATTGGCATCAATCTTCTCTGCTGCACTTTATCAATTGAATTTATGTAATGTTCTAAATCCTTTGTTGCCGTTTCAACAGTGTTCACAGCATCCTCACCAGGAGCAGGTTCTGTCTAAAGACACCATTTTCTTTGCTCATCCATATGAAGCAATTCCTCGTCCATTAAAGTTTCATCATGAAATTGTAGGAATTCAGTCCCTTCTTCGGGTTCTACTTCTAATACCACTTCTAGTTCTCTTGCTGTTTCTACCACATCTGCAGTTACTTCCTCCACTGAATTCTTGAACCCCTCAAAGTCATCCATAAGGGTTGGAATCAACTTCTTCCAGACTTCTGTTAATCTTGCTATTCTGACCTCTTCCCGTAAATCACCAGTGTTGTTAACGGGGTCTAGAATGGTGAATCTTTCCCAGAAGGCTTTCAATTTACATTGCCCAGATACATCAGAGGAATCACTATCTATGGCAGCTATAGCCTTACAAAATGTATTTCTTAAATAATAGGACTCGAAAGTCAAAATTACTCCTTTATCTATGGGCTGCAGATTGGATGCTGTGTTAGGAGGTGTGGGGGAAAAAAATTACTATTGTGCATCTGCATCAGAGCTTTTGGGTGCATTGTCAACAAGTGGTAATATTTTGAAAGGCATCTTTTTGTCTGAGCAGTAGGTCTCAACTGTGGACTTAAAACATTCAGTAAACTATGTTGTAAACAAGTGTACTGTCATCCAGGCTTTGTTGTTCCATTTGTAGAGCACAGGCTGAATAGATTTAACATAGTTATTAAGGAGCCTTAGAATTCTAGGAATGGTAAATGGTCACTGGCTCCAACTTAAAGGCACCAGCTGCATCAGCCCCTAACAGGAAACCAGCCTGTCCTTTGAAGCTTTGAAATCAGGCATTGATTCCTCCTCTGTAGCTATGAAATTCCTAGATGGCGTCTTCTTCCACTATAAGGCTATTTTTTATACACTCAAAATCTGTTGTTTAGTGTAACCACCCTCATCAATTATCTTAGTTAGATTTTTCTGGATAACTTGCCGTAGCTTCTACATCAGTACTTGCTGTTTCATCTTGCTTTTTTATGTTATGGAGACAGCTTCTTTCCTTAAACCTCATAAACCAAACTGTACTAGCTTCAAACTTTTCTTCTGCAGCTTCCTCATCTCTCTCAGCCTTCTTCTCTCCTTCACAGAATTAAAGAGAATTAGGGCCTTGCTTTGGATTAGGCTTTTGCTTGAGGGAACGTTGTAGCTGGTTAGATCTTCCATCCAGACCACTAAAACTTTCTCCATGCCAGCGATAAAGGTGTATTGCTTTCTTATCATTTGTATGTCCACTGGAATAGCACTTTCAATTTCCTTCAGTAACTTTTCCTTTGCATTCACAAGTTGGTAACCAGTTTGCACAAAAGTCCCAACTTGCAGCCTATCTTGGCTTTTGACAGGCCTTCTTCATTAAGCTTCGTGATTTCTAGCTTTTGATTTAAAGTGACAGACAAGGTGACTTCCTTTCAGTTGAATGCTTAGAGGCCATTGTAGAGTTATTAATTGCTATCATTTCAATGTTGTCATGTCTCAGGGATTAAAGAGGCCCAAGGTGAAGGAAAAAGATGAGGAACAGCTAATCAGAGGAGCCCTCTGCACAACATTTATTGGTTAAGTTTGCTCTCTTTTATGGGTGTAGTTCATGGTGCCCCAAAGAATATCAAAGTTCACTGATCACAGATCAGCATAAAAGATATAGTGGTAATGAGAAAGTTTGAAATATTGCAAGAATTACCAAAATGTGGCGCAGAGACATGAAGTAAGCACACTTCTGTTGGAAAAATGGCACCAAAAGTCTTGCTCAACACCCAGTTGCTGCAAACCTTTTATTTGTAAAAAACACAGTCTCTGAATTGCAATAAAGCAAAATAGTAAAACCTAGGTATGCTCATATTTTCCACAAGCCTGGGGGATGCTGCAGATTGCTTGATCCAGGCTAGGCTTGGCTGTTTTGGCTTGGCTGGGGCATCTCTCTCTTCTCCAAATGTCTTCTGCCTCCCTTCTGAGGTCAGTGGACAAGCTAGCCTGGACAGGTTCTACTCCCCGCCCCCTAGGATGATGGCCAAAGTGGAACAGAGTCAGCCCAGTCATGCAAGAATTTGTCTAGCCTCAGGACACATGGCATCTGTAATCATTCCATTGGCAAAAAAAGTCACATGGTCTAACCCCAAATCAAAAGCTAGATAAGTAGACTCCAACTTTTTAAGACAAGAAATTATAAAGTAACATGGAAAATGCCCTGAAATCAGAAAGAAATGAAAAATTGGAGGCATTAATGTAACCTGCTATATCTGTATACTCAAGTGGTTAGAATTTTCTGCATTTCTCTTTTCAGGTACACGTGCATATATACATACACACAAATATATACACATATGCACACACCGTCCTTTACTTAAAAATAGTGTTCTCTTCTGTGGAAAGGTCATTCTTCTTCTTTTTTTTTTAACTAAACATACAACTTTGAGAGGAAAGCAGCTGATAAGAGAAGTAACTGTGGACAAAGTAGCCAGGTAACTTGAATTAATTTTAGGATGAATGGATTTCTCTGCCTCCTTCTCTCTCTCTCACACTCTCTCTCTGACACACACACCACAGAGAGAAAGAGAGACAGACAGACCCTCACTCTGATTTCTTTGTGCATAATAGGACGTTAAATGCATTCGAATGACCAAATAACATCCTTAGCAAAGATATTTTTCAGTACTGTCTTTAAATATTTCAGTCACATTCTCATCCTCATTTCTTTTTTATGAAAAATTTAGCAAAATAATAACAATAAACAAAATAAATTTCAGGTGTTGTAGAGGTGGCATGGGGAACTTGCCTTGAATAAATTGGTTAAGTAGAGGGGAAGAAAGCCCACACAATCAGTAGGCATGTCTTTCTCAGGATCCTATGTGTTGCAAAGGGACAGATAAGTAAATGCCTCTAAGGGAATCTCAAGCCAGCCTTGCTTAGCTACCTGAGTCACTCCTTAACATCACCGTGTGACACTTCCAATTTTTCAGAGCTCAGATAAATCACCAAGCCTCATGGAGCTGTGAGAATCATACAGTGTTCTGCAATGCTGCCAGATCTCACCGCCCTCACCCACCCAATCTCAGAAGGCAGAAGTTACTCATCAAATAACCTTCTCTCCTTCAGCCCTGACCTTCAGTCATGGCTTATCTTATCTCTCAGTGCATCCTCATATGCTTTCTAGCTGCCTTTACTTGCTTGGATCCTCATTACCATTTTCTGAGCTATTGAAACATTTTTCCCCGAAAGAATCTCTCCTCTCTCTGTATTCCTCTAATCCAGTCTGCCCTGTGTGCTACTCCCATAGTCTGATCAACACCCTCTCCCTAGACGTGTATATATACACAACCCCCAAATCTTCTATGCATCCTGGTTTTATTCTGGCTCCTTATGTTTTGTCAAGCTTAATCTCCCACTGCCTCCAAACATAACATTTGTACTCACAGTGTAGGATGACTATCTCCTTTTGGCTTGCCTGGACTGTCTTAGTTTTGGCAGTGGAAGTCCTGAATCAGCTACAGAGCCATGCATACATGCCACATGTAGTTTATTTCGCAAATGCTTATTGTACACGGATATATACCAGGCATTATTCTGGGTACCGGAGATTCAGTAATACACAAACAGTGTCTATTTGGTAGGCCTCATTTCTAGTACGAGAAAACAGATGTTAAATTAAAAAAAGATAAGTGAATATATCAGTGGTAGTAATTACTGTAAAGAAAATTAAGGCACAGGAAAGTAAAGAAGAGGGTAGAGCAGAGTTCTCTCGTTGCCACAGTTATAGAAATTGGTGATACACAAATGAGTGAAATTTATGAACTACCCACTGTTGTGTTTCTTATAGTTGTTAGTGGCTATCAAGTTGATGTTGTCTCAGGGCGACCGCATGCATGCAGAATAGAACTGCTTCTTAGGGTTCTCAAGTTTTATGACCTTTTAGAAGCAAAATGCCAGTTCTGTCTTCCAAGGTGCCGCTGGGTGTGTTCGAACTGGCCCCTTTTGGCTAGTAGTAGAGTGCTTGACACTTGTACCACCCAGGGACTCCTTCTTACTGCAAGAAGTACTTGAGTCAACAATCTCAGGAATCCGTCTATAGTTGTAGATTGTGATAAGTACTAAGAAGGAATTGAATGGGGTTCCACGGGTATTTAACACAAGGTTCTGATTTTGATTCAGAAATCAGGAAAAGCTTTCAAAAGAAGTGACATTGGAGCCAAGGCCTGAATAAGTGTGGAATTAGCCAGTGTAGGATGGGTGTGGAGGAAAAGCCTTCTAGGCAGCCAGAGCATCATATGTGGAATGTCTGAGGCTGAAAAATAAAAGCTTATTCTGGAACACAACACAAAGAAAGCCCATCTGTCAGAGTGCAGGGAGTGAGGGGAGAGAATGGTGGATGGTGAATGTTGAAGAGAGAGAGAGGCTAGACCAGCAAGGTCATTGAAGTCCAGAGTATCTTGACCTTGGCTGGATGATGGAATCACCTGGAGATTTTTTAAATTCTGATGCCTGGTTTCCTCCCCAGAAATTCTGGTTCCAGGTGTACATTGGGCATCCAGTTTTTGAAAAAATTTCCCCAGGTGATTTGAATACACAGCCAAAGTTGAGAACCATTGCTCATGTAAAAATCTGAATATATTTTCTCAGATATAACCTTTCAACTGTTTCCTCAGACAGGAAAAGACCTCTCCCCATTTACTTACTAGAAATCTAAGTATTTTCAGAGGTTCAAGTACTATGCTTTCTTTCAAGTTTTTATTTTTTCTTCCCCAGCTGAAGATAGACTTTGATGGCTTGTTTAGATACAGCATTAAAGAACATCAGAAACTAATGTCATAGTTTTGCAGGCAACTATGAACTGCATTTCTCACTCATCAATTGCCCATTTCATCTTTGCCTCACTTCCCTCTTACTCCCTGCCCCCGAGAACTTAGTACAGACATGACTGCAGTGGTTATTAGATCTGAGGTTATTAAATTGAATAGACTACCACCTTAAGAGGAGACAAATGCACAAGACAGTACAGCATCTCTAAATCTTGGATTTACATTCATGAAGGCGAATAAGCACACATCCAGTCACATTACTTGGCTGTCTTTGAGATAAGCACAGGCAAAAGTAATTGTCATTTTTGATTTAGTGTTCCAAACTGAGATGAAAAAAAGATGGGTGTTCTGCAGGCTCTAAATTTGATCTTACTTTAATGGTTTTGTTTTCCATTATAACTTTTTAAAAGTTCGAAATAAACATGCAGAACTCTTCTGTATTCCTATTTTTCTGGTGAACTGTGCTTCTAAATCGTGTTCATTTGCTTTGGATGTTCCTGGCATCATTTTTAGTTAGTGCCTCTGATCTTGTTAAAGGCAGAAGCCACTTTTATTTTTTAATCAAGAATTCTGTCTTTGATACTGAGTTACTGAGAAAGAAATAGATAAAACCTGAACTATCCAGAGGGAATTTCCCTGCTTTGTGGAGATAGCCCAACATCAGGCAGAGTTATTAATCATGGCTTTCTTTATGGACCTCAAGTTCTTGTTCTTGCTTCTGTTGTTGAAGAAAAACAAATTGCTGAAATGAAAATTCAAATGTTTTATATCAAACATTCTTGCTTGAAAAGCAAACATGTATCATTAATAATCTGTAAGCATAGCTGAGGAGAGGCAGGCAGAATAATATTTCCATTCTTAAACCACCCTTTCAATTCGGATGCCTCTGACAGGAGGTAGAACAGAAAGAAGCTCAAAAAAATTGAAAATTAGGAAACATTTTATTTCACTAACCAAGGAGATCAGAGGGAGGGTAGCACCAGGGCCAGTTAACATTCAGAGACTCAAGACACCTTTAAAAATCTAGGTTTTTCCAATTTCTGTTTTGTGATCTGTCCTCATAATGGTAAGATGGCTGTCACAGTTCAAGCATCACAGTGTAACATGACAGTGTCCAGAGAAATATTCTTTGGTTTCTTTTAAAAAAAGGGGAGAGTGGGGGCAAGGAAACCTTCTGTCAGAGCTGTATCCTTCTTCCTCACTCACCAGACTTGCACCGTTTCACTGACCACAGTTCCACAAGTTCATGTCCAGTCAAGAAGCACCTCTTTGGGCTGATTCCCGAAACAGAAGTCCTTGTGGAGGATGGTGATACTTGAATAAAACTGGGAGGAAATAAGGGAATGGGAACAGATGGAGTCGACCAACTTACTGTCCGCTAGCTAAAGTTGTCAAGAAGCTCAAGAGACATGAACTGTGGAACATTATACATTAACTCATTTTTTAACTTTGAAATCAGTAGTCTGACAAAGAATGCTTTGAAGTTTCTTTTCAAAAAGATTCTAAAAATGTGGGAAAAAATTCTTTTAAGAAAAAAAAATCTACGTTCAGATTAGTTTATTATATTAAAAAATGGAAAATGAACCTTGGCCCAGAGGATTAAAAAAAGGGGGGAGCTTTATTATTTTAAACTTCAGCAATGGTCCATAGCTTTCTTTCTCCAGGTATTTTTGTTCTTTGTGAAAACAAAGGTTCACATTGTAGACATTTTGACAGCTTATGTGTGTGTAATATGAAGGTGTGATATTGGAAGGATAGGGTAAAGGGGACAGGATGCAAGTCAAGAGTTGGTGGTAAGAGATCAAGGCTGGGAATTGGTTTGGGTAAGAATAAGGTGCTAGGATTAGATGTGTTGACTCAGGCTGGGAGGAAGGGTGGATCTAAGACTGAGTGAGGGGAAGGAGGAAGGGAAGGAGAAGGGGTCAGTTGTATTTTGAGCTAGCAGGTAAGTGGAGGACAATTCCCAGGTTAGCCTGTTGATTCTAGAAAGCTCCATGACAGAAAAAGCCCTGCTTCCATGCCCAGGAGATAGAGTATGACATATAATGGTGGAGTTTATTCTGCCCATTTGTGCAAGGAATCCCAAATAACTGTGATGTTCTGGAACCTCAGGAAGTTAAAAACACTAGGCAGATGTGAGTGGATAATCTGGTATGAGGAGCAATGTGCAGAGAGGAAGTGAATGTCCAGCAGGCGTAGGGCTTCTTCCTTCAGTGTGTTTGACAGCAGAAACCCCAGCAGGCCAGAATCAGCATTTGTATCCTCTCAAGTAAACAGAACAAGTTTTGGTTTCTTATTATATTTGGATAGGCATTTTTTTCCACTGATAAATTTCCTTTGCTAGCAATGAATTTAGGATATTTGGTTCTGTGTTTATAACTGGTTTTCTTTTGTTCATTTGGTTCATCTTACTGTTCTTGTTTAGTTGTGGTATCATCAAAGTTACGTTGTTGATGTTAGTCACAATCATCAGTTTTGATTGATGGCAGCATCATATGTCGCAGAGTAGAGTTGCTCTGTAGAGTTTCCTTGGTTCTAGTCTTTATGGAAGCAGATCATCAGTTCTTTTCTTCCGCTGTACTAGATGGATTCAAACTGCCAAATTTTAATACCTTTAAGATTGTTTAGCCACACTGAATGATATGATTAGTATTCTCTCCTTTTTGTCATTGAAAAATTCTGTATAAGATAGGTCTTAAATTTTTCCCAAATATTTAGTCAGAATTTGCCTGTAAAATCACCTGGCCCTGTTATCTTTTAAGATGTAAGAGTTGCTGTTGTCATTGCTTTTACAAATCAGTTTCTTTAAATGTCACTAGTATTTGTACATTTTCTAATTCTCCTTGGGTCGCTTTTGGAATTAATCATTTTCAGATAATTAGTTTTTCCAAAATTCTTTGAAATAGTCTGTATCAGTGTGAATTTTAGAAAGTTTCATTGTAGGTTTATATAGCATAATTATTTCTCCAAAGATAATAAAATTAGCTCCAGCATAACTGATAAGTAATAGAAAACCACACAATAAATCTGAGAGATGACTCAGCATGGACATATTTTGAGGACCAAGCTTGGTATGTTTTTCTTGGGGTAGTGGAGTTCAGAAATGATATTGAGAGAGATTGAAAGATGTTATTTGGAAATGTGACAATAACTGATATAATAGGTAACAGAAATCTATGGATGGGTCAGAAATTGTATTAGCTAGCCCTTTACTTCAGTTGTCTCTTGCAACCCAAAATGGTGAATGGCAATTTAGACATGTTTAAATAGAAATTCCCATGTATTGGAAAAGAGGAGTATTTCAACAATAACGTCATAACTGAGGGAAGTCATGTGGAAGGTGAATCCTATGACAGCAAGCATTTTTGTCTTGTGCTTGCCCTGTTTTGTTTGCAGGACTTAAACAGTGGCTGGTACATAATAAGTGCTCAATAAATATTTGAATGAATGAAAGACTTGATATAAAAATGTAAGTAAATAAATTATTTTAAAGTTTAGCTCTGGGAAATGCCTTTCATCTTTGAATAAATTATTTAATATGTGTTTATCTTTGTGATAAAATTATATAACTGATCCGGTTTCCTTTGTTCTTACACTGGTTCCTGGGGACTCAAGTCAAAATTTAAACTCCACAATGGATCATGTTATTTACTAGTTTATTTTTGAAGGGTCAATCTGATTTATTCTTTTTTTTCTAGTAAACTTTTTATTTCCAAATTCACATGCAAATATAAGAAACAATACATATAGTCTGCACATACTTTTCCCAGTTTTTCCAATTTGATTTTCCATTCAGAAGTGTAGTACAATGTCACAACCAGGATATTACTATTGATACAGTCAAGATGCAGAACATTCCCATCCCCACAAAGATCCCTGCTGTTGCTCTTTTATAACCATATCCACTATCCTTCCACCTCCACCCATTTCTTAACCTCTGACCATCACTATTCTGTTAAGGATTTCTATAATTTTGTCATTTGAAGAATGTTATGTAAATGGAATCATACAGAATTTAGCATTTGGGGACTGACTTTTCTCAGTCATAATTCTTTGGAGATTCATCCAGGCACTTGTATGTATTAATAGCTCATTCCTTTTTATTATTGAATAGTGTTCCATGGCATGTTGAATCATTTACTCACTGAAAACACACGGATTGTCTTTGTTGTTGTTAGGTGCTGGGAGTTGGTTCTGATTCATGGTGATCCTGTGTACAATAGACCGAAATGCTGCCCAGTGCTGTGTCATCCTCACTGTTGTTGCTATGCTCGAGTCCATGATTGCAGCCAGTGTGTCAGTTAATCTCATTTAGAGTCTTCTATTTTGCTAAAATTCTACTTTACCAAGCATGATGTCGTTCTCCAGGGACTGATTCCTCCTGATAACAAGTTCAAAGTATGTGAGATATAGTCTCCCCATCTTGGCTTCTAGGGAACATTCTGGTTGTACTTCTTCCAAAACAGATTTGTTCATTCTTTTGGCGGTTTGTGGTGTATTCAATGTTCTTCACCAACACTGCAATTCAAAAGCACCAGTTCTTTAGTTTTCCTTATCTGTTTTCCAACTTCTGCATACATGTAAGGCAGATGAAAACACTGTGGCTTGGGTTAGGTATGTCTTAGTCCTCAAGGTGACATTTTTGCTTTGTAACACTTTAAAGAGGTGTTTTGCAGCAGCTTTGCACAATGCAGCGTGTCTTTTGATTTCTTGATTGCTGCTTCCATGGGTGTTGATTGTGGATCCACATGAACTGAAATCCTTGACAATTTCAGTCTTTTCTGTCTTTATCATGATGTTGCTTATTGGTCCAGTTGTGATTATTTCTGTTTTATTCATGTTGAAGTGAAATCCATATTGAAAGCTGTGATCTTTATTCTTCATCAGTGAGTACCTCAAGTCCTCTTTACTTTTAGTGAGTAAGGTTGTGTCATCTGCATAACTAAAGACAATTAACTTCTTTTTTCAAAATTATTTTATTTATTTATTCAATTTAATATGACTGAGTGAAAATGTACGTTCCCGTATAAATTTACATGCCCACCTATATGCAGCTTCCACTGCTCTCCCTGTCCGGTGACTGCACACTATTCCTCTCTGCTCCATATATGTCTCATCTTCCCAACAGTCTCCTTTCCCCGCCTCTCCACCCACTCTCCTCGCTCCAACCAAAGGTCAGCAGGTTGATATCCTATAGATGTATAGAATCATAAAATGCATACAATATATGGTCATTCTGCATCGCCAAGTCCAATCCATTCGTGTCCGAAGAGTGGACCTTCGCTATGATTTATGGGCAAGGGCAGCATCAGGGCCAGGGGCCATGCTCCCAGAGGAACCCTGAAGCCACTGGACCATCAATTGCGGTCTTTTAGTGGAGATCTCAGGGTGCACCCCTTTTTATTCTTGTGTTGCCAGTGAGACTCAACTTTGTGAGCTCTATCGTGGCTATCACTGGTGGTGGCCGGACACCATCTGGTTCTTCCGGTCCCAAGTCGATGTAGGCACCCACTCATGTGGGTCTCTCTATCTTCTGGATTTATATTATGATACATGTAGACATAACTTACCATAGTTTAATTTGCTAGGTCATCATTTTACAAGTTTAGGTGAAGATAGACACTTTACCTCCCTTATGTTTCTTTACTCTCCCCCATTTATAATATAATTGCCTTAAACATTTCCTCTATATACATTTAGAACTATGTCATATGCTGTTATGATTTTTGGTTCAACCCGGGTCGCCATGAGTCAGATCCGACTCAACGGCACTTGGCTTGACATCAAACCCAGGTTACAAAATTCACGAGGGGAAGAGAAGTCTATTGCTCTTACTCATTTTCTTGATATTCCAGTTGCTCGTTTGATCATTTATTTTCTGCTTAAATAACATCATTTAGACATTCTTTTAGCGTAGGTCTAAAACCAAACCCACTACTGCTGAATCAATTCCAACTCATAGTGACCCTATGAGTAGAACTGCTCCATAGATTTTCCAAAGAGCCACTGGTGGATTCGAACTGCTAAGATTTTGGTTAGCAACTGTAGCACTTAATCACTATACCACCAGGGTTGCCAGGGTAGGTCTAAAAACTGAAAAACCAAACCCAGTGCCATCGAGTCGATTCTGACTCATAGAAACCCTATGGGACAGAGTAGAACTGCCCCATAGAGTTTTCAAGGAGCACGTGGCAGATTTGAACTGCCAACCTTTTGGTCAGCAGCCATTTCACTTAACCACTACACTACCAAGGTAGTGACCACAAATTCACTTAGTTTTTCTTCATTTTAAGATACATTGATTTCTGCTTCATTCCTGAAGGATATTTTTTTCTGGATGTAGGATTCTGAATTGACAGTACTTTCTTTCAGTATTTGAAAAATATTATGCTACTTCCCTTTGTGTACATTTGTTCTGAGGAGAAATCTGCTGTCATTTCAATTGTTTTTCCTCTATAAATAAAGAGTTGTTTTTAAGATACTTCCAGATTTCTGTTTCATCTTTGTCTTTAGGCTCTACAAGTTTAATTAATGTATTTTGTGATGGTTTTATTTGGGTTTATCCTGATTGGAGTACAGTCAGATTTCTGAATCTGTAGACTTAATGTCTCTTGACAAATTTTGGAAGATTTCAGCTGCTACTTCTTTGAGTACTTTTTCAGCTCTACCTTGTTTCTCTTCTTCTAAGTCACCAATGACATGAATGGTAGATATATTATTTTTAATTTTAGTACATATGCCTTTAGAAAAATGAAAGAAGTCAATTTGAGGAATAAATAAGTGTATTATACATAGAAATAGTTGGTATTTCAATCTTAGAATTATACACAATCTTCCTTGAAATGTGCTTGAAGTCTGTGTAAAAGGTAGAAAGTTCTATAATTTAAAAATTGATTTAAAAATTATAGTTTTTTTTTAAAGAGTTGGCCTTGTGAGATTAATCTCTGATAAAAGATTTAGAAAATCAAGATTGACGAACAGCACAAAACTGTTTGATATTCCGAAGAAGACCTTTTCTGTATTTTGCACTAATTTGTTGGGCCAAAATGACTTTCAATAATTGAAGTTTAATATGAGCTGAATTTCGATACTAATTTGTTTATTCTGAAATAATTTAAATTAACATAACTCTATTTAGAAATATTTAATTAATGTTTATAAAAATACCTCTGTGTAGACTCAATTTAAAAGTTTAGTTTTTGGATTAGACTGAACATAAAAAGAATTAATTATGGGCAGTAATGATTTCTATAATTTAAATAATGAAGTTAGTATTTATTTTGAATATTACTCATTACTAATACTGATAAATAGCAAGCTACCTGAAATCTAAAAATAAAACAGAAATGAAAAAAATGTGTTAGTATAAGTAGCAATCAAAGAAAAACTAACATTTATATAAAATCCCAAATAGATTTGATTCAAATAGGTAGTGATTGGAGGCAAACAGGCAAAGTGTTTTGCTACTTTTTACTTCTAATGGTTCTTACCACAGTCAGTGGGCGAAATACTCTGGCTGTTATGCAAACTCTACCAGAAACTTTTCCAAGCATAAATGTCTAAGAATCTGCTCTCTAATTATAGGTTGATGGAATTTCTTTGCAAAGTTTGGTTTGATGATAAAAATCTCGAGATAAAAAACAATGTGTCATTGTTTTCCTCTATCTTAGGATAGGTTTTAGATTGAAAATTAGCTGGAGTATATGCTAGAACTATTCTGTCTTGATTTTAACAATGAATTCAGTCTTAATAAACCTGTCCAGTGACGCCCCAAGGCCCAAATCAATTACTGTGTTCTTCAACACCTGTCCCGGCAGAATTCTTCTTTCCAGCAGTGTTCTGTGTAGAGACTAATCCCTTAGTTTTACATGTGTCTGCCTCTAGAATTTAACGCCAGCGATTATCCTTCCCATAACTTTGTTTTCTGATTCTTAGTATTGTGTCAAGCACAGAGCAGGCAAGTAATGACAGCATACTGAATTCATTTAACAAACATTTATTAATCACCTAATATGTACGAGGAAAAGAATAGATGCATTTTTTTCTCGTGCTTGCTAATACCCATCAAACCTCACACAGAAAATAACATGAAAATTAACTACAATGTCCTTATTAACCAATGAAGTTTAGTATATGTAAAAATGGTACGAGGGTGATGCCTGACCTTCCGTAGCTTCACAATGGGAAGAAGAATCAAGAGCAACAGTGCAAGACTGATTTCTGTGCTGGGTTCCATAATTCACTGCACTGGCCACACAGAACTCACAGACCATACTCACAACTATGGGGTTTATTAGGAAAGTAACAGGTTATAATTCAGTCTCAGGAACACTAAATGGTCAAGCTCTTCTGTAAGGACAGCCTCTTCCCAATGGTGTTTGCAGACGGACCTCCCTCAGGCCCTTTGGCCTCTGCCCTGCTCAGTCAAATGTTACAAACAGGTTTTAGGTGTACCAGTAACTGCCCAGAGACACCCCACTTGCTGGTAAGCCTTGGCCCCAAGGCAATAAGCTTTCTTGCTCTGTGGACTGAGAAGTCCTCTGTGCCATCTCTTGCTAGTGTCTCTTGCTGATCTCTCCTGGGCTGTTTCTCTGACATCATGTCTTGCTGTCTTCAGTGTTATAGCTGTATGTCTCCTCAGTCCAGGAGGGTCTCAGTATAGAGACCTTGGGTCCAAAGGACAAACTGTGTACTCCTGACTGTTCTTCCTTGGTGGTGATGAGGTCATCTTCTTCCTGCCTCTGGGATGACTCATTTCAAGCTCAGCGAGATGGCAAAACTGACCATTTCCCTTGGTAAGTCACAGTAACACTGTTTTTACAGTCCCATCCAGTCACTTGGGTGGGAGTTACAAGGCCATGGTGAGAAAAGCCACACAAAAATGATCTATCATGTCATATTGTTTTCTTCAAAAGATGTTTAATATTGATATTTGGTAGTAGACAAAGTAATTATTTAGCTCATGATAAGAGAAAACATAACTTTGGAATTTTGGACCTCTAACAGAAACCTGGAGACCCTGGTAGTGTGGTGATTAATTGCTGCATCTGCTAACCAAAAGGTCAGCTGTACGAATCTGCCAGGCACTCCTTGGAAATTCTATGGGGCAGTTCTGCTCTGTCCTACAGGGTTGCTGTGAGTCAGAATAGACTCGACAGCACTGGGTTTGGTTTTTTGGTTTAATGGAAACCCTGGTGGCATAGTAGTTAAGTGCTGTGGCTGCTAACTAAAACATTAGCAGTTCAAATCTGCCAGGAGCTCCTTGGAAACTTTATGGGGCAGTCATTATATCTGTCCTATAACGTTGTTATAAGTTGGAATCAACGACAGTGGAGTTTTTTTAGGTTTTAGCAAATGGAAGTGTATCTTTTAGACACAAACAAACTTTCTGGTGCCTTTGAATGTGTACCAAATTTGGTAGTTCCACTTCTTAAGTTAGACCTGGAAAATATTTTTTTAACCTATAAATATGTTCCTGTAAATTGTAAATATAGTACTAAGAGTAGCTGCCTGGGAATATGGGACAGCTAAATGGGGTTATTGTGTATAAACCATTGTGATATTAACAATTACCAAAAATTTTAATACATTTTTAAAGAAAGTGTTGTCAACAGGCATAAATCATTATTGTTACATTAAATTTAAATCCAAGCACCCTTCAGTAGGATAGTACCTTAAGTAGCATATTACCTTTTATTTTTATTTTATATATTCCTAAATTGCATATTAAGAAGCTGTGGTAGTGCAGTGGTTAGGGTGCTCAGCGGCTAACTGAAAGATTGGTAGTTTGAAACCACTGGCTGCTCCACTGGAGAAAACTGAGGCAGCAGTCTACTTCTGTAAAGATTATAGCCTTGGAAACCCTATGGGGCAGTTCACCTCTGTCCTCCTGGGTCTCTGTGAGTTGGAATTCACTCAGTGGCATTGGGGTTAGTTTTTGGTAAATAGTGTGTTACCTTTTATTGTCACATGGAATAATCATATGTGAGCAATCTTTCTGAGTAGCATTTTCACCATCTATATTGTACTCATTGCACGTGTGCTCCATTGTTTATGGAAAAAATTAAGTGGTGTGATCATTTTCTATGTTCACAATTTTGGAAAAATGCCTACTTTATTAGGAAACATAATTCTTAATTTTAGTTCTTAGTCCAAAGTCTCTGAGCATGATTTATGAAGTAAGGTTAGCATAAACAGGAGCCCATACCAGAGTTAAATGAATGGGAGACTTAATCAGTTGATCAGATTCAGAATTATAGGCTTCTCTCTTATTTTAAATTTTATAAGTTAAAACAAAAAGCGGAAGAGTTTAGGGTTTCAAATGGAAAGTAAATGTTGAAGCTTATTCTTTGTGTTTTCCATATTCAACAAATACAGAAATATAAAAGTAATTATAGTGATCAGAAACACTGATATTTTTATAGTCGTGTATAGAATGTTGTGTGTCTCTATAGTTGTGTATAGAATGACTCCTGTTATTTTAAACATACATGGTAAGAGGCAGTCATGAGGATCGCTCTGTGCTTATAAGTAGCAGGTTATTTATTCCTTGGCACTTTTTGACTTAAGATCTCAACTGAATTCATAACCAGGATATAAACTGGGGATTCTCTGTGACAATTTTATTGAGTATATAAAAGGTTAGAAAACTGCTTATAGACATTCTTGAAACATTCTGAAGTTCCCAATAACTTTATGAAGTGACACCTGCATGAATGAGTGTTCTAACCAAATGACTTCAGGGAATATGGATGGAAGACTGAGATAGCTGTTAGAATAACAATGAATGAGATAGCTGATAATACTAGAAGTAGCCAGAATTCCTCCAGTGGCAGGAAACTGAAAAATTTGTGGGGTATAAGGAATATTCATGGTTCTGTAATCACACTGTGTTTTCTCTCTCTTTGTCCTACTATGAGGAAAGAATGGCGACAAGGGTAAAGGCTAGAGTCATAAACTCAGTCATCAGTGCCTATAGTTCCTGGCTTCTTCCTTCAAAACTACATTGAAGAGGGCATCTAGAGGCTCTGATTATTATGCGGCTCTTTACAAAACCTAACAAAGAGCTGAGAGTTATTTGAACTCTACTTTAGTCTTATTGGAAACCCTAACGGCATAGTGGTTAAATGTTTTGTCTGCTAACCAAAAGGTTGACAGTTAACACCTGTAAGGCACTCCTTCGAAACTCTACGAGACAGTTTTACTCTGACCTTTAGGGTCACTGTGAGTCAGAATCAACTTGATGGCTGGGGGTTTCGTTTGGTTTTTGTATAGTCCTGTTATGAGTGATATTAAAATACAGGTTTCATGTGAGCAGGAGCTTTATTTTATTCATTGTTTCTCTCCAGCACCCACAACACTGCCAGGCACATCTTTGGTGTTCAAAAATGTTTGTTAAGTGAGTTAATAAGTCAATATGGACTCAATTCTTTATTAGAAACTCTGTTAAGGGAAGGCCAACGTTAGGAAGTAAGAATTCTGGTTGAGCGGATCCACAATGGTTCAGTAAAACCTGGAGAAGTACGAGTGATGGAGCATCCCAGTGGTGTAAAACTTTTCAGGAATGACACTACGTTTGAGACACCAGTTGATGATTGGTGTGCATAGCCTTGATTTTGACTCAGTCAATTGGTAGAATACACCATTGAAGTGGCAGAAAAAAAGAAGACAGTGGACTGGAGACAGGTTGAAGCCATTCCACTTATGGTTAGAGCAAAAGAAGGAACAGAAAAAGGAGAATCTGACTGCAGCTTACTCTTGGTCATGGGAATTCTTGAACACCCAAACTCCTGACTGTTCTTGAAGCGTTTTAGAAAAATGTGTTTGTTAGGCGGAGATTCATGTAAACTGGGAACAAATGAGAAAGAAGACTTGAATCTAAATTAAAGAATTACTTTCCTTAGTACTTCTAACTTGGGTTATGCTGTAGATAATCATTCCAAAAAGGCAAATCTGTTGCTTTTTGTCTCTTTTCCCAAAGTTGTAAAATGAAGTGTCCTTTTTTAAAGTCTGAGTATAATTATAATAAATCTGTATCGTGATCTCACTGATGTTGTAAAGGAATTTTGCTGTGTTTTTATTCCTGGAAATGGTGTGTAGGGAGGGGAGTGTCAAGGAACAGGTGGGTTAGTCTTTTTTTCTTTTTTACTGCCAGACTTCGTCTCTTGCCTATCTGTATTCTTAACTCATAAGTTCTAACTTGCAAATTTTCATCAACTTCTATCATGGGGCCCTATAACTTAGTTCTTAGTCATTTATTTGTGGTTCTAAAGCTGATATAGCATCTCTGTGAGTCTGAATCGACTCTACAGTGCTGGGTTTGGAAAAGTGATACACTCTATTATTTGTTACCAAAATGTCAATGATTAAATGATTATCCTAGATAGTTAGTAAACAAGTCATCATAAACAAAGCTACTATTTCAGAATCTGGTGAGATAGGAGAAAGATAAATGAAAATATTGTTTTAAAGTAAAGTAGAGAAAATCTTGGAAGAAACTATAGTAATTAAATTAGAAGAAAATAGTAATATTTTTATAAATTAGAGGAAATAGTAACATATTTTAGAAGCCCACTGAATAGTTTATTTTCCATTTCCAGCTTGGTTACCTACCACCACAATGATGTTTAAAAGTATTAGTTCAAGCCTGCACACATAGAAGTCAAGAATTGCATTGCATAAATACAAACAGAATCATAGTATAAGGCTAAATCTGCCTGAGAACAAAATACTTTAATGCAAAAACATTGCATGACAAGTTGCAGGAAAAATTTATATTGTACTAAATACATATCCCCCCAATTATTAGATATATATGATAGCTTTTATACAGTTAATAAATGTAATCTGAAATATATGTTTGATACTAATGAGAAATCTGGTACCTTAATGGGGTCCATTCAGTGTTCATTTCCACCATCAATTTTTCATAATGGAGCAGTAATTTGAAACTGAGCAGGCAACAATGAATTCAAATCCGTTGACTTCCAGTGCAGTGTCCCTACACTAGCTCAAAATGTTTTCTAAGTAGAGTTATCACTATGGCTTCTGTAAAATATAATATGAGGGACATTCTTTTGAGCATTGGAACCAATGCATACAAATTGGCAATACCAACTTATTATTATCTCTTTTTAATCATTTTTCTTAGTGATTACTTGTTTCATACCAAGAAGAACTAAGGAATAAAAATCTTTATTCTTTCTCATCTTGAAACTCTTCTTGAAATGTAAATTTTTGTGTGTATTTAACAATGTACATTTTTTTTTGAGTACTTCATCAAGACTGCCACTATTTGAGTTAAATGTAGTTTTAGTTGGGTCTAAGTAAAGTATGGTTTCTAGGAGACTTTTGTCTTACTTTTATCTTCTTTCTGCCTATAAAGAAAATTGAAAGCATCTCTCTCTAAGTAGCCAAGTGTGTAAGCTGCCAAAATAAATAAATAACAACATAAGCAATGCCTCTAGGGAAGAAGAAACATTCTCAGAGTTCTGTAAAGAGAGATAGAGTATCAAAGAGATAATTTTTTTAAACCTATGGGTCCAAGGAGATTTTATAGTGGCCAAAAGTGGAATAGAAGAAAGACTGAGTATTGAAATACAGGCAATTCCCAGGTTAAGAACATCTAATTTACAGACAACTCATATTTCCTCTTTAATGTTATGTAAATTTGTCCTCACTTTGAATGTGATTGCACCAACCTAAACAAATTCTTCCTCATAGTCACCACTTGCTGCATCTGCCACTTTTAAGTCATTGAAAAGGCTTTCAGTCTTTTCATGCATTAACCCATTGCCATTGCACTGAATCCAACTCCTAGAAACCCTATAGGATAGAGTAGAACTGCACCATAGAGTTTACAAGGAAAACAGCTGGAAGTAGAATCAAATAGCCAACCATTTAAGTAGCACCCAAGCTATTAACCACTGCTCTTCTTCCATAACCAAACCCATTGCTGGAAAGTCAATTCCAACTCATAACAATGATATAGAACAGAGTTGAACTGCCTCTTAGGGTCTGCAAGGAGTGCCTGATAGATTCAAATTGCCAACCTTTTGGTTCTCAGCTGTAGCACTTAACTACTGTGCCACCAGGGTTTCCTCACTTGCATTAAAGTAAGACTAAATAAGAACCTTAGAAAGAAAAGACCAAATTGGATTTCAGAAGAGACTCTGAAACTTGCTCTTGAATGTTGAGTAACTAACCAAAAGGAAGAAATTAGGAAGTAAAATAACTGAAGAGAAGATTTCAGAGGCTGGCTCAAGAAAACAAAGTAAAATACTATAATGGCACATGCAAAGAGCTGGAAGTAGGAAACCAAAAGGGAAGAATACACTCTGCATTTCTCAAGTGAAGAGAAAATTCAAGCCTGAAGTTACAATAGTGAAGGATTCTACAGTGAAAATATAAAATGACTCAGGAAGCACCAAAAGAAGATGGAAGGAATGCACAGTCATTATACCAGAAAGAACTGGTTGACGTTCAACAATTTCAAGCAGTAGCATATGATCAGGAACCACTGGTATTGAAGGAAGAAGTCAGAGCTGCGTTCAAGGCACTGGTGAAAAACAAGGCCCCAGGAATTGATGGAATATCAATTGTGATGTTTCAACAAACAGATGCAGTGCTGGAAGTGCTCACTCATCTATGCTAAGAAATTTGGAGGACAGCAATCTAGCCAACTGACTGGAAGAAATACATATTTATGATCCAACAGAATGTGGAAATTGTCGAACAATATCATTAATAAGTAAAATTTGCTAAAGATCATTCAAAAGTGACTGCAACAGTATATTGACAAGGAACTACTAGAAATACAAACTGGATTCAGAAGAGGACATGGAACGATGGATATCATTGCTGATGTCAGATGGATCTTGGCTGAAAGCAGACAATGCCAGAAGGATCACTGTGTTTCATTGACTATGGACAGGCATTCAACTGTGTAGATCATAATAAACTATACATAACATTGAAGAGAATGGGAGTTCCAGAATATTTAATTATGCTCATGAGAAATCTGTGTATGAGTCAGGAGGCAGTTGTGCAAACAGAACAAGTCAGGAAAATGTGTGTCAGGGTTGTATCCTTTCCCCATACATTTTGGTCTGTGTGCTGGATAAATAATCCAAGAAGCTGGACTCTATGAAGAAGGATGAGGTGTCAGGATTGAAGGAAGACTCATTAACAACCTGAGTTATGCCACTGACACAACCTTGCTTGCTGAAAGTGAAGCAGATTTGAAACACTGATGAAGATCAAAGACCACACCCTTCAATATGGATTGCACCTCAACATCCAGAAAACAAAAGTCCTCACCACTGGCCCAGTAAGGAACATCATGATAAATGGATAAAGGATTGAGGTTGTCAAGGTTTTCATTTTACTTGGTTCCATAATCAATGCTCGTGGAAGCAGCAGTCAAGAAATCAAAAGATGCATTGGACAAATGGACAGGGAGAACCTGGGATGTATAGGGAAAGCGAGAGCGTGATGACACATAGTAGAGATTGCAATGAATGTCACAAAACAATCTGTATAAAAAATTTTGAATGACAGAAAAAAAAAAAGATGCATTGCATTGGGAAAATCTGCCACAAAGGACCTCTTTAAAGTATTGGACAGTAAAGATGTCGTCTTGAAGACTAAGGTGTGCCTGACCCAAGCCATGGTATTTCCTGTCTCATCATATGTATGGAAAAGCTGGACAGTGAATAAGGAATACAGAAGAAGAACTGATGCCTTTGAATTGTGGTGCTGGAGAAGAATATTGAATCTACCATGGACTGCTGAAAGAACAAACAGATCTGTTCTGGAAGAAGTACAACCAGAGTGCTCCTTGGAAGCAAACATGGCAAACCCGCATCTTACATACCCTGGATGTGTTGTCAGGAAGGAGCAGGCCCTGGACAAGGACATCATGCTTGCTAGAGTGGACGGTCAATGAACAAGAGAAGGACCCTCAATTAGATGGATTGACACAGTGGCTGCAATGATGGGCTTAAGCATAAAAACAATTATGGGCAGGGCAGAGGACCTGGCAGTGTTTCCTTCTGTTGTGAATAGGGTAGCTATGAGTTGGAACTGACTTGATGGTACCTAACAGCAACAACAAATAACCTTATGCTCCTCTTCCAACTACCTAAAAATGCAGCTTAAAGACACAGTTAGGAATGGGTCTCCCTCATAACTCCAGGACTGCCTGTACGGGGATGAGGCCACACCAGCAACAATTCATTTTCTCTATCCCCCGATGAATATTGGCTTGAGGTATTCTTAACCCTTTTATTTTATATCACTTACTTGAAATATTGGTGGAGCTAATGGTGGTTCAGTGGTAGAACTCTCAGAAATGACACCAATTGCCATCCTCCAGTTTCCCCTTTGTCCAAATTTCGTATCCTTGAGGACCCTGTAAAAGAATCTCACCAGGTTGGTTGTGCTTTCCCTGGAAGTGGTTGTGGCTTCATATAGATAGACGCGATGCTCAGGGTTCTTCCCCAGCTATGGCTCAGCTATATGTACTAGCTGAGTGATTTTTGAGGCAGTTACTTAATCTTTAGAAAATGGACATAACAAACCTATGGCCATCATGTTGATTCCAACTCATAGTAATCTTATAGGACAGAGTTGAACTGCTCCATAGACTACACCACCAGGGTTTCTGATGAGATAACAATAGTGACTTGTTTTTTAATGAGTAAGTTTAATACTTTGGTGGTGTGGTAGTTAAGTGTTATGTCTGCTAACCATAGGGTCACTAGTTCAAATCTACCAGGTGCTCCTTGGAAACTCTATGGGGAAGTTCTACCTTGCTTTATAGGGTCACTATGAGTGGGAAATGAACTCAATGGCAATAGGTTTGGGTTTGGGTAAAGAAGTTAATGTGTGTACAGTGTTTAGAACAGCACCTGCACCTGACGTGTTCTAAATACACAATGTGTATTAGCTATTACTAATACTCTTTCATTATAAGACCAATATTTTATCACATTTTAACTTCTCTGAAATTGGGACACATTTTACAATTGCCAGCTTCCTAATGTTTTTGTGGTTAACAGCTACAGCTGTTAGCCAAAAGGTCAGCAGTTCAAATCTACCTGTACCGGGGATTGTTTGAAAATCCTATAGAGTAATTTCTACTCTGTCTGTAAGATTGCTGTGAGATAGAATTGACTTGATAGCGGTGGGTTTGGGTTTTTCTTTTTGAGCTTCAGTGTTTCAGAATTTGTTTTATCACTATTGTGATAAACTGAAAGTTTACAATCCAAGTTAATTTGCTATACAAAACCCTGAGCCCCTGCCTCTACACAACTCTATCTGCTTTCCTCACCCTGTGACAGCACACTTTTCACCTCCACTCTTTACTTTCAGTATTGACTCAAGGTTTGTTTTTTTGTTTTTAAGATCCAAATCAATGTATTATCTGAATACCTTTTTTTTTTTTTAAACATATGAGAGAAACCATTTGGCCATTTTGGTGGAGAGGGTCCTATAAACAAGACAATACTTAATTCAATTTTGGATTTTTTCTCCCCACCCCTGCTCTACCCCTACCAAGTTTAGATAATCATTAGGTATGAAATGCCTATGTTATTGAATATTCAAGACAGTCCAATAAAGTCAAGTTTCTTTACAACTCCATTTCACACATGAATAAACCAAATTTCAGGAAGGTCTATGAATGTGGCTATGGTCATCCAGTGAATAATCGTTGAACCAGTAGCATTCAGACTCAGCCTCTAAAGCATTTGCTAAGTCCACTGTATCACCAGAACCTTCAACATCTCATAATTTAACAGAAGAACTTCACTGGGGAATTATAAGCCTGAATGTCAATTAAAACAAACCCAATAAAGTGTTTCCGTATCTTGTTTATAAAATAAACACTACAGTTTCTATTAAATTGGACTGGTTTGTTTTCTTGTTGAAGGTGGCTGCTTGGGGAGCTAACAAATGTTATTTATGTGATATTTTTTGTGCTTTAGCAGCTGTAAATATTAATAGAACTAAAGACTAATGGGAGGCTCATGTGAGTGGTTGAAAAAGCTGTCCTACTAGGTCATTGGGCTAGGCAAGTTTTTATTTTATTTGAGCCTTGTTAATTTAAAATTTATTGGAATTATGGCTTCTATCTGTTATTCTCAGCATTAGTATGATGTTAGTTTCATTGTCTAAGTTTTCTATAGCTTATTATGTACTTCAAACAAAGGTAAAGATATACTGTTACAATTTTTAATAGGTGAACATATTGCAATACTGCTAATATTTATCATTTTGGCTCCTAAAAGCCATACTTTGTGATCATTTCAATTAGTTTTCCTAGACTAATGTTTATATTTTATGGCTATGAAAATGTGTTACCAAGTAGATACTATACAAATAGAATAAGGAGCACCTTTTAATCTATTCAAAACATCAGTTTGTTACAAGCCTCATAAGAGTACATTTTGCACATTTTATTCACTCATATGTATCAATGTGAGGGCCTAAAACCTTCTAATCACTCTCACTTAGTTAGCTTCTTTAAAATCTGTACCTGTAAGACTGGTTGACTACATTATTTGTTTTTAAATTATATTCCAGTCTTTTCAGAAATTCATATCTAGTTTCTACCAGCTAGCCTAGAGAGCAAAATTTATATTTCATTTGCTTTATGGCTGGCTGCTTTATGTTCATACAGAAACCCTGGTAGCGTAGTGGTTTGGTACTACTGCTGCTAACTAGAAGGTGAGCATTGAAATCCATCAGGTGCTCTTTAGAAACTCTATGAGGCAGTTCTACTCTGTCCTATAGGGTCAGTATGAGTCGGAATCAGCATGACAGCAGTGGGTTTGTCTTTTTGTTTGTTTGTGCTCATACATGATGATGGTCATCAAGCATAATGACCTAAGGTGCTCCAAGTAGTTATAAACATTAAGTCTAATGGAATACAGAAATAGGGAAATGACCATAGTAGCTAATTCTTGTCTAAGGAGTGTACCAGAGTCCCAGGATTTCAGAGAACCCTACATGGAGACACTGGTGATGCGATGGTTAAACACTTGGCTGCTAACCAAAAGGTTCGCAGTTCAAACCCGTCCAGCAGCTCCACAGGAGAAAGACCTGGTGATTTGCTCCTGTGCAGATTACAGAAGTAACTAAAATGCACTGCCATTGAGTCAATTCTGACTCATAGTGACCCTGTAAGACAGAGGAGAACTGCCCTGTAGAGTTTCCACGGAGGGCCTGGTAGAATTGAACTGCCTACCTTTTGGTTAACTGCCATAAGCTTTTAACCACTATGACACCAGGGTTCCCACATGTAACTAAGCAGATGGCTAATTACCCAATGACTGAGACATTTCCAGATATAACGGAAAACATATTGTTTATGAAGAAATCAAACACAAGTACAGAATTCCAGCCATAATGCACTGTTGTTTCTGTTAGTTTGCCATGGGGTTGGTTCTGACTCACAGGACCTTAAGTACAATAAAACAAAACACTACCTACTCTTGTGCCATCCTCACAATCATTGTTGCATTTGAACCCATTGTTTCAGCCACTCCATTAATCCATTTTGTTGAGGGCCTTCTTCTTTACCAAGCATGATGTCTTTCTTTAGGGGTTGGTCTCTCCTGATAATGTATGATAATGCTAGGACTGTGTAATTATCCTGAATAGTTTACTAAAGTCTTTATACTAGTTATGAAACATACACACACAAATATGTAACGTACACTTTAAAAAGATGTGATTTTGATGAAATCTTTTATCTTGATTGTAGTTATTCAACATATATTAAGAATCATAAAATTTAAGAAATCAGCCAAATTTTAAATGTATAGTATTAAAAATCATACACTTATGTCATAATATCCAGAGAAAGTTTACTGGAAATTGTATCATTTTTGCACAGCATAGTAAATATATTGACTGACTCCTAGGCATCTGAATAGAGCTATACTTTGGAATTCCAGAGTGGAAAATATATGATCCCTAGTATCAAGGAGTTCAAAGCTACTAATAACATCAGTATGGAAAATGCATCATTGCATTACAATTTGAAAAAAAGTTAATAATAATCATTAACATGTCAAAATCAAAAGGAGAGTTAGAAGGGTCTGCAGGAAAGAGACAACATGTAAGATTGGATTTGAGTCTTGAGTTTCTTTAGGGTAGATGAAGAAGAAGGATAGTGAAGCTAAGAAAACAGCAAGAACAAGCATGGGGGTATTTGATAAAATATCAGATTAGGTTTACTAATCTAATTTTATTTCTACCATTTCAAAATTCTAACAATAAAGAACTATATATAACATAAATCAAGACAAATGATTACCAGTAGACAAGAAATTTTACAGAAAGATAAAACACAGAGAGCTGATGGGATTGGATTGATACATTTTCCATGAAATTATAAATTACTCAAGTTGACAGAAGAAGATATATAAATACTAGTATACCAAAGTCATAAAAGTACAAAGGTAATAAAATTTATGACCCTGAAAGAGACACCAACCAAAACACACTCAAGATGAAAAAGATCATCTGAATAGTCAAATAACCACTAAAATTACTTCATAGTTAGAAACCTCCTGAAAAATAAATCTTCAGGCCCATATAATTTTATTAGGGAAGTCTACCAAACATTTAAAGAAAAAATACCAATCCAGTATGATCTCTTTCATAAAATAAGAGAGGAAGAAACTGATATAAGATCAGTTTTACCCTGATTCCAAAACTAAAGAGTAAACAACAAAATAAGCAGAGAAAAAAAGACCAGTATCTGTCATAACCACAGAACCCAAATCTCTTAACAATATACTAGCAGATCGAGTCTAGAAATATGTTTTTAAAAGATATGCGATATATACCATGTAAAAACCCAAACCAAACGCACTGCCGTTGGGTTGATTCTGACTCATAGTGACCCTACAGGACAGAGTAGAACTGCCCCACAGAGTTTCCAAGGAGTGCCTAGCGTATTTGAACTGCCAGCCTTTTCATTAGTAGATGTTGCACTTAACCACTATGCCACCAGTAGGGGTGGTTTAGTATTCAAAAATCAATAAATGCAATCTTTTATATTGACAGATTCCCAGTGGCAAAGTGGTTAAGTGCAATATCTGCTGATCAGAAAGATGGCAGTTTGAATCCACCAGGGGCTCTTTGGAAACTCTACGAAGCAGTTCTACTCTGCCTTATGGGGTTGCTATGAGTTGGAATTGACTTGACAGCACTGGGTTTGTTTGTATGGTTGTTTGGTTTATCATATTAAGAAGTTAAAGAAGAAAATAGCATGATTAATCAATTGATGAAGAATAATTTGACAAAGTTCAAAACCCATTCATGATTTGTGAACAAAATCTGCAAACTACTGATGGAGAGAAATTTCCTCAAATTGATAAAGAACCTTACTTCATGTTGAAAGCTGATTGCTTTTACCCTAAGATTGAGAATAAAGACAGGATGCTTGGCTCTTCATCACTCTCATTTGATATAGCACTGGACATACTAAACAATAAAATAAATGGGACCCCTCCAAAAAAATTAAAAAGGCACACAGTTTGGAAAGAGAAAGTGAAACTATCCATATTTGCAGATGAGATAGTTGTCTACATAGAAAATTCCAAGCAACCTACAAGGTTGGGGGGAGGAAGAATACTGAAACTAATTAGTAGATAACTGTAGCAAGGTCATAGGGTAGAAGATCAACCCACATATAAAAATCATTTGTATTTCTATAGACTAGCAATGAATATGTAGGTGCTAAAATTTAAAACATTACCATTTATATTTATTCAAAAATAATATATATATGAATCTAACAAGAAACACAATACTGATAAAAAAACTCAAAGACTGTTTAAATAAATGGAGAGACATACTATGTGCTCATGGACTGGAAAACTCAACACAGTAAAGATGTCAGTTCTCCCCAGATTGATGCAGGTTAAATACAGTTCCTACCAAAATCCCAGCAAAAGTTTTGTAGTTACAAACCAAAAAACCAAACCTGTTGCCGCAGAGTCAATTCGGACTCACAGTGACTCTATAGGACAGAGTAGAACTTCCCTTAGGGTTTCCAAGGAGTGCTTGGTGGATTAGAACTGTCAACTTTTTGTTTAGCAGTTGTAGCACTTAACGACTGTGCCACCAGGGTTTCCAATTTATCGACACAGATAAGGCTATTTTAAACACCATATGGAAAGGTAAAAGAACTGGAATAGCTAAAACAATTTTCAAAAGAATGACTATGTCATGTCAGATATTTAATTTCTCTAGATATTTATTCTTTGTGATTCTCTATCCTATCCCTCCAAAACTCCACTTCTACATAATTAAATTTGTTACATCATCCTACAAGTAACTAATGATACTGGAAAATTTCTATTCATGTAACTTTCAATCTCCTGATTCATTTCCAGGCATTTCTAGTATTCGATTAAGGCCATACAATGAATATTTCAGATGTTATATATTTTTGAGTTCTAAAATTTTCTTTTTTTTAATTCTATTTATTCATTTATTTTATTATGACTGAGTGAAAATGTACATTCCTGTATAAATTTACATGCCCACCTATAAGCAGCTCCCACTGCTCTCCCTGCCCGGTGACAGCACACTATTCCTCTCTGCTCCATACATGTCTCATCCTCCCAACAGCCTCCTTTCCCCTCCTCTCCATCCACTCTCCTTCCTCCAGCCAGTGGTCAGCAGGATTTTGGTTCTTTTATTAAACAATTTTTACTTCTCTGTACAATTTTCCTTTTTTGCCTATTTATGATAAGCATGTTTTTCCTTACCTCCATGAACACAGTTATAAGAACTGCTTCTAAATCCTTGTGTCTTAATTCCAACATCTGGGTTTGTTTCCAATGATTGCTTCTAGTCTTGATTATGGGTCACATTTTTCTGCCACTTTATGTAGTTAGTAATTTTGAACTGTGTCATGGATATTGTTAGTGATACCTTTTATAGACTATAGACTCTTTCATGTTCCCTTGTAGAGTTTTGTTCTTTTTTCTTTAAGCAAATCGCTGAGCTTGATTAAACTCAAATTCCAAATTCTGTCTCCTCTGTGGTAAGCAGCAGCTGAAATCTCTGTTGGTTCTTGTAGCCTAAGCTGAGCTGCTTGTAGGCTACCTTGGGACATGTATAGTTCAAGGATCAGCCGAATTTGTGCAGAGATTGTATACATATTTGGCCTCCCCTTCCGTGGCTCTTTCCTTTCTGAGGTTTTCACTTTTACTTTCCAGCTGTTGTGGGTACCCTAAACATTGTCCTATGATTTCTTTAGCCAGTATATTGTGACGTTTTGTATATGTTCTAGATGCTCAGCACTATGCCTGAGGCCTGTCCTTAGGCAAAAAAAAAAAAAAATAAAAAAAATAAAAATGGAAAACTCAACCAGTGACATTCCCACCTACTAATGAAGCTCTCCAAGCCTAACTTTTTTTGTAGGAAAAATTTTAATTAGGTAACATTTAAAAATATAATCTTTTCACTCTAACTCTATGCAAGGCATTTCCACAGTCAGCATTTTCCTTAGCAGTGTGTTACAAGTAGTTCATGTTTCTTCAAATCCTTTGACAAGAACATTTTAAGAAGTGTCATACGGTGAAGCAGATGTGTAGGTTACTTTACCCCCTCGTAGAGTTGAAATAGTTTCATCCGCTCTTCTAAAACTGTCATATGCTTCATGACCTCTGTTCAGGATACATATAACCACGAATACATCCATGGTCTCATAAAATTATAGCAGAGTTCAGAAATCCTGGTTGGAGAAGGCAACATGTCAGACTTAACCTCACAAACAAAAAGTTCCCTGAGCTGTTAAAGGATGGGCTGCACTGCAAGCTATTAGGCTAATGAGAATGAGAAAGGGAACTATATCAGCTACAGAGAAATTGCTAATGATGTGGGTTGAGGAGCAAACACAAAAGCGGAGCCCTCTCAGCACACTGATGATGACTGCTAAGGCAGGAAGCTTGTTCAAAGGAATTAAGGAAAAAGCAGGACTAGGCTAAGATACCAAGTTTAGTACTAGCTCTGATTGGCTCAAGCCCTTCAAACAATGTTTTCCACTGCGTAATGTGAAAATGAGTGATGAGTCTTCAGTGCTGATACCAAAGCAGCAGGATTTGTTGAAACCTTGGATAAACTAGTTGTTTGCATAATGTCCAAATTGCAGAGTATCCTATTTTACAAAACATGTCGTCAACGTAGTGCAATGCATGATTGTAATTTGATTTCTGTTTGTATATGTTAAATTTATTGTGTAGCCTAAATTTGAAATTAAGTACAACTGTTGTTGTTAGGTGCTGTTGAATGAGTTCTAACTCATAGTGAATCTATGTGCAGCAGAATGAAACACTGGCCTGTCCCGCATGGTCCTCACAAACATTGTCATACTTGAGCCCATTGTTACAGCCACTTTGTAAATCCATCTCATCAAGATTCTTTATATTTCTTCCCAACCCTTTCCTTTAACAAACATCATGTCCTTCTCCAGTAATTGATCCCTCTTGATAACATGTCCAAAGTGTGTGAGATGTAGTCTTGTCATCCTTGCTTCTAAGGAGCATTCTGGCTATACTGCTGCTGAGACAGATTTGTTCATTCTTCTGGCAATTCATAGTATATTCAGTACTCTTTGCCAACACCATAACTCACCGGGCATATATTCTTCTTTGGTCTTCCTTATTCATTGCCCAGCTTTCACATACATGTGAGATAATTAAAAACACCATGGCTTGGGTCAGGCATACTTGAGTCCTCAAAGTGACGTCTTTGCTTTTTAATACTTTAAAAAGGACTTCTGAAGCACAGTTATCTAATGCAATGTATTCTTTGATTTCTTGACTGCTGCTTCTGTGGGCATTCATTGTAGATCCAAGAAAAACAAAACTCTTTACAACATCAATCTTTTCCCGGTTTACAATGATGTTATTACTCCAGTTGTGAGAATTTTCCCATTCTTTATGTTGAGTTATAATCCACACTGAAGTCTGTGATCTTTGATCTTCCGCAATAAGTGCTTAAAGTCCTCTGTCTCTTTCAATAAGCAAGGTTGTGTCATCTGCATATTGCATGTTGTTAATGAATCTTCCTTCAAACCTGAAGCTACATTCCTTTCACAGAGTCCAGCTTCTCTGATTATTTGCTCAGCATAAAGACTGAATAAGTATGGTGAATGGATACAACCTTGACACCCACCTTTCTTGACTTTGAAACCACACAGTATACTCCTGTTTTGTTGAAACAACTGCCTCTTAGTCTACGTATAGGTTCCTAATGAGCACAATAAAATGTCCTAGAATTCCCATTGTCCACAGCATTGTCGATAATTTGTTATGATTCACCCAGTCAAATGCCATTGCATAGTCAATAAAACATAGGTAAACGTCTTTCAGGTATTCTCTGCTTTCAGCCATGATCTGATGTCAGTAATGATATCCTTCACTCTGCATCCTCTTTTGAATCCATCTGGAATTTCTGGCAGTTCCCTGTCAACATATTGCTTGCAGCTGGTTTTGAACGATCTTCTGTAGAATTTTACTTGCGTATGATATTGCTCAATAATTTCTCCATTCTGTTGAATCACCTTTCTTTGGAGTGAGTACAAATATGGATCTTCTTTATGCCCTATAGCAATGTTCTTTAAGCTTCATCTTCAGATTTGCTTATAACATTTTCAAATACTTTAACCACAGTCTGATCTTAATATAATGTAATGGTAATTTATGCTTGATTATAAATAAGTAGGAAACTCTGGTGGCATAGTGGGTTAAGTGCTACATCAGCTAACCAAAATGTTGGCAGTTCAGATCCGCTAGGTGTTCCTTGGAAACTCTATGGGGCAGTTCTGCTCTGACCTCCAGGGTCACTATGAGTCAGACCCAACTCGACGGTAGTGGGTTTTTATTTTTTTATGAGTAAGTTCTGGGGGTCAGGTCTACCCTGGCCCCTAGAGTCGCCATGAGTCGGATCCGACTCGATGGCACTTGGCTGGCTAAGCAAGGAAAATGCTGATTTAGCTTAATATTCTACACTCCTGTATGTACAGTAAATCTTTTGTTGAAGATCATAGAAACTCAATTCCAAAATTGTTAAACCAAAAAGGGAATATTTTAGCTAACATAACCTGCATCTTCCAAAGATGAACTAGTTTCAGGTATGACTTAATTCAAGGTTTAATCACTGTCATCAGAAATGTGACCTTTTCCTTCAGTCCTTAGCTCTGACTTCCGCTTTTATGTTTACTTGATTCTCAGGTATGCTTTACCCACAAAGAATTAATACCAAACATAACTACATTCAGAACCTCTGGTTTATATCAGTCTTCCATCCAGCATCCTTCTCTTTTTCCTGGTTGTCCTAACCAAAGAGAAATAAAGCTTTAATTTGTCTAATATAGGTCACATGCAAACCTGGAAAATAATGTCTGTGGCCAGGGTGATTTAGTGCCCTGATTGTCCATGCTTGGGTTACCATTTAATCCCTCATTTTAGAGGATGGGACTAATGCTGACCAATAATGCATGGGCTGATAAAACTGAAGTTAGATGCCCAAAAGAAAATAAATTTCTATTTGTAGATGACATTCTTTTGTAAGCAGGAAATCCTAAGAAATTAACTATTACAGTTAGGAAATAGGTTCAAGTTTTCAAGACGCACAATCAATAGGCAAAAATCAATCACATTTCTGTATACTAGCAACAATTTGAAAACAAAATTATTTAAAATACCATCGGAAAGAATCAAATACTCAGATATGAACTTATTCAATAAATGTAAGACTTGTACAATAAAAATTACAAAAGATTGTTGAAAGAAATTTAAGAAGATCAGAATAAATAGAAAAATACCCTATGTTCATGGATCAGAAGACATAATAATTGTTAAGATGGCAATATACTCCAAATTGATCTGTATTTTCAGTACACGACCTATCTAAATTTCAGCTGGATTTTTTGCAGAAATTGACAAGTTTATCAAAACATTCGTACAGAAATGTAAGGGAGCTAGAATAGCCAAAGCAATCTTGAAAAAGAGGAACAAAGTAAGATGGCTCACACTTCCAAATTTCATAACTTACTACAAAGTTACAAAACAGTAACCAAAACAGTGCAGTGTTAGTGTAAAGATAGACTTATAGAGCAATAGAACAGAATTAAGAATACAAAAATAAACTATTACATTTCTGGTAAATCATTTTTTTATGATAAAATGGGGTAAATTGTTTTTACAACAGATGATGCTGGGTATCCAGATTCAAAATAGTGAACACTTCATTTTGGACATGTGTAACACACCATATAAAAATTAACTCAAAGTGGATCATAGACCTATATACAAAAGCTAATGCAATAAAACTCTTAAAATAAAACATGGCCTTGGTTTACATAATAGTTTTTCAGATGTGACACTAAAAGTACAAATAACAACAGAAAAAATAAATTAGTCAACATAGAAATAAAAAAAACTTAAATAATACTATCAAAAAAGTGAAAAGACAATCCACAGAATGGGAGAAAATTTTGGCAAATAGTGTGTCTGATAAGAAACTTACATCTAGAGATATGAAGTATTCTTACAATTCTACAATAAAGAGGCAATTAAAAAATGGAAAGAGATTTGAAGACAGTTCTCCAAAGAAGAAATACAGATGACCAATAAATACATAAAATGATGTTTCATGTCGTTAATCACTAAAGAAACAAACAAAATGCAAATCTGTTGCTGTGGAGTCGATTTCTAATTGCGGCAATCATGTAGGACACGGTACTACTACTGCCCCGTAGTGTTTCCAAGGAGTGGCTAGTAGATCTGAACTTCTGACCTTTTGGCTAGTAGCCAAGTTCTTTAAGAAAATGTGTATCAAAATCACAATGAGATACTATTTTACACCCACTAGGATGGCTGTGGAGCCCTGGTGGTAGTAAGACTGAAAATAGCAAATGCTGACAAGGAGGTAAAGAAATTAGAACCATTATTGCAGTGCAACAGGTTTCTCCTTAAATATGGCCTTTCTGGCCCTGGGCTTGTAGTTCTGCCAAGATGATTTGCTGTGCCACAATCTTGCAAAGGGATTGGAGAGTTTGCTGTGTCAATAACGTATGTAAAATCCTTACAAGGATCACAAAGTTTACTATCCACTCAAAGTGGATCATAGACCTATATACAAAAGCTAATGCAATAAAACTCTTAAAATAAAACATGGCCTTGGTTTACATAATAGTTTTTCAGATGTGACACTAAAAGTACAAATAACAACAGAAAAAATAAATTAGTCAACATAGAAATAAAAAAAACTTAAATAGCACTATCAAAAAAGTGAAAAGACAATCCACAGAATGGGAGAAAATTTTGGCAAGGTATGTAAAATCCTTACAGGGAATGGAGAGCTTACTGTCCAAACTAAGTGACTGTGGCCTACTGCCAAAGGAACTGATTGGTCAGCTTGTGGTCTTGGTGGGAGGACTAAGCTTATAATACAAAGGCTAATCTCACAGAGGTTGGTAGGGAAACCTCACTACTATCAAGATCTCCTTGGAGTAGAGCACATCTTTTGGACCTCAGGTTCCTGTGCTGAGAACCTCCTAGATCCAGTAGCGAGAGATCAGTAACACTGAAGACAGTAAGAGACTATGTGAGATAGCACAAGATGGCAGCAGTGCAAAGTAGCAGCGGCACGAGGTGACTGCAATGGACTTGCCAGCACACAAAGCGAGAGATCTGCCTTTGGGAAGGACACTTGCTGGTGTAGTAGGGTGACTCTGGGCACATGTTGACAGAGCTAAAGAGTTGTAATACTTGCTGGAGTGAGGCAAAGGCCAGATCCGAGCACAGCCTACGGGAGTAGGCTCAGGAAGGGCCCCAGCAGAGGAGGCCAAGAGCAAGACCTGCCTGTGGGCATGGCCAAGAAGCTGAGAGTTGTCTTGGTTGGAAGCTGTCATGATTGATGAACTGTATTCTGAGCAATTTCTTGTTACATCTAAGGTGATCCCCATCCTGGTTATTTCCCTAATAAACTGTTTAATAAACCATGAGTATGATCTGTAAGTTCTGGGTCACCTTTGCAACAAAGTATCAAACTCAGCAGAGAAGTAAAGAATGTCGTGGGAGGGACAGGGATGAGTAGTGTCAGAATTGGTGAAAAAGTGGAAAAACAGAGGTGTATCTAAGCTCTATCTCATAGGAATCAGCTTTCGGCTTCTGTTGATCCTCAGTTCACCTCACAAAGTTAGATGGCTTCTGATGCCACTAGTTTCTTAGTTATAATGCTGCCATGAGTCGGATCCGACCGGACAGCACTTGGCTTGGCTGGTAACAAAAATACCACCAGTGGATAGCTGTAATAGAAATTTATTTTCTTCACAGGTTAGGAGGCTAGAAGTCTGAATTCAGGATGCCATCTCCAGGGGAAGGCTTTCTGTTTCTGTCTGCTCTGAGGGCAGGTCTTTGTTGTGAGTCTTCTCCTTGTCTAGCTTATCCGCTCAGATACTCAGGTCCAAAGGACATGCTCTGCTCCAGATTCTTCTTGCTTGATGGTAATGAAGTCCCTTGCCTCTCTGCTTGTATCTCTCTTTCATATCTCAAAAGAGATTGACTCAAGATACAGCCTAATCCTGTAGATTATGTCCTGCCTCATTAGCATACCAAAACCCAAACCAAAGCCAGTGCCATTGAGTGGATTGTAACTCAGAGTGACCCTATAGAAGACAATAGAACTGTTCCTTAGAGCTTTCAAGGAATGCCTGGTGGACTTGAACTGCCAACCAACCTTCTGATTAGCAGATGTAGCACTTAACCACTATGCCACCAGGGTTTCCACTGACATCAAAGAGGGTAGGATTTACAACACAGGATTATTAGATCACAACACAGAAGACAGCCACACAGTACTGGGAATCATGGCGTACCCAAGTCAACACAAATTTTTTTGGTGGGGGGGACACAATTCAATCCGTAAATCCATAAGCAACTAGTTCACATTTATACATTACAAGAGGGAATGTAAAATGGTACAGCTACTTTGGAAAAGAGTTTAGTAGTTCCTCAAAAAGTTAAATGAAGAGTTACTGTATGACCCAGCAATTCTACTTCTAGTTATATACCCAAGAAAAATGGAAACATGTCCACGCAAAAACTTGTACATGAGTGTTCATAACAAAATTGTTCATATTAGCTAAAAGGTAGAAACAACCTAAACATCCATAAAAACTTATGAATACAGAAATCAAATGTGATATATCCATAGAATGTAATATTATTTAGCAATCAAAAGAAAGTACTAATACATGCTACAATAGACAAGAACCATGAAAGCACTGTGGTTATAATGCTAAATGAAAGAAACCAGTCACAAAACACCATATATCATATGATTCTGTTTATATATGTCTCGAAGAGACAATATACTGCTGTAGTCTCTTTTGAATGATCTTGAGCAAAATTTTACTTGTATGTGATGTTAATGATATTGTTCAATAATTTTCGCATTTGGTTGGATCACCTTTCTTAGAACTAGGCATAAATATGGATCTCTTCCAGTTGGTTAGCCAGGTAGCTGTCCTCTAAATTTCTTGGAATAGATGACTGGGCACTTCTAGTGCTGCACCCATTTGTTGAAACATTTCAGTTGATATTCCATCAACTCCTAGATCCTTGTTTTTCACCAGTACCTTCAGTGCAGCTTTGACTTCTTCCTTCAGTACCATCAGTTCCTGATCATATGCTGCTTCTTGAAATGATTGAACATCTGCCAGTTCTTTTGGGCATAATGACTCTGTGTATTCCTTCCATCTTCTTTGGATGCTTCCTGAGTCATTTAATATTTTCCCTGTAGAATCCTTCACTACCACAACTTGAGGCTTGAATTTTTTCTTCAGTTCTTTCAGTTGGAGAAATGCAGAGTGTGTTCTTCCCTTTTGGTTTTCTATTTCCAGCTCTTTGCATGTGTCATTGTCATACTTTATTTTATCCTCTCCAACCACCCTTTGAAATTTTCGGTCTTCCACTTTGTCATTTCTTCCCTTTTGCTTTAGCTGCTCAACATTCAAGAGCAAATTTCATAGTCTCTCTGACATCCAATTTTGTCTTTTCTTTCTTTCCTGTCTTTTTAATGACGTCTCGCTTTCCTCAGCACTATATTACAACAGTATATTGTATGCAGTATTTCTGTAACAGTATATTGACAACAAACTGCCAGAAATTCAAGCTGGATTCAGGAGAGAATGTGGAACCAGAGATATCATTGCTGATGTCAGATAAATCTGAGCTCAAAGCAGAGAATACTGGAAAGATGTTTAATTATGCTTTATTCGCTATGCAAAGGCATTTGACTGTGTGGATTATAACAAATTATGGATAACATTGTGGAGAGTGGGAACTCCAGAACTCTTTGTGTTCATGAGGAATACTTGCATCAAGAGGCAATTGTGTAAACCAAACAAGGTGACACTGCATGGTTTAAAGTCAGGAAAGGTGTGCATCAGGATTGTGTCCTTTCCCCACATGTTTTCAATCTGTGTGCCGAACAAATAATCTGAGAAGCTGGACTCTATGAAGAAGAATGAGGCATCAGGATTAGGGGAAGCCTCTTTAACAACCTACATTATACAGATGACACAACTCTGCTTGCTGGAAGTGATGAGGATTTGAAACACTTACTGATGAAGTTCAAAGATGACATGCTTCAGTATGAATTGCACCCCAACATCAAGAAAACAAACATCTTCACAACTGGACCAGTAAGCAGCATCTTGATAAATGGAGAAAGGATTGAGCTTGTCAAGGATTTCATTTTACCTGGGTCCACAATCAGCACCCATGGAAGCAGCAGTCAAGGAATCAGAAGATGCATTGCACTGGGAAAATCTACTGCGAAGTACCCCTTTAAAGTGTTGAAAAGTAAAGATGTCATCTTGAAGACTAAGGTGTGTCTGACTCAAGCCATGATATTTTAAGTTGCATCACATGCATATGAAAGCTGGACAATGAATAAGGAAGACAGAAGATGAATTGAGGCCTTTGAATTGTGGTTTTGGAGAATACTCAATATACCATGGACCGCCAAAAGACCAAAGATCTGTTCTGAAAGAGGTTCAACCAAAATGCTCCTTGGAAGCAAAGATGGCAAGACTGTGTCTTATGTACTTCAGACATGTTGTCAGGAAGGATCAGTCCCTAGAGAAGGACATCATGCTTGGTAGAGATCAGCAAAAAAGAGGAAGACCCCTAACAAGATGGATTGACACAGGAACTGCAACAGTGGACTTCAGCATAAAAACGATTGCATGGGACTGGGCAGTGTTTCATTCTGTTGTGCATAAGATCATTATGAGTTGGAACCAGTTCAACGGCACCTAACAATGACAAAAGAGACAACAAGCCTTAGTAACACAGTGGTTAATAGCTCAGTTGTTAACCAAAAGTTCAAAAGTCCAAATCCACCAGCCACTCCTTGGGAACCCTATGTGGCAGTCCTACTCTGTACTATAGGGTCGCTGTGAGTCAGAATTTAATGGGTAGCAATGGGTAGAATAGACCATTTATAGAGACAGAAATAGATTTTTGGTTGCCTAGGACAGAAATCCTGGTGGCGTAGTGGGTTAAGTGCTATGTCTGCTAACCATAAGGTCTGCAGTTCAGATCCACCAGGTGCTCCTTGGAAACTCTATGGGGCAGTTCTACTCTGACTTCTAGGGTCATTATGAGTCAGACTTGACTCAACAGCAGTGGGTTTTTATTTTAGGGCTGGAGTAAGGGGTGGGTGGGGAATGACTGCTAATGAGTATGTATTTCTTTGGGGGTATACAAAAATGCTTTAAAATTACATGGTGGTAAACCCTGTGACCTTGCTAAAAATATTTAATTGTATACTTGTTAAATGGGTAAATTGTATGAGATGTAACATATTTCAGTAAAACTGTTTAGATAAAAAAGAAATATAATCCTTTGCTTCTTATGGGAGAGAAATCCTTTAGAAGCAATTTACCAGGTTTCTTCTCCCAAGAAATAGCTGGTGGGGTTCAACCATTCACTCACTGTTCAGTTAGCAACCAACTTTAGTGGTTAGCAGCCAAGCACTTGACCATTGCACCACCAGGGCTCTAGTTTAGAGGATGGGGAAGTTTTGATACACCTCTTAATTTTGCAGATGGTTTGGCAATAGTGAGTGACTATCACTGGGGGTGCTCAGTGGTCATGTGTGAAGAAGGTCATTAATATTGACAATAACCTCTACCAACCAAAATCTATCCCAAGAGTAGAAGCCGGAACCATGAGAATATACTGCTTGGGATTAGGTTTGGCAGAAGAGTTACATGGTTGGTTGGCTCCAATTTGATTGTTTTCCTATTCTTTTTTCCTCTTTTTCACGTGTCTTATATTGGGCGTTTAAGATGGAAGAAAAGTATGTCCAAGCTGGAAACACTGTGACTAAATTTCTTTCTATTTCTAAGCTAGAATTTATTTGGATATCTTTTTATTTCAATTCATCACCCTTTAAGTGCAATAATTGTCTTCTTACAGATTACTTACACAATTTCACCAATACTATAACTCCTAACATTGTATTAAAAATGCCAAATAGAACTTTTCTTCTCACTCTAGTAGAAAGCCATTCTTTTTGAAATACACTATACATCTAGAACTTCCATTTCCTCTTTCTGTGGATTTTATTTTTAGATCTATATCTGTCTACCTTACCTACCTACGTATCCATCTGTCTTGGTCTTGAAGGAAAAGCTTTCTTCTCATAGTTTCCCAGCTAGTGCACCACAGCTCAGATTCCATGAATAAGTTTCTGGTATGCTGAGACATTCAGAAGTCTGACAAGTTCACAAACTTGCCACTGTGCACTTACTTACGTTGGCAGCACTGTACAAACAACTCTGTAAGGCTTCATAACCTTGGTATATCTGTGTCTCACAGCTGTATTTGTGTCAACAGGTGGCAGTGGCTTGCTGAGTGGCATTCATTATTGTCATTGCATGTTTTTGTGTGCCATTTCAAGAATGTCAATGCTACAGTTAGAGCAATGAACAAACATTAAATTTATTGTTAAATTTGACAAAAGTGGACATGAAATCAGGGACATGTTAGTCCCAGTTTATGGGAATAATGCCATGAAGAAAATGACAGTGTGCAAATGGATTATATGTTTTTCTGATGGGAAAGAAAGCATCACTGATGAAGAGAGGTCAGGGTGGACAGTAACAAGCAGGACTTATGAAAACATTGCAGAAATTTGTAACACATGGGCAAGTAGTAAACCAAGTTTACTATTTTGAAGTGCTAAAAAGGCTTCATGAAAAAGTTAGATGAAAGTGACCTAAACTTTTCGCCAGTGACTCATGGCTCTTGCATCATGAGAATGCAGCAGCTCACACAGCACTGTCTGTAAGGGAGTTTTAGCCAATAAACGAATAACTGTATTGGAACACTCTACCAGCTCACCTGATCTGGCTCTCAGTGACTTTTTTCTTTACCTGAAGATAAAAGAAATATTGAAAGGGAGACATTTTGATGACATTTAGGACACCAAGGGTAATACAATGACAGCTCTGATGGCCACTCCAGAAAAAGAGTTCCAAAATTGCTTTGAAGGGTGGACTAGGTGCTAGTGTCATTGCACAGCTTCCCAAGGGGAGGACTTCGAAAGCAACTGCAGTGATATTCAGCAATGAGTTATGTAGCACTTTTTCTAGGATGAGTTTGCAAACTTAATTGTCAGAACTCATATCCTTGTACCCCAGTGTACAGCAGGGAGGCACTTGAAATAATCAGACACATGACCAATCTCCTCTGTCCACAAGCAGCCTTATCTGATTACCTCAGAGATTGGTACAATGTTATCACTTTTTATATGTGCTAAAACATGACAAATTTTGAAAAGTACTTGTCTATCCAAATCTTTATTTTGCCATTCTAAAAAAGACCAGACTCAATTGCTATTAAGTCAGTTCCAACTCCCGGTGACCCTATAGGAGAGAGTAAACCTTTCCCCATAGGGTTTCCAAGAAGGCTGGTGAATTTGAACTACAGACCTTTTGCTTAGCAGCTAAAGCTCTTAACCCCTGTTGTCACCAGGGCTCCTATTTTGCCATTAATAAATGAAATTTCTTGGCTCTGTTCATTAGCTAGTTGATCTCAGTCAAATCTCCCCAGACAGACAGTAGAGGACAAAATGATGATCAAAGCCCAAATCTAATTCCAAATGTATGGAATTAGGACATGTTGGCCTAGTATGACTTCAACGAAATCAGATAGAATTATTGTTATTCCTTATTATTTTTGCATAATTCCCCGCTGTGGTGCATATGCTTTCAGCTTGTACCACTACCAGAGCTTGGTGGTTTCTACCCTACTTATTCAGTGTTTCACTGGAACTTCTACGTACTCCCAGAGTGAAATGCACCCTTAGTGATATTAGTTCCATTTTCTCTTCCCTTTTCAGTTTTTTTTTCCCTCCTGATTGTTACTATTTTAATCAGATTGAGAAAGTTAGCAGTAGTGCTGGTGGTGGTGGCAAAGGGTGATGCAGTGATTCAATTTTAGCACTGAGTAACTGAAAGGGCGGTAACAGTGCGGTGGAAAATGCTCTCCAGGTGTATTTTTTCTGAGCTGGGGAGATGGAAGGGGATATGTAAACCCTTAATGCAGATTGGGAGGGAAGGAGGGAGTAGATGCATCATTGGTATGTATATCCCTCCGGTTTTTCTTTGCTCCAAGCTCTGCACTGTTTGGCAAACAGTGTTTCACATAACCCTGTGATGTAATACTACTTCAGTTCTGTGGCTGAGAGAGTTGAGGTATAGCAGTCTGACCAAGGTCTTACTTGGATTCAAATGAGATTTGCCTATCTCCCAAAGCTACCAGTTTAAACACCTATCTCTAAGGCATTAATAATTTTAAGGATATGTGGTAGGTTTTAGTGATTAAAAGTTTCTAAGAGAAAAGAGGAAGTCCAAGATATGATGCAAGTCCAAGATATCTATAATGGGAGGAATAGTTGGTATGACTGGAGCCTTGGTGGCACAGTGGTTAAGAGCTATGGATGCTAACCAAAAGGTCAGCAGTTCAAATCCACCAGGCACTCCTTGACACCCTGTGGGACAGTTCTATTCTGTGCTGTAGGGTCTCTATGAGTCAGAATTGGCTTGACAGCAATAAATATTTATTAGTAAGTATTTGTAACTCCTTTTCCTTGTAACTGAGTTTAAATATTGATCCACCCAATCAAGGCAGGTTACTTACTAGTAAATATTAGAACAAGATCATCAGGAGGCATGAGTTGGCTTCTTCTTTTGTTCTGGTCAAGGGAGGGAATGGCAGTAGTACGTGACAATCTAGGTCAAAATACAGGTGGATGTAAGGAATTTTCTTGAGAGTATTCAGTTTGTAGTCTACATTATTTCTCACTTATACAGAGCATCATTTTTCAGTGTCAGGTGACTAGTTACTTTGTATTTGATTCCTAGCCTATAGTCAAGCATGAAGCCGCCTACCTTGAATGGTTCATGTAAACACAAAACAATCGCTATTTGACTCAGATCATGTTGTCTTTGTTTGGCTCAAATTCATGGAAAATGTATTAATTATACAAAAAGATGGAAAAAGACATTTCCCATATGTTTGTGTTTGATTTTTGAATGAAATACATGAAGCTGGATCTAGCTTCAGCCATTTGATCATGTCTAATCAGAAGTCACTGTCCTCAATTCAGCTTTGCTTCAGTCATTACATACTGTGTTCTCTGCAGTATTTCAGCTGATTGTGTGTCCTGATGGCTCACTCTTCAGGTGACTTCTTTTCATTAAGGCTCTCTGTGAAAACTGAGGTGGGATATAAAATCGAAAGAGGCATCTGACTTAAAGAAAAATGGCTGAATTCCATGATGGAGCTCACAAAGTTGAGTCTCACTGGCAACACAAGAATAAAAAGAGATCCACCCTGAGATCTCCACTAAAAGACTGCAATTGATGGTTCAGGAGCCTCAGGGTTCCCCTGGGAGCGTGGCCCCTGGCCCTTATGCTGCCCCTGTCCATAAATCATAATGGAGGTCTACTTTTCAGACAGGAATAGATTGGACTTGGCGGCACAGAGTGACGGTATCATGTGTGCACCTTATGGTTATATGCATCTATAGGATGTCCTGTTGACCACTTACTGGAGGCGGGGAAGTGGGTGGAGAGGAGGGGATAGGAGATTGTTTGCAGGACAAGACATGTATGGAGCAGAGAGGAAGTGTGTGCTGTCACCGGGCAGGGAGAGCACTGTGAGCTGCATACAGGTGGGCATGCAAATTTATATGGGAATGTACATTTTCATTCAATCATAATACAAAAAAGAAAAAGAAAAATGGCTGAACTAATGCTGAACGCCCAGTATAACTTTTTATACAAATTCAAACCCTGTTGCTTAGTTGGGAACAAACGCTATCATTAAGAAAATGATTTCTTTGTGATCAGGCTAAAAATGTGTCTGCTACATGTCCTGGGGTCTGTAACAAGAACCTTTTACGAGGTCTTTGTTTAAAATTTCCCCACGATATCTTATGCCATCTGTTCCTGAAGTAACCACATGCCAGCATCATACCATTTTGTGAAAGTCATGAGACCATCCTTCCACCCTCCACACCCCCAACAAACACCCAAGCCAAGCCAAATCATTTGCCGTTGAATAGATTTTGACCCATAGTGACCCTATATGACAGGGTGGAACTGCCCCACAGGGCTTCTAAAAAGTGGCTGGTGGATTTGAACTGCTGACTTTTTGGTTAACAGCTGGAGCATTTAATGGCTTGCAATTATGTCCTTTAACCAATCAATGTAACCAATGATGTTAAAAATCATGCTTTGCTTTGTTCTGCCTTTTGTTGACCTCAGCCACGGTAAATCAATCAATATTACATTGTTGGTCCTTGGTTCAACAATATAAATTTTGCCTGGATGCATACAAATCTTCAGAGTATTTAATTTTGCTCTGTGAAACCTAACATTTCCCCAATTTAAACTGTACCTTGCCTTTAATAAACCACTTTACTTATGCTTTAACAAAGCAGTTTTTACTTTGACAAAACAACCACCACAAGAAGAGAGTAGTAGACTGCTTTTGTATATTTTTCAAAAGTCTTTCTTTTCAAGATTAGTTGCAGAGACTACCAAGAAAAGCTAATTTGATCAATGCACAAAATTTTTCATGTTGCTTAAAACAAAAGGAAATTGCAACCTTTAAAAGCTATGAAAATTATAGGTAATATATTTTTTACTGCTTGCAAAATAACTTATCTTCGTGATACTGACATTTTATAGTATAAAATAAGTTTAATGTCTGTTATTAGAGCATATTAAAATAGTGTGTGACAATGTAAAATTGCTTGTAATTCAGAATATTCTATTATGGGAGAGTTCCTTACCAATTAAGAAAAAGCTAGGAATATTTTTATATAAAATAACCTTTGGGTAGGTAATGATAATTTTATTTCATATTTCTTATTAAATTTAAATATATATATATATAATATACAATTCAATAATTTGCCTGGGCATAAGTAAGCATTAGCAAAACCTAGCATATGTATTAATATTGTATTCTTTGATAGGAGGTAGATTTGGTAAGAAACTTATTTTCCATAGAAGTGGCTCTAAAGTTTATCGCTTTCTCCATGATCTCTACTTATTTCATAATATTTCTTATTTGCTGCTCTCTTTTTTTGCTTTTAATTACTAGTTTGCAGTGAGTTCCTAGAGACAAGATACTGATCATTGTTTTCTGTCCATCCGTGACATTAGCAGCTTGCATTACCTAGAAACCATTATCAAGTAAGTGTGCTGTCTCTAAAATGAGTAGGTTGATTGTGGTTTGAACTTCTTTTAATAGAAAATAAACCTTTGTTGAACCAGATTCCATAATCATTTTGTAAAAAATTGTGGGTTTGTTTAAGATATACATATATGTACTTCCATTTCTTACCAGTACCTGAGAGAATACTGCAATTTACGCTGAATATGTAGTCTTATGACTGATGCTGTTTGAAACAGGCTTTTAAATAGAATGTTATCTGTGCATAAGCATACCATTGATCAGGCTACTGAATTCTGGTTATATATGCAAAATTACTGTGAGAGAAGACACAGTTGGGAATAGTTTGTAATTTCAATATAAAGCTGGCTAAAATATTCATTATTATGACAAGTTTATTTTTGTCTTCTAAACTTCTGTTTAATCAGCAAAAGATTTGTGGACATAAGAATAAATAATATTATGTTAACTAATACAGGAAATAGCTTCCAGGTGTACAATTTGTGGGCAGAAATTGTCTCACCATGGTTGAACATTATTTTCCCCTTTTCAATATTTTGTTGTTCTTTAAGAGAAAGTTTACATTGGATTGTAATTTATCGTACAAAAACTCACACACACATTGCTATGCAATTCTAGCTGCTTTCCCCACACTGTGACAGCACACTCCTCCTTTCTACCTTGTTGTTACCCATATCCATTCAGCTAGCTCCTGTTCCCCTCTGCCCTCTCATCTCATCCAGGGACAGAAGCTGCCCACTTAGTCTCCTGTATCTACTTAAACCAAGAAGCATATTCTTCACCAGTATCCTTTTATGTCTTATAGTCTAGTCCAGTTTTTGTCTGAAGAATTGACTTTAGGAGTGGTTTCAGTTTGGGGCTAACAGAGAGTCTGGGGGCCATGTCTTCCAGGGACCCTCCAGTCTATTGGACTATCAAGTCTGGCCTTTTTAATAGAGTTTGAGTTCTGCACCCCATTTTTTCCCCAGCTACAGGGACTCTTTGTTGTGTTCCCTGTCAGGGCAGTCATTGGCTTTGGGAATGGTTTCAGTTCTGGTCTAACAGAGTTCAGAGGCCATGTCTTCTGGGGTCCCTTCAATCTCAGTCAGACTATTAAGTCTAGTCTCCTTGTTAAATTTGGGTTCTGTACCCCAGCTTCTCTTCTGCTGTGTTGGAGATTCTCTGTTTTGTTCCCTGTCACCAGGTACCATCTTGTTCTGGTCTCAGGCTAATGTAATCTCTGCTTTACATGGCCATTTTTGTCTCCTGGGCTCATATTTTCCTCTTGTCTTTGGTGTTCTTCATTCTCCTTTTCTCCAGGTGGTTGAGACCAATTGATGCTATTTAAATGGCAGTTTTTAAGACTCTGGACACCACTCACCAAAGTGAAATGCAGAAATTTTCTTAATACATTTTATTATACCAATTGATCTAGATGTCCCCTGAAACCATAGTCCCCAGGCCATCCCTAAAACTCCTTAATAATACAATAAAACCAAAAACCCAGATCCATTGCCAGAATATGATGAGCCAAGCCAAGTGCCGTCGAGTCGGATCCGCTTAAAAGAATCTGAGCAGAGTCCCAATGAATGTACACATAGAAATGCTTATTGCTGCTAGCAGTGACACAGTATAACTCAGTGAGTGAGAATTTTGGAGCCAGAGATACTCTGGTCTGAATCTTGTCTCCACCACTAACTAGCTGAGTGACTGTGGGCAAGGTACGGAATCTTGTTGAGCTTCTATTTCTGTATCTACAAAATCTAGATATTACTTCTACATATGTTGTGTGGCTGTTCGGAGGATTGAGTAAACCCATGTTGGGATAGTACTTAGGACAGCACCGGGCATATGGTTAAGTGCTCAAAAATAAAAATTAAACCAAACTCATTGCCTTCCAATCAATTCCAATGCATAGAGACCATATAGGACAGAGTAGAATTGCCCCATAGAGTTTCCAAGAAGTGCCTGGTGGATTCAAACTGCTGACCTTTTGGTTAGCAGTTATAGCACTTAGCCACTATACCACAAGGGTTTCCAGTGATCCTATATAGTACCTAGTTTTCTTTCTATTATATTTACCAGCTAGCTCAAGCAATATTTTGTATTTCAGGCAGTGGCACCACAATTACCCCCTCCGTCACAGCCCTTTCCAATTCACCCCTGGGAGAACCAGACACAGCACCCTGTTCTGCTAACACCACATCATCTATTCAGTAAAAACAAAACAAAAACAAACAGACAAAAACTTCGGCTTTATATTTCACATGTGAGATGGAGACTAAGAACAAGCAATTATTGGCTAATCAGGTGGTTTTTCACTGTTCCTAGGGATAAAAGTATACATATAGCCACAAGTATCTGTAGATCAGGGCTCAGTAAACCTTTCTGGAAAAAGTCCAAGTAGTAAATAGTTTAGGCTTTGGGAGCTAGAAGGTTTCTGTCACAACTCTTCAGCTCTGCCATTGTAGGGTAACAGTGCCCTGGACAATATATAAATGAATGAGTAATGCTGGTTGTAAGAAAACTTTATTTACAAAGAAAGTCCCTTGGGCCATAGTTTGTTGATCCCTGCTACAGCACATGTTAATGGCTGTATATTATTTCTATGTCATATAAAAGTAGACCTTACTGAGGCCAGGTCTCACTGATTCTATTTTGTTCGTATGTAATATTGATGTACATAAAGATACAGAGTTGGGACTCAATAAACATTCTGAACAAATAATGATACAAAAATCACAAGAAGTAGCCCAACCAATTATGTATTGTTGAAGGATACATGTTACATAGTTTTTATGGTCTGTGAAAAAAAAAAGGAAACCCTGGTGGCATACTGGTTAAGTGCCACATTTGCTAACCAAAAGGTTGGCAGTTTGAATCTACCAGGCAGTCCTTGGAAACTCTATGGAGCAACTCTCCTCTGCCCTATAGGGTTGATATGAGTCAGAATCAACTCATAAGCACTCGGTTTCAGTTTTTCTTTTGGTATAAAAATAAAGGTACATGATAGGTTTGGAAACTCTGGTGCCATAGTGATTAAGTGCTACCGCTGCTAACCAAAAGGTTGGCAGTTGAAATCCACCAGGCGCCCCTTGGAAACTCTATGGGGCCATTCTACTCTGTTCTATGGGATTAGTATGAGCCAGAATTGACTCAACAGCCATGAGTTTATTTAATAGATTAAATTAGCAGTCCCAGTGACACAGTGGTTAAAAACTTGGCTGCTAACCAAAAAGTTGGCAGTTTGAATCACCAGCCATTCCTTGGAAACCCTATGAGTCAGTTCTACTCTGTCCTGTAACATCACTGTGAGTTGGAATCGACTCGGTGGCAATAAATTTGTTTGCCAAGTGCCGTCGAGTCGGCACTTGTTTTTTTGTTTATGTTATATATATATTTGTTAAAGTGTGTGTATGTGGTAAGCCTTTCTTCTAACAAAATGCAGAAACTCAGTATATGAAAGAGATACAGAGCTGTTCTCGTTCAGACAAAAACATGATTCTGCATTGGTGCTTTGAAGGCATATGTTGTTAATATGTAGAATTCCTAGGCATCCTTGGTGCTTACCTTGAAAACCTCTGGTCTATATCAGTGAACATGCAAAGGCCTCCACGTAAGAGATAAATGAGAACATTTTTGAAATGTGTTGGGTGGGACCTAGGTTATTATTTGCTTTGCTTTTTAGTACAAGAGACCATAGATTATTAAAATACATGGTGTCCATCTGCAAATATGCCTAATGACTTGTGATTGAAAGGTATGCCAATGTGTTCAAGAAATAAAATTTTACATTATAAAAATACTATTTTGACCTACAAAATTCTTTAAAACTAGAAAAAAATTAGCCATGCTTTAAAGAGGCCACATATATTTATGTATATGTGTGTGCACATGCACGCATATATACACAACCATTTGGTCCAGCTAAAACACTCTTTTGGCTGGTTACATTTTTTGTCTTTACTGAAACTGAGCTGTCCTCAGAGGATGTGGTTCACTGTATTCCTCTAAAGAAAAACAATAGTGTCTTTATTTAGTATTTCAGGACAGGTATGTCTCCTGTCTCCCTATTTGCACTTCTGGACCATGACTTGCCTTTTTCATTATTTGTTTCTTTGAATACCACACTATGTGGCCTTTCCTACCTTCTTGTTGCTACTTCTTTAGATTTCTCGGTCACTCCTTTTCATTCACTGAAGAATTTATTACCTAGTTCGTATTCTTCTTTCACACTCCAACTGCTTTTATCATTCTTGGCAGTTTCGACAGCCTCATGGCCAAAAACTCACTCTGAGTTTTTTGACCTGTTCTCATCTCCATTGACCTGTTCTTCCACTCCACGGCATCCAGCCTGGCTCACAGCCTGAACCAAGTCCTCAAAAGTTGCACTAAGTACAAAATAAAAAGCACAGTCATACCACTCCCCGACTACAGCCTTCTTTCTTTACAGAATGGCTTCTCTAATCCTCGTACTGGAACAACTATAACCCCCAATCCATTATTTCTATTGAGGGTTTTTTATCCTCTCTTGTCTTCACTTTCCTTCCTACTGAGACTAATTCCATTGGTTCCTGTATATATGTATTCTTTTGAAAGCAATCTCACATTAGTTCTGTGCCCCATCTTGCTCAATTGTGTTTGCCATGGAAAAAACAAAAGCAAAATCTGGTGAAACCAACCCCTTGCCTTTTCCATTCCTGCATCACAGCCACTTAACTTTGCTGGAAAAGATCACAAAATTAGGCAGGTTGCTTTCTCCCTATCTTCATTATTTCAACCTTAAACGGACTTTAAGCATTGCTTGGTAACTTTGTAGTATTCCAGTTTCCAAAGGAACTTTCTCTCTCTTCCACCTTACTCTAGTCTTTTTTGGTTTCTTGCTCCTTTCTGTGAGCTTATGACCTCATCTTACAGTTTCCTAAGGAACATGGTAAGCATCGAGTGGAAATTCTTTCTTCTTCCCACCACCCAGTTATGAACCTACTGCATCTCTTCTTCTCACAGTTATGACTTAGGGAGGGTCTTTCCTCCTACTGAGGATAATTTCTCTGTGTGTACTCTTTGTTTAATCTACTAGAAAATTAAGTTCCATGAGGGCAGAGATGATGTTTCTTTGGTTTTTACTATAGATAGACCTCATTCCTCATACAATGCTTGGCAGAATATATTTTTCTATGTATTAGTTGTATTTGTGCATACGTGTGTGTGTTTGAGAGAGAGAGAGAGGAAATGTCAAGGGAGATCACTCACATTATATCTCTTGGCTTATTCCAGAAAATTCAACAACTCAGACCCTTTCCATTGCCCTCTGATATTTTAACTGAATAACTTTCAAAGATGATGGCATCCTGAGCTACAATGATAGCCTTTCATTTCAAGAAAAGTGCCAGGTAATCAGCTTATCATGCAGAAAAGACAGAGAAATTATTCCTACTCTTCTGTAGAAATCAAAACTGCTGAGTATAACATTCTATATAGAGTAAGAATAATAAGCCTGTAACGTACTCACCGAGCTCTGAAATTGCATTCATTTGGAGCATTAATTTTCCAGAATTATTTCAGTTGGTTCTAACATTAATAAAAATGCACTACCTGGTTTAATAATTTGGGAGGGAAAAAGAATTAATCTGGCTCCCAATCTACACCTTGAGTATGTGAGCACTGCTAAGCATGTAAGTGAATCTCACAATGATTAAGTGTTCCCCTTACATGCAATTCAAATAGAAGTGAAAATCTGAGGTGACTAGGTTTTCTTTAAATACGAAACCTGGGCCATAAAAGTATGTTATGCTTTTCTAAAACCTTGAGTTGGAACTGTTTAGATGACTTATTCCATTTCTGGAAATCTGCTTAAAGACGTTGCTGAAGACCTGAGGTCAACAGAAACTGAAGCACCAAATAGATGGGCTGGATTATAAAAACATGGAAGGAAGTGAGGTTCTATGAAGCCAAGAGAATAGGCAAGTTCTAGAAAGAGGCAAGGAGTGCAACATGATAGTCCCCAAAAGTTAGTGGTTAAAAATGGAACTGGCAGGGGCAGAGTCAAGATGGCAGACGAAGCACCTGTCTCCCTAAATCCCTCTGGAAACCAAGACATTAATTGATACTTAAACAGAGCCTTCTGGACACCTAGTGAGCCCTGGGATGCAGCATAGGGCTGTTAATTTGGACTTCGTACCACTGAATGCAAAATCTCCTGTGTTTCACTGAACCCACTCTCAGTGAGTGTGGGTTTGCACAGACTGAAGGTAACTCACCATTTTAAGTATTTTTCCTCTGTCTTAGCCAGTTTCCTCTGTTAAGCTGGGACTTGACTAGCTGGGACTTGACTAGCCGTTAATCTCAGATGCACTGCTGATGGGATGGGCAAGCACAACTGCCATATTTTGAAAGCCCAGCTTTGGACTTTGTGCATGTCAGCACCTTTGGGCGCTCTTTCTGCCTCCACCGTATACTAGCCAGTACTGAGGTGGTGACAAGCTTGTGTGGGACGCCATCTTGATCCATTGGGAGGCACTTACACCCATACGGAGGACCCAGCTGGACTTAGTTCCTAGGCTTGGAGGCAGCATCTGCTTGGGGGAGAGTGCTTTCCTGGCAGAAAAGCAGTAATTCACACAGTGTTGCATACAGCCGGGGCCCTGCAACAGAGGCTGTGGACTCTGCATCTCGGCACCTTTGCCCTCTCTTTCTGCCAACAGCCTGGTGCCAGCCAGGTGAGCTTGTGTGGCATACCATCTTGTTCCACTGGGAGGAGGAAACACGTATATGGAAGCCTCAGCTGGACTTAATTCTTGAGCTGGGAGGCAGTACCTGCCCAGTGGAGAGGGCTTTTCTGGAAGAAAATCAGTATTCTACACAGTGTCACCTATAGCTGGGGCCGACAGCAGAGGGCACCAGGACAGTAGCCTTTCTGTATTTTGAACTAGTTTATAATATCTGAGGTTCGATACAGAGGTGCTTACTTTGCCAGCTGGGAAGAGGAACATATACTCCTGAATACCTGACAGACTTCGGAAGTTGTCAGATACTGTTTACCTCTGATATTAAGATGGCCTAGAGAAACAACTGCAGCCCATCCTCACAGTATTTCTCCCAGCCTCTATTGACTCACATGATGCCCCAAAAGCACAAACTCTGGAGAAAACCATAACCAAAAATCACACATGACTTCAGAAGGCCCCCAAAAGAAACCACTTCAGAACTTCCTAGACAAAGAAGCTGTTGTGAAACAAACAGAAGGTGAATACAAAAGGATTATATATAGTGCCCTCCTAGACCTTATACAAAATACAGCAGAGCGAAACGAAAAATTAAGGAAGCTGTTCGATCTGATGAAACACTAGTACTCTGAAATCCAACAGATCAAGAACAAAATCAAAGACATAGAAACTTCAATTCAAAGCCAACAAAACAGCATGGAACAAATGGAAAAGAGAATTTCTGATTTGGAAGATCAATCTACTGACTCCAAGATCTATAAGGAGAAATCAGAAAAAAGAAACAAGAAAAAGGAAGAAGCATTAAGAAGCATGTGGGACTCTATTAAGAGGAACAATTGAAGATTAATTGGAGTTCCTGAACAGGGTGAGACACCTGAGAACACAGAGTATTGTTGCTGAGCTGATGACAGAAAACTTCACCAAAATTATGAAAGAAGAGACTATAGATGTTCAAGATGTGTACTGAATGCCACTGAACATAGATCTCAAAAGAAAGACTCCAAGACATATTATAATCAAGCTTTCAAAAGGGAAACATAAGCAGAGATTCTTAAAGGCAGCAATACTCAAAGCAAAGCTAACATTCAGAGGGAAACCCTATAGGTTTTCATCGGATTTCTCAGCAGAAACCATGCTGGTATGGAGACAGTGGCATGACACCTTCAAAGCCTTGAAGGAGAAGAACTTCCAACCAAGAATTATATATCCTGAGAAACTATCTTTCAAATACAAAAATGAAATGAAGACGTTTTCAGATAAACAAAAACTCAGAGACTCTGTAAAAACCAAAACAAAGATACAAGAAATACTGAAACAATCTCTTGGCTTAGAAGAACAAAACCACTGACTTTATATTTCAGAAGCAAATACAGAACACATCACCCAGAATCCTACTCAATTAGGGAAGGCTCCAAACTCAATCAAAGCTATAGTAGTGAAAGAAATGATCCAGTGATCATATCATGAAAACTATGATGTCATCATATTAAAAACAGGGTGTACTACACTCATTATAGTCTTTTCACATACAGAGGAAGTTGATAAGAATGCAAGTAATTGAAATTGGGTTTATACAAAGTTGACTAAGGGGGATCTTAGGGGATGCCATAAAGCACAATAAAAATGCAACATATCAAATCAAGAAACATACCACAGGAGTCTCAACAACAAACCCAACCCTAAAAAAGGTGAAAAATCAACAGAAAGGAGAAAATCCGAGAACAGATTAATAAGAACAACAGAGAAAACATCAACACAAAAATAAACATATCACAGTGGCAGGGCTGAACACATACCTATCAATAAGCACATTGAATGTGAATGGACTGAACGCTTCAGTAAAGAGACATCAAATGACTTCTTAGATCAAAAGACACAACCCGTCAATAGGATGCCTACAAGAAACTCACCTTAGACTTAAAGATATGAACAAACAGAAAATTAAAGGATGGAAGAATATATATCAAGCTAACAATGAACAAAGAAGAGCAAGTGTGGCAATTCAAATCTCAGATAAAATAGATTTTAATGTAAAATCCACCATCGTTGACGAGGCTAGACACTATTACTGAAAGGTTCAGTACACAGACAGGACTTCACAATATTAAATATTTATGCACCTAATATCAGAGCACCTAAATACATCGAACAAACACTGACTACACTCAAAAAGGAGATACATCACTCGACAGTAATAGTGGGAGACTTCAACACTCCACTCTCAATATTGGACTGATCATCTAGAAAAAAGCTCAATAAAGACACAGAAGACCTTATTGCCACAATTAAGCAACTAGACCTTATCGACATATACAGAACTTTCTATCCATCGGCAGACAACTACGGCTTATTCTCCAGTGCACATGGAACATTCTCCAGAATAGATCATGTGCTAGGACATAAAGCGATTCTCAACAAAATGCATGCCATTGAATTCATGCAAAGCATCTTCTCAGAACACAAAGCCATAAAAGTCAAAATCAATAGCAGAAAAAGCATAGATGGAATGTGGGACTCATGGAAACTGAACAACATCTTGCTCAAGAGCCCGTGGGTTCCAGAAGAAATCAAGGATGAAATAAATAAGTTCATGGATTCCAATGAGAGTGAAAACACTTCCTCCCAGAACCTATGGGATGCAGCCAAAACAGTGCTCAGAGGTGAGTTTATCTCCATAAATGCACATATCTGGAAAGAAGAAAGAAATCAAATCAAAGAACTAGCCCTACAGCTTGAACAAATAGAGAGAGAACAACAAAGGAACCCCTCAGTCACCAGAAGAAAACAGATAACGATTAGAGCAGAATTAAATGAATTAGAGAATAGAAGAACAATTGAAAAAATTGAAAAGACTCAAAGCTGGATTTTTGAAAACATCAACAAAAACGACAAACCATTGGCTAAACTTCTTAAAGAAAAACAGGAAAGGAAACAAATAACCCAAGTAAGAAATGAGAGGGGAGTTGTCCAACAGAAATCAACAGATCCAACAGAAATCAAAAATATCATAACAGAATACTATGAAAGACTGTTGTCTAACAAATTTGAAATAAAAAATATCATAACAGAATACTATGAAAGACTTTTGTCTAACAAATTTGAAAACCTAGAGGAAATGGACAAATTCCTTGATTCACATCACCTACCCAAATTATCACAAGGTGAAGCAGAACAACTTAATAAACCCATCACAAAGGAAGAGATTGAAAAAGTCATCCCAAAACTACCAACCAAAAAAAGCCTGGGCCCAGATGGCTTCACCGCAGACTTCTACCAAGCTGTTAGAGAAGCATTATCTCAAATACAACTGAGACTACTTCACAGTATAGAAAGGGATGGAATACTCCCCAATTCATTCTGTGAAGCCAGCAAAACCCTGATACCAAAGCCAGGGAAAGACCCAACAAAAAGGAGAACTGCAGACCAATATCACTCATGAATCTACATACAAAAAATCTTTCACAAAATTCTTTCCAATAGAATTCAACAGCATATCAAAAAATTATCCATCGTCACCAAGTTAGGTTCATACCAGGGATGCACGATGCACAGCTGGTTCAACATCAGAAAAGCAATTAATGTGATCAACCACATAAATAACACAAAAGACAAGAATCACCTGATCTTGTCTATTGATGCGGAAAAGGCATTTGATAAAGTCCAATACCCATTCATGCTAAAAAATCTCAGCAAAACATAAATAGATGGAAAATTCCTCGATGCAATAAGGACCATTTATGCAAAACTTACTGCCTACGTCATCCTGAATGGAGAGAGACTGAAACAGTTTCCCTTGAGAACAGGAACTAGACAAGGATGCCCACTGTCACTTCTCCTATTCAACACTGGTCTAGAAGTTCTAGCCAGAGCAATTAGACAAGACCAAGTAATAAAGGGCATCTGCATTGGCAAAGAAGTAAAAATCTCCCTGTTTGCAGATGATATGATTGTATATGCAGAGAACTCTAAGGAATTCATACGCAAACTTCTCAAACTGATAGAAGAGTTCAGCAAAGTCTCAGGATACAAGATAAACATAAGTAAATCAGTGGGATTCTTAAATACCAACAACGAGATTATTTAGGAAGAAATCAAGTCAATACCATTTTCTACAGCCCCTAAGAACATACAGTACCTAGGAATAAATCTAACCAGAGAAACAACAGACTTTTACAAAGAGAACTACAAGTCCTTGCTACAAGAAACTAAGAGAGATTTATATAAATGCAGAAAACTACCCTGCTCGTGAATAGGAAGGCTTAAGATTGTGATAACTCCTATTTTGTTATAAGCAATCTACTTACATAATGCAATCCCAATACAAATTCCAGTGACATTTTTTAATGAGATGGAGAAACAAATCACCATCTTTGTTTGGAAACAGAAGAAGCCCCGGATAAGTAAAGCGCTACTCAAGAAGAACACACTGGGAGGCCTCCCACAACCTGACTTTCAAACCTAGTACACTGCCACAGTAGTCAATACAGTCTGGTACTGGTATAAAAAGAGACAGATAGATCAGTGAAACAGAAGTGAGACCCTAGAGATAACATCATCTTCCTGTGAACAGGTGATATTCAACAAAGGCCTGAAGACATTACAACAATCTCTTCAACAAATGGTGCTGGCAAAATTGGATATCCATCTGCAAAACAATGAAACAAGACCCATATCTTACACTTTCTACAAAAACCAACTGAAACTGGATAAGAGACCTAAATATCAAATCTAAAATGATAAAGCTCGTCCAAGAAAAAGTAGTAACTGCAATGGAAGTTTTAATACACAACATAGACAGACTTCAAAATTTGTCAAACAAACCATAATGATCAAAAGACAAAATAGATAAAAGAAAACTATTAAGAATCAAACACTTCTGCTCATCCAAAGACTATTAATAGAATGAAAAGGCCACCTACAGAATGGGAAAAAATATTTGGCAACTATATGTCAGACTGATGCCTGATCTCTATAATCTATAAGGTACCACAAAATATCAATTAGAAAAATGTAAATCATTGAATTAAACAATGGGCAAAGGAGATCGACAGATCCTTCTCTAAACAGGAGATCCAGGCAGCCAAATAACAGATGTGGACATGCTTATGATCATTAGCTATTAAAGTAATTCAAATCAATACTACAGTGAGATACCATCCCACCCCAACAAGGTTCCCCATGGTCCAAAAAACTCAAAACAACAAATGCTGGAGAGGATGTGGAGAAATTAGAACTCTCCTACACTGTTCGTGGGATTGCAACCTCTTTGGAGAACAATCTGTCACTTCCTTAAAAAGCTGGATCTAGATACACCATTTGACCCAGTAATTCCACTGCTTGGAATATATCCTACAGAATCAAGGCCATTCACATCGACTGATACATGCAAACAAATGTTTATTACAGCACAGTCAACAATAGCAAAAAGATGGAATCAACCCAGACGTCCAACAACAGAGGGATGGGTAGGTAAACTATGGTATATATACTTAATGAGCACTATGCACTGATAAAGAATAATAATGATAGCAGGAAACATCTCTTAACCTGGTTTCAACTGGAGGACATTATTTTGAGTGAAAGTAGCCAGTGACAAGAGGACAAATATTGTATGACACCCCTACAATAAGAACTTAAAAACAGACTCATGCATAGAAGAAAAGACTCTTTGATGGCTGCAAGAGTGGGGAGGGAGACAGGGCAAGGGGGCTACTGTTTAGATTATATAGTTAATAGAAATTTGTTTGGGTGAAATCTGTGACAGCACACATTAGAAAGAAGATCAGTATTAACTGGGCCTCAACATAACATGATTACTCCCATCTTAATCCAATTTTACAAGGATAGAGTAGCCAGGGCAGGGGTCCAGGTGCCATGCTCTCAGAGGAAATTGAGGCCAATTGGCTCAACTAGCATTTTTCTAAGAGAGCCTCCTGCACCCCACATTGGTGAGTGGCTTCTGGGGTCTTAAAACCTGCCAAGCTGCCATCTTAGGGTACAGCAAATGGTCTCAACTCAGCAGGAATGGATGATCACCAAGGACCAAAATGACATGGGGGAAAGAGAACCCGGAAGACAGAGAGACTCACGTGAGTGGGTGACTACATCGACCTGTGACTGGAAGAAGCAGATGGTGCCTGACTACCACCACTAATTGCCATGATGGAGCTCACAAATTTGAGTCTCACTGGCAACACAAGAATAAAAAGGGGTGCACCCTGAGATCTCCATTAAAAGACCACAGTTTGATGGTCCTGGGGCATCAGGGTTCCCCTGAGAGCATGGCCTCTGGCTGATGCTGCCCGTGTCCATAAATCATAAGGAAGGTCAACTCTTGGACAGGAGCGGGTTGCACTTGGTGGCACAGAGTGACCATATCATGTGTGCACTTTATTGTTCTGTGCATCTGTAGGATGTTGTCCTGCTGACCTCTTACTGGAGGGAGAGGAGTGAGTAGAAAGGAGGGGATAGGAGATTGTTGGGAGGATAAGATATGTATGGAGCAGATAGGAATGTGCTGTCACTGGGCAAGGAGAGCAGTGGGAGCAGCATATAGGTGGGTATCCAAATTTACATGGGAATGTACATTTTCATTCAATCATAATAAACAAAAAAAAGAAAAAAGAATGGAACTGGAATATAGAAAGGACAGCACCAAGCTAAATCAAAGTCGCTTCTTCCTTTTCTTGAAAGTGGGAGATACAGAGAAGTATTGGGTTTGCAAAGGGCTTCCTGTTAGACTCCATGCTGAGTTTGCAGAGAGGCTGTAATGGTTTCAAAAGTTAGTGATTAAAGGCAGTGACTTGATCAGTTAAATTGTTTTGAAAAAAGGAAAATTAACTATGAAACAAACCCTAATGTGTCATTCCTATTGGCTCAGAAATTTAATTTCAACCCAGTCAGTCATGAAATATCTCTTGGCTTTCCTAGTGAAATGCCACCTGTAATTACTTTTTTCCTCACAAAAATCTTTGTGAGTACTGTGTTATATATGGTTAACTGTGTATTTTATTCATTAAAGTTTAATTAACACCATTAAGCCCGAAATATTCTCTCTCTGAGTGAAAGAAAAAAATAACTTCAGAACAGAAATTTTCCTCTGGCCTACTGTCATTTCTTCTTCATACTCTGCAAATTTTCCTTATAGTAGTGGTTCATGGAGGGGCTTCAGTGTTATAAGTACCCTAAAATGATAGCAAATTTTGGTGGACATACAAATATTTCTATTCATATGTGGACATATGAATTTTCCAAGTGCTGTGCTTATGATGAAATCCACCTTGTTTATTTTTAGTACATCTGTTTTCCCTGTTTGTGCTTTTCCTCAAGGCCACAGTTCCCTCATGATCTATGCTAGGTTTCTCTTTAAAAGAAAAAAAAGTACTTGTCCCTTAGTCTTTCCTCTTTATGTGGTCTGTGTTGATAATGGCTTAAAATGTTGTTCACGCTATTTTTAACAAGTTGTCATAGTGTTAAGGAATTAAGTTCCTAAATAAAACTTCAAATAGCAGTCTGTTTTAGGGGGGCATTTCACAGGTTACAAAAATTGTTGTTGAATTGGTTCTGACTGTAACAACCCTATAGGACAGAGTAGAATTGCCCCATAGGATTTCCAAGGATTGACTGGTTGATTTGAACCACTGACCTGCTGGTTCATAGCCATAGCTCTTAATCACTATGCCACCAGAGCTCTATTTCATGGACAGACATATACTATATTTCCACTGCAAGAATACTTTCATTTTTTGAAACAAAGATTATCAGTGTTATATATGCTCAGTTTTGTATTAAAATTCTTATAATTTCCTTCTCCAATATTCCGTCAGATCTTAGTGTAATATGAATTTCTAATACAAAGCCACTTGATGGAAGTAAGGAAACAACTTAAGGGTACTTTAATTTCAGTTTCACTCATGTGTACAAGGAATTTTCAATGTCAAATATTCATTTTCCAGTAAAGAATAAGGAACTCTTAGGTTTTTTTTAACCTGGAATCTTTAGTTGTTGAGTTCTGTTTTCTGCTTTCTCTTTGAATAAGCATTTTATTCGATGTACTTGCTAAATGAAATACAAAGAAAAATTTATAGCTATGTATTAGCCTTCGCTGTTTTGGAAACATAATAACCACTTCTTTCCCTGTGTATTTATCAAATGCTTATTATGTTAAAAAATGATTAACATGAAATGATCGTAAGTGATATGAATGTCTTATATCCTGGTAATGCCATTTAAATATAAAAATTAGATGTAGAGAAGAACTAGTATTTAATAGCTACTTGCCAAAGGCCTTTCCAAGCCAGTCCAGACACCTCCCAACTGCTGCAGTATTGACTGCTAACAGCTCCTATCCCTTCTCCAGAGGTTTGTCTCATCGAGAAAAGCCCAGGAAGTTATGCCTCCATTTCCCAAAGTTGTTCTTAGCCAATGACCTACTGATAGGAAGGTTTACAAACTTAGGCTGCTTGTGTCAAGTTGTGAAACACTTCTGTGGTACAATTTACACTCCAGAGCTCCTGGTCAGATCAGGCTGAAGCTAGACTTCTGAAACTGCACCTTTGTTTAGCTCATTCCCTTGTTAAACTCTGTTTCCCACACTCCATTACAGGATTTTCCTTCAACAAATCACTTGCAAGGAAACCCTGGTGGTGTAGTAGGTTAAGTGCTACATCTGCTTACCAAAGGTTGGCAGTTCAAATCCTCCAGGTGTTCCTTGGAAACTCTATGGGGCAATTCTACTCTGACCTCTAGGGTCGCTATGAGTTGGACACAACTTGACAGCAGTGGGTTTGGTTTGGGTTTTTAATCACTTGTGAAAGAATCCCTATCTCAGGCTTTGATTCTAGGAAACCTAACCTGACTCAGAGTAGAAACTGGGTTTTGGGATATCTGTTTCATAAGCTACTCTTTTTTATTATATGGTAATTATAGAATCACCGAAGTTCAGAGTTACAAAAGACCTTAGAATCCACCATCATTACCACCTATACACAAGAAAATGAGGCCCATTAAGAACCGACTTGACGGCACTTGGCTTTTGGCTGGCTTAAGAAACTTAAACAGAAGCCATAAAAATTGTTCAGAACACAACCTTAACACATACCTTCTGATTTCCTGTCCTATACTCTTTTTTCTTAATGACTGAATTAAAATATACATTCGCATGTAAATTTGCATGCCCACCTGTATGCAGCTCCCACTGCTCTCCCTGCCCAGTGACAGCACACTCTTCCTCTCTCTTCCATACATGTTTTATCCTCCCCAAAATCTCCTATCCCCTCCTCTCTACCCACTCCCCTGCCTCAAGTAAGTGGTAAGCAGGATGACATCCAATAGATGCATAGAATCATAAAGTTTACACATGAAATGGTCTCTCTGTGTCACCAAACCCCATCCATTCTTGTCTGAATAGTTGACTTCCATTATGATTTATGGACAGGGGCAGCATAAGGGCCAGGGGCCATGCTCCCAGGGGAACCCTGATGCCCCTGAACCATCAATTGTGGTATTTTAGTGGAGATCTCAGGGTGCACACCTTTTTATTCTTCTGTTACCAGTGAGACTCAACTTTGTGAGCTCCATCATGGCTATCAATGATGTGGCCAGGCACCATGCTGTTCTTCGGGCACAAGTCGATGTAGTCACCCACTCACATGAGTCTCTTTGTCTTCTGGGTTCTCTTTCCCCCCTGTCATTTTGGTCCTTGGTGATTACCCATTCCTGCTGATTTGGGACCATTTGCCTAAGAAGGCAGCTTGGCAGGCTTTAAGATCCCAGAAGCCACTCACTGATGTGGGGTACAGAGGGCTCCATTAGAAAAATGCTAGTTGTGTCAATTGGCCTCAATTTCCCCTGAGAGCATGGCCCCTGGCCCCCTACCCTAGCTACTCTGTCCTTACAATATTGGGTTAAGATGGGAGGAGTAATGATGTTATGTTGAAGTCCAGTTAATATTGATCTTCTTTCTAATGTGTGCTGTCACCGATTTCACCCAAACAAATTTCTATCAACTATCTAATCTAAACACCACCCGCCTCGCCCTCCCTCCCTTCCCACCCTTGTGGCCATCAAAGAGTCTTTTTTTCTATGCATGAGTCTGTTTTTAAGTTCTTATCGTAGGGGTCTCATACAATATTTGTCCTTTTGTCGCTGACTACTTTCACTCAGCATAATGTTCTCCGATTGAAACCAGGTTATGAAATGTTTCCTAAAATCCTCGTTGATCTTTATCATTGCATAGTGTTCCATTGAGTATATATTTCATAGTTTACCTATCCATTCCTCTGTTGTTGGGCATCTGGGTTGATTCCTTCTTTTTGCTACTGCGGGCTGTGCTGTAATAAACATTTGTGTACATGTATAACTTGGTGTGAATGGCCTCGATTTTGTAGGATATATTCCGAGCAGTGGAATTACTGGGTCAAATGTTATATCTAGATCCAGCTTTTTAAGGAAGTGCCGAGGTTGCACCATTTTGCAATCCCACCAACAGTGTAGGAGAGTTCCAATTTCTCTACATCCTCTCTAGCATGTGTCGCTTTGAGTTTTTTGGATCATGGCCAATCTTGTTGGGGTGAGATGGTATCTCACTGTAGTTTTGATTTGAATTTCTTTAATAGCTAATGATCATAAGCATGTCCACATGTGTTATTTGGCTGCCTGGATCTCCTCTTTAAAGAAGTGTCTTTACTGCTCCTTTGCCCATTGCTTAATTGGTTGATTTATCTTTTTCTTCTTGATATTTTGTGGTACCTTATAGATTATGGAGATCAGGCATCAGTCTGACATATAGCTGCCAAATACTTCTTCCCATTTTGTAGGTATCCTTTTAATTCTATTAATAAAGTCTTTGGATGAGCAGAAGTGTTTGATTCTTAATAGTTACCATTTATCTATTTTCTCTTCTGATCATTGTAGTTTGTTTGACAGATTTGGAAGTATGTTTGCATTGTATACTAAAACTTCCATTGCAGTTACTACTTTTTCTTGCACGAGCTTTATCGTTTTAGATTTGATATTTAGGTCTTTTATCCAATTTGAGTTGGTTTTTGTATAAGGTGTAAGATATGGGTCTTGTTTCAATGTTTTGCAGATGGATATCCAATTTTACCAGCACTATTTGTTGAAGAGATTGTTTTAATGTCTTCAGGTCTTTGTTGAATATCAACTGTTCACAGGAAGATGGTGTCATCTCTAGGGTCTCAATTCTGTTTCATTGATCTATCTGTCTCTTTTTGTACCAGTACCAGACTGTATTGACTACTGTGGCAGTGTACTAGGTTTGAAAGTCGGGTTGTGGGAGGCCTTCCAGTGTGTTCTTCTTGAGTAGCGCTTTACTTATCTGGGGCTTCTTCTGTTTCCAAACAAAGATGGTGATTTGTTTCTCCATCTCATTAAAAAATGTCACTGGAATTTGTATTGGGATTGCATTATGTAAGTAGATTGCTTTGAACAAAATAGGAGTTTTCACAATCTTAAGCCTCCTATTCACGAGCAGGGTAGTTTTCTGCATTTATATAAATCTCTCTTAGTTTCTTGTAGCAAGGACTTGTAGTTCTCTTTGTAAAAGTCTGTTGTTTCTCTGGTTAGATTTATTCCTAGGTACTTTATGTTCCTAGGGGCTGTAGTAAATGGTATTGACTTGTTGATTTCTTCCTAAATAATCCCATTGTTGGTATTTAAGAATCCTACTGATTTACTTATTTTTATCCTGTATCTTGAGACTCTGCTGAACTCTTCTATGAGTTTGAGTAGTTTACTTATGGATTCTTTAGGATTCTCTGCATATACAATCACATCATCTGCAAACAGGGAGATTTTTACTTCCTCTTTGCTGATGCAAATGCCCTTTACTTCCTGGTCTTGTCTAATTGCTCTGGCTAGAACTTCTAGTCCAATGTTGAATAGGAGCGGTTAGAGGGGGCATCCTTGTCTAGTTCCTGTTCTCAAGGGAAACTGTTTCAGTCTCTCTCCATTCAGGATGACGTAGGCAGTAAGTTTTGCATAAATGGTCCTTATTGCATCGAGGAATTTTCCATCTATTTATGTTTTGCTGAGATTTTTTAGCATGAATGGGTATTGGACTTTATCAAATGCCTTTTCCGCATCAATAGACAAGATCAGGTGATTCTTGTCTTTTGTGTTATTTATGTGGTTGATCACATTAATTGCTTTTCTGATGTTGAACCAGCTGTGCATCGTGCATCCCTGGTATGAACCTAACTTGGTGACGATGGATAATTTTTTGATATGCTGTTGAATTCTATTGGAAAGAATTTTGTGAAAGATTTTTGCATGTAGATTCATGAGTGATATTGGTCTGCAGTTCTCCTTTTTGTTGGGTCTTTCCCTGGCTTTGGTATCAGGGTTTTGCTGGCTTCATAGAATGAATTGGGGAGTATTCCATCCCTTTCTATACTGTGAAGTAGTCTCAGTTGTATTTGAGATAATGCTTCTCTAACAGCTTGGTAGAAGTCTGCAGTGAAGCCATCTGAGCCCATGCTTTTTTTTGGTTGGTAGTTTTGGGATGAATTTTTCAATCTCTTCCTTTGTGATGGGTTTATTAAGTTGTTCTGCTTCACCTTGTGATAATTTGAGTAGGTGATGTGAATCAAGGAATTTGTCCATTTCCTCTAGGTTTTCAAATTTGTTAGACAACAGTCTTTCATAGTATTCTGTTATGATATTTTTTATTTCAAATTTGTGAGACAACAGTCTTTCATAGTATTCTGTTATGATATTTTTGATTTCTGTTGGATCTGTTGATTTCTGTTGGACAACTCCCCTCTCATTTCTTACTTGGGTTATTTGTTTCCTTTCCTGTTTTTCTTTAAGAAGTTTAGCCAATGGTTTGTCGTTTTTATTGATATTTTCAAAAATCCAGCTTTGAGTCTTTTCAATTTTTTCAATTGTTCTTCTATTCTCTAATTCATTTAGTTCTGCTCTAATCGTTATCATCTGTTTTCTTCTGGTGACTGAGGGGTTCCTTTGTTCTCTCTCTACTTGTTCAAGCTGTAGGGCTAGTTCTTTGATTTGATTTCTTTCTTCTTTCCAGATATGTGCATTTATGGAGATAAACTCACCTCTGAGCACTGCTTTGGCTGCATCCCATAGGTTCTGGGAGGAAGTGTTTTCACTCTCATTGGAATCCATGAACTTATTTATTTCATCCTTGATTTCTTCTGGAACCCATGGGCTCTTGAACAAGATGTTGTTCAGTTTCCATGAGTCCCACCTATGCTTTTTCTGCTATTGATTTTGACTTTTATGGCTTTGTGTTCTGAGAAGACGCTTTGCATTAATTCAATGGCATGGATTTTGTTGAGAATTGCTTTATGTCTTAACACATGGTCAATTATGGAGAATGTTCCATGTGCACTGGAGAATAAGGTGTAGTTGTCTGCCGATGGATAGAAAGTTCTGTATATGTCAATGAGGTCTAGTTGTTTAATACTGGCAGTAAAGTCTTCTGTGTCTTTATTGAGCTTTTTTCTAGATGATCAGTCCAATATTGAGAGTGGAGTGTTGAAGTCTCCCACTATTACTGTCGAGTGATCTATCTCCTTTTTGAGTGTAGTCAGTGTTTGTTCGATGTATTTAGGTGCTCCGATATTAGGTGCATAAATATTTAATATTGTGAAGTCCTGTTTGTGTACTGAAGCTTTCAGCAGTAGTGTCCATCGTTGTCCATGATGGTGGATTTTACTTAATGATAGATTTTAATAATCTATTTTATCTGAGATTTGAATTGCCACACTTGCTCTTCTTTGTTCATTGTTAGCTTGATATATATTCTTCCATCCTTTAATTTTCTGTTTGTTCATATCTTTAAGTCTAAGGTGAGTTTCTTGTAGGCATCCTATTAACGGGTTGTGTCTTTTGATCTAAGAAGTCATTTGATGTCTCTTTACTGCAGCGTTCAGTCCATTCACATTCAACGTGTTTATTGATAGTTATGTGTTCAGCGCTGCCACTGTGATATGTTTATTTTTGTGTTGATGTTTTCTCTGTTGTTCTTATTAATCTGTTCTCGGATTTTCTCCTTTCTGTTGATTTTTCACCTTTTTTAGGGTTGGTTTTGTTGTTGTTGTGACTCCTGTGGTATGTTTCTTGATTTGATATGTTGCATCTTTATTGTGCTTTATGGTGGCCCCTAAGATCTCCCTTAATCAACTGTGTATAAACCCAATTTCAATTACTTGCATTCTTATCAACTTCCCCTGCATGTGGAAGAACTATAATGACTGTAGTGCACCCTGTTTTTAATATGATGACATCGTAGTTTTCATGATATGATCACTGGATCATTTCTTTCACTATTATAGCTTTGACTGAGTTTGGAACCTTCCCTAAATGAGTAGGATTCTGGGTAATGTGTCCTGTATTTGCTTCTAAAATATAAATTTAGTGGTTTTGTTCTTCTAAGCCAAGAGATTGTTTCAGTATTTCTTGTATCTTTGTTTTGGTTTTTACAGAGTCTCTGAGTTTCTGTTTATCTGCAAACGTCTTCATTTCATTTTTGTATTTGAAAGATAGTTTCTCAGGATATATAATTCTTGGTTGGAAGTTCTTCTCCTTCAAGGCTTTGAAGGTGTCATGCCACTGTCTCCGTACCAGCATGGTTCCTGCTGAGAAATCCGATGAAAACCTACAGGGTTTCCCTCTGAATGTTAGCTTTGCTTTGAGTATTGCTGCCTTTAAGAGTTTCTGCTTATGTTTCCTTTTTGAAAGCTTGATTATAATATGTCTTGGAGTCTTTCTTTTGAGATCTATGTTGAGTGGCATTCGATACACATATCCGATATCTATATTCTCTTCTTTCATAATTTTGAGGAAGTTTTCTGTCATCAGTTCAGCAACAATACTCTCTGTGTTCTCATATGTCTCACCCTATTCAGGAACTCCAATTAATCTTCGATTGTTCCTCTTAATAGAGTCCCACATGCTTCTTAATGCTTCTTCCTTTTTCTTGTTTCTTTTTTCTGATTTTTCCTTATAGATCTTGGAGTCAGTAGATTGATCTTCCAGATCAGAAATTCTCTTTTCCATTTGTTCCACGCTGTTTGTTGGCTTTGAATTGAAGTTTCTATGTCTTTGATTTTGTTCTTGATCTGTTGGATTTCAGAATACTAGTGTTCCATCAGATCGAACAGCTTGCTTAATTTTTCATTTTACTCTGTTGCATTTTGTATAAGGACAGATAGGGCTCTCTACACAGTCCTTTTGTATTCACCTTCCTATAGTTTCATAAAAGTTTCTTCGTCTTGGGAATTCTGACGTGCTTTCTTTTGGGGGCCTTCTGACACCATGGGTGATTTCTTGGATACTCTTTTATCTAAAGTTTGTTGGTTTGGGGGCATCATGTGAGTCAATAGAGGCTGGGATAGATGCTGTGAAGATGGAGCACAGTTGTTTCTCTAGGCTGTCTTAAAATGAAAGGTAAAAAGTATCTGACCACTTCTAAAGTCAGTGAGGTTTTCAGGTGTACAGGTTCCTCTTTGCAGCTGGCAAAGTGAGCACCTCTATATCTAATCCCAGATGTTATAAACTAGTTCAAAATACAGAAAGGCTACTGCCCAGCTGGCCTCTGCTGTCAGGCCCTAGCTGTAGATGACACTGTGTAGAATAATGATTTTCTTCCGGAAAAGTGCTCTCTTTCGGGCAGGTGCTGCCTCCCAGCCTTGGAATTAGGTCCAGCTGAGGCCTCTGTATGGTTATATCCACTTCCTAGTGGAACAAGATGGTGTCCCACACAAGCTCACCATGTGCCTCAGTACAGGCTCCTCTATGGAAGAGACAAAAGGTTCCAAGATGCAGAGAGTGCAAAGCCAGGCTCTCAAAATACCCAATTTTGCCTGCTCATCCCTCCAGTAGTGCATCTGAGATTCGCTGCTAGTCAAGCCCAAGCTCCACCCACCAGCTAAGACAGAGAAAGTAAAGTTAAAATGGTGAGTTACCTTTGGTCCGTGAAAGCCAGCACTCGCCAAGAGTGGAGATCAGCAAAAGAGAGTAGGTTTTCCATTCAGTGATATAAAGTCCAAATTAACAGTCCTATGCTATGTCCTAGGGCTCACTAAGTGTCCAGAAGGCTTCGTTTAGTTATCAGTTCAGGTCTTGGTTTGCAGAGGGATTTAGGGAGACATGTATTTAGTCCACCATCTTGACTCCACCCCTTCTGTCCTATACTCTTTACATAATTATTGCAGTTGAGAATACTACCCTTCATCTATGTAAATTGGCGTAACTTTTTTTTGTTTGTTTTTTTAAGAAAATGTTTTGTATCCCTTTGTAGTAAGTGGAATCTGGGGTCTTGAAAGCTAGCAAGTGACCATCTCAGTAGCATCAATTGGTCCTAATCCACCTTGAGCATAGGAGAATGAAGGACATCAAAGATGTGAGGAAAATATGAGTCCAGGAGACAGAAGGTGCCATATCATCCAGGGTCTACATCAGCATGGGACCAGAACTAGATGGCACCTGCCTACCATCAATAAGTACCCTAACTGAAAATACAACGTAGAGTCTTTAATGTAGCAGGAGAAAAATGCATGTGGAGGACTAGAACTCTATTAAAAGACCAAACTTGATGGTCTGACAGACTGGAGGGTCCCTTGAGGACACGGCCTCTAGACTTTTTGTTAACTCAGAGCTGAAAGCAGTCCTGAAGCCAACTCTTCAGATAAAGATTGGACTGGATTATAAGACACAGAGTGATGCTGGCAAAGAAAATTCTTCTTGGCTTAAATGTAAACATGAGGCTATCTGAGCAGCTCTTGTTCAGGGGTGAAATGAGAGGGCAGAGAGGGACAGGAGTTAGTTGAATGGATACAGGAAGTACAGGGTGTGAAGGAGAATTGTGCTATCATGGGGGTGCTGTGGGGAGAGCAGTTAAAGTTGCATTAGCAGTGTGTATGCAGAGCCTTTATATGGCAAATTGACTTGGATAGTAAACTTTCATTTAAAGCACAGTATAATAAAATAAGAATACTGCTCTTTTCTGACTGTCTACATGAACCACTGCCTCCTCCATCTTGAAACCAGAGGAACTAGATGGTGCCCGGGTATCACTACTGAACATTCTAATCAGGGACACAATAAATTAATCCTGATTAATAGGAAGAAAAGTGTGAAACAGAACTTCAAATTCTTAAAGAATCCAGACTTACTGGACCAACTGAGGTTGAAGGACTCCTTGACACTATTGCCTTAAGTTACTTATCAAACCTTGAATTGAAACTACTCCTTAAAGTCACCTTTAGACCGAGTTAATCCTGAAGAATAAAGATTGTCATCTTGAGGGAAAAAATAAATCTACTTCTTTTCTCCTTATAAAAAGTAAAATAGTGGCTCAGCAATAGATTCAAAGAAAGAATACTGCTCTTTTTATGAATGTACAAATGTACAGAAATTTTTTTATGTAAATATAAATAAATTTCTTATATATTTAACAAGGGATTGTGAAACAAAGTCACACCATTCACATTTGCAATGCTTAGTTATACTCCTGAAAACTCATGTTGTTAATTATTTGCAACTCCCTACCAGGCTCCCAAAGTAAAGCTTTTATGCCATCATGCTCAGAAATTTTAAATATGTTTCTAAGAATACTTAATCGTCCTTGTATATTAATACATAATAACCTTTAAAATTAATCCTTTTTCTGATCATCTTCTTAAAACTATTTCATAGAAACTTGAAATGTTTGTGTCAGTGTTCTATATCTGTTAACATTGTATTAGAGGAGCCCTGGTGATGCAGTGGTTAAGCACTCACCTGTTAACCAAAAGATCAGCAGTTCAAACTCACCAGCTACTTTGCAGAAGAAAGATGTGGCAATGTGCTCTTATAAGGATTTACAGTCTTGGAAACCCTCTTGGGCAGTTCTGCTCTGTCCTATAGGACCCATGTGAGTCAGGATGGACTTGATAGAAATGAGTTGGCTTTGAACCAATACATCTTACTTGTTTACTAAATACAATTACTGTGTGAGAGAAAATCAAGACAAGATCTTTGATTTTGTTGGATACAGGTACAGATACTGAAAGAAAAACTTTGATCTACTACAAGGGAAATTCTGATCACAGTTGTCGTGCTCAGGAGGCCCTCAGAAACCTCTAAAGTGGACCTAGACTTCATCATCTCCTTGTGAGTGTCAGAGATGTTCTTGTTATATTGTCAAGCAATCTGCCTTGGCAAGCCAGTACTTAACGGCTAAATTGATGCTCCTGTCCTACCATAAATGTGAGCACATGATTGGAGCCTTAAGAATCATAGAGGGTGCTCCTGGGTACACAGGTGAAGGGCCTTTAGTAAGTGAGGCCTAGAGGGACTGACAGATTAAAGTTGGCCTAGACAAGCTACGTATCTTCTGGTAAAATAAGTGGTTCAAGAAGAGAGAGTAGTGCAGGGGCAAGGAAGTGAGGGGATGAGAAGGTGCTTTCCAATTTCAGAAGAGCAGGTCAAAGTGAGCTAGTGAGTCCAGATGGTGTGAGAAATGCTCTGCAGTATGTGACCACAGGGCTCCATAAAAACCCCACTGCCGTTGAGTTGATTCTGACACACAATGACAACCACAAGCAGTGGTGGAGAATCGAAGAGCCAACCTGGTAACTCCCAGGATGCATTGTGCTCAGATTAGAACATAGATATTCCAGTAGAACGGCAGAAAAGAATTGGGGAATTGAAGTTTTAGAATTGGTAAGTTTTTGTAATCTCTCTTCAAGCAAAATGTTGAAGTCATTGGATATTCCCTTTATAGGAAGAGCTTTTTTTCAGTTACTGTACCTAGCCAGGAAACCCTAGTGGTGTAGTGGTTAAGGGCTACATCTGCTAACCAAAAGGTTAGCAGTTCATATCTACCAAGTGCTCTTTGGAAATTCTGTGGAACAGTTGTACTATGTCCTACAGGGTTGCTGTGAGTTGGAATCTACTCGACAGTGGTGGGTTTGTTTGTGGTTTGTTTGGGTTTATACCTAGCCAAATTCAAGCTATTGTTTCTCATTTGCTTTATCTGAGACATTTATGCTATTTCTCCAATAAACTCTGAGGTTTATAGTGTCAGGTGTTGATGACAACACTTTATATTTCTGTGTAATGGGTATAGCAAGAATCAGAGCAAAGGTATAGATTCTTAAGATCGTATTAAAACATAGAAACATGATCACCCAGATATTAGTAGAAAACATTTTGAAATTTCTGAGACTGATGAACTGAGATTTGGAGGTGGGTAGAATATCAAAAATTAACAACATTGATTCAGAACTGATCTCATATATTTAACGGAAAATGCAGAGTTCTGTAGAAATTCAATTATGTCATAAATCATAACTACATTCTTTTTGTACTTTGCTAACTCATTGCTAAGTATGAGGCTGATGTCAAACCCTAAATGATCCAAGATACATCACCTACAATCCAATAGTATTCTATGTGGTAACCTCCTAAAAAATAGGAGAATGTACAGGAACTTGAATGGCAGTTGCTTAGCTGCTGCAAGTATAAAATTTTTTAGTTTCTAATAAAGTGTAAAGAGCATCATTATGATGTTGATTCTGACCTGAAGTCCTAGGATTCGGCCACATAAGCTTACATGAAAGAACAGAAAACAGTGAAGTGTAGGAAAGTATTTATATGGGTGAAAGTTTTGTTTCTTGAAGGGTCACTTTTGTATCTTACAATCTTTCAGTTTACTCTTGCTTCTGACTTCCCATGTATGAATATGTAAACAGACCAGAAAAGAATCAGGATACCTTTCTATCTCTATAACTTCACAGTGAAAATAAAGGACATAAATGCTAGTATTTCCCCCTTATGTATACAACAATATAGATACCAAATACATTCTCCCATATTTATGATCACAGTAAAAGTCATCTAAGTGAAATTTGCTTATGTCTTCATTCATTCAAGAAAGTTTTGTTGAACACTTAGTAAGTACAAAGCACTGTGTTAGGAAGTGGAGATGTAGAAATGAATAAGACAAACATAGCTCTTTTCCTCACTGAGCTTGTGGTCTAGTGTCCTTACTGATTCAGTACTTGAAATAGCTAATTACACGAGTTGTGTCTATTAGAAGCACCTTGAGAGTCTTGGATGAGGGGCATCTGTAGGTCAACTAAATGAGATGTTAACTCCTTCTAGGCTTTATTTAACATGTCAAACTTAACGTCTTCAATATAGGCAATTAAGAATCAGAAGGTTTTAAAGGACATTCAGGCACAAAGCCATTTATCAAATTAAATTACTTAATCTTTTCAATTTATTGTTCGAAAAGTAAATGACCCTCAAGAGTTACTGGGCCTAATTACCAAGTTATTACGGCCTAATGTTCGAAGACAGTTTAAAATCTAACTGTTGCTATTATAAATAGACCATGATCTCCTTTCTAGGGAATATAGTTTAATTTTTGACTTTTTTCCTTAAGAGATATTTTTTAAAAGGCCATTTTCTCCTCCTACAGAGTACAGCACTGTACTTGTTTTTAGACAAGGCACCACTGTGTCATTAGAAATGGAAATCTTGCGCCAGGAACAGGACAGTTCCAGGGATCCTGTATCTACGTTGGGGTTCCACCAAGAGCATACTGTGAGAGAAGTGTGTGCAGGAAACTGTCTGGGAGATAGTCACAAAAAGCCCATGAGAGAAAAGTAAGGCAGAGAAGGGGAAAAATCCACTGCAAGTATTTAGTGAAGACATTGTCACTGTGATTGGCTGGGGCTCGATCCTACTGAGGCCCTTCGCAGAAACTATGCAGAACATGTTGCAGAATTATTCTGTCAAAGAACAAGGTAAAAGGAAATTTTTATCTGCCAACTCATGGTCCTCACTGGTGAAGGGTAGTCTCTGCGGTAGTTCAATTCCAGGTACTCTTATGCTTTCTAATAGACAAGCTGAGAAAGCTTCCACAGGGACAGAAAAGCCCGTAGGTGAAGAAGCAGTGAGAACAGGCACTTTGAGGAGTTGTCACTACTCTGGCAACTGGTCCCTGCAGATGCAAGTTCACCGAGAGATGACAGAGAGGATATGAGACAGAGCATCTTCAGCACTGGAACATCCTATAATCAAATCACCATAAAACTCTACTTATTTGAAAAAGAACCATGGCCAGTCAATGTTTCACAGAATGTTGATTCACAGGCTGGTCCAAGCTTCAACATAAACAATACTGTATTTTCTGCAGCTCATACAAAGCAAATTTATGTGCACGTGCATTATTGCATTTAAACTGTTTTATCACAGTAATGGTTATTTAATCAGGCCCCAAATGCATATTATCATCTCTTCTTCCTCCCACCTAAAACATATCTAAGGGCTAAGAGGAGAAGAGTATTCTATGAAGCAGTTTGTTTCCTTGTAAATCGCTCACTACAGAATAGTAACGGGATGCAAAATTCAGAGTGGCATCTCATATCCCTTTATTTATGATAATAATATCCTGTGCTTTTTTACCAAGTTATTGCATGTGGCCTCATGACAGTATCTTTAAAGTGTCAGGGCAGGTATTATTGCTCTTATTTTACAACTGAAGAAACTTAGTTACGTTAGAAGCATGAATTGGGCACCTAGAATGTGCCAGATACAGGGTTAGACACCCTAACTCAGCATATTTCAGTTAATGCAACTCAGAACCCTGGGGTATAATTGTCTGTGTTCTACCAATAAAAATCCTAATCAAGGACTGATGAAGCTCCCATGTGGTGAGAAAATTTTGGAGCCAGACTCAGTTCCTGGAGCTTCCACTTCAATATTCATTCCTCTGTAGCAGATGACTTCTCCTGGCTGTCTCTAGATTGCCCTCAACATTCCTAGACAGGTATCTTCTCTAATGTACTACAGCCTCCATAGAATCTGGCATGGCAACGCGTTTGTTGAGTGAGTGAATTCCACACAGTTACAACACAATGAAGCTATTTCCAGCTGTGCTAGTTTGTCTCCATCCAGATGAAAGTTGATTTGATTATAAGCTTTGTGAGACAACCCCTATTGGTGGATTTATGTCTCATGTGATTCATCGTCTTCCTAGGCCTTCTACCAGACTTCACTCAGCTAGTAAACCAGACCAAACCAAGTTGTTCCCATTGGGTCAATTCTGACTCATAGAGACCCTACAGGACAGAGTAGAACTGACCTGTAGAGTTTCCAAGGAGTAGTTGGTGGATTTGAACTGCCAACCTTTGGTTTAGCAGGTGTGCTCTTAACCACTACACAACTAAGGACTCTCTTCCATCAGTAATTCCTGGAAAGTTTACTTGTTAACAAGATCTTGAGTGGATCAACCTCTGTCTCTGTAGCCTCCGCTCACAGCTCACCCTGTCTCATTTGCTCTGACTGACACTGATCCCATGCCAGTCTACCACATATAAGCTGTCTCTTCAGTGTAATTTTGCAAGTACAGAAGGTTCTTGCCCCATCCTTGCCTAGTTAATCCTTGCTTATGTTTCAGATCTCAGCTCAAGCATCACTTCCTCAGGGAAGCCATCCCTAACTCATCTGTCTGGGCAAAATTTCCCATTAGGGGCTATGATAACATGTGTCTCATGTTTTTGAAAAGAGCTATTCATTTCAGATACACACACACACACACACACGCATATCTGAATTTATATATAGATAAATTTATATGTACATAAATTTATATCTATAATCTCTCACACCATTCCATATGTTCCATTACAAAAAACCCTTGTCTGTTTGGAATATCACTGTACCCCCAGAAGCTAGAACAGGAGTTGGTTCATGGCAGACACTTAATAAATATGTTTTGAATAAAATACATTAATCTCTAGTGTTAGTGATTCCTCTGAGTTGAACCTATAGTGTTGTTCTCAGTCCCAGTGTCTCTCAGTTGGGAAGCAATACCTCACCCTAGGAAGTACCTGGAAATGCTTGGGGGTGTCTTTTGATTGTCACAATGACTAAGAGCAATTACCAGAGTTTGTGGCAGAGGCCGGAACATTAAAAATTCTGCAATGTGTGGAATAATTTATCCAACGGGTAATTGTTTCAGCCCAAATAACAGCAGCATCTGGAGAAACACGACAAAAAGATGATGTATTTCAATAATAGAACTCTGATATATCTAAATAATTATTGACATGATCTCTTATATGTTGCAGAGGCAAGTGTGTGTGTAACTGTCCACGTTAGTTAGTCTGGTGTCAATTAGCAGTTTACCAATTATTTTCCCAAGTGATGCCATGTAGAAGGATGGTAGGGAGGCAGAAGGAAATGGAGAGGGTAAAACTGTCTGATGTATCAGAAATATGAAACTTAAAAATGGCCAGGGTTCCCAGTGTTCATCTAATCTATACAGTTGATATTTTCTTTTGTGTTTCCTGTGTTCTTTCCCACTTTTCTATTTCTGTCTGGCTTTTTTTTTTTTTCTCTAGGTTAAATCTCCAGTCTGACACATTCATGTGTTTGTTATTTTCCTTTTAGTTCAAATAAAGAATTGAGATTAGTTTTCTGAACTGTTTGTGTCCAGTGTCACAGGCAGTCATTGCAGTAGAGAAACTCTGTAAAGCCTCTTTGGGTGTTTCCATTACAACATGAGAACAGTCCAGATGTCAGTGGTGCAGCTCTCTTTACTGAGACTGAGCAAGTGATATCCATGATGCATTTCCTGAGTCAGGTGGCTAGAAAAGCATAAGACAGAGGTGGAAAGTACTAGAACATAATGGGACAGAGTCTTAGAAAGGCAGTCCAGGTGCTGGGGAGACTTACAAACCACCTATAAATCACTTTTTGAGCACTGATTTTATTACTTAAAAACAATAGTAATACCAGACAAGAGAGCTTCTATGGTCCCCTCTGATCTAAAACTGGGATTTTAACTCCAAAGATGAAATGGTGGGGTAGGAAAGGAAGAGAAGTAGGAGATGTTACTTTGGATACTAGGTAAACAGATCCTTCCCCATGTATGAAATTTTAAATCCTGCATTATTATTCCTTTGGAAGAGGATAGGTGCCTCTATGCTGGAATAGAATAGCCAGTATATTTTCAGGCCTGTTAAAGGCATGAGCATGAAACTTCCTTGAAGACTGGTGGAAAGAGAATGGTTTCATGCTTTAATCCCAAATCCACCACTTTTTGATTGGCCCCTATACCTTGAGCATGTTACTTAACCAGTTTTCTTCACTATTTCCTCATCTGTAAAATGAGAATAATAGTAGTATGTACCCCATAGGGTTGTTGCAATAATTAAATGAAAAACTGGTGTGTGAAAACATCTCTTGGCACATAGTAAAATAAAACCAAACTCATTACTGTCAAGTTGATTCTGACTCATAGTGACCCTATAGGACAGAGTAGAACTGCTCTGTAGGGCTTCCAAGAAGTGGCTGGCAGATTTGAACTGACAACATTTTGGTTAGCAGCCATAGCTCACTGTAGCTGTTAACCATTTTGCCACCAGGGCTCCAGAGCAGAGGGTAAGTGCTCCATAAGTACTTGATATGATTACTATAAGAAAACTAAACCTTTCAAGAATAGAGCAATGCAATAAATGATCATTTGGTTACCAGAGTTCTTCGTGCTTACAATCCACTTCTTCCAGAGTGGCTAATAAATATATTATCTTTGCATGAACCAACTGTTTGCGTGGCTGTTACCGGTAAAATCCTGGTAAGAGATACATTTGAGAAGTTATTTATTACTTATTGCAAATTTATTTCTCCCTTACAGCTGCAACAGATGGTTACAATTTTGAAATTAATCACATTTATCTAGAGAAAAACTAACTTCCTGTTCGTCCTGGATTATAGACCATGGTACCTGACTCACTGATAATTATCTTTTAATATTCCTTCGAGAGATATAAAGATATCAGTGCCTTCACTTTGACTGCATTTGGGCTTGGTCAGGCCTACATTTATGTGAATTGCTGGGAAACAATTTCACCATAAGACTATAGAGTCAGTTTGTATTTGGCCTCTTCATTAGTTAATACCATTAGCTGGGCAGGCAGCTGCCAAAGGGACTTTCTCCACCCTCCCCTGGGTTGGTCACAGAGCTGCCGCTGTAATTTTATACTCATCATTATGATTAATTGCTGTACTGAATTCATCATTTCTCCTGGGAGATGACCCCTAACTTGCAATAAACACCCTGAGATTTTGTCAAATGCTACCATTCTAAGTTTGGAATATTCTTGCATCATCTTGTAAGATGATTCAGGACTTTTAGTGTTCAGAGTGCCCTAATATATGTTATTTTCTGTTGTCTTCTCCCTTATTTCCTGATCCTGATATATCTTATTTCTTTCAGTAATTTGTTTCCATAGTTTCTCAAATATTAAAATATTCTAACAGACTATGAAGTAGTATTTTAATAGAGCTTGTCTTTTCTAGAGTTGGATCCGACTTGACAGCACTTGGTGGCTGTCTTTCCTAGGCAAACCCTTCTAAGAACATTTTACATGTGTATATTAGCCCATTATATTTTGCTGCAATATTGGTTTCACAGGTTTTTAAAATATATATATAAGTTTAATTTTATTGTGGTATAAGGTTAATTCTGTTGTGTAACAGGACCGTGCACTAGACAATTTGAGGTTGAATTGCCTCAATTAGCAGATTAAATAAACTCATATAGCAGCCTCAGTATTAGTATTCTTAATGGATATGCTTATTTTAAGCAAAGATAAATTATCTGACCTAAATAGTTAGGCAGTAAATGAGACATGTAGAGTGAAATAAGTGTTTCTAGTTTACTTTGAGACTTTAATGGGACTTGAAATGATGTAAGGAAATGCAAGACCAAAGCCATATTGCTAATTTTACCAATGCTGCCATTTTTGATAGTAAGTATATACTTTGCTGAATAACGATTTCAGAGCTACTTATTCTTTTTCTTCTTTTTTTTCTGAACCTTGAATTGTGTTTTAGGTGAAAGCTTACACAGCGAATTGGTTTTCCATTCAACAGTTCAGACACAGATTGTTCCATGACATTGGTTTCTGTCTCCACCATGTGTCAACACTCCCCGGTCCGCCATGTCTTTCAGGTTTCCATCCTCCCAGTTTCTCTCCCCTTTGTTGCCTCCTCATACGGGGTCCAAAAATTAAGGACTACATCCCTCATTGCTGAATATCACTGTGCTCAACTTTGAAGTCCTCCCCTTGGGAAGCTATGCACCCAAGCCAGCGCCTAATCCACCTTTCAAAGCAATTTTGGAACTCTTTTTCTGGAATGGCCATCAGAGCTGTCGTCATCTTACCCTTAATGTCCTGATTGTCATCAAAATGCCTTCTTTTCAATATTTCCTATATTTCTGGAGGGAGGAAGCCACTGGGGCCAGATCAGGTGAGTAGGGAAGATGTTCCAATACAGTTATTTGTTTACTGGCTAAAAACTCCTTCATGGACAACAAAGAATTGAGTTTGTGAACTTGCCCCCATGTGTGATGGCCATTCCAGAGAATTCTAAAACTTCTTTGAAGAGAGGATTAGACATTGGCATCAGTGCATAGCTTCCTAAGGAAAGTACTTTGAAGGTGACCGTAGTGATATGCAGCAATGAGGTATGTAGCACTTTTTCTAGGATGAGTTCACAAACTTAGTTGCCCTTTTGGTCTCATATTGTTGATTGTTCTAAGGGGCACATTCTTCGTAGGTATTATTGTTCATAGAGTCACTTATTCTTCATCAAGCTGCTCTTCAAGGTCACCCATCTATGTACATGTTTATACTCTACCACCTCTGCTTTATCACACATGTTCAAGTCAGTTCATTTGCCTTTTCACTTAAAATACAACATAATATAGTCATCACTCTTTGTAAATGGTTTTAATTAGATGAATATATGTCACATCCTAGTATAAATAAGTACTTGAAGTAGTATATATGTAATAAAATTAAATATAAAGCATAAATTTATAAACAGATCAAAGTGAAAGGAAATGAGTGGAAGAAGGACATCATGACTGGTAAAGTAGGTCAGCAAAAAGGCCTTCAATGAGATTGAGTGATTGATTGACAGAGTAACTGCAACAGTGGACTCACACATAACAATAATTGTGAGGATAGTGCAGACCAGGCAGTGTTCATTCTGTAGGGTCACTATGAGTTCAGACCAACATGATGGCACCTAACAGGAATAACAAAATGGAAGCCAGAAGATACAATTAGTTTACAGGAAAATCTCCTAGAAGATTCTGTTAAATCATCAGAAGTAGAATGTAGATTTGGCTCTGAGCTTCCTAGTGGTCAAAGCAAAGAGAAGAACAGCATTTTTCACAAGACACATATACAGTTTGATAATATTTTTAAATTTGGGGGAGGGCCCTTCAGGAAAAGCACATCTTTTCCTGACATAAGCATTTATATTTCACTTGAGGGTCTTAATGAAGAGGTTCTTATAGGATGTGAAACACATTTTCCTTATTATCAAGGGTATCTTTCCATGTAGTTGTTTGCTCAAGAATGTGCATTGTGTTCATAATGCCAAAGCAATAATCAGTAAAACCAAAGTTACATGTAGCCAAAACAGTGAAATACAAGTATATAAACTATCAGATAATCATGTTTCTTCCAAGAACAATATTTGGTGGCTCTGGAAGAGTGAATGGACTTAACAATCTTCATTCATACAAATCTGTATTTATAAACATAGATATGAAAAAAGGCACACAATACACTTATTATATGTGCATGTACTCCTCGGGATATCGATTGTAAATCAGACTAACTAGATTGTAAGTTTGATGAGGTCTGGTGGAAAACCCTACATCCTGCAGTGCTGTGGAAATGGAGAACTCACATTAAATGCCAACTATGGGTGGCAGTTGTATCAGACACCTCTTATATATATTTCAGATTCTCTCAGCCCACCACATAGTTCAGTCACTGCTGCAGTGAGCAGTTCAGCAGAGGTTTCAAACAGTCTTACAGATATAATGTGACTGCCTGGTTTCTGGCTTGCTTCCTGTCCTGGGCCTTCTTTGGCACCATGGCAAGCAGCAATCAACCACAGGAAACTGCACAGCTCTCGTGACTGCGCAGTCCAGAAGAACTTGACCAGAAGAACCACGATGAGCACTAGGAAACAGAAACCATGCTTCCTCATTTCATTCCCAGAATGGTTTTAAGATACACTGAATAAGGCTTCTCAGACGGTCCCCTGGGATCAAGTTTTAGTCACTCTACTGATGTCCAGCTTGATAACACATCCTTGTATTGGCTTTCCCTTCTCCTCACAACGAGAGATGCTTTCCTGCCTCTTGACCACTCATCACATTCCAAAATAAACTAGCTGTACATAAGCTTTTTTCTCTGATTCTGCATTTAGGAAAACCAGACTAAAAGAGTTGCTGCCAGAGCGGGATAGTGATAACAGCCAACTTGCCTCTAAAAGTATCATAATTGCTAAAAGTCTGATCTATAGTGGTTTGGGACAAAGTTTAGGTAGAAGGTGAAGTATTGGGTTATGTGATAGCAATGTCACAGGAAAAGTCTGGGGATAGCAATAATTATAATTACATGATGAAGATAAATGGCCTTTGTAACTATGTATCTGTTTCTTTTAAAAACTGAAAGGATCAGGTCAACCAACTATTAATTCAAGGAACACCAAAAGCCAAAAGGTCTGTATGGCAGTAGATAAGGAGTGCTTTATCTCTACAGCTTTGGGCAGACTGTGCTGGAAACCAGACCTGTAATATAATTGTAAGGATGACTGAGATGCACAGACCACTGAAAGCATGGGTCTTACGTTTCATAACTCAAAGGCATTGCTATAGGAGGAAATGAGAGGGACTCTGAGACTTGGATGGGTACTTATCAGTGGATGAACCTGAGAATCTACTAATCCTTCCAACTGGCAGAATTAACTACCTCCTCTTTGCTAGAAGAGGGAAACTCCTCTTGCTTTGATATACTGAAAGGACCTCATCTGAGGCAAGTATCTTGAATATGATGTCTGTCTTTCTCAAGAACTGCTCCTGCTGCTCCATTGCCTCAAGGCTGGAAATCATGGCCAGATCTTAGCACTGTCTAAGCAGAGAAATACAGTCCCTCTGGTGTATCATGGAAACCCTGGTGGCATTAGTGGTTAAGTGCTATACCTGCTAATCAAAAGTTGGCAGTTTGAATCCAACAGGTTTTCCTTGGAAACTCTATGGAGCAGTTCTACTCATCACTGTGACTCAGAATTGATTTGACCACAGTGGGTTTGGTTTTGTTTTTTAGTGTAAGCAAATTAGATGAAGATCAAATAATTCGCAGGAACCAAGACAACACACATGAGAGTGAATAATGAGGGTATCAGACAAAGTAACTGTTGACCTATGAGCATTCACCTGTGATTTGGGGTTCAAAATATTGCCATTTTGCTCTCATATGCTCTAGGATGGTTCTTTAATGGTTGGACACAATAATGGCCTGCAGGAATACCTGGGCATGATAGTGAGGAAAGGGATCAGAGGCTTAAACAGTGGAATGTGAGCATGAATTTATTTTGTGAGACCAGGGACCCCCCCTGCAACTGACCATGTTCCCTGAGAGAGCCATAGGACATGGCTTCACTAAGGCAGTAAGAAATGTCCTAACAAAAGGAGCAACAATGCTTTTAAGAGGCTGGGTGGTAGCTGACCCCTGCAGGCCAGGGTTGGCAGAAGGAGATGCTGCTATGAAACTGCCAGCCAGCCAAGTGCCGTTGAGTCGGATCCGACTAGCTTCCTAATATTACTAATATTACTAGAGAAAATGGGGATTCTGGAATAGCAGAGGTCAAAGGCAGCACTTAATCTACAGAGGCAAGCTGGTCTTTGTCTCAGATTCTGCTTTTGGGGAACCCCAGGATAAGACAATAATAAAAGCTAATAAATAAATAGCTGATTTTAATGGATTAGTAATGCTTTCTTTTCTGGTTAGTGTAATATAGGTTTACTTGGTACTTACTTTACTTATTTCTTCCTGCTTGCAAGCTTGAATTCACTTAAGATTTTATAGCCTTGAAAAGCCCACATATTTTCATTAAAATGTTGCAGCACATTATCATTAAGTCTGTTTTTCTGGTTTCTTCCCTGCCTCCCCATTCTTGGTAATTGAACCCATTTTGCTTTTGATTATCCCAAGCATTTATGTGATGTAAGTTTTTCAGCTGCTATATGAATAATTTATTTTCAATATTCGTAACTGAATATAAAACAAACAGCTTTTTTGTCTCTTTTAACATAGTCATTCTGAAATCTTTTCTTCATCTCAGCTTCTTTAGACAATTTAAAAAGTGAAAGTGTAGAAAGAAACTGATTCAGTTTTAATGACCCTCAGTTCTTCAAACTGGAAAGTAGCTAGATAAATGACTCATTGCAGAACTGTCTTTATCATTAGATATGCTCTTCAAAATGCTTTTATAAAGAACCTAATGCATTGGTTGCTATGAGTCGGATCCGACTCGATGGCACTTGGCCTGGCTTGGCTAATGCATTCCCAGCATAATGCTAAACAAGAAAGATCTTGGATCCTTCCAACCATTCATGATTGGCTATAGATTTTACATAAACATCTGCCAAGGTTCATGCACTGAAATTTAATTCCTGAAGAAGGTTCTTCGCACAGCACATTTAGTCCCGTACATTTGGTTGAACAAAAATGCCTGAAAAGCTTTGTCCTGGCCTTCAACACGTCTGTAAAAGTTTCCCAATTAGTGTTAAAAACAAATAAGGTACACTGGAAGGGCCACTACTGGAAAAACTATGCAGAGAGTGAAGTTTGTCTTTAATTCTTCTCCCCCTCCCCCTTTCTTTATCTTCTTCAAGCACCAGAGAGCTCTACCATCTGCCAATGCCTATCTGGCATCTCATTCCAGAGCAGTCACCAGTCACTATAATGGGTCTGTGCTAGGAGCTTGGTATTAGGGAATCTTGAAAACTGAGAGGTTTTTAAGCCCCCAAACCCTGCCTTTCTTTCATTCTTTATTATTATTATAAGAATACAAGGCCTGATAATTATGTTCATGAACTTATCCTAGACAAAATGCTACATCCCTCATTGCTGAATATCACTGAGATCACCTTTGAAATACTCCCCTTGGGAAGCTATGCACCAATGCCAGCACCTAGTCCACCCTTCAAAGCAATTTTGGATGTCTTTTTCTGGAATGGCCGTCAGAGCTGTTGCCGTATTACTCTTGATGTCTTGAATGTCATCAAAATGTCTTCCTTTCAATATTTCCTTTATCTTCAGGTAAAGAAAAATTCATTGGGGACCAGATAAGGTGAGTAGGGAGAGTGTTCCAATACAGTTATTTCTTCACTGGCTAAAAACTCTCTCATAGACAACTTTGTTTACTGGCTGAAACCTCCCGCACAGACAGCTATACAATTAAGTTTGCCAACTTACCACTGTGACATTGTGTGCAATGGCCATTTCAGAAAAAGTTTCAAAATTGCTTCTAAGGGTAGACTAGGTGCTGGAGCTAGTGCGTAGCTTCCCAAAGGGAGGACTTCAGAGGTGATCGTAGTAATATTCAGCAGCGAGGTATGTAGCACTTGGAAAAATTAAGTTTGCAGACTTAATTGTCCGACTTCATATAAATAACACAGCATCTACCAATTCAACATTTGTCATGTATACAATTTAGTGAAACCAACTACGTTAATCATATTGTGCAATCATCACCAATACTCTTTGCCAGATTTTCTGTCCCTATAAACAAAAACTCAATTATTCCCAAACAATAATCCCATCCATTCTCCTCACTTCCGGCCATGGTAACCATATTTAATTCTGATCTCCCTATATTTGCCTGTTCTAGATACTTCATATTAGTGACATCATACAATATTTGCCCTTTGGTGATTTATTTATTTCACTCAGCATGCCTTTCTAATGGTTACATTTCAGATATTGCAGCAAGTCAGACTTTTAGGCTAGGAAGGTATCTGCACTCCAAGATTAGCCAAGCACTTTTGATGGCTAGAGTTGAAAGATTTCTAAACTCACTTCTAAATGAAACTTTCTTGAGCCCAGGAAATGTACAGTTGCCCTGTTAACTCATAACAGTTGCTAGTGATTCTCTGGTGGTTAGTTTTCCTATGTAACACAACTTTTTGAATGAATTTTCTGATGTCTCTCTGAAGTAGTATCCTCTTGTTAAGAAGGTAATCTTAGCAAGAGACTCTTTTTCTATTTGTCTTGACTTACTTGGATCAAATACAAGTGGTCAAATGAATTTAAAAGATGTAAACAGTTACGTTATTTAGGGTATTTTTTGGCTCTTTGCATGTGTCTAGAAGCTAGGATCTTTGCCACTATCTAAATATTCCATTTCAGAGGTCAAAGAAAAGGAAAACTCTGAGTCCTCTGTAAACTGTTAAATTTATGTTAAAGCGAAGTATATATAAGGGCAAAATGGAAGGATTTTGTTTTCTTTTTTGCCTGTATTGTATGCCATGTTGGAAAACCTGGTGGTGTAGTGGTTAAATGCTATGGCTGATAACCAAATAGTTGGCAATTCAAATCCACCAGGCACTCCTTGGAAACTTTATGGAGCAGTTCTACCCTGTTTTATAGCGTCACTATAAGTCAGAATCAACTCTACAGCAGTTGATTTGGGTTTTTTGTTTTGTTTTGGTTTTTGTATGTCATGATGTTTAAAACAAGGATCAGTAGATGTTTGAAGCAATCTTTTATAGAAACCCTGGTGACATAGTGGTTAAGTGCTGTGTGTGCTAATTAGGTGCTCCTTGGAAATGCTATGGAGCAGTTCTAGTCTGTTCCATAGGGTTGCTATGAGTCAGAATTAACTTGAAAGGAGTGAGTTTGGTTTTGGTTTTATAGGTAAATTAGTACTTCCTACTTGAAGTAAACCAAATTCATTGCCATCTACAGAATTCTGACTCAGTAATTCTATGGGACAGAGTAGAATTGCCACATGGGGTTTCCAAGGAGTAGCTGGGGGATTAAAACTGCTGAAAATTTGGTTAGCAGCCAAACTCTTTACCACTGCCACACAAGGGCTTCAAATAGTCTTGCATTCTCCCTTTCTGGAGCAGTTCAAGGATGGGATAGAGATTAATGGATGGGGATATTATAAAGGATTCAAGCACTGGACAAATGGTTGAACTAGTTGATCTTTAAGAATATTTCTACATAACCCTGATACCTAAGCCAGGAAAAGTCCCAACAAAAAGGAGAACTACAGACCAATATCACTCATGAATCTAGATGCAAAAATCTTCAACAAAATTCTTGCCAATAGAATACAACAACATACCCAAAAAATAATCTATCATGACCAAGTTGGATTCATACCAGGGATGTAAGGCTGTTTCAACATCAGTAAAACAATTAATGTGATTAACCACATAAATACCACAAAGGACAAGAATCACCTGATTTTGTCCATTGACGCAGAAAAGGCATTTGATAAAGTACAACACCCATTCATGCTAAAAACTCTCAGCAAAATAGGCATAGACGGAAAATTCCTCAATGCAGTAAGGGCCATTTATACAAAGCCAACTGCCTACGTCATCCTGAATGGAGAGAGAGTGAGGGAGTTTCCCTTGAGAACAGGAACTAGACAAGGATGCCCACTCTCACCTCTTCTATTCAACATTGTACTAGAAGTTCTAGCCAGAGCAATTAGACAAGACCAAGAAATAAAGGGCATCTGCATCGGCAAAAAAGAAGTAAAAATCTCCCTGTTTGCTGATGATGTGATTGTATATGCAGAGAATCCCAAAGAATCTATAAGTAAGCTACTCAAACTGATAGAAGAGTTCAGCAAAGTCTCAGAATACAAGATAAACATAAGTAAATCAGTAGGATTCCTTTATACCAACAACGAGACTGTTCATGAAGAAATCATCAAATCAATACCATTTACTGTAGCCCTTAAGAAGATAAAGTACCTAGGAATTAATCTAACCAGAGAAATAACAGACCTTTACAAAGAGAACTACAAGCCCTTACTATAAGAAACTAAGAGAGACTTAGATAAATGGATAAACCTACCCTGCTCATGGATAGGAAGACTTAACATTGTGAAAATGTCTATTTTACCCAAAGCAATCTGCTTATATAATGCAATCTGAATACAAGTTCCAGCATCAGTTTTTAATGAGTTGGAGAAACAAATCACCAACTTTGTTTGGAAAGGGAAGAAGCCCTGGATAAGTAAAGTACTACTGAAGAAGAAGAAAACACTGAGGCCTCTCATTACCCGACTTCAGAAACTATTACACTGCCACAGTGGTCAAAACAGCCTGGTACTGGTACAAGAACAGACAGATCGATCAATGGAACAGAATCGAGACCCCAGAGGTGACACCATCTGCCTATGAACAGTTGATATTCGACAAAGGCCCTAAGACATTAAACTGGGGTAAAAACAATCTCTTCAACAAATGGTACTGGCCAAATTGGATATCCATCTGCAATAAATTGAAACAAGATCCATATCTTACACCTTATACAAAAACCAACTCAACCTGGATAAAAGACCTAAATATCAAACCAAAAATGATAAAGCTCATCCAAGAAAAATTAGGAACAACAATGGAAGTTTTAATACACAATGTAGACAGACTTCAAAATCTGTCAAAAAAAACCACAATCAACAGAAGAGAAAATAGATAAATGGGAACTATTAAGAATCAAACACTTTTGCTCATCCAAAGACTTTATCACAAGAGTTAAAAGGCCACCTGCAGAATAGGAAAAAATATTTGGCAACTCTATATCAGACCGATGCCTGATCTCCATAATCTATAAGGTACTACAAAATATCAGTAAGAAGAAGATAAATCATCCAATTAAGCAATGAGTAGAGGAGATGGACAGACATTTCACTAAAGAGGAGATCCAGGCAGCCAAAAAAACACATACGGACATGTTTACGATCTTTAGTTATTAAAGAAATTCAAATCAAAACTACAATGAGATACCATCTCACCCCAACAAGATTGGCCATGATCCAAAAAACACAAAACAACAAATGCTGGAGAGGCTGTTGAGCAAGTGGAACTCTCCTACACTGTTGGTGGGGTTGCAAAATGGTCCAGTCTCTTTGGAAAGCAATCTGGCGCTTCCGTAAAAGAATGGCTATAGGTATATCATTTGACCCAGTAATTCCATTACTTGGAAAATATCCTACAGAATCGAGGCCATTCACACCAACGGATACATGCACAAGAATGTTTATTGCACGCAGCACAGTACACGAGAGCAAAAAGATGGAATCAACACAGATGCCCAACAACAGAGGAATAGATAGGTAAACTATGGTATATATATAGTCATTGGAGCACTATGCAATGATAAAGAACAATGATGATTCCAGGAAACATCTCATAACCTGGTTTCAACTGGAAGACATTATGCTGAGTGAAAGTAGTCAGCAACAAAAGGACAAATATTGTATGAGACCCCTACAATAAGAACTCAAAAACAGACTTATGCATAGAAGAAAAGACTCTTTGACGGCTGCAAGGGATGGGAGGGAGGGAGGGCGAGGGGGCGAGGGTTTAGGTTAGATAGTTGGTAGAAATCTGGTTGGGTGAAATCGGTGATAGCACACATTAGAAATAAGAATAATATTAAGTGGACTTCAACATAACTTGAGTACTCCTTCCATCTTAACCAAATATTGCAAGAACAGAGTAGTTGGGGCAGGGGGCAGGGGGCAGGGGACCATGCTCTTAGGCAAAATTGAGGCCAATTGGCACAACTAACATTTTGCTATGAGGGCTGTCTGCACCCCACTCTGGTGAGTGGCGTCTGGGGTCTTAAAAGCTGCCAAACTGCTATCCGAGGGCACAGCAAATGGTCCCAATTCAGGAGGTAAGGATGTTCACTGAGCACCAAAATGACAGGGAGGAAAGACAACCGAGAAGACAGAGAGACCCACATGAGTGGGTGCCTACGTTGACTTGGGACCAGAAGAATCGAATGGTACATGCCCATCACCAGTGATAGCCATGATGGAGCTCACAAAGTTGAGTCTCACTGGCATCACAAGAATAAAAAGGGGTGCACCTTGAGATCTCCACTAAAAGACTGCAGTTGATGGTCCAGCAGTTTCGGGGTTCCCCTGGGAGCATGGCCCCTGGCCCTGATGCTGCCCTTGCCCATAAATCATAATGAAGGTCCACTCTTTGGACACAAATGGATTGGACTTGGCGACACAGAGTGACCATATATTGGATGCACTTTATGGTTCTATGCATCTATAGGATATCATCCTGCTGACCTCTGGCTGGAGGAAGGAGAGTGGGTGGAGAGGACGGGAAAGGAGGCTGTTGGGAGGATGAGACATGTATGGAGCAGAGAGGAATAGTGTGCTGTCACTGGGCAGGGAGAGCAGTGGAAGCTGCATATAGGTGGGCATGAAAATTTATATGGGAATGTACATTTTCACTCAGTCATAATAAAAAAAAAAGAATATTTCCAAACCATACATTCTATGATTTTATGAAACTATATGTACAGCCTATTATTATATAAGTTGTTCAAAACTAATTACTTTAAATCTATAAATGTTTAGTTAGGGGAGCAGCTTTTTTTCTTTATTATACCTAAAACTATTTTTCAAAACCACTAGCTACTGGTACGGAATTGGTTTTTGTTTTTGTTTTTAGTGCCTGGAATTTTCACCTATTAATACCTTTGGTACGGATCAGAATGATATGAAAGGGTTAAAGATAAGATGTGTAAGCTCTTGAAGAAGGGGGTACAGCTAGCTAACCATGGGCTTCTTCTTAGTTTTGGAGATGCCTTCATAAATGGTTGTAACAGGAAGACTGTAGGTCATAAAACTGTGTGTCCTGATTCAAATGTAAATCTCAAGATTGTGTATTATGTTAAAATGAGTCATTTTGGCTACAGTGTGTTTATTTTAATCAACTTGAGGCTTATTGACACTGTTCTCAATATGTCTATAAGTATGACTGTGCATACTTCACTTTTAGGGACAGTTAATGCAAGTGGAAGAATTGGCATGTTTGTTATTCAGCATCTTCTTAATAACAGGTCTTGGTATTACTGGGCTGCAGCACAGCCAGGTGAATCATCTCCCCTGACACTGAACATCAAAAAGTCTTTGTAGTTGGCATTCATTTTGCAAGGTCTCAAGAGACAGACATTTTGAAAACCACATGCAATCTTAATAGCACCCTAGGGGAGATACTGAAGCCAAAAATGAACAGCCACTGTCCCTTTAAACATGGCTGTATTACACCTGAACACTGAATAATTGTTCTGAACAGAACATGGCGGCACAATGAAGGTCACCTTTGGCAGTTTTATAAACAGGTTCATAGTCTAATGGTCTCCTGAAATCATTCTCTTATGACATAACTGTTGCTGGAGGTAGACACTCTCATTGGCTTACGGAAATTTTCATCTTCCTTTGCCTCTTAGTCAGATGTTAAACTTTTTATTTGCCATTTCCTCTTTTTGTGGATACTAATATAAATGATATGATTCAATACAATAGCTGCTCTAGAATTCGATTAAAGCTGTTACTGTTTTTCTAAGTCTTGATTACTTATTATTTGCTATGTATTTTTCTTAGAAAAACAAATGTATTTCTATGTATTGTAAAATAAATTTAAATGTAAGAAAATCTAAGCCACCTGTAATCTTGTGATCAAATAAAAACTAATATTTTGTTTCTAATTCCTTCCAGAATGTCTTCTCTACAGACATACATATAAAATAAAGCTTGACCTTCTACAAATAATTTTCTCTTTTGCATTTTATAATGAATTCTTTATATCAGTGAATTAGTTCTTTATATACACACATATACAAAGAATGTAACATATGTTCGGTATACAGGTAATAACAATATAAATACCCCTGTACTCTCTATCAAGAAACCCTGCTGGTGTAGTGGTTAAGAACTAAAGGCTGCTAACCAGAAGGCCCGGCTTTTCATATCCATCTGGTGCTCCTTGGAAATTATGGGACATTTCAACTCTGTCCTGTAGGGGCGCTATCAGTCAAAATCAACTCATGAACGAGGACTCCTTAAAAAAAAAAAAACTGCCTTCGAGTTGATTCAGACTCACAGCTACCGTATAATATACCTCCCCCATAGAGTTTTCAGGGAGCACCTGGTGGATTTGAACTGCTGACTTTTTGGTTAGGAGCCATAGCACCTAACCAGTATGCCACCAGAGTCTCCAATGGCAGCCAAACCAAGTGTCGTCGAGTCAGACGCAAGAGGTACTTAATATCATGTTGGAAATGCAACATTTGAAGTTTCCTGTTGGCTTTTTTTAGGGCCTGCCCCAACACTATGGTGCCCCATATCCTGTTCTGCCGGGTGGTTACTCTCCTGAGTTTTGTGGTAGTCATTTCTTCAATATTCTTTATATGTTTACCGCACATGTATGGTAAACCTTAAATAATAGAATTCTTCTTTCAAGCATTCTTTGCCCAAGGTTTTGTGAGAATCATCCATGTCGAAATATATGTTATTCATTTTATATCAGTGAATTAATTGCCTATATATACATATATACAAAGCTTGTTGCCAATATATAATATATATGAATATATGTACATATTTAATTTCCACCATATTCTGTTTTGTAAATGTATTTATCCATTTCTATGATGAATATTATAAGAAAAATTGGTATGAACATTTCTGCCCATGTCTCTTGGTCGAAGTATGTAAGAGTTTCACTAAGATCTAAACCTAAAAGTGTAGCTACTTGGTTGCAGGGCGTGTTCAGACTTCAGTTTTATTAGATAAAAATTGTTTCCAAGTGGTTCTACCAATTTATAGTTTCCCTAGAAGCATAGAAGAGTTCCTATCATGTCTTGCTTTTATCATTTAATATGATATGCTTTTTCTCAAGTTCGGATGGCTTTTCTCTGGGCCATTCCTACCTAATCAAACTGCTTGCACAATCACCCATGTGATTCTTCACTGCACGTCAGACCGTGGTCAGATGGCTTATCAACTATTGAGAGGCTAATCAATGTGGGGATACTCAAGACATAACTGAAATGAATATTTATAGCCAGATTCCTGAAGTATGCTTTACATTTGTATTTTTGTTTGATAATCTCCCAGGATTTCTTTTAATTCTCAACACAGAACTCTGTATACAGCTCACATATACATCCTCTGTATACATGTTCTTTAAATACAGCTTAAACATCACAGCAAAGCAGATTTTCCTCCTTACAATTCAGAATCTTTGCCTCTCTTTCTTTGACCCTTTTTACTTCCCAGCACTAATCCCAACTGGTGGACAGTAAAAGATATCAGTACATAATGTTACTTGTAAAGCAATGGATAAAGCTCTCCATTCAATCATGAGTAAGAGTAAAGAGAAAAAAATAAGGACACTACCCTGAGGAGCCCCAGTGGTGCAGTGGGTAAGAAGAGTGTGGCTGCTAACCAAAAGGTTGGAAGTTTGAATCTGTCATCTGCTCCTTGGAAACTTTATGGGTAGGCAGTTCTACTCTGCTCTAGAGGGTCACTATAAGTCACAATCAACTCAGTAGCAATGGGTTTTCTTTAGGTTTTTACCCTCAGTGTTAGCACAAGAAATGGATGGTATATTTGAATTCAGGCAAGTTTGATAAAGGAAATACTTACAAAGATGTGAATAGGGTTAAGGAAAATTAACAAGGGACAATAAAGACTAGCAACAGTGGAGAGCCATTGCTTGGCCTTTAAAATTCAGGGAGAGGGAATTGTTAACTAGACGCAGAAATGGTAGCCTTTAGAAAAGAAATGGAGCCCTGTTAAGCTTTCTCAAACAGACAGGGAGCCAGGTATATGTATATATTCTCACCCCACAATCTTCTTTCTTGCTAATCTTCAGCAGTGTCTTTTTATTGGCTGTACACATCTAAAAGTCAGAGGACAAGGTAGGTTATCTGATGCAGTCCTTAGAACTCTGTCTCACTACCTTGAGCATAGAGCACAATGAAGAAATTTTGAAGGTAGGCCTGGAGGCCTAACAATGTAAGTATGTGGTGGTTAATTCGTAAATGCACTTCCTTTGGTTTATCTCAGATCCCATTTGATAAGTAATTCTTTTCAGTGTCAATAGGTAGACAGCAATAAAGACATTAGAAGTACTGACTTTCAAATATTGCCTTTAAAATTAAAAAAAGCAAATGACAGAAGCTAAGAGCAGCTCTCAGTATAATTGTTGAGTACTTTCGTTTCATTTAACACATACTAGCTGAGATTATGCTTTTGTTACAGCATGACCACTTTGGAATCAAAAGTTAGGCCAAGGACTTCCATTTGTTTTTGTTTGTTTTTTTCTTTTCTTTTTTTATTATGACTGAGTGAAAATGTACATTCCCATATAAATTTTCATGCCCACCTATATGCAGCTTCCACTGCTCTCCCTGCCCGGTGATAGCACACTATTCCTCTCTGCTCCATACATGTCTTATCCTCCCAACAGTCGCCTTTCCCCCTTTCCCCTCCTCTCCACCCACTCCCTTCCTCCAGTCAGAGGTCAGCAGGATGATATCCTATAGATGCATAGAACCATAAAGTGCATCCAATATATGCTCACTCTGCACCGGCAAGTCCAATCCATTCATGTCCGAAGAGTGGACCTCTAAGAGACAGCATTTTAAATTTTCCCGTTTTAACAGGCTTCCAACCATGAAGTTTGGATTCTATGCATAGAAAGGTCTCTTCACCCATCATCTAGCTTACTGATACATATCAGCAAAGAGCTTTGGAACATATTTGTGTTTCTTTTCCCCAAAGGTCTACATCTGTTTTTGCCCAGAGTAACCACATTTTCCTAGATACCAGTGGAAGCTTTTAGTGGCTTTTCAAAATAGTTTTTCTGGGACCTATTTCTTCTCTCAGCATCTTGTCTTACTAGAAAATGGATCTGTAGAACTCTATGGGTTGGGGAGGGAGAACTCATAACACTTGACCTGAAAAGGAAGCAGTTAGAAAAAATGCTCATTTTTAACTTCTTTTTTAGGATTGGGTTGTACTTCACACCATTTATAAAAAATACTTGTCAAATTTTTCTTAGTTCTAGAGATGAATGATTAGCATAACACTTGGCACATAGCCAACCTAACTCAATGTTTGTTTCCTTCTTTACATCCTCTATCAATGTGATCTGGCATGTGATAGCTCTCCATGGATCTCTCTACAGGGCTTTTTCTCTGACTGATTTTCTTCCCACTGAATTGATGAGCCTCTAAGAACATTTGTCATTACTCAAATCTGGCTGTTGTGATGAGGGATCTGGAATACAGGATGACTGAGAGCTAGAGGCATCCTGTGCTCAAGACCAAAACAGAAGCCAAATCCCAATGACAGAAACCAATCCAGTCAAGAACGGAGAACAAGAGAGTCAAACAGACAAGAGAGACATTCTACAGTGGTCAAGTTACAGAGATACTCATCCCAGATGGGACAGATGTTGAATTGAGACACAAGAGTCTGGAATAATAATTAGGAAGTCTAATTTGGTGTGTATGGATGAGGAGACTTTGGAGGTCTCTTTTAGTTATTGCTCTCTGAACTCTTGGGTGCTGTTTGCCTTAACAGTTATCAGATGCCATCAAGTTGATTCCAACTATTGGTGAAGAGTAGAACTGCACTCGCTGGATTTTCTAGGCTGTGACGATTTTGGAGACAAATTACCAGGCCTTTCTTCTGAAGTGCCAGTGGGTTAGTTTGAACTTCCAGCCTTTTGGTAAGTAGCTCGATGCTTAGATATTTTTGCCACTCAGGGATTCCTTGCTTACCTTAAAGAGGGTGAAATAGTGCAAAGTTATCATTATTTCTTTTTTATTTAACATGACTGAGTGAAAATGTACATTCCCGTATAAATTTACATGCCCACCTATATGCAGCTTCCACTGCTCTCCCTGCCCGGTGACAGCACATTATTCCTCTCTGCTCCATACATGTCTCATCCTCCCAACAGTCTCCTTTCCCCTCCTCTCCACCTACTCTCCTTCCTCCAGCCAGAGGTCAGCAAGATGATATCCTATAGATGTGTAGAACCATAAAGTGCAACCAATATATGGTGACTCTGCATTGCCAAGTCAAATCCATCCCTGTCCAAAGAGTGTACCTTTGTTATAAATTATGGGTAACGGTAGCATGAGGGCCAGGGACCATGCTCTCAGGGGAACCCCAAAACTGCCTGACCATCATTTGAGGTCTTTTAGTGCAGATCTCAGGATACACCCTTTTTTATTCTTGTGTTGCCACTGAGACTCAACCTAGTGAGCTCCATCGTGGCTATCACTGGTGGTGGCCGGGCACCATCCAGTTCTTCCGGTCCCAAGTCGATGAAGGCGCCCACTCTTGAGGGTCTCTCTGTCTTCTAGGTTGTCTATACTGCATGTCATTTTGGTCCTCGGTGAGCATCCGTTCCTGCTGACTTGGGACCATTTGCTGTGCCCTCGGATGGCAGCTTGGCAGCTTTTAAGACCCCAGATGCCACTCACCAATGTGGGGTGCAGAGAGCTCTCTTAGGAAAATGCTAGTTGTGCCAATTGGCCTCGATTTTGCCTAAGAGCATACTCCCCTGCCCCCTGCCCCAGGTACTCTATCCTTGCAATATTGGGTTAAGATGGAAAGAGTACTCAAGTTATGCTGAAGTCTGCTTAATGTTGTTCCCCTTTCTAATGTGTCCTATCACCGCTTTCTTCCAACCAGATTTCTAGTAACTATCTAAACGAAACTCTCCCCACCTCACCCTCCCTCCCTCCCCTCCCTTGCAGTTATCAAAGAGTCTTTTCTTCTATACACAAGTCTGTTTTTGAGATCTTATCGTAGAGGTCTCATACAGTATTTGTCCCTTTGTCACTGACTACTTTCACTCAACATAATGTCTTCCAGTTGAAACCATGTTAGGAGATGTTTCCTGGAATCATCATTCTTCTTTATCATTGTGTAGTGCTCCATTGAGTATATGTACCATAGTTTACCTATCCATTCTTCTGTTGTTGGGCATCTGGGTTGATTCCATCTGTTTGCTATTGTGGACTGTGCTGCGATAAACATTCTGCTGCATGTGTCCATTGGTGTGAAAGGCCTTGATTCTGTAGGATATATTCCAAGTAGTGCAATGACTGGGTCAAATGGTATATCGATATCCATTTTTTTAAGGAAGCGCCAGATTGCTTTCCAAAGAGGCTGGACCATTTTGCAACCCCACCAACAGTGTAGGAGGGCTCCACATTCTCCACAGCATCTCCAGCATTTGTTGTTTTATGTTTTCAGGATCATGGCCAATCTTGTTGGGATGAGATGGTATCTCACTGTAGTATTGATATGAATTTCTTTAATAACTAAAGATCGTGAACATGTCCACATGTGTTTTTTGGCTGCCTGGATCTCTTCTTTAGGGAAATGTCTGTCCATCTCCTTTGCTCATCGCTTAATTGGATGGTTTATCTTCTTCTTATTGATATTTTGTAGTATCTTATCGATTATGGAAATTAGGCATTGGTCTGACATAGAGTTGCCAAATAATTTTTCCCATTCTGTGGGTGTTCTTTTAATTCTATTAATAAAGTCTTTGGATGAGCAAAAGTGTTTGATTCTTAATAGTTCCCATTTATCTATTTTCTCCTCTGTTGATTGTGGTTTCTTTGACAGATTTTGGAGTCTATCCTCATTGTATATTAAAACTTCCTTTGTTGTTCCTACCTTTTCTTGGATGAGCTTTATCGTTTTAGGTTTGATATTTAGGTTTTTTATCCATTTGGAGTTGTTTTTGTGTAAGGTGTAAGATACAGATCTCAATTCAGTTTATTGCAGATGGATAACCAATTTTGCCAGCACCATTTGTTGAAGATACAGTTTTTACCCCAGTTTAATGTCTTAGGGCCTTTGTCGAATATCAACTGTTCATAGGCAGATTGTGTCATCTCTGAGGTCTCATTTCTGTTCCATTAATCCATCTGCCTGTTCTTGTACCAGTACCCGGCTGTTTTGACCACTGTGGCAGTGTAGTATGTTCTAAGGTCGGGTAATGAGAGGCCTCCCAGTGTGTTCTTCTTCTTTAGTTGTACTTTACTTATCCAGGGCTTCTTCCCTTTCCAAACAAAATGGGTGATTTACTTCTCCATCTCATTAAAAAATGACGCGGGAACTTGTATTCGGATTGCATTGTATAAGTAGATTGCTTTGGGTAAAATAGACATTTTCACAATGTTAAGTCTTCCTATCCATGAGCAGGGTAGGTTTTTCCATTTATCTAAGTGTCTCTTAGTTTCTTGTAGTAAGGGCTTGTAGTTCTCTTTGTAAAGGTCTGTTGTTTCTCTGGTTAGATTAATTCCTAGGTACCTTATCTTCTTAGGGGCTATCGTAAATGGTATCGATTTGATAATTTCTTCCTTAGCAGTCTACTTGTTGGTATAAGGGAATTTTACTGATTTAGTTACATTTATCTTATATCCTGAGACTTTGCTGAACTCTTCTATCAGTTTGAGTAACTTACTTATAGATTCCTTGGGGTTCTCTGCATATACAGTCATATCATTTGCAAACAGGGAGATTTTAACATCCTCTTTGCTGATGCAGATGCCCTTTGTTTCTTGGTCTTGTCTAATTGCTCTGGCTAGAACTTCTAGCACAATGTTGAATAGGAGAGGTGAGAGTGGGCATCCTTGTCTAGTTCCTGATCTCAAGGGAAAGTCTTTCAGTCTCTCTCTATTCAGGATGATGTGGGCAATTGGCTGTGTATAAATGGCCCTTATTGTGTTGAGGAATTTGCCGTCTATGCCCACTTTGCTAAGAGTTTTTAGCATGAATGGGTGTTGGACTTCATCAAATGCGTTTTCTGCATCAATGGGCAAAATCAGGTGATGCTTGTCTTTTCTGTTATTTATGTGGTTAATCACATTAATTGTTTTCCTGATATTGAACCAGCCTTGCATCCCTGGTATGAATCCCACTTGGTCAAGATGGATTATTTTCTTGATATGTTGTTGTATTCTGTTGGCCAGAATTTTGTTGAAGATTTTTGCATCTAGATTCATGAGTGATATCAGTCTGCAGTTCTCTTTCTTTGTTGGGTCTTTCCCTGACTTAGGTGTCCAGGTGATGCTTGCTTCATAGAATGAGAGTGGGAGTACTCCATCCCTTTCTATACTGTGAAATAGTCTCAGTAGTATTGGAGATAACTCTTCTCTAAATGCTTGGTAGATTTCTGCAGTGAAGCCATCTGGGCCTGGAGATTTTTGGTTGGCAGTGTTTTGATGACATTTTCAATCTCTTCCTTTGTGATGGGTTTATTAAGTTGTTCTGCTTCACGTTGTGATAATTTGGGTAGGTGGTATGAGTCAAGGAATTTGTCCATTTCCACGAGGTTTTCAAATTTCTTACAGTACAGTTTATCATAGTATTCTGTTATGATATTTTTGATTTCTGTTGCATCTGTGGTGACATCTCCCCTCTCATTTCTAATTTGGGTTATTTGTTTCCTTTCCTGCTTTTCTTTAGTAAGTTTAGCCAGTGATTTGTCAATTTGGTTGATCTTTTCAGAAAACGAGCTTTGGGTCTTTTCAATTATTTCAGTTGTTTTTCTATTCTCTAATTCATTTAGCTCTGCTCTAATCTTTATGATCTCGTTTCTTCTGGTGCCCGAGGGGTTCCTCTGTTGTTCTCTTCCTACTTGTTCAAGCTGTAGAGTTAGTTCCTTGATTTGGTTTCTTTCTTCCTTCCCGATGTGTGCATTTATGGAGATAAACTGACCTCTGAGCACTGCTTTGGCTGTATCCCATAGGTTGTGGTAGGAAGTGTTTTCTTTCTCATTGGAAGCTATGAATTTCTTTATTTCATCCTTGATTTCCTTTATAACCCATGTTTTTTTGAGCAAGATGTTGTTCAGTTTCCAAGAATTTCACTTTGTATGTATGTTTTTTCTGCTATTGATTTCAACTTTGATGGCTTTATTATCTGAGAAGATGCTTTGCAGTAATTCAATGGTATGGATTTTGTTGAACATTGCATTATGGCCTATCACATAGTCAATTCTGGAGAATGTTCCATGTGCACTGGAGAAGAAGGTGTAGTTGTCTGCTGATGGGTGGAAAGTTCTGTATATATCAATGAAGTTTAGTTGGTTAATTGTGGCAATGAGGTCTTCTGTATCTTTACTGAACTTTTTCTAGGTGATCTGTCTAGTAACGAGAGTGGAGTGTTAAAGTCTCTCACTATTATTGTGGAGTCATCTAACTCTCTTTTGAGCGTAGTCAGTGTTTCTTTGATATTTTTAGGTGTTCTGATATTAAGCCAAGTGCCGTTGAAATATTTAATATAGTTAAGTCTTGCTTGTGTACTGAACCTTTCAGCAAGAAATGGTGTCCATCTTTGTCCACGATGGTGGATTTGACATTAAAATTGTTTTTGTCTGAGATTAGAATTGCCAACCCTGTTCTTCATTGTTCATTGTTAGCTTGATATATATTCTTCCATCCTTTAATTTTCAGTTTGTTCCTATCTTTAGGTCTCAAGTGAGTTTCTTGTAGACACCATACGGATGGCTCATGTCTTTTCATCCAAGATGACACTCAGTGTCTCTTTACTGGAGAATTCAGTCCATTCACATTCAATGTAATTATTGATAGATCTGTGTTCACTGCTGCCATTGTGGTATATTTACTTTTATGTTGATGTTTTCTCTGTTGTTCTTATTGGTCTGTTCTGGGACATTCTTTTTTGTGAGTTGATTTTCCACCTTTTTCAGAGCTGGTTTTGTAGTTGTTGAGACCCATATGTTATATTTCTTGAAATGGTATGATACATCTTTGTTGTGCTTTACAGCTGCTGCCCTTATAATCCTCCTTAATAAACTATATATAAACCCAATTTTAATTACTACCAGTCTTGTCATCTTCCTCTCCATCTGGAAGGACTATAACAACTGTAGTACATCCGTCTTTTTACTGTGATGACACCATAGTTTTCATGATGATCACTGGATTGCTTCTTTCCATATCAAAGCTGTGATTGACTTTGGAGCCTTTCCTAAAGGAGTCGAGTATTGAGTAGTGTGTTGTTCTAAAATATAAAGTTAGTGGTTTTGTTCTTCTAAGCCAAACCCAAGAACTTCCTTCAGTATTTCTTGTAGATTGGGTTTGGTTTTTACAAAGTCTCTGAGTTTCTGTTTATCTGGGAATGTCTTAATTTCATTTTCGTATTTGAAAGATAGTTTTGCAGGATACATAATTCATGGTTGGAAGTTCTTCTCCTTCAAGGCTTTGAATGTGTCATGCCACTGTCTCCGTACCACCATGGTTTCTGCTGAAAATCTGAGGAGAGCCTACAGGGTTTCCCTCTGAATGTTAGCTTTGCTTTGAGTCTTGCTGCCTTTAAGAGTTGCTGCTTATGTTTCATTTTGTTAAGCTTGATTATAATATGTCTTGGAGTCTTTCTTTTGAGATCTGTACTGGGTGGTGTACGTTATGCATCTGAGATGTCTATACTCTCTTCCTTCATGATTTCTGGGAAGTCTTCTTTCAGCAACTCAGCAATGATACTCTCTGTGTTCTCAGGTGTCTCACTATGTTCAGGGACTCCAATTAATCGAAGGTTCTTCCTCTTAATAGAGTCCCACATGCTTCTTAATGCTTCTTCACTTTTCTTGTTTCTTTTTTCTGATTTCTGCTCATAGACGCTGGTGTCAGTAGCTTTGTCTTCCAAGCCAGAAATTCTTTTTTCCATTTGTTCCATTCTGTTTTGTTGGCTTTGCACTGAAGTTTCTATGTCTTTGATTTTCTTCTTGATCTGTTGGATTTCAGAGTACTGGTGTGCCATTAGTTTGAACATCTTGATTAATTTTTCCTTTTGTTCTGTTGCATTTTGTATAAGGTCTAGAAGAGCTCTGTATATAATCATTTTGTATTCATTTTCTGATACTTTCCTAAAAGTTTCTTCATCTGGAAAACTCCTTGGTTGTTTTGTTTGGGAGCCTTCTGAAGCCATGGGTGATTTCTTTTATACCACAAGTGTCTGTTGCTTTTTGGGTCCCATGTGAGTATACAGAGGCTGGAAGAGATACTGTGAGGATGGACCGCAGATGTTTCTCTAGGCTGTCTTAAAATGTAAAGCAAATGTATCTGACCAGTTCACAAGTCAGTTAGGTTTTCAGGTGTAGAGGTCCCTCTTCTCAAGTGACAATGTAAGCGCCACTATATCCAACCCCAAATGATAACAAACTAGTTCAGAATACAGTAATGCTACTGCCCTGTTGGCCTCTGCTTACAGGGCCTAGCCTTAGCCGACACTGCGTTGAGTACTGCTTTTGTGATAGAAAAACGCTCTCTTGTGGGCCGGCTCTCGCTCCCAGGCTAAGAATTAGGTCCAGCTATGGCCACCGTATACAAGATGGCGTCCTCCACACAGGCAGCAGATGTAGGGGCTAACAGTGCCAAAAGGTAGTGATTCTTCTGCTTCTGTTGCAGGGCCTGCAACGTCGGTGGCACTGGGAAAATTACTGCTTTTCTGTTGGAAAAGAGCTCGCTGGTTCCCAGGCTAAGAATTAGGTCCCGCTAAAATCTCGGTACCAACATGGCATCCCGCACACTGACTGCAGAATTCCGTTCAAATCCCGCTGACGCAGATATAAAACGCCAGGCTCAAAGTGGCTCGATTAACAGAGTCTTAAGCTTGGCTCTCATAATATGGGAATTTTGCCTGCCTGTCCCCCCAGCAGTGCGTCTGAGTCTAGCCGCTAGGTAAGACCCAGCTCCGCCCGCTGGCCAAGACAGAGAAAAAATGTCAAAATGGTGCTTTTACCTTCCGTCCGTGAGAGCCAGGGCTAGCCAGGAGCGGGAGTCAGCGAAAGAGAGGAGGTTTTTCGCTCAGTGGTATGAAGGCCCAATTAACAGCCCTGTGCCGTGTCCTGAGGCTGATTAGGTGATCAGAAGGCTCTGTTTGATTAGCAGTTTAGGTCTTGGTTTCCAGAGGGATATAAGGATACGTGTGCTTAGTCCGCCATCCTGACTCCACCCCCCATTAGTTCTTTTTGATGTTTCATTGTATAACTTCCAAAAAAGTATCCTATAAAATGCTTCAAGAAATAGTGTATGTTGGGAAGAACATTGGAGGATTGGTTCTTGAGAGAGTGGGAGGAATGCTAGATCCTAGACCCCATCCTCATTTCAGTCATAGCAGGTCTGGTAACAGATGGTTGTCACGCAAGATTATCTTTAAACAAAGACTTCAAGGTTTTAAAATATGTTTTAAAACCACCAGCCTATCCTAGTTTTTGCCTGAAGTATAAGATTAGAGTTCCTGTTGTTAGGTACCTTGGAGTCTGTTTTGACTCATGGGAATCCTACAAGCAGCAGAACAAAACACTACCTTGGCCCTGCACCATCTTTGCATTTGTTGTTGTGCTTGAGCCCATTGTTGCAGCCAATGTGTCAGTCCATCTTTTTGAGGGTCTTGCTCTGTTTTGCTGACTCTCTACCAAGTATGATCGGTACCTCCTGTTAGTATGTCCAAAGTCCATGAGATAAAGTCTCACCAACCTTGCTTCTAAGGAATGTTCCAACTTTGCTTCTTCAAGACAGATTCGTTCTTTCTTCGGGCAGTCCATAACATACTCAGTATTCCTTGCCAACATCATAATTCAAAGGTGTCGTAGGCAGAATTTGACTTGTTGCTGGATTTTGTATGATCTGTGAGCTAAGAGTGATTTGCACAATTTCAACTGGTTGAAAAAAATCCAAAGGAGAATAGTATTTTATGACATATAAAATTATATAGAGTTTTATTTTATTTATATTACTTTATCTGTCTTCACATTTTAAAATAATTATCTTCAACTTCATCTTCTCCGAAGTATTTGTTTAGCCTCACCTCATGGAAAAGAAAAGTTTGGGGACAGAGAGGAGGTGGGAATGTAACATTTTTAGTATGTAGTGTGAGAAAGCACTAAGCTTGACATTTTAAACTGCATTATCTTGAGTAATTTTCACAGCTACTCTAAGAGATAGGTATCGCCGTTGCTGTATTACAGCTTAGGAAATGAGTTTACAGAGGTTATATGACTTGCACAAGATCGTTTAGTGGATAAGCAGAGACAGGATATAAACTCCACCCTTTTTGTTACTACTGTATAGATGCTCCTGAGGACCATGTATCCTCCAAATTCTCTTTATTCTTTTTGATTTATGGGTGTTGACCCATTTACATTTTTTAAACCAGAATTTTACCCAGCAGCCTAATTAAGCACAGAATAAACAAATACTATGTTTTGAGTTCAACATAATGGTACGTTGGCGGTAAGAGGGATGATGTAGGAGAACCTCACACTATCACTTCCATTCATTTCCTTACAAAGAATTCTGGTTGCACAGTGGTTAAGCACTCAGTTGCTAACTGAAAGATTGGCAGTTTTAATGTACCAGTTGCTCCTTGGGAGAAAGGTGGCAGTTGCTTCTGTAAAGATTTATAGTCTGGGAAACCCTATGGGCTGGTTCTACTCTGTCCTATATCCATTGCCCTGTTGCCATTGGGTCAGCTCCAACTCTCAGAGACCTTATGGCAAGCCCTATAGGACAGACTAAAACTGCCCCACAGGGGCTCCAGGAAGCAGTTTGTGGATTTAAACTGCCAACCTTTTGGTTAGCAGATAAGCTCTGAACCACTGTGCTACCAGGGCTCTGTAAGTCAATAGAAGTAGGAATTTGAGTTGATAACAATGGAGCATTTCCTTAGAGTTATGATTCAGCACTATGAATGAAGATGAAAACACTTGTTAAGCTAAAAGAATATTTTCCTACATTTTTCATTGGAGCATGCTTTTAATTTTGCCACTCTTGAATCTGCTATTTCAGCCTACCTTTTATTTCTTGGTCACAGCTTTTAGCGTACTGTTGGTCCTAGACATAATTGCAAATTAGGTGAAGTGAAGTTTGTCTTCAATTTTTCTGACCTTCTGTCCTCTCAGTATTTCATTTCCTCTTCCACTTTTCCACCCTGTCGTGTGCTAGTAAATATTTAATGACTAGCTCTCAGTTGGGTAAAAGTAAGCCCTGATTTGTAGTAGCTGAAGATTTCCGTAGTTTAAATAGCCCATGAGGTCCCATTTCAAGCTACCAATGTGATACCAACCAGCTTGCAAAATTTCTTCAAATTTAACCATCGGCTCTTGTGCACTGGTATGAACCAGTTCTAGCACACCACAGATATTTTACATTATTTGAGGATTTCACGTAGCTTGCATGGTTAAACTCGACCATCCTTGGACCCCCCCTCCCTATGTTTGGTCTAATGCTACCTTCCAGGGTACTACTCCACAGTCTTTCTCAGCAACGTACCTGCCAAGTTTCCATGTTTTCTTCCTAACCCTGTCAAGTGACTGACCAACTAAGCTGAGAAACTGACATGAGGTGTCATATTAATGAATGATAAATAATTCAGAAGACAGCATAATGCCTCAGAAGGACAGTTCTCAAGAAAGGAAAAAAGAACAGTGGTTTAGAAATGGCAATGATGAATCCAGATTAGGACTGGGAGGTGGGAGGTGCATTTGAGAAAGAGGTTAAAAGCAGGATAATTTGGTACCATGAAACAGGAGTTTCTGGGGACACAATGAAAAGGTTTGAGAGGAAGAAAAAAAATGGGAATGTGCTCATAGAAGGGCTGTATGGAATGATATGGAAATATGAATTTGGAAGAGTTTGGATGACCCAAAGAGCCTACAACCCGGGTAGTAGCAAAGGATAACAAAGATGTGAGCATGGCAAGTTGAGTTAACATTACAACTCCCAAAAGCAAGGAAGTTATCATCACTGCTAGGTCATATCAAAAAGCAATAACTTGAATAAGGCTTCTAAAAGAGAAATTTCTCTTTAGAGAAGAATTCTAGCAAATAAATTGAAGAGTGATGGAATTAGAATGTCGTAGTTTTGCAGAACCAAATAAATTATCAGATTTAAAACAGACACAGATAGACATTATGTAGTTTCTTGTGGAAATTCAGTGTAGCACTTCTGTAGTATTCTTGCCAGAAAAAAAAAAAAAGGTAATCTAATTAAACCTCTCATTGTAATTACTGATGTACAGTAAATTTAGAGGAGAGAGGAACATGGTAAGAACACTACAGGGATACAGTCTGTGAATCTTTGAGAAACTATAGGACAAATGATCCAATTTTTGCAAGAAAATAAATTACAAAGGAAAAAGGAGATGAAGAGGAAAGCTATAGTTTAAAAGAAATATTGAATGTGGATCTTATTTGCGTGCTGATTTAAATAAACTTTTTTAATGGTGAGACCATTGGAAATTTAGTCACTGACTGGATATTTGATAATAAGAAGAAATTGGTATTATTTGTATGTGGAATAATGGCATCAAAGCTGTGTTTTTAAATGAAAATCTATCTTTTAGTAGTATATACTAAAATAGGCATGGATAAAATGATATACTGCCTTGGATTTCAGTATCATTTAGAAGAGAGAAAGTAGGTTGGGCTTTAGATACAGTGCAATTGACAATGAAGTAATAATTTTTGCATCTGGGTAATGGGTATGTGGGGGTTTATTATTGCCTCAGTTTTACATACTTTTGTTATTTTTCATAACAAAATTTAAAAAGAGGAGTAAAATTTTAAAACTAATTATTAATTAAATAAAGGATCCAAATAATAACCAGAGGATAATAGATGATTCCATTTATGAAAGAAGAAAATCCCAAATATAAATTTAAGAAAAGAGGCACAAAATATGTATTAAAAAATAAACTATAAAACACTACTTAAAAACACGTAATAGATCCAAACACATAGAAGGGTATATAGCAGAGGACAGAAAGGAAAAATTCAGCATAATAAAGATGTGAATTTTTCCTAAGTTGATTTATGTCAGTTTTCCCTAAATTTTTCTGTGAATTGATTGCAATCCAAATAAAAGTACAATAATTTTTTTTCTGGAGCTATGTAAGTTGGTTGTTAATTTTATTTGGATGAATAAACATGTAAAAATGTTTGGGAGAACTCTAGCAATAAGAAAGAGCCAGTGATAGTGGAGGTCGGTCATATCATACATTAAAATGCTTTATGGAACACTTCATAATTAAAATAGTGTAGTATTAGTACATGAATAGACAGACCGATAGAACAAAAAAAAATAAATCCAGAAGCAGACCTAAATGTGTATGGAAATCTAGATTCTTTGAATAATTACAGCACTTCAAATCAGTAGAAAAAAATCATCATTTTTAGTATGTGTTACTGGAGCAACTGGAAAGATATAAAATATAACATTGGCTCTGTTTCTCATGCTATTTCAAATGGATCTGAGATCTAAATAAACCAAGTGAAACTATTCAAGTAGTATAAGAAAATGTAGATGAATTTCTTACTGATTATGTTTATCCCTGTGTTTAGTCTCTTGGGGTGGGAAGAAAGTCACATAGTAAATGCTGTGATGTGCTACCAAAGTCCCCTTTAGGAATTAAGAGCTCAGTGGCCCAGCTGTTGGGACTCATCTTATCCACAGAGTCAGTTTCCTGAACTCCATTCTTAATGAAGTCCAGCACTGTGGTTTCCATTTTGGAGTGTGTTTCTAGAGTAACCTAACCTGCAACATTTTCATTCATCAAACGTACAGGGAAAGGCTAATAAAGTTGATAATGTATGTATTTTTAAAAAGCTTTCGCATGGTAAAAAAATATCACAAGCAGAGTAAAAACTGGAAAATTTTTTTGTGAGTAATATCACAAACACATGAGATCTCTAACATTTAAAGTTTCTAAAAATTGAGTGGAAAAACACGAACAATCTGATGCTTTGGAAAGGGCAAAAGATAGGAACAGTAGTTCACAGGAAAAAATGCAAATGACCCTTATCTTGCGAAAAGCTGTCATTTTCAATCATAATAACCGAGATGTAATTACAACTACTGAAACAAGTGTTTCTCACCTTGTGCTTGGAAAAATCCAACATAGTCTGTTTGTCAGGCTGCGTGGAAACAGGGAACCTCATACATTGTTAGTGACAATGATACGAGTCCTGTAGAGGAGAAGTTGGCAGTATCAATGTTGTTTATTCTTTTGACTTTTGACCTACCATTTATACCCAACTGGGAATTCATCTCAAAGATACATGGGAAAAATATGGATTCATGTATGACTAACGTTTATATAAAGCATATATATATATATGTATGTACTATATACATACATGTGTGTATAAAGAAGCAATAGAAGAGTAAGTAAAATCAGTTAAACCTTACGGAGTATGGGGGAAGAAGGTAAGGTGGCAGATGAAACAGAATTGGAAGCTAGATGTCTCAGAATGTACCTTGTTCTAGAATTTTGACCTTTAAACCAAAAATGTTTTTCAGAATTTTAAAACAAAGTTAAGTCATAAAGGAAAGAAAAAAAAAATCAGTCTCTTAAAAAAACAAAACTAAACTAAAACAAATAAACCTAAATGTGTATTTAGTTGTTGGCATAACCACGCAGAGGAATATTTCAAATGACTTTAAAATATAGTATTTTGACTACACTTTCCTAGGTGGATATATCTTAAGAAAAAAATCACAAATATGTCTGAAATGCCATTGAAGTGTTTTATTATAATAATTTTTTAATTCTAATTTTGAAAGTATAGTTTATAGATGTAAAAATAGTTGTGGGGTAAGGCAATTATATAATTATACTGATGTGATTTATAAAACAAGATTTTCAGCATTACAAAAAATATGCAGAAAATAAAAAACAAGCAGTAAAAGCTTGGCAGTCTTAAATTTGAATTGAAAATACCAGTATGAGCCTGAGACTTATTTTTTTAATGTCTCCAAAATGTTATTCACTAACTTTGTCCAGAAGAAACTAGAAGCCCTGTGACTAACAGCAAGGAGCACTCCTAGACTATGGTCTCCAATATAATTTCTCACTTGTAGGAACCGAAGCTTCTTGGAGAGAAGACTGCTTACAAGTCTGGGAAAGAAAATGTGTATGATAAGCCTATTCCTTTTGCCACAGACCAATAAAATACTAAAGGGCATGTGTCAAAAGAACTCATCCAAAGATAGAAATCTGAGTATCAAAAACAAGTCATCACATTTCAGGCACAAATTTTCAAGAGTTCATAATGATACTCAAAGTCAATAAACTTCATTGGTCACCTTTGAAGGTTGTTATGGCAACTAAATATTCTGAAAAATTATGAACAACAATAAAAAATTTTATGCCTTTTATGTGAAAATTTATTATAAGATAATTGATGGAAGTTCTTTATTAAATAAGTCCACCTAATAAATGTTCTTTTAAAAAAATGATCAAATTAGAGTCACCACTTCCCAACCCTAGTGGAATAATGGATCCAGGTCACAATCACTGATGGTTGGTAGGTAAGTGATGGGAAGCTTTATTATGGATCAGTCAGGCTGGTAACACCTCAACCCATTTATCAATATTAACATCATTTATAGTGCCTCCCATTTGGTGCAGTAAGGGACACAGCACCATCTATAAGTATTTTTGCTATTGGCAGGAAGTGTGAAGATAATATAAATATGTTACATGACACCAAAATGATGCAATTAAAAGGACACAGAAACTGAAAATTTCTACTGGACAAATTCTCTATGCTTACTCCTTATTTAGAGATACGGACTATGTCATTATGTGAAAATTAGCATTATGAGCATGTCAGATAACAAAATGTAGGACAACTACATCATTTACCTAACAGCCAAATTGCATCAATACATAACTTTGAAACCACTAAGAATCATAGCCCAGCCAAGTTAGCAAATAATCATCACAGCCAGCATTAACTCTAACATCACACTTCAGTATTGGTTACTGTGAGACGTATGTCATAAATGTGCACAGTAGTCAGATAGCATATTTGTTTACTATTATCATAAATGTGAAATACTGGCTAACAAGATAATCTGACATGCAAGGAGGAAGTGTATTCCTGCTTCTTTGCAAACAAATGATGTCTGGAGGTAAGAGGAAACTCTTGCAGATAAAAAGAAACCTGAAAGAACCCAGCTGTGTAATGTGTGGGCCTCATTTGGATTTCAGTTTGAACAGTATACTGGAAAATATTTTGAGAAAGTTGTTCAAAATTTAACATACACTTAGTTTAGATGATATCATGAGACTAATGGTAATTTTATTAAGTGTGGTAATGATATTGTAATTATTTTAACAGTTTATAAAGTTCATAGCAAAGTACTGAAGGAAAAAAATCAAATATTTGCTTTAAAATACACATGGAGAAGAAGGAAGAGGTGAAGAAGATGATTAAGTGGGTAGATTAGATTAAACAAAACTGTCAGTATGTTGACATCTATGAGACTAATGAGGGGCTGATCACAGCATTGAAAAATCTATGATGTATTTACTTCCATTCTGACACCACTAGTCAGAACTGACATCACACCAATTGCTTTTGGGGGTGGGGTAGGGTATGAAGTTGTTAAAAGGAGCGTGGAGGTTATGTATATATTCTTTTGTCTTCTAAGTGTTACCCTTTCTGACAGATAGCAACCCCATGTACAACAGAATGAAACACTGCCCAGTGCTGCACCATCCCCACAATCCTTGTTATGCTTGAGCCTATTATTGCAACCACTGTGTCACTTCGTCTCATTGAGGGTCTTCTCTTTAGCTGACCTTTTTTACCAAGCATGATGTTCATCTTCAGTGACTGGTCCTTGCTGATAACGCTAAACCAAACCTGTTGCCATCAAGTCAGTTCTGACTCATACCAACCCTATAGGACAGAGTAAAACTGCCCCATAGGTTTCCAAGGAGCAGCTGGGAGCTCTTAACCACTGTGCTGCCAGGATTCCTTTTTCTGATAACATGTCTAAACTAAATGAGACAAAATCTCATCATCTTTGCTTTTAATGAGAATTCTAGCTATACTTTTCCCAGGACAGATTTGTCATTTTTCTAGCAGTCCCTGGTATGTTCAATATTCTTTGTCAACACCATAATTCAAAGGCATCAATTCTTCTCTCTTCATTATTCATTGTCCAGCTTTCACATGCTTGGAACATAGGTATACCTTAGTTCTCAAATTGATACCTTGGCTTTTTAACACTTCAAAGAGGTCTTTTGCAGCACATTTGTCCAGTGCACTAGGTCGTTTAATTTCTTGACTGCGGCTTCTGTGGATGCTGATTGTGGATTCAAGTAGAATGAAATCCTTAACAACTTCAGTATTTATCATTATGTTGTTTATTGGTGGAGTTGTGAGAATATTTTTTTTAATGTTGAGATGCAATCCATACTGAAGTCTTTGATCTTCATCAGTATTTCAAGTTCTGTTCCTATTCATCTGCATGCTGCATGTTGCTAATGAGTTTTCCTCTAGTCCCAATGCCTTGTTCTGCTTCATATAATCCAGCTTCTCAGGTTATTTGCTTAGCATTCATATTGAGTAAGTATGATGAAAAGATGCAACTCTGATGCACACCTTTCCTTACTTCAAACCACACGGTATCCTCTCGTTCTGTTTGAATGACTGCCTCTTATTCTATGTACAGGTCCCTCAAGAGCACAATTAAATATGCTAGAATTCTCATTCTTTGCAATGTTATCCATAATTTGTTATGATCCACACAGTTGAATGCTTTTCAATAGTCAATAAAACACAGGTTAACATCTTTCTGGTATACTCTGCTTTCAACCAACATCTGTCTGACATCAGCAAGGATATCCCTCCTTCCATGTTCTCTTCTGAATCTGGCTTGAACTTCTGATAGTTCTGTTGCTATACCATTGCAACCATTGCTGAATGATCTTTAGCAAAATATTACTTGGGTGTGATATTAATGATACTGTTTGATAAATTCTGCATTCTGTTGAATCGCCTTTCTTTGGAATGAGTGGAAATATGGATCTCTTCCAGTAAGCTGACCAGGCAGCTGTCTTGCAAATTTCTTTACAAAGACATGTGAGTACCTCCAGGACTGTACCCATTTGTTGAAACAACCAGATACTCCTTCAGTTTTCAGAGCCTTCAGTACAGCTTGGGCTACTTTCAGTACCAGGGATTCTCAATTACATGCTTCTTCCTGACATGGTTGATAATAGACTACCTCCTTTTGTACAATGACTGTGTAGTCCTTCTGTCTTCTCATATGATTTTGATTCTTTGTTGTTGTTAGGTGATGTTGAGTCAGTTCTAACTCATAGTGACCCTGTAAACAACAGAACAAAACACTTCCCAGTCCCGCACCATGCCCACGATAATTGTTGTGCTACAGCCCATTGTTGCAGCCACTGTGTCAATCCATCTTGTTGAGTCTTCTTTTTGGCTGACCCTTTACTTTACCAAGCATGATGTCCTTCTCTGGAGATTGATCCCTCCTGACAACATGTCCAAAGTACATAAGATGCAGACTCACCGTCCTGATTCCAAGGAGCACTCTGGTTATACTTCTTCCAAAAAAGATCTGTTTTTTCTTTTGGCAATCTGTGGTACATTCAGTATTCTTCACCAACACCACAATCCAAAGGTGCCAATTCTTCTTCTGTCTTCCTTAGTCATTGTCCAGCTTTTGCATGCATATGATGCAACTGAAAGTACCATGCCTTGAGTCAGGTGCACCTTAGTTTTCAAGGTGACATCTTTGCTTTTCAGCACTTTAAAGAGGTCTTTTTCAGTAGATTTTCCCAATGCAATGTGTATTTTGATTTCTTGACTGTTGTGTCCATGGGTATTTATTGTGTATTCTTGACAACCTCAATCCTTTCTCTGTTTATCACAGTGTTGCTTGTTGGCCCACTTGTGTGGGTTTTTATTTTCTTTTTTAATTTTATTTTTATTATGATTTAATGAAAGATAACAACCCAAGTCAATTTGTCATATAAAACTGCATGCCTCTGTGCAACTCTATCTGCTCTTCTCACCCTGTGACAGCATACTCCTACTTTCCACTCTCACTTCCAGTATCCACTCAACCAACACTTGTCCCCTCCTCTCTACCTTCCCTTCTCACCTCTAGAGAGGAATCAGTTGGACAGCCTCCCCAAGAAGTACACACACCACCTGCAATGTAGAGTCCCTGACAAAGCATGAGAAAAAGAGGAGTGCAGATCTAGAACTCTATTAAAAGACCACACCTGATGGTCTGACATCTACAAGAGTCCTATGAGAACACGGGTCCTGGACTTGCTGCTGGCCCAGAGCTAAAAAGAGGATTTTTGTTTTCTTGATGTTGAGGTGTATTACATACTGAAGGCTGTGGTCTTTGATCTTTATCAGTAAATGTCTCTAGTATTTTAGAAATTTCTGTAATGATTTTTGTAAGTGAATGAGCTCAGTGAATGCTTTACTTTGATGAATTTTCCCCCCCTTTTCTTTAATTGACAGAAGCTTCTGAAGAGCAGTACAGGGGATGTTATAAGCTTGGACCTTTGATAGGTTTTCTCAAAAGACATCCTTTCACAAGGTGCTACTTTACATAGAATTCTTTTCTGGGAGGCCTCCCACTTCCAGGGAAGCCATGTTCAGCCAGAGCAGCATCCTGAGGGCTCACACCACTTGCCTACAGTTGAGTCTCGTCGTGTTATTGTTGTTAGCTGCCATCAAATTGAGTCTGACTCACGGCAACTCCATGTGTATGATACCAGAACTGTGCTCCATAGGGTTTTCAAGGCTATGACCTCTCAGAAGCAGATCTCTAGACCTGTGTTCTGACATGCCTCTGGGTTCGAACTGCCAACCTTTCAGCTAGTAGTTACGCATTTAACACTTTGTGCCACCTAAGCCACCTAAAACCTCCTCATAGTTATTTAAAATTCTCCTCAGTTGTACTTTGCTATTTTAGTATACTAAATTCTGTAATCCTGCCTTTTCTTGTAATTTTCCATAACTTAATTCCTTATTATCTTGAAAGAACAACCTGAATTTCTTATTTTTCTAACCTCTAAAAGTATTGATTCTCTTTACAGAGGTTTACAACTTTGCCTCCATTTATAGCCTTTAATCTTAAATTTCAGATTTTGAAAGATGATTCTAAGGTCATCATTTTATATTTGAAGTTATTTAGCTCTTATTTTGACCTTTCATTTTATTTCCCTTTATTTTAATTTGATCTTATACTGTTCTTTCTTTTCACTTTAATATCTACTTAAGCTCACATTTCACATTTAATTATCTTTCCTGTTTGTCTTCTCTTTTTTCCTTAGTTTTCATTTTACTTTTTGATTTATTTTTTTTAAAATTCCCAGCAGAAGTGGGTCCTCAGAGAGTGGCATTGGTAGGAGCCCATACTATAAAAAAGCAATTGTAGATGTTTCTTCCCCACAGCTATTCATGAAGTAGTCCTTCAGCACCCAGTAATAATGGATCCCCAGTTCTTTCCAAAGGTGACTCCCTCAAAGCTTTCTGTGTAACTCAGGAGACAAGTTATTCAGTCACTGCCAGTGCAAACATTAATTCTCTGTGAAGATGGAGTGCTTTTGGTATTGCAAGAGGAAACACTTCTTATGTTACTTCACAAACAGTTCTTACATGAAGAACTATGTGTTTCAAAATCTGCAGTTGACCTCATAAAACCATAAGATATGGAACAAATAATTAAAGTAACCAGAGGGACAGGAGGATAGGCAGTTATACCTGTATGTCATTGTATGTCACCACTATTCTCACTCTAGTGAGGAATCAGGGGATGTTGAACATCTTTAAAGATCATCAAGTTGAATTCAGGGATCAATATAGTTCTCATGTTTCCATTTTACCTTATTGAATTAAAATGGGTAGGAAGAATTCATTATTCATATTATCATTGATTATAGGTGATTTGTTAGTCAAATTTGTAATAAAATTATCTTAAATTGTAAATATGATTTACCTTCTTATATAATGAAGCTTTTCTCAAGTTTTCCTTTCTTCTTTCTTATATTTGTTTCCTTACCATAAATCTTCTGTTTATTACTTTTATATGATTGGTGACTTATTTCCTCTAAATATATATAGAATTTACATATTAGGAAATATAAATAAACACTGTTTGATCAGTTTGCCTTTTTAAATTATCGTGATAGTACATCTTGTAGGCACAATAATGCATTATGTTAGAAGAGACAAATTTTATTGTAAACTTTCTCAGGTATTCAGAAAATACGATGTCCTGAAGAAAAAGCAGATGTCATAGTATTTTATTTGTGATTATAGTTTAATTCTGTATTATAAATACCTTGTATTAATAGAACTTATAGATCTGTAAGAATTAGTATAGGGAAAGAAGCTGACATTTTTAAAGCTGAGATGCTTCCCTGGTATTGTTGTAAAGAAGAATTCAAGAATATTATTTGGAATGGAACTAATGAAGTGTTTGTCTGAAATATACTTTGAAATGTTCAAAGCATCTCACTTAATTTGATCTTTGTTAAAGCCTGATTTTCTTTGGGGAAAAGATATCAAAATCATTGATTTTCATTCCTCCTTCACCCTTTTGATCATCACGCTAATACTCTAAGACTTTGGAGTCATCACGGCAACCTCAGAGGATAAATGCTACTCTGCAAACATCCATGTTCTTTTCACACCTTGAATGAAGTACATATGCTATATTTCACTTTCTTAATTTTTTCTATTAGAAAAGAATCAATCCTAGAGAAAAATCATTGTTTTTATTAGGTTCTGTTGAGCTGGTTCTGTATCATAGTGAAACTGTGTATGACAGAATGAAATTGCCTGGTCGTGTGCCATACCCACCATCATTGTTACGCTAGAGCTCACTGTTACAGCCACTACATCAGTCCATCTCTTTGAATGTCTTCCTCATTTATGTTGATCTTCTCCTTTACCAAGTGTAATGTCCTTGTCTAGAGACTAATCCCTTCTGGCAACATGTCCAAAATATGCAAGATGTAGTCTTACCATTCTTGCTTCTAACGAGCACTCTGGTTGTACTGCTTCCAAGACAGAGCTGTTCGTTCTTCTGATAAAAAACAAACAAACTCACTGCCATTGAGTCAATTCTGACTCATAGTGACCCTACACACAGAGTAGAACTGCCCCGTAGAGTTTCCAGGGAGTGCTGGGCAGATTTGAGCTGCCGACTTTGTGGTTAGCAGCTGTAGCACTTAACCGCTGATATTCCATGGTGTATTCAATATTCTTCTTCAACACCATAACTGAAAGGTGTCAAATCTTCTGTCATTCTTATTCATTGTCCAGCTTTTGCATGGATGTGATGAGATCAAAAACACTTTGGTTTGGATCAGGTGCAACTTACTCTTCAAGGCGGTGTCTTTCAGTCCTTTAAAGAGGTCTTTTGAAGTAGATTTGCCTAATACAATGCGTCTTTTAATTTCTTGACTGCTGCTTCTCTGGGTGTTGATTGTAGATCCAAGTAAAATGAAATCTTTGACACCTCAGTCTTCTCCATCTGTCACAATGCTACTTGTTGGTCTAGTTGTCAGGATTTTTGTTTACAATGAGGTATAATTCATACTGAAGACTGTGATCTTTGATCTTCATCAGTAGGTATTTCAAGTCCTCTTCACTTTCAACAAGCCAGGTTGTGCCATCTACATAATGCAAGTTGTTAATGAGTCTTCCTCCATTCCTCATGCCTGTTCTTCTTTATATAGTCTGGCTTCTCAGTTTATTTGTTCAGCATACAGGTTGAAAAGGTATGGTGAAAGGATACAACCCTGACGCACATCTTTCCTGACTTTAAACCACACAGTGTCCTCTTGTTCTGTTCACATGACTACCTCTTGATCCACGTACAGATTCTTCATGAGCACAATTAAGTGTTCTGGAATTCCCATTCTCCACAATGTTATCCATAGTTTGTTATGACCCACACAGTTGAGTGCCTTTGCATAGTGAATGAAACACAGGTAAACATCTTTCTAGTATTCTCTGCTTTCAGCCAAGATCCATCTGACATCAGCAATGATATCCCTGGTTCCATGTCCTCTTCTGAATCTGGCCTGAATTTCTGGCAGTTCCCTGTTAACATACTGCTGCAGTCATACAAGCCTAAAAATTGTTAGTGTTCTATGAAACAAAAATTCTACTTCCACAAATGATGTATTAATTTTACAGGTGTGTTAGTGTATGTTATTGTAAACATGTATACATATTGTCATGGCATTGCTTATAAGGCAGAAAATGGAAATGACCTATACTGGGTTGAATACAAATAATAATAATAATAATAATAAACACAAAAACCTAACCCATTGCTGTCAAGTCAATCAAAAACCACGTCCACCTAAACCCACTAACCTCGAGTCAATTCTCACTCCTAGTGACCCTATAGAAGAGAGCAGAACTGCTCCACAGTTTCCAAGGAGTGCCTGGCAAATTTGAACTGTTTATCTTTTGGTTAGTAGACATAATACGTAACCACTATGGCACCAGGGTTTCCTAGAACTTGTAAATGTGACCTTATTTAGAAATAAGCTCTTTGTAGATGTAATCAAGTTGAAGTCATATTGGTTTGAAGTAGCCCCTAAAGCTGATATGAGTTTTATCATAAGAAGAAGGAAACTGGAACACAGAGACATCCACAGAGAGAAGATACAGTGAACACAGAGACACACAGGGAGAATGCCATGAGAGATAGAAAGGAGAGATAGGCGTGATCCATCTGAAAGTCAAGGAAATCCTTGACTGCCAGCAACCACCGGAAGTTGGAAGAAGCGAGGAAGTGCTTGTCACTACTGCATTCAGAGAGAGGCTGGCCCTGCCAATCCCTTGATTACAGTCTTCTAGCCTCCACAACTGTGAACTGAATTTTGGTTGTTTTCAGCCACATAACATGTTGTGATTTGTTATGGCAGCCCTCAGAAACTAACATACAACCCAAGTGTACAACAGTCAGGAGTTGTTAAATACATTAGGGTAACCCACAAAATGGTATATAATAAAATTATTGAAAATAAATATATAGATGTATATGTAGTGGGAAAAATGAAGTTTATAGTAGAATGTAATGTTTAAAATCTGGCTACAAGTAAAATCTAAATGATATCATTATGATAACATCATGATATTCTCTGTTGTTTTTTTTCTTTTTGTATGTGTGAATAAACACACATAAAATGTACATATACACTTAGCTAACAAATTTAGATAAGTTTATAATACAAGCATGCATATAACGTGTGTATTATACATACACTTAAATTCTTGAAGGCTGTACAGCACGATGTTAAGGATTCTTCTAACTTCCATCAGAGTAGGAAATTTTGTACTCTTTGTTTGCTGCTGCTTTTATGGTTCCTTGAACACTGTGTAACACATAGAATATGTTCAGTAAATATTTGCAGAATGAATGAATAAATGACTTTAAATATGGAATTACTAATAGTTTTTCTACTTCTCTTTGTTTTCTATTATAGTACAATATTCACTTCTTAAACAATAAAATTTACATTTTTTTAGGTTCTGTTTCAATAAAATACCTTAGAGTTACCAATAATATTTTTCATGTGCCCCAGAAGAGATAGAAAAAATTACAAGCAAAATCAGAACTATTCCAAAAAGCATGTCAGAGATTTTGGAAATCTTACATTTCTGTCACTGAGTTGATTCCAATTCATAGGGACAAAGTAGAATGTCTCCATAGAATTTCTCCAAGGAACACTGAGTATATTCAAACTGCCGACCTTTTGGTTACCAGCTGTAGCACTAAACCACTATGCCACTAGGGTTTCCTCTGATATATATACATGCATATATATATATCAGATCCGACTCTACAGCACTTGGCATATATATGTATATAATACAGTCATATTTTTGCTGCTGATCCAGTTGATTTTTTTTATTATGATTGAATGAAAATGTACATTTCCATATAAATTCACATGCTTACCTATATGCAGCTCCCACAGCTCTCCCTGCGTGGTGACAGCACATCCTTCCTCTCTGCTCCATATATGTCCTATCCTCCCAATAGTCTCCTGTCCCCTCCTCTCCACCCACTCCGCTTCCTCCAGTAAGAGGTCAGCAGGATGACATCCTATAGATGCATAGAACCATAAAGTTCCCACAAGATATGGTCACTCTGCATTGCCAAGTCCAATCCATTGCTGTCCAGAAAGTTGACCTTCATTATGATTCATGGACAGGGGCAGCATCAGGGCCAGGGGCCATTTTTAAAAAATTTGGAATAGATCTGTTGGCAAACCACTGTGCTTTTAATTTTCAAAAGAAAAAAAAATCTCTGTGGACGAAGTATGTGTGCTCTTGCTATTGTGAAGTAATTTAAATCAATACTTCTTATTTAACAGTTCAACTTTCCCAAGGGCCTTGATTTTATGTGACATTCAGAGATACAGTATGCACCATTACTCTTTAAACATCTTCTTTAATTGTGCTTTTAATTTTGCAGACTTTACATAGAGAATCAGATCTGTTGACAGAGCAAACCAACTATCAATGCTCTCCTTTCTACTTTGTCACTGTGGTTGCTTGGTAAATTAGGTTTAGGTGTGCAATGGGGATAATGCCATTGCCAGAGTTCTCTAATCTTGAACTGTATCATGAATGCAATGCAAATATTTTCTGTGCACAATACTGAGGTTTATCTTGCTTGTTGCTGAAGTAATGTCCTTGTTAACAGTGCTGTGTTCTAAAATAGCTGTGATGCATGGTAAATCCTTCTGCCTATAAATGTCATTTAGACTTCTTCAGTAAGTGAAGAGATGCCAGACTTTGAGTCCACAAGTTTGCTTGTAATTTTCCAGTAGCCGATAATATCATACAATTTGGATTATTAAATATAAAATAGAATTTAAATATTAGAAAAGTCTACTTTTACTCCTCCCTAGACCCATGTATTTTAATAACTGAACCATCAAAATCACTTTGTTATATGAGGTCGTGGTTAAAGAGTGCACCTCTGCAGTGAGAGTTCAGGATATATGAAAATTAAGGAGTTTTGAGACATGAGACATTTAATTTAATGCTCAGGTACAGACTGAGAAGGCAAACTCTCTGCAAACTCTGATTTTAGAACTTATCAACGGAGTAAATATGTAAATTCCTGAGTTCACTCACAGGAAGAAATTTCAGAAAATGATTGAGGATACTACCGCGAAAGAAAAACTAATGGAGGAAAATTATGTCTGATCACTGAAGCATGGACATAGAATGAAACCATGAATAGATCAGGTACTCAAGAAAGAGACTCATAAATGTATAAAAGTTTAGAGGCAATTCCTGAAGGTTTAGTGATAGAGTTTTCCTCAGAGCAATGTCATGCTTTTAAAGTCAGTTTATTGAGGTATAATTTACATACAGTAAAGTTCGTCCTTTTTAAGTATACAATTTGGTGAGTCTTGACAAACATGCTCAATTTTATAACCACCATCACAGTCGAGATATAGAATATTTCCATCACTCCTAGAAGTTCCCTTATGTTCTTGTGTTCTCAGTTCCCATCCTTCACACTCAATTCCAACTGACCATAAAATGATTTCTGTTATTATACTGTTTGCCTTTGCTAACATGTCATGTAGATGGAATCATAGTGTCTTAGTTTGCTAGTGCTCCTGTAACAAAACCACTGTAAGTGGATGGCTTTAAAGGCTGTGAATTTATTTTCCCATTGTTCTGAAGGCTAGAAGTCATCTACTCTGGTAGCAGTTCAAATTCATCAGGTGCTCCTTGAAGCTCGTAGAACAGTTCTCCACTGCCCTGTAGGGTCACTGTGAGTCAGTATCAACTCAGTGGCAATGGGTTTTGTTTTTTTGGTTTTTGTTGTTGCTGTTGTTATTGACTCTAGGAGAAGACCTTGTCTCTTTCAGCTTCTGTAGCCCCAGGCATTTCTCGTTGTTCCTTCGTTGCTTGTAGACGTGTCTTCACATGGAGCCTGTGTTCCCCCTGTGTGTCTCTGTGTCTATTTAGCTTTTCTTAGAAGACATCATTCAAAAGGGATTAAGTTCGAGACCCACCCTATTCTGGTATGACTCCATTAAAGGAAAAAAGAAAAACCTTCTTTCCAAACAGGTTCACATTCATAGTTATAGGAGTTAGGACATGTCCTTTAGGGGACACAGTTCAATCTGTAACACATAACTATATAGCTTTTTGTGTCTTCACTTACTAGAATACTTTTGAAATTCATGCTCTTGCATGTCTTCGTGGTTTATTGTCTTTTATTGCTGAGTAGCATTCCATTGGATGGATATGTATCCATTCAGCAATTGATGAACATTTGAGTTGTCTCCAGTTTTTGATAATTGTGAATAAAACTGCTGTAAACATTGACATACAAGTGCTCATGTGAACATATGTGTGTCAGTTCTCCCGGGTAAATACCTAGGAGTGGAGTTTCTGGTTTGTATAGCCAATGTATGTTGCTTAACCTTACATTGAAAACAAAAACAAAACCAAAAACAACCAACTTCTGAGCTATTGTCCAGAGTGGTTTACAGTGTTGCAGTCTTGCCAGGGAAGTAGGAAAACTGTAGTTGCTCCATATTTAGACAATTCTAGCATTGCTCCACATCTTCATTACCACTTGGTGTTGTCAACTTCTGTTGTTTTATTTGAATTTTACCCATTCTAAAGGGCTGTGATTGTATCCCATTGTGTTTGTATTTTTTGTTTTCCTAATGACTAATGATGATGAATATCTTCCTGTGCTTATTTGTCATCTGTATCTTTGATGAAATGTTTGTTAAAAAATGTTGGCCAATTTTACATCAAGTTGTTGCTTTTTAATTATTGAATTGTGTGTTCTTTGTATAGTCTAAATATAAGTTCTTTATCGTAAGGCATTTGTTTGCAAATATTTTTTCCTAGTCTGTGACTTGTCGGTTCATTTTTTTAAATAGTACCTTTCCAAAGAGCAAAAGTTTTTAATTCATATGAAGATCAATTTTCGGTTATTTGTAATGTTTATGCCTGTGTAACAGATGTTTATTGTGTGAGGAAAGGATCAAGCCTCCTGTTTTTCTTTCTTTCCTTCCTTCCTTCCTTTCTCCTTTCCTCCCTCCCTCCCTCTTTCTTTTCTTTCACAAATATGTCCAATTGTTACAACATAATTTGCCCATTTGTTGAAACTATCATATTTTTTCCAGTGAATTACCTCTTCATCTTTGCCAAAAATTAATTGACCATACATGTGTTAGACTATTTCTAAATTCTCCATTGATCTGTGTGTCTAGTCATATGGCTTTTGGATATGTCGTTGAGTTTGAGGTACACGTAGAAATTCTCCATGGACATGTCTATTAGGTAATTGAAAGTAGAGGTGTAGAGCACAGCTAAAATACTAGATGCCTCTTCTCTTAGCACCCTAATAGCTCAAGCTTAGGCATGTATTGCATTGTACACATTGCTGAATAATATAGTGATAAGTTTAATAAGACAGGAAATATAATAAAAATATATCACATACTCAAAATGTACAGCAAGGTGACTACCTGTATGGATATTATCACTGAACTAAAACAAGAATAGAAAGGAAACATTACCTTACATGTAACACTTCAGCTCCTAATACAATACTAGTTATTGTTTATTTTATATTGTTGTGTTTCTAAGGAAATGAACTCTACATCCTTCATGGATAGTAAGGTAAAGGGTGATTCTCGATTATACAGAGGATAAGAAATAATTGGGAAAACATCACTTAAATACTTTTGAAAGCGCTTAAAATTATGAGCATACGTCCTACTTTATTCTAAGGTGAAAATTCATTCTTATCTCTCATGTATTATTAGAGCATGAGCACCAAGAAAGAGCAGGCTTGTCTCATCCAGTATTTGTTCAAGTGGTAGGTGTTCAGAAATACCCATTAGAAGAATAAATGAAACATTTGAGTAATTCCATATCTAACAAAGGTAGTTTCTAGTCAGCATCATACTAGATACTTTTGAAAATACACAAGCTGAATGATCCATGATCTCTAAGATTGTACAGACTTGTTGAATAGGCAATCATACACACATGTGATATATAGATTAATATAAAAGCAATATAAAATGAAAATAAGTAGTATGTACACTAACTGCTATCAGATTTTAGAGAAGAGACATAAATTCAAGCTGAAAGAATAAGTTCAACTTTAAAGAGTTGGTAAATGCCTTACAGAGGTGATAGTTGTTAAGTGCCATTGACTTGGTTCCAACTCAGCAATCCTGTGTATAACTGAACAAAACACACAGCCCACTCTTGTGCTACCCTCACGATCAATGCTATGTTTGAGCCCATTGTTGCAGCCAATGTATTAATCCACCTCATTGTGGGTCTTTGTCTTTTTCCCTGACCCTCTACTCTACACCAAGCATGATGTCCTTCTCCAGGGACTGGTCCCTCTTGATAACATGTCCAAAGTATGTAAAATGAAGTCTCACCATCCATGCTTCTGAGGAACATTCTTCCAAGACAGACTTGTTTGTTCTAAAAATCCATGGTATGTTCAATATTCTTTGCAAACACCATAATTCAAAGGCATCAATTAGTCTTCAATCTTCCTTATTCGTTGTCCAACTTTTATGTGCACATAAGGTGACTGAAAATACAATGGCTTGGGTCAGGCACACCTTACTCTTCAAAGTAACATCTTTACTTTCAACACTAAAGGGTCTTTTGAAGCCCATTTGCACAATGTAATAGGTCATTTCATTCCTTGACTGCTGCTTTCATGGGCATTTATTGTGGATCCAAGTAAAATGAAATCCTTGACAACTTCAGTCTTCTTCATTTACCATGATGTTGCTTAGTGGTTCAGTTCTATTTTTGTTTTATGTTGAGTGATCTTCAACAGAATTTTACTTATTTATTAATTATTTATATTATTATCTGACTCGATGGCACTTGGCTTTGACTATTTATTTATTTACTTATTTATTAAATACTAATTATTTATTAATTTTTATCATATTAATAATAAATATTAATAATAGGTAGGATTTCAATTTTACGAATATACAAAGACAAAAGTGAAAAAGGGAAGGAATGCTCAGACTGTATATTATAAAGTCTCATTTGCAGAAATGAACATATGAAAGCATCTTGGATACTGAGAATCACTACAGATATGTAGTTTTATTATACTAGACTGACTGGCTCAGAATTTGCATATAGAGGGTAATTTATGAAGTCCCAAAAAATATAATTGGAAATGGCAGGTTTTAATCTGGAGCTGTTGAAGAGGCAATGAAAACAGAATTTGAGGAAAGGTTCAAGGAATGCACTTGGCTTTGTGGTACCTTAGATTAATCAGTATGTTAAAGCAAATACCAGCTTTCAAACAGAAGCAATACCATATCCTTTAAGAAAAAAATGGCACACATCATAAAAATCAAATGAGTTTGAGTTACAAGCATGGTGCACACACACACACACACAAATCCTGTTTACACATGGATACATATACCTCATGAAGTGTTTTGGTGCTAAATCATTTAAAGTGCCTGGACACAATAGTTGCTGCATCCCACACTCTACCTCTGTGTTCTATTTCTGATCCACTCAGAATTCCTCTGTTTTCCAATAATGAATTGTAATTTTAAAATTTACCTAGTATTTTGATTAAAGAGATATAAAGCTTCTATCCTCAGTTTGTCAACACTATGAATAACTGAATCTAAAAAGAATTTGTCTTGTTTTTCTTGTAAAGACAAAGGATTATCCTTGGCTGGTGGTTCTGTAAGGAACCTTTATTCTAGTGGTTTCTAGCAACTTGTATAAATTCAGTGTCAAAAGTGCAAAGGATTTTAAGCTCCATATAATGTTATTGTTAAAGTTTTAATTTGCATCAATTTAATTCTCTTGTCAATTGTCACACACTATTAAAGTTGAGCCTCATCACATGCTGAAGGAGCAAATTAAGTCTGAGGTACAAGATGATATGTGGCTTCTTAAGAAAGACTATCCATGGTCCAAATTCCAGCCATTTGAGCTCATTGATCATTAATTTTTATTTCTCTTAGGAATGCAGAAGAGCTTTCTCTGGACAGCAAAGATTTGTAAATGCTGTCAACATTTTCCAACTCTCTTGAGAAAGCCACTATTTTTAATGATGGAGGATATCTTTTCTTTTTTTGTTGTTGTTTTTACTCTGTGGTGTGAGTTTGCAGGATACATATTTGCATTAGCCTTTCCACCTTATGGAGACCCTGGTGGTGTAGTGGGCTAAGTGTTATGTCTGCCAACCAAAAGGTCGCAGTTCAAATCCCCCAGGCACTGCTTGGAAACTCTATGGGGCAGTTCTTTCCTGAACTCTAGGGTCGCTATGAGTGGGACATGATTCGACAGCAGTGGGTTTTAGATTTTGTTTTTCCACCTCATAAAGTCATTGTTTTTTAGACCTAGGTCAGATAACGACACTCCTCACACCCGTCCAATGGTCTCACCCTTTACGCAGAGTGCGTAAAATGATCAGTAAGATTCTACATGATGTAGCCTCCCATTGCTCTCTGACTCCATCATCTGTTTCTCTCATCTTCTTTCATTCTATTGTAGTTACATTGGGCTCAATATTCCTTAAAATATCAGGAATGTTCCTGGCTCAGAGACTTTGCACTTGTTGTTCCATCTACCTGCCTGAAATGTTTTATACCCAGATGTTCACAGGACTTACATACACTGCATCACTCCCTTCCATCCTTTTATCATGTATCATCCCTCCATTGAGAAGTTTGCTGAAAACATATCTAAAATTTCAACTCCTTCTCTTTAATACTTTCTGTCTCTCTCACCTGCTTTATTTTTTTCTAAGCCCTTATCACTGTCTCTCTGGCTGTATAAATACCTTATGTATCTCTATATTATCTGCTTCTTGCCTAGTAGAGTAAAACTCTATGAGGGAAGAGATTTTTGTATGTTTTGTTCATCTCTAATTCTATGGTTCAGGATGCTGCCTGCGTGCAAAGTAGGATCTCAGTCGTATTTACTGAATGAAGTGATTCTGAATGTGATAACATCTATGTAAGCTTTAGTAAAGTGCATAGAACTCTTTCTTCCTTCCCTCAGGGCTTCCTCCTTTTTTCTATTCTTTACTTCTCTAATGGGACTCTGTAATATACGTTTTGAAGTCCCTCGGTCTTGTTAGATGGTCAGTTTCCCAGATACGTTCAGAAATAACACAAGTGGAAGACCATCAGTGTTGATTATGAGTGAGGAAATGCCAGTCCTGGCTCTGCAGTGTCTGGATGTAGAAGCTTGGATGCTATGGGTTTTCTTAAGATACTGTTATTTTTTAGCGTGTGTAAAGTGGCCAACACACTACCTTTGTCCAGAGGCATCATGACCTATCCTTGTCTTCACCATTGTATCGTGAATGCCTTGCAGAAAGCCTGAAACTTAGCGGGTACTCAAAAATATTTAGGGAAATTTAAAAGGCCATTGATTTTTTTCTATTTTTGTAGACCTACCTATCTCCAGGCAAGAATGTCTTCCTCACCTAAAGCAAATAGAATGGGAATGGTTGGTGGCCATGTTGGAATTCCATCCTTGGTATTGACTTAAACTTGGTACGTAGTTAAGGAGTCCAGCTCTCTGTGAGAATGTAAAATGGCAGCTCTCTGTAGAGGCAAACCAGGGTGCTAAAGGTAAGGAAGTAAAGCCAGCTGTCTTTGAAGTTTTAACAGTTCTTTGAATACTAAATAGGGTGACCTCAGATAAGATGTGGATATAGTAAGATCTGTAATCATGGGAGCTAATTAGTTCTACCAGGTCATGTAACTTGCATTTCATTAGCCAAAAACTTTTAATGGGCCTTTTCATTTCCCCTGGATGTATCCTCTTTCCCTTTGACTGCAGGTATCTCTGGTCATTGCTAAATACCCATTTTCTTCAGGCAAGAATGCTTCTGACTGTCAGCTTGAGAGCAGCCTTAGGCAAAATAATTCACAAATATATTTACCAAAATTTCTTCCATTGATGCATCTCTGAAATAACACTTCCCATCACTACAGTTGTGTCGGTGCTTTTTTTTTTTTTTTTATTTAACATAACTGAGTAAAAATGTACATTCACATGTAAATTTACATGCCCCCCTATATGCAGCTTCCACTGCTCTCCCTGTCCGGTGACTGCACACTATTCCTCTCTGCTCCATACATGTCTCATCCTCCCAACAGTCTCCTTTCCCCTCCTCTCTGTCCACTCCCCTTCCTCCAGCCAGAGGTCAGCAAGATGATATCCTATAGCTATATAGAACCATAAAGTGCTTCCAACATATGGTTACTCTGCATTGCCAAGTCCATTCCATTACTGTCCAAAGAGTGGACCTTTGTTATAATTTATGGGAACGGGCAGCATCAGGGCTAGGGGCCATGCTCTCAGAGGAACCTCAAAACCGCTGGACCATCAATTGAGGTCTTTTAGTGGAGATCTCATGATGCACCTCTTTTTATTCTTGTGTTGCCAGTGAGGCTCCTCTCTGTGAGCTCCATCATGGCTATCACTGGTGGTGGCCAGGCACCATCCGGTTCTTCCAGTCCCAGGTCGATGTAGGCACCCACTCTTGTGGGTCTCTCTGTCTTCTCGGTTGTCTTTACCGCATGCCATTTTGGCCCTCGGTGAGCATCCGTTCCTGCTGAGTTGGGACCATTTGCTGTGTCCTCGGATGGCAGCTTGGCAGCTTTTAAGACCCCAGACGCCACTCACCAATGTGGGGTGCAGAGAGCTCTCTTAGCAAAACGCTAGTTGTGCCAATTGGCCTGGAATTCGCCTAAGAGCATGGTCCCCCGCCCCCCGCCCCAGCTACTCTATCCTTGCAGTATTGAGTTAGGATGGAAGGAGTACTCAAGTTATGCTGAAGTCCACTTAATGTTGTTCTTGTTCCTAATGTGTGCTGTCACCGCTTTCTCCCAACTAGATTTCTAGTAACTACCTAAACTAAACCCTCCCCCCTTGCCCTCCCTCCCTCCCTCCCCTCCCTTGCAGCTGTCAAAGAGTCTTTTCTTCTATACACAAGTCTGTTTTTGAGGTCTTATCGTAGAGGTCTCATACAGTATTTGTCCTTTTGTTGCTGACTACTCTCACTCAACATAATGTCTTCCAGTTGAAACCAGGTTAGGAGATGTTTCCTGGAATCATCGTTATTCTTTATCATTGCGTAGTGCTCCATTGAGTATATGTACCACAGTTTACCTATCCATTCTTCTATTGTTGGGCATCTAGGTTTATTCCACCTTTTTGCTATTGTGGTCTGTGCCGCGATAAACATTCTGGTGCATGTGTCCGTTGGTGTGAAAGGCCTTGAATCTGTAGGATATATTCGAAGTAGTGGAATTACTGGGTCAAATGGTATATCAATATCCATGTTTTTAAGGAAGCGCCAGATTGCCTTCCAAAGAGGCTGGACCATTTTACAACCCCATCAACAGTGTAGGAGGGTTCCACTTTCTCCACAGCCTCTCCAGCATTTGTTGTTTTGTGTTTTCTGGATCATGGCCAATCTTGTTGGGGTGAGATGATATCTCATTGTTGTCTTAATTTGAATTTCTTTAGTAGCTAAAGATCGTGAACATGTCCGCATGTGTTTTTTGGCTGCCTGGATCTCCTCTTCGGTGAAGTGTCTGTCCATCTCCTTTGCCGATCGCTTAATTGGATGGTTTATCTTCTTCTTATTGATATTTTGTAGTGTCTTATAGATTATAGAGATCAGGCGTCGATCTGACATAGAGTTGCCAAATATTTTTTCCCACTCTGTGGGTGTTCTTTTAATTCTATTAATAAAGTCTTTGGATGAGCAAAAGTGTTTGATTCTTAATAGTTCCCATTTATCTACTTTCTCTTCTGTTGATTGAGGTTTCTTTGACAGATTTTGGAGTCTGTCTTCATAGTGTATTAACACTTCCATTGTTGTTCCTACCTTTTCTTGGATGAGCTTTATCGTTTTAGGTTTGATATTTAGGTCTTTTATCCAGTTGGAGTTGGTTTTTGTATAAGGTGTAAGATATGGATCTTGATTCAGTTTATTGCAGATGGATAACCAATTTTGCCAGCACCATTTGTTGAAGATGCTGTTTTTACCCCAGTTTAATGTCTTAGGGCCTTTGTGGAATATCAACTGTTCATAGGCAGATGGTGTCATCTCTGGGGTCTCAATTCTGTTCCATTGATCAGTCTGTCTGTTCTTCTACCAGTACCAGGCTGTTTTGACCACTGTGGCAGTGTAGTATGTTCTAAGGTCGGGTAATGAGAGGCCTCCCAGTGTGTTCTTCTTCTTTAGTAGTACCTTACTTATCCGGGGCTTCTTCCCTTTCCAAACAAAATTGGTGATTTGTTTCTCCATCTCATTAAAAAATAATGCAGGAACTTGTATTGGGATTTCATTATAGAAATAAATTGCTTTGGGTAAAATAGACATTTTCACAATGTTAAGTCTTCCTATCCATGAGCAGGGTAGGTTTTTCCATTTATCTAAGTCTCTCTTAGTTTCTTGTAGTAAGGGCTTGTAGTTCTCTTTGTAAAGGTCTGTTGTTTCTCTGGTTAGATTAATTCCTAGGTACTTTATATTCTTAGGGGCTACCACAAATGGTATAGATTTGATAATGTCCTCCTTAACAGTCTCGTTGTTGGTATAAAGGAATCCTACTGATTTACTTATGTCTATCTTGTATCCTGAGACTTTGCTGAACTCTTCTATCAGTTTGAGTAACTTACTTATAGATTTCTTGGGGTTCTCTGCATATACAATCATATCATCTGCAAACAGGGAGATTTTAACTTCCTCTTTGCCAATGCAGATGCCCTTTATTTGTTCGTCTTTTCTAATTGCTCTGGCTAGAACTTCTAGCACAATGTTGAATAGGAGAGGTGACAGTGGGCATCCTTGTCTAGTTCCTGATCTCAGGGGAAAGTCTTTCAGTCTCTCTCCATTCAGGATGATGTGGGCAATTGGCTTTATATAAATGGCCCTTATTGTGTTGAGGAGTTTGCTGTCTATGCCCATTTTGCTAAGAGTTTTTAGCATGAATGGGTGTTGGGCTTTATCAAATGCCTTTTCTGCATCAATGGACAAAATCAGGTGATCTTTGTCTTTTGTGTTATTTATATGGTTAATCACATTAATTGTTTTCCTGATGTTGAACCAGCCTTGCATCCCTGGTATGAATCCCACTTGGTCATGATGGATTATTTTCTTGATATGTTGTTGTATTCTGTAGGCAAGAATTTTGTTGAAGATTTTTGCATCTAAGTTGATGAGTGATATCGGTCTGTAGTTCTCTGTCTTTGTTGGATCTTTCCCGGGCTTAGGTATCAGAGTTATGCTGGCTTTATAGAATGAGTTTGGGAATACTTCATCCCTTTCTATACTGTGAAATAATTTCAATAGTATTGGGGATAATTCTTCTCTAAATGCTTGGTAGAATTCTGCCGTGAAGCCATCTGGGCTCGGACTTTTTTGGGTTGGCAGTGTTTTGATGACCTTTTCAATCTCTTCCTTTGTGATGGGTTTATTAAGTTGTTCTTCTTCACGTTGTGATAATTTGGGTACGTGGTATGAGTCAAGGAGTTTGTCCATTTCCCCTAGGTTTTCAAATTTGTTAGAGTACAGTCTTTCATAGTATTCTGTTATGATGGTTTTGATTTCTGTTGCATCTGTGGTGACAACTCCCTTCTCATTTCTAATTTGGGTTATTTGTTTCCTTTCCTGCTTTTCTTTACTAAGTTTAGCCAGTGGTTTATCAATTTTGTTGATCTTTTCAAAAAACGAGCTTTTGGTCTTTTCAGTTTTTTCAATTGTTTTTCTATTCTCTAATTCATTTAGCTCTGCTCTAATCTTTATGATCTCCTTTCTTCCGGTGCCCGAGGGGTTCCTCTGTTGTTCTCTTTCTGCTTGTTCAAGATGTAGTGTTAGTTCCTTGATTTGGTTTCTTTCTTCCTTCCCGATGTGTGCATTTATGGAGATAAACAGACCTCTGAGCACTGCTTTGACTGTATCCCATAGGTTCTGGAAGGAAGTGTTTTCGTTCTCATTAGAATCCATGAATTTCTTTAATTGATCCCTGATTTCCTCTATAACCCATGATTTTGTGAGCAAGATGTGGTTCAGTTTCCAAGAGTTCCACTTTATATCTCTGTTTTTTCTGCTATTGATTTCAACTTTGATGGCTTTATGATCTGAGAAGATGCTTTGCAATAATTCAATGGTATGGATTTTGTTGAGCATTGCATTATGGCCTATCATGTGGGCAATTCTGGAGAATGTTCCATGTGCACTGGAGAAGAAGGTGTAGTTGTCTGCTGAGGGGTGGAAAGTTCTAAATATATCAATGAAGTTTAGTTGGTTAATTGTGTCAATGAGGTCTTCTGTATCTTTACTGAGCCTTTTTGTAAATGATCTGTCTAGTAATGAGAGTGGAGTGTTAAAGTCTCCCACTATTATTGTGGAGTCATCTAACTCTCTTTTGAACATAGTCAGTGTTTCTTCGACATATTTAGGTGCTCTGACATTAGGTGCATAAATGTTTAATATAGTTAAGTCTTGCTTGTGTACTGAACCTTTCAGCAGTAAATAGTGTCCATCTTTGTCCACAATGGTGGATTTGACATTAAAGTTGATTTTGTCTGAGATTAGAATTGCCACCCCTGCTCTTCTTTGTTCATTGTTAGCTTGATATATATTCTTCCAACATTTAATTTTCAGTTTGTTCCTGTCTTTAGGTCTCAAGTGAGTTTCTTGTAGACAACATATGGATGGGTCGTGTCTTTTGATCCAAGATGACACTCGGTGTCTCTTTACTGGAGCATTCAGTCCATTCACATTCAATGTAATTATTGATAGGTATGTGTTCACTGCTGCCATTGTGATATGTTTATTTTTATGTTGATGTTTTCTCTGTTGTGCTTATTAGTCTGTTCTGAGACACTCTTTTTGTGAGTTGATTTTTCACCTTTTTCAGAGCTGGTTTTATAGTTGTTGTGACTCGTGTTAGATTTCTTGAACTAGTATGATACATCTTTGTTGTGCTTTACAGCTGCCCCTATGAACCCCCTTAGTAAACTATTTATAAACCCAATTTTAATTACTACCAGTCTGGTCATCTTCCTCTCCATCGGGAAGGACTATAACGACTGTAGTAGATTCCTCTTTTATTATGATGACACCATAGTTTTCATGATGATCACTGGATTGCTTCTTTCCAAATCAAAGCTGTGATTTACTTTGGAGCCTTCCCTTAATGAGTATTGAGTAGTGTGTCATTCTAAAATATAAAGTTAGTGGTTTCGTTCTTCTAAGCCAAAGCCAAGAACTTCTTTCAGTATTTCTTGTAGTTTGGGTTTGGTTTTTACAAAGTCTCTGAGTTTCTGTTTATCTGGAAATGTCTTAATTTCATTTTCATGTTTGAAAGACAGTTTTGCAGGATACATAATTCTTGGTTGGAAGTTCTTCTCCTTCAAGGCTTTGAAGGTGTCATGCCACTGTCTCCGTGCCAGCATGATTTCTGCTGAGAAATCTGACGAGAGCCTACAGGATTTCCCTCTGAATGTTAGCTTTGCCTTGAGTCTTGCTGCCTTTAAGAGTTGCTGCTTATGTTTCATTTTGTTAAGCTTGATTATAATATGTCTTGGAGTCTTTCTTTTGAGATCTATATTGGGTGGTGTACGATATGCATCTGAGATGTCTATATTCTCTTCCTTCATGATTTCTGGGAAGTTTTCTTTCAGCAGCTCAGCAACAATACTCTCTGTGTTCTCAGATGTCTCACCCTGTTCAGGGACTCCAATTAATCGAAGGTTGTTCCTCTTAATAGAGTCCCACATGCTTCTTAATGCTTCTTCCTTTTTCTTGTTTCTTTTTTCTCATTTCTGCTCATAGACACTGGCCTCAGTAGCTCTGTCTTCCAAGTCAGAAATTCTTTTTTCCATTTGTTCCATTCTGTTTTCTTGGGTTTGCATGGAAGCTTCTATGTCTTTGATTTTCTTCTTGATCTGTTGGATTTCACAGTACTGGTGTTCCATCAGATCCAACAACTTTCTTAATTTTTCATTTTGTTCTGCTGCATTTTGTATAAGGTCTTGAAGGGCCCTGTGTGTAATCAATTTGTATTCACTTCCTGATGCTTTCATAAAACTTTCTTCATCTGGAAAACTCCTTGGTTGCTTTGTTTGGGAGCCTTCTGAAGCCATGAGTGATTGCTTGTATGCCACAATTGTCTGTTGCTTTTTGGGTCCCATGTGAATATATAGAGGCTGGAAGAAGTACTGTGAGGATGGATTACAAATGTTTCTCTAGGCTTTCTTCAAATGTAAAGCAAAAGGTATCTGACCAGTTCACAAGTCAGTCAGGTTTTCAGGTGTAGAGGTCCCTCTTCCCATCTGACAAAGTAAGCGCCACTGTATCCAACCCCAGATGATAACAAACTGGTTCAGAATACAGCACTGCTAGTGCCCTGGTGGCCTCTGCTGACAGGGCCTAGCCTTATCCAACACTGCGTCGAGTACTGGTTTTGTGATAGAAAAGCGCTCTCTTGTGGGTAGGGTCTGGCTCCCAAGCTAAGAATTAGGTCCAGCTGCGGCCACCGTACCCAAGATGGCGTCCTCCACACAGGCAGCAGACAGGGGGGCTAAAGATGCCGAGAGGCAGCGATTCCTCTGCTTCTGTTGCAGGGCCCCCAATGTAGGCAGCGCTATGCAAAATCACTACTTTTCTGACCGAGAAGTGCTGTCCCATTTGCAGGCGCTGGCTCCCAGGCTAAGAACGAGGTCCCACTAAAATCTCTGTACCAACATGGCGTCCTGCACCCTGACCACAGAGTTCCGCACAAACCCCTCTGAGGCAGCTACAAAACGAAAGGCTCAAAATGTCTAGATTAACGGAGTCCCGAGCCTGGCTCTCAGAATATGGGAATTTCGCCTCCCTATCCCCCCAGCAGCGCGTCTGAGTCCAGCCGCCAGGCAAGGCCCAGCTCCGCCCGCCGGCCGAGACCGAGGAAAAAAAAGTCACAATGGTGCGTTTACCTTCCGTCCGTGAGAGCCGGGGCTAGCCAGGAGCGGGAGTCAGCGAAAGAGAGGAGATTTTTCGCTGAATGATATAAAGTCCCAATTAACAGCTCTGTGCCGTGTCCTGAGGCTGATTAGGTGCTCAGAAGGCTCTGTTTGATTGTCACTTCAGGTCTTGGTTTCCAGAGGGATAGAAAGAGACGTGTCCTTAGTCCGTCATCTTGACTCCGCCCCTCTGTGTCGGTGCTTTTAAGATTTTTCATTATTTGAAGCTTTTTTATCCCATCAGTTGTTTTGGACTTTGAGGTTTGAACCTGTTACACTCTCTGGGGCCCATGAGTCTAACTTTATTCCCATAGCTAGAACAGGGAATCAGTACTCCAGTATTTTCCAAGATTATGGACTTCTACATTTTAAGGCTGAATCAGGGGAACACTTTATCTGCTCCTCAACTTTTAGAAAATTATTGAGTGACTGCATAAGTATTTTGTCCTGATTTGTTCCAAAACCCCATTCCAAAACCCCATTTTTCCATTGACTTGATTTCAACGCATAGTGACCCTATAGGGCAAAGTACAGTTGCCCCCATAGAGTTTCCAAGGAGCATCTGGCACATGTGAACTACTAACCAAATTTACTGTGTGTCAGAATTGACTTAACAGCAGTGGGTTTGGTCTGGTTTGGGTGACAATTAATACAGCATCATGCTATATTGAAAATAAGTGATGAAAAGTTGAGATAGTAGATTAGGGAATGAATATTTGCCTCACAATGCTCTATGTTTCTTTATAAAATAAAAGAATAAAAATTTGAAAAAGGAATAAAACTGTTTAAGAATTTAAAAAGTGGGGGTCACTGACAAATAAGAGATTTCAAAAAATTTCTGCACAAAGGTAGTCTGGCAGGTCTGGGTTAAAAGGCTATTTATAAAGGCTATCTTAAAGCTTATAATCAAGACAACATTGAGATCTGTCACCAGCATTGCCACCTGAAAGATCTAAGTGCTAGTGTAATCACGGTACAAAGAGAGAATCAGAGGTACAGATGGAAGTTAGCAGAAAAATTTTACTGTATCATTTAATGCTATAAATGCCGTCAGTAGAAGAACCAAGCCCAATAATATGTGTATCAGAAAATTTGGAGGAAAAAAGGAGAAAATTACTTATCTTTCATAGGTAAGAAAATAGAAGTATGTGTATACTGTGCAGAGATATGGACGTTACCATCATAATTTCTACAAACAGAAACACTTAAAGCAAGTTGTATTGGGAAAATCGTACTTCTATGGAAAGGTAAGGAGTAGAAAACTATTGTCATCTTTTCTGGTGCTCTGATTTGTTACCATATGTGTCTATCACTTTTTTAAAAAGTAAATTCACTGTTTCTGGCCTTAAAGAAGACTAGGTGCTCTGAGAGACTACACAGTAGTTAAATTTGGGATATAATATGTATTTCTGGTCTTAGAAAAAGATACAGGAGTGCTTCAAGGATCCCTGTAACCCCAAAAGAGGCTTAGGATATAAGCTGGGAGTGTGGAATGGAAAAAAGCTGGGAAGGGGAGAGTTCTTGTGTATAAATGACTGTAGTAGCACTTTCTGTATGGGTACTGTGAGTGTTGATGCAGAAATAAGGTAGAAAAACTAAACATGGGACTCCTAAACTAAGTTGAAACTTTAAAATGGGGAAAAGTGCATATAGCTTGGTGGCAGCATTCTCAGACATTAGTAGCAAACAAATAAACCCACAATCAAACATGACCAAAGAAAAGAGAGCCCACAATGAGAGAAGACCATTGGAAATAACTACTACATATTAAGACCCCCAAGGACTACTGATACACAGATTGTCAGGCATGTAATAAAGAAACATTATATTTGAAATTAATTTTTTAAGAAAATATTAATAAACAAGACCATTAGAAATAAACTGGAAAATTTTGTAAATTTGACTAGAAGTTTTAAAAATAAAAGCTATAACTAATGCAATATAGTTTTGAGAATATATCCATCAAACAGAATGCTATTCAACTATGAAAATTAATGAAATACAGCTTCATCACCCATCTGCCTTTCTTGTATTCTCTTTATTCATTCTATATGGGATTTCGACCAGGCTATGAATTTCCCAGGAGTGATGGAAAATGTGAATCCACAAACACAGAAAACACAGTGATTCTCAAATAGAATAAACAAAGCAAACTCATGCCTAGGCATATTTCGGAAAACCTGCAGAATATCAAAGACAAAGATAAGATATTAAAACATCTTCCCCAAAATACGAATGACTGCCTGTAAAGAAAAGACAGATGTATTTTTAGCAAACTAGTAAATAGCAAAACCAAAACCAGAAGAGACTATTTAAAGAGGACAAATAACCAAATCAAGCGCAAAGCTGTCATGTCAATTGTGACTCATAGTAACCCTACAGGACAGAGTAGAACTGCCCTCCTAGAGTTTCCAAGGCTATAAGTCTCTATGAAAGCAAACTCCCACATCCTTCTCCTGCCGAGTGCCTGGTAGGTTTAAACTACCCTTAGCAGCCAAGTGTTTTAACTACTGCACCATCTGGGGTCCTTAGAAAAGATAAGTAACATTGTGAAATTGCGTACCCACAACATTTGTCTATAATGAAGGTAAAATAAAGACATTTGAAAACCAACATAAATTGGGAGTTTCATAACTTGCTCTAAAGAACTTCTAAAAGATATTTCTCAGAAAGAGTAAAATTATCATGGAAGGGCAGTCTAAGCACATAAAATGGTAAAAACAAATATAAAAGCAAGAACCATCCATACAATATAACAGTAATAATAATAGACAGAATTATAGTACTGGAAAATGCTGCCATGTAATTTTGGTAGGATGTATACCGAGTTAACGTGTTCCAACGATTTTGCATTGTCTGTTCAAGGTTAAAGAATATTACTTAACTGTAGTCTTTGTTAAGTGTGCATGATAAAATTTCAAGGGTGACCATAAATGAATATAAATGATTAGCAAAATAGTAACAACCACCACAACAAAAGAAATGAGAAGAAAAAAATTTCAACCCAGAATTGAAATAATTGAAAAAAATTAAACAGAATAAATAGAAATTAAAAGGTAATAGAAACATGTCTTAATTACATTAAATAAATGTGCTAAATGTACTCATCTTGCCAGTTAAAAACCTATTATCAAACTTGGTAAAACCAGAAAAGTGATAGCCACCTCTATGCTCTTTATAAAAGCTACATCTAATGCATATGGGTACAGAATATAGAAAACTAAAGTGTAAGAAAAGATAGACTAGGTAAGTACTAAATATAGGAAAAAGAATCCCAGGGTAGTTATATTAATATTTGACCCCCATACACTTTGAGTTAAAAAAAAAAGTAGAAATAAAGATCACTGTATGAAGCTCAAAAAGTTCAGTTTAGTAAGAAGATAACTCTAAACTTGCTTAAACAACAAGATGAACATAATTATTGTCACTGAACTGTACATGTGAAGATTGTAAAATAACAATTTTTCTGTTACCTTTATGCTTTGTTGTTGTTGTTAGTTACTGTCAAGTTGATTGTGAGTAATGGCACCCCAGTGTGCTCCAGAGTAGAACTGCTCGTAGAGTTTTGAAGACTGTCTTCCAGAGCACCTGTGGGTGGGTTTGGGCCACCAACCTTCAGCTCGTAGTTGAAGACTTAACCATTTGCACACCCAGGGACTTCTTACTATCATAATAATAAAAAAAATTAAAGTGATAACAAAAAACTGTACCATATTCTATGACAATAAATGAGCTGTAACTACATCAGGAGTATGTATAAATCTCATAAACATAATATTGAGCAAAAGCAATCAAGTACAAAAGAACATGTACTGTACTATATAAAGTACAAAGACTATAATACGAGATGTGACAATTAAGTTCACAAACTTAATTGTTCTAAGTGCTACTTACCTCAATGCTGAATATCACTGTGATCCCTTCGAAATACTCTCCTTGGAAGGCTATGCACCAATGCCAATACCTACTCCAGCCTTTGGAGCACTTTTGGAACTCTTTGTGAAATGGCCACTGCACATGGTGACAAGGTGGCAGGTCCACTGCACATGGTGACAAGGTGGCAGGTATGAAAACTTAATTGTATAGTTGTCTATTAGGGAGTTTTCAGTCAGTGAACAAATAACTGTATTGGAACACCCTCCATACTGACCCAATCTGGCCCCCAATGACTTTTTTCTTTACCCAAAGATAAAGGAAATAATTGAAATGAAGATGTTTTGATGACATTTAGGGAATCAAAGTTAATACAACAACAGCTCTGATAGCCATTCCAGAAAAAAGAGATCCATAATTACCTTAAAAGGTGGACTAGGTGCTGGTGTCAGTGCATAGCTTCCCAATGGGAGTACTTCGAAGGTGACCATAGTGATATTCAGCACTGAGTTATGTAGCACTTTTTCTAGGATTAGCTTGCAAACTTAATTGGCAGTCCTCATAGCAAAGTCAGTTTTTAAATGTAAGAAGCAGATATTTGTTCATCTGGGAGGGAAGCAGGTAATAAGAAGGTTTACTATAAGGTTGTTTTAATTAATACAATGTAAGAAAAGAATGAGTTAAATCAAATTGATAGGTAAATTAGACCATCGAACCAAGAAATGTGAAAGAGTATATGGAACTTTGATATGTGAAAGAATTGGTCTTGTTGATCATTAGGGAAGAGGACTCTTCAGAAAATGGTATTGGGAACAACTGGTTATCGATATAGAGAATTTAAACCAGTTGGATGGATCCTTAAGTTACACAATACCTGAAAATCAATTCCAGAATCATCAAATGTGAAAGGCAAAACTTCAAAATTTTTAGAAGAAAATATAGGAGAGTATCTTTCTGACCTTTCTGTAGAGGAGGACTTTTTTCCTTAAGATACAAAGGGCTCTGAGCATAAAATCAAGTATTTATAAATCTGACTGCTGCATAGTTAAAACCTCTATTCATCAAAGCATACTAGCTTGCCCAACTACACGGAGAAGCTATTTAGTAAAGCATATAACTGACAAGGGATTAGGATACAGAATATGCAAGAAATACAAATACAAATGAATAAGAGAAGAACAGTGGAAAACTGGAGTCAATTCATGAAACAGACATTTGACAGAAAAAAAGAATACCTGTGGCCTGTAGGGTCGCTATGAGTTGGACTCGACTCGACAGCAACAGATAACAGACAGGTGACCGGTAAACAGATAAAAGGGTTCTCAAATATTTTACTAATGCAAAAGCAGATAAAGAATGAAATAATACATTGTTACACAGCCACCGGAGTGGAAAAAAAAATTAAGAAACTTGATAGGGAATCTGTATCACAGGAACACTGTTCTACTCTGCTGGAGAAAGTGCCAATAAGAACAACTTTAGAAAACACATTGTCATTCTCTCTCAAATCCAAGCATTCACATACCCTATGAGCAAGAATGCCATATCCACGAATGTGATATACAGAAATTCTTATACATTTTCACAAGAAGACAAAAATTTTTATAGAGGTACTGTTTGTAACAGTCCCAAACTAGAAACACTTTAAATGCCTACTAAGGTTGGAGAATGGAAGAATAGATTATATATTCCCACTATGACTTGGAATTGACTCAACAACAATAAGTTGTTGCTGGTCACATAGTAGATTACAATTTAGTAATAAAAAAATGAGTTAACATGGATAAATAGAGAAACTTGGACTAATTTTAGAAACATAATATTGCATCAACAGAAACATAAAGCCCTGATAGTAAGATTTTTTTAAAAAAGTCTTCAAGGGGGCAGAGTCAAGAAGGTGGACTAAACACATGTCTCCCTAAATCCCTCTGGAAACCAAGGCCTGAACTGATAATTAAATGGAGCTTTCTGGACACCTAGTGAGCTGTAAGACATGGCATAGGGCTATTTGGTCTACGTACTACTGAGTGGAAAACTTCTCTTTCACTGATCCCCATCCTTCATGAGTGTTTGCTTTCATGGACTGAAGGTAAATCACCATTTTAGCCACTTTTTCCCTCTCTTAGCTGGTGGGAGGGGCTGAAGTTTGACTGGCAGTAAGGCTCAGATGCAGTGCTGATGAGATCGGTAAGCAGATTCGCCACATTTTCAGAACGTGGCCTTGGAATCTGTGCAACTCAGCACCACTGACCCCTCTTTCTCTCTGGAAATCTCTGAATCTTGACCGCTGAATAGCCTTTTGTGAGGTGGGAAGGGGAGTTTGTGCAAGATGCCATCTTGATTCACTGGGAGGCAGATATTTCTATACGGAGGCCTCAGATGGACTTAATTCCCAGGCTGGGAGGCAGTGCTTCTCCTGAGAATGTTTTTCTGGCAGTAAAGCTGTCTTTGATATAAAGGTTCTTACTTTGCCAGGTGGGAAGAGGGACTTGAACACCTGAAAGCCTGACTAATTCTGGAAGCTGTCAGATACCTTTTACCTTTCAATAGAGAAATAACAGCAGTGCATCTGGACAGCATCTTCTCCAGCCTTTACTGTCTCACATTATAGGGTCAGCTGATGGTTCCCCAGTGACTCTATAAGTGGGGCTGTATCTTTTCCAAGCAGGAGGTGGAGCCAGATACCCCAGAGATTCCACTGAGCCCAGTTACTGGAGTACATAGAGGTATCTGGTGATCAACTTCCTTTACAGAATGAGCTTTAGATCCTGGTAAGGCATCACCAGAGAAACAATACAACCTCCAGATGCCCAAAAAGCAATGAACTTTGGATAAAAGGTAAAGAAGAATTCACCTGTGGCTTCAGAAGGCCCCCAAAAGAAAGAACAAAAGAACTTCCCAAACAAAGAAGCCTTTGTGAAACTATCAGAGGGTGAGTATGAAAGGATTATGTGTAGAGCCCTCCTAGACCTTATACAAAATACAGCAGAGCAAAATGAAAAATTAAGCAAAATGTTTGATCTGATGCAACACCAGTACTCTGAAATCCAACAGATGAATAACAAAATCAAAGAGACAGAAATTTCAATTCAAAGCCAAGAAAACAGAATTGAACAAATGGAAAATAGACTTTCTGACTTGGAAGACAGAGCTACTGACTCCAGCATCTATGAGGAGAAATCAGAAAAAAGAAACAAGAAAAAGGAAGAAGCATTAAGAAGCATGTGGGACTCTATTAAGAGGAACGTTCTGAGATTAATTGGAGTTCGTGAACAGGGTGTGACACCTGAGAACACAGAGAGTATTGTGGCTGAGCTACTGACAGAAAACTTCCCCAAAATTCTGAAAGAAGAGAATATAGATATCCAAGATGCATATCGAATGCCACTCAATATAGATCCCCAAAGAAAGACTCCAAGACATATTATAATCAAGCTTAACAAAACGAAACACAAGCAAAAACTCTTAAAGGTAGCAAGACTCAAAACAAAGCTAACATTCATAGGGAAACCCTCTAGGCTTTCATCTGATTTCACAGCAGAAATGATGCTGGCATGGAGACAATTGCAGGACACATTCAAAGGCTTGAAGGAGAAGAACTTCCAGCTAAGAATTATATATCCTGCAAAACTATCTTTCAAATACAAAAATGAAATGAAGACATTCACAGATAAACAGAAACTCAAAGACTTTGTAAAATCCAAACCACAGGTAAAAGAAATACTGAAAGAAGCACTTGGCTTAGAAGAACAAAACCATTAATTTTATCTTTTAGGAGGAAATACAGGACACATCATCCGGAAACCTACTCATTTAGGGAAGGCTCCAAACTCTATCAAAGCTGTAATATTAAAAGAAGTGACCCAGTGATCTTATTATGAAAACTATGATGTCATCATATTAAAAAGAGGGATGTACTACAGTTGTTACACTCCTTCCAGATGAAGAGGAAGTTGATAAGACTTGTAGTAGTTAAAATTGGGTTGAAACATAGACTATTAAGGAAGATTACAGGGGCAGCCACAAAGCACAATAAAGATGCAGCATATCAAATCAAGAAACATAATACAGGAGTCTCAACAGCCACAAAAACCAACCCTGAAAAATGTGAAAAATCATCTCACAAAGAAGAATGTCCCAGAACAGAATAACAGCAACAGAGAAAACATCAACACAAAAATAAACATACCACAATGACAGCACTAAACACATACCTGTAAATAATTACATTGAATGTGAATGGACTAAGCGCACCAGTAAAGAGATGAGTGGCATCTTGAATAAAAAGACATGACTCATTCATGTGTTGTTTACAAGAAACTCACCTTAGAGTTAAAGATACGAACAAACTGAAAATGAAAGGATAGAAGAACATATATCAAGCTAACAATACACAAAGAAGAGCAAGTGTGGCAGTACTAATCTCAGATAAAATAGATTTTAATGTAAAATCCACCATCGTAGGCAAGGATGGAAACTATTGCTGAAAGGCTCAATATACAAGCAGGCCTTAACAATATTAAATATTTAATGCACCCAATACTAGAGCATCTAAATACATCTAAGAAACACTGACTACACTCAAAAACAAGATAGATCACTCCACAATAATAGTGGGAGACATCAACACTACACTCTCAATTGTGGACAAATCATCTAGAAAAATCTCAGTAAAGACACAGAAGATCTTATTACCACAATCAACTAGACCTAATTGACATATACAGAACTTTCTATCCATTGACAGACAACTACACCTTCTTCTCCAGTGCACATGGAACATTTTCTGGAATAGATCCATATCATTGAATTATTGCAAATCATCTTCTCAGACTACTGCTGCCATTGTGATATGTTTATTTTTGTGTTGATATTTTCTCTGTTGTTCCTACTAGTCTGTTCTGGGACATTCTTCTTTGTGAGTTGAATTTTGACCTTTTTCAGAGCTGTTTTTGTAGGTGTTGAGACTCTTGTTACATTTCTTGATATGGTATGTTGCATCTTTGTTGTGCTTTACGGCTGTCTCTATGATCCCCCTTAATAAACTATATATAAACCAAATTTCAATTACTAGCAGCCTTGTCATCTTCCTCTCCATCTGGAAGGACTATAACGACTGTAGTACATCCCTCTTTTTAATATGAGGGCACCACAGTTTTCATGATAATCACCAGATTGTTTCTTTTATTATTAAAGCTGTGATTGAATTTGGAGCCTTCCCTAACTGAGTAGAATTCTGGATGATGTGCTGTTCTAAAATATAAAGTTAGTGGTTTTGATCTTCTAAGCCAAAGCCAAGAGCTTCTTTCAGTATTTCTTGCAGTTTTGGTTTGGTTTTTACAAAGTCTCTGAGTTTCTGCTTATCTGGGAATGTCTTCATTTCATTTTCATACTTGAAAGATAGTTTTGCAGGATATATAATTCTTGTTGGAAGTTCTTCTCCTTCAAGGCTTTGAAGGTGTCATGCCACTGTCTCCGTGCCAGCATGGTTTCTGCTGAGAAATCTGACGAAAGCCTACAGGGTTTCCCTCTGAATGTTAGCTTTGCTTTGAGTCTTGCTGCCTTTAAGAGTTTTTGCTTATGTTTCATTTTGTTAAGCTTCGTTATAATATGTCTTGGAGTCTTTCTTTTGAGATCTATATTGGGTGGCATACAATATGCATCTGGGATATCTATAGTCTCTTCCTTCATGACATCTGGGAAGTTTTCTGTCAGCAACTCAGCAAAGATACTCTGTGTTCTCAGGTGTTTCATCCTGTTGAGGGACTCCAATTAATCAAAGGTGGTTCCTCTTAATAGAGTCCCACTTGCTTCTTAATGCTTCTTCATTTTTCTTGTTTCTTTTTTCTCATTTCTCCTCATAGATGCTGGTGTCATTAGCTCTGTTTTTCAAGTCAGAAATTCTTTTTTCCATTTGTTCCATTCTGTTTTCGTGGCTTTGAATGGAAGTTTCTGTATCTTTGATTTTGTTATTCATCTGTTGGATTTCAGAGTACTGATGTTCCATCAGATTAAACAACTTGCTTAATTTTTCCTTTTGTTCTGCTGCATTTTGTATATGGTCTAGAAGGGCTCTGTATATAATCCTTTTGTCTTCACCTTCTGATGATTTCAGAAAAGTTTCTTTATCTGGAAAACTCCTTGGTTGCTTTGTTTGGGAGCCTTCTGAAGCCTTCTGAAGGTGATTTGTTGTATGCCACAAGCATCTGTTGCTTTTTGGGTTTCATGTGACTAAATAAAGGCTGGGAAAAATACTGTGAGGATGGACTTCAGATGTTTCTCTAGACTGTCTTAAAATGTAAAACAAAAGGTATCTGGCCACTTCCCAAGTCAGTCAGGTTTTCAGGTGTAGAGGTGCCTCTTCCCAACTGGCAAAGTAAGCACCTGCATATCCAATCCCAGATGATACGAACTGCAACGCTGCTGCTCTGTTGGCCTCTGCTGACAGCTCCCAGCCTTTGGCGACACTGTGTAAACTATTGCTTTTCTGGTAGAAAAGTACTCTCCTGTGGGCAGGCTCTGTCTCCCAGGCTAAGAATTAGGTCCAGCTGTGGCCACCATATATAGATGGTGCCCTCCACTCAGTCGGTGGGTAGAGGGGATAAAGGTGTTAAGACGTAGTGGGTCCTCCACCTCTGTTGCCGATCCCCCACTGTAGGGTGACACTGTGTAAACTACTGATTTTCTGTCAGAGAAGCAGTGTCCTGTGGGCAGGTGCTGGCTCCCAGGCTAAGAATTACGTCCCACTAAAATCTCCGTTTCCAACATGGCATCCTGCACATAGGCCCCACGGTTCCGTACAAACCACACTGTGGCTGAGATAAAAAGAAAGGCCCAAATTGGCTAGGTGTACAAAGTCTTAAGCCTGGCTCTCAAAATATGGCAATTTCACCTGGCTATCCCACCAGCAGTGCATCTGAGACTAGCCGCTAGGCAAGACCCAGCTCTGCCCGCCAGCCAAGACAGAGGAAAAAAAAAGCCAAAATGGTGCGTTACCTTCAGTCTGTGAGAGCCAGGGCCAGCCAGGAGCTGGAGTCTGTGAAAGAGAGAAGATTTTTTGTTCAGTGTTATGAAGTCCAAATTAACAGCCCTGTGCCATGTCCTGGGGCTCACTAGGTGACCAGAAAACTCTGTTTGATTATCAATTCAGGTCTTGGTTTCCAGAGGAATATAAGGAGACATGTGCTTAGTCTTCCATCTTGACTCTGCCCCCTGAAGACAAATCGTTCAACAAAAATTGGACTGGACTGGAAGTCATGAGGCTGTCAGAGCAGATCCCTTATAATAATCTGCTGGGAGGGTGGAGGGGATGGGGCAGGACTAGGTTGAATGAATATGGAAAATACAGAGTGGAGAGGAGGAATATGCTGTGACCAGGCTGGCGTAGCAGATAGAGTTGTACAGGGGTCCCTATATGGGGTTCAGTATGGCAAATTGACTTCTTTTGTAAACTTTCACTTAACCACAATAAAATACTATTAAAAAATAAATTTAAAAAAGTGTCATCAGAGACACAATGTGACTTGGTATACTAAGAATTATTTTTATGCACTTGGCCATTGGAGCAAGTGTTTGAAAGGGAACTCTTCATGGATAGTTTGAATATCATATGATATATAGAATATAATGTTTGTGTGTGTGTGCGCATGTGTGTATGTTTAATATCAATTAAACATTATGACTCTTTGTCCTTTACTTTTGTGAGGAATATATTAGAAGTAAGAGATTTGAGAAAACATCTATGTGAAACCTCGCCCCTCCCAGACACACACAATGGAAAGCAAACCTTCCTTGCAAAGCATTTATAGCCTTTTAAATTCCATCCCTGGTCTACTTCTCTCGTGTCCTCCCTAAAATCCCTGCATGTGTTCTTAAAGATACCTCTATACCACAATTCTTACTCTTCCAGTAAAATTTTGCTCCTACATTGCTGGCATAGTCTTTCCACCCCAATTCTGTTGTGCCCTATTGCCTGGTAAACTCCCAGACATCCTTTAGGACACATCTCTGATGTTGACTTCCCTGTCCTCACCACACCTAGGCAAAAACAATCCTATTATGGCACCATGGTATTTTACATACATGATGTCATAAATGTTTTTATATTCTCTCTCCCTGTGTCTTAGCTTAATTCTCTACTTTAATATTAGACCCAGTGAGATAACGTCTAGACATTTGTGTGTTTATAGTAGTCCCTGAAAGAGTACATTGTTATTTATTAATGCTAATAATTCACATCCATTTCTTGCTTTACATTTTTTCAAAGTGCATTGACTTCCATTATCTATTTGATTCTTACAATATGTCTGGAAGATATTATTTCTATTTTGCAAGTGAAGAACCAAACGCATAGAAATGAGTTGCCTAAGAATACACACAGTAATTTGGTAGTATCTAGCAACGGTATATATGTATGTACCCTTTGACCACAAACTCCACTTCTAGAAATCTATCCCAAGTAAAGATAAAAATTATCAACTCCAAGGCAAAAATACAAAGATCTGTGTAAACAGTTACTAGTTACAACAGTATTTACAATACCAGGAGACTGGAAAAAACCCAAATGTTTATCAAGCAGGAGCTAGCTGGGTAGACTAGGATATCTACCTAATGGAATGCTATGCAGCTGTTGAAAGGAAAAGGAGGAATATTTCTGTATATGTGGAGGGGTCTCTTCAAGATATATTGTTAAAAAGAAAGGTGCAGAGGGTGGGACTAAGATGGCAGAGTAGCCAGACACTTCCTGTGATCCCTCTAACAACAGAGAGTGCCCCTCAGAAATGAATTGTTTACATATGACATTCTAGGAGCCCTGAACATCAAAGGGAAAGTTGAAAAATTGGACTGAGTGACAGGGAAGGGAGAGTACGTACAAAAGTACCTAAGACTGGCCAGACACTACCCACCAAAACTCAGCTGTAGCCAGTGTGGTAGATGGAGCACTGACATTGGTAGGGTGTCTTCCTTAGTGGGAACAACAGAGAATCAGAGATTACACTCATGCCTCCAGCACCACTGAAAAGCGGCACTTGGTTGTCAAAAGCTAAGTGCCTTGCATCAAACCTACCATGAGTGAATCTGAATCTTTCCTTTAGGATAAACCTCTCTCTCTTTTCTCAGCAGTTCCTCCTCTGTACTCTGCACTGCCCTGGCTACAGAGTCATCAAAAGCTAAGTGCCATTATCTGAAGCAGAAGTAGGACTCCTTACACCTACCCTGAGCCAATCTTCTAGGCTCTGAGAGGGAACAATTTAACAAACTCGGGGAAGGAGGGAGAAAATCTCCTGACTCTCCTGAGCTAGAAATATAGGACAGAAACAGTTCCTTCACCTAGAATTAGACATAAGGGGACATGCTACCCTCACAGAAACTCAAGGAGAGCTATTAGCCCTCTTCCCTTTCTCAGTGCCTGCAACCAGATACCTGTGCCTACATAAATCACCCCTGTCCATCTAGGACAGTAGGGAAGAGCCTCCACCACACACTTGGTGATGGACTACCTGGACACCTGAGCTGAATACATATAAGTAAACAGACTCCTGGGCTCACTTGTCTAGTAACAGCTCTAACTACCTGGTGACAGAACATTGGAGCTTCAAAGGCACAAGTAACTAAAGTACCACACATGATCAACCTATTTGGATATTTCAAATCAGAACAAAATAAGAACTAGAACATATAAACAAACATAAAATAAATATATTCAACAACTTACTTACATCTCAGAGACAACAGTCCATATCAAATCACTTAAAGGCAGATCATGATGGCTACAGAAAGCTCTTAAAATAAAGAATCAAGAAATTTTCTAGAAGAAGAGAACTTCCTGAAACTATCAGATTTAAAAGAAAGATGCAGAGTATTCTGTCTGATATTATCATGTCTGTCTGTCTGTCATTTTATTTTAAAAAGGAAGTAATAGAAATACAAAGCAACTAATAAAAGTGGTTACCTATGAGAGAAACCAGTATATTGACAAGGCACTGCCAGAAATTCAAGCTGGATTCAGAAGACAACATGGAACCAGGGATATCATTGCTGATATCAAATGGATCTTGGCTGAAAGCAGAGCATACCAGAAAGATTGTTTACCTGTGTTTCATTGACTGTGCAAAGGCATTCGACTGTGTGGATCATAGCAAAATATAGCTAACATTGCAGAGAATGGGAATTTCAGAACCTTTAATTGTGCTCTTAAGGAATCTGTGCATGGAGCAAGAGCCAGTCCCATGAACAGAACAAGAGGATACTGCATGGTTTAGTCAGGAAAGATGTGCGTCAGGGTTGTATCATTTCAACATATCTTTTCAGTTTGCGTGCTGAGCAAATAATCATAGAACTTAACCACTACGCCACCATAGGTTGAAAGAGAGAAGAATAAAGTTTGTATATTTCTGAAACTACCGTATTCTGTAGTTTTAACTTTGGAAACAAGTAAATGATTTATATAATTTTAAAATAAAATTAAAAGTAAAAAGTAAATTTTTAAAATTGTAAAACATTTGAAAAAAGGTCTTACATACTAAGTTACAGCAAAAACACATAAGGAAGAATTATTTGAAGTGGCTTTAAAACATAGTATTTTGACCCTACATCCTTAGTGGCATGTTCTCAAAGGATGACTATAGCCACAAATAAACCTTAAACTGCGTTCAGAAATATTGTTGTGGGGAGGAATCAAAATGGCAGACTAGACACACAGCTCCTTAATTCCCTCTGAAAACTAAGACCTGGAATGATAATTAAATGGAGCCTACTGGACACCCAGTAAGCCTCAGGACATGGCATAGGGCTGTCAATTTGGACTACATGCCACCGAACAGGGAACTTCTTTTCTTTTGCTGACCCCCACCTTGTTGAATGGCCACCTCTTGTGGATTGAAAGTAACTGCTGTTTTTAACTTTTTGTTAGCTGAGGGCAGCAATTGGGCTTAACTGGTCGCAAAGCTCAGCTGCACTGCTAACATGATCAGTAGGCAGAATAGCTACACTTTGGGAGCCCAGCTGTGGACTTAGAGCACCATGGCCCCTCCACCATCTTTCCAAACCTCAGTCATTGATTCAGCTGTTTCTACTGGCAGGACAGCTTGTGTGAGATGCCACCTTCTTCAACTGGGAGGTGAAATTACCCAAACAAATGCCTCAGCCGGGGCTAATCCCAGGCTGGGAGGAAGTGCCAGCCTGTGGAGCACTTTCCTAACAGAAAAGTTGTGTTTAGCACACTGTAGCCTTACAGGTGAGGCTTGGCAGCAGATGACAGCAAGATAGTAGCCTTTCCATACTTGAACTAGATCACAGCATCTTGGGACAGATATAAAGGTGCCTCCACTGCCAGCTGAAAAGAGGGGCTTGTGCACCTGCCAGCATGACAGATTTTGGAAGCTGTCAGATAGCTTTTACCTTTCAAAATAAGACTACCTGGGGAAATAACTGTGGTGCAGCCTGACTGCATCTCTTCCAGCCTGGACTGACCACAATGTAGGGCCAGCTGATGGCCTCCCAATGATTCCATAAGTAAGGCCATGTCTTTGCCAACCAGGAGGTGGAGACTGCTAGTCCAGAGATGCCCACTGGGCCCAGTCACTAGAGTACATAGAGTTGATTGGTAATCAACTCTTCTCAGAGTGTGTTTCAACTCCCATTAAGGCAACACCAGAGAAACTAAACAACCTTTAGATGCCCCAAAAGCAACATGGCTCCAGAAAAAATCCCAAAAGAAAGAACCAAAGAACTTCCCAGATGAAGAAGCCTTTCTGAAACTTTCAGAGGTTGAGTACAAAAGAATATAAAGAGAACCCTCCTAGACATTATGCAAAATGCAGCAGAGCTAAATTAAAAATTAAGCAAGCTGTTTGAACTGATGGCACACCAGCATTCTGAAATCCGACAGATTAATAACAAAATTAAAGAGTTAGATAACACAGTTCAAAAGCCAAGAGAACAGAATTGAACAAATGGAAAATAGACTTTGTGACTTGGAAGACAGAGCTACTGACACCAGCATTTATGAGGAGAAATCAGAGAAAAGAAACAAGAAAAATGAAGAAGTGTTAAGAAACGTGTGGGGCTCTATCAAGAGGAACAATCTATGATTAACTGGGGTTCCCGAAGAGGAAGGGGCACCTGAAAACACAGAGTATTGTTGTTGACTTGCTGACAGAAAACTTTCCTGAAATTATGGAAGAAGAGAACATAGATATCCAAGATGTGTACTGAACGCCACAATGCAGACCTGAAAAGAAAGACTCCAAGCCATATTACAATCAAGCTTAACAAAATAAAGCACAAGCAGAAGCTCTTAAAGGCAGCAAGACTCAAAGCTAACATTCAGAGGGAAGCCCTGTAGGCTTTTGTCTGACTTCTTGGCAGAAACCATGTTGGCACGGAGGTAGTAGGTTGGCACATTCAAAGCCTTGAAGGAGAAAAGCTTCCAACCAGGAATTACATATCCTGCAGAATTGTCTTTCAAATATGAAAACGAAATAAAGACATTCACAGATAAACAGAAACTCAGAGACTTTGTAAAAACCTAATCAAAGCTACAAGAAATACTGAAAGAAGCTCTTGGCTTAAAGCCAGCCAAGTAAGAACAAAACCATCAACTCTATATTTTAGAAGGCAATACAGGACACATCATCCAGAAAGCTTCTCATTTAGGGAAGGCACAAAACTCAACTAAAGCTATAATATTAAAATAAGTGATCCAGTGATCAACTCATGAAAACTATGATACCATCACATATACTACAGTAGTTATATTCCTTCCAGATGGAGAGGAAGTTAATAAGATATATAGACGTTAAAATTGGGTTCATAGACTATTAAGGGGGATCATGGGGTAGCCACAAAGCACAATAAAGATACAACATATTAAAACAAAAAAGGCAATACAGGAGTCTCAACAAACACAAACCAGCAAGTGAAAGATCAACCCATAAAGAAGAATGTCCTCGAAGAGGATAGGAAGAGCAACAGAGAAAACATCAACACAAAAATAAATGCATCAAAATGATGGCACTAAATACATACCTATCAATAATTACATTGAATGTAAATAGACTGAACGCTCCAGTAAAGAGACAATGAATGATATCTTGGATCAAAAGACATGACCTGTCTATATATTGCTTACCAGAAACTCACCTTAGACTTAAAGATATGAACAAACTGAAAATTAAAGGATGGAATAATATATACCAAGCTAACAATATACAAAGAAGAACGGGTGTGGCAATATTAATCTCAAATAAAATGCAATGTAATGTAAAGTCTACCACTGAGGACAAGGATGGACACCATTTATTGCTGAAAGATTCAATACACAAGCAGGACTTAACAACATTAAATATTTATGTGCCCAATCTTAAAGCATCTAAATACATTGAAGAAACACTGACTACATTCAAAAATGAGATAGGTCACTCTGCAATAATAGTGGGAGACTTCAACCCTCCAGCTTCAGTATTGGACAGATCTTCTAGAAAAATGCTCAATGACACAGAAGATCTTATTTCCACAATTAACCAACTAGACCTCATCGACATATACAGAACTTTCTATCCATTAGCAGAAAATTACACCGTCTTCTCTAGTGTGCATGGGACATTTTCCAGAACAGACCATGTGTTATCACATAAAGCAAACCATCACATAAATCCAAACCATTGAATCACTACAAACCATCTTCTCAGACCATAAAGCCAAAAGAATTAAAATCAATAGCAGAAAAAACATATAGAAATTGAAACTCATGGAAATTGAACAACATCTTGCTCAAGAAGCCATGAGATATAGAAGAAATCAAGGATGAAAGAAATTTATGAATTACAATGAAAATGAAAACACTTCCTACCAGAACCTATGGATACAGTCAGAGCACTGCTCATGGGTCAGTTTATCTCTATAAATGCACACATCCTAAAGGAAGACAGAACCCAAATCAAAGAATTAACCCTATAGTTTGAACAAGTAGAAAGAGAGCAACAGAGGAACTGTTCAGACACCAGGAGAAAACAGATCATAAAGATTAGAGCAGAATTAAATGAATTAGAGAATAGAAGAACAATTGAAAAATTGATAAGACCCAAAGCTAGTTTTTTGAAAAGATCAACAAAATTGACAAACTATTGGCTAAACTTACTAAAGAAAAACAGGAAAGGAAACAAATAACCCATATAAGAAATGAGATGGCAGATATCACAACAGATGCAACAAAAATAAAAAATACCATAACAGAATACTGTGAAAGACTATAACAAATTTGAAAACCTTGAGGAAATGGACAAATTCCTAGATTCATATCACCTACCAAAATTATCACACGGGGAAGCAGAACAACTTAATAAGCCTTTACAAAGGGAACTACAAGACGTTGCTACAAGAAACTAAGAGAGACTTACATAAATCAAGAAACCTACCCTGCTCATGGATAGGAAGAATTAACATTGTGAAAATGTCTATTTCACACAAAGTGATCTACATACACAGTGCAATACCAATACAAATACCAGTGACACTTTTTAATGAGATGGAGAAACAAATCACCAACTTTGTTTGGAAAGGGAAGAAACCCCAGATAAGTAAAGCACTACTAAAGAAGAACACCATACTTGGAGGCTTCTCACTACCCAACTTTAAAACCTATTACACTGCCACAGTAGTCAAAACAGCCTGGTGTTGGCACAAAAAGAGACATATAGGTCAATGGAACAGAGTGGAGACCCCAGAGATGCCACCATCCTCCTGTGAACAGCTGATATTAGACGGAGGCCCCAGGATTTTAAACTGGGGTAAAGACAGTCTCTTTAACAAATGGTGCTGGCAAAATTGCATATCCATCCACAAAAAGTTGAAACAAGACTGATATCTCACACCTTATACAAAAACCAACTCAAATTGGATAAAAAACCTAAATATCAAATCTAAGACAATAAAGGTTGTCCAGGAAAAAATAGGATCAACAAGCCAAGCCAAGTGCCATCGAGTCAGATCATGGAAGTTTTAATACACAACTTACACAGACTTCAAAATCTGGCAACAAAGCATGATCAACAGAAGAGGAAATAGGTAAATGGCAACTACTAAGAATCAAATATTTTTGCTCATCCAAAGACTTTATCAAAAGAATTAAATGACCACCTACAGAACAGGAGAAAGTATTTGGCAACTATGTGTTAGACCAATGTCTCACCTCTGTAATCTCCAAGGTACTATATAATATCAACAAGAAAAGGATAAATAATCCAATTAAGTGATCGGCGAAGGAGATGGACAGACACTTCTCTAAAGAGGAAATCCAGGCAGCTAAAAGACACATGTGGAAATGCTCACGATCATTGGCTGTTAAAGAAACTCAAATCAAAACTACGATGAAACATCATCTCACCCCAACAAGGTTGGCCATGATCCAAAAAACATAACAACAAATGCTGGAGAGGCTGTGGAGAAACTGGAACTCTCTTACACTGCTGGTGGGATTGCAAAATGTTACAACCTCTTTAGAAAGCAACCTGGCACTTCCTTAAAAAATTGGAAATAGATATACCATTTGATCCAGTAATCCCATTGCTTGAAATATATCCTACAGAAGCAAGGACATTTGCATGAACGGATAGAAGCACACAAATGTTTATTGCAGCACAGTCCACAATAGCAAAAAGTGGAATCAACCCAGATGCCCAACAACAGATGAATGGATCAGTAAACTATGGTATATATATTCAGTGGAACATTATGCAATGATAAAGAACAATGATGATTTGAGAAGCATGTCATAACCTGGTTTCAATTGGAAGACATTATGTTAAGCAAAATTAGCGGCACAGGGACAAATACTGTATGAGACCCCTACTATAAGGACTTGAATACAGAAGAGAAGACTCTTTGATGGCTGCAAGGAAGGGGAGGAAGGGAGAGAAAGCACTGGTTATAGATTAGATAGTTGATAGAAATTTGGTAGGGTCAAATCAGTGACAGCACACATTAGAAAGAACATCAGTTTAACTGGACTTCAACATAACCTGAAAACTCTTCCAATCTTAACCCAATATTGCAAGGACAGAGTAGCAGGGACAGGGGCCCAGGGACCATATTCTCAGGGGACATTGAGGCCAGTTGGCATAACTAGCCTATTGCTAAGAGTCTTCTCCACCATACATTGGTGAGTGGCATCTCGGGTCTCAGAAAAAAGGCCTAAATATCAAATCTAAGCAAGCTGTCATCTGAGGTACACCAAATGGTCCCAACTCAGCAGGAACAGTTGATCTCCAAGGACAAAAACGGCATGGGGGAAAGAGAACCCAGGAGGCAGAAAGACCCTTGTGAATGGGCGACTACATAAACATGCAACCGGAAGAACCAGGTGGTACCCGGCCGCCTCCAGTGACAGCTGTGATGGGGCTCACAAAGTTGAGTCCCAGTGGCAATACAAGAATAATAAGGGGTACACCCTGAGAACTCCACTAAAAGACTGTAATTGATGGTCTGAAGGCCTCAGGATTCCTCTGGGAGCATGGCCTCTAGTCCTGATGCTGCCCCTGTCCATAAATCATTACTGAGGTCAACTCCTTGAAGAGGAATGGACTGGACTCGGTGACACAGAGTGACCACATCATGTGTGCACTTTATGGTTCTGTGCATCTATAGCATGTCATCCTACTGACCTCTTACTAGAGGGGAGTGAAGAGGGTGGAGAAGAGGGGACAAGAGATTGTTAAGAGGATATGACTTGTGTAGAACAGAAAGGAGGAGTGTGCTGTCACCAGGCAAGGAGAGCAGTAGGATCTGCATATAGGCAGGCATGCGAATTTAAAATGGATTGTACACTTTCCCTCAATCTGGATGGAGGCAGGGAGGGAGGGAGGCAGGGAGGCAGGGAGGAGGGAGGATGGGTGGATGGGTGGAGGATGGAGGATGGGTGGATGGGTGGATGGGTGGATGGGTGGATGGGTGGATGGGTGGATGGGTGGATGGGTGAGTGGGTGGGTGGGTGGGAGGATGGATGGAGGATGGATGATAGATGATAGATGATAGATGATGAATGATGGATGGATGATGGATGATGGATGGATGATGGATGATAGATGGATGATGGATGATGGATGGATGATGGATGATGGATGATGGATGATGGATGGATGATGGATGGATGATGGATGATGGATGGATGATGGATGGATGATGGATGATGGATGGATGATGGATGGATGATGGATAGATGGATTAGATAGATAAGAAATATTATTGTAAATAACATCGATATTGTCATTTTGAAACTATGTCTATATCAGTATATTTATCTGTATCCCTCTATAGAAGTAGAGAAAGCCAAAATAGTGTGAATGTCATTAGGCATCAAGATTATTATGCTAGGACAAAAGAGGTGAAACTATAAACTCAAAAGAGTTAGATACAATCTCTGTAATCTTGCATGAAAATTTGAAATATCATGGTGAACACGGGATTTAGTTTTCTTGTTGAGAAAATTATAAATTTCCTACCTCTAGTCTCTGAATAGAAGCATAAAAGCAGTGATTACCTCTAGCAGCTAAATTGTCATCTTTGAATACCAGCTGCCATTAAATGAGCCAGGGTTCATTGGAGAAATGAGTGATTCCAGGTTTAGGGCAGGAAATGTACAAAATCAGCTTTCAGCATCTAGTGCCAAAAATCTAAGAGGTAATCAGAGCCTACTGGGGCCCTGTCAGTGAACAAATAAGCCAACATTAGGGAGTGCCTCTTGTTAAGGTTGGAACAGTTTGAGTAACATGGAACTAACAAGTACAATGGACACATGAAGTATATTTAAGAAAAAATATTCATACTACTAAAAATTAATCAACCTAGGTGATAGAAGCACCAACACGTTATTAGGCCAATTAACTGGGATGTCCCAGGAAACTATGACCCTAAACCTCTAAACCAGGGGACCAAATCCCATGAAGTGTTTGGTTGTACAAAAGCAGCCGGCACAGCTAGTCTTTTTGTTGTTTTAAATGTATCAATCACACAACTTTTACTAATTCAACTTTTTACAGGTGTGCAATTTATTGGCAGCAATTACATTAATTAGCTGTGCCACTCTCCCCTTAATCAATGTGATTTTCCAATTGATGTAACCCAAAACTCAGTGCTCCTTTTGCAATAACTCCCCCTCCCCCATTCCCCCGCCTTCTTCTAGTAACCACTGATAAGCTTTTGTCTCCATAAATCACCCTGTTCTTGTCATTTTATATAAGTGAAGTAATAACAGTATTTGTCTTTTTGTGTGTGATTTACTTCACTTACACAATGTCCTCAATGTTCAGTCAGGACATCATATCTCTTTGTGGCTCAGTAATATTCCATTGCATCTATGTATGTACCATGTTTAGTTTATCCATCCATTAGTTGATGGATTTCAATGGTCTCTGCCTTTTGGCTGTTGTGATGAATGCTATAGTGAACACTGGTGCACATATATCTGTGTCACTGCTTTCAAGTCCCGTGGGTGTATTCCTAACAGTGAAATTGCTAGACCATAATTGCTGTCACAGGTAGACATTGTATTGGTGCGTGTTCTACTGTGTATATTGTCAACAATAATAACAAAAAAAGTTGATGAAAAATCTACCTACTGTGGAGTTTGCAAGGCAATCAACTAATTATTCTGAAAATTGGTAAATAAAAGAATACAACAATTAACTTGCCATTTGTGTGAACAGAGTAACTTGTGAGGCAATTTTCTTTTTAGAAGAACTTCTACTGCTAAATTTACAAGAAATGACAGTACTGTAAAATGACAAGTTTTCAATCCCTGATAAAATTCTAGATCCTGGCAGTGATCATGTAAAGCTACTGAAAGTGAGAAGTGAAAGGTAGAGTGGGATAAAATTTAAATTGATGGATCAGGCTGAAAACACCTGAACTGACTGATCAGTCTTAGCATCACTAAAAGTGGGTGTTACGGATTGAATTGTGTCGCCCCACAAGACACGTATTATAAATCCTAACCTCTATGCCTGTGGTTATAATCCCATTTGGGAATGAGTTACCTGTGTTATGTTAATAAGGTAAGATTAGTGTACGGTGTACCAGGGTAAGTCAAAAAGTATTGCCACAAAATCATAGAAACTTTTATGAAACAAAAATATCAAAATGTGAAGCTACTGTTGCTCAACATATTCTCCATATAGGTCTGTACACAGCTGAGAGCTGTGTTTCTCCATCTCTCCAGCCCTTCCCCAAAGGATTCTCTGCTCTTTGATTCACACCATGTCAAAACAGCAGTTTTGGCATCCTCAAGGGACTCACATTGTGTTCCTTGTAAATGTTCCTTGAGTTTTAGGAGCAAAAAGAAATCTGGAGGGGCAAGATGAGGGTTTTAGGGTGACTGGGGTAAGGTTTCCCAACAAAATTCTCTTAGGACAGCCCTTGATACCTTCGAAGAATGAGCAAGTACATTGTCCATGTGGAAAAAACTCCTCAGTATAAGTTCCCTGGCCTTTTTCTCACTAGCGCGGTTTCCAATTTTCTTGAAACTTCTTCATAAAAGAAATGATTGTCCTGTGTCCTTCAAGAAAATCTATTAAGGATACCCGTTTGGAATCCGAGAAAATCAGTCACCACAACCTTCTGAGCAGTTTCCCCTGTCTTGGCTCATCTTTGATGTCTTCCCAACCTTACTAAAAATGCTTGATCCATCTAAAACCTGGTGTTTTATGTGATGCCAGCATTCCCATAAACTTGTTGCAGAAGTTTCCATGATTTAGAAAGATGTCCACTTGAGTTATGTTAAAAATTTGAAATTAGCCCTGATCTCAAAACCATTTTTACTCCCATGGAGCAAAAAGTATCCTTTTTTTGGAAGGCATCTTAATGAAACTAAGACAAGTGAGAGAGAACTTGTATGCAACCATCCAGTGATTGCAGAGACATGCTTAAACATACTGTCATGGATTGAATTGTGTCCCCCAAAAATGTATGTATTGATTCGAATCAGCTATGAGTCCCAAAATAGTGCCATTCCTCCGTGTGATGTGAATCCTGCTTCTGTGATATTGATAATGGAAAATGGGCTGCAGTTGTGTTGGCAAGGCAGGACTCAAGCGACCAGCTTGAGGGATACAAGGGAGAAAAGTGAGTAGAGTAAGTTGGGAAACTCACACCACCGAGAAAGCACAGCCAACAGCAGAACACGTCCTTTTGACCTGAGGTTTCTGTGCCAAGATGCTGTCCTTGAATTTGAACTCAGCCTACCAGACTGTGATAACTTCTCTTATTGAACAAACTTGTAACTTACAAGTGGATTTGTGACTTACCGGACTGTGATAATAAAAGTTTCTCTTCATGAAGAATTCCACTCGTGGTATTTTCTGTGGGAGCAGTACCAGATGACTAAAACACATACTTTGTTTGGAATAGACCTATATATGTGTGAACTGGAACCCTAGTGGCAATAAATTTTTACTTACCCTGGCAAATTGAGTCATTCTCCTTTGAGTGCAAAATAAGTTAAACAAGAAAGCTAACAAGTAGACATGGAGTAACCACATGGAGATGTCCAAGGGACTAGGAAACAGAAACAAGAAAGAAAAGGACCTTCCTCCAGAGACAACAGAAAGAGAAAGCCCTCCTCTAAGTAGGTGCTCTGGATTTGGGCTTATAGCTGCCTAAACTGTAAGAAAATAGATTTTTGTTTGTTAAAGCCATCCACCTGTGGTATTTTTTACTATAGCAGCACTGGTTAACAAAGACAGTGTGAAATCCACACTTCATAGGTCTCCTGATGGAAGCCAACAGCAAGTATATCCACCACCGTTGAAAGAATCCTAGCCAAAAAATGATGCAGTATCTCTAGAACTAACTTCTAGTCATTTAGGAAATGAGGGGACATATGTTAAGTGATACCAGGATGATGCAATTGCTCAAATCTGTAGTATAGTTAAATCTACAGGGAAGAATGAGCTACTTTCTTAAAGAAATTCACCTCATGGGGAAAAAGAGATTAGAAGAATTATTATTAAATAAACCACTTGAGACATAAAAAAGAAATGCAAAATGTGGACCATATTTAGATCACTGTTTGAACTAATCAACTGTATAAAGAAAGTTTGAAGATAATCATGAGAATATGAATTGAGTACCAGATGATATTTATTGTTACTAATATTTGGTTGATAATGGTATTATTATTTTATTAGGAAAGCATTTTTATAAAAAGGTAAATTTTGCTGTACGTAAGTTATATCTTTGAAAAAATCTTTAAAAAATGTTGGAGATGCAGACATCTGTTAGTTTGGTTTGGATTTTCTTCATAATGTTCGAGTAGAATGGAAAATGAGTATAAATGGGAAAAGATTAAAAATTTTTGATAAATAGTAATGCTGGGTGGTGAATACATGGAGGTTGATATGGTTATTATGCTTTTGTGTATGTTTGAAAATTGTCATGGTTAAAAAAATAGTAAAAAATAAGTAAAAGAAAACACACACACACACATACACACACAAAAAACTAAACCTGTTGCTGTTAAGTCAACTCCTACTATTGGCAACCCTAAAGGACAAAGTAGAACTGCCTCATAAGGTTTCCAAGGAGTGCCTGGTGGATTCAAACTGCTGTCCTTTTGATTAGCAGCTGTAGCATTTAACCACTATGCCACCAGTGTGTTCAAGTGAAAGAAGACATGTCCTATTAGTGGAATGCCAATCCAGTATTTCTGAGTCCACTGATCTTTATAACTGAGAACTTAAAACAAGCAGCAGCCTGCCTTATAATGGCTCCTAGGACCTTACAAATGACTTAGGAAGAATCATCTTCAAACCATTCTAATGCAAGGTACCATGCCAGGAGTCCAGAGATTTAGATCTGCTCCAGCTCTGAGAAGTCCTCTCATTAATGTGCACGTGCCTAGGGACCCTGGAACTCCAGGTCATGAATGACTGTATGTAGAAAGGGCATTTCCACTCCTGCTTGGAGACTGGGCATTTTGAGTGAATAGCAAAATAGACTTAGGTTTTAGTATCTGAAAAATTATATCAAATCATTACCCTAAGTCTACAGTAGATCCAGAAACCCTGGTGGCTTAGTAGTTAAGTGTTATGGCTGCTAACCAAAAAGTCAGCAGTTCAAATCCTCCAAGCACTCCTTGGAAACCCTGGGGGGGGGCAGTTCTACCCTGTTCTCTTGGGTAACTATAAGTCAGAATCAGCTTGATGGCAGTGGGCTTGGGCTTGACAATAGATCTAACGCAGTCCTCACATGTATCATACTGCAAATTTGTAGAAATGACTCACACTACTTTAGGCTCAAGGTTCCAAACTTAGACCTGAGAAGAAAACTCAGCTCATCTTTTTATTTTCTGTTGTGATTAAGTGAAAGTATACAATCCAAATTAAATTTGCATGTCCACCTATCTGCAACACCTTCTGGTCTCCTTGCTGGTGACAGCACACTCCTCCTTTCCATTTTATATATATCATATCTTAACAATCTCCTGTGCCCTCCTCTCCACCCTCTCCTCTCTCTTCTAGTTGAGGCCAGTAGGACAGCATCCTATAGATGCATAGACCCATAAAGTACACATACCGTGTGGTCACATTGTGTTCCCGAGTACAGTGCATTCCTGTCCTAAGAGTTGACCTCAGTAATGCCTTCTGGTCAGGGACAGCAGCAGGTCTAGGGGCCATGCTCCCAGAAGAACCCCAGGCCACTGGACTATCTATTGCACTCTTTTAGTGGAGTTCTTGATGTACACTCCTCTTTTTCTCATATTGCCACTGGGACTGGACATTGTGTACCTATCACAGCTCTCTTTGGTGGTGGCCGGGCACCATCTGGTTCTTCTGGTCACGTGTTGATACAGTCACCTATTCACATAGGTTCTTCTGTCTCCTGGCCTTGTGTCTTTGTTGTTCTTGGTGACTGTTCCAGATGAGTTGGGACCATTTGGTGTACCTTAGATGGCACCTTACTACCTTTTAGGACCCCAGATTCCACTCTCCAGTATGGAGTGCAGAAGATTGTCTTAGCAATAGGCTAATTATGCCAATTGACCTCAAAATCTCCTGAGAGCATGGTACCCAGACCCCTGCCCCTGCTACCCTATCCTTGCAATATTGGGTTAAGATTAAAAGAGTTTTCGGTTTATGTTGAAGTCCAGTTAAGTTGATCTTCTTTCTACTGTGTGCTGTCACTGCTTTCACCCAACCAAATTTCTATCAACAATCTAATCTATGACCAACCCTTTCCCTCCCTCCCCTCCCTTGCAGCTGTCAGAGTCTTTTCGTCTGTACATGTATTTGTTCTTGTGCCGCTGACTGATTACACTCAGCATAATGTCTTCCAATTGAAACCAGGTTATGAGATGTTTCCTAAAATCATCATTGTCCTTTATCATTGCATAGTGTTCCATTGAGTATATACACCATGGTTTGTTTATCCATTCATCTTTTATCTATTTCCAGCTTTTTAAGGAAGTGCCAGGTTGCTTTCCAAAGAGGTTGTACCATTTTGCAATTCCACCAGCAGTGGAAGACAGTTCCAATTTCTCCACAGCCTCTCCAGCATTTATTGTTCTGTGTTTTTTGGATCATGGTCAACCTTGTTGGGGTGAGAGGGTATCTCATTGTAGTTTTGATTTGGATTTCTGTAATAGCTAGTGATCCTGAGCATTTCCTCACGTGTCTTTCGGCACCTAGATGTCATTTTTGGTGAAGCGTCTGTCCATCTCCTTTGCCTATCACTTAATTGGGTTATTTACCTTTTTCTTGCTGATATCTTGAAGTACCTTGTAGATTATGGAGATCAGACGTCAGTCCGACATGTAGTTGCCAAACATTATTTTCCTGTTCTGTAGGTGGTCTTTTAATTCTTTTGGTAAAGCCTTTGGATGAGCAAAAGTGGTTGATTCTTAGTCGTTCCCATTTATCTATTTTCTCTTCTATTGACTGTGCTTTGTTTGTCAGATTTTGAAGTCTGTCTAAGCTGTGCATTAAAGCTTCCATGATTGACCCTATTTTTCTTGCATGATCTTTATTGTTTTAGGTTTGATATTTAAGTCTTTGATCCAATTTGAGTTAGTTCTTGTATAAGGTGTATGATATGGGTCTTGTTTCAATTATTTGCAGACAGATACCAATTTTGCCAGCACCATTTGCTAAAGAGACTGTTTTTACCCCAGTTTACAATCTTAGGGACTTTGTTGAATAACAACTATTCATAAGAGGGTGGTGGCATCTCTGGGGTCTCAACTCTGTTCCATTGGTCTATGTGTCTCTTTTTGTACCAGTACCGGGCTGTTTTGACTACTGCGACAGTGTAATAGATTTCAAGGTCAGGTAGCATGAGGCCTCCCACTGTTTTCCTGTTCTTCAGTAGTGCTTTTCTTATCCAGAGTTTCTTCCCTTTCCAAACAAAATTGGTGATTTGTTTCTCCATCTTATTAAAAAAGATGTCACTGGAATTTGTATTTGGATTGCACTGTATATGTAGACCACCTTGGGTAAAATAACCGTTTTCACAATGTTAAGTTTTCTTATCCATGAGCAGGGTAGGTTTCTCCATTTATGTAAATCTCTCTTGGTTTCTTGCAGTAAGATCTTGTAGTCCTCTGTATACGTCTCTTATTTCTCTAGTTAGACCCATTCCTAGGTATTTCATCTTCTTGGGGGCTATAGTAAGTGGTTGATTTGGTGATTTCCTCTTTGATGATCTCTTTGTTGTTATAAAGGAATCCTACTGATTTACTTATGTTTATCTTATATCCTGATACTCTGCTGAACTCTTCTATCAGTTTAAGTAGTTTACTTATGGATTCTTTAGGATTATCTGTGTATACAATCATATTATCTGCAAATAGGGAGATTTTGACTTCTTCTTTGCTGATGCCGATGCCGATGCCCTTTATTTCTTTGTCTTGTCTAATTGCTCTGGTCAGAACCTCTAGTACAATGTTGAACAGAAGTGGTGAGAGTGGGCATCCTTCCCGTTCTCAAGGGGAATTCTTTCAGTCTCTCTCCATTCAGGATGATGTAGGTGGTTGGCTTTTCATAGATGCCCCTTACCGCATTGAGGAATTTGCCATCTATTCCTATTTTGCTGAGAGTTTTTAGCATGAATGTGTGTTGGACTTTGTCAAATGTCTTTTCTGCATCACTTGACAAAATCAGGTGATTCTTATTTTTTGTGTTATTTATGTGGTTGATCACACTAATTGTTTTTTCTGGTGTTGAAGCAGCCTTGCCTCCTTGGTATAAATCCCATTTGGTCATGATGAATAATTTTTCTAATAAGTTGTTGAATTCTATTGGCAAACATTTTGTTGAAGATTTTTGCATCTAGGTTCATGATATTCGTCTGTAATTTTCCTTTTCTGTGGGATCTTTCTTTGGTTTGGGTGTTAGGGTTGTGCTGGCTTCATAGAATGAATTTGGAAGTATTCCGTCCCTTTATATGCCGTGAAGTAGTCTCAGTAGTGTTGGAGTTAACTCTTCTCTAAGAGTTTGGTAGAATTCTCTGGTGAAGCTATCTGGGCCAGGACTTTTTTTGGCTGGTATTTTTTTGATGACTTTTTCAATCTCTTCCTTTGTGATGCATTTATTAAGTTTTCCTACTTCTCCTTGTAGTAAATGAATCTAGAAATTTGTCCATTTCCTCTAGATTTTCAAATCTGTTCGAGTATACTCTTTTGTAGTATTATGTTATGATACTTTTGATTTTAGCTGGGTCTGTTTTGACATCTCCCATCTCATTTCTTATTCAGGGGATTTGTTTCCTCTCTTGATTTTCTTTTGTAAGTTTAGCCAATGATTTATCAATTTTGTTGATCTTTTCAAAAAAACTGATTTTGGTTTTGTTATCTTTTCCAATTGTTCTTCTATTCTCTAATTCATTTGGTTCTGCTCTAATCTTTATTATCCATTTTCTTCTGGTAGCTGGGGTGTTCCTCTTTTGCTCTGTTTCTACTTGTTCAAGCTGTAGGGTTAATTCTTTGGTTTGGGTCCTCTTCTTTCTGGATGTGTGCATTTATAGAGACAAATTGACTTCTGTCAGCTCATTATCTTATCCCTTTCTACTTGTAAGCATTCAAGCTTTGGTTACCAGAGAACTCACAGTGGCAGTCATACAACACAATACTCCATAATAGTAGAACAATAGCAGAACAGATAATGGAGCCTTATGCATGTACCTCCGCGGTCTCCATATATTCCTCTGCTGTATAATTTCTGTGCTGACAGCTGGGCTGCTGGCTTTAGCCCTCCTCCTCCATAGGGACAAACAATAGAATGGTTATGAAATAAGGAATCTCTTGTTTCATAAACACTCTGAGGGCTGAGTATAGAAAGAGGTAACAGTAGTCATGTGTATTTCTTGGAACTGTTTTTTTTTGGGTCGGGTTTTGGTGAAGCTGCTGGTTATGAGGAGTGTGTGTGTCCTGATAGTCCACCTCCCTCCTTTTTGGTAGATAAGCTATTTTGCCTTCTTTGGGGGAGGATAGGAGCAGTAGCGTTCCTAAGTAAGAGCTCTAGCAGTGGCATTAGAAAGAGAAAGGCAAATCGAGGAGCTTCAGAATCAGCTGGCTATGTGTAGTGAGTAAAAGAGGAGACTGAGCTACTTATTTGATTTTAGTAGGGACCTGCCCTCAAAGAGCCAGTCAGCTTTTGGGCTAAGACAGTAGCAGAGATACTAAAATGAAGTACAACACTAAGAAAAAAAAAAATAACTGGACCATGGATTGAGTTTGAGGCTAGATGCACTCAAAATGTAGGAAGAGGGTAGAAAGAGATGGAAAGAGCTCACTTGTCTGCCCGTGATGGACTTATGAATTAAGTTACAGGAGCTAATCTCTGGGAAGGAGATATGCCTTGGAGTAGAAAGCGAGTTAGATATTAAATTAACAAAAGGAAAAGAAGAACAGTCTTTCTATTGTCACATCTCCAAGATTTCATTTTATTTCAGTGAGATGTTTTGAACTATAGGCTTGAACATTAGAGAAGTTTAAATCAATAGAAAATCACTTGTTTTGAGGAAAACAAAGGATTCACAGATCACAAAAAAATCACGATTGAATCTCAGAGCACAGCATGATGTGATGTGAAATAGCTAGAGCCAATATAACGGATATACTTTCTATAAAAAGTGTACAAATAGAAGGGTGTAGATATATAGGACTGGATTTTGATGGCAGAGGAGTAGAACAGGCAAATACCACACAGTATCATGAAAGCCCCAAATTAGTAAAGTCTGTGAAGTGTTAGTAAGTGATGCCTAATGCACAGACAGGTCAAAAGCAGTGAGGCCTTCTCAGTGATTGGCTAGTCTTTGACCTTACTGGTGTATACATTTGGCTGTATTATTTGATCAGTTAGCCAAGTGCCGTTGAGTCAGATTATGGCCATTTATTGTTCTATTATTGTGCATTCTCAGGCATTTTTGTATAGTTGTCACTGAAAATTCTGTAGTAACCAAAGGTTGAGAGAATTTGGAAGTGGAGAGGGAAGGTGTGATGAGCTGGGTTTCTTTCTCAGGTCTGGGATGGTTTCGTGAACCCTTGGAAGTGTGACGCACTCAGAGAATGCCCGAGACACCCTGGTATAACAATCATTTCAAAAATGTGTGTATGTGTTTGTGTGTGCACGTGTGTGCGTCTGTGTTCTTCCATATCTTCAAGGTAGTTACAAAGGCACTTCAGTCTTAAGCCAGCAAAAGCAGTGTTTAAAAATGAATAAATAATTTTGTGCCATAAGACACCACCAGGAAGTATGTCCTGATTAACAAAATGTTCTCTCTCTGAAGTTAGCCTTCTTGCAGAGTCTGCCTGCAAGGCTTAGACTGCACAGTCAGGTCCTGTGTCAGGCTCTGAAGAAACATACTGCTAACAATGGAATGCTTCTGTGTGGCAGAGGGAAGAAGGGATACAGACTAAAAGGGTATCTGGCAAATGTGCCAGCTCTCTGGAGTTTTTCCATGATGCAGTCATCCCCAGGCTGTAATCACCATCACTGACCCCTACAACCCTCTGTGTTCTTCCTAGCTCACGCCACTTTTTGTCAGCACCTTCCTATTTAGCAGAGATCTCCATTTCTGATACTTTGGGGGGGCTAATTATCTTCCATTTATCTCAGCCTTGCATTTGCCATCTATTAGCCTAGAAACATAAATGATGTAAATCCTTTTATATCTGGCTGCACCACCTAATTATTCCTCATTTGTTTTTATTCTCTCTCAATTTAGCATCATCTGCAAAGTTGGAAATCATGTTTTCATATCATAATTAGGGTTCTAAGAACCTCAGAGAAACTGCCTGGTGAATACACGTGCTTTTGCTTTTTATTTTAATGGTGAATTTAAAAGTGAGAAAATAAATTAGGGCTCAAGGAAATAATAGACTGAAATGAAAGTTTTTGAAATTTAGATGAGGAAACGTGGTAGAGCAACTTGGGGAGAGAAACATCCAGCGTTAGAAGGCAAAAGCCAGCCCCCAAGGTAAAGCCTTTAAGGAAATCAGCATTATTGCTTCCTTTGCTGATGACACTCCCCTTTAGATGGCCCACTCTGTGCTTGGGGGTAAGCCTTAAAAAAAATTGCCATCGCATCTATTCTGATTCACAGCGACCCTATAAGACAGAGTACAACTGTCCCATAAGGTTTCCAAGGAGTAGTTGGTGGACCTCAACTGCTGACCCTTTGGTTAGCAGCCAACCTCTTAACCACTGTGCCACCAGGGCTCTGGCGTATGCCTAAGAATGCACCATTTTGCTAATTGAATACCAAAGATTTACTTGTGTTAAATATACGGATTTACTTGTTTATAAGACAGCACCTAGATGAACTTCAGTGACAGCATAATTTGAAGATTCGTGACCACTCATCAGAGAGAATGGACTCAGAAAGGTCCTTGATGGGAACACAGCAGCCTAATGAGGAGGTTCTTGAAATTCTTAGTGTTGTTGTTTCCATTTTCTTCCACAAGCTGTCACTTGCACAAATCATTTAGCTCTTCTTCAGCACATTCTTCAAGATCTCATTTCCAGGATCTTCTGACATACTCATAGCTTCACCTGGCTCTAGTTTTATCTAGAAATTCTTCTTTCTTATGTACATACTGGAAACCCTAGTGGCATAGTGGTCAAGTGCTACAGCTGTTAACCAAATGGTTGGTGAGCAGTTCAAATCTGCCAGGCACTCCTTACAAACTCTATGGGGCAGTTCTATTCTGTCCTATAGGGTTGCTATGAGTCAGAATCAACTTGACAGCAGTGGGTTTTTATGTGCATACCCCCTTATTTATCCTTCCTCCTTCAATAATGTCATCCATGTACCTGTATCATAGGGTTTGAATTTGGATCCTTTAGTACGAGGTCTGAAAATTAAGTTCATGAACTCATCCCAGAAAAAATGCTACATACCTCATTGCTGAATTTATCACTGCAGTTACCTTCAAAGTACTCCCCTTGGGAAGCTATGCCACCAATACCAGCACCTAGGCCACCCTTCAAAGCAATTTTGGAACTCTTTTTCAGGAATGGCCATCAGAGCTGTTGTATTACCTTTGATTCCCTGAATGTCATCCAAATGTCTTCCTTTCAATATATCCTTTCTCTTTAGGTAAAGAAAAAAGCCACTGGGGCCAGTTCAGGTGAGTAGGGAGGGTGTTCCAATATAGTTATTTGTTTACTGGCTAAAAACTCCCTCACAGATAGCTATTCAGTTAAGTTCGCGAACTTGCTACCATGCCACTGTGCACAATGGCCATTCCAGAAAGAGTTCCAAAATTGCTTTGAAGAGTAGACTAGGCAGTGACGTTGGTGCCTAGCTTCCCAAGGGGAGTACTTTGAAGGTGACTGTAGTGATATTCAACAATGAGGTATGTAGCACTTAGAACCATTAGATTCGTGAACTTCACTGTCACATGTCACACCTGCCCATGCCGATCAGCACAATAGCGTAGCTAAAATGCCATAAAATTTGTGGCTATAAAAACATTGACAGCTACGAAAACAACAGTGCATGCTTATAAAGCATGCAGATGAAACCATATGATTGGAACCATCACTGTAATTGGGTAATAATGACAGATCTGATCAGAGTGCATTAGAAGATTCAGAAAGTAAATTAGCATAGAGTTTTAGCCTTGTAGGCATGCTGATACATGTAAGCCAGACTTACAAAAATGTTCTTGTTATAACTAATTACAGGGATGTTTTTAGAAAAAATCACAAATTTCTGCTGAAATGCTGCACAAAAATTTTATACAGTCATTTTGGTCTGTCACACCCTCTGACAGTACCACTAGGTTCAGTCTGCACCTCACTGCCCACATATATACCCTAGTGATGCAAAGAAACTCATGTAGGAATGCCTGAGTTCAGCGAAGCTGGAATATTTTATTGTCCTATCTGTAGGGACCCTGAATATTTGTTAACAATACTTTTTTTTTCCTCCAGACAGTATCTTCCATCTTTGTTATCTCTTTTCATAGAGGTGCTAAGTGCAGTTCTTTGCACACAGTGACCACCCAGCCCAATCTCCAAACGCAGAACCATCCAGGCAATTCTGACTCAGTGGCTGTATGGAACCCATAGTAGCATAGTGGTTGAGTACTCTGGCTGCTCACCAAAAGGTTGGCAGTTTGAATCCACTAGGTGCTCCTTGGAAACCATACAGAATGGTTCTACTCTGTCCTAGAGGGTCACTGTGAGTCAGAATCGGCCCGACAGAAGTAGGCAGTGAACCTATAGGGCAGGCTCCGTAGGGTTTCCAAGGCAGTAAATCTTTATGGAAGCAGATTGTCACATCTTTTTCCCAAGGAGAGACTGGTGGGTTCAAACCTATCACCTTTGTGTTACCAGCTGAGTGCTTTGATTACTGTGCCACCAGGGCTCCTGAGTAACCACCAGAGTACTTTAAAAAATCCAGGTAATCAGCCAAAGGAATAATTTGGATTTTTAAAAAGACATTACTGATTAGTCGACCCTGAAGTGGGTCTGTCAATTCTTTCTGCCCGCTAACATCACTCCGAGCTTGTCCTGAACCGCATTTCAATTCTGTGCAACTAGTCACAGATACAAAGTGAAAAGCCTATGTGTGCATTGAATCCAAAGTAATGATGATTCAATGAACTTTAACGTTATTCTTTCCCTCTTTTAAAACATGAAGCAAAGAATTTTAAATTTGGGGTATTGACAAAGTTGATCTTTGAACATTAATAAACTGACTTTTTTTTACTCTAAAATGTTTCCATTTGCTTGCCTGTGACTATATATCCCAGAATGCTTTGTGTTTTCCTCTAGCAGGCCTAGAAATTGAATGCAGTCATCAACCTGGGTCTAGCCAACATCTTACCAGAGCTGCTGGCATCAGAAATTATTTTCAACAAAAGAGGGCTTGTTAGTAGAGGGAAAAGGGGCAATTCTAAGAACTGACTAGAATGTGTTAGAAAGTCTCAGACCAGGCAAAATACTGAAGGCATTTCGAGGGAGTAGCATGAGAAGGCAAGACCTTCTTTATTTTGTTTTAATTGAAAATTGCTTTCATCAGAAGTCGAAAGAAAGAGATGGGGAAGACCCAAAGAAAAAAACCGTCCTACCATTTGTGATTGGGGTTTTTTAGGATTAGCTTTTGATTCTTTGACAGTACTGCATTGTTTAACCCTCTAAACATGAAAAGTTCAATCTCATAATCAAATGTGCTCTTGTTTGAAATGCTTTGGCATGGAAAACGTGAGAAATCTTATTTTGGAAGTGTTGGAACCGTTCATAATACTGAGCCCTCAAGCAAAAACGTCCAAAAAGGCCTCTTGTTTACCCTGCATTTCCTGCAAAGTTTCCATGTCTAGCTTCAGCCCAGCCCAGCCCCACTGCCTCAGCATCCCTTGAGGGGGCTTGAAAATGTGGACTGCTTCTGAGAGTCCAGGTTCTGCCTCCATAAGCAAGTGCACCTGCAAGGCTTATGTCAGCCAGTGCAGACTCTGGGCACAACTGGGACCCATGTGTCAGAACTGACATCTCCTGCGGCTTGTGCAGTCTTGGCTTTCAGCTGCCCGTGATCGCAAACAACAATACTGGCCATCAGAGGTTAGCACCGCTGAGCTGGCTGCTGCTTCCTGTCTTTTAGAAGCAAGGCATGAAAAACGCAGCTTGGTTTAAAAAGTCCTTGTCATTAGGTAAAAGGCAGATGGATGCTTTCTGGAGAGATGCCCAAGCTTTCATGCTTGAAACCGAGATAAATACATATAGATAGATAAAGATACATGCTTTACCTTTCCTAACCCCTGTACTTGCATTTGCAGTTAATCATGTATCTAAGCCTTTTGCTGACTTAGTGGAGTGTATATGATGTTATTAAAGACTGGAAAATAAGGACTAAACTTTTTAAAAGATGCTTTATTTAGAAATACCTTAGTCGTGATGTTCTAGAAGGTTAATCTGATTTCCAAAATGTTCAAATGTTTGCCTAGCTATATTGAATCACAGAAGATTGAACTTGAAACAAACCTTGGCAGTCAGGTGGTTCAACTCACCCATTTTACAAATAGAAAACCAAAGTCAGGGAGGTGAAATGACTTAGCAAATGTTACACAGATATGGAGTAGTAGAGTCAGTAGGACTTTCCTGAGGGGTACAAGTGGTGAACATACTCAGCTACTAACCAAAAGATTGGGAGTTTGAGTCTACTCAGAAGCACCAGGGAGGAAAGGCTGGGCAATCTACTCCAAAAAAATCAGCCACTGAAAACCCTAAGAGTAGTTACACTCTGATGCATATGGAGTCATCATGAGTTGGGAACACCTCGGTGGCCACTGGTTAGTCAATAGAGGAACTCAGAACCAACTTCCTGCCCTTGCTATTTTCACAACACAACACTACACAATCTACAGATCCCTTTTTACTTTGGAAACTATTCTGGCATTCACTGAGAAGCAACCCTGCAGCTGATTTTAAGCTACCATTAAGAATTTTAGAAATATAAGAGATCATAAAGACCACTAAGCCAACCTCAGTATGTATTCTGTGAGTTTCACAAAAGCATCAGGAGGTGAATGGGAAGCATGTCGACTTGAGGAAAAGTTGGTTTGTCATCAAAATATAATCCTATAGATACAGTTTTATACCTTTATTGGTACATATGCTATATATGATCACATTCACCCATTTAAACTGTACAGTTCAGTGGGTTTTAGTATATTCGTAGTATTGTGCAGTTATTACCACAACTGAACTTTAGAACATTTTAATAACTCCATAAGGTAATCTCATATCCATCACTGGTTGCTCCCCATTCCCTATACCTCCAGAACCTAGCAACCATTAATTTACTTTGTGTTTCCATGCATTTGCCTATTCTCCACAGATAATTGAATGACTCTTTTATCTGTTCATGTGTGAATGTTTACAAAGACACCTCTTCACAGGCCTTGAGCTGGAGCTGCTGGAGACCAACAAAAAGGGATCATCAGGGCAGAGCCATCTTGGAACAGGCAGCCCCAGTACCAGGTAGAGGAGAAGCCCTAATCCCCAGACACAGTTAAGCTGCAGGGCTCATTGCACACACAGGCAAAGTAGGAGCCATAAGAGCTAGCCAGGAAACAACCTACCCTATCTGAATAGGCTGACTGCTAGACAGATTTATGGAGATTACAGACATGGATCCTGATTTCTACTGGGCCACCTGAAAGAGCAGGGGATATAAAGGAATATCAAAGAAGTGAAAAGGAGAAAAGATGTGTGCAGTAAGGCATAGAAAACTATCATCAGATGAGAAAATAGAAACTTTAAAAAGAAAAATTCTTTCCCTTCTTATAGGAAACCCTGGTGGTATAGTAGTTAAGTGCTATGTCTGCTAACCAAAAGGTCAGCAGTTCAAATCTACTGGGCATTCCCTGGAAACTCTATGGGACAGTTCTACTCTGTCCTGTTAGGTCTTTATGAGTCAGAATCAAGTTGACAGCAACAGATCTGTTTTTTTTTTTTTCCTCTTTATATTATACAACTAAAACCAAACCCACTGCTGTTGAGTTGATTTCAACTCGTAGGTAGCCTATAGGACAGAGTAGAACTGCTGCACCATATGGTTTCCAAGAAGCAGACATAGCACTTAACCACTACACCACCACAGCTGCCTGTAAATATTTTATTTAAAAATTATCTTTCATCACTACAAAAGAAATATACATGTAAATTAGAGAATACAGATAAGCAAAAATAAAAAAAACAAAGATAATGTTGTTTCTACAACCTAGATTATCATTATTAATGTCTTCTGAATATTCCTCTAGAACTTCTGTCTAGATCTATAGTTTTTTTCTTTCTACCAGAATTAGATCACATTGGACATATTTAGTATTCTGCTCTTTTTCTCTTAACAATCTGTACCCTCATATATAAATACATTGTTCTCTGTTTATCAGATTAGACCTTGAGCCACATACTCCTATGGAAGGAAAGTATAGAATTAAAGAGCATTGTTGAAAAAAATAGAATTAGGGCATTAAGGTTGGGAGTGAATTTTTGCAACACTTTAAAAATTCTTTCATGTTTACCAATCTGAAACAATTAGAATATTAAGGATAATCTGTATCTGATCCTGTAATTGGATGGTGCAGTTCTCTCTGTGTCTCTTGTTTGCATCTGGCTGAGCATGTGGGGCTCGGAGTCCAGATGACTAACACAGTACTGATTGTAAGTACCATGTCCTGCATCCCTAGATGGATGTTCTTTCTAGAGAAAAGAGTTAAGAGCTTAGGAGGCAGTGGGTTTATGGTAATGGGAGAGGGGTGACTCAGAAAAGGTGTGTGGGAGTGGTTGCACAACTGGGAGAATATAGTCAATGTTTCTGAATTGCACAGGGATAAATTGTTGAATTGGGGTATGTTGCACATGCATATTCTAAGCAGCAAAAAACAAAAACCTGAAACATACTGATTGGATGGATGAGTGGATGGGTGGATGGATGGGTGGATGGGTGGGTGGGTCGGCGCGTGGGTGGATAAAAATATGGTTAGACCTTCCTGGGTTGTTTCCTGGTACAGTGAAGGATTATGGGTTTCTTTCACCATGTTTCTTTAGGGAATCAAAGAGATGGACGATAACAGAAAACTTTCAGTTAATCTTTAAGTAATATACTGACAGACGTAATTTCTGTTTTGAAAAAAAAAATTCTAATAAAAAAAAATAACCCACTGCCTTCAAGTCGATTCCAACTCATAGCAACCCTATGGATCAGAGTAGAACTGCTCCATAGTTTCCAGAGAGCACTCAGCAGATTTGAACTGCCAACCTTGTGGTTAGCACATGTAGCACTTAATCACTATGTCACCAGAGCTCCTTGGAAACTCTATGGTGAAGTTCTACCCTGACCTATAGGGTTGCTATGAGTGAGAATCAACTTGACAGCAGTGAGTCTGGTTTCTAATAAAAATGACAATGAAAAAATTTTCAGTTGGGTAAATATTTAACCTATAAAAGCATTCATTCGATTCCCAAAAATTCATGTTGTTCATATTTTCAATGTTTGGAGCTGCAAAAAATTTACTTGCCACCTCTCAGAAATACACCTATTGCATACATTGAGGCATGTTATAGAAGATGTAGACATTGTTTTTAAAAAACCTAGGTCATTTTGGGAAATAAGAGAACATAATAGGATTACATTAAAATATATTGGAATTATTTGATTTCTTTTCCTGTGCCTTACTGGACATGATATAGTTCAGAGTACAGCCCAAGTTCAAATCCTTGTACTCTCTCTCACTAGTTCTGGAAACTTAGTAAATTATATCATTTGCCTCAGCCTCATTTTCTTCATCTGTAAAGCCAAGCCAAGCCAAGTGCCATAATGGACATACAAATAGATGTCTTTCCATATTGCTGTGAGGAGTAAAGGAGAAACTTCTAGAAAGAATGTGACTCAGTGACTTCTCGTTGATAAATAATAATAATATCTAACACTTCTATAGTACTAGACACTTTTCTAAATATTTGGCATACGTTGACTTATCTAATGCTCAAAAGACCCTTACAATAAAGGTATTTGTCTCATTATCCCCATTTTTACATAAGTAAACCAAGACCGAGAGAACTTAACTAACTTACCCAAGGTTACTTAATTAATAAGTGATGGAATCAAGATTTGAGGCCAGGAAATCTGGCTCCAGAGTCAAAATTCTTTTTTTTTTAATTTTCATTTTTTCATGAACATGTCTACATGTGCTTTTTGGCTGCCTGGATCTCCTTTTTAGTGAAATGTGTGTCCATCTCCTTTCCCCATCACTTAATTGGATGATTTCTCTTCTTCTTATTGATATTTTGTAGTATCTTATAGATTATGGAGATCAGGTGTCTGTCTGGCATAGAGTTGCCAAATACTTTTTCCCATTCTGTGGGTATTCTTTTAATTCTATTAATAAAGACTTGGATGAGCAAAAGTGCTTGATTCTTAATAGTTCCAATTTATCTATTTTCTCTTCTGTTGATTGTGGCTTCTTTGACAGATTTTGGAATCTGTCCTCATTGTGTATTAAAACTTCCATTGTTGTTCCTACCTTTTCCTGGATGAGCTTTATCATTTTAGGTTTGATATTTAGGTCTTTTATGCAGTTGGAGTTGGTTTTCATGTAAGGTGTAAGATATGGATCTTGACTCAGTTTACTGCAGATAAATAACCAATTTTGCCAGCACCATTTGTTGAAGATACTGTTTTCACCCCAGTTTAATGTCTTAGGGCTTTGTCGAATATCAACTGTTCATAGGCAGATCGTGTCATCTCTGGGTCTCAATTCTGTTCCATTGATCCATCTGTCTGTTCTTGTACCAGTACCAGGCTGTTTTGACCACTGTGGCAGTGTAGTATGTTCTAAGGTCGAGTAATCAGAGGCCTCCCAGTGTGTTCTTCTTCTTTAGTAGTACCTTACTTATCCAGGGCTTCTTCCATTTCCAAACAAAATTGGTGATTTGTTTTTCCATCTCATTAAAAAATGTCACTGGAACTTGTATTGGGATTGCATTATATAAATAAATTGCTTTGGGTAAAATAGACATTTTCATAATGTTAAGTCTTCCTATCCATGAGCAGGGTAGGTTTTTCCATTTATCTAAGTCTCTCTTACTTTCTTGTAGTAAGGGCTTGTAGTTCTCTTTGTAAAGGTCTGTTGTTTCTCTGGTTAGATTAATTCCTAGGTACCTTATCTTCTTAGGGGCTATCGTAAATGGTATCGACTTGATAATTTCTTCCTTAACAGTCTCGTTGTTGGTATAAGGAATCTTACTGATTTACTTATCTTTATCTTATATCCTGAGACTTTGCTGAACTCTTCTATCAGTTTGAGAATCTTACTTATAGATTCCTTGGGGTTCTCTGCATATACAGTCATATCATCTGCAAACAGGGAGATTTTAACTTTCTCTTTGCGGATGCAGATGCCCTTTATTTCTTCGTCTTCTCTAATTGCTCTGGCTAGAACGTCTAGCACAATGTTGAATAGGAGAGGTGAGAGTGGGCATCCTTGGCTAGTTCCTGATCTCAAGGGAAAGTCTTTCAGTCTCTCTCCATTCAGGATGATGTGGGCAATTGGCTTTGTATAAATGGCCCTTATTGTGTTGAGTTGGCCGTCTATGCCCATTTTGCTAAGCGTTTTTAGCATGAATGGGTGTTGGACTTTATCAAATGCGTTTTCTGCATCAATGGACAAAATCAGGTGATCCTTGTCTTTTGTGTTATTTATGTGGTTAATCACATTAATTGTTTTCCTGATGTTGAACCAGCCTTGCATCCCTGGTATGAATCCCACTTGGTCATGATGGATTATTTTCTTGATATGTTGTTGTATTCTGTTGGCCAGAATTTTGTTGAAGATTTTTGCATCTAGGTTCATGAGTGATATCGGTCTGTAGTACTCTGTCTTTGTTGGATCTTTCCCTGGCTTAGGTATCCGGGTTATGCTGGCTTCATAGAATGAGTTTGGGAGTACTCCATCCCTTTCTATACTGTGAAATAGTCTCAGTAGTATTGGAGATAACTATTCTCTAAATGCTTGGTAGAATTCTGCAGTGAAGCCATCTGAGCCTGGAGTTTTTTGGTTGGCAGTGTTTTGATGACCTTTTCAATCTCTTCCTTTGTGATGGGTTTATTAAGTTGTTCTGCTTCACGTTGTGATAATTTGGGTAGGTGGTATGAGTCAAGGAATTGGTCCATTTCTCCTAGGTTTCCAAATTTGTTACAGTACAGTTTTTCATAGTATTCTGTTGTGATATTTTTTATTTCTGTTGCATCTGTGGTGACATCTCCCCTCTCATTTCTAATTTGCGTTATTTGTTTCTTTCCTGCTTTAGTAAGTTTAGCCAGTGGTTTGTCAATTTGGTTGATCTTTTCAAAAAACCAGCTTTTGGTCTTTTCAATTTTTTCAGTTGTTTTTCTATACTCTAATTCATTTAGCTCTGCTCTAATCTTTATGATCTTGTTTCTTCTGGTGCCCGAGGGGTTCCTCTGTTGTTCTCTTTCTACTTGTTCAAGCTGTAGAGTTAGTTCCTTGATTTGGTTTCTTTCTTCCTTCCAGATGTGTGCATTTATGGAGATAAACAGACCTCTGAGCACTGCTTTGGCTGTATCCCATAGGTTGTGGTAGGAAGTGTTTTCGTTCTCATTGGAAGCTATGAATTTCTTTAATTCATCCTTGATTTCCTCTATAACCCATGTTTTTTTGAGCATGATGTTGTTCAGATTCCAAGATTTCCACTTTCTATCTATGTTTTTCCACTATTGATTTCAACTTTTATGGCTTTATGATCTGAGAAGATGCTTTGCAGTAATTCAATGGTATGGATTTTGTTGAACATTGCATTATGGCCTATCACATGGTCAATTCTGGAGAATATTCGATGTGCACTGGAGAGGAAGGTGTAGTTGTCTGCTGATGGGTGGAAAGTTCTGTATATATCAATGAGGTTTAGTTGGTTAATTGTGGCAATGAGGTCTTCTGTATCTTTACTGAGCTTTGTTCTAGATGATCTGCTTAGTAATGAGAGTGGAGTGTTAAAGTCTCCCAGTATTACTGTGGAGTCATCTAACTCTCATTTGAGCATAGTCAGTGTTTCTTCAACGTATTTAGGTGCTCTGATATTAGGTGCATAAATATTTAATATAGTTAAGGCTTGCTTGTGCACTGAACCTTTCAGCAATAAATAGTGTCCATCTTTGCCCACGATGGTGGATTTTACATTAAAATTGATTTTGTCTGAGATTAGAATTGCCAACCCTGCTCTTCTTTGTTCACTGTTAGCTTGATGTATATTTTTCCATACTTTAATTTTCAGTTTTTTCCTGTCTTTAGGTCTCAGGTGAGTTTCTTGTAGACAGCATATGGATGGGTCATGTTTTTTGATCCAAGATGACACTCGGTGTCTCTTTACTGGAGCATTCAGTCCATTCACATTCAATGTACTTATTGATAGGTATGTGTTCACTGCTGCCATTGTGATATGTTTATTTTTATGTTGATGTTTTCTCTGTTGTTCTTATTAGTCTGTTCTGGGACATTCTTTTTTTGTGAGTTGATTTTTCACCTTTTTCAGAGCTGGTTTTGTAGTTGTTGAGAGTTGTGTGTTATACTTCTTGAAATGGTCTGATACATCTTTGTTGTGCTTTACAGCTGCTGCCCCTATAATCCCCCTTAATAAACTATATATAAACCCAATTTTAATTAGTACCAGTCTTGTCATCTTCCTTTCCATCTGGAAGGACGGTAACAACTGTAGTACATCCCTCTTTTTATTATGATGACACCATAGTTTTCATGATGATCACTGGATTGCTTCTTTCTGTATCAAAGCTATGATTGATTTTGGAGCCTTCCCTAATAGAGTATTGAGTACTGTGGTTCTAAAATATAAAGTTAGTGGTTTCGTTCTTCTAAGCCAGAGCCAAGAACTTCTTTCAGCATTTCTTGTAGCTTGGGTTTGGATTTTACAAAGTCTCTGAGTTTCTGTTTATCTCGGAATGTCTTAATTTCATTTTCATATTTGAAAGATAGTTTTGCAGGATATATAATTCTTGGATGAAAGTTCTTCTCCTTCAAGGCTTTGAATGTGTCATGCCACTGTCTCCATGCCAGCATGGTTTCTGGTGAAACATCTGATGAGAGGCCACAGGGGTTCCCTCTGAATGTTAGCTTTGCTTTGAGTCTTGCTGACTTTAAGAGTTGCTGCTTATGTTTCATTTTGTTAAGCTTCATAATAATATGTGTTGGAGTCTTTCTTTTGAGATCTTTACTGGGTGGCATACGATATGCATCTGAGATGTCTATATTCTCTTCCTTCATGATTTCTGGGAAGTTTTCTGTCAGCAGCTCAGCAACGATACTCTCTGTGTTCTCAGATGTCTCACCGTGTTCAGGGACTCCAATTAATCGAAGGTTGTTCCTCTTAATAGAGTCCCACATGCTTCTTAATGTTTCTTCATTTTTCTTGTTTCTTTTTTCTGATTTCTGCTCATAGATGCTGGCCTCAGTAGCTCTGTCTTCCAAGTCAGAAATTATATTTTCTATTTGTTCCATTCTGTTTTCTTCGCTTTGCATGGAAGTTTCTATGTCTTTGGTTTTGTTCTGGATCTGTTGGATTTCAGAGTACTGGTGTTCCATCAGATCGAACAACTTGCTTAATTTTTCATTTTGTTCTGCTGCATTTTGTATAAGGTCTAGAAGGGCTCTGTATATAATCATTTTGTATTCACTTCTTGATGCTTTCATAAAAGTTTCTTCATCTGGAAAACTCCTTGTTTGTTTTGTTTGGGAGCCTTCTGAAGCCATGAGTGATTGCTTGTATGCCACAAGTGTCTGTTGCTTTTTGGGTCCCATGTGAGTATGGAGAGCCTAGAAGAGGTACTGTGAGGATGGATTGCAAATGTTTCTCCAGGCTGTCTTAAAATGTAAAGCAAAAGGTATCTGACCACTTCACAAGTCAGTTAGGTTTTCTGGTGTAGAGGTCTCTCTTCTCAAGTGACAAAGTAAACACCACTATATGCAACCCCAGATGATAACAAATTAGTTCAGAATACAGCAATGCTACTGTCCTGTTGGCCTCTGCTGACAGGGCCTAGACTTAGGCGACATTGCGTCAAGTACTGCTTTTGGGATAGAAAAGCACTCTCTTGTGGGCAGGCTCTGGCTCCCAAGCTAAGAATTAGTTCCAGCTGTGGCCACCATATCCAAGATGGCTTCCTCCACACCTGCAGCAGACAGAGGGGCTAAAGGTACCAAGAGGTAGTGATTCCTTTGCTTCTGTTGCAGGGCCTGCAACGTAGGTGGCACTGGGAAAATTACTGCTTTTCTGTCAGAGAAGTGCTGTCCTGTTTGCAGGCACTGGCTCCCAGGCTAAGAATTAGGTCCCGCTAAAACCTCCGTGTCCAACATGGCGTCCCACACACAGACTGTGAAATTCCGTACAAATGTCGCTGAGGCAGATACAAAATGACAGGCTCAAAGTGGCTAGATTAACAGAGTCCTAAGCCTGGCTCTCGGAATATGGGAATTTCGCCTGCCTAGCCCCCAGCAGCACGTCTGAGTCTAGCCACAAGGCAAGATACAGCTCCGCCTGCCAGCCAAGGCAGAGAAAAAAAAAGTCAAAATGGTGCGTTTACCTTCCGTCCCTCAGAGCCAGGGCTAGCCAGGAGCCGGAGGCAGCGAAAGAGAGAAGGTTTTTCGCTCAGTGGTATGAAGTCCCAATTAGCAGCCCTGTGCCGTGTCCTGGGGCTGATTAGTTGATCAGAAGGCTCTGTTTGATTATGATCTCAGGTCTTGGTTTCTAGAGGGATATAAGGAGACATGTGCTTAGTCTGCCATCTTGACTCTGCCCCTTTATTTTCATCTTTTTTTTTTTTTATTTAATATGACTGAATAAAATGTACATTCCCATATAAATTTACATGCCCACCTACATGCAGCCTCCACTGCTCTCCCTGCCCGGTGACAACACACTATTCCTTTCCACTCCATACATGTCTTAACCTCCCAACAGTCTCTTTTCCCCTCCTCTGAATCAGTGTACTCCTAGTTATAGCAGCTCTTTCTTTCTTTTAGTTTTCTCTTCTTTTTTTTCCTGTAAAGTTATAACCACCTCTTTGCCTATTCCAGAATTATTTATGAAGTGTGTACAGTGGACCAGCGTGAAGTTTTTTAAGGTCCCTGCCTTCGTGAGACTTAGCCTTTCATTTATCTTAACTACCTTTCGTTCACTGAGCAGTAAATATGTTGCTTTGATGGCCTAAAGTGGGTACTTTGATGTGAAAATGCCTTCTTGGCACAGAAGGCAGAGCTGCCTTCATGAATAGACCACCTATGCAGTCACAAAGGGCCCCACAATCAGAAGGGTCCCACACCTAGTTTAATGCTCTGCTGTCACTGTCTTGAAATTCTTCATAATTTCACTGTTTAACTTATGTTTTGTAAGGCATCTCCAGGGGGACCATGGAGTTTGCCTTTGAACAGAGGAGATGCCCACACTGTGTGCCCACCATTCCTTGCCACCCGTTCACATATACCATTCACAAAAATAAAAAAATAAAAAACCTGTTGCTGTCAAGCTGATTACAACTCACAGAGATTGTATACGGCACAACAGAACTGCCCGTGGGGTTTCTAGGGACCATTTGGTGGATTCTAACTGTGACTTTTTGGTAGCAGGTGAGCTCTTTAGCACTGCTTTACAATGCCCCCGTAAACAAAGAATTTCAGTGGAACCAAGACACATAGGATTTCAATGAGATTCAAAACAAGTAAAACATATATGCGTCACATCCACAACTAACAAGCAGGGAAGGGAGAGTGTCTTAAGTTGATGGCTTTAAGAAACAGAAATTTATTCTCTCACAGTCTGGGAGGCTAGAAGTCCAAGTTCAGGGCTCCATCTCTAGAAGAGGTCTCTCTCTCTCTCTGTCAGCTCTGGGGGAAGTTCCTTATCATCAGTATTTCCCGCTAGAAGTTTTTCAGTGCAGGGACCCCAGGTCAGAAGGGCATGCTCTGCTGTTGGCACTACTTTCTTGGTGCTGTGAAGTGCCCCCGTCTCTCTGCTCCGTTCTCTTTTTTTATCTCGAAAGAGATTGATTCAAGATGCAACCTAATCTTGTAGATTGAATCTTGCCTCGTTAATAAAACTGCCTCTAATCCTACTTTATTAATATCATAGGGTAAGATTTACAACACATAGAGAAGTCGTGTCAGATGACAAAATTGTGATCAGTCATGCAACATCGGGACTCATGACCTAGTCAAGTTAACACACATTTATTCATTTTCTTTATTAGGCTTTAAGGGAAAGTTTACAGTCCAAGTCAATTTGGCATAGAAAACTCCACACACTCACAGCTGTGTTACTCTAGCTGCTGTCCCCATTTATCTAGGTGTCTTGCTGTACAGTCCTATAATTTTCTTTGTATAGGTCTTTTATATCTCTTGTTAAATTTATTCATAAGTATTTTATCTTCTTGGGAGGTACTGTAAATTGTGTTGATTTGATGACTTCCTCTTTGATGGTCTCTTTGTTAGTGTAAAGGAATCCAACTGATTTATGTATTTAACACACATTTTTTTTAGGGGATGGACACAATTCAATCCGTAATAGGGCTCCTGACAACCTTGAAAGCTATTATTTCTATTGGAACTAGAACTTGCTTCAAACATGCAGAAAGAAGATAAGGGCATTTCTAAGAAACAAACAAACAAAAAACCTCAAAGAAGCCTATCATGTATTTCTTATTTATTTCCTTAATATGTTTCCATTGCTCAGGTAAAAATGAAATACATATGCACATATTAGCTACAAGATACAGACTGTACAATTTTGGTGACTCTCCATACTAGTTAAATGCTCTTGTATTTGTATTTAAAACTGGCACTGTGTTACAATGTAAAGCCAGCCAGCCAAGTGCCGTCGAGTCGGAAGTACATGCTAAAGATTAAAATTGTTTAACTTGACGGCACTTGGCTTGGCCTGGCTTGCTTTTCTTAGAATGACATTAAAAGCAAATAAACGCCATGACATCTTGAAAAAGGGAGAGTTTATGGAAGGAAAGAAAAGCTTTATATTTTCAATGGCACTTTTTTTCCTACTTTTTAAGCAAACAGCCACACTTACTATAGATAGCCCTACCTGCAGGTGGAAAACAGGAAGGAAAATACAGGTGAGCTTCTTATCTAAAAGGGATCAGGGAACAAGGAGTGACTGGATTGGAGAGAAGAGTATGTGAGCAAGTAAATGGGGAACTCTGAAGACCAGGCTGGAAGAATGACATTTATTCCAAAAGTGAAGAGGCCAGGGAATTGCTAAACAAAAGACTGAGATAGTTTTCAGTACTGACATAATCTTAAATGGAAACACACAAGCAAGCAAGTGAGCAAGTAAATAAGCAAAGAAACAGTTAAACAAACAAACAGGGAAGCAAACAGCCAACAAAATAGTGCCTTTAGTTCTGGAGAAATGGGTCTAATGGAGATGAACTGGAGGCTGTGACAATAGGTGAAAGAAGGTTGCATTTGATAGAACCTTCAAAAAATTAAAGTCACTTAAGATCTAAGAATAAAACTGCAGCAGTGCATTCTTTAATCTTATAAGATCCATCATTTCATATTTAGATCCTTCCTTTTAAACATGGCTATTACTCAAGGTGACTCCTCCTTCCTGTCTTTTCCCAGACAGGTCTTTCCTTAGGAAAAAAAATGCCCAGTTATCCTTTTATTATTTTTTGAATGGGCATGTAGACCCCTCACTGCAGGGACCTATGGGCTTGGCACTTTTCTCATAGCTCTAGCCTTTGGCCAGAATGTTGTCAAGCTGCCCAAGGCCCCGTGGACCAAAGATACACACTCAGATATCAACGTAATTACCCTGGAGAACAAACACTGGGATGTTTGTTTTTCTGCTTTGTCGGACCATCTCCTCCCCTTGTTGTCGTAGTCATGGTTGAAGGAACAGATGTTATTTATGCTATAAAAGCAATCTACTTGTCCTCCTTGCTCATCAAGCACAACTCATTTCATGCTGGTGCTCGCTCCATGGGTAATAGGTGAATTTAATAAATGGCCATTGCTCCAGAATGATAGAAGAGCAGTCCCCAGGAGTCAGAGACTGGGCTGTGCCCTGTGTTAACAGAGAAAAGGCAATACCCATTGAGGAGTGAGCATTTTGTTATGACTGTAGCCTGACTTCGCTCTTTGTTCCCTTCCAACTCCCCCTGGCTCTAAACATGGAAGAGACTTTACTTCCCAAAGGAGCTTTAAAAAAAGTGAACTCTAATTTATTTAGCTTTTCTTGTGCCAATATCCTAATAGTTAGACAGCAACTCCCAGTAAGTGGCTGATTACATTCAAGCAAATACACAGCTGAGCAATTAAGTGCATTTACTCGCACCTTAGCCGACCTGAGGTGGTGGGATTATCTCATAGAAATAATTATGGCTGTTTTATCTTGCCTTTCTGCGGTTTGGGGAAAATTGGCTCTTGAAGTTGGCTTTGGGTCAAGTGGGCTGTTGCCTAGTTGTTCTTGACTGAGAACTATTTAGATGTATTGTTTGTTTTTTTTTTTAATTAGGTTTACACTCAGTGCCATCTGAGTCTTCTGAAACTTGAGGTGCCAGCTGAGAACAGGGATCCCGTGTTCAATATAGACTCTCTAAATTAGGTGATTTTATATATATATTATGGATATTTTAGTTTTCAGTGGATTGTTTGCAAGCATGGGGAGGGGGGTGGACAGAATACCACAGTCTGGTGGAAAGAATGGTTAAAAAACAGGAAAACAGCATTCCAGCTCTTCTACTAGTTGGATGGTGACCTCAAGGGAGCCACTTAATGTCTTTGTGCCTCTGTTTCCCTTACCATTGTTACCTACTTCATGGGACCGTTTGAGATGAAAATGAATCAGTGCATAAGGTGATTTACAGACAAACACTGTGGAAATGATGTAAATACATGCAATCTGCTCGGTTCAGGTCTTGCTGTGTTTGATGGGGCAAGCAGTTCACCAGGAATAATATAGTCACTGAGGGATTTTGCTCTGAAGGTGTGAGTTAAGATTATCCACGACCGGATACTGTAATAATAACTGTAACTTATGTAACAAGAAAATGAGAGTGTGGGAGGGGAGGCTATCATTTGTTAAATGCTTCAGTGCTAGTCACATGCATTTTTACCTTATGGAACCCCCACAGTGACTCAACACACTGTGTCGGGATCACCTTTCTTGTAGCTGTTGCAGAAAGAGAAAATGAGAGTCCTCCAAAAATATTTTTGATCTTAGGAGACAGAATCAGCTGAGGTAATAAGTGAAGAACTGCTTCAGTATCAAGAAAATAAACAGTAGAGGTGTGTGAAAATGGTGTGAATAGCTAAAATTTGAAAAAAGCAGCACAGTGTAAGCACAGGCAACAGGGCCAAGGCCGCGCAAATGCAAGCCTGAAGCAGACACTGCATGGAGTAAAAACAGGAAAAGATAGGTAGAAAAGTGGCATTAAAACAACTACCAACAAGGTATATTTGCTGTACTTAGGAATTTTGTCGCTTTTCTATTAGCTGTTTTATAACTATTAATATACTCAGGTTTGTAAGCCAAATGTGAATCAATTCATTAGCTTTGATTTACATAAACTATAAACAAATGTAGAGTGCCATGTCCCCATCTCTCTCTATTTACCCACACACAGCACTGTTGTGTCTAATTTCTTTGTCCAGAAGCAACTTATGCCAGTTATCCTAGATGAAATTGTAGTTCCTAGAGGAACTACAGAAATTGCATTGCATCCCCCAAGTACAGTGTAGTCCCCTCATTCCATGAGACATGTTATAAGCAAACACCAATCTAGAAGAAAGGTGACAGGAAGCATTTCATTAGTAATCCAGACCCCTTTCTTGGCAAACTCTTTCTTTATAAACCAAAAGTAGCTTCTCTAGAATGTCTTTATTGATAGATGAACTACCGTAACTTTTTTTTATACTTAATGAGCAAATATGTAAATTGTCTGGCATATTATAGGTGATCAAAAGAGATGATTGCATAATTACTATTACCATTATTATTAGTAAGATCTTCCCTTTCTCCTTTTTGAAAATGGATAATCACAAAATTAAATGCATTCTTTATCTGCTTACATAGTTTGCAAATCCTCCATTTAGCTTTTTATCATTATTAACTAGGTCAATAAATGCATCCATGTCAAAAATCTGGAACTCAAACTGACAAAGGACTTCAACATTTGCACATTTCATTTCTAACAGACAATTCCACTTTAACACAGTGATGAAACACTGCGTCTCAATGCTTGGATCCCACAGGAGAAAAATGCTTTGACCACAGTTGTGAGATTCCCTCTGTCTGTTGCTACTAAAAGCTACATTGTGATCACACCCAAATTACTGCCGCCACTGTTTTCGTTTTTCAAAACCATACAATGATTACCTGTTGTTGTTAGGTGCTATCAAGTGTATTCTGATTCATAGTGACCTCATATGATAGTAGAACTATCCCATATGGATTTCTAGGCTGTCCCATATGTATTTCTAGGCTGTAATATTTATGGGAGCAGATCACCAGGTCTTTTCTCCCACAGAGCCACTGGGTAGGATCGAACCACCAACCTTTCACTTAGCAGCCAACCACTTAACCTTTGTGCCCCCAGGGCTCCTTTCTTGATTACCTAAACACACTGCCATGGAGTCGATTCTGATGCACAATGATCCTATAGGTCAGAGTACAACTGCCACACAGAATTTCCAAGGAGTGCCTGGTGGGTTTAAACTGCCAGCCTGTTGGTTAGCAGACAAAGGATTTAATCTCCATGCCACCAGTGTTTCCACTTATTACTTAGAGGGTACAAAATGTTAGGTGAGGAATCCTGAGACATACAAAATCAGGACTGCAGTACTTTCTAGCCATAGAAACCTTGGTGGCATAGTAGCTAAGTGCTACACCAGCTAACCAAAATTTCAGCAGTTCGAATCCACCAGGCTCTCCTTGGAAACTCTGTGGAGCAATTCTACTCTATCATATAGGGTCACTATGAGTTAGAATTGACTCAATGGCAGTGGGTTTGGTTTGGGTTGCTTTTTGAGCCATAGTCTTCTATCTCAATGTATGGAGATATGCATATAAGGTACTTACAGCTCACCAAGGGGAATGGACTGCTTTCTAATAATGCAAATATGGTACAGGATACCCTTGTGGGGTGGGGCCATGGAAATAAGAATATGAAACCCTAATAAAGAGTTAGTCAGTTCTGCCATCTTGTTTGGCTTAAAATGAGCTATTGTAGAGGCAAAAAGGGAATATCTCACTACCACCAAGAAAGAACAGCTAGGAGTGGAGCACATTCTTTGGACCCAGGATTCCTGTGCTGAGAACCTCCTGGACCCAGGAAACAGAAAGAGCTGTAACATCTGAGACATCGAGAAGCAGCAGCAGAGAAATGGTGGCAGTAGAGGCAGAAGATCAAGGAGACTGGCAGAAGACAGTGCTGTGGGCTTCCTAGCCCACAGAATGAAAAAACTGAGTGCCTTTGGGCAGGAGGCTTACTGATGGAGTGGGATGCCTCTGGCTGCTTGTGGGTGGAGCTAGGCTTGCAGACACCTGGATCCAGATAACTTAGTGGCTTTGGGTCAAGGCTTATTAGTGGCATGGGGGGCCTCTGGGCACTTACTGGTGGAACTGAAGAGCTTTGTAAATACTTGCCCAAGCAGGGAAAATGCTGGGCTGCCCCAAGAGGGCTGAGAAGCTGAGGGCCAGAGAGAGGGCTGCCTGTAGGCATGGTTGAGAAGCTATCCTGACTGAAGAACTGTGTCCTGAGTCATTCCTGATCTTGAATTGTAACCCATTACTTCATGTCTTAAGCTGGGGTCTCTAGAGAAGTAAAACAAGTAAAGCATGCACACACACACACACACACACACACACACACACACACACACACACATACACACACCACACATACATATACACACACACACACATACACACACACACACACACAGAGTGAGAGAGAGATTTACATCAAGGAAACGACTCACATGATTGCACAGGGTGGAACATCCCGACTCCATGGATCAGCATAGAAGCTTCTCCTGTTTCATGTAGCCATAGGGGCTAGTGAACCCAATATCAGCAGGCTGGGGAACAGGGCTCTTTTTCACATGTTGTGAAGATCAACAAATCCCAAGATCAGCAGGCAAGTCTCCAAGGGCTTCTCCTGACTCACATAGCTAGGAGCTGGCAAATCCAAGATTGGCAGGTTGGAGAGTAGGGCTCTTGTTCATAGGCTGTGAAGATCAATAAATCCCAAGATTGCCAGATAAGCTAACTCAAATCCCAAGAACCAGAGTTCAGGCAAACAGGAGGCTGCTGGAGGGCCCAGAGCAGGCAGAAACCGTAATATCCACTTACATTTGGGTGCAGGCCACATGCCCAAGGACACTCCTTTCATCTTATTGACTACTCACAGCAGATCCCATCATTAGGGTGATCACATATAAACACTGAGAATTATTGCCCAGCTAAATTTATGCACAATCTTAACTATCGCTAATAACCCCCATCATCATAAGTATTGTCTGTGAGTTCTGTGGGATGATTGCAATGAATTCTTGAACTCAGCAAGTAACTAGAGAGTGCTGTGAGGACAGCTGGTGTCAGAACTGGTAAAGATGGCACAGAGAGTAGCTATGTCTCACCTCCACCTCATAAGAATCAGCTTTGGACTGATGATAATGGTGATTCTGTTTTCTATTTGTGAATTTAGAGGAGGTAAGACGTTTTGTTGCTCTTGTTAGGGCCACCAAGTCATTTCCAACCTATGCACAACAGAACAAGACACCACCCAGTCTTTTGTCATGCCCACAATTGTTTTTATGCTTAAGCCCATTGCTGCAGCCACTGTGCCAATTCATCTCGTTGAGGGTAGTCTTCTTTTTCACTGACCCACCATTCTACCAAGCATAATGTCCCTTCCCAGGGACTGATCCCTCCTGACATGTTCAAAACATATACGATGCAGTCTTGTCATCTTTGCTTCCAAGGAGCACTCTGGTTGTACTTCTTCCAGAACAGATCTCTTTGTTCTTTTGGCAGTCCATAGTAAATTCAGTATTCTTTTCCAGCACCACAGTTAAAAGGCATCAATTCTTCTTCTGTCTTCCTTATTCATTGCCCAGCTTTCACATGCATATGATGTAATTGAAAATACCATGGCTTGGGTCAGGTGTACCTTAGTCTTCAAGGTGACATCTTTACTTTTTAACACTTTAAAGAGGTCTTTTGATGCAGATTGTCCCAGTGCAATGCGTCAGATACCCTACTATGCCATTTCTACAGATAGGAATCCTGTTCCTGAGAAACACATCATTGAGTTTGGAGAAAACAATGTCTCAGCACTTAATTTTCATGTATGATGAAAATGTTACTTGTCTGAAGTAAAAATAGTGTGGTGTTTATGTTCACCAGGGAAAGGGATGACTGCTAGTTGGGGAGGTGTAGAAAAGGCAGTAATTAATGGAGCCAAGAGGATGGGAACTGTAGTCAGTCCAGCAGTCTAAATTGTTGTCATTCATGTCTGCCACCACCACACATCTTTTTAAATCTTAGTTTGGGGAACATTATTTCCTACACACATACCTGCTAACAGAGGAATTCAGAAAGGCAAAGGCATTATGTGTACCTGAGTATCCCCATATATCTAATATGTCCATTAAGGACGTCAGTTCTTGGTGGACAGTCCCTATGAGTGATATAACTACCTGGTATAGGTACTCTTTTGGTCCTCTACAAATATTAACAGCCATTATGAACAGGATTTTGAGGGATAATTCATCATTGTTTTACTCAATGAATCTCAACACAGGCACCCGCCCAGCTCAGCAGTCTTCCAACTTTTTTCTCTTCTGTCATTTTTACATCTTCTGCAGATAGCCCCATTTATAACAGCATCATTCAGTAGCATAGTGGATGAATGGGACTGAGAACCAGCCTGAGGGGACCCATGAATCTGGTGCTACCTAGAACCTGTGCTTCAGTGAGTCTCAGTGAGGTAATAAACCACCACAGAAGTGGCTATTGATTGGGTATAGAGAATTGGAGTAGGTTTGGTGATATGGAGCCACAGCTGTACAGTGTTTCCAGTAATACCTGTGTGCTCAAGAAAGGTATGAAAGTGCCAATGGCTGTCGGAGAAACCTAGGTAGATGGCACTGTAGACAGCCCCAAGGAGTTTCCTGGGAGCAGAGTGATCCATGTCGTCAGAACAAGCAAGAATTTGCACAAGGGCTGAAAGAGTCTGGGAACCGGATTGAAGTATAGGTGTGTAGCATTACATGGTCCACAATCCATTTGCTAAAATTTTTTGTCTGCCTTTTTTTTTCTTTTCCCCTTGTTTTAAGTTGTGGGCTACTCCCTAAGACTTTTTTCCCCATGACATTAGATCATGAAATTCCAGGGATCAGTCTTAATGTACAAGCCTTTCTAACTGCTTAGGAAATAAATTTTACCTTTTTACTTGTAGCAAACAGGAAGGCGGGTGGTATGTTGCATCAGAAAAGTGTAAGTTTTACTTCTGACTCAAGGGTTTCAAAAGACACTCATAGTTTAGAGAGTGTTACTGTCATGGTTGGAATTGTGTCCCCCCAAAAATGTGTGCAGCCACGTGGCTGGGATATGGTTTCCAGTATCTTGGGACTGTCCTCCATTGTGTGGTTTTGCTAACCTGTATGTTAAAGGATTAGGGTGGGGCTGTGAATTCCTGCTATGGGGGAAGTTTCCCTGGAGCATGGCTTGCCCCACCCTTAATGCTTTTAGCTTGCAAGGAATAAAAGGAAAAAGAACCAAGGACAATTTGAGAACCTCGCTACCATCAAGCAAGCAGCACCGGGAGCAGAGCACGTCCTTCAGACCAGAGGTTCTTGTGTGAGGATGCTCCCTGGACAATGACTGATGCAATACCGGACTTTCCTCCAGAGCCGTCAAGGGGAAAGTCTTTCCCTGGAGCGGACACCCTGAATATGGACTTGCAACCTACCGGACTGTGTAAGAATAAATCTTTCTTTGTTAAAGCCATCCACTCTGTGGTATTTCTGTTAGAGCAGCCCTAGCTGACTAAAACAGAATTGGTACCGTGGAAGTGGGGTGCTGCTCTAGCAAATACCTAAAATGTGGAAGCCACTTTGAAACTGCAAATGGACAGAAGATTCAGAAGGAACGAAGAAGGCGCAGATGGTGAGAAACAACAGAGGACTGGCAGCAGCAGCAGCGGCAGCAGCAGAACCAGAGGCAGCGCTGGAGCCGACCCGTGGAGCGAGAGAGCGGAACGGGGTGCCTCTGGGCACTTGAATCGGTGGAGCTGGCCTTGCTGACCCACGGAGCGAGAGAGTTGAGTGCCTTTGGGCAGGACGCTTTCCAGCAAGAGTGGGGTGCCTCCGGGCACTTAAACCAGTGGAGCTACAGAGCTTTGGAACACTTGCCCGGCAGGGCAGATGTGGGCCTGAGGCCCGGGCCATGCGGCCATAGGAAGCTGAAGCTGAAGAGGCAGATAGCGTGAGAAGCTGAGCTGCCTCAGTCTCAAGAGGTATGGCCATGACCTCAGGGGTTTGAAAGGGTGGAACCATGGCGTGCTGTGTTCGTAAGGGTGGAATTGCCACTCAGTTGGGCTTAGGGTGCTCCTAAAGCCGATGGGACAGAGTTTCTGTCCAAGTGGGCCTTGAAGGCATAGTTGTAGCACGGGGCTGGAGGTCTCCACTCAGAAACCTGAGAGTGTGGCCGATACCTAGAGTCTGGAGAGCATTGCTGTTGTGTAGAATGTCTCAGAAAATGTAAGAGTATTTTCAAAGCTTTGAGGGCTAACGTAATGTGTTCTGTTGACTTGCCTGTTGCCTGTTAATGCTTTCTAAGTTTCACAGATGTAGAAGAGTTTTTGTATTTTGGACTTGGAGCTGATTTAAGACTTCTGTTATATGGATGGACATAATTTTGCTATGGTGAGATGAACGTGTTAAATGTTTTGTGATGTGATTTTTGGGTTGTCAAAGGGTGGGATGTCATGGTTGGAATTGTGTCCCCCCAAAAATGTGTGCAGCCACGTGGCTGGGATATGGTTTCCAGTATCTTGGGACTGTCCTCCATTGTGTGGTTTTGCTAACCTGTATGTTAAAGGATTAGGGTGGGGCTGTGAATTCCTGCTATGGGGGAAGTTTCCCTGGAGCATGGCTTGCCCCACCCTTAATGCTTTTAGCTTGCAAGGAATAAAAGGAAAAAGAACCAAGGACAATTTGAGAACCTCGCTACCATCAAGCAAGCAGCACCGGGAGCAGAGCACGTCCTTCAGACCAGAGGTTCTTGTGTGAGGATGCTCCCTGGACAATGACTGATGCAATACCGGACTTTCCTCCAGAGCCGTCAAGGGGAAAGTCTTTCCCTGGAGCGGACACCCTGAATATGGACTTGCAACCTACCGGACTGTGTAAGAATAAATCTTTCTTTGTTAAAGCCATCCACTCTGTGGTATTTCTGTTAGAGCAGCCCTAGCTGACTAAAACAGTTACCATGTCCTATGAAGGCTTCCATGAGCATGTGTAAATATGAAAATTTGTTTTTATATATATTTTTAATCTGTAATTAGAATTCTAATTGTCTTCTTTAAAATCTGTTGCCCTGATGTTAATGTTTAAATTGGCTTGTGTTTTATAAAAAGTAAAAAAGTGAGGTTTCTTCTTTAGAACAGAAGGTGATTATTGGCAGCACATGTGGAAGTTTAAAAAATAAAATAAATTCCTGTCACGGGTTGGGTTCCCCAGGAAGCAGATGGAATTTAATATACAGGATGCTTATTAAGGAGTGTCCTTGAGACTAACCTCTGTGGAAGAGAGGAAAGGAAGCAGAATTGGGCAGAAGGAAAGGGTTGAACTGTGATGTCAACCTGACAGCAGCTTCAACCAACCTCAAGAATGTCCCTTCAGAGTTGTCCAGATTTAGCCAGACCTTTCTATTGCCACATGAGTAGTCATTGGATACTGGCCACCGGGCAGTGGCATGCTGGAGCTAGCTCGTACCAGCTCCCATGGGCTTATTGTGTGAATCGCTTCCCAGCTCTGCCAAGCCAAGTGCCATCGAGTCAGATCCGACTCATGGCGTCCCAGCTCTATCCTCAGCAATATCTGCCATGTTGGTAGCTTGAAGTCAACAATGGAGGGAGTATTTACACCACAGAAACAGGAAATCAACCAGCAAAGGTTACAAATGAGGGCACATTCTTTTGGTTTTGTTTTTGGTTTGTTTTTGGAGAGCCAGTTATTAAACATTTACCAGAACACCATTGCTACTACAGAGAAGGGTGTGGTCTTGAGTGAAGCATGCCACTGAAGCTGCAGCAATCCTGAAGGGGCTGACGTGACTGTGGAAGACTATCTTCTGACAGCTCTACAAGCAGTTGGGGCTATACAGTGTCCACTTCAACTGTCATACTGTTGGTTTTCTATTTAAATGAAGAGTCTGGAGAGTCTTTGATTCATTGAAATTAACAAATGATGTTAGGAACTAGAGAAGTAAACACATAACTAAGTATGTTGATCCCATGCTGGGCTCAATATGAGCTGGTAAAGAAGATAAAATTAACCTCCTGTAGGGTCTCAGTGAGTAGTCTGGATACCTCTGGGTTATGCCAACTAGACTGATAGGAAATATGTTACTGTCATGGTTTGAATTGTGTCCCCCCAAAAATGTGTGCAGCCACGTGGCTGGGATATGGTTCCCAGTATCTTGGGACTGTCCTCCATTGTGTGGTTTTGCTAACCTGTATGTTAAAGGATTAGGGTGGGGCTGTGAATTCCTGCTATGGGGGAAGTTTCCCTGGAGTATGGCTTGCCCCACCCTTAATGCTTTTAGCTTGCAAGGAATAAAAGGAAAAAGAACCAAGGACAATTTGAGAACCTCGCTACCATCAAGCAAGCAGCACCGAGAGCAGAGCGTGTCGTTCAGACCAGAGGTTCTTGTGTTAGGACACTCCCTGGACAATGACTGATGCAATACCGGACTTTCCTCCAGAGCCGTCAAGGGGAAAGTCTTTCCCTGGAGCGGACACCCTGAATATGGACTTGCAACCTACCGGACTGTGTAAGAATAAATCTTTCTTTGTTAAAGCCATCCACTCTGTGGTATTTCTGTTAGAGCAGCCCTAGCTGACTAAAACAGTTACTGAAGACATACTGTGCTAGAAAATAATTGAAAAGTATAAGTTACATAGTATATAATTGTATAGATTTGGATTTTAATTGCCGTGATTGTTTTCTTCTGGCTTTTACAAAATTTGGCGTGGCAGGGCGTGGATTTATAGAATAGGTGGAATCTGCTAACATGGAACTCAAAGAACTGAAAAATTGTTTCTAAGTTTGAAAGTTTACCAGCTTAAAACTGCAGTGTGATTTGAGAAGAGTGGGTTTTTTTTTTTTTTTTTTCACAATAACAGAGCCCTTTGGCACAATGGAGGAACTAGGTTTTTTTTATACTTCTTAAGTAGGTTGCATTTCCTCATGAAAAAGGAGCTATCAGCTGCTTGAAGGACACGAGGTCTGACAATTAAGCTTGCAAACTTGCCACCAAGCACTTATGTTGGCAGCTATGTACAAATAACTCGGTAAGGTTTCATAACCTTGGTATATCAGTGTATCACAGCTGTGTTTGTGTTGATATGTGGCTGTGTCTTGCTGAGTGGTGTTCATAATTGTTGTTGCGTGTTTTTGTGTGCCATCACAAGAATGTCAAAACTTGAATTAGAGCTATGAACAAACATTAAATTTCTTGTTAAACTTGGCAAGAGTGGAAGTGAAATCAGGGACACGTTAGTCCAAGTTGATATGGATATTGCCACAAAGAAAATGACAGTGTACAAATTGTTTAAACATTTTTCTGGGGGAGAGACAGTGTCAGTAATGAAGAGAGGTCAGGCTTGCCAGTAATGAAGGGAACTGACAAAAACGTTGCAAAAATTTGTTGAATTGTGTGTCAAAATTGTCAGCTGACCATGAGAAGCAGACCAAGTAAAAACTGGTAGAGAAAGTTAGGAAAATCTTAACTGAAAATCCTGGCATGAGAAAGGTGTGTGCAAAAATGGTCATGAAGGAGCTCACCAATGAAAAAAAGCAAAGGAAAGTCAAAGTTTGCCAAGACCTTTTGGAGAGGCAAGACAATGGTTTGGACGATGTTATCCCTGGTGATGAAATGTGGTATACCAATACAACCCTGAAACAAAATGTCCAAGTGCACAATGGAAGTCAGCCAATTCTCCACTACCAGAGAAGTTCTGTCAGTCCAAATCAAGAGTCACAACAATGTTGCTAACCTTTTTTGATATCAAGGGGATTGTTCATTATGAATTTGTACTGACTAGACAAATAGTTAACTGAGTTTACTATTTGGAAGTGCTGAAAAGGCTGAATCAAAAAGTTAGACAAAAACGACCTGAATTTTTCACCAACAACTCATGGCTCTTGCATCACGACAATGCACCAGCTCACACAGCACTGTCTGTGAGGGATTATTTTTTAGCCAGTAAACAAAAAACAAGTATTGGAACACCCTCCTTACTCACTTGATCTTTCCCCCAATGATGTTTTTCTTTACCCAAAGATAAAGGAAATATTGAAAGAACATTTTTGTGACATTCAGGACACGAAGATTAATACGATGGCAGATCTGATGGCTATTCTAGGAAAAGAGTTCCAAAACTGCTCTGAAGGGTGGACTATGCACTTAGCTTCCCAAAGGGAATAGTTCGAAGGTGACCATAGAGATATTCAGCAATGAAGTGTGTAGCACTCTTTCTAGGGATGCATTCACAAACTTGTCATATCTTATATACAGGGTTTATATCCTGGATGGTAGAAAGCTGAAGGCAATAGGGTGAATGTTTTCTCTTCCAAATTAATTGTTTTCCTCACTTCTAGTTTTTAAAAAGCCATGTATCCTTGGCAAGGTCTAGATGGGGCTGACTACCCAATAAACAAGGTACACTCAAGACCAATTATGTCTTTCTGCTGATCTGCAGTACACAGTTTCATCTGTCCCCAGCTACATCAAAGATGAAGTGAAATTCATAAGAGATTGCTCACCACAGATTAGCAAATAAATACAATTAAGCCCATTCAATTTTGCTCAGTGCAAGCTGGTGCATACTGTGGTTGCTGGTTAATTCACCAGGAGTAATCCACAGGAGTAAGAGAATACCAGCACTGAAATGGGTGTGACTAGTATGCAACACCCATCTGATGAGGCCTGCACTCTGAATTAACACTTTCATTAATGAGGGTGGATATGTTTTGATACCCAAAGCCTCAATAGTTGTTTGCAGTTTAGACTACAGTTGTTGATCTTGGAGTGGAACAAATCTAAGTCATTCTATGTGGAGGTAAATATATGGTAAAGTCAGGTTTAGGCAGTGGCATTAATGGACTCTGATATGCTCAAACCAGATTTTCCATATCCTTGATACCTTGTGTCTGATCTGTTAGCATCTGTCTTAGTTATATGGCGTTGCTATAACAGAAGTACCACAAGTGGATGGCTTTAACAAAGAGAAATTTATTCTATCCCAATATAGGAGGCTTGAAGTCTAAATTCAGGCTGCCAGCTCTGAGGGAAGGCTGTCTCTGTCAGTCCCGGGGGAAGGTCCTTGTTGTCAGTCTTTCCCTGATCTAGGACCTTCTCTGTGCAGGAACTCTAGGTCCAAAGGATGCACTCCACTCCCAATAGTACTGCTTTCTTGGTGGTATGAGGTCTCTGTCTCTCTGCTTGCTTCTCTCTCCTTTTAACTCTTGTAAGATAAAAGGTGATGCAAGCCACATGCTAGAGAAATTCCCTTTACATAGGATCGTGGCTGTAACTTGAGTAAAGTTTTTACATTCCAGCCTTATCCTCTGTAACATAACATAATCTTGCTTCATTAACCACAGTCAGAGATTAGAATTTCTTGCACATAGGAAAATTACATCAAATCACAAAATTGAGGACAATCACACAATATTGAGAATCATGGCCTAGCCAAGCTGACACCTATTTTGGGAGGACACCTGTTTTGGGAGGACACCTTTCAATCCATAATACTCATTAGGCATAGTAATGTTAAATAATTTGCCAGAAATCACAGACCTACTGAATGATAGAGCCAGGATTTTGGCCTAGGATTCTTTTTTCAGAGTTCAAACTCTTAGCTATGATGTTATATATACTGTGTATCAACAAGTTTTACTTCATTAAGCTGCATCTCATGATTTTTAGTCTGTGACAGAAACCCAGAAAACTGGCCCTGCCCAAAACTGTACAGTAAGATAATGGAAGGAGTATAACTGAAACCCAGAATCTAATTGTCACATGGCTAAGCTGTCTTACCTCTTAGTGCCATTGAAGAAAAAAACCAAATCTTTTGCTGTTGAGTCAATTCTGACTCATGGCGACCCTATAAACAGAATTGTACTGCCCCGTAGAATTTCCAAAGAGTACCTGATGGATTCGAACTGCCAACCTTTTAGTTAGCAGCTGTAGCACTTATCCACTATGTCACCAGGGTTTCCGCACTGAAGGAAGGTCACCCAGAAAGGGATTAGTCATGCAAGAAGCAGCTTTTATGTATGTTACACTTCTCAGTGAAACACTCTACCTAGTAGTTGAGCAACCAATCAAACGTTACTGGTGCTTAAGTTGCCTTCCGTTGAGAGTGGTCTGGAACAGGAAAGGAACGGGTAGGATGTAGAAGGCAGTGTTTCTCCAACTTTAATATAAAAATGAGTCACCTGGAGATCTTGCTAAAATGCAACTTCTGATTCTGTCCATCTGAAATGGAGTGAAGCCTGATGTTCTGCATTTCTGTCCAGTGCCCAGGTGATGCTGATGCTGTGGTTCTCCAGACCACATGTTGAATAGCAAGCGTATAGGGAAGAAGCGCTCCCTCTAGAGGCCAAAAATGACACTTGTCAGGGATAAAAGATAACTGCACCCTGCGCTAGCCAATCAACTTGACAAAAACAAAATGATAGCAAAAAGGCTGAAGGGGGATACTGGTAAAGATATATTTACTGTGTGTTGAGTAGCTGTAAGTACAATATGATGCAACATGACCATCAAATATGTGAGATTAGAGATGTGGGCACACTGTACCTAGAGTAACGCATTTAAATGTAGCTGATAAACACGTGGGTATAAGGATTCCATTTCCAAAGCTAAACTCCTTACAGTGTAATGGTTATGGCAGGCACCACGGTTTTCACAGGTTTTAAACAGGAAAACATAGCAACTTCTTAGCAACTTTTTATTATTTCTACATCGTAACTAACCCACTTAGTGGATGATCCTCAAGAAATACTTTTAGCCTTCATTATGCTTTTGAAACCCTGGTGTGGTGGTTAACTGCTACATCTGTTAACCAAGAGGTTGGCAGTTTGAATCTGCCAGGTGCTCCTTGGAAACTCTATGGAGCAGTTCTACTCTGCCCAATAGAGTTGCTATGAGTCAGAATTGACTCAGTCATAATGGGTTTTGTTTCTTTTTTATGCTTTGGATTACTTTTACCCAGCATCAGATTGTATGGGTCCTAAAGTTATGATTTACTTTTAATACCATCTGCAGCAATCATATACAGTAAAGGTGATAATATATATTATATGTATGTATGTATATATACATGTATGTGTGTGTTTGTGTGTGTGTGTACTCTTTTCTGTTAGAAATGCTATAGGTGAGTGATTTTATTCCCTTTAACAGTTGCTGCACCATAAAAGATCTGTCTATGCTGGGTTGCACGAGGAAGTTTACATGTTTAATTTATTAAAACTCTGGAACAAATTTAACTCTGTAGAAAAATATTCTATCCTTAAGAATGAAAATTCTCAAGCTCCTGTTGTGACAAGTTAGATCATTTGGAAAGTGAGGGATTGAATGGGAAAAGAAGCCAAATTTCAGAGACACACCTCAATTTGACAGCTCACCTGTATCAGACTGTCATTCAAAATGTTAACTGAGAAAAGCAATTAACACTTCACCTGTATGGGCTAACATATTTATTCATTAGTAAGGTTAAAAACCAATTTTGTATTTTATGGAAGGTTTATGCAAATAATAGAAAGCAATTAAGATGTTTCTTGCCCGGGTGTCACTATCAATTACAAGACAGATTCCTATAGATGGCAAATGAGCATGGGGTTTACTCAGAGGGAAGATAAAGAAAGGTAACTGAGTATACATATGATAGATACGTGTTAGTTTGGAAATGAGAAAAAGAAGAGTAAACCTAGGCTGTAATCTGTCTGAAACGTCTGAAGAAAACTACGTACCACTTGCAGATAAGGTAAAGCATGTCAGAAGGAACTGGAAGAAGGGGAGCTCAAGAAACAGGCAGACAAGCAAGGAGGCTGGCAGCATGAACCTGCTGGTGAATTTGAATGAGGTCTGGGTAAAGAGAGACATCTAGAAGCAGTGGAAAGGAACCACTGAAGTGCAAAGATAGGAACAGAAAATGTATAAAGCAAAGCTTCAGGTACCCAGGGCGCAAGTGGTCTGAAGAACTCTTGAATCAGGGCAGATAAGTCCCTGTTGCTACCACAGCTCAAAGAAAAGCTGGGGACTGGAGACGGTTAGCTGACAACAGCTTGCTGAAGTGCCCCAGGAGATTTGAGCAGAACACTTGAGAAGGAGGCCCTACAAGCAGGCCAGGCCCAAGAGCAGTCTTCAATTAAAACAAACAAAAAAACAGTCCCTGAAGTTTGGTTGCCTTTTTTTTTTCCACCTTTCAAACGTTCAAAAATACTGGATGTAATCACATATCTGCCTCTATTTTTCAGAAGTTTATTTGTTTACAAAATGTTTTGCTCATTTTCACTTCTAATTTATAATGTTTTTGACTTTTTTGTTGGGTATTTATATGTTCATGTTAATGTGTATAAAGAGTCATCCAGTTTCCCACTGAAGGGGCTCAAGAATGATTTTGATGAGGCTTCCTACTTGCTGATGGTTTACCTTTTCTCGAAGACACCAAAGGTTACATTCTAACTCATGAAATAACAGCTCATAGGCACAGATTTGTGGTTCTCAATCCAGGCTAGACATTAGAATCACTTGGGGATTTGCCTGCTGCCTTGGTCCTATACATTTCCAGTATATTACTTTGGGGTGATGTCAGGGCTTTGGTACCTTTAAAAACCTTGCAAATGATGTTACTGTGCAGCCAGGGTGGAGAACCTCTGATTGAGATATGGTAGGCACCATATAAAATAATAATATCATAGATTATTTGTAAGAAAGGGAAAGATTAAAATTTTAAACATGAATTATTCATATCACACCAGGACCAGTGAATGAAATTGGCCAGTTAAAAAAAAAATATGAAGAATTGGAAGAAGTGCTGATGTTCACTGTGAGTCCTTATTTAGAGGAGCAAGGGTATCACTGTTTTCAAAAGATCTTACTTTATGATGAATTTGAAAGATTCATCTTTTCAATACGGTCAGATAACTGGAGAAAAAAGGAAACTGTGGTATTCTCTTCTTAATAAGTGTGTTTTGTTAAAGAGAGATTTCCTATCTAACACACATTGTTTCCCGTCAGTTTGCAATGTGGTTTTATTAGGCTGGTCCTGCTGAACTACTTTAATTCTCATAAGCGTGATGCTGGGCCTGTAAGTCAGAGACTTTGCCACCAGATGAATGATGATGCCTCGTATCTTAGTCATGTGTTGTTGTTGTTGTTGGGTGTCAGCAAGTCGGTTCCAACTCATAACAACCCTATAGGTCAGAGGAGGACTGCCCTCATAGAGTTTCCAAGGAACGCCTGGTGGATTTAAACTGATGGTCTCCTAGTTAGCAGATGTAACACTTCACAACTATGCCACCAGGGTTTCCCTTAGTCATCTAATGCTGCTGTAATAGAAGTACCATAAGTGGACAGCCTTAAAAAGAAAAATGTATTGTGTCACAGTCCAGTGGGCTACAAGTCCAAATGCAGTGTATCAGCTCCAGAGGAAGTCTCTGTTGGCGCTGAAGAAAGGTCCTTGTTATCAGTCTTCCTATGGACTGGGACCTTCTGAGATGCAGGGACCCTAGGTCCAAAGGATGCTCTCTGTCCCTGATATTGCTTCTTTCCTCATGGTATGAGGTCCCCATCTCTCTGCTTGCTTCCCTTTCCTTTATATTCCAAGAGATTGTCTCAAGGCACAATACAATCTTAGACATTTAGTCCTGCCTCACTAACACAACCACAACCCATGCTCCCTCATTAACACATTACATACAACAACATTACAACATATAGGCATATTTTATAATACTGAAATCATGGCCTAGCCAAATTGCTACATACATTTGGGGGGGGACACAATTCAGTCCATGACACTTGGATTTTGACATCATATACATCAAGGGCCAATAAACGTGGACGTGTCAGAACAAACAAGGAGGGAGACCCAGCCCAATCCATTGCCATCTTATCAATTCCAACTCATAGAGACCCTGTAGAACAGACTACAATGACATCAATAAGGTTTCCAAGCCTATAGTCTTTAAAAAAGCAGACTGCCACATCTTTCTCCTGAGGAGTGGGTTCGAACTGCGGAGCGTTCAGTGAGCATCAAAGTTCTTAACCACTGTACCAGCAGGGCTCTTCTCAGGGAGAAAGAAGAGCTAGAGAAATAAACAGGCAGTCAAGGTTTGATGCTGTGCAGGCTGTAAGGTCTCTTTCACAATCACCCAGTTCAGCATTAGAACACCAAAGCAGCAACAAAAAATATACAGTAAACACATGGCCAGGACTGTTCCAGTAACAGCTTATTTACAAAAGCAGGCAACCGGCGGGATTCGGCCCTTGGACTGTAGTTTATCAACCCCTAGTATAAATAGCTCAACTCCTTTTTTATTGATGTGGTAAATTTAAACATCTCTTGTTCTTTTTTTTCTATAAAAACTATAACTTTATCAAAATATAAAATACGGGGCTTAACTATCATACCACAGTGTAGAACTGCATTAAGGAAATACAAAGCTCTAAGAGCAACTTTTCTCATTAACCTTTATCCAATTTAATCACTGCTTACTTTAGCCCCTATTTTCTTTCTAGACGAAAGTAGAAATCAGATTTTTCAATTAGCCAAAAGCATTTTAAAAGCGAAAAGTCCATTGCTATACAGATACAGGCAGCAGTGGTTTCCAGTTCTTACAGTTTAATACTTTAGAATTCTCAGCCTTTCCTTTCCTTCTGGTTTTCTGTCTCTGCCTGCCTGCTTACTGTTATCACAGAGAAGACATTATGTTTCCTTACTACTCACAGTAGCTTTTAGAGCATCTCCTTTGACTCCCGTTTCTTTTCGCTGCCCCATGACAAAACCACCAGGCAAGAAAAAAACATACATAATATTCCAGCATATATATTCCATGAGTTTGCATAAAAATCCTTTAACCCATTTGCTAACTAATGTTTTCCATAATCTAATTTACCTGAATAGAGGCCCAGTGCCCTCTGTACCCTAGATGCACCAGGAAGGTAAATTCTAGAAATCCCAGGCAGACTGTATCTGGTAAGTCCTTACATATGTACAGAGGATCTGTGTTCACTTCTGTGAGTAGAGGAAACCATGGAGGTATACAGGTGGGAGTTCTCATGGGGAAGAACCCGTGTCAAAATCATGTATCAGCCAGAGACTAGAAATGATGGCAGGGCAGGTGCACATATAAAGAACCTGAGAGAGTGCCCCCTGCCTGGAATCTTGGGGCGGCAGGCACAAAAGAACATCGGAACATTTCTCACACCCTTCCTTCCAAAGGATATGGCTGTAACTGAGAGGAGAGAGAGAGAGCATCATTGGGCCTGACAGCCAGAATGTGGAAAACTCAGATTGAAACTGAGAGCCAAGAAGAGTAACACACACATCTCCATAGATGCAGTAGGGTCAGAGGCTGCTGCCCAGATTCAAAGAAATAAATTACACGTAAGCAAATCCAGTGGACAACAGAAAACGGCCGCAGATAAAGGCCCCATGCTACTTAGTGCCTGAAAGTCTTGTAAACATTCTGCACACCATTTCTTAGAACTGAGCTGCTGCTTTAGGGAGACAGGAAGGAGGAGGCAAAACTTGAAACCAACTGAAAAATATTGAAATGGCTCAGTTACTCTGAATTGTCTAATATTACGTTTCTGCCACTACCTGTAATGGGGATTCAAGGTAAGAAAAAAGGAACTTCTACTTTAGTAAATTATATGAGCACATCATAGTTTGCTCACTGAGGTTTGTAACTGCAAAATTTGCTCCTGCTACCTGTGCTTGGGGAGATTGGAGGGGCTGGCATTGGAAAGATCTGTATTAAAACTCAGCAGAACTGACTCATGTGCCAATGTGGTATGTGTGTTAGGGGTTGAATTGTGTCCCCCATAAAGACAGATGGATGTCCCAATGCCTGGTACCTGTGAATGTAATCTTGCCTGGAAATAGGGCCTTTGAAGGTGTTGTAAGTTAATAGGAGATCACACTGGAGTAGGGTGGGCCCTAATCCAATATGATTGTTAGTCTTAGAAGAAGAAGACACATAGTGGGACAGGGGGAAGACGACTGTGTGACGGTGGAGACATAGATTGGAGTCATGCATCTACAAGCCAGGAACACCGAGAACTGTGGAAATCACAGGAAGCTGAAAGAGGCCAAGAAGGATCTTTCCCTAGAGCCTTCAGAGAAAGCATGCCCCTGCGGAAATCTTGGCTTTGGACTTCCGTTGTTTTAAATGGTATTTTTCTAGCCCTAAGGAGACTTGGTGGCACAGCAGCTAAAGCTTTCATCTGCTAATCAAAATGTTAGCAGTTCAAACCCACCAGCGGCTCCATGGGAAAAAGGTGTGGCAGCCTCCTTGTGTAAAGATTTACAGACTTGGAACCCTCAGAGAGTCACTATGAGTCAGAATCAACTGGATAGCAACAGCTTTTGAGTTGGTAGCCCTAGCAAAGGAATACATCCAGCATGGTGACTCTGACCTGAAACACAGCCATTCTCTATTCCTCTGCTGTCATCAGCCTCGGTATATCTCACATAGTGGAGAAGGCTTTGATATAACCCTCATCACCCGACAAATTTGGAAGTGTTACAGAGATAGACATACATGAGTCTCTACAACTGAAATGAAGTATCTCAGAAAGGAAAATACTTAGCACAGTGATGAATGTTGATAAGCTGCCTAGACTGCTGAGAGTAGCACAGACCTGGCTTCCACATAGCAACTCTTGCTTAACCCAGTACTAAAGCAGATACCGTAAGTGCATGGGGAGAACAACCGGGCGCTGTACTTCTGAGTAGATCACAGAGCAAAGAGCACTACTGGGAAAACCCACAAAACCCACTCAGTACTTAACACAAGGCCTAACCAACTAGACCAGACAATGCCATTGTCCTACTACAGGCCAGTAAAACCAAACCAAAAACCAAACCCATTGCCATCAAGTCTACTACGACTCATAGCAACCCTCCACCATACCCTAATATGGAGCACTGGTTGCTTAGTGGTTAAGAGCTCAGCTGTTAACCGAAAGATCAACAGTTCAAATCTACCAGGCACTCCTTGGAAACTCTGTGTGGCAGTTCTACTCTGTCCTGTAGGGTTGCTGTGAGTCAGAATCAACTCAATGGCAGCTAACAACAACAATATGGGCCTCAGAGATGACAGTTTTCAATTAAACAAAAAATGGAAAGCCGTTCGAACCTCATCCCTCAGAATGGAAACACAGTGCTTTTTTGTGAACAGTAGTTTTTGTCACTTCTGTAATATTATCTACTTAATATATTTTTAATGGACACTTTTTCATACATAGACTCATCCTAAGAAATACCTGTTAAGGCACAGTTTTGACATGCTAATTATATTTTTCTACTGTCCCTTAACTAAAATAAAAATATTTGTCCATGCACCACCTGCAGTCATCACACATTGGGAAACATGAAATTATAGCACACGTTGTAGTTGATCATGTTTTGAGGTAGAGTTGCCTATCTCTGTTCCTTACTGCCTTCTCTTTCTCTCTTTTCCAATTCACAAGTATATAAACCTAATATGGGAAAATGGCGTGCAATATCTACATGCATTAGACTAGTTTGTAATCCTCTCATTTATGAAAATTTTCAAATTATTGACTTACGGGTAAGTTAATTAGTTTTACATTATAAAACCAAAACCAAACCTGTTGCCTTATTGAGTAGACTCTGACTAATGGTAACTGCATGTGTTGAAGAGTAGAACTCTGCTCCATAGGGTTGCATTACACCCATCATTTAATGAGCAAGTATTACTTGAGAGTTTAGTTTGTGCAAGGCACTATGCCTTGTGCTTTGGATGATACTAAGAAGTACATCAAATACTGCATGGCCCTTATTTTCAGGGGAAACTCTGGTGGCATAGTGGCTAAGTGCTATGGCTGTAACCAAAAGATCGGCAGTTCAAATCCGCTAGGTGCTCCTTGGCAACTATGGGGCAGTTCTACTGTGTCCTATAGGTTCTCCATGAGTCAGAATCGACTCGACGGCATGGAGTTTGGTTTGGTTTTCAGTTTTATCTTCCAGGGTTGATAATCTCTTTGAGGGGACAGTACGCAACAGGAGAATTTAAATATCAATGAGTAACATGGAAAATAGAAGCTACATTAAATTCAGAAGAAGAGGAATATTCCTGGACTTAATGGGATTTAGACTGGGTTCTCAAAGTGTTATTCTCAGACCAGCATCATCAAGATCACTTGGGACCTTGTTAGAAATGCAAATTCTTAAGCTCCACCCTGGATCTACTAATTCAGAAACTGCAGGATGGGGCTGGCATACAGCTGTTTAGCAAACACCGCAGGTGATTCTAATGCACCTAAAACTTGAGCACCCCTGATTTAAAGAAAGGAGCCCTGGTGGTGCAGTGGTTAAGGAGCTCATCTGCTAATTCATTTGCTGTTTAGTTTGGAAGCAGATAACTTGTACTCTCAATTTCATAGATGAGGAATTTTTGTATTTTGCCCTTGGCATTGATTTAAGAGTTTTGCTATGAAATGATGTGGTGAATCTGTTTTACATGTGGCAAGGACATAAGTTTTTAGGGGGACAAAAGGTGTGATGTTATGGGTTGAATTGCATTCTCTCCCCCACCCCCCAAACGTATGTCAGCATGACTCAGCCGTGATTCCCAGTATTATGTGATTGTCTGTTTTGTCATCTGCTATGATTTTCCTATGTGTTGTAAATCCTTCCTCTGTGATGTTAATGAGGCAGGATTAGCGGCAGCTATGCTAATGAGGCAGGAGTCAATCTACAAGATTAAGTTGTTATCTTAAGCTATTCTCTTTTGAGATATGAGAGAAGTCTGCAGAGAGACATGAGCATCTCCTACTACCAAGAAACAAGAACCAAGTCAGCGATTCAAACCCACCAGTCACTCTGAGGGTGAAAGATGTGGCAGTCCTCTCCAGTAAGGATGTACAGCCTTGAAAACCCTATGGGGCAGGTCTGCTGTGTTCTGTAGGGTTGCTATGAATTGATGGCAGTGGGTTCAGTTTTGGTTTGGGGTTATAAAAAGTTTCATGGTGACAGTAGCACTTTAATTGGGCATTGAAACATGACAAATATTCAGGGAGAAGAAAATTCCTGTGTGGACAATGATTTGCAAAGAAGTACATGAGTAAAAGTATAGAAATACTGATCAGGAAATACTGATGAGATGGACAACCCCCCCACCCCCCCACCCCCCACCCCCCCACCCCCCCACCCCCCCACCCCCTCACCCCCTACTGCCAGAGAGTAGATTCCAACTCATAGAGACTATAGGACAGAATAGAAATGCCCCATAGAGTTTCCACAGTGGATTTGAGCTGCTGACCTTTTGGTTAGCAGCCATAGCACTTAACCACTACCCACCAGGGTTTCCATGGAATAACGTGACTCAAATGGTTAAAAGAGATCGGTTTGAGGGCAGCTGCATTTAGAATTAAGACGAGGATTCTAGGCTTTGTGCATAAGGGCCCAGACTTGGGTTCAAAGGTCAAACAGAGCCTTTATTCTGTTTCCTTAGAGAGTTTTTAAAGTCCAGAGATTCCAAGCATTGGAATAATCTGGAGTGCTGGCTGAATACGCAGATCACCCTGCCCCACCCACCTTAGGTCTACCGTATAACCATATCTGAGGTACAAAATACGAAATCCCATTTTACAAGAGTGCCCCTAGTGATACTTGTGGTCTCGGCTGAGTATTGCCTCATGGGTCCCCAATCTGCTACCTTCCACCTATTTTTGTGTAGCCTGCAAGCTAAGAATGTTTTTTACGTTTTTAAATGGTTAAAAAATATTAAAAAGAATGTTTTGTGATCCGAAAGGTGGATGATATTCAAATTATAGTGTCCGCAAAGCAAGTGTTACTAGAACACAGTTGTGCCCATTCATTGTTCTCTGGCTGTTTTTGCATTGCAATGGCAGAGCTGAGCAGAGGACCTGTAAGACCTAACATATTTATAATCTGGCCCTTTGCAGAATCCATGTGATTTTAGGTTATATGCTGATACTGGTAATGGAGCTAAGAGGGGGTATCAGTTTTAGTAAACTTCCTTGGCTTCTGGATAGCAGATACTTGAAGTCACTTAATGTCAAGAGTTGTCTAGAAGACAATAGGAGGGCCCTGCCCAGGCAAAATCTCCAAATTAAGAGTCTTAAATAGGGAAGAACAGGCTGCTTTCTCCCCCTTAAATAGGGAAGAACAGGCTGCTTTCTCCCCCTTGTGATAGGCCTAGTTATTATGGTGACGGAAGGGGCCCAACTTGGGAGATGCTGTGAAATGGTACAACACAAGGCATTTTCCTGTGTGTTATATAAATTTTATCTGCCAATGGATCCCTTGAAATCAGGCAAGTTCTGGACAAGTTGGGTCACATGGCATCTATAAAATTTTCTAGGAGTCTGTGACCCAGACTTGCCTTTGAATTCTCTACATTACCCTAGGACTACCGATTCCATGACTGCTGCAAAAGGAGTCTAGGTCAAGAAATAGGAAAATGGAAAATTCTGGATGGAATTAAACTCTACAGTAAGATATCTGGGTTTTATCTCTGACCAGGAGAAATGCAGATCATCTGGGGACAGTACATGTCTGTCCTTCACACACACACACACACACACACACACAGCTCGGAGTGAGAGAACAAAGAAAAGCAGACAAAAATACTGGAGTTTCAGCTCAGAGCCACAGATGCTAGGATAGTGTCTACGATATCACTGCTTCCTACAGAAGTCTCGGTTACCTCATTCAACCCAGGCCACAGAGGAGATGGGGGCTATGTAGTCTCCAGTGGGGTGAGACAAAAAATACTCCCTTGAAAGGCATCGTGAGCCCCAGCTTTAAACACTGTGGCACAGCACTGGACTCCCCAGAGAAAAAGGGCACCAACAAATCCGTCCCACAAAGAGCAATTAGAATTTCTGCGACAGAGCTTGGGACTGCCTCTTAGGTGAAGAAACCAAAGCACAAACAGCACCAAATAGCATAACCCCTTCTTGCAAGAGCAAAGCAAAAGCAGTCTTTTCATGTGGCAGGGTGGGGCTCCCAGGTCCGTACTGGCCTTTCACCATTGTGATCAGAAACACGAGTTGCTGATGTAAAGGTCAGCAGCGTGCAGCGCTTGTTTCTACCCTGGTAAGGAGAGTTTTCCTTGACTGAAGGCATCTAATTGGTTGCTGATGAGTCACAGATGCTGAAGTCCACTGGCAAAAGCATCTGATTGGCTGCCGCTCTGTCTCAGCATTCCCAGCCACCCAGATCTGTGATGAATGGTTCAGGGGGTGCAAAGGCTATCATTCAGATCAATTAGTGTAATGAGAAGGGGAGGGGGCGCTTACCTGCTCCCAAATCCCTAACATAATAGCTGCTCCTGTTGCTGCATTTCCACATTGCTGCATTAGGAGATGCCTGCGAAAAAAGTAGCTCAGTTGATAGGAAACTTCTCAACTCTATATAAATGTCAATTGTTTTTATTGTTGCTTTTCTTCTGCTTAGATCAGTGAGGTGCCAGTTACAAGCAGTGTGACAAATATAGAGTCAGTCGTGACGAAAAGCTCAAGGCTTTTCTGGCCACCAGAAAGGTTGGGGGATATGAAATAGGAGCCTCTGGGACCCACTTCCACTCTTAACCTGGTTTTGATGCTTGTTTCAGAAACCTGCAGAAGCCATCTAAAAGACAGGTTTCTCTTTCTCTTTCTTGCTAACCTCAGTGCTGCTAATTCCCACAGGGCATTGGGTTTGGGCTCTCAGACCACACAGAGGAGTCTCACATACATACAGTGCCTCCCAAATGTTTAATTGGCAAATCATAAGAAAGATAATTAGCTTGGGTATAGGGCTTTACAAGCAATATCCATTTTGTATTCATGGCAACACTGCAAGTAAATGCTATTATTATCCCTGTTTATGAGATGAAGAGACTGAAACTCAGAATGATTAAGTAACTTGCACAAGTTCTTGGGAACTTGGGGAAGCCAGCAGGAACCGCGACACAGGCCTAAGGATGATGGCAACACAAAGAGGGGATAACCCCGACTGGCCAGAGAGTCTAGCCCTCTGAGTTCTCCTTTATGGATCCTGGAATATGAGCTTGTTTATTAAAGCCTCCTGAGGGCCAGGCCTTGTGTGTAGTGGAGCTATCAACATAATTATGACTTGGATTTTGGCCTCAGGGAGCTCACAGTCTGGTGAAAAGGTAAGATGCCAATATCATGTCTTAGGCAGACAAGGCCATGCCAGGGCACAGAGGAAGAGGAGCTCACTGACTGCAGAGGTCAGGGCATTCAAACCACTTCACCTTGGTTGGTCCCAGCATGCCCACCTTCACATGACCTGTTTGGCTCAGGCAGTGCTCCTTAATATGGGATGCACAGATATATATCAGGGTTTTTTTGAAGCTTCTGAAATTGTCTATACATTTTTTATGTTTGTGTACATTTTTAAATAAGAAAAGGAGCAGATTCTGAAAGTGTTTCCCGAGTCACAGAAAGGAAAATCACTGATGAAGCCCTCTTTTCATCTCTGAGTGCTTCCACCTCTCACAGTCTAGAAATTTTACTAAACATAAATGAGATGATTAAATATTGATAACTCTAGAAAAAAAATAATAAAAATGGTGCATAGCTATGATGACAATTTAAAAAATCTAGATGTCTTTTTAGAAACTTTCAAATCAAAGAAACTCATAGTTACTGAGTTTCTAATACAGAGAAGCAGTGCCATTGAGAAGTTTCGCTGTAGAACTGCCAAAGAAACTGAAGGTCACACCTGGGACTTCAGAGTGTCTCTCTCTCCCCCATTTCTGCAAACACATTAAGAGCTTTCTATTTACTTTGGAGAAGAAGATAGTTAACCCTATGGAGCAATTTGGAGCCAATAAGCCATTGAATCCTGATAAATTACTTCCATGAACACTGAAGAATGCATTGAGGGAGGTTAAAGAGCATCTGGCTGAGAATCCTTTGATAACTCTTGATCCCAACTAGTCTGATTCAATTTGTGGCAGTCTTCCAGGCCTCACAGCTGGAACCTCCCAATCCCGGCCCAGCTTGGGCATTTGGAGGCTGGAAGCCAGCTGCTCTCAAGTGAGGGACAAATTGAAGTTCTCAGATCATGAGTTGGGAAGCTTCATGGTTTTTCACCTGGTGTCCCACTCTGATCTTGGATCAAAGTTCCAGAATGTTGGTACTGGTTCTTTAATTAATAATTGCTGAGTTTGTTATTTAATGTTAGGCCTCTACTTTGTTTCCTACTTGTTATCCTAGCAGGATTCTAGAGCCTGTTGATTCTTCCTTTCCTCTCCGAGTCTGGGATCTACATGAGAAGTGAGGATGGTGAGACTTCATCTCAGGTATTTTGGACATTTCAGTAGGGATGGTATTTTCAGTTGCATCATATGCATGTGAGAGCTGGACAGTGAATAAGGAAGACAGAAGAAGAATCGATGCCTTTGAATTGTGGTGCTGGAGAAGAATATTGAATCTACCATGGACTTCCAGAAGAACAAACAGATCTGTTCTGGAAGCACAATCAGAGTGCTCCTTGGAAGCAAAGATGGCGAGACTGCATCTTACATACTCTGAATGTGTTGTCAGGAGGAATCAGTCCCTGGAGAAGGACATCATACTTGGTAAAGTAGACATCAGCAAAAAAGAAGAAGACCCCCAGTGAAGTGAATTGACACAGTAGCTGTAATAATGAGCTCCAACATTAGCAGTGATTCAGAGGATGGCACAGGGCTGGGCAGTGTTTTGTTCTGTTGTATGTGGGATGTCTATGAGTCAGAAACCACTCAACAGTACGTAACAACATAAGAGGCCCACTCTTCCATTGCTCAATCTGAATTCACTGCTTTTAAGACCACAGACTGTCAAACAGCCTTCCCAAACTAACTCCTATTGCTTCTTCCTCATTTTGACCCCAGTCTCCTCTAATGTCACAATTTGACTGCTGTTGATTCTGGCCTAGTTAGTTTATTTCTTGGGTAATACCTCCTTATACTGTTTGATCCCTAGTTCTGTTGCACAGGAAGTCAGATGTGATACCTGGGCTGTAAAACTAGGATCACAGTATGTACAGTACAAAATCGTGCGTGATATCCTAATACATTATGAAAAAGGACTGAAATTTGCCACATTAAAGAAAGGTCAAAAGCAAATTTGTAAAGTTTATGATCAGGTGATCCATCTTAAACCATGTAAGATGTGGAAGAGTGTTTAAGGGAAAGGATTATACAGTATTAGAAATGAATAATGGTTAACAAGTCATTATTGATTTATAAGAATACCCAACCTGATAAGCATGTGTTATTTTACTAAGTACAATGCAAGAAGCAAGATAAAAGCAAATTAAGAGACCTCATTTATTTTCCCTAAAAGCTCAATGCCGTTCCACCCAAAAGATTAATAAGTGATGACAATCTTGTACACATTTACATGGTATTAAATAGGTGACTTAAGAGCAATTATAGGGTTGTAAACCAAGAATGATGGACAGAAGTCACTGTCAGATGATGCAAGCTGAGGAGCTGGATGCTAAAAAGACATAATTTGTTGGCAACTGTTCATCTCTTGGCTGGATAATAACAGAGTATGTAACTTTCCAAGTAGCTAAATATTTGCCAGTGGGAGGGGAGAGAGTGGCTTGTGCCTAGAATTTGATAACAGGAACATTTGGAAGTTAACATCAACTACTTAAGATCTTTAGAATGAAATCTGGAAGGAAGCATGGGCCCTCTGCAAGGGTGTGCTTTACTGGGTTAGTAAGAAGGGATGGATTTTCCCCCAGTGACTTATTAATAGCATCCGTTAAAGACTGGGCCCACGAGATAGCATGGATGATTCAGAAGTCAGCTGGATAATGAAAAACCAGGTTCTGGAACCAAGCCTACCATTAACCAACTGTGTGGCCTCGAGCTGCCTCAGGCCTTGATTTCCTTGTAGGAGGTACAAAATCACTATGCTCTGTAGAACCTCCCACCTCTAAGGGCTTATGGTTTTGCAGTTGTATGACATCCATGTGAATCCTATTTAGTGACTGGTGCTCATCCTTGGCTTGCAACTTCTCACAGCACTAGGACAAAATTGAAATATTTATTTTCTGATCTTCCCTTTTTTCTGTTCTGCACCCGTTTCCTCCATTTCAGTAGCTCTTCTCCCACTCCAGCACCACTGCTCTTTGTCTAGTAGGAGAACAACTCACAAGGAGGAACTATTAGACAAATGAGTCACCTTCCCCAAGTGCATTTATTTTTCCAAAGAAAATCAGGATGGAAAGTGATGCATAACACCAAGAAATGAATGGCCAATGCAATGAAGTCAGGCATCAGAGACAGGTGAATAGGAGGAGATATTTTTGAGGAGGAACCTTCCAGAAGGCTAGTCCCACTACCATAAATCCTTTTGCCCGTTTTTTCTACGTTCTGTTTCAAAGTCTAAATCACAGTATCTTCCTTGGTTCAGCAGTGACCAGTATTTACATAGTCATACTAATATAAGCATTGATTTTTATTTAAGTAAAAATTAAGCTGTATCTATATTGGGAGAATGGGGAAAAAGGGAGGCATGTAAGAGAGTTGAATCATATCTACCATATGAACAAGCCAATAGATGAAGTTTTATTAATATAAAATAGCAATACTCGTGAATTAATTTAACATATTTATTTAGTACCTACCATGTACATGGCATTATGCCAGGCACTGGGGCTATAAGTGAATGAAAACAGGCAAAATTTCCTTCCCTTATGAATCCCACGCATGGGTAGAGGAAAGAGATTAATCAAGATAAATATATAAAACACGTGGTGTATTAGGTAGTGGTAAGTGCGGGAAAGAAAGATACTAAGCATTGCCAGCCAGAGTGAATGCTGACTGCAATTTTAGCTGGAGAAGAAAGTCTTCATTGAAATGGTGACTTTTGTATAAAGATCTCAAGGAGGTAAGGAAGTGAGTCTTGTATGTATTTCTGGACAAACATTCCAGATACAGGGAGTGGTCAGTGTAACTGTTCTGAGGAGGGAACACTCTGATGTATTCAGGATAGTAATCTGCCTGGTGTGTTTGATGAACACCATGTTTCATGTGTTTGAGCAGCAGCAAGAGAGCCACTATGGCTGTAGAAGAATGAATAAGAGTAGAGATAGGAAATGAGGCCAGACTAGTAAAGGACTTAAATGATTAAGAAATACCAAGCTAGGTACCAAAAACCAAACCAAATCCACTGTTATCGAGTTGATTCCAACTCATAGCAACCATATAGGTTAGAGTTAGAACTGCCCCATAGAGTTTCCAAGGAGTGCCTGGTGGATTTGAACTGCAGACCTTTCAAGTCAGCAGACATAGCACATAACCACTACACCACCAGGGTTTCCAGGTACCAAAAGAGACAGCTAAAAGTTGGATATGGTTGCATCTAGGGAACAGAACAGTTAGATGGGGAGGAACAGCTGCTTTTTCTTATAAGATTTTCTGTTATGAAATTTTGTGCTTAAGTGTCTCTGTTTAAAATTATAGATTGTTTCTAATGCATACAGCTCCTATGTTCAGACAACAGTGTGGCAGAAAATGTGCTATAGGAGTTTAAGATGCAAATGATCCCTAAAATTGGGGCTTGTAGGAACACTTTTCAGTGCATCTAGAACTTGAACTTGTCTTTGGAGGGTGGTTTATCATCTGGATATGTAGGAAGAAAATTAAGAATGTTGCCATAGGACTTGAAAAGACCTTGAAGATCATATAGCCCATCTCCCTCATATAGCTGTCTATAAGGACAAGGATATTTAGAAGAGAATAAAAGAATTTACAAGCTCTCACAGCTGGCTACTGACAGCAGTCTCTATTCTCCCTGCATTCTCGATCAATTCTCTATTGCATTCTTGACAAACGTTTTCAGACCTTCTCCAATCTCAAACTTTTGACCTCACACCTGCTCACCTCACCCTCGACAGCTGATGTAGCCCCTTCCTTCACAGACAAAGTAGACACTAGACATAAAATACTTTATCTTATGGCCATTAACCCAGATTCCCTCTAATCTTCCCCACTTGCTTCCCATTGCAATGGAAGATGTGTCCGTCTGGCTAAGGGCTCTGATCCTTCCCTATGACTTCACCATACTGAGTGACTTCTCCGTCTTGAACTTTCCACCTGTCCTTTTCTATGTTCTCTTTCCAATCAGATTTTAAACATTCTCATAGTTCTAGCATTAGAAACTCTCCGTATATCTTTGTATCTCCAACCTTACCATTTTCACATCCAAACTTTCTTCTTTTCCTTAAATCTTTACTCCTCCACCCTTTCTCTCTTCTGCCTTTATCAATCCATGCATTCATTTAACACACGACTGAGTAACTGCCAGATGCCAGTATCTTGAACAGTGAGACAATATACAGACTTCTTGTACCAGTTGCCTCTGCTGTCTTACTCCCTACTCATCCCAGCCTGCTGCCATCTGACATCTGTTACAACTCCACTGCAACTAGTCATGTCAGGGTAGCATGAAAAGGATCACTATCTTGGACAAAATCTAGGGAACATTTGTGAATCTTCTTCCAGATGGACCCATAAGCAATATTTGAGATTGTTAATTTCTTTCTCTTCTCTCTGAAACACTCTATTCTACTGTCTTCTGGGAAATTCCATCTGTGGCTGTTCTTTTACAGCTTCCTTTGTGGTCTCCTCTTCCACAGTGCATTTCCAGTCATTGGTACTTCTCAGGGCTGTGATCTGGACCTCTTATGTGTATTCTTATTTCCCATGGATAAGTTTCTCCATGTTCGCAGCTTTATCATCTCCATACTGATATGTCCTAAGTCCATGTCTCCAGATCTTTTTATAAGGAAAAGATTGACCTGTTATCTATTAGACATCTTCACATGGATAATCCACAAGCACTTCAAATGGGTCTAATGAAATTATCACCAGCTCTTTTCTAAACTTGCTTTCTTCCTTTGTTCTCTATTACAGTTAATGGCACTACTATCCATCTAATAGCTAAAGTCAGAAACCTGGAAATCATCTGAGATTTCTCCCTTTCCTTTCCATCACTCAGCCAGTGAGCCCAGTTCATCCCATTTCCCAAACGTCTGTCACTGCCACCCTCCCATTTCCATTACACTAATTCAGACCCCCATCTCTTCTCATCTGGGTAATGGCTGCAATCTCCTAATAGATCTCGTGGTTTGGCTATTTTCCTCTTCTTGCCTAGTCACGGTGAGGTTAGTGAAACAGAAGCCACTCTATGCATACTAGCTATAAGGGTTTAATGTAGGAACTAGACCTTCCATGACTATTAGAAGAACTGGGAGAGCTGAGGATAAGGAAGATGACACTGAAGGTCAGGGAAGCTGACACCTAGAAACTCAGCCTGAAGCACATAAGTGGGTGGCTCTCGGTAGCTTAACAGGAAGCTGCTGTGAGTGTCACATTTTCATTTGGGTCTTGCTGCAACTGCTTCAGCAGAATAATGGCTTTGTCTTCTTTTCTGCCTTCAAAGTTTTATACAGACTGCCTCTCATTAGCAAAATCTAATCTAATGTAGACAAATAGGTAAAAGGAGATACTGGGAAATGCAGTTCTGTTTTCTGTGATGGAGAAGAACATTTAGAAAGATTTTTAGCAATATAGAGTCTCTAAAGGTTGGCAATTTTGAGGCCACCCAGAAGCACTGTGGAAGAAAGGCCTGGCAATCTGCTTCTATAAAGATTACAGCCAAGAAAATCCTATGGAGCAGTTCCACTATGTAACACATGGGTTCACCATGAGTTGGAATCAACAGCACTGTGTTTTTGTTTTTTCATTGGATAGTGCAAACGGTTAATGCATTCAGCTGCTAACCAAAAGGTTGGAGAGTCAAGTCCACCCAGAGGCACCAGGAAGAAAGGCCTGGTGATCTGCTTGTGAAAAATCAGCCATTGAACACCTTAAGGACCACAGTTCTGTTGTGATACACATAGGATCACCGTGAGTCAAAACTGACTTGGTGGCAACTGGTTTAGTGATACTGAGTTGTCAACAGATAATACAGCTTATGCTTCAATTCCGTTTCTAAAATGCAATCATATCCTTCTATAAAAATATGTGATCATATCACTCTCTTGCTTAAAACTCTTCCATAGTTCTTCATTCTTTTTATGATGAAAAGAAATACTTTAATATTGCTCACAGACCCTTATGTGATTTTTCCCCTGCTTATTTCTTTAACTCATCTCTCTATCTCAGTTTAAAACTCCTTTAAAACCTCATAATCTTGTTTTGAATGAACATTTGAATGAGGAACTCTGAGTTCAAACAGTTGTCACAGTACTATGCAAAGAGGATGGGGTTTGGTCAGTATCTTGGTACAGTAGAGCTGCCATACCAAAAGGTACCACAAGTAGGCAGCTTCAAGGCCAAAAGCCAAGCCAAGTGCTTCAAGGAATGGAAATTTATTTTTCCACAGTTTTAGAAGCTAGAAGTCCAAATCAGGGCCTTGGCCATGTCAGTTCTTTCTGTTGGCCTCTCTCCTAGTTTCTGATGATTGCTGGCTAGCCTTAGCATTCTTTTGCTTGCAGACAATTCTGACATGGCATCTGTCTTCTCTCTACACTCTATGTATGTCTCTCTGTCCTGTTATTTTTATAAAACACCATTTGGAAGTGAGTAGGTTTAGGGTCCACTTTACTTTAGTGGGAGCCCTGGTGGCACAGTGGTTAAGAGCATGGCTGCTGATCAAAAGATTGACCATTCAAATCGACCAGCCACTCCTTGGAAACCCTGTGGGGCAGTTGTACTCTGTCCTATAATGTTGCTGTGAGTTGGAATTGACTTGACTGCAGTGTGTTTGTATTTTTGGTTTTGGTTTTACTTTAGTATTACCTAATTAATATGATAAAAGACAACAGTATTGATAAACATGGTCATATTTACAGGTACAAGGATTAGAACTTCAACTTGACTTTGGTGGGGAAACACAATTAAATTTATAATAGTCCCAGATGGACAATGTTTTAAATAATTAAGATGAACCTCGAAAACATTATGCTGAATGAAGTAAGTCAGTCAAAAAGACAAATATTACATGATCTCACCAATATGTAATACCTAGAATAGGTGAATATATAGAGACCAGAGTTTAATAGTGGCTTCCAGGAGCAGGAGGGATGAAGGGTGGGGAGAAGACTGTTTAGATGGCATTGATTTTTTTGTTTACAAGGATAGAAAATTTGGGCAGTGGATATTGGTAATGGTTTAACAACACGATTGATGTAATTAGTCTCACTGAATCGTACATGTGAACAAATGTTGAAATGGCAAATAATATGTTATCTGCATTTTTATGACAATTAAAAAAAGACTAAACAGAAATTTGGAATTGATGTAGGTAGAAAATAGGTTCTGAGGCAAAGGAATGACTTTATGGAATATAATTGCTTAAGAGATTTGGTCTGGGGAAATCTACAAAGAGCAGGAATTGAAAGAGAGATGTAACTAGGACTTTAAACAATAATATTGATGCAGACTGAAATGAAGTCGAGACAGTGGTGTTAACCAAGAGAGTGGAGGCTAATGAGAAACCTCCTCACTGGGAGGAGAACCTACAGTTCCATATGACATGGTACCATGTCATATGGAGAGGAGAGAGTACACAAGCTTTTTGATGTGCAAGAATGCTAATATGACACTTAGCTAAGTTTGTTTTGGGAAGTAAAGAAGATAGATATGTTGGACATGAGGGAATACTGGAAGCAGACTCAGTTTTTCAGCTAAAGAATGCCACAAGAATTAGAAACTAATTATGCTACAGTTATCCACTGGGTCTGAATCATCCATATAACTGTGTCACTTCACAACCTCACTTTGCTCGCAGAACAGAAAGTGCTCAGAACTCAGAACTGAAAATGCTTCATTTCACTCTTTGCTAATTTCAGAGCATCTTGTTAAGCAGAAAACATTCCCAAGGGCAGCAGAGTTTAAGTTCACCATTGTCTCTCTCTTCTTGTATGGAGTGTGATTATTGGTGCCATCAAATGCTAAAGAGAAAGTCAACTGGATTTGTGTGACAGGACATCCGTTTTTGAATTCTCTTTTCCATCATTCAAAGAGACTTCATAATATAAGTTGAAATGGAACCAGCAGTTCACAATAAAAGGTGCAGGTTCCTAACTGACAGAGAAGTTATTTTTCTAAGTAAGTAAATTCTAGTTAAAACTTACAGCAACATTAAGAAGAGACTTCTGGTAAAATTCAGAAGAGGTAAAATTCTCTGTTTCATAACCTTTGTTTATTTAGATTGGATTTATTTTATACTTAAAAATAATGGAACCATCCTTTGCACTACCTATATCAGGATTTCATATCATTCTCACTTGGCATTTGAAAGGAGTATACACTATTTTCTTTATAAAATACCGAGCAATTTTGCCATGTCCTACACTTTATGAGCAAGAAGGACTGGTACCTGTTCTCCTCAGACAGTGAACATCTGTCAGAACTTCCTAGGGGAGTTAGAGAAGGGGTGAGGGGAGAAGGAATTAATTGCCATTCACAGATGGTTTCCGTTTGGCTTCTTGGACTCATGGAAAGAGGGTAAAGCCAGGACATGCTCGAGCCAACAATCCACCCTCAATCTGCATGGCTTGGGGAGGAACCAGAGGAGATACCCATGTACCATAGTGGTCACATCTCAGTTTAAGTTAGATGTTTGCTCTAACTTACATGGTAAACGTAGGAGGGGATTCATACCCATAAAGATGCCCTCCTTCTTCCAAATGTGAAGAAAGAAAACAAGGCCACTAATGGTTAAAAATAGGAAAAATCACTTCTGTTGCTCGTTAGGAAAGGATTGATATCATTGAATATGGGTGCTGAAACAACAGCCTCTTGTTCTGTTGTTGTTATTGCAGCCTCACTTTTGAGTTCTCTATGATCTGTTTGCATTGTGTAGCCATGTCATCCACATGCCCTGTGAAAAACTAAGTGACTCAGGACTTAAAGCCATGAGATATATGAAGTTATATAAATCCAGAGATCTGCACTATTTCTTTACATAATATAGATGAGAGATTTGCCTTATAAACAACAGTGGAGTTGGGACTGGTGATGCAGCCTGGGGGCTTGCCAGTCCTAGGAGTAAGCACATTGACATTGACATAAATTTTTCAGAAAGTTTTATGAATGTCTCCAAAGTATAGCTGAATCTTTACCAATTGTCTAGAAGCCTGTTCTTATATAAACATATTATTCTTTTAAATAAACTAAAATATACTCTCTTTAGTCAATGAAGTAACTCTGGACTTTTTTTGGCTGACAATTCAGTCAGTCGTCACATTTGAAAACAAATACTTTAAAACACCATGTTTACACTAATGCATAGCCATTACTCCATACTCACAGTGTACCTATGTTTGTGAAACTATGTATTTTGTAATTTCTTCTAAGAATTTAATGCAGAATTTAACATGGTTAGTGGGCAATGGGCATGAGGTATAATAGAGGGCAGTATGGTAGGGTGCCCTGGACTAAGTATCTGAAAACCTGGATTCAATTCACGGCTCAGCCACTTCACAGTGTGTAGCAGGTACTGTCAATATTCTACTCATGTCTGCTCATTCTTTCCACTGTGGTGCACAGAGCTCTGACTTTGTCTGTGCCAACTGCACCTCTTTGAGGCCATTCTTTTTCTGCTGAAGCTCTCTCTATTTCAGCACACTGTAAAGTGCTGGGATATTAATGCCTCCCAGGAGCAACCCTCAAACAATGTTTGATGAAGTTGCAATATAAAAACCCCAGGTCCGAACACAGCAAAAGCAGTGCTCAGAGGTCAGTTTCTCTCTATCAGTGCATATATCCAGGATGCAGAAAGAGTCCAAACCAAAGAATTTACCCTACAACTTGAACAAGTAGAAAGAAAACAATAAAAGAACTCCTCAGGCACCAGAAGAAAATAGATAATAAAAAATAGAGCAGGAGGCAGAGTCAAGATAGAGGACTAAGCCCACGTCTCCTTATATCCCTCTGGAAACCAAGACCTGAATGGACAATCAAACAGAGCCTTCTGGTCACCTAATCAGCCTCAGGACACGGCACAGAGCTGTTAATTGGAACTTCATACCACTCAGCGAAAAACCTCCTCTCTCTCGCTGACTTCCGCTCCTGGCTAGCCCCGGCTCTCACGGACGGAAGGTAAACGCACCACTTGGACTTTTTTTAACTCGGTCTCGGCTGGCGGGCGGAGCTGGGCCTTGCCTGGTGGCTGGACTCAGACGCGCTGCTGAGAGGATAGGCAGGTGAAATTCCCATGTTCTGAGAGCCAGGCTCGGGACTCTGTTAATTTAGACACTTGGAGCCTTTCGTTTTGTAGCTGCCTCAGCGGGGTTTGTGCCGAGCTCCGCGGTCAGGGTGTGGGACGCCATGTTGGTACCGAGATTTTAGTGGGACCTCGTTCTTAGCCTGGGAGCCAGCGCCTGCAAACAGGACAGTGCTTCTCCGACAGAAAAGCAGTAATTTACCTAGTGCCACCTGCTTTGGGGGTCCTGCAACAGAATCAGAGGAATCACTACCTCTCGGCACCTTTAGCCCTTCTGACTGCCGCCTGTGTGGAGGGTGCCATCTTGGATACGGTGGCCGCAGCTGGACCTAATTCTTAGCTTGGGAGCCAGGGCCTGCCCAAAGGAGAGCGCTTTTCTATCAGAAAAGCAGTACTCTACGCAGTGTCCTCTAAGGCTAGGCCCTGTCAGCAGAGGCCAACAGGGCAGTAGCAGTGCTGTATTCTGAACTAGTTTGTTATCATTTGGGGTTGGATATAGTAGCGATTACTTTGCCAGTTGAGAAGAGGGGCCTGTACACCTGAAAACCTAACTGACTTGGGAAGTGGTCAGATACCTTTTGCTTTACATTTGAAGACAGCCTAGAGAAAGATCTGCAGTCCATCCTCACAGTACCTCTTCCAGCCTCTACATACTCACATGGGTCCCAAGAAGCAACAGACACTTGTGGCACACAAGAAATCAGCCATGGCTTCAGAAGGCTCCCAAGCAAAGCAACCAAGAAGTTTTCCAGATGAAGAAACTTTTATGAAAGCATCCAAAAGTGAATACAAAATGATTATATACAGAGCCCTTCTAGACCTTATACAAAATGCAGGAGAACAAAATGAAAAATGAAGCAAGGTGTTCGATCTGATGGAACACCAGTACTCTGAAATCCAACAGATCAAGAACAAAATCAAAGACATAGAAACTTCCATGCAAAGCAAATAAAACAGAATGGAACAAATAGAAAAAAGAATTTCTGACTTGGAAGACAGAGCTACTGATGCCAGCGTCTATGAGCAGAAATGAGAAAAAAGAAACAAGAAAAATGGAGAAACGTTAAAAAGCATGTGGGACTCTATTAAGAGGAATAACCTTCAATTAATTGGAGTCGCTGAACAGGGTGAGACATCTGAGAACACAGAGAGTATCGTTGCTGAGCTGCTGACAGAAAACTTCCCAGAAATCATGAAGGAAGAAAATATAGACATCTCAGATGCATATTGTACGCCACCCAATATGGATCTCAAAAGAAAGACTCCAAGACATATTATAATCAAGCTCAACAAAATGAAACATAAGCAGCAACTCTTAAAGGCAGCAAGACTCAAAGCAAACTGAACATCCAGAGGGAAACCCTGTAAGCACTCGTCAGATTTCTCAGCAGAAACCATGCTGGCACGGAGACAGTGGCATGACACCTTCAAAGCCTTGAAGGAGAAGAACTTCCAACCAAGAATTATATATCCTGCAAAACTATCTTTCAAATATGAAAATGAAATTAAGACATTCCCAGATAAACAGAAACTCAGAGACTGTAAAAACCAAACCAAAACTACAAGAAATATTGAAAGAAGTTCTTGGCTCTGGCTTAGAAGAATAAAACCACTAACTTTATATTTTAGAACGACTTTACTACTCAAAACTCTACTCAGTTAGGGAAGGCTCCAAAGCCAAGCACAGCTTTGATAAGGAAAGAAGTAATCCAGTGATCATCATGAAAACTATGGTGTCATCATACTAAAAAAAGCGATGTACTACAGTTGTTATAGTCCTTCCAGATGGAGAGGAAGATGACAAGACTGGTAGTAATTAAAATTGAGTTTATATATAGTTTATTAAGGGGGATCATAGGAGCAGCTGTAAAGCACAAAAAAGATGTATCATATCATTTCAAGAAATGTAACACAGGAGTCTCAACAACCAGAAAACCAGCTCTGAAATAGGTGAAAAATCAACTCACAAAAAAGAACATCCCAGAACAGACTAATAAGAACGACAGAGAAAACATCAACAAACTGGAAGACATCATGTTGAGTGAAAGTAGTCAGCGACAAAAGGACAAATATTGTATGAGACCTCTACAATAAAATCTCAAAAACAGACTTGTGTATAGAAGACAAGACTCTTTGACAGCTGCAAGGGAGGGGAGGGAGGGAGTGGGGGAGGATTTAGATTAGATATTTGCTAGGTATCTGGTAGGGTGAAATCAGTGATAGCACACATTAGAAACAAGAACAATATTAAGTAGACTGAAACGTAAGATAAGTACTCCTTCCATCTTAACCCAGTATTGCAAGGATAGAGTAGCTGGGGCAGGGGGCGGGGGACCATGCTCTGAGGCGAAAGCGAGGCCAATTGGAACAACTAGTGTTTTGCTAAGAGGGCTCTCTGCACCCTATATTGATAAGTGGCATCTGGGGTCTTAAAAGTTGCCAAGCTGCCATCCGAGGGCACAGCAAATGGTCCCAACTCAGCAGGAACGGATGCTCACCGAGGACCAAAATCACATGGGGGAAAGACAACCCAGAAGACAAAGAGACCCACATCAGTGGGTGCCTACATCGACTTGGGACCGGAAGAACCGGATGGTGCCTGGCCACCACCAGTGATAGCCACGATGGAGCTCACTAAGTTGAGTCTCACTGGCAACACAAGAATAAAAAGTGGTGCACCCTGGTATCCCCACTAAAAGACCTCAATTGATGGTCCAGTGGTTTCAGGGTTCCCCTGGGAGCATGGCCCCTCGCCCTGATGCTGCCCTTGACCAGAAATCATAACGAAGGTCCACGCTTCGTACAGGAATGGATTGGACTTGGCGATGCAGTGACCATATATTGGATGCACTTTATGGTTCTATACATCTCTACGATGTCATCCTGCTGACCTCTGGCTGGAGGAAGGAGAGTGGGTGGAGAGGAGGGAAAAAAGAGACTGTTGGGAGAATGAGACATGTATGGAGCAGAGAGGAATACTGTGCTGTCACCAGGCAGGGAGAGAAGTGGAATCTGCATATAGGTGGGTATGTAAATTTATACGGGAATGTACATTTTCACTCAGTTATATTAAATTAAAAATTAAAAAACAAAAAACAAAAAACTTACAAAAAAAATAGAGCAGACCTAAGCGAATGAGAGAATAGACAAACAATTGAAACAATCAGTAAAACCAAAAGCTGTTTTTTTGAAAAGATCAACAAAATTGATGAACCATTGGATAAACTCACAAAAGAAAAACAGGAGAGGAAACAAATAACCCAAATAAAAAATGAGACAGGAGATGACACAACAGGCTCAACAAATATTAAAAGTAATATAACAAAATACTGTAAAAAAATTGTTCTCTAACAGATTTGAAAACCTTTAGGAAATAAACAAATTTATAGATTCCTATCACCTACCAAAATTATCACAAGAAGTAGAACAACTTAGTTAAGTCATCAAAAGATAAGAGATTGAAAAAGTAATCAAAAAACTACCAACCAAAAAAACTCCTGGCCTGGATGACTTTACCAAAGAATTCTATCAACCCTTTAGAGAGGAGTTAACTTCAATACTGCTGAGGCTACTTCACAGCATAGAAACGGATGGAATACTCCCAAATTCATTCTGTGAAGCCAGCATAACTCTGATACCGAAGCCAGGGAAAAATACCACAAAAAATGGTTACAGTCCAATATTATTCATGAACCTAGATGAAAAAATCTTCAACAAAATCCTAGTCAATAGAATTCAACAACATAGCAAAAAAAAAAAAAAAAAAATCACCATGACCAAATTGGATTCATACCAGAGATGCAAGGCTGGTTCAGCATCAGAAAAACAATTAATGTGATCAACCACATAAATAACAAAGGTTAAGAACCACCTGATTCTGTCAATTGATGCAGAAAAGACATTTGACAATGTCCAACACCCATTCATGCTAAAAACTCTCAGCAAAACAGGCACAGAAGAGAAATTCCTCAATGCAATAAGGGGTAACTATGCAAAGCCAACTGCCTGCATCATTCTGAATGGAGAGAGATGCAAAGAATTCCATCTGAAAACAGGAGCTAGACAAGAATGCCCACTGTTGCCACTTCTGTTCAACATTGTGCTAGAGGTTCTGGCCGGAGCAATCAGACAACACAAAGAAATGAAGGGCATCTGCATTGATAAAGAAGTAAAAATATCCCTATTTGCAGATGATATGATCATATACAAAGAGAACCCTAAGGAATCCATAAATACACTACTGGAAGAGTTCAGCAATGTATTCAGGATATAAGATAAACATAAATAAATAAGTAGAATTCCTTTACACCCAGAAAGAGATCATCAAAGAGGAAATCATCAAATCAGAACCATTTACTATAGCCCCCAAGAAGATAAAATACCTAGGAATAAATCTAACCAGAGAAGGAAGAGACCTGTACAGAGAAAATTATAAGACCCTACTGTACTGTAACAAACTAAAAGAGACTTACATAAGTGGAGAAAACTATTTTCCTCATGGATAAGAAGACTTAACATTGTGAAAATATCTATTTTACCCAAAGTGATCTACATATACAATGCAATTCCAATACAAATTCCAGGTCATTTTTTAATGAGATGGAGAAACAAATCACCAACTTTGTTTGGAAAGGGAAGAAACCCTGGATAAGTAAAGCACTACTGAAGACAAGGAACACAGTGAGAGGCCTCACACTACCTGACCTTAGAACCTACTACACTGCCACGGTAGTCAAAACAGCATGGTACTGTACAAAAATAGACATATAGACCAATGGAACAGAAAAGAGAACACAGAAATATCACCACGATGTTATGAACAATTGATATTCAACAAAGGCCCAAAGGTTGTAAACTGGGGTAAAAACAGTCTTTTTTACAAATGGTGTTGACAAAATTGGATATCCATTTGCAAAAAAGTGAAACAAGACCTATATCTCATACTTTACACAAAACTAAATCAAAATGGATTAAAGACCCAAATATCAAACCTAAAACACTAAAGATTATGGAAGAAAAAATAGGGTCAACAATGGAACTTCTAATACATGGCTTAGACATATGACCAAGAGTACACAAACAACAGAAGAGAAAATAAATAAATGGGAACTACTAAGAATCAAACACTTATGGTCATCCAAAGACCTTATCAAGGTAAGTAGAAGACGACTCACAGAATGGGAAAAAATATTTCGTGAGTATGTGTGGGATTGATGTCTGATTTCCATAATCTACAAGTTACTGCAAAATACCAGCAAGAAAAAGGTAGATGACCTAATTAAACAATGGGCAAAGGATAGGGACAGACACTTCACCAAAGAAGGCATCCAGGCAGCCATAAAACACATGAGGAAATGCTCACGATCATTAGCCATTAGAGAAATCCAAATCCAAACTACAATAAGATACCATGTCACCCCAACAAGATTGGCAATAATCCAAAAATACAAAACAACAAATGTAGTAGGGGCTGTAGAGAGACTAAAACTGTCCTACACTGCTGGTGGGAATGCAAAATGGTACAACCTCTTTAGAAAGCAATTTGGCGCTTCCTTAAACGCCATGAGTCGGATCCGACTCGACAGCACTTGGCTTGGCTTGGCTTGGCTAAAAAGTTGAAAATAGAAATACCACCTTATCCAGCAATTTCACTGCTCAGAATATATCCTACAGAAATAAAAGTGGTCACATGAACAGATACATGCACACGAATATTTATTGCAGCACTGTCCACAATAGCAAAACAATGAAATCAATCTAGATGCCCATCATCAGATGAGAAGATGAATAAACTATGGCACATATACTCAATGGAAGACTATGCAATGATAAAGAACAATGATGATTTTAGGAAGCATCTCATAACCTGGTTTCAATGAGTAGACATTATGCTGAATGGACTTATGTACAGAAGAAAAGACTCTTTGATGGCTACAAGGGTGGGGAGGGATGGAGAGGGATGTTCATAGATTAGATAGTTGATAGGAATTTGTTTATGTAAAGGGAGTGCCAGCACGCAGTAGAGGGCAGATCAGCATAACTGGACTACACCATAAACTGAAAGGTTTTCTAAACTCAATCCAACATTTCAAGGGATAAAGTACCAGAAACAAGGGTCTGGAGACCATGTCTTCTGGGGATATCCAGGTCAATTGCCATAACTAGTCTTTTACTAAGAGAGTCTTCTACACACCATATTGGCGAGTAGCGTCTAAGGTCTTAAAAGCTAGCGAACTGCCATCTGAGGAACACCAATTGGCTCCAACTGACCTGGAACAGAAGATGACGGAGAACATCAAAGACACGAGGAAAAATGAACCCAGGAGTCAGAAGGACCCATATGAATGGGAGACTACATCAGCATGAGGCCAGAAGAACCAGATGGTATCTGGCCACCACCAAAGGCAGCCATGATGGGGGACTCAATATAGAGCTCCTGATGTAGTACACAAAAAAGAGGTGTGCAGTTCAAGAACTCTTCTGAAAGACCAGAATTGATCCTTCAGCCTGGAGGATCCCCTGGGAACATGGCCCCTAGACTTGTTGCTGGCCCAGACCTGAAACCACTACTGAAATCAAGTCTTCAAACAAGAATGGCCTGGACTTGGGGACACAGTGTGAGCATGTGGTGTGTGTACTTTATGGTTTTATACATTTATAGGAGGCTGTCCTACTAATTCCTTTATAGATGGGAGAGGGGAGGGTGGAATGGAGGGAACAGGTATTTGTTAAAAGGATGCTAGAAGAGTGAAAAGGAGGAGTGTGCTGTCACAGGGTGAGGAAAGCAGAAGGAGCTAAAGATAGGCGGGCATGCAAAATTGATTTGGATTGTGTACTTTCACTTAATCATAATTCAAAAAAAAAAAAAAAACCACCCCAGATCCATCATTCCAATCAGGGTCACCCAGAAGCACATGTTCTACCCTGGCTCTCAGTTTCTCTAACTGAAGTAAACTCTAGTCTCACACAGTGGCAGCTGCCTTTTCATAATGCATCCTGGAAAGGCTTTCTGCCTTGCCTTGTCTCACTGCCTTACTTCCACCTTGACTCACAGTTGCTTCTGGGAAAACCTAAAATAGGACATAGTTACTGGCCTTACGAAGGTCACCAAACCACTCAATATTCTTATGTAATAAGACAGAATTTAACAAAGCTTCCTTCCAGTTATACAATTTCATTTTTTAATTTTTTCCACTGCTTCTTACCTGAGCTTTGAAAGAGGTATTTGAAATGTGTAATAAAACAATACTTACTACCATGGTTTTGAAGGACATCTAGGTCTATTGGCATAACAAAATGTATTAAGAAAATGTTTTGCATCCTACCTTGGTGAGTGGCGTCTGAGGTCTTAAAATCTTGTAAGCAGCCATCTAAGATGCATCACTTGGTCCCAACCAACCTGGGGTGAAGGAGAATGAAGAACCCCAAAGATACAAGGAAAATATCAGCCACAAAGACTAAAGGACCACATAAACCAGAGATTCCATCAGCCTGAGACCAGAAAAACTAGGTGGTCCCCAACTACCACCAATGACCACCCTGAAAGAGAATACAACAGAGAGTGAGTGCCTGATGGAATGGGAGAAAAGAAGGGTACAGAACTCAAATTCATTTTAAAAAGACCAGAGTTAGTGGTCTGACTGAGACTACAGGAACCCCCAAAGACCTAGCCCCTGGGGTCTGTCAACCCAGAACTAAAACCATTTCCAAAGCTAAGTCTTCAGACAAAGAAATGACTGGACTATAAGACATAAAATGGTATGCACAAAGAGTGCGCTTCTTGGTTCAAGCAGATACACGAGACTAAATGGACAACTTCTGTCCAAAGGCAGGATGAGAAGGCAGAAAGGTTGAATGGACATGGGAAATCGGAGATGGAAAGGGAAAGTGTACTGTCACATTACAAGCATTGCAATTAGGGTCACGCAACAATGTGTGTGGAAACCCTGGTGGTGTAGTGGTTAAGGGCTGCATTTGCTAACCAAAAGGTCAGCAGTTCAGATCTGTCAGGCCCTCCTAGGAAACTCTGTGGGGCACTTCTACTCTGTCCATAGGGTTGCTATGAGTCAGAACTAATTCAATAGCAATTGGTTTGGTTTTTTGGTTTAACAATGTGTGTATAAATTTTTATATGAGAAATTAACTTGAGCTGTAAAGTTTCACCTAAAACATAATAAATAAATACTTACTTGCAATGATGACCAAACTAGGAACCAGAGGAGCTTCTCCAATTAGACAATAGCCAAAAACCAAACATGCTGCCATCAAGTCAAGTCCAACTCACAGTGACCCTACAAAAAAAAACCAAACCCACTGCCGTCAAGAAATTTCTGACTCATAGTGACCCTGTAGGACAGAGTAGAACTACCTCTCTACAGGAGAGGGGAAAACTACCTCCATAGAGTTTTCAGGAAGCACCTGGTAGATTTGAACTACCAACCTTTTGCTTAGCAGCTGTAGCACTTAACCACTATGCCACCAGGGTTTCCACTTAGACAATGAAGATACACAAATGTGATAGTAATAGCAAGCCATATATGACTCCTTTGTCTCATGAAGTCCCAGTTTTAAGATTCTCTATTGTTTGATAATAAAATTAAACCTTAACAGACACAATTCATTATTCCAGATTGATGTTGTTAGGCACCATAGAGTCAGATCAGACTTACAATGACCCTGTGTACAAAAGAACAAAACACTGCCCAATGCTACTTCATCCACACAGTCATCGCTATATTTGAGCCTATTGTTACAGCCACTGTGTTAGTCCATCTCCATGAGGATCTTCCTCTTTTTCACTGAGTCTTTCTGCCTTACCAAAAATCATGTCATTTTTCAGGACTTTTCCTTCCTGATAACTTGTTGCAAGTACCTGAGACAGCCTTTCCATCTTGCTTCAAAGGAGCGCCCTGGCTATAACTTTCCCAAGATAGACTGCTCATTCTTCTGGCACTATTCTTAGCTAACATCATAATTTAAAAACATTAATTATTCTTCAGTCTTCCTTATTCATTGTCCAGCTTTCACATGCATATGAGGTCACTGAAAACACTGTGGCTTGAGTCAGGCTCACCTTAGTCTGCAAAGTGACATCTTTGCTTTTCAAAACTTAAAAGGGGTCTTTTAAAGTGTAATTGCCTAGTAGAATATTTTTGTTTGATTTCTTTTTATTGTCATTATCATTATCATTATTTATTTATTTATTTATGACTGAGTGAAAATATACATTCCCATGTAAATTTACATGCCCACCTATATGCAGCTTCCACTGCTCTCCCTGCCCAGTGACAGCACACTATTCCTCTCGGCTCCATACATGTCTCATCCTCCCTACAGCCTCCTTTCCCCTCCTTTCCACCCCTTTCCACCCACTCCCCTTCCTCCAGCCAGAGGTCAGCAGGATGATATCCTATAGATGCATAGAACCATATAGTGCATACAATGTATGGTAAATCTATGTCGCCAAGTCCAACACATTCCTGTCTGGACAGTGGACCTTCATTATGATTTATGGGCAAGGGCAGCATCAGGGCCAGGAGCCATGCTCCCAGGGGAACCCCAAAGCCACTGGACTATCAATTGTGGTCTTTTAGTGGAGATCTCAGGATGCACCACTTTTTGTTCTTGTGTTGCCAGTGAGACTTATCTTAGTGAGCTCCATCGCAGCTATTACTGGTGGTGGCCAGGCACCATCCAGTTCTTCCCGTCCCAAGTCGATGTAGGCACCCACTCATGTGGGTCTTTCTATCTTCTGGGTTGTCTTTACCCCATGTCGTTTTGATTCTCGGTGAGCATCCGTTCCTGCTGAGTTCGGACCATTTGCTGTGCCCTTGGATGGCAGCTTGGCAACTTTTAAGACCCCAGATGCCACTCACCAATGTGGGGTGCAGAGAGCCCTCTTAGCAAAATGCCAGTTGTGTCAATTGGCCTCAATTTCGGCTAAGAGCATGGTCCCCTGCCCCCTGCCCCAGCTACTCTGTCCTTGCAATATTGGGTTTGATGGAAGGAGTACTCAAGTTATGTTGAAGTTCATTTAATATTGTTCTTGTTTCTAATGTGTGCTATCACCAATTTCACTCAACCAAATTTCTACCAACTATCTAATCTAAACCCTCCCCTGCCTCACCCTTCCTCCCTCCCTCCCTTGCAGCCGTTGAAGAGTCTTTTCTTCTATGCATAAGTCTGTTTTTGAGTTTGTATCGTAGGGGTCTTGTACAATATCTGTCCTTTTGTCGCTAACTACTTTCACTCAACATAATGTCTTCCAGTTGAAACCAGTTTATGAGATGTTTCCTGGAATCATCATTCTTCTTTATCATTGCATAGTGCTCCATTGACTACATATACCATAGTTTACCTATCCATTCCTTTGTTGCTGGGCATCTGGGTTGATTCCATCTTTTGCTGTCGTTGACTGTGTTGCGATAAACATTCTTGTGGATGTGTCCATTGGTGTGAATGGCCTTGATTCTGTAGAATATATTTCAAGTAGTGGAATTACTGGGTCAAATGGTATATCTATATCCATTTTCTTAAGGAAGCACCAGATTGCTTTCCAAAGAGGCTGGACCATTTTCAACCCCACCAACAGTGTAGGAGAGTTCCTTTTTCTCCAGAGCCTCTCCAGCATTTGTTGTTTTGTGATTTTTGGATCATGGCCAACCTTTTTTGGGTGTTTGTTTGATTTCTTGATTGTTGTGTCCATGGGCCTTACTTGTGGATCCAAATAAAATTAAATCTTTGACAACTTAATCTTTTCTCCTTATCGTGATTTTACTTCTTGGTCCAGTTGTATTTTTTTGTTTTATGTTGAGGTAAAATCCATACTGAAGACTTGATCTTCATTCACAGCCCTTGATCTTTATAAGTCTTCAAGTCCTCTTCACTTTCCCTACGTAAGGTCATGTCATCTGCATACTAAACCTACTTCTGTCAAGTCAATTCCAACTCATAATGACCCTACAGGTAAGAATAGAACTGCCCCATAGAGTTTCCAAGGAGCACCTGGCAGATTTGAACAGCTGACCTTCTGGTTAGTAGATGTAGCACTTAGCCACTACGCCATGAGGGTTTACATTTGTATACTGCAGATTATTAAAGAGAATTTCTCCAGTGCTGATGTTGTGTTCTTCATGTAGTTCAGTTTCTTGCATTATTTGCTCAGCATACAGACTGTGTAAGTATGGTGAAACGACACAACCATGACACATACCTTTCCTGACTTTAAACTACATGGTAGCCCCTCATTCTGTTTGAAAGACTGCCTCTTACTCTATGTACAGAGTCCTCATGAGCACAATTAAGTGTCCTAGAATTCCCATTCTTCACAGCATTATCCATAATTTGTTAGGATCCACAAAGTAGAATGCCTTTGCATAGTCAATAAAATACAGGTAAACATCTTCCTAGTAGTCTCTGCTTTCAGCCAAGTTCCATATGACATCAGCAATGATATCTCTCATTCCACATACGCCTCTGAATCTCGCTTACTTTCTGGCAGTTCTTTGTTGATGTACTACTACAGCTGTTTCCGGACAGACCACAAAAATCTCTTAAAAGCTGACATGCCAGCCAACAGCACAAATATATACCCTATATGACTGATCATATTTAGACAAGGTGTAGATATTACATTCTCATCTTTTTTTTTTTTTAATATGACTGAGTGAAAATGTACATTCCCATATAAATTTACATGCCCACCTATATGCAGCTTCCACTGCTCTCCCTGCCCGGTGACAGCACACTATTCCTCTCTGCTCCATACATGTCTCATCCTCCCAATAGTCTCCTTTCCCCTTTTCAATTAATGTCATCCTTGCAATATGCCTGTGCGATAGGGAGGGCAAAGGTGAGCAATCCCAATTTACGGATAAGAAAACTGAAGCTTAAAGCTAAAAAGTCACCAGCCAGGAACTCAAACCTTTTTTGTCCGTGCTCTGTACATTATCTGCCACATTCTACTTCTACCTGTTATCCAAGAGTTATATTATGTACTTACCATTACTTACACTTTTATCATGGCCGTCAAGTTGATTCCATCTCATAGCAACCCTACAGGACAGAGTAGAACTACGCTATAGGGTTTCCAAGGAGTGCCTGGCAGATTCAAACTGTTGACTTTTGGTAAGCAGCTGTAGCTCTTAACTACTGCACCACCAGGGTTTTCCTATTATATACCAGTAGTATCCAGAGATGTTTTTACATACTAGACATACCTATGTTCTCTTTGGTGTATTTTTTCATCAAGATTTCTGTTCTCTGCACTGTGGGGTTAAGAAGAACATTTAAAATGCACTTTGTAGGAAAAGCCACTTCCCACTTCGAAAGGCAAGCAGGAAATAGATGTCTCATTGTAGATTCCATTGGCACTTCCTGTGTAATTAAACTTCTTCTCATCCACAGTACTTCATAGCATTATTATTTAAGGATACTGTGCCTAATACTGGACTACATCCAAAATGAAAACCCACTGCCATTGAGTTGATTCTGACTTACAGTGACTCTATAGGACAGAGCAGAACTTCCCCATATGGTTTCTAAGGCTGTAAATCTTTATAGGAGCAGACTCACATCTTTCTACCTCAGAGTGGCTGGTAGGTTTGAACCACCGACTTTTGGGCTAGCAGCTGAGTGCTTCTGCAGTGTTCTTTGTTGGACTACATACTCAGAGCTTAAAGTAACAAATGAGGAAATTAAAGACATGCAAGAAAAAATCCAATTTACCTCCTCAGCCTCTCATAATTACTAAGGTATTTCTGAAATGTTTAGTTCCACTTTAGCTCAACTGTTTGAACCCTGCTAAAATAAAGATAGCCTTAACACATGTCACATTGGAAACTTCCCAGTCATTTTTGCTGTGAATGATTGTAGGTTCTGTTCTGAAAACAGATTTGATGGAGGAAAGGAAAACATCCAGAAACTGATTACCTGGAACAATGGGACAATGATGGAGACAGAAGCAACATGGAAGAGTATCACAGCAAATCTGACTTCACTATCTACCTAAGTCTTCAAAACAGAATCAGAGAAAAAAATGTACAGGCCATGTTGTCATGGGCAAGTCATTTATTCTCTCTGAATCAAAGTTTATACATGAGGGGTTAGGGCTACATAATTTCCTAGTCCTTTTCAATTGTAAGACCAGAAATCAGTTGCCACTGGGTCAGTTCCAACACATGGCAACTCCATGTATTTCAGTGTAGAACTGTGCTCCATAGGGTGTTCTTTCTTTTTAATTATGCTTCAGGGTTCCAGGGTTGATGTTTGTATCTGTTTGACTTAGTTTTTCAGGTCTTTGCTGCATAGGGATGGCATGGTGCTTCTGTCTGTAGTGCCATTTTGGCTTCACCTCTCCACAGAGTTTTCAATGGCTGTGATCTTTCAGAAGTAGACAGCCAGGCCTTTCTTCCAAAGCACCTCTGGATGAACTTGAACTGCCATCCTTTTGATTAGCAGCTGAGTGCTTAACCATCTACGTTAACTTCAGTCCTATTTTTTTAATTTCATTTATTATATACCCCCATGAAGATGATAAGAGGTAAATGATAAAATCCAATAGCTTTGTTTTCCTGAATATCAACTATCCTTATCCATTACTGTCGAGTCATTCCTGACTCATAATGACCCTATATTACAGAGTAGAACTGACCTACAGAGTTTTGAAGGAATGGTTGATAGATTCAAGCTGCCAACCTTTTTGTTAGCAGCTGAGCTTTAACCACTGTACCATCAGGCCTTCAAATATTAGCTAGAAAAAGAATGCTAATGAGATTTTTCTGCTTGAGCATGTAATACCCAAAAGAGTCTTCAAAATGGGAAATGAAGAAAGGCAAACTAGAGAGCTTGCTAGTATTCCTGAGTAGTCTTTGTACATGTTTATAATGGATGTTCAACAACTTTGCGAAGTACACAAAACCAAAGGGTTTATCCAGTTAAGTGCCTGGTTTCTCATGCAACTCTCATCTGGAGGAAGCAGGAGGGCTGTATGAGCTACCTAACTAGAAAGAAACAAGCTGTTGCTCTCCTAGCTCTCTGCCTTGACTGGCTGCTTTCCATTTTTCACTATGCCAGCTGCTATAATCAGTGCTGTGATTGGTGCTTCCTCAGACAAAAAGCCTGAAACAAGGATTAAAGCAGAGCATCGAACTGATTATTTCCAGTTCTACCCGTTCTGAGAATTTTTATTTCAGATGAGAATCACCTGAGGATTTGTTGTTTTTTTTTTAATTTTTTTATTTTTATTTAACATAACTGAGTGAAAATGTACATTCACGTATAAATTTACATGCCCCCCCATATGCAGCTTCCACTGCTCTCCCTGTCCGGTGACTGCACACTATTCCTCTCTGCTCCATACCTGTCTCATCCTCCCAACAGTCTCCTTTCCCCTCCTCTCCGTCCACTCCCCTTCCTCCAGCCAGAGGTCAGCAAGATGATATCCTATAGATGTATAGAACCATAAAGTGCTTCCAATATATGGTTACTCTGCATTGCCAAGTCCATTCCATTCCTGTCCAAAGAGTGGACCTTTGTTATAATTTATGGGAACGGGCAGCATCAGGGCCGGGGGCCATGCTCTCAGAGGAACCCCAAAACCGCTGGACCATCAATTGAGGTCTTTTAGTGGAGATCTCATGATGCACCTCTTTTTATTCTTGTGTTGCCAGTGAGGCTCCTCTCTGTGAGCTCCGTCATGGCTATCACTGGTGGTGTCCGGGCACCATCCAGTTCTTCCGGTCCCAGGTCGATGTAGGCAACCACTCTTGTGGGTCTCTCTGTCTTCTCGGTTGTCTTTACCGCATGCCATTTTAGCCCTCGGTGAGCATCCGTTCCTGCTGAGTTGGGACCATTTGCTGTGTCCTCGGATGGCAGCTTAGCAGCTTTTAAGACCCCAGACGCCACTCACCAATGTGGGGTGCAGAGAGCTCTCTTAGCAAAACGCTAGTTGTGCCAATTGGCCTGGAATTCGCCTAAGAGCATGGTCCCCCGTCCCCCGCCCCAGCTACTCTATCCTTGCACTATTGAGTTAAGATGGAAGGAGTACTCAAGTTATGCTGAAGTCCACTTAATGTTGTTCTTGTTCCTAATGTGTGCTGTCACCGCTTTCTCCCAACTAGATTTCTAGTAACTATCTAAACTAAACCCTCCCCCCCTCGCCCTCCCTCCCTCCCTCCCCTCCCTTGCAGCTGTCAAAGAGTCTTTTCTTCTATACACAAGTCTGTTTTTGAGATCTTATCGTAGAGGTCTCATATAGTATTTGGCCTTTTGTCGCTGACCACTCTCACTCAACATAATGTGTTCCAGTTGAAACCAGGTTAGATGTTTCCTGGAATGATCGTTATTCTTTATCACTGCGCAGTGCTAGACTGAGTATATGTACCACAGTTTACCTATCCATTCTTCTATTGTTGGGCATCTGGGTTGATTCCACCTTTTTGCTATTGTGGACTGTGCCGCGATAAACATTCTGGTGCATGTGTCCGTTGCTGTGAAAGGCCTTGAATCTGTAGGATATATTCGAAGTAGTGGAATTACTGGGTCAAATGGTATATCAATATCCATTTTTTAAGGAAGCGCCAGATTGCCTTCCAAAGAGGCTGGACGATTTTGCAACCCCACCAACAGTGTAGGAGGGTTCCACTTTCTCCACAGCCTCTCCAGCATTTGTTGTTTTGTGTTTTCTGGATCATGGCCAATCTTGTTGGGGTCACATGGTATCTCATTGTTGTCTTGATTTGAATTTCTTTAATAACTAAAGATTGTGAACATGTCCGCATGTGTTTTTTGGCTGCCTGGATCTCCTCTTTAGTGAAGTATCTGTCCATCTCCTTTGCCCATCGCTTAATTGGATGGTTTATCTTCTTCTTATTGATATTTTGTGGTATCGTATAGATTATGGAGATCAGGCGTCGATCTGACATAGAGTTGCCAAATATTTTTTCCCACTCTGTGGGTGTTCTTTTAATTCTATTACTAAAGTCTTTGGATGAGCAAAAGTGTTTGATTCTTAATAGTTCCCATTTATCTACTTTCTCTTCTGTTGATTGAGGTTTCTTTTACAGATTTTGCAGTCTGTCCTCATTGTGTATTAAAACTTCCATTGTTGTTCCTACCTTTTCTTGGATGAGCTTTATCGTATTAGGTTTGATATTCAGGTCTTTTATCCAGTTGGAGTTGGTTTTTGTATAAGGTGTAAGATATGGATCTTGATTCAGTTTATTGCAGATGGATAACCAATTTTGCCAGCACCATTCGTTGAAGATACTGTTTTTACCCCAGTTTAATGTCTTAGGGCCTTTGTCGAATATCAACTGTTCATAGGCAGATGGTGTCATCTCTGGGGTCTCAATTCTGTTCCATTGATCGATCTGTCTGTTCTTGTACCAGTACCAGGCTGTTTTGACCACTGTGGCAGCGTAGTATGTTCTAAGGTCGGGTAATGAGAGGCCTCCCAGTGTGTTCTTCTTCTTTAGTACTACCTTACTTATCCGGGGCTTCTTCCCTTTCCAAAAAAAATTGGTGATTTGTTTCTCCATCTCATTAAAAAATGATGCAGGAACTTCTATTGGGATTGCATTATAGAAATAAAGTGCTTTGGGTAAAACAGATATTTTCACAATGTTAAGTCTTCCTATCCATGAGCAGGGTAGGTTTTTCCATTTATCTAAGTGTCTCTTAGTTTCTTGTAGTAAGGGCTTGTAGTTCTCTTTGTAAAGGTCTCTTGTTTCTCTGGTTAGATTAATTCCTAGGTACTTTATCTTCTTAGGGGCTATCACAAATGGTATAGATTTGATAATGTCCTCCTTAACAGTCTCGTTGTTGGTATAAAGGAATCCTACTGATTTACTTATGTTTATCTTGTATCCTGAGACGTTGCTGAACTCTTCTATCAGTTTCAGTAACTTACTTATAGATTCCTTGGGGTTCTCTGCATAAACAATCATATCACCTGCAAACAGGGAGATTTTAACTTCCTCTTTGCTGATGCAGATGCCCTTTATTTCTTCATCTTGACTAATTGCTCTGGCTAGAACTTCTAGCACAATGTTGAATAGGAGAGGTGATAGTGGGCATCCTTGGCTAGCTCCTGATCTCAGGGGAAAGTCTTTCAGTCTCTCTCCATTCAGGATGATGTGGGCAATTGGCTTTGTATAAATGGCCCTTATTGTGTTGAGGAATTTGCCGTCTATGCCCATTTTGCTAAGAGTTTTTAGCATGAATGGGTGTTGGACTTTATCAAATGCCTTTTCCGCATCAATGGACAAAATCAGGTTATCTTTGTGTTTTATGTTATTTATGTGGTTAATCACATTAATTGTTTTCCTGATGTTGAACCAGCCTTGCATCCCTGGTATGAATCCTACTTGGTCATGATGGATTATTTTCTTGATATGTTGTTGTATTCTGTTGGCAAGAATTTTGTTGAAGATTTTTGCATCTAAGTTCATGAGTGATATCGGTCTGTAGTTCTCTGTCTTTGTTGGATCTTTCCCGGGCTTAGGTATCAGGGTTATGCTGGCTTCATAGAATGAGTTTGGGAGTACTTCATCCCTTTCTATACTGTGAAATAGTTTCAGTAGTATTGGGGATAACTCTTCTCTAAATGCTTGGTAGAATTCTGCCGTGAAGCCATCTGAGCCCGGAATTTTTTGGGTTGTCAGTGTTTTGATGACCTTTTCAATCTCTTCCTTTGTGATGGATTTATTAAGTTGTTCTGCTTCACGTCGTGACAATTTGGGTAGGTGGTATGAGTCAAGGACTTTGTCCATTTCCCCTAGGTTTTCAAATTTGTTAGAGTACAGTCTTTCATAGTATTCTGTTATGATGTTTTTGATTTCTGTTGCATCTGTGGTGACAACTCCCTTCTCATTTCTAATTTGGGTTATTTGTTTCCTTTCCTGCCTTTCTTTACTAAGTTTAGCCAGTGGTTTATCAATTTTGTTGATCTTTTCAAAAAACCAGCTTTTGGTCTTTTCAATTTTGTCAATTGTTTTTCTATTCTCTAATTCATTTAGCTCTGCTCTAATTTTTATGATCTCCTTTCTTCCGGTGCCCGAGGGGTTCCTCTGTTGTTCTCTTTCTACTTGTTGAAGCTATAGAGTTAGTTCCTTGATTTGGTTTCTTTCTTCCTTCCCGATGTGTTCATTTATGGAGATGAACAGACCTCTGAGCACTGCTTTGGCTGTATCCCATAGGTTCTGGTAGGAAGTGTTTTCGTTCTCATTGGAATCCATGAATTTCTTTAATTGATCCCTGATTTCCTCTATAACCCATATCTTTTTGAGCAAGATGTTGTTCAGTTTCTAAGAGTTCCACTTTCTATCTCTGTTTTTTCTGCTATTGATTTCAACTTTGATGGCTTTATGATCTGAGAAGATGCTTTGCAATAATGCAATGGTATGGATTTTGTTGAGCATTGGATTATGGCCTATCACGTGGTCAATTCTGGAGAATGTTCCATGTGCACTGGAGAAGAAGGTGTAGTTGTCTGCTGATGGGTGGAAAGTTCTGTATATCTCAATGAGGTTTAATTGGTTAATTGTGTCAATGAAGTCTTCTGTATCTTTACTGAGCTTTCTTCTAGATGATCTGTCTAGTAATGAGAGTGGAGTGTTAAAGTCTCCCACTATTATTGTGGAGTCATCTAACTCTCTTTTGAGCATAGTCAGTGTTTCTTCGACATATTTAGGTGCTCTGACATTAGGTGCATAAATGTTTAATATAGTTAAGTCTTGCTTGTGTACTGAACCTTTCAGCAATAAATAGTGTCCATCTTTGTCCACGATGATGGATTTGACATTAAAGTTGATTTTGTCTGAGATTAGAATTTCCACCCCTGCTCTTCTTTGTTCATTGTTAGCTTGATATATATTCTTCCAACCTTTAATTTTCAGTTTGTTCCTGTCTTTAGGTCTCAAGTGAGTTTCTTGTAGACCACATATGGATGGGTCGTGTCTTTTGATCCAAGATGACACTCAGTGTCTCTTTACTGGAGCATTCAGTCCATTCAGGTTGAATGTAATTATTGATAGGTATGTGTACTGCTGCCATTGTGATATGTTTATTTTTATGTTGATGTTTTCTCTGTTGTTCTTATTAGTCTGTTCTGAGACACTCTTTTTTGTGAGTTGATTTTTCACCTTTTTCAGAGCTGGTTTTATAGTTGTTGACACTCGTATGTTAGATTTCTTGAACTGGTATGATACATCTTTGTTGTGCTTTTCAGCTGCCCCTATGAACCCCCTTAATAAACTATTTATAAACCCAATTTTAATTACTACCAGTCTGGTCATCTTCCTCTCCATCTGGAAGGACTTTAACGACTGTAGTACATCCCTCTTTTATTATAATGACACCATAGTTTTCATGATGATCACTGGATTGCTTCTTTCCAAATCAAAGGTGTGATTTACTTTGGAGCCTTCCCTAAATGAGTATTGAGTAGTGTGGTTCTAAAATATAAAGTTAGTGGTTTCGTTCTTCTAAGCCAAAGCCAAGAACTTCTTTCAGTATTTCTTGTAGTTTAGGTTTGGTTTTTACAAAGTCTATGAGTTTCTGTTTATCTGGAAATGTCTTAATTTCCTTTTTGTGTTTGAAAGACAGTTTTGCAGGATATATAATTCTTGGTTGGAAGTTCTTCTCCTTCAAGACTTTGAATGTGTCGTGCCACTGTCTCCATGCCAGCATGGTTTCTGCTGAGGAATCTTATGAGAGCCTACACGGTTTCACTCTGAATGTTAGCTTGCCTTGAGTCTTGCTGCCTTTAAGAGTTGCTGCTTATGTTTCATTTTGTTAAGCTTGATTATAATATGTCTTGGAGTCTTTCTTTTGAGATCTGTATTGGGTGGCGTACGATATGCATCTGAGATGTCTATATTCTCTTCCTTCATGATTTCTGGGAAGTTTTCTTTCAGCAGCTCAGCAACAATACTCTCTGTGTTCTCAGATGTCTCACCCTGTTCAGGGAGTCCAATTAATCGAAGGTTGTTCCTCTTAATAGAGTCCCACATGCTTCTTAATGTTTCTTCATTTTTCTTGTTTCTTTTTTCTCATTTCTTCTCATAGACACTGGCATCAGTAGCTCTGTCTTACAAGTCAGAAATTCTTCTTTCCATTTGTTCCATTCTGTTTTCTTGGGTTTGCATGGAAGCTTCTATGCCTTTGATTTTCTTCTGGATCTGTTGGATTTCAGAGTACTGGTGTTCCATCAGATCGAACAACTTGCTTAATTTTTCATTTTGTTCTGCTGCATTTTGTATAAGGTCTTGAAGGGCCCTGTATATAATCAATTTGTATTCACTTCCTGATGCTTTCATAAAAGTTTCTTCATCTGGAAAAATCCTTGGTTTGTTTGTTTGGGAGCCTTCTGAAGCCATGAGTGATTGCTTGTATGCCACAATTGTCTGTTGCTTTTTGGGTCCCATGTGAATATATAGAGGCTGGAAGAGGTACTGTGAGGATGGATTGCAAATGTTTCTCTAGGCTGTCTTCAAATGTAAAGCAAAAGGTATCTGACCAGTTCACAAGTCAGTTAGGTTTTCAGGTGTAGAGGTCCCTCTTCCCATCTGACAAAGTAAGCGCCACTGTATCCAACCCCAGATGATAACAAACTAGTTCTGAATACAGCACTGCTAGTGCCTTGGTGGCCTATGCTGAGAGGGTCTAGCCTTATCCAACACTGCGTGGAGTACTGGTTTTGTGATAGAAAAGCGCTCTCCTGTGGGCAGGCTCTGGCTCCCAAGCTAAGAATTAGGTCCAGCTGCAGCCACCGTACCCAAGATGGCGTCCTCCACACAGGCAGCAGACGGGGGGCTAAAGGTGCCCAGAGGCAGCGATTCCTCTGCTTCTGTTACAGGGCCCCCAGTGTAGGCAGCACTATGCAAAATCACTACTTTTCTGACAGAGAAGCACTGTCCCGTTTGCAGGCGCTGGCTCCCAGGCTAAGAATTAGGTCCCGCTGAAATCTCAGTACCAACATGGCGTCCCGCACCCTGACTGCGGAGCTTCGCACAAACCCCTCTGAGGCAGCTACAAAACGAAAGGCTCATAATGGCTAGATTAACAGAGTCCCGAGCCTGGCCCTCAGAATATGGGAGTTTCGCCTGCCTATCCCCCCAGCAGCGCGTCTGAGTCCAGCCGCCAGGCAAGGCCCAGCTCCGCCCGCCAGCCGAGACCGAGGAAAAAAAAAATCAAAAAGGTGTGTTTACCTTCCATCCGTGAGAGCCGGGTCTAGCCAGGAGCGGGAGTCAGCGAAAGAGAGGAGATTTTTCGCTTAGTGGTATAAAGTCCCAATTAACAGCTCTGTGCGGTGTCCTGAGGCTGATTACTTGCTCAGAAGGCTCCTTTTGATTGTCAATTCAGGTCTTGGTTTCAAGAGGGATAGAAGGAGATGTGGGCTTAGTCGGCCATCTTGACTCCGCCACCTGAGGATTTGTTAAAATGTAGATTCTGATTCAGTACATCTGGGGTGGAAATGCAAATCCTCAGCAGGAGGTCAAATCAAAAATAACCATTTGGAAGCCCTGAATTCAAATGCTAGCAGTTTATGTGGAAGGCACAGAGAATGTTGGTAGGGGAGTAGGGATATTATATAAATAAGAGAAGGTAGCCAGTAAAAGGCTTATTATCAAGTCAGCCACTACAGTGGATGACTGGAGCTTAATCCTGTAGAAAACATATGCCTCATATTTATCCCACCTATGGGACAAGGAAACCAGTGTGTTTATACCTCAACTCTCATCAGTCATTGCCTATAGGCTATCTCTGTGGTGTGATAATTTCCTCAGAACTTGTGGGTGGGCAGGGGAAATAAACCCCGATAACCAGAAAAGTACAGCCCTCAGCCAAAAAATGCAGGTGCTGGAAGTTAGAAGTTAGACTAGTCTTCACTGAAGGTCAAGATGAAAGGATGTGATTAGGACACCAGTGACATCATGACACAATTACCTCAGTGAATTCTCACATCTCTGTGATGTAGTGTTATTATTTATCCCTATCATACAGATGAGAAAACTGAGGTTCAGAAACTGTAAGTACTTTATAATAAGCAAAATTGAGACTTGAACTTGGGTCTCTGTGACGAAAAAAGACCATGATGTTAAGCACTAAACTTTTGCATGGGAGAGGATGAATGTGTCATCTGTGGCAAGATTCCTCCCAAATGCCTTTCCTTTATGAAGCTTTCCCTGATTCTGTCATCGTTGTCTCTGTGTGTTTCTGTGGACCTTTCTTTATAGCTCTACAAGACTGATGATCACATCTCATGATAACTTACCGGTTACAATTACCCTTCTTACTAAATATGAGTTTCTTGGGGAGTAAAAATAGTGTTCTCTTTAGTTTTGTATTTCTTTGTTAGCAAAGGATAGACACATAGCAGATCTTCAATTAATGCCCATAAAATACCAGTGCCTGAATTTGGGGTGGAGGTTCAAACTGGCAGCAATTCCCCCATCAAGGTGACCAATATGGATAGAATGCCTATTATGTGCTAAGCAAGAAACATAGAAATGAAAAAAAAGAGAAAAAAAATGCTACTGGAAGGCACTTACATGTGTAAAGCTTGTTTATCTCTTTCCCCAATATTTCTCCCCAGTCAACTGAGGTTTGATTAAATTTTTGTAAGTCTTACGGATGTTGAGAGAAAGCAGTCTCTCTTTTTTAATCTCATTTTGCTCATGTGTGATAAACACCAAGAAACATGAGAATGATGAAATCTGTTTAATTTGTTTTATACAAGTTGAGACTGTGTATGAATGCCTAGTTCTAAAACTCTGCATTTTGTGGTGCTGTTTATTTCCAGTGTCAAGACTAACCTATTTCAAATAGACCCGAAATCTTATTTACAGTCTGATATGCCTCATCGGGCACAGGCCAAGTGGACAGCAATTTTCTATGTATTTCCACTGCACAGCAAGAAGCAGTTAATTTCCAGGCGCATATTGCTTTAATTTTGGTTACTCCAATCATTTTTCAGTACAGTGCCAGGGTCCTCCCTGCCAGGGGCTATAATTTTATAAGAGTAGAACTCTTGAAAGTGTGTGGGAGAGATTAGTAGGCGTGCCTGAAACACTTTCTTTCTCACTTCGTACTGTGCAAAGCCTCAAACAGAAGGCTTAGGTGGTAGTTTCATTTCAAGTCATTGATCAATTCTGGATGACCTCTAGGGAAAAACTCAGATTTTCCTTGGAGTTTAGTTACTGAAATTGTGAAGGGGTCTCCTGTGCCCAGGAAGACGTATTGAGAATGCATGGAGCTACTATTGTCTTATGCTTCCTCTTTCTTTGAAAGAGTATTGGTTCTCAATTTGAACTGGGTTTAAAAATGAAAAGCTAAGTATATTCCATGCCAGGCAGAACCTCTAATGCAGACCATTGAGAAGCAGGGAGCCAGTCAGTGACAGTCCTGGGAAAATAAAAAACCCAAAAGTCACGTACACAGGACAAAGTGCCCACTACTGACACAACACTCTAAGGCGGACTCCATAACTGGTTGCATAGACAGCGGAAAAGGTCAGTGTGTAGTGACACCTGCTGAAATTCTAAGTGGTATGTAAGAGTCTGTATCATATTTCTGCTCTGTGGTTTATAGTAAAGGACACATCCCAAATACAGAATGTCCCAGAATCCACGGTACCAAGTGAGAAAAACATATCTCATTTGTCTCATTCTTTTTGATAGAAAGGTTGCTGGGGAGAATGGGAGAAGGGACTGCAAAGAAAATGTCACAAGTGCTCATTCAAGAAATATGTGGTGCCTACTATATGATAATCATTTTGTTTTGTTCGTTTTGAAAACTCACAATCAAACTCATGAGTGGGTCATGAAATCACTTTTATGGGTAGCAACTGGATTTTTTTAAATGAAATAGAATAGAATGAAAGAGAATAAAAGCAGATTGCATCTCATGTAACAAGGCTATTTCATGAAATTTCTTTCAGTCATAGGAGTATGTGTATATATATATATATATATACACATGAAAGTGTGTGTTTACTCATGTAGAGGTGAATTCTGAATAAAACAAATTGTGGGGGGGGCAGAGTCAAGATGGCGGACTAAGCCCACGTCTCCTTCTATCCCTCTGGAAACCAAGACCTGAATTGACAATCAAACAGAGCATTCTGGTCACCTAATCAGCCTCAGGACACAGCACAGAGCTGTTAATTGAGACTTCACACCACTCAGTGAAAAACCTCCTCTCTTTCGCTGACTCCCGCTCCTGGCTAGCCCCGGCTCTCACGGACGGAAGGTAAACACACCTTTTTGACTTTTTCTCTGTCTTGGCCACGGGCGGATACGGGTATTGCCTGGCGGCTGGACTCAGACAAGCTGCTAGGGGGACAGGCAGGCGAAATTCCCATATTCTGAGAGCCAGGCTCGGGACTCTGTTAATCTAGCCACTATGAGCCTTTCGTTTTGTAGCTGTCTCAGGGGGGTTTGTGTAGAGCTTCGCGGTCAGTGTGCAGCATGCCATGTTGGTAGCGAGAATTTAGCAGGACCTCGTTCTTAGCCTGGGAGCCAGTGCCTGCAAACGGGGCAGTGCTTGTCCGACAGAAAAGTAGTGATTTTGCACAGTGCTGCCTATCTTGGGGGCTCTGCAACAGAAGCAGAGGAATCACTACCTCTCGGCACCTTTAGCCCCTCTGTCTGCTGCCTGTGTGGAGAACGCCATCTTGGATACGGTGGCCACAGCTGGACCTAATTCTTGGCTTGGGAACCAGAGCCTGCCAACAGGACAGCGCTTTTCTATCACAAAACCAGTACTCGACCACAGTGTTTGCTAAGGCTAGGCCCTGTCAGCAGAGGCCAACAGGGCAGTAGCATTGCTGTATTCAGAACTAGTTTGTTATCATCTGGGGTTGGATATAGTGGCACTTACTTTGTCAGATGAGAAGAGGGACCTCTACACCTGAAAACCTAACTGACTTGTGAACTGGTCAGATATCTTTTGCTTTACATTTGAAGACAGCCTAGAGAAACATTTGCAGTCCATCCTCACAGTACCTCTTCCAGCCTCTATATACTCACGTGGGACCCAAAAAGGAACAGACAATTGTGACATACAAGCAATCACTCATGGCTTCAGAAGGCTCCCAAACAAAGCAACCAAGAAGTTTTCCAGATGAAGAAACTTTTATGAAAGCATCCGAAAGTGCATACAAATTGATTATATACAGAGCCCTTCTAGACCTTATACAAAATGCAGCAGAACAAAATAAAAAATTAAGCAAGTTGTTCGATCTGATGGAACACCGGTATTCTGAAATCCAGCAGATCAAGAAGAAAATCAAAGACATAGAAACTTCCATGCAAAGCCAAGAAGACAGAATGGAACAAATGGAAAAAAGAATTTCTGTCTTGTAAGACACAGCTACTGATGCCAGCGTCTACGAGCAGAAATGAGAAAAAAGAAACAAGAAAAATGAAGAAACATTAAGAAGCATGTGGGACTCTATTAAGAGGAACAACCTTCGATTAATTGGAGTCCCTGAACAGCGTGAGACATCTGAGAACACAGAGAGTATTGTTGCTGAGCTGCTGAAAGAAAACTTCCCTGAAATCATGAAGGAAGAGAATGTAGACATCTCAGATGCATATCGTACACAACCCAATATAGATCTCAAAAGAAAGACTCCAAGACATATTATAATCAAGCTTAACAAAATGAAACATAAGCAGCAACTCTTAAAGGCAGCAAGACTCAAGGCAAAGCTAACATTTAGAGGGATACCCTGTAGGCTGTCATCAGATTTCTCAGCAGAAACCATGTTGGCACGGAGAAAGTGGCACGACACATTCAAAGTCTTGAAGGAGAAGAACATCCAGCCAAGAATTATATATCCTGCAAAACTATCTTTCAAATACAAAGATGAAATTAAGACATTCCCAGATAAACAGAAAGTCAGAGACTTTGTAAAAACCAAACCTAAACTACAAGAAATACTGAAAGAAGTTCTTGGCTTTGGCTTAGAAGAACAAAACCACTAACTTTATAGTTTAGAACGACACACTACTCAATACTCTACTCATTTAGGGAAGGCTCCAAAGTGAATCACAGCTTTGATATGGAAAGAAGCAATCCAGTGATTATCATGAAAACTAGGTGTCTTCATAATAAAAAGAGGGATGTACTACAGTTGTTACAGTCCTTCCGGATGGAGCAGAAGATGACAAGACTGGTAGCAATTAAAATTGGGTTTATAAATAGTTTATTAAGGGGATTCATAGGGGTAGCTGTAAAGCACAACAAAGATGTATCATACCATTTCAAGAAATCTAACACACGAGTCTCGATAACTATAAAACCAGCTCTGAAAAAGGTGAAAAATCAACTCACAAAAAAGAGTGTCTCAGAACAGACTAATAAGAACAACAGAGAAAACATCAACATAAAAATAAACATATCACAATGGCAGCAGTACACATACCTATCAATAAGTACATTGAATGTGAATGGACTGAATGCTCCAGTAAGAGACACCGAGTGTCATCTTGGATCAAAAGACACGACCCATCCATATGTGGTCTACAAGAAACTCACTTGAGACCTAAAGACAGGAAAAAACTGAAAATTAAAGGATGGAAGAATATATATCAAGCTAACAATGAACAAAGAAGAGCAGGGGTGGCAATTCTAATCTCAGACAAAATCAATTTTAATGTCAAATCCACCATCGTGGACAAAGATGGACACTACTTATTGCTAAAAGTTCAGTACACAAGGAAGAATTAACTATATTAAATATTTATGCACTTAATGTCTGAGCACCTAAATATGTTGAAGAAACACTGACTGCACTCAAAGGAGAGTTAGATGACTCCACAATAATAGTGGGAGACTTTAACACTCCACTGTCATTACTAGACAGATCATCTAGAAAAAAGCTCAGTAAAGATACAGAAGACTTCATTGACACAATTAACCAACTAAACCTCATTGAGATATACAGAACTTTCCACCCCTCAGCAGACAACTACACCTTCTTCTCCAGTGCACATGGAACATTCTCCAGAATTAACCACGGGATAGGCTATAATGCAATGCTCAACAAAATCCATACCATTGAATTACTGCAAAGCATCTTCTCAGATCATAAAGCCATCAAAGTTGAAATCAATAGCAGAAAAAACAGAGATAGATAGTGGAACTCTTGGAAACTGAACAACGTCTTGCTCAAAAAAACATGGGTTATAGAGGAAATCAGGGATGAATTAAAGAAATTCATGCATTCCAATGAGAACAAAAACACTTCCTACCAGAACCTATGGGATACAGCCAAAGCAGTGCTCAGAGGTCTGTTTATCTCCATAAATGCACACATCGGGAAGGAAGAAAGAAACCAAATCAAGGAACTAACTCTATAGCTTCAACAAGTAGAAAGAGAACAACAGAGGAACCCCTCGGGCACTGGAAGAAATGAGATCATAAAGATTAGAGCAGAGCTAAATGAATTAGAGAATAGGAAAACAATTGACAAAATTGAAAAGACCAAAAGCTGGTTTTTTGAAAAGATCAACAAAATTGATAGACCACTGGCTAAACTTACTAAAGAAAAGCAGGAAAGGAAACAAATAACCCAAATTAGAAATGAGAGGGGAGTTGTCAGGACAGATGCAACAGAAATCAAAAATATCATAATGGAATACTATGAAACTGTAACAAATTTGAAAACCTAGGGTTAATGGACAAATTGCTTGACTCATAACACCTACTCAAATTATCACAACGTGAAGCAGAACAACTTAATAAACCCATCACAAAGGAAGAGATTGAAAATGTCATCAAAACACTGCCAACCAAAAAAAGTCCTAGCGCAGATGGCTTCACGACAGAATTCTACCAAGCATTTAGAGAAGAGTTATCCCCAATACTACTGAGACTATTTCACAGTATAGAAAGGGATGGAGTACTCCCAAACTCATTCTATGAAGCCAGCATAACCCTGATACCTAAGCCAGGGAAAGATCCAACAAAGACAGAGAACTACAGACCGATATCACTCATGAACCTAGATGCAAAAATCTTCAACAAAATTCTGGCCAACAGAATACAACAACATATCAAGAAAATAATCCATCATGATCAAGTGGGATTCATACCAGGGATGCAAGGCTGGTTCAACATCAGGAAAACAATTAATGTGATAAACCACATAAGTAACACAAAAGACAAGGATCACCTGATTTTGTCCATTGATGCCGAAAAGGCATTTAATAAAGCCCAACACCCATTCATGCTAAAAACTCTTAGCAAAATGGGCATAGACGGCAAATTCCTCAACACAATACGAGCCGTTTATACAAAGCCAATTGCCCTCGTCATCCTGAATGGAGAGAGTGAAAGACTTTCTCTTGAGATCAGGAACTAGCCAAGGATGCCCACTGTCACCTCTCCTATTCAACATTGTGCTAGAAGTTCTAGCCAGAGCAATTAGTCAAGATGAAGAAATAAAGGGCATCTGCATCAGCAAAGAGGAATGTAAAATCTCCCTGTTCGCAGATGATATGATTGTATATGTAGAGAATCCCAAGGAATCTATAAGTAAGCTACTCAAACTGATAGAAGAGTTCAGCAAAGTCTCAGGATACGAGATAAACATAAGTAAATGAGTAGGATTCCTTTATACCAACAACAAGACTGTTAAGGAGGAAATTATCAAATCAATACCATTTACAATAGGCCCTAAGAAGATAAAGTACCTAGGAATTAATCTAACCAGAGAAACAACAGACCTTTACAAAGAGAACTACAAGCCCTTACTACAAGAAACTAAGAGACACTTAGATAAATGGAAAAACCTACCCTGCTCATGGATAGGAAGACTTCACATTGTGAAGATGTCTATTTTACTGAAAGCAATCTATTTATATAATACAATCACAATACAAGTTCCAGCGTCATTTTTTAATGAGATGGAGAAACAAATCACCAATTTTGTTTGGAAAGGGAAGAATTCGTGGTCAAGCAAAGTACTACTAAAGAAGAAGAACACACTGGGAGGCCTCTCATTACCCGACCTTAGAACATACTACGCTGCCACAGTGGTCAAAACAGCCTGGTACTGGTACAAGAACAGACAGATCTATCAATGGAACAGAAACCAACGGACACCACTTTCTCCCAACTAGATTTCCAGTAACTATCTAAACTAAACTATCTAAACTAAACCCTGCCCCCCTCATCCTCCATCCCTCCCCTCCCTCGCAGCTGTCAAAGAGTCTTTTCTTCTATATACAAGTCTGTTTTTGAGATCTTATCGTAGAGGTCTCATACAGTATTCGTCCATTTGTCGCTGACTACTTTGACTCCACATAATCTCTTCCAGTTGAAACCAGGTTAGGAGATGTTTCCTGGAATCATCGTTATTCTTTATCATTGCGTAGTGCTCCATTGAGTATATATACCATAGTTTACCTATCCATTCTTCTATTGTTGGGCATCTGGGTTGATTCCATCTTTTTGCTATCGTGGACTGTGCTGCGGTGATCATTCTGGTGCATGTGTCCATTGCTGTGAAAGGCCTTGAATCTGTAGGATATATTCGAAGTAGTGGAATTACTGGGTCAAATGGTATATCGATATCCATTTTTTTAAGGAAGCGCCAGATTGCCTTCCAAAGAGGCTGGACCATTTTGCAACCCCACCAACAGTGTAGGAGGGTTCCACTTTCTCCACAGCCTCTCCAGCATTTGTTGTTTTGTGTTTTCAGGATCATGGCCAATCTTGTTGGGGTCAGATGATATCTCTTTGTTGTCTTGATTTGAATTACGTTAATAACTAAAGATCGTGAACATGTCCGCATGTGTTTTTTGGCTGCCTGGATCTCCTCTTTAGTGAAGTGTCTGTCCATCTCCTTTGCCCATCGCTTAATTGGATGGTTTATCTTCTTCTTATTGATATTTTGTAGTATCTTATAGATTATGGAGATCAGGCGTCGGTCTGACATAGAGTTGCCAAATATTTTTTCCCATTCTGTGGGTGTTCTTTTAATTCTATTAATAAAGTCTTTGGATGAGCAAAAGTATTTGATTCTTAATAGTTCCCATTTATCTATTTTCTCTTCTGTTGATTGAGGTTTCTTTGACAGATTTTGGAGTCTGTCCTCATTGTGTATTAAAACTTCCATTGTTGTTCCTACGATTTGTTGGATGAGCTTTATCGTTTTAGGTTTTATATTTAGGTCTTTTCTGGCTTGGCATCCAGTTAGAGTTGGTTTTTGTATAAGGTGTAAGATATGGATCTTGATTGAGTTTATTGCTGATGGATAACCAATTTTGCCAGCACCATTTGTTGAAGAGACTGTTTTTGCCTCAGTTTAATGTCTTACGGCCTTTGTCGAATATCAACTGTTCATAGGCAGATCGTGTCATCTCTGGGGTCTCAATTCTGTTCCATTGATCGTTCTGTCTGTTCTTGTACCAGTACCAGGCTGTTTTGACCACTGTGGCAGTGTAGTATGTTCTAAGGTCAGGTAATGAGAGGCCTCCCAGTGTGTTCTTCTTCTTTTGTAGTACCTTGCTTGACCAGGGATTCTTCCCTTTCCAAACAAAATTGGTGATTTATTTCTCCATCTCATTAAAAAATGATGCTGGAACTTGTATTGTGATTGTATTATATAAATAGATTGCTTTGGGTAAAATAGACATCTTCACAATGTGAAGTCTTCCTATCCATGAGCATGGTAGGTTTTTCCATTTATCTAAGTCTCTCTTAGTTTCTTGTAGTAAGGACCTGTAGTTCTCTTTGTAAAGGTCTGTTGTTTCTCTGGTTAGATTAATTCCTAGGTACTTTATCTTCTTAGGGCCTATCGTAAATGGTATTGATTTGATAATTTCCTCCTTAGCAGTCTCGTTGTTGGTATAAAGGAATCCTACTGATTTACTTTTGTTTATCTCGTATCCTGAGACTTTGCTGAACTCTTCTATCAGTTTGAGTAGCTTACTTATAGATTCCTTGGAATTCTCTGTGTATACAATCATATCATCTGTGAACAGGGAGATTTTAACTTCCTCTTTGCCAATGCAGATGCCCTTTATTTCTTCGTCTTCTCTAATTGCTCTGGCTAGAACTTCTAGCACAATGTTGAATAGGAGAGGTGACAGTGGGCATCCTTGGCTAGTTCCTGATCTCAAGGGAAAGTCTTTCAGTCTCTCTCCATTCAGGATGACGAGGGCAATTGGCTTTGTATAAATGGCCCGTATTGTGTTGAGGAATTTGCCGTCTATGCCCATTTTGCTAAGAGTTTTTAGCATGAATGGGTGTTGGGCTTTATTAAATGCCTTTTCGGCATCAATGGACAAAATCAGGTGATCCTTGTCTTTTGTGTTACTTATGTGGTTTATCACATTAATTGTTTTCCTGATGTTGAACCAGCCTTGCATCCCTGGTATGAATCCCACTTGATCATGATGGATTATTTTCTTGATATGTTGTTGTATTCTGTTGGCTAGAATTTTGTTGAAGATTTTTGCATCTAGGTTCATGAGTGATATCGGTCTGTAGTTCTCTGTCTTTGTTGGATCTTTCCCTGGCTTAGGTATCAGGGTTATGCTGGCTTCATAGAATGAGTTTGGGAGTATGTATTTTCTTAAATGTAGAGAATATACATAGTCAATGAGATAAAATACTGTATTTTAATTAGACAACACTTCATTTTTTTATTTATTTCATGATTTATTGTCTTTTATGCTAAGTATTCTGTGGAGCTTCTTATAGTAATTGCTTGTTAGCATCCAATTGAATTTAAAGGGAGACTTTTAGAGTTAATGTCAACCTTCCATGAGTTTTGTCATAAGTATACATACAGATGTATAAGAAGAGTTTGATCACTCATATCTTAAAAAATTTGTTCCTTAGGCGTCTAAAATTTTGAAACACTGTATCATGTTAAATTTTATGGAACTCTTCAATGTGTTTCTAAGACTATACTTCATTGGTACTTTTCCGTATAGTGGGGTTCCTTTCAATCTTCAGTGTTCCGCCCAGTTTGGAAAGTTCATGGCAGTTTTAGAAGACTATCTGTATTTAGTACTTCTTAAAAATGTGCCTAAAAGGGAGAGTTTACCACATCTTCAAACCTCTGTTCCTTTTTTTCCATATGGCAACATAAACTGTGAATAAGTGTAGTCTGTCTTGTCACTGGTGTTTGATATTGATAAGTATCTTCTTTTTTTTGAAACAATACATTTTATTTCATAAACCTGTTCGTTAAAACGTAGCCCAGGGCAAATTTATTAATCTAAGCTCTTGTACTTGGAAGCAACAAACTTTTTGAAACACTTAATCAATCTGTTAGTAAAGGAGTTCAGATACCTCCTTCTCCGTTCTTCTGTATTTAAAATGGTTGATTTAATTGCATTTGATAATTCCAAGTTTCTTGATAAATGTTGAAAAGACTCACTTTCAGGTTTAGGTTAAGGCAATGTTCCCCAAATCACATTTCATAGAATACTCATCCTACAAGTGTTAATTGGTGATGTTCAGGGGAAGAAAAACTGTGTCCATGGTCAAGTGAATTCTGGAAATGCTTGATTAGATTAAGAACGAAATTTAACAGGCTGCTTACAGTGGGTCTTCTCAAGACCTTTAATCCTGTGAGTTGTGAATCCCAAGAGAAGGGATGGAATTTGTAAGGCTCTCAAAACTGCTTTCACAATGAACAGATATTTTCTAACTACCTTGCTATAGCAGTGTTCCATGGAACACAATGTGGAAAACACTGGAGCGTCAAAGCCTCAGCAAGAGTAGCATCATTAAGAACCAGAAAATAGCTACATAGAGCTTAAAGTGCTTCTTGCTCAGAGACAGAAATTTCTGTTGTATGCGTCACTGATAATATCCTCAACTTGCAATTTTAAATATTTGACTCTATGTGGGAGGCAAGGGTTACCTAGCCATGATAAAATGAGAGAGAGAACACAGAGCAATTACAAAGCATTTTTCCATTCTGATTACTCTTTTTAAAAAATCTTCTGATGTCTGTGCATTCTCTCTGCGAGATAAGGGTTCTGAATTCTGATGAGACAGATCCCAAAGGTGATGTATTTTTAATAATATCTGCAGGTAGGAAATGCCCAGTTTAGTTCTTAAGCTTAGTTGTCCCATTACCAGAATAGCCATATAACTGGTGTGTTCAGTACAGTCCTGTTTTGCACCTGTTGCATCTGTGTAATTATTAATAACATCCCCTTAGTGAAAAAAATACCACTTTGGATGAAAAATTATATGGCCACCATCCCAATTACTCGAGTGTAGAAGATTATGTTTTCTAAAGGGGTGATTGCAATAGCTGCTGTCAACATACCATTCCACTCCCTGCAACCCCTCATTAAAAGACGGAGTCTAATTTCCCACCCCTGGAATCTGGAAGAGCTTAAGACACACTTGTAACCAATATAATGCTAGAGAAGTGATACTGCCTGACTTCCCAGCCTACGTCATAAAAAGTAATTCTGCTTCAGCCTCCTACAGTGGAGAACCCACACAGGAGCCCTCACTCACCTTGTAAGCAGTCTGAATGCCCCCTAAGGTTGCCATGCTGTGAGAAAACCCAGCCTAGTTCACATGGAGAGACCACGTGAAGAAGTCCTGAGACTTCATGAAGATACAGAGAAATGTCCGGGCAGGCCCAGATGTTCCAGGGTTAGTCGCCATCTGATTGCAACCACATGAGCGATCCCCAAGCCGGAAGTGTCCAGCAACACACTCCCTGGAATCTTAATCCACAGAAATCATGACTGATGATAAGCTGATTTTTGCTGTTTTAATCCACGAAGTTTTCAGGCAATTTCTTGCAGAACAAAAGATTGGGAATTTGGATCAGACATAATAAAGTTGTAGGGCTAGGAATCTGCTTACCTCATTTTAGATTTGAAATTAGGCAGCAGCTATTTGAATTAACCATGTAAAATCCCAGTAAGATCTTGACTCTATATATAAATGGTACATCTGAGTACCTCCTCTGCATGAATTTGTCCAAAGAATAATTTGAGCACTCAAAAATGTACCAAAAGAAAAAATTACTGCTTTTCTTACAGTTCCAATTTTACCTCTTTTTTTTTGTAATACATCTATATAGATAAGGAGTAATAAAACATGTTGCTTTAACTTACAAGTTGATAACAAAATGAATATCTGCACTCACTCACCATCCTACTACAAAAATTGAGCATACCTAGAGCCTCTGAAGCCCCCTCCAAGTTTCCTTTTGTGAATTTCCTCCTTCTCTTGCCCAGAGGTAACTACTATGTTAAAACGGAATTTTTTCATTCTCTTATTTCTGTGTATAGTTTTCTAATCCATGTACCTTTCCTGAAGCAATATTTTATTTAATTTTTTCACAATTTGAACATGGAAGCATGCATTATGTATTTTTGCCACTTGCTTCCCTGGCTTAAATGTGTGGTTCTGAGATACATCCATATCAGTGAGTGTGGCTGTAGTTCTCCCCTTCACCTTGATGTAGCTGCTTATTCCAATGAATTCAACTGATGGGAAATGAATGTTGCATGCTTAGGTCCCTCCAAAGTTGCCACAGAGTAAAATGAATGAATGAAGGACCTAAAGCAAGAAAAAAATAGAATAAAAAAATAAATAATCTGATTTAAAAACACAATCCCTGTATAAAGAAACAACAACAACAAAAAGACTTTTTTCCTTCTCAAGTTTGAACGACTTTAAGTCACAACTCTTCAGTCTGTGAGACAAGTTCAAGTAGCTTCTAGATGAGAATGCGCAGCCTGAAGTTTGCACCATCTTAACTTAGGAGCGTCATCGTGGCAGAGATTCTTAGCTAACCTACTTCTCTCTCTTGGATTCACAGCTATATTGGTACCAGGTGATGGGATTCTGCCAAGTAGAAAATGAGCAGAAGTGACATGTCTTTCTCCAAGGTCTCGTCACATAGCCCCACCGTGAAAACCCTTGCCCTATCTCACATTCAGTCATGACTCAGAGATGGCTGTATTGTAAGATGAAAGGAGCCGGGATCCCAGAGTTGCATTAGGAGGAGAGCTGCCAAGGAGAAATAAACCTTTGTCACAGCAAACTGCCTAGATTTTAGAATTAGTTGTCACAGCAGCACAGTCTTGCCCACCCTAATCATACCCATCATCAATAAATGTTAGAGAACACAAGGTCAGGAACTCAAGGCAATTACCTTGAAAGACATGGTGTACAGTTTGTTTTCACTCTTTTTTTTTTTAATTGAATTTCCAGAGAGAAGCAGCAGTTTTTGTGAAGGTGGAAAAGAATATGAGAAAAAGAAAAAATTCCATTTTTTCTTATTCTGTATGCAGAATAAGAAAGGCATATACCCTTCACTGGGCCCTTACTATTTACCTGGCAGTATTGCCACACAAAGCGTAAGCCATACTTACCACGTTGCTCATGACAACCTTATGGAGGAGAGAGAACTATTATAATCATCAGCATGCTATTTAGGATAGACCTGAGGTCAAGACACAAGAAAAATCTTAATCATGATTCTACAGTAAGTGAGTTCTAAAGTCATGACTGAAGCTTGGATCTGTTTGTCTCTAAATTTCATTCTAGGGACAATGGTGCTTAATTCTCAGGCTCCCAGTTTAGTAGAAAGTAGTTCTAGCTGGAGACAATGGTTGGAAAGATACCAGTGATTTCTGCCATCTTTCCCACATGCTTAACATTCTCACTGTGCCGCAGAGTCAGTGTGAGAAGGGAATTACCCTCGCTGTGGCTACTTGCCTGCAGATGCTTCATTGTTGTACCTGCCAGGAAAACCAATTTTACAAAAGGAAGAGTCATAGAAGTCTGGGAACAAGCTCTGCAATGTACATCAGACAGCACTTGGAATCCATACAGAGCTGCTGGCAACCCAGCATTGTGTTGCTTGTGTCTGTATTGGGTTGGAAAGTCCATTTTTCACAGATGAGGGTTTTAAAGGGACAAAAAATGAACGTTGTAGCATCATTTCTGTTTAGGTATTCCCAATTACATCTGGAACTTGATGTGTAATTGCCCCTTTAATAGGATTTGCAAATGATGTGTTTATTAGCCATTGATGAGTCTGAAAAGGTGGAGAGGTTTCAGATAAGCATCCTAAGATCCTGAAACTCATCAGTTGCATTTCTAAACATCTTAAGGATTTTTCTTCTTAGTTTAGATGCAAGCTACTTTCCTGATGTCTCCTAAATGTAGAAAATTTTTGTTTAAGAAAACTACTTTTCATGGACTAGGTGAATACAGTATTATATAGTATATGTGGAAACTAAGGACCTTTTTAGTGTAATAAAGTGAAAAGAGGAAACAGGAAAGAGGTGGGGTGAAACGGAAATGGAAAGAGAGAAGAAAACCTAGGAATGGAGGCCTCAGGGAAAAGAAAACATCTAGAATGGGAGGAAGATGTACAGGGAGAATATGATTTTTCAAGGGAACGTGATTCCCCATTTATAATTTCCATGAAGTAATATCCTGGGTGATGGGCTTAAGAACATTCTATTAAAGATGGCTTAAAGAAAGACAGCTGATCAGTGAATGTTTTTCTTACTAGAGGGAAGGATAAAGATTAATAATTCAAAACAATAGATAGTCTTAAATCATTCATGTTATACTTATCCTTGGGATACAGTTAGAGGTCACTGCTGCTTACACACACACAAACACACACATTTTGCTCTCCCTCCCAGTTCTTGCTCCCAGTACACAAATGAGTGTGCATGGAGGGATTCATCCCCACTCGCATTCCCGTATCAACACAGATAAACCACTTAAGAAGGATAGAATTAATGCAGTTGCCTCATAATCCTCAGTAAGCTATGCAGGTTTGCTTTTTGAAAAGCAGGTGAGATAATACGCCTATGGTATCAGGATGATGTTTCCTGTCAGCAGAGGGAGAAGGGGAAAAAGAGATAAAAGAGGAAGTCCCTCTAATCTGAATTACTTGGTGACTGTAAATTCACAAGTGCAGCCTGGAAGGCCTGGGCAGCTGCTGCATTGCTGCTCAGACCATGCTGATAAGCACTGCAGTTGACTGCTATCCTCTTAGGATAACTGTAGGGAGGCCACCCAGCAGTATGGGTGGAAGGAGATGGGAGGAGGGGCAGGGGCCTCACAGAAGATCTCATCTGGTAGTATGTCTTTACCACAGGGTACTGCTTCTGGCCTTATCTCCCACCTCTTCCCACTAGCCTCCTCACTGCGGTTAGGTCATGAGTGCAAGAGTTAGTACAACGAGCTGGCTGCGACAAAGGAAGCATGTACCTACCACAGAAATTGAGATGAGTTCCAAAGTTGGCCTACAGATTTGTGTCAAGTGTCTAGCATGGCATCAAGCACACAGTAGGTGCCCAACACTATGTAGTTTTCTTCTTTCCTTAACATATCAAAACCAAAATTAGTCCTTTGGGCCTCTGTTGGTACCCTTAATATTTGAAAGAATAAGAAGAAATGACTCCACTGTTTACTGAAAGGATTTTGTGATGGAGGTATTTTATCTCATCAAGTTGTTGCCTTGTATTCTTTTAGAAATAAATTGATGTTAATAGTAAAGAAAACAATGACTTACATGCAGTGAGAGCCGCCCATTGGCTAGTAACAGAACTAATTTAAATGTATTATTTCACTTTATCCTTGCAACAACCTTCAGAAGAAATGTTATTAGCTATAATTTATGACTTTCAGCTTATAAGTAGATTAACTGAGCAGATCATTGGTAAATTATCAGGAAAAACATTAAATGTATTTCCGAACCCTATCAGTACTTCCATTAATCTTGACTGAAAAGCAAATTCAAGACTGCAGGGTGGCTTTCATATGAGCTAACCAGAGTACGGATAGTGACTTACTTCATGATAATCCCCCTTTGCCTGCCTGTAACTAACACTATCAAGCACTTCCTTATGTTACCATTTAAACTCATCCAAATAAATTAATTGATGGAAAGATATTCGAGATTATGTAATTATTTCCTCTGGCTCTGGTGGTGTTGCCATCTGACTTCCAGGCAGCAAGATGAGATCTAAATTAAATGCAAATAATTGTTCACAATTAGGAAATGAAATGCCAGGAGAACCCCCTGGTATTTTAAACAAGCTGGTATGCTTGTCATCGATCAACAATTGAGGCTTTCTAGCACGTACTTGGCTTGAGTCCCAATGGTGACAGTGTGCATGGCAGCAAGATCCCCTTCTACATCAGAGACAATAATTCCCAAGGATACACACAGCCTTCAGTAAAAGATGAACTTTTGCAAGTGTTGTGTACTAAAAGGTATTCTTAGTTCAAGTGTATGAGGTATGCTGGGTGGTTGATTTCAGGTCATGCAGCAACTTGTAATAAAAGTACTTTCCTAGACAATTATTCGTGTTGCTCACCTTGGCCATCTTGGGTAAAATTGTTTATTTTCCCTGATCTGGAGTTTTCTCAAAGGGAAACACATCTAGCCTCCTCTCAGGGCAGTTAAGCTGGTGGGTTTTTGTCTTGATTTGCTTTATTTCCCAAGATGCCATTTATTTTTAAGATGTTTCTGGGGATCCTTGGTGATGACCTTGATCCTAAGGGATCCATCCACACCTGTAATGACCACATCTAACAAGACAAGGCTTCGTTGCCTTTGAACCTGCTAAAACAGATGGCATTGATTCAATAGAGAGAAGGGCAGAATGATGAAGGGAAGACATAAGCCTGAAAGAAGAAAACGTTTCCAAAGAAAATGACCTTAATGGAATAACAGCTTAGATGGGTACTGAAGTTTTTATAAACACCATTAGTATTCATTTAGTATGGGTAGCAGACAGCAACAAGAACTGGAAAATAACTTGGATGTGCTCACTGAAGGGACAGAGGGAGGCAAAAAATATCAGCTTATTCCTCAGCACAAACTCAGTGTCACCAGACAGCACAGTCAGAATGTCCTCTTTTTCCTGATTAGCAACCATCTAATCAAGGACACTGAGCGCCTGCCAGGTCTATATACATGTCATGCCGAGAAACAGAAGGATTCAGGCCATGATGTTTTCAACTTACTGTGTGCACCAGTTTTAAAACAGTTTACGAAGTGATTATTTGGGGTAGATTGAGTGGGTAGGAAAGGGGGTAGTTCATTTTCAAAGTTTATGTTTGAGAAATCCAAAAGCTCAACATTTATCTATATGAAGCTGAGATAGGAGGGCATAGGGGTAAAGCAGGGCAAATGCCAAATAATATATACAAGTATAATTACAAATTTAAATGGAACAATTACCCAAAGAAATGCCTGTTTTCAAATGTCATACATGTTTTGTCTCTTTCCTAGTGAGTAGTCACCTATTGTTGAGGGGTTCTAGAAGACATAAAGAAGAGGAGAATGGGTAGGCCTGAGATCAATAGAATCTGAAAGCAATGATGAAACATGCTTTTGGAAAGGGGCTGAATTTGTGTTCTGAGTAGTGATGATTTTACAAATAAATTTGTGCTCTTACCATTCAAATAAGTGTGAAAGAGGTCAGAATTAGAGTGATCTCTCTGAAAATGCAGATATGATTATGTTCCACTTCAAAGGAAAATTGTCTAATGTCCAGACTCCTTAGCAATCTATCCTAAAACTTCTTCCTCAGTTCCATCTCTCTTTCCTACCCTCTGTCACATTTCCTCTCCGTTCTTGACACAGGTCCACGCTAGAGTTGAGCCTTGTAAGCACTCACTCTTGTCTGAGTGCCTCTAAGACTTACACATACTATTGCAGTGATTTGAAAACCTCCTCCCTCATTCCTTTTCTATATGAAAAGCTTCTTCTGCTCTTTAAAACTTTGTCAAGATTTCCATACACAAATGTCTTCATTCCCCATGAGAACAGTTGTATATACTGTATTACAATACTTAGCACATAAGTGTAAATTGTTTATGTTCTTACTGCATCCCACACAGGACTTCTCTCTCCTCAAGGACAAAGAGGTCTTATTCATCTTTGGATGTCAAGAGCCAGAGGATGCAACATAGTGTAGTAATTAAGAGCAAGGACTCTGGAGTCAGAGAGTTGGCTTCAAATTCCTCCTCTTCTTATTCACTGATTAGCGGATAGGATTAAGTAAAATAATATCTGTAAAATGCTTTAGCACATTGCCGAGAACATAGTATTACTAAGTAAATGGTAGCTATTTTTACTGCTGACACTAAATATTTAAGCTAGGAAAGAAAGTCATGCAGTCATATATATCTTCCTTGAAATGAAGAGATAGAAGAAAAGGAGAAATGGTATAAAGAAAGTCAGTGTTCTAGCCTCTCAGACAGACTAGTGAAGGGTGAATATTGGATATGGATCCAAAAGGAATATCAACCAAGGAGACTGAGACTAAAGTCCAGGCATAAAAAGTATACAGGAAAAAATATATATAATAATTTTGCTAGATACTAATTAGATGAATTAATATTTTTTATTTGCATTAAAAAGAATGTTAAAATGAATAGGGAAAATATTGGCAAATATCATGTTCCAGATACTGTCACATGCATCATCTAAGTTAATGAATTTCTGAAAGGGAGTATTACCATCCCCATTTTACAGATGAGGAAACAGACTCAGAAGTTACTTCATCAGGTAACTGCTGCAAAACATTCGGATACAATGCCAGCCTAAATCTTTAAGGTTCATTCAGTTATTCATTCATTCGTGGCAAAAAGTGTTTATTAAGTTCCTAAGTTGTTTAGGTCTTAGAGAGTCAGCAGTGGTCAAACCAGAGAAGGCCCTTGCTCCTATCGAGCTTATATTTTGCAAGGAGACAGAAAATAAACTCATTAAAAAAATTAAAAAGCAAGATCAGTACAGTATAGAGTGATGGAAGGTGCAGCAACCTCAGATGGGATGGTCTGGTAAGGATTGTCTAAGGAGGTAGCACTTGGACTGAGACTTGAATGATAAGAAGGCATCAAGTATATGATAATAAGGAAGGAAACATTCAAGAAAAATAATAAATGCTAAGATTAAGAGGATGAAATAAGCTTGCTGAGTTAGAATATCAAACAGAAAAAAACATGATGGGAAGCCCATGTCTCTCCATTGCATTGCACCAACATATCATATTACTTGGGAAGCTGAATCATTATAATCAAGCTTTATTTGTCGGATCTGACTCGACGGCACTTGGCTTGGCTATTTCTGAGTAAGAAATGAAGGATTCAAAGTTTTCTTACATCACTCTCAGATGGCCCATGATAGGGATATATCTTTCCAGATGAGCAAGAGTATAACATCTGCTTGCCTGGACAATCTCTCTGTTGTTTACAGTTTGAGAAAGCTTGGTTAGTGCTGGTTCTGAAACTCTTTCCCTTTGTGTTCCCAGTGCTCAACTAACAATTCATGAGGCTGAGAGACAATCTCAGTAAGTGGTTGAAGGGTTAAAGTGGTTAAAGGTTAATTTATCTATTAATGATTGACCTTCTGACTTAAACCATCATTATCTTCTTTTCTTAGAAACCATCTTACTCTCATCAAAAAACTACTCTGTGCCTTAAAGCAAGTTTACGTATCTCTGTTCTGATCATGTGTGCTGTGTGGTGTGGTAGGGTAGCATGTGTGTGTGTGTGTGTGTGTGTGTGTGTGTGTCTGTGGTTTTTGAGATGAATTCTCAGTTAAAAAAATAGACATATGAGAAAAGAAACAGAATGGACAGTATGGAAAGCATTACAGAACAGAAAAAGTATCTTGAGTCGGATCCGACTCGACGGCACTTGGCTTGGCTATCTAAATTAAAGACTATTCAATTAAAGAGACTGTCATGCTTCTCAGAAGCTCTGAATCTATATCTCTATATTATTTTATATCTTTACAAGTTGACTCTTTAACTAGATCCTGCTCTAGTTTCCATAAATTTCTCAAAAAAAATTGGCTTTGGACTTGTAAGGATCACAGGATGGTCTTCATATAGAGTTAGTCGCAACTTCCCTGCAAGTCAGCTTCCACCTACAGGATCTGACAACAAGGCCACGAACTTAATTGTTCTAAGTGCTACATATCTCACTGCTGAATATCACAATGGTCACCTTCGAAGTACTCCCCTTGGGAAGTTATATGCCGATGTCAGTGCCTAGTCCACCCTTCAGAGCAATTTTGGAATTCTTTCTGGAATGGCCATTGAGCATGGTAGCATAGTGGCAAGTTCATGAACTTAATTGTCCAGTTGTCTGTGAGACAGTTTTTAGCCAGTAAACAAATGACTGTATTGGAACACCCTCCCTACTCGCCTGATTTGGCCCCCAATTTTCTTTATCTGAGGTAAAAGAAATATTGAAAGGAAGACATTTTGATGACATTCAGGACATCAAGGGTAATACAATGATAACCCTGATGGTCATTCCAGAAAAAAAGTTCCAAAATTGCTTTGAAGGGTGGATTAGGTGCTGGCATTAGTGCATAGCTTCCCAAGGGAGTTACTTGGAAGGTGACCATAGTGATATTCAGCAATGAGGTATGTAGCACTTTTTCTGGGATGAGTTCACGAACTTGATTGGTAGACTTCTTATTATTAAGATTTTGGATTAAACTAGAAGACTTTGGACATTTTTCTAATCTAAAAGTAAAAGAAAAAAGCCCATATGATAAGTAGGAATCTCTTTGCAGAAGAAAGTTGGTTTGATCCCCTTGCCGGGTCTCAACCACCTTCATGGTGAGAAAAGACTCATGGGATAGCGAGATAACTGAACTCCCCAGAAACCCTCAGTTCTCTTCTGGTGGGGGATTTGTGCTTTTAACTTAACTCTCGTTGTAAGACACCTTAGGGATTGTAATGTCTTTTGAAATCTTACTGTGGTCTTGGAAACAACTGTATTGTGAATGAAACCATGTTGTTGAGACATTTTAGTTCTTACACGCTCTGCTTCTTAACAGTTACTACATTTGATTATTTTTCTCAGAAGGCTTATGGGTGGTTTCTCATACTCAACAGGGAAATTGTTTAAGGCTTTTTATTCTTCTTGCATTCAAGTGGTTTCTCATACTCAACAGGGAAATTGTTTAAGGCTTTTTATTCTTCTTGCATTCAATATTCTTATCTAAAAGATATCAGACAGACACACTAGGGCTAAAAAGGCCCTAAGTAAGACAGACTTGGGTTGAAAATTAATTGCTTGTTTTTGTTTTTTTTTTTTTTTGTAAGATTTCTCAGAGTAATTTTCAGACTCCCCACAAGGAAATAGCCAAGGTATTGATTATTTTAATCTTAGGAGAGAAAAGCTGATTACTCCAGTGGATTGAGGAATCTAAATTAACACTGGGTGGTTTCTATGTGTTTCTAATAGTCAACCAAACCAATACTTCAACATTTCTTAAGCCTAAGAGATTATTTATGTCATTCTTTTCCACCAGTTTCTGTTGATTTTAGAGTGTTTTAACTTCCACTTTAGTGTTTGTCAATCAAATTTGAATTTTCTGATTTCCTACTTTATTAAAATAAACTTGGTCTACTTCTTCTCCATCCATATTTGTATACATTTATGTATAATGTATTTTGTATGTATAAGAAGCAACAGACATAGACACAAACATAAACATATCTAAGACCTTGAATATTTGGTATTAAATCTTATCTTCCCAAATATCCTGCTGAAAGCTTTCTTTAAGTTTTGAAAAGAGAAGCAAAACAATTTCAAGCAGCTATGTAAATATGTCCAGTAAAAATGAAGTTAATATTTATTTGTAGGGGCATTTATCGTATTTAGATGCACAAGCATTTGGCTGATTTTAGTTTCCCTTCAAATTGAATGACAAATTTCTTCCCAGGACCACAGAATAATTATTATGGGGAATGTTTTCAGTGGATGTGTCACAAAATGAAAAAGGATATTTGAAGGGCAGTTTAACTCTTGAGCAAATATTGAGAAACTTTCAAATAATTTAGGGAGGAAGAAAAATCTTCCCTGAACATAAATCTGTTGGGAAAAAAAATCGTTCTCAGTTTTATCACTGGATGATACTTTAACAGATCTGGGAGAAAAGTAAAACACAGTAATTAAAGATAAAAATAAAGGCAAATTAAAGAATGCCAGTAATATTAGTGTGAAAATGAGTACCTTGACAGAAGCAAGGCAGAATTTTAAATAAGAGATTTTGTAATAGACCCATCTGTCTGCTTTGCAAAACCACCTCATAACCTGGCACAGTTTTTTGTACGCTGGGCTGAGAAGAGCTAAGAAATCAGAATTTCTCATGAGCAGTAGGTAAACACTTTGTTCTCATTTGTCTTGAATTATAACCAATTGTGATGGCTTCAACAATTTGGTGACTAATTTTCCAAGTCCAGGCTGCCAAATTCCAAAGGACAATGCTTGCAATGCATCCGTTCATTTGCCTCCTTTCTTCCCTCTTCTGCAAATCAAAGCCAATTGCCTGTGGTTGGTTATCCTAATGAACCAGGAGTCTCAAGTTCAGTCACAATATCAGCTGAAGTATTTAGCCTTACAAAATATAAGAAATATTTACTTGGTGCAACTAACCTGCATCTTCTTGTATGTTCAAGTTTATAGGACTTGTATGCTCTGCCAATGCTCCTCCTCATCATCATTTAGTCAGCCACCATAATAGAGCTCGCCTCTATATAAGAGTCACTAAGACCCTAACCACAACTCAGCAGTTCAAATCCACCAGGTGCTCCTTGAATACTCTGGGGGTCAGTTCTAGTCTGGCCCCTAGCATCGCCATGAGTTGGATCCGACTCGATGGCACTTGGCTGGCTTGGCAAGGCCACAAAGATGAAACAAACAAACAGATTTCCATCCTCTAGGAGCTAGCTGTATAGTGAGAAATATCAACATGCAAACACATACTTATAGCACAGTATAAACAGTAAAATAAAGTTGGACATAAAGGCCTATGAGAACATAGAAAAATTCCAAAGAAAGAACCTAAAAGAGAGACGATCTACTAAATTTGTCCTAAGTCTGTAAAATAATAATACCTACCATCTATTGAATGTTTAATACATTTCCAACACAGTGCTAAACACCTAATAAGAATCATTGTATTGAATCCTTCTAATACTTGATGGCACTTGGCTTGGTTAATGACCCCAGGATATTGATGTCATTGTTTTCTCCATTTAATTATGTGAAAACTTGAACACAGAGGATATAGCTAATGTTCCCAGTATCATACAACTAATCAGTAGTGGCCTGAAGACTTGAGTCAAAATCTGTCGGTTACCAAGGTCTCCTGTTCTTTTTATTTTCTTCTTATTTTGAAGTAATTTTACTCCTAAAGACAGGTTGTGAGAATAGTGCAAACAAATCTAGGCTCCCCAATTGTTAATAGTTTATTATATTTGCTTTGGCATTCTTGCCCCTGCTGGATGGGTGGTTAGATTGACAGAGGACAGATAGAAACGTAGATAGATAAGTAGGTAGACAGACAGATGGACAAGATGGAATGCAATTACATTTCTTCTGAACTAATTTTGAGTATGTTTCAGGCATGATACCCCATTATCTCTAAAAACTTCAGTGTTTATTTCTAAGAAGGTAAGGACTATCTCCTACATAGTCATTTTACGACCACCAGAATCAGGAAATTAACAGTGATATAAGACTGCCATCTAACAAACCCTGTTAAAGGTATGCTAATCGCCCCAATAATGTGCATTGTAATAAAAAGAATTTAGTTTCTTCTGTTCTATAAGCCAGTCAATCTAGAATCATGTTTCATTTAACTGTCATGGCTCTTTGGTCTTCTTTAACCAGGAATCGCTCCTCAGCCTTTGTCTTTCATGACATTGACATTTCTGAGGTACATGGGCCAGTTGTTTTGAGAACTATCCTTCAATTTGATTTGCTCTGATAGTTTCTTCACAGTTAGCTTCAGTTGTGCATTTTGGGCAGGAATCTTGCAAAAGGGATGTTGTGTCCTTTTCTAGTGCCTCATATTAAAAGTCCATGATGTCGTGTGCTTCATTGCTGGATGGTATTAACTATAGTCTCTAGGTGATGCAAGTCTAAAGGTTGGCAGTTCACACACACCCAGCCATACTATGGAAGAAAAAGCCTGATGATCTGCTTCTATCAAGGTTACAGTAAAGAAAACTCTGTGGAGCAGTTCTCTCCCACATACACAGCTCCTGTGAGTTGGAATTGACCTACAGCAACTAACAATAAAAACTGTCTTTGATTTTGGTTAAGGTGGTGCCCACCAGGCTTCTCAACTGTAAAGTTACTATTTTTCCCTTTGTAGTTAATAAGTCTTTTGTGGGGAGATATAAGTATCCTGAACGAATATTCACCCACCGGTTTCAACATGATGATTCTTGCCTGAGTTAATTATTACCATGAGAGATGTCAAATAGTAATTTTGTAAATCCATCATTTTATCTATGTTTATTAGTTGGCCTTCTACTGTAATATGAGAGCTGCCCTTTCTCCCATATTTATTTGAGTATGAATGTATTTATTAGTTATACTTGTATGGACTTACAAATTTATATTTTATCCAGTGAACTGTAATTTGTTGCTATCATTCTTTATTTTGCTGCTCCAGTGGTCCCAGATTTGACCAAAGGTATCGCCTTGAAAGTTGTTCCTATGTCCTTTGAATGGGTCCCAATCATTTTTTGAGCACCTCCTTTCTTTCTAGCACTACCGATATTCCTGGTAGACCTTGTACTTCCCTGTTCCAGCCCTAAAATCAGCCATTCTCTGAGATTGACTCTTGTCACTTATTTCTACACACATATTTAAAAAAAAAAAAAGAAGTTGCCCTCTAGTCAAAGTAGAACTGCCCCACTGAGTTTCCAATGGTTTAATCTTTAAGAAAGGAGATTGCTACATCTTTCTCCTACAGAGTGGCTGGTGGGTTTCAACTCCTGACCTTTCAGTTAGCAGCTGAGCAATTAACTGCAGCACCACCAGTGCCTTTTGCTATAAAATGCCTTTGTTACTCACATTTGTGCATGTGTAGATACAGATAATTGAGACATTTAGGCATTTTAATACTCGGAAATACCTATTAATCAGCTATTTGCACAACTACTACAATAATAACAAAAAACTCACTAAGCTAAGTTGGAGTCAGTGTTGTAACTTCCCAAAATGCCTAGACTTAGGTCTTACCAAAACCCAAACCCAAACCCACTGCCATCAAGTCAGTCCTGACTCATAGCAACCCTACAGACAGAATAGGACTGCCCCCATAGACTTGGGTCTTAGAGAAGGGAAAAGAAAAGAAAGGTGGAGAAAGGAAGTGAAACGAAATGGGGAGAGGGGAAAAGACTAGAAATAGACTTCTTAGTATGATTTCTATGTCAGGCACCAGAATAAATGCTTTCACATATAACCTCTCATTATATCCCTGCAACAATTTCTTGGAGTAGAGAGATTATGATCCTCACATAACAGATAATAGAGGTTCAGGGATTTCAGTGACTTCCTCTAATCTACCCAGTAAGTAAAACAACTAGGATTTTTTTCCTTTTTTTTTTTTTATTTAATATGACTGAGTGAAAATGTACAAAACAACTAGGATTTGAACCTATCTATGTCAGATTCCAAAGGAACCCTGGTGGCACAGTAGCTAACATCCTCAGCTGCTAAGCGAAAGGTGGGTGGCTCCAACTCATCAGCTGCTCTGTGCGAGAAAGATGTGGCAGTCTGCTTCCACAAAGATGACAGCCTTGGAAAACCTTTTCCTGTGGAGTCACTAAGGGTCAGGATCAACTCAGTGGCAATGGATTTTCGGTTTGGGATGTCAGGCTCTAAACCAGTCTTCTACCCCATACTGCCTCTATGCTATTTTAATGCTGATTCATATGCTGTTGTTCTGTTTTTAAAATCAGCCGTCCATCTACAACCTACCTGTTATTGTTAGTTGCCATCAAGTCAATTCCAACTCATGGAGACTCCATGTGGACAGAGTAGAACTGCTCCATAGGCTTTTCAAGGCTGTGACCTTTCAGAAGCAATTCAGCAGGCCTGTCCTCTGAGGCATCTCTAAGTGGCTTCAAATAGCCAAACTCTGGGCTAGTAGTGAAGCCCTTGACCATTTTCACCACCCAGGGACTCCTCACAGTTTATATAATAGCTCTTTATTTACCCATTTCCCAAATGCTAGAACACCCAATGCTCACAGAGATAATGGAGACTTTCCTTAGCTCCAAGGAAAACTCTTACTATACCCATCTTTCTTTGAATTGGAATTCATCACCTGCTTTTTAGATTAGCAATATGTACTGAACTGTGAGGCATCATATCTAGAACTGCCTGACATATCAAAGACAGCCTTTATTTGGCAGGCTGTTATTAATGCCTCTTGTAATAAACAGTATATCTAATGTCTCTATTTTTTAAAGACTATAAAAATTGGGGAGGAGGGGGGCACAATGCAGTTCACTGATCAATAGACAACTTGAGAGCATAGGGAATTTTTATTTCTCTAACAGGGCAGAACTAAAATGTCTGATTATATAGCAAAGCAAGGTGATTGTTACAGTGTTTATTCTGTGCATGAACTGATTACAGATCAAAACTGAAATGCGTCTTCAGGTATGTACAAGCAAGTTAAAATAGAATCCTGGCAGGGTTATATGAATCCTTTGGTGAAATATGAAGAAATACTGACAGCATCTGGGAATAGATAATTGCTAATGTTTGCACACTTTAAAAAGTTTTCCCCTGGGAGCATGGCCTCTGGCTCTGATGCTGCCCTTGCCCATAAATCATAACGAAGGTCCACTCTTCGGACACGAATGGATTGGACTTGGCGATGCAGAGTGACCATTTATTGGATGCATGGTTCTATGCATCTATAGGATATCATCCTGCTGACCTCTGGCTGGAGGAAGGAGAGTGGGTGGAGAGGAGGGGAAAGGAGACTGTGGGAGGATGAGACATGTATGGAGCAGAGAGGAATAGTGTGCTGTCACCGGGCAGAGAGAGCAGTGGAAGCTGCATATAGGTGAGCGTGTTAATTTATACAGGAATGTACATTTTCACTCAGTCATAATAAAAAAAGGAAAAAAAAGTACATTCACATGCATTTGTATATCAGAATAACCCTGTGAAAGAAAATGGATGCACCACGTCATTCTCATTTTACAAGTGAGAAGTATTGACATTCAGAAAAGTCACATTCAGAGGTGACTTACCCAAGATCTCCCTGATAATAGGTAGTTGATAGTCAAACCCACCTTAGTGCACTTTACACCACACCATGATGAAAGTTCTACAAATTAGATTTTTACTAGACTCTCCCTGGGTCTAATGAAATCACTGTGAGCAGATGGTGAAGAAAGGAAATCTATTCCTACTTTATTCCTTGAAGCCTCTTAATAAAAGATAAAAGCAGCAATGTGGGGCCCTTCATCCCAGTCTCTTTAGTAAAAATTCATGTTCCATTTTTGAGTAGACTACAATATGATGTATGAAATGTATTTTCAGCTGAACTAATGGTATCAGACCCCAGAACTGGTTTTACCCCTAATGTTATGTAATTAATTATTTCACTGTAGCAATCAAGTAAACTCTTCTATCATATGACTAGAGTTGGAATCCTAACAAGTGGTCAAGAAGCAAAGGGGCAACATGGGATTAGAAAGTTTGCCTACATACTACACACTCACGCACACCACTACACTAGGGTTTGTAATCAGCACTTGTGACACAAGGGAGTATATCAGAATCATTTTATCATACTGTAGAGAAATTTTCATGCAGATATTACAGCCATAACTTAGGACCAAGTTATTAGACTAAACAAGGTAATCACTAACATGTATTAAGTGACTTATACTGTCAACTGGAAACCCTGGTGGCATAGCAGTTATGAGCTGTGTTTGCTAACCTACCAACTCGACGGCACTTGGCACTTGGCTGCTAATCTAAAGGTTGGGTGTTCAAATCTGCCAGGTGCTCCTTGGAAACTCAATGGGGCAGTTCTACTCGGACTTATTGGTCACTATGAGTTGGAATCAACTCGATGGCAGTGGGTATGGTATGTATCAACTAGAAGCAAGATGTTTTATTGCCATTTTATCAGTTATTCACTAAAACAAATCTGGTGCAGTGGACATATTTTTATTTCTACTTTGTAGATAAGACAACTGAAGCTCAGATCACACAGCTGATAATTGGTAAAGCAAGGATTAGAACCACATTGTGTCAGAAGCCGAAACCCATTCCTTTGTCAACTTGGCTGTACCACATGATTAAATGCTGCGGATAGCAGGTAGGAGTCTGTTATTGATTCCTAATCCTTTCTCAGTATGGATTACACCTCAAAATCAAGAAAACAAACATCCTCACAACTAGACCAGTAAGCAACATCTTGATAAATGGAGAAAGGATTGGGGTTGTCAAGGATTTCATTTTACTTGGCTCCTCAATCAACACCCATGGAAACAGTGATTGGACTTGATGATACAGAGAGACCACATATTGGATGCACTTTATGGTTCTATGGGTGGAGAGGAGTACCGGGAGCCAGCCCCGACAACTTTTTGGGGCCCCACGGAGGGAGGGAAACGGCATCGGCAGAGGAAATGAGACAGGAGACAGAAAAGAGTTTTTGGAGAATGGCAGCCCCCGAGGTCTGTCTTCCGTTATTTTTTATAGTTGAGGTGATGTGATTTTCACCCTGCTCCCTGACCACACAAGCTATTGGCTAACTTGAGGTCACGTGATTTTCACCCTGCCCCCTGACCACACAAGCTATTGGCTAACTTGAAGCCTATACCTGAGTGGTCTCTTTTTTTCATGTTAATTATTAGGGCCTTCTGGTTAATAGCCCAAGACAAGTGGTCTTTTTACATATTAACTTTTAGGGCCTTCCAGATAATGGCCCGGGACAAGTAGTCTCTTTACAGATTAATCATTAGGGCCTTCAGGTAATGGCCCGACCTTGAGCTCAACTAGCTCTGTGCTTCAAAGTCAGGAGGTAAAGGAGGAACGGGGATGTGCAGTTAGGGCAAAATATTATCAAGGACAGTATGGCCAGAAATATGTCACAGGTGAAATACCTCTGCCCGCTGTCACATAGACCTGTAACTTTGTTCACAAAGGCCTTTGTGGGTGACGGGCCTCGGCAGAGGAGGGGAAAGGCAACTGTTGGGAAGATGAAACATGTATGGAGCAGAGAGGAATAATGTGCTGTCACCAGGCAGGGAGAGCAGTGGAAGTAGCATATAGGTGTGCATGTAAATTTATAAGGGAATGTACATTTTCACTCAATCATAATAAAAGAAAAGAAAGGAAATCAAAGATGCATTGCATTGGGAAAATCTGCTGCAAAGGCCTCTTTAAAGTGTTAAAAAGTAAAGATGTCACCTTGAAGACTAAGGTGCACCTGACCCAAGCCATGTTATTTTCGATTGCATCATATGCATACAAAAACTGGATCGTGTATAAGGAAGACAAAAAAATTGACATCTTTGAATTGTGGTGTTAGAGAAGAATGTTGACTGTAGTACCATAGACTGCCAAAAGAACAAACAGATCTGTTCTGGAAGAAGTACAACCAGAGTGCTCCTTGGAAGCAAAGATGGTGAGACTGTGTCTTACATACTTTGGACATGTCATCAGGAAGGATCAATTCCTGGAGAAGGACATCATGCTTGGTAGAGTAGACAGTCAGTGGAAAAGAGGAAAACCTTCAACAAGATGGATTGACACAGTGGCCTCAACAGTGAGCTTCAGCAAAAAAATGATTATGGCCATGGCACAGGGCCAGGAAGTGTTTCATTCTGTTGTGTATACAGTCTCAATGAGTTGGAACCAACTCGAGGGCACCTAACAACAACAGCAATGCTATCTCACACAGGAAAATAGTAAATTATCTCTAGCCAGAAATGCTTGGGTCACTGTTTCAGACTTGCCATCTTTACTTGTTGCTTTTTTCTCTCTCTTCTATCTGCTATAGCTTCTTGCAGTAACTGTATCTCCAGTTTTTCTTTTCCTAAGTATATAGGCTAGACTACCAACTCCCTCCTCATGCTTCCGCACATGTGCTTTTCTCTTCTGTAGTTTTGTTCGCCTTAAGACTTTTCTTCCTCTTCTCTTCACTGCTGTTATCACTCCCTGGTACTGGGCCATGCTCTGCTCTATTAGTTGCTTGGTGCATTATCTGGCTTTTGATGTCGTGTTTCATGCACATACCTTGTGACTTTCGTACCTATGAAAATGTGCCTTCTCTTCTGTGGGCCAGTTCTCATATACAATCCATGATCAATGTCCAGGAAGTAAAAGGCTTACTAATCTGCACCTACTTCATCTTTTCCATTTAGGGAGCAATACAATGCCCACCAGGCACAATGCCAGCAGGAAGACTGTTTCCTTCAAACAGTGTTTTCCATGCAAAGCCCAGATAAGAATCACCTGGAAGGCTTGTAAAGACAAAGAATGTTGGGCTCCCCTCAGAGAGTTACCGATTTAATAGGTCTTAGAGGTGCTGAAAACCCTGGTGGCATAATGATTTACTCCTGTAATTGATAATGAAAGGTCAGCAGTTTGAACCCACCAGGGTTTGAAACCCTATGGGGTAGTTCTACTCTGTCCTGTAAGGTCTCTATGAGTCAGAATCAACTACATGGCAACAGGTTTAGGGTTTTTTGTTTGGTTTTGTTTCTGTTTTGGAGGAGGTAGGAGCAGATGTTGAGAATTTGACTTTCTATCAGATTTTGGAGGGGGCTGGAAGAGAGGAGAGAATAATCTGCTGTAGTTCTCCTTTCATACTTTGTACTTCTGTTGGGAGCTCTGTCATCTGACAATTTTTAAATACAGTTCAAATGTACCAGGTGCTTCTTGGATACTCTATGAGGTAGTTCTACCCTGACATCTAGAGTCACTATGAGTCAGACCCCACTCGACCACACTGAGTTTTCTGGGTACCATAGCTCAGCACATTTCTATGTAGTGTGCATAAAATGGTAAAGGAGCCATTGTCCATGATTTCAAGAAGTTTACAACTTGGTAGGAGACATCTGTGTAAACAATTAAATGCAATAGATTAGGATAAGGTCTACAACACGGGCAGAAACAAGATATATATAGTCAAAGAACAAAGAGGGAGTGGTGACCTCTCTGCTCAGAAGTTCATAACAAATAGTAACAGGTGAAAAGAGTCTTTCAAGGAGATACAAGAAATATATTCTAGTCAAATGGAAGTATGGTCAAAGTCACAGAAATACGATATTTGGGGGTTGGGGAAACTTAGATTTTTGGTATAGTTTAAAGTTTTGAGTGAGACGGAGAACAGTAAGAGATATTAAAGGGGATATGATTGAAGGATTGAGTTTTATGTGTGATTTAAAATGCCCATTTCTTGAGTTTATCAGAGTCATTTGAGTATTTCTGTCAGTGGAGAGGATGATAGACTAATGATACGATCATTGTGGAAGATGGTTGGGAAAAGGGTTAAACGGTAACAGTTTTCTCGATGTTGCTGTATCTTAGGCAAAAGATGACTGGAGAATAAATTAGGGTAATGTAGAAAAGGAAATTGAATTAGAAGGTAGTTAAAAAGTAGAATCTATAGGACTTGAGGATTGAAGAATCTCTCTCACAGAAGAGAAAAGGCTGAGACAAACTCTCTGGGTCTGAGATCTGAAGAAGGGATCGCTGAAGAAATCCTTTTGCTATCAACATGTTGCACATTGTGTTACTGCAGTTACCTTTGGGCCTAAACCTCTTAAGCAATTTGTGTTGCCTGTCTAGAGAAAGGAAACCCCGGTGGCGCAGTGGTTGAGTACTATGTCTGCAAGAGTTGGCAGTTCATATCCACCAGGTGCTCCTTGGAAACTGTGGAGCAGTTCTACTCTGTCCTATAGCATTACTGTGAGTTGGAATACACTCAGTGGCACTGGGTTTGCTTTTGGCTCCAGGGAAAAGCTGGCTACTGTCCCTTGTGGAATGATTTGAGAAGTTTTAAGTGAATCTGCATATCAGAGTCTCAGAAAAATCTATTTAAAAAATAATAAAGGACTATAAACATTGTGCTAGTTGCCCTATAGGAAACTGAGAGAGCCAAGCTGACATTTTAAGTGCATAGAAGTGAAATATCAGGTGGATTGAATTAAGACACAGTTTCCTCCTTGTCTCACTTTGTCTCTGCTCCCTCTCACCCCCAAACCACTACAAGTCACAGAATCATCCACTTCAGCATAAAAGCTTTAGATAATAGAGGAAGGGTGGTTAGACCCAGACAGATATCAGCAGGAAATAAGGGTATAGGAAATAGAGTAAGGAGTAGTGAAGTAGTCAAAAGGGGTTAGGGTCAAACAGGAAGCCACTAGATAAACAAGACAAGCCACAGAATAAAGGAAAACATGATGACAAAGAGAGCATAGAGACCTTGGAACCAAAAGAGAGAGGCCCATGGACTAGAATTTCAAATATTTTGATAATAGGGGTATTTCTACTTCCTTTGAACATGCTTTGTAGACACTGTATCATAATTACTTCTTTACAGGTCTGTCTTACACAATACATTGTAAACTCTTTGGTCTTCTTTGTACTGTTGGTGCCTGGTAATAGTACATGGCTTTAGTAAGAACTCAATATTGACTGAGAATGAATAAATTAAAATTTGTATGTCATTTGCTTGTCTTTGAACTTCAGTCCCATCCTATATATTATGGGGTGCTTAGGGTTTATTTCATTCTTCCCAGAATGTGACAGATGAATGGGTAAATATTAATAGAGTGATATGTGCTTATTAGGAAGCAAGTAGAAATGGGTGTCATTCTGCTGATGGGATTTATCACACAAATGATAACCAGTTGGACTTTCATTTATTTGAATAGAATTTCTGAAATTATCTCCAAATTGCTTTGGTATAGATAGCTGGACTGAATTAAAAGAGTTATTACAGAAGTCTTCAAATGCCCGTTAGTTCTTTTCTGCAAGTAAAGCTAATTTGCAGATTTACCCATTCTTATATGAAGCCAAGACACTACTGGTTCTGTCAGATAATTTTCTCCATTACATCTCTAGGCAATTAAGTAAATTGTAAAAAAAAAAAAGTGTTTGGCATTTGGAATCTCTTAGTTTGAGATGAGTGAAATTCTTACCCTGAAGAGAACTACATTTAGACACAAAAAATAATTTCCGAAAGAGAGAGAGAGAAATAAACTGATTATACTGATTATGTAATAAAGAAAACTTAGGCTTTGCTTTTTCTCTTCTTTGTTTATTCATAACAGGGACTACTAGTTAACAAGGACAAAATATCTTTAAAAGTGTAAGGGCAAATGATTCTGAACCTAGAATTCTAGACTTATTTACGAAGGGAAAAAAAGTATTATTAAACATGAAAAATATTTGGAAAGTATACTAGATGTACTCTTTCCCCCAAAAAATAATAGGACTAAAGGATAGGTGTAACAAAACTAAAACCCAACCTAAAAAAAGAGAAAGACAAAAACTGTGTGTGCAAAGAAACCAATAAAATCCTTCCTTAAACTAAAATTGGTGTTTCTCCCTCGGGTTATACTTTTATGTATACATACTCATCTGTAGCTTCCTTTTTCTACTTAATTTATCCAAATTAATACACATCAAAAAAGTCTTATTTACATACATTGCTATTTGCTCATTTTTTGTTAAATGTATTATTATTATTTTTTTAAAAGCACACGTGTAAGGGAGAAAATTCCAGTGGTACGGAAGAACACAATATGAAATACAAGTATCTCTTCCTCTTTATGGCTAAGCCCACTCCTGAAGAAACCCTTCTTAAAAGGTCCTACTTTTTTCTCTTCTGGATGTTATAACTTTATTGTAATATTCCCTGTGTCATAGTTTATCCTCATTTAAGCTCTCTCCCTCTTCCACATCCCCCCTTCTTTCTCTCCCGTCATCCCCCCTTTCTTTACACTCCTATAAACTGTGAGCAAGTTAGCACTTTGTATCATATCCCTCACTTCCTGCAGTTGCTGTAGGTTTTTGGTAGATGGACTTTTCCCTGATGAAGAAAATTTTCTTCTTTTCTGATTAGCTAGGAGTTATAATAACATGTAATTAGATTTTGTCAATTCCTACTGGATCTATTGAGATGATTAATTTTTTCTTCTGATTTAACTGTTCGTATAATTAACTGGAGTCCCTGGTGGTGCACTTAAGTGCTTAGCTACTATCCGAAAGTATGGCAGTTCAAATCCACTCAGAAGCAGTTCAAACCCACTCAAGGATAGTCCTGAAGAATCTGCTTCCAAAAAGTCACAACCTTGCAAACCCTCTGGAGCAGTTCCACTCTGCACACATGGGGTCACCTTGAGTTGGCATCAACTAGATGGCAACTAACAACAATAATTACTTGCATTAATGAATTTTCTAGTATTATATCAACCTTGCCTTCCTTGGAAACCCTGGTTGCATAGTGGTTAAGTGCTACAGCTGTTAAGCAGAAAGTGGACAGTTCAAATCTACCAAGTACTCCTTGGAAACTCTATGGAGCAGTTCTATTCTGTCTATAGGGTCATTCTGAGTCAGAATCAACTCGATGGCAGTGGGTTTGGTTTGGTTTGATTTTGCCTTGGATAAATCAAGTTTGGTCATAATACCAAGCCTTTCCTACCCCCAGTAGACATTCATCTTGAAGATCCGTCTCTTGGTGACCTCAGACAGCAGCAAGAACTGCAAGCACCACTTCCATGCACCTTTACATATGTGCAGGGAGAGCCTCTCCTACAAGCTCTCCAGAGAGCTGTGGCAGGACTACAATGACCCCCCCTCCCCCAAGGTCGGTATTTATAAATCTTCCATATGTATTTGAAAATAATTTCCATTCTTGGTCTGTATATGTCCATAATCTCAAGATTAGTCCTGGAAGCTTACTGATTTTTTTTTTCTGATAAATATAAGAAGTACTGAATTAGGTTCACTTTTGCTTTATATATATTAAGCTTCTATTATTTGATGCTTACGCCCTGGTTCCGTAGTAGGTTAAGTGCTACGTCTGCTAACCGAAAGGTCAGCAGTTCAAATCCACCAGGTGCTCCTTGGAAATTCTATGGGGCAGTTCTATTCTGACCTCTAGGGTCACTGTGAGTCGGACCCGACTTGATGGTGGTGGGTTTGGTTTGTTTGAGTTTACAGGCTTAAAATTGTTACATCTTCTAGAACCTCAAGTAAATCATAATGAAGTTCCACTCTTTGAACACGAATGGATTGGACTTCGTGAAGAAATATGGTCTATTTTTGTGATCTGTGTCCCACCTCTTTTTAATATCTGTCTTTTCATACCTTTCTCTGAATTTTCTTTTCAAGTTTATCTTCTTGTCTAATTTTGTCTTTAAATTTGTAAGCTAAATTTATCTTAAGCTAAAAATTTTGTTCTCATTTTCAGTATTTGAAATATTGCATATCTGTAAATTCTATTTCATCCTTTTTCTAATGTTTTCTGTCATTTTTAAAAACAATACTTATTATGCTTTTGATGAAAATTTAAACAGTAAATGAGATCCCCATTTGACAATGTCTATACAAATTTTTCATTGACATTCCTTACATATTCTGCAATGTGTCAGCATTCTCTTTGTGTTCTCATACTCCTGTTTCCAGTCTCCTTTCCCCCTAATCTTTTCATCTTTGATTTAGAGTATTTGTTGACTGTTTGGTCTCCTTCAGCTGTTTTTTAATGCAGCACCATATTCATGGGTACTATCCTTTACTGTGTGTGCCACTCTGTTATTTCCATAAAGGATGACTTCCAAGGATAGTGTCAGTTGAAGGATTAAATAGTATTTCAGGGTGATAGTCTTAGGGAGTCCTCTAGTCTCAGCTGGTCCAATTGAGTCTGGACTTCATAAGAATTAAAAATATTCTATACTTTTTTTCCCATTCTGTCAGGGTCTATCTATGGAGGCCTTAATTAAATGGATTGTTGATGGTGGCCAGGCACCATCTAGTTCTTCTAGTCTCAGGGTAAATGAGGCTGTGGCCTGTGTAGACTGTTAGTTCTGTAGACTAGTTTCTTCTGAGACTTTGATTTCCTTTTTTTTTCTTTTGTACCTGATATGTAGAGACCAATAGCTGTACCTTAAGTGGCTGCTTGCAGTCTTTAAGACCTCAGACATTGCTCATCTATGTCAGTTGACTGAGTCATCCCATGAGACTAAGATCCTAAGCCCCTGAAAACTAATCTTATAAAGGGTTTGGTTATGTCTGAGAAGTATCTGTAATTATGTCCTGTATGGATACATATGCGTAAACACACACCTGTACCTACATGTACGTATAGACACTTCTGTCTGTACACATGTGTACATTTGTACTTACTCGTATACCTACCTACGTATACACATACATATATGACCACAACCTTGTTTGGGTTCTGCATTATGTTTAATAGTCTCTTCACCTAACTTATGGTCTCAGTCTCTTGTTATATTACTTAGAAACATCAAATATATTTATTTCACAAAGAATGTCTAAAAATTCCAATATCTGGAGTCAGTATTGTGATGACTTTACTAGCTCCTATTCAGGTTTCCTCATAGGTGTTTTGGTGATTTTTTTTTCTTTTACTCCAAGTTAGTATTCCTGAGAATTTTGCTATATGGATTGGAATTTTAATCTTCCAGAAGGGAATTGCATTTGCTTCTGTCAAGAACCCCATCTACACAACATCAGTTTAAAGTAATTATGAGCTTGAGGCTTGTTGGACCCACTAATATGACTTTAGGCACTGTGAAGACTGACTTGCAGTTGTTAATTCTCAGGAGATGGGCTTTCTATTTTGTCTCCTCTCCTCTGCTCACCCCAAACAAAAATAAACCCTTTGCCATCGAGTCAATTCTAACTCACAGTGAAACTATACAACAGAGTAGAACTGACCCATAGGGTTTCCAAGGAGTGCCTGGTGGATTGAAACTTCTGATCTTTTGGTTAGCAGCTGTAGCACTTAACCACTACGCCACCCTGCTCACAAAGAGGCTATAAATGCTGCCCAGGGTCAAATGTTGTTGTTGTTAGGTGCCGTCGAGTCAGTTCCAACTTACAGTGACCCTATGAACAACAGACTGAAACACTGGCTGGTCTTGCCCCGTGTCCACAATCATTTTTTAGGCTTAAGCCCATTGTTGCGGACACTGAGTCAACCCATCTCCTTGAGGATCTTCCTCTTTTTCCCTGACCCTCCACTTTACCAAGCATAATATCCTTCTCCAGGGACAGATCTTTCCTGACAACATGTCCAAAGTATGTAAGGCGTAGTCTTGCCATCTTTGCTTCCATGGAGCACTCTAGTTGTACTTCTTCCAGAACAGACCTGTTCATTCTTTTGGCAGTCCATGGCACCTTCAACATTCTTCTCCAACACCACAATTCAAAGGCATCAGTTGTTTTTCTGTCTTCTTTGTTCATGGTCCAGCTTTCACATGCATATGATGCAATTGAAAATACCATGGCTTGGGTCAGGCACATTTCAGTCTTCAAGGTCACATCCCTACTTCTGAATACTATGCTTTTGCATAGTCAAAGGTCAAATGGATTGGGCAAAAATCGTTTCAGGCTACCATGCACTACTTAACTCTTCTGGTCTTCCACTTAATTCTTGGAAACCAAAGAAAATTTCTTTGCTTTCTAGCTTATTATGCATAGAAAACTTTTTTGGATTTATTTTAGTCAACATTTGATTTGTTTACAGTGTGTGAATTGGTCAGGTTTTCTAGCCTTTCTTCTGGAAATAATGGTTCCTTTTTTCTTTCCATATAGAGTACGTGGTTATCAGAATTTTTATATAGATGTAGAATTGTGTATTTATTTTCTGTCTCAGAACATTGAGGGCCTGATTGCATAATCTCACTTCCAGTAACGCTTATGTGAAATTCGCTTCACATTCCTCTGTATATAAACTCTCTTCTACACACACTCACACTGTGTGACTGTCCTTGGAGATATTTAGAATCTTATTTATCACTGTGATTATAGAGAGTATCACCAGAGCTTGTATAGGTGTAAATATTTTTGCACTGTTCTTATTTGCAGTGTGAGAAGATGCATTGAGATTAGAGAAATTTTTCCCACTATTTCTCTATTTTTTCCCACTCCATTACATGAATTCTCAATGTCTGAAACTACTGTTACTAGAATGTTGAACTTTCTAGACTAATTTTCTGTTTTCCTTTCTATTATATTGTCTATTTATGTTTGTTTGTTTTTCATTCTGAAATATACTTGTCATAGTTATTTAGTACTGCTAAAATAGGAAAACCACAAATGGGTGGCTTTAACAAACAGAAATTTATTTTCTCACAGTATAGGAGGCTAGTTGGATCTGACTCGATGGCACTTGGCTTGGCTGGCTTAGGAGGCTAGACGTCCATATTCAGGACTCCAGCTCCAGGGGAAAGCTGTCTCTCTGCCAGCTCTGAAGGAAAGTCTTTACCTCATCTGAGCTTTTGCTAGTAGGGAAACTTCACATGGCTTAGCATCTTTTTTCTCTCATCTCCGCTTCTCTCACTTGCTTGTTTAAGCTCTTTTATATCTCAAAGGACATTTACTAAAGACACATTCTGTACTAATCCTGTCTCATTCACATGACAAAGACAACTCATTCCCAAATGGAGAACCACAGGCATAGAGGCAAGGATTTACAATACATAGAGGACTGCCAGTTAAGGTCATGAACTTATCCTACAAAAGGTGCTACATGCCTTATTGCTGAATATCACTGTGGTCATGTTTGAAGTACTCCCCTTTGGAAGCCATGCACTGATGCCAGCACTGAGTCCACTCTTCAAAGCAATTTTGGAACTCTTTTTCTGGAATGGCCATCAGAGATCAGAGCTCTCATCCTATTACCCTTGATGTCCTGAATGCCATCCAAATGTCTTCCTTTCAATATTTCCCTTTACTCTGGGTAAAGAAAAAAGTCTTTGGTGGCCAGATCGGGTGAGTAGAGAGGGTGTTCCGATACAGTTAATTGTTTACTGACTAAAAACTCCTTTACAGACAACTGTACAATTAAGTTCGTGTACTTGCCACCATGCCACTGTTTGTGCAATGACCATTCCAGACAGAGTTCCAAAATTGCTTTGCAAGGTAGACTAGGCGCTGGCAGCAGTGCATAGCTTCCTAAGGGGAGTACTTTGGTGACCATAGTGATGTTCACCAGTGAGACATGTTGCACTTAGAACAATTAAGTTCTGAAACTTAATTGTCAGACCTTGTATTTTAGGGGAACACAGTTCAGTCTGTAACACACTCTTATATATGTTAAAGTAAAAACCTACTGTCATCAAGTTGATTCCAACTCATAGTGACCCTATAGGACAAAGTAGAACTTCCCCATGAGGTTTCCAAGGAGCACCTGGTGGATTTGAACTGCTGACCTTTTGGTTAACAGTCGTAGCTCTCAACCATTGTGCCACCCGGGTTTCCAGCACATATGTTACAAAGCAGTTTAATTAGGATGAAATTGAACTATATGATTATTTGCATCTACTCCACATACTACGGAGTGCTCATCTTCACCGGGTTCAGTATTTCTTTACTCTCTCTCTCTCTCTCTCTCTCTCACACACACACACACACACAGAGAGAGAGAGAGAGAGAGAGAGAGAGAGATCTATAGAAACTTAGAGACTGATCCTAGGTCAACCAGCCTTAGCTTGTGTGTCAAGTAGGTAAACTCCTTGAAAATCAAATGCATTTTAGTATCACCGTGTTAAAATCTCCCACTCAGTGAAATAATGAAAAAATAATAATCTAACTCATTTATGATGAGCACAGGGGAAAAATAAAGGCAAGATTATTCAGAGTAAGAAGATGAGTCATGAAGTAGAAGCTGGAGGAAGCAGAAAATCATCATTAGTAGGTGCATTGAACACTTTCCTAGCCAATTATTTAAAATTAGAATATGGAAATTTTGAGCTTGAGTATTGCATACTCATGGTACCAGTTTATGACATGACCATTACTGTGGCCCATGAAAATTAAAAATTAATTGATTCTCTGATATGTACTTCAAGCTTGTAGTCTCAAGGGGCATACAGAACTCAAATTTTCCTCCTTGACTTTCTGCTGAATCCAAAATGCCTCTGCTCCCAATTGAGGAAAATGCTGAGAGAAGCATATGGATACCTGGAATCTGACCAAGAAGCCATCGTATTTCCTTTTTTCTTGTAGATTTTGGAATGCTTTCCTGCCTTTGTCTTCTTGCCTAAATAATCCTATACTAAAGCCCCAACTCTGAATTCCACACTGAAATTTAAAATTATTTTTATCATAGTTGAAAAAACTAGTAATTTATCAGCTGATGTTTATTGAATTTATATTAATTCATGGAGAATTGACATTGTTGCAATTCAAAACTAGCTCTTGGTTTTATTTAAAAAAAGGTGGATGGAAACTTGTCAAAGACTTGCAGTATCTGTTGACATTAGAGTAGATTTTGTATGTGATTTTGAAATATGATGAATAACAGTAGTAGCTTGCCTTAGAGGTATCATCCTTGCATTTTGTGTATAGCGTGTTAATTATTTAATGTACAGCTTTTATGTGACCTGTCTATGTTTTATATATATGAGATACTTAATTTTTTATAGAAAATTTTATACATTGTCAGAATTCCTTGTTCCTTAGTGCTGTCAAATCATTTCCTCTTCCTTCATTTATCAAATATGAGCTCTGATGATCTTCTCAGCTGCTTCCATGGTTATTAGTCTTTCTCAGATAACAATTACTTCTCGGGTTAATTTTGGTAATATATACTTTCTTAGAATCATCAGGATTCTAAGAAAAAGGTCAGAAGAATGCTTTCTAACTCTTGTTACCTTTCTCTAGTACTGTGATTATTTTCCTTTTCTTAAGTCTTGTTTGCTTGTATTTCCTCCTTTTTGTCCCTTGCTTAAGCTAGAGTAATTGTTATAATTCTTAAGCTTATCAACTTACTAACTTAATATTATTATTCATCTCTTCCACTATTTTCTGGTTCACTAATATCTGTTTTATTTTAATCACGTTTTGTGTTCTTTGGGTTTATTTTGTTGCTTGCGTCCTAGCTTCATGAGCTAAAGGCTTATTCACTTTCATTTTTTTTCCTGTTTCTTTATGTATGTACGTAAGGCTAAGGGTGCTACCCTGAGGTCAACTGTAGATCTACCTAATATATTTTGATAATAATTTTTATATTATTGATATAGGTTAGTGTCATGGATTGAACTGTGTTCCTCAAAAATGCCTGTCAACTTGGCTATGCTATGATGCTCAGTATTGTGTGATAGTCCGCCACTTTGTCATCTGATGTGATTTTCCCCTGTGTTGTAAATCCTGCCTCCATTATGTTAATGAGGTAGGGTTATCAGCAGTTATGTTAATGGGTCAAGATTCAGTCCACAAGATTAGGTTGCATTTTAAACCAATCTCTTCTAATATATAAAAGAAGCAAGCAGACAGTCAGGAAGACCTCATGTTATTGTTGTTAGGTGCCATCGAGTCAGTTCTGTCTTATTACAACCCTATGCACAACAGAATGAAACACTGCCTGGTCCCGCATCATGCCCACAATAGTTTTTCTGCTTAAACTCATTGTTGCAGCCATTGTGTCAGTCCATCTCCTTGAGGGTTTTACCAAACATGATGCCTTTCTCCAGGGATTGATCTCTTCTGCAACATGTACAAAGTATGTGAGATGCAGTCTTTCTATCCTTGCTTACAAAGAGCACTCTGGTTGTACTTCTTCCAGAACAGATCTATTTTTTTCTTCTGGCAGTCTAAGGTACATTCAATATTCTTCTGCAACACCACAATTTAAAGGCATCAATTCTTCTTCTGTCTTCCCTGTTCATTATCCAGCTTTTACGTGCATATGATGCAGTTGAAAATACCATGGCTTCAGTCAGGCACACCTTAGTCTTCAAGGTGATATCATTACTTTTCAACACTTTAAAGAATTCTTTTGCAGCCAATTTTCCAAATACAATGTGTCTTTTGATTTCTTCACTGCTGCTTCCATGGGTGTTGATTGTGAAACCAAGCAAAATGAAGTCCTTGACAACCTCAATCCTTTCTCCATTTATCATAACGTTGCTTACTGATCCAGTTGTGAGGATGTTTGTTTTCTTGATGTTGAGATGGAATCCATACTGAAGACTGTGTCTTCGATCTTCACCAGTAAGTGTTTCAAATCCTCTTTACTTTCAGCAGGCATGGACCTCATACCACCAAGAAAGCAGTGCCGGGAGCACAGCATGCCCTTTGGACTCTAGGTCCTTGCACAAAGAAACTCCTAGTCCAGGGGAAGAACAATCAAAATGACTGTCCTGCGGAGCCCCACAGAGAAAGCCATTCCCTAGAGCTGACACCCTGAATTTGGGCTTCTATCCTAGACTCTGAAAGAATAGAATTCTGTTTGTTTAAGCCATCCACTTGTGGTATTTCTGTTATAGCAGCTCTAAATGACTAAAAAAACTACAAATTTGGAAGTTCACCTTTCATTTCTTCTTTGCACCAAAGTTAACGGAGACCTTAAAATTTTCCAGCTGGAGCCTCAGAAACCTATAATAACAGAACCAAAAACAGAGCTGAGGAGTACAAAAGCATGCACTCATCAGTTTAGCTAAGACCTTGGTCATTGACCATGTGGTGTAATTTGCCTTTGGGTCATCTACTCTCCAAGTTCCTCTGGCCTGGAATTGATTATCTATATTCATGTTTATGTCAGACATGGCAAGAACCATTCAGAACTGTGGGGTCACTCCTTCACTTCAGTCTATCATTATAAAGCCATATTTCTTCACTAAAACCTGATTCAAGAATCTTTTTTTTTAAGTGTTTCTGAGGCTTCTGCTAATCGTCATATCAAGACCACAATAAATTTCCACGGGGTTGTGTGTGTGTGTGTGTGTGTGTGTGTGTGTGTGAGACCAAGAGAAACAACTAGAACTTGACACGCCCTGCATCCCATACTCTTCCCTCTACTCTAGAATTCCCCTTCCTTGATTTCAGTTAGGGGTGATGGCAATGGTCAAAACTGTAAAACTCCTTATTGTGCCCTCCTTATTTCTCCCATTAATTCTCCTTATTTGACCCTCCCAAAGTCTTCATGGTGAAGTTTTAAGAGGTTGGATACTAGCATTGGAATTAGATTGGATGGGGAGTTTTAGGCAAAATATCTGGGAGTATGAAAAACAACAGGTTAAAAGGTGGCTGAGTTATTTCAGAAAAGGGAAAAAATTAAAACAGCAAATCAAGATCAGTTGTGAGATTCAGGGCTCAAAACAAGGCAGAAAAATGAGGGTTGAGTGTTAACTGGAATGAAGCAAGGAACAAGACAGATAAAGGGCAGCAAGAAAACAATAAGTTCCAAGACAATTGGCAGAAAATTGTCTTTGGTCTCTACATTTGTTTTTTTTTTGTTGTTGTTTGTTTGTTTTTTTAATTTTTTTATTTAATATAACTGAGTGAAAATGTACATTCCCGTATAAATTTACATGCCCACCTATATGCAGCTTCCACTGCTCTCCCTGCCCAGTGACAGCACACTATTCCTCTCTGCTCCATACATGTCTCATTCTCTCAACACCCTCCTTTCCCCTCCTTTCCACCCACTCTCCTTCCTCCAGCCAGAGGTCAGCAGGATGACATCCTATAGATGTATAGAACCATAAAGTGCATCCAATATATGGTCACTGCATCGCCAAGTCCAATTCATTCCTGTCCGAAGCGTAGACCTTCCTTATGATTTATGGTCAAGCGCAGCATCAGGGCGAGGGGCCATGCTCCCAGGGGAACCTCGAAACCACTGGACCATCAATTGAGGTCTTTCAGTGGGGATCTCAGGGTGCACCCCTTTTTGACTCAACTTAGTGAGCTCCATCGCGGCTATTACTGGTGGTGGCCAGGCACCATCCGGTTCTTCTGGTCCCAAGTCGATGTAGGCACTCACTGATGTGGGTCTCTTTGTCTTCTGGGTTGTCTTTCCCCCATGTGATTTTGGTCCTCGGTGAGCATCCGTTCCTGCTGAGTTGGGACCATTTGCTGTGCCCTCGGATGGCAGCTTGGCAGCTTTTAAGACCCCAGATGCAACTCACCAACGTAGGGTGCAGAGAGCCCTCTTAGCAAAACGCTAGTTGTGCCAATTGGCCTTGCATTTGCCTCAGAGCATGGTCCCCCGCCCCCTGCCCCAGCTACTCTATCCTTGCAATATTGGGTTAAGATGGAAGGTGTACTCATGTTATGTTTAAGTCCACTTAATATTGTTCTTGTTTCTAATGTGTGCTATCACCGATTTCACCCAACCAGATACATAACAACTATCTAATATAAACCCTCCCCCACTCCCTGCCTCCCTCCCCTCCCTTGCAGCTGTCAAAGAGTCTTTTCTTCTATACACAAGTCTGTTTTTGAGATCTTATTGTAGAGGTCTCATACAATATTTGTCCTTTTGTCGCTGACTACTTTCACTCAACATAATGTCTTCCAGTTGAAACTAGGTCATGAAATGTTTCCTGAAGTCATCGTTGTTCTTTATCATTGCGTAGTGCTCCATTGAGTATATATACCATAGTTTACCTATCCATTCTTCTGTTGTTGGGCATCTGGGTTGAGTCCATCTTTTTGCTATCATGGACTGTGCTGTGATAAACATTCTGGTGCATGTGTCTGTTGGTGTGAAAGGTCTTGATTCTGTAGGATATATTCCAAGTAGTGGAATTACTGGGTCAAATGGTATATCAATATCCATGTTTCTAAGGAAGTGCCAGATTGCTTTCCAAAGAGGCTGGACCAATTTGCAACCCCACCAACAGTGTAGGAGGGTTCCACTTTCTCCACAGCCTCTCCAGCATTTGTTATTTTGTGTTTTCTGGATCATGGCCAATCTTGTTGGGGTGAGATGGTATCTCATTGTCGTCTTGATTTGAATTTCTTTAATAACTAAAGATGGTGAACATGTCTGCATGTGTTTTTTGGCTGCCTGCATCTCTTCTTTAGTGAAATGTCTGTCCATCTCCTTTGCCCATTGCTTAATTGAGTGATTTATCCTCTTCTTGTTGATATTTTGTAGTATCTTATAGATTATGGAGATCAGGTGTCGATCTGACATAGAGTTGCCAAATATTTTTCCCATTCTGTAGGTGTTCTTTTAATTCTATTAATAAAGTGTTCAGATGAGCAAAAGTGTTTAATTCTTAATAGATCCCATTTGTCTATTCTCTCTTCTGATGATTGTGGTTTGTTTGACAGATTTTGGAGTCTGTCCATATTGTGTATTAAAACTTCCATTGTTGTTCCTAACTTTTCTTAGATGAGCTTTATCGTTTTAGGTTTGATATTTAGGTCTTTTATCCAGTTAGAGTTGGTTTTTGTATAAGGTGTAAGATACGGATCTTGTTTCAGTTTCTTGCAGATGGGTATCGAATTTTGCCAGCACCATTTGTTGAAGATACTGTTTTCACCCCAGTTTAATGTCTTAGGACCTTTGTCAAATATCAATTGTTCATAGGCAGATGTTGTCATCTCTGGGGTCTCAGTTCTGTTCCACTGATTGATCTGTCTGTTCTTATACCAGTACCAGGCTGTTTTGACCACTGTGGCAGTGTAATATGTTCTAAAGTCAGGTAATGAGAGGCCTCGCAGTGTGTTCTTCTTCTTTAGTAGTACCTTACTTATCCGGGGCTTCTTCCGTTTCCAAACAAAATTGATAATTTATTTCTCCATCTCATTAAAAAATGTCACTGGAATTTGTATTGAGATTGCATTATATAAATAGATTGCTTTGGGTAAAATAGACATTTTCACAATGTTAAGTCTTCCTATCCATGAGCAGGGTAGGTTTTTCTACTTATCTAAGTCTCTCTTAGTTTCTTGTAGTAAGGGCTTGTAGTTCTCTTTGTAAAGGTCTGTTGTTTCTCTGGTTCGATTAATTCCTAGGTACTTTATCTTCTTAGGGGCTATCGTAAATGGTATTGATTTGATAATTTCTTCCTTAACAGTCTCGTTGTTGGTATAAAGGAATCCTACTCATTTACTTATGTTTATCTTATATCGTGAGATTTTGCTGAACTCTTCTATCAGTTTGAGTAGTTTACTTATAGATTCCTTGGGATTCTCTGCATATACAATCATATCATCTGCAAACAGGGAGATTTTAACTTCCTCTTTGCCGATGCAGATGCCCTTTATTTCTTGGTCTTGTCTAATTGCTCTGGCTAGAACTTCTAGCACAATGTTGAATAGGAGAGGTGAGAGTGGGCATCCTTGTCTAGTTCCTGATCTCAAGGGAAAGTCTTTCAGTCTCTCTCCATTCAAGATGACGTGGGCAATTGGCTTTGTATAAATGGCCCTTATTGTGTTGAAGAATTTGCCATCTATGCCCATTTTGCTAAGAGTTTTTAGCATGAATGGGTGTTGGACTTTATCAAATGCCTTTTCTGCATCAATGGACAAAATCAGGTGATCCCTGTCTTTTGTGTTATTTGTGTGGTTAATCACGTTAATTGTTTTTCTGATGTTGAACCAGACTTGCATCCCTGGAATGAATCCCACTTGGTCATGATGGATTATTTTCTTAATATATTGTTGTATTCTGTTGGCAAGAATCTTGTTGAAGATTTTTGCATCTAGATTCATGAGTGATATCGGTCTTTAGTTCTCTTTCTTTGTTGGGTGTTTCCCTGGCTTAGGTATCAGGGTTATGCTGGCTTTGTAGAACAAGTTTGGGAGTACTCCATCCCTTTCTATACTGTGAAATAGTTTCAGTAGTATTGGAGATAACTATTCTCTAAATGCTTGGTAGAATTCTGCAGTGAAGCCTTCTGGACCCAGACTTTTTTTGGTTGGCAGTGTTTTGATGACCTTTTCAATCTCTTCCTTTGTGATGGATTTATTAAGTTGTTCTGCTTCACGTTGTGGTAATTTGGGTAGGTGGTATGAGTCAAGGAATTGGTCCATTTCCTCTAGGTTTTCAAATTTGTTAGAGTACAGTCTTTCATAGTATTCTGGTATCATAGTATCATAGTATTATGATATTTTTGATTTCTGTTGCATCTGTCCTGACAACTCCCCTCTCATTTCTAATTTAGGTTGTTTGTTTCCTTTCCTGCTTTTCTTTAGTAAGTTTAGCCAGTGGTTTGTCAATTTGTTTGATCTTCTCAAAAAACCAGCTTTTGGTCTTTTCAATTTTTTCAATTGTTTTTCTATTCTCTAATTCATTTAGCTCTGCTCTAATCTTTATGATCTCATTTCTTCTGGTGCCTGAGGGGTTCCTCTGTTGTTCTCTTTCTACTTGTTCAAGCTGTAGGGTTAGTTCCTTGATTTGGTTTCTTTCTTCCTTCCAGATGTGTGCATTTATGGAGATAAACAGACCTCTGAGCACTGCTTTGGCTGTATCCCATAGGTTCTGGTAAGAAGTGTTTTCGTTCTCATTGGAATCCATGAATTTCTTTAATTCATCCTTGATTTCCTCTATAATCTCCATTTGTTTTTGATTTTGGCTTCTGGCTTCATGGAACCACAGAAGAGTTATCCTGATAGTAATTATCAACAGGGACAAACTGTCGTATAAGTTGGAAAAAAAATTAATTGCCTCCAATTCCAACCAACATATGTTGGAAGGTTTTAGTCAATCCCAGATTTTCTTAGGATCTTGGGAAGGAGTTTGATTGTGTTTTTCTCAGAGGTTGTGTTTTCCAGATGTTTTGACTAGTGAGTGAAGAAGCTCTTTATTCTATGTTTGTCACCCTGGTTCTTTGACACATCTCCCCCATAAATGGCATGAGCCCTTCTCTTTGATTTCTCTCATAACTTCTCATGTGGGGCTTTGGTAAAGATGGAAAACTTCACTGGGCATTGGAATTACAAATTTTATGTCACTTTATTATTCTCTTTGCATCTTCTAGAACAACTCTACCTAAAGCGGTAGCCATTGACTACATGGAGCAGTTGAGCACGTGCTTTGTGGCTAGTGTAAATGAGGAACTGAATTTTAAATATTATTTAATTTTACTTAATTTAAATGTAAATAGCCACATGTGAGTAGTGAATGACATATTGAACAATGTATGTCTAGGGTGTTTTATTCCTCTTTTCCAAATATGCTTCCCTTTTATCTCCTTCCAAACCTCAGTCCTTCCTTTTTATTATGCATAAAATTTTGCTTTCTACTTGGAAGCACTATATGGCAGTTCTGCTCTGACCTATAGGGTCTGTATGAGTCAGACCCAACACGACGGCAGTGTTTTGTTGGTATTCACTACTTATCTTAATTATACACCTTTGCACACCCAAAAACTCATGTATACACTTCCTAAATAATGGTCCATTCACATTCATTCCAGACTCTATCCATAAGAAGCAGAGAAGATTTGAAACTTCAGCCTTCAACTTTTCTCTTCTTCATTGGGTTTGAAAGGAAGAAGAGGCAGTGTAGAAATTATCTACCTATTTATTTGAATTATTCCTCTTGCCTTGTAAACAGAAGAAAGGGCTAGTCATTTGCTTTGTATATGTATGTGATGGCTATGAATGAAATAATACAACAGCCTACTTCTGATTTGACATTATAGTAATCATCATCCTCACCTACAAGATTGGAAGTAAACCTGAATTCAATTTATGAGTGAGCTCTAATTTGGAAAATATCACTACTGGCTTGTATGAATAAAGTTGTAGTACAGTGCTGTCATTAACCATCCGTAGACAATAATGTATATCTAAGAACAGATGGGCAGGGTTAATTATCACTGTATTTTATGGATCCACTTAGAAGCATTCTGAGTAACTGATAAAAATCAATGCAGCCATTTTTTTTTAACACAGTCATAAGGAAATGTGCATGAATATTTCTAAAGTAGAGTGGTTTCCTCCAAGTGAACAAATCTGCACCAGGGAACTGAGCAAAGGTTTCCATCAGATTCCCACTGAAATTTACCTCTTGGGATTTAAATTCAAGAGCTGTTAATTAGGTCTTGACATCTGCTGATATCTTTTCAACAGAGTATACCTGAGAGACCTGTAAGGTGGAAAATGCGTTAGATGGTGTCACACATCTAAACAAATCCGGTGGCACTTGCTCCCCCCTTGAAAATTAATTAATCAAATGTCACTTTTATTCATGCTTTTTGTTGGAGAGCTTGTTCCCTTTTGTTGTGAACCAATTTGGGGCCACAGAAATTTACCAAGAAATGATTTCTCTTTCTACAAGTGAAAAGTGGCCTGAAGGAGAAGTAGTAGAAAAATTATTCTAATTAAACACACTAATTAGAGAACACCTATATGGTGAGCCAACTGAAGTTTCTGTCAGGTCACTATCTCCTGCTGGGCCACATTTTTAATATTCCTCAAATCTACTCCAATGAATTAATGGCAGTAGATTGGTTGTTACTCTGGGACTTTGTACATTTCTGAAAAAAGAGGAGAGTTGCATACTAAGGTTCATTCCTTGCTATTGAGACGCCAGATGACATTACTCATTAATTCAGTGCATATTTATTAGGAATCTCTACAAAACTTAGCCACTAAGCTTGATTTATGTTTCAATGAATGCCATAGCCCTTGTTTTCTCGCTACTCCAGATCTAATACTGTGTCACTTTGTGGTTTTGTAAGGGAGTTCCATCCTGGGGAGATGTCCAGAGAATAACCTTTCTGTGACCTTTCTATCCAGCAATACTGGGAATATACCGTTCTTGATAAACAAAAAATTACTGATAGGAATGAGGTCTGTTGACTTATGAGAGAGAGATGTGTTCTACATACTACCTAGGTAATATACAGATCAGGGAATGCTAACAATAACTAACCTGGTGAAAGTCACCTGATCTAGGACTACCAGTATCCCTGTGGGACTTGCAAGCCTCTGGGCTTTGCACTGCTGAGTGTCAAAGCAAACATCCTCTCCTTTCATGTTGCTGTCCAGGTGACAACAACTATGTATTTTATCATGCTGTGTCAATGTCTTTTATTGAGGAAAAAAATTCACAGAGTTTATGATTTCTGCTACAGTTCTAAAAGCGTAACAAGCTCATTAAAATAAGATTTTCTTAATTCCCAAACACTATAAAGCTAGTCATAGTTTTAATGCAAGTCTGTTCATTTTTTTTCATTCAGCAATTAATACCAGTTCATTAATTCCTCCATTCAACTATTCAAAAACCACTTTTGAGCTCCTGCTATATGGCTTATACTTTGTTTAGCCTTTAATGAATTGTGTGACCACGGTATTATTATCTCTACACCTGGCCTCGCCATGAGTCGGATCCGACTCGACGGCACTTGGCTTGGCACTTGGCAGCCCACAAAGAAGATGACCCCTCATGATCTCCTAAGAAAAGGAAGAACCTTGCATCTTACCCACTTCCATCTGGATATCTGATATGCCTTTCTATTCATATCTACCTTACCTTTTCATAGCATCTTCAGAATCTGTACAGGTGCTTATTTACTTCCTATAATGTGGCAGGTGAAGTTAAGAATGGGTATGAGACAAAAATCATTGTTTCTGACTCTGAAATACTGAACCGTATTTTCCATGACAGAGCTTAAGTAGCACTGTTCCATGAAAATAACAGACATGAGAAAGGAAGTAATGAAAAGACTATAAATGCCAGCCAAGTGCCGTCGAGTCGGATCCGACTATAAATGAGGCTCTTTTAAAATCTGCAAGGTCAATAAAATAATCAGAACACACATTTATGATTTATTTCTGTGGTAAGCGGGACATGATGGCCCAAGATGGCGCCCAGGGCCAGAACAGCACCCCAACCACACCCTTGTTTACCAGACCTAGGGCTTTCATGGCGCGTGCCTGTGGGCAGTGGCTTCCCGCTAGCCTATCGTGGGCCTCCATCTTGGGAGAGCATGGCACATGAGGATTGGAGGAATCTAGGGTATAAATTGAGCAAGCACCAGGAAAGGGAGGAGAGGAATAATAGGAGAATAATAAGGATGAGAATAAAGTCAGCAACCAGTAAGGCGGCTCGTATCCGTGTGTCCTGTCTTCTTTCCGCCGGCGGACAGTTAGGCAGCGACAAGTGGTGGCCCGTACGGGGACCCACTCTTCAATCAAGGAGCCCGAAGAGGTGAAACGCTAGCGTAAGTAGGACCCCGGAAGTAGGGGCGAAGGGAAAGTGAAACGCTAGCGTAAGTAGGACCCCGGAAGTAGGGGCGAAGGGAAAGTTTCAAGGAGCCCAAAGAGGTGAAACGCTAGCGTAAGTAGGATCCCGGGAGTAGGGGCGAAGGGAAAGTTATTTTATTGCGGAGATTAGGAGGCCGTGTGAAACCCAGAGGCGATGGGGAACCAGCCTTCCTCTCAGCATTTACTTGATGCCTTAAAGTGCTTATTGATGCCGCCGCTGATCACCTCACTAGAGCCACTCTCATCCTTAATGCCACTGAACAAGCTGAAGCTTTTCACAAACGTTTGCATGTGAATGCTCACACCCTTTCCTCGCGCTTACCAAGTGGATATGCTATTCCAGCTGGCACAGCTGGGTTGTGAGCAAAGGCTTCCTGGATTGTGTGTCACCTCCGTACAGTTCAGCAACGTCTCTAGAGCTGCTAACCTCTCTCAGTTTCTTTCTTTGGAACTACAGGGCAACTGGTCTCCTAATTTAGAGCAGACTCTGGAACAGCTCAGACTCTCCATCATTGCAATCAATTCCATGCAAGTCGATACTCACACTGCCAGTGGACTGCTGAAATTTATGAGCTCAGCGTTTTCCACCATCAAGGAATGGGCAGGACTTGGGGTACTCAGTGTAGTTTTCCTCTGTGCCATTTTTGCCATATGCCTTATTGGCCAGCGTGCCTCCCGACAGCGACGACGGGAACAGGCCCTGATTATACAGGCCATTGCAGCCGTGCAAGATGAACAGCCCTCGGCAAGCGTCTGGCTCAGCATGTTAGAAGGGTAGTCAAAGACGGGCAACCTCTTCTGGGGGTGCTACCAACCTAAGACAGGGGCCTCACCAAGCTGTGAGGTATCCCCATGACGGGTAAGGAGCATCCTAGCCGAAGAGGACCCAAGACAGGCACCTTCTCGGTTTATGTAAACAAAAAAGGGGGAGATGTGGTAAGCGGGACGTGATGGCCCAAGATGGCGCCCAGGGCCAGAACAGCACCCCAACCACACCCTTGTTTACCAGACCTAGGGCTTTCATGGCGCATGCCTGTGGGCAGTGGCTTCCCACTAGCCTATCGTGGGCCTCCATCTTGGGAGAGCATGGCACATGAGGATTGGAGGAATCTAGGGTATAAATTGAGCAAGCACCAGGAAAGGAGAATAAGAAGAATAAAGTAAGCAACCTGCCAGGCGGCTCGTATCCGTGTGTCCTGTCTTCTTTCCGCCGGCGGACAGTTAGGCAGCGACATATTTCCACATTTACAAATTGTGGCACTAGGTAGGTGGTTATCTTGGGAGCTCTGTTCTCACTTTTCAGACAATTGTTACTTTATTCCCAGGCAAAGTTAGTTCTTCTCTGCATAGTCCCAGATTTTATTATCAAATTGTCTTACTGATTCTAGGGGAAACAATTACATAAGATCCTAGGAAAATCAATTCAGAATAATATACAGGTCTGCTATAGACTTCTCATCCATAGATTTTAAACCAGAAGATCCTGCTTTACTATACAATGTATGACATCAAATATATGTGTGCTTGACTAGATTATCTGTGAAACTGTTACATGGTGGATATAACCTTGGATATTGCTGTTTTTCTTTCTTGTGATTTTTTTTTCTGTATCTCATCCATATAGTTTTAATGACCTAATTCCCTAACATAGGAAATGTCTAGTGATGAAAGAGACAACTTTAGAGAAAAAAAAAAAAATTTAAGGAAAGGCCCAGAATCACGGTAAACTGAAGTACAAAGGGTGCTAGCAACAAATAACTGCTTGCCATATTGAGACACTGTGGGAGATTCCCAAGTTGCCCAGAGATGCTATTAAATACACACTGCCTAACTTCATGCCATTCTCTTAGGGATTGCAGCAATTGCCAAAAACTAATTGAAGTTTTTCCAAGTTTTCTCCAGCTCTTCTTACATATTCTTAATGTTTCCCAAAGCCATTGGCTATGGTCAATGAGGAAGGATATGGAATATCTTTCCTTTTAAACCTAGGGTAAAATAATCATGTCTGAGGGAATATTTGTGGTCTGTGTGACAGCACAAAGATCTAAGTAGCCTCTTAAGGACTTTCTGATATAATTTGTAAAAGCATATTTTTCATTTAATTGTTCCAATAAAAGAATGTAAGTTTGGTGAGTAGGAGATAGAGTACTATATGTTTAAAAGAAACCTGGCATGTGAGCTGTATTTGTAATGAATGCTTTTGGCTGAAAGAACTGGAAACTTCACCTAACAAGAGGTTCAGAGGTGATGGTAAACAGTGTTGGTGCAGCTACAGCTCAATGACATTCATTAAGGACCCAGATTCTTTCTCTTTTTGTGCTCCATCATCTTGGTTCTCAAGCATTGACCTCATGTTGGCAGGGAAATGTCTACAGCTCCAGTCACGAAATCAATAATCAGAACATGAAAAAGAGGTCTTAAAAGCTTCTGGGCTGTTGGATCCGTCATGTTTGGAACAAAGGAGCATGAGAAAGACGAAAGACACAAGGACAATGCTAGTCCAGAGGACTAATGGACCACATGAACACAGCCTCCACCAACCTGAGCCCAGAAGAACTAGATGGTACCTAGCTAGTACCACCTACCACTCTGACAGGCGTCACAGCAGAGGGTCTCTGATTCAGCAGGAGAAAGAGGTAGAACAAAATTCAAAATCATTTTAAGAAAAAGACCAGACTTACTAGTCTGACAGGGACCTAAGACGATGGCCCCTAGATACTCTGCTAACTCTCAGAACTGAAGTCACTGTGAAAGTCCACCTTTCAGCCAGCGATTAGATAGGCCTATAAAACAGACAGTAATACAGGATGAGGAATGTGCTGCTTAGTTCGATCAAGTACATGAGCCCAAATGGGCAACACCTGCGTAAAAGCAGAGACAAGGCAAGGAAGAGACAGGAAAACTGGACAAATGGACACAAAGGACTTAGGTTAGAAAGTGAAAAGGGGAAAGTACTGACACATCGTGGGGATGGCAACCAGTGTTGCAAAACAATTTGTGTACACATTTTTGAATGAAAAACTAATTTATGCTATAAACTTTCACCTAAAATACAATTTAAAACTACACGATGAAGGGGGAGAGCTGGTACCACCACACCTGTCGCTTTTATCAGAAGAGCAATTTTTTCCTACAAAAACACTACTATGCAGTGCTTTCCTATTGCTTGCATTTGGGTCATATGAGTAGTGTAGCAGTTAAGTGCTACAGCTGCTAACTAGGTCAATGGTTCAAATCTGTCAGCTGCTCCTTGGTGACTCTATTGGGTCACTATGAGTCAAAATTGACTTGACAGCAGTGGGTTTTGGAGGGTTAGCTTAAGGAAAATTGGTAAATTTATTGCCTGGTATTTTTTTATCTGTTTTCGTGCCACACAAACTGTATTAATTGGGTTTTTGAATCCTTATATCATGGGCTGTAAGTGTGTGGTCCTGGAAGATAATTTCATGTACATAGGAAACATGAGAGAAATCTCCCTTCAGTGCTTTAGTAGGGTAAACTGCTTTTTCTGTATATGAATCCTTTGGCTCATTAATAGGGGCAAAAATTACCAGGAATTAAAATTATTTGTTAAAATGTCAGTTGTCTACTAAAGATTGAAAAAGGGAATACTGAAAAGAGATTTTGAAAACAGATCATTGGAATAGGCTCTTTTTTAACTTCAAAATGCATTGCAGAAATTTTAGACCAAAATTCTCAAGTTGGGGAAAAAAAAAAGACTAAAGCTGTCATTGTTTGTAAAACAATAAATAGAGATTTGAGAAATTAAATCAATGTCATTGGAATCTATAATCATTAGATTTCTAATGAGGATGCCTCTGACAAACAATTAAGCTTCAACTGTTTGGAAGAATCTTTCTCATTCTTTGACTGTTACTTACTGGGCATTATCTTTTTTAATTGCAGGCAAATATATTTCAAGTTATGCTGATAATAATTATTGATGAATGAATTGCTCAAGAGTTGTGAAATTCAGTTTCACTTAGATAACAGAAGTCAAACATTTAAGCAATTAAATTCATTCCAATCAACTGAGCTTCCAGAAAATTAGCATGAAATGGCATTGAGGAATATAATTTCTATTTATTGGGTGCTCATATAACAATGGGCTGATAATTTCTCCTCACAGACTCAGAGTACAGTTAGGAAAGAACTTAGAGCACCTTCAGTGCCCCAGATTCTGTGGTGGAAGTAACTGCAGTTTAAATGAACCTTAGGTTGTAAGGGAAACCCTGATGGTGCAGTGGTTAAGTGCTGCATCTACTAACCAAAATGTTGGCAGTTCGAATCCTGTAGGCACTCTTTGGAAACGCTACAGAGCAGTTCTACTCTGTCCTATAGAGTTGCTATGAGTTGGAATCAACTCAACAGCAATGGGTTTGGTTTTTGGATTTAGGTTCGAAGTGGTTACATGATTTGATCAAGATAGAGTAACTAGTTACTTAAACCAAGATATGTAAACAAATTGTCTCAACTCTTGTGTCAGTATGTAATCCACTAGTTTATATACATATACACATATATATGAAAAAGCAATCCATCTTAATTGTGCTTGTGAGGAGTCTGTATATGGATGAAGAGGCAGTTGTGCAAACAGAACAAGGGGACACTGCATGGCTTCAAGTCAGGAAAGGTATGCATCAGGGCTGTAAACTTACACCATACCTTTGCAATCTGTATGCTGAGCAAATAATCCAAGAAGCTGGACTCTGTGAAGAAGAGCAAGGTATCAGGATTGGAGGAAGACTCATTAACAACCTGTATTATGTAGATGACACAACCCTGCTTGCTGGAAGTAAAGAGGATTTGAAACACTGATGAAGACCAAAGACCACAGCCTTCAGCATGGATTGCACCTCAACATCAAGAAAACAAAAAGCCTCATAATTGGACCAGGAAGCAACATAATCATAAATGGAGAAAGGATTGAGATTGTCAAGGATTGCATTTTACTTGGCTCTACAATCAACACCCATGGAAGCAGTAGTCAAGAAATCAAAAGAAGCACTATATTGGAAAAATCTGCCTCAAAGGGCTTCTTTAAAGTGCTAAAAAGTAAAGATGTCACCCTGAAGACTAAGGTATGACTGACCCAAGCCATGGTATTTTCAATCACCATATGCATGTGAAATCTGAACAATGAATAAGACAGAAGGAGAATTGACACCTTTGAATTGTGGTGTTGGAGAAGAATATTGAATGTACCATGGAATACCAAAGAACAAACAGATCTGTTCTGGAAGAAGTACAACCAGAGTGTTCCTTGGAAGCAAAGATGGCGAGGCTACGTCTCACATACTTCAGACATGTTGTCAGGAGGGATCTGTCCCTGGAGAAGGACACATGCTTGCTAGAGTGGAGAGTCCATGAAAAAGAGGAAGACTCTCAATAAGATGGATTGACACAGTGGCTGCAACAATGGGCTTAAGCATAAAAATGATTGTGGACATGGCACAAGACCAGTTTTTCATTCTGTTGTGCATAGGGTTGCTGTGAGTCAGAACTGACTCAGTAGCACCTAACAGCAACAACATACAGAGAGAGAGAGAGAGAGAATTTTTTTTCCTGTAAATTGGTGGTCACATCACTATTTTGTTTGTTACTACTTCCAAAAATTGATAGGGATAAAAATCATGGGCCAGCCAAGCTTTGTAAATTCTAAGTATGAGGTTTAAAGGCCTGCATATACATATAAATAAAACCCAGCAAAGGAGTAATAATCCCTGTAGCTAGAAACAAAATTGATGGCCTTAAAAGAAAAAAATGTAAGGTACCTTATTAAAATCAGATAACAAAAAATGCCTCTCCATTGTATTCTTTCTATATTGTGTTCTCCAAGAGATCAGTTTGAGGGAAGACAATGAAAGTATCTGTTGCAGTCAGATGATTGAGTTCTCTTCTGGGCAGCTGTAAAAGTAGTTAGAGAAATAAAAGAGGTTTCCGATTAACTCCGTTTTTCTCTTATGTTGTCGGGGTCAAAGTTTCCTTGTAAGGCTAAAAATAGTTTTCCATTTTTCCCAACAGGAGAGCTTTCTGTGTATTTCAATAATGGAAAATAACAATAGCTAACTTGTAGTAAGCTCTTTATTTGTATCAGGAGCTGTACCTAGCACTTCGAAGATTTTTTTCCTTAGTTGATTCTCAACAAAAGTTCTACTAGGTGATGTGGTGGTCATTAGAACTGACCACAAACAGTTCTTGTTCTTCTTCTGAACACATGGTAGGATGGCCTGTCCTTTACCACTTAGAGTTACGGATTGAATTTTGTCCTCCAAAAATGTGTGTCAATTTGGCTAGGCTATGATTCCCAGTATTGTGTGGTTGTCCTCCATTTTGTGATCTGATGTAATTACCTATGTGTTGTAAATCTAACCTCTATGATGTTAATGGGAGCCCTGGTGGTGCACTGGTTAATAGCTTGAGTGCTAACCAAAAGGTCAGCAGTTAGAATGACAACCTGCTCCTTGGAAATTGCGGAGCAGTTTCACTCTTGTCCTATAGGATTGCTGCACATTTTGGTGGCATACTGCTTAAGTGCTATGGCTGCTAACTAAAAGAGCTTCAGTTTGAATCAGCCAGGCACTCTTTGGAAACCCAACAGGGCAGTTCTACTGTGTCCTGTATGGTCTGTGGTGTTACTGCGAGTCAGAATTAACTCAACAGCAGTCGGCTTGGTGTTTTTTTAATAGGGTCGCTATCAGTTGGAATAGACTCCACAGCAAAGGATATGATCTTAAGAGGCAGGAGTTGAGACAGTTATGTTAATGAGGAAGGACTCAATCTGTAGGATTAGTTTGTTTCTTGAGTCAAACTCTTTTGAGCTATAAAAGAGAGAATCAAGCAGAGAGGAGAAGGACCTCATGAAGTTGAAAGGTGAGATGGAGGACATAACATTAACCACAGGCCTTGAAACACTTCCACTTGTGTGTTGTTAAGCCCCCTCTACAAATTATCAATTCTTGTGATTGTCTCGCCTTTGCACCTGCATGTGACTTTCCCCTCATAAACTCTTCCCATCTGGCCCAAGACAGACAGACTTTGGAGAAAGTTGTTCCTCTCTGTCTCTTGTATATTGATATACAACAAACTTCTTGATTATTCACCTCACCCCTGTCTCAGTATTGGCTTTGCAGCAGGCAGCATGAATCTGTGTTTTATAGTAACATTACTAAGAAAGAAGAGGTAGGAGTGAAGCATGTACTTTGGACCTGGGGTCCCAACACTGAGAAGGTCCTAGACCAGGGGACAATTGATGACAGTGACCCACCCCTAGAGCTGACCAAGAGAGAAAACCTTCACTAAATCAGAATTTCAGCTTCCTAAACCGTGAGAGAATACATTCTGTTTGCTAAAGCAACCTACTTGTGATATTTCTGTTTTAGCAATACTAGATTATTAAGGCACTTAGGTATGATCATGTGTCTTGCTTTTGGTGAATGAAATATGAGTACAAGTGATGGGTGTCGTGTCTGTATGGAAGCTTTCTGAATCCATGTGCAATTCATCAGAATCAACCTTTCCACTGTTGTAGTAATTAGCAGCATTAGCCTTCTCTGGGTGAGAATCGCTGGAGCACGGCTCTTAGCTGACTGGCAGTGGAAATGCAGAGAGTGAGAAATAAACTTTGTGTTAAGCAATTAAGATTTTGGAGATTATTTGTGGGCAGCTTAGCCTTGTCCATTCTGACTGATAGAGGTAATTATTATTACTGTCTTCAGTTTACAGTGGAGGAAAATGATGATAAATAATTTGACCATGGTGACGCCAGTAGTTAAGTAGAACTAGAATTCAGACCAAACAATCTAACTAGAGTTCGTGTGCTTAGCTGTCTTATTACTCACCTATAGCTAATTTATTTAATATGAAAAGGAAATACCCAGTAACATGATGTGAAGCCCTGTACTTTAATTTCTAACCATAAAAAAACCCAATGCCGTTGAGTTGATTCTGACTCGTAGCAACCCTACAGAGTAGAATTGCCCCGTAGAAAGGCTGGTGGATTTGAACTGCCAATCTTTTAGTTAGCAGCCCTAGCACCTAACCACTACGCTTCCAGAGAGGTAATATTACATTCAGTTCACTCAAACTTGACATGTTTTTACTATTTACAGATTGCTTCATTGTTGTTGTTAGCTGCCATTGAGTTTTTTCCAATTCATAGCAACCTTATGTACAGCAAATTGAAACACTGCCCAGTCCTGCACCATCCTCACGCTCATTGCTATGATTGAGCTCATTGTTGCCGCCACTGGGTCAGTCCATCTCATACGAGGGTCTTACTCTTTTTTGATAACCCTCTACTAAGTATGATGTCCTTCCACAGGATCTGATCCCTTTTGATAACGTGTCTAGAATACACAAGACAAAGTCTTGCCATTCTTCCTTCTAAGGAGCATTTTGGCTATACTTTTTCCAAGACAGATTTGTTCATTCTTCTGGCAGTCCATGGCATATTCAGCATAGTTGACCAACACCATAATTCTAAGACATTAATTCTTCTTTGGTCTTCCTTATTCATTGTCAGCTTTCACATGCCTATAAGGTGATTGAAAATGCTATGGCTTGTGCCAAGGAAGAAAAAAAATCAAACCCACTGCCATCGAGTCGATTCTGACTCATAACAAATCTATAGGTAAGAGTAGAACTGCCCCATAGAGTTTCTAAGGAGCACCTGGTGGATCTGAACTGCCAAACTTTTGGCTAGGAGACATAGCTGTTAACCACTACACCACCAGGGTTTCTGTGCCCTAGTCCTCAAAATGATACTTTTGCTTGCTAACACTTCAAAGGGGTCTTTTGCAGCTGGTTTGCCCAGAACAATGCATAATTTGATTTCCTGCTGCTGCTTGCATAGGTGTTGGTTGTGGATCCAAGTAAAATGAAAAATCACACATGCAAGACGTCAGTTGTTTTTCAGTTCAGGAAGGTATACATACATGTTTTTGCCCTCAGGAAATAAAAGAATAAGGAGAGGTCCCAAATTTGTATCACTGGGGATCATTTGCAAATATCACCCAGGAGCTCTGAGAAGTTTAAGAAAGCTTTAATAACAAGCACTCTTCCATATATTTTCCAGTGTTTCCTGTCTATAAATGGCACTGGGGGAAAATTTCAATGAGAAGTTGTTCAATTATTTATTCACTTATTTAGTATCTATTTTTTGAGCATTAATTATGTGCCAGATTATGCTCAGCATGGAGCAGCAAGGGTGAACAAAACAAGTTTATCTCCTTCATGAATTAATATTCTGACAGAGGGAAACAAACAGATGCGTAAATATATATATCATATTACACTAGAATGCAATATATTCTACAAATAAAAATAAAACAGAGTAAAGGTATTGAGGATGATAGGGCCCAGTTCAGAAATCCTTTTCTTTTGGCGGTAGCCCCAAAATCCTTTCAGATGAAATGACTTTTATACAGAAGCCTTATTGTTATGTCTTTAGCATTTTTCAAATGTGAAAACTGAAAAGATAATGGAAGAATAGATTCTCAGATTACCTCATTTTTGCTGAAGGAGAAACTAGAATCTAGAACAGGGGTTGGCAAACATTTTCTTTAAAAAGCCAGATAGTAAATAATTTCAGCTTTGCAGGCCAGATGGTCTCTGTCATAACTACTCAACTCTGCTGTTACAGCATGAAAGTAGCCACAGATACTATGTAAACAAAGGACATGGCTCTGTTCCAATAAAACTTTATTTACAAAAACAAGGTAGCAGATAAGATAGGACCTACAGGTAGTCTGCTGCCTCCTAATCTAGAACAATGAAATGACTTTCTCAAGGTTACACATTTGGTGGTTGATGACAGGAAAAAGGATAAACATGTTTCCTTTGTTACTGTAAAGGCAACTTTAGAGCAAGTTATCACACATAAAAGTCAGAGTTAAATAAGTAGTAGTGTGTTGGAGTAAAAAAAATTATCTACTCTCACCAGAATTTCTTTTAGGTAGAGAATTGCTTTTATTTAGAAAAACAAATTGATGAGCTGTTTTGGGGAGAAGGTGATACCGTGAGAGCGGGTTTTATCAGGAAATAAAAGGAATGCTTTCATGGCTCTACATTAGAAATGAACAGAAATTAGGGACTAAGGAGACAGCAGAGATACAAAGGAAAGGTAGAAAAATGTGAGAGAGGGAAAAGAAAATCAACACGATGGAGTAGTAGAAAGCATTTTAAGAAAAAGATACCTGGTACTCAATTTTTAATGGGCTATATTGCTATAACGCAACCCCCCTACTGTATTCCAAAATTAAGTAAACTATAATGTAGAAATCAAAGGCCTTTTATGAATGGGTTTTTGAAGATGTGGTGGAGGGGGAGGGATTAACTAAGCAAGCTGAGTTTCTTGTCTGGGCCAATTCTTTCTTGTTGTGGCATTTAATTAAATCCTAACCTTTATAGTTCAGCCATCTGTTTTCTCTATTCCTGTAGTTAAATACTGCCAGAGAAAGTCCTGTTAACAGGGCAGATTGGTTCAGTTATAAATAAAAGATCACCAACCTCAAAGCGAGCCTCAGCAGTGCCCACAGACTCTCCTACTGTTTGTAACAGCTATTTCAAACTTGCTCCACTCTACAGAAAGCACCAAGCTTACTCCTCCATCTCTCCAGATGGAGTGATGATCATGTGACATTTTAGAAGAAAAGAGAAACCATCACATGGCAACTCCCTATCTCACCCCCACCTAACCTACCAGTCAAGGGACCTCTGCTTCAATGATATTTTCCTTCCCTTCTATGATAGGAAGGGGCTGCCTCTTCTCCCATCTGAGATCAATACTGCTACCTCATGAACTGGACACTATTTGTTACCTCTATCACTCTCGTGTTTCAAACTCTGTCATGTGACTGAATCCTTCATATCAGGGCCTATGTCATTACCATTAAAAGTAAAAACCCTTCCTAACCACAATAAAAAATTAAAAACAAATAAATAAAAACTCTTCCTATGCCCCACATGCCACTATCAACTACGCCATTCAGCTCTTCTTTACTACTTTGCTTCTTTTTTTTTTGAATTTTTGTTATTTCTTAATTACAGTAAAAGAATAAAATTCCTAACGTCTATCAGTTACTTCATCTGTGACAAACCCTCACTCCCCCCACAATCCTTGTAGCCAACAGTTATTTTCTTCTGTAGATAATTCTATTTTTAAGTCCTTATAACAGGAGTCTCATACAGTATTTGTCCTTTTGACACTGACTGATTTCACTCAGCATGATCTCTTCCAATTGAAACCATGTTATGAGATGTTTTCTAAAATCATCAATTGTTTTTTATCATAGCACAGTGTTCCATTAAGTATATGTACCATTGTCTATCCATTCATCTGTTGATGGGCATCTGGGTTGAGTCCATCTTTTAGCTACTATGGACTGTGCTGCAACAAACATTCATGTACATGCACCTGTTCATGTGACAACCTTTGTTTCTGAAGGATAAATTCCAAACAGTGGAATTACAGGATCAAATGGTATATCTATTTCCAGCTTTTTAAGGAAGCATCAGATTGCTTTCCAAAGAGGTTGTACACACTTGCAATCTCACCAGCAATGGAAGAGAGTTCCAATCTCTCCACAGCCTCTCCAGAATTTGTTGTTTGAGTTTTTTTGGATTATGGCCAACCTTGTTGGGGTGAGATGATATCTCACTGTAGTTTTGATTGGGATTTCTCTGATAGCTAATGATTCTGAGCATTTGCTCATGTGTCTTTTGGCTGCCTGGATGTCCTCTCTAGTGATGCATCTGCCCATCTCCTTTGCCCATCACTTAATTGGGTTATTTACCCTTTTCTTGTTGATATGTTGCAGAACCTTGTAGATTATGGAGATCAGATGATGGTCCAACATGTAGTTGCCAAATATCTTTTCTCCTTTCTGTAGGTAGTCTTTTAGAAGCAGATTACCAGGTATTTCTTCTGAGACACCTTTTGATAGGTTGAAACTGGGTTACTACAAGGGTAATAGTCAAGTGCTTACCTGATTCCCCTGTTCAGGAAATGATCTTCCTACCTGGTCCAACCCCTTATACAAGGAAGAAACTTAGGAGTAATCCATAACTCTTCACTAAACTTCAACTCTCACACCTAATTCATTACAAAGCTTTTTATTTTACCACCTAAATATGTATTGGATTTTGTATGTCTTTCCACATCTATAGCCACCAGCCTAGTCTAAGCTAAGGCCAGCCCTTAAGTGCAATATTGCAATCGATTCCTAACTAACCCTGTCATTGAGTTGACTCCTGCTCATAGTGACCCTATAGAATAGAGTAGAACTGCCCCACTCCATGCCCCACTCATGGAAATGGAGTGGCTGGAAGATTTGACCTGCTAACCTTTTGGTAAGCAGCCAAGCTCCAACTAGCCTCCCATTTTCACTCATGGTCTCTCCACTCAGTTATTCTCCAAAGTGGAGTAACCAGGGTGTTGTTTTTGAAATGTAAATAGGATTATAGCACATCCCCATTATTACTGTTTGAATAATGATCGCAATACACAACATGGGCTGTGATTTCTTACATGACATTGCCAACTTCTCCAGCATCTTTCTACATCAGCATATTTCTTGATTTATGTATTTCAGTCAATTACCTTCCTTTATGATTTACTTTCCACCACAGGGCCTTTGTATAGTATTACTCCCTGTGCATGGAAATATCTTACCCTCTGCTGTAGCCTATTTAACTTCTACTAGTTTGTCTTTGGTCACTTACTAATGGCCATGTTTTCAGGGCAGCTGTTTCTGATCCTCTAGACTAGATGTATTCTTTTGTGCTATCATATTCTTCTCTATCATAGCACTTACCATTCATAATAGTCTGTGTTTTTGTGTGAAACTATTTAACAAATGTCTGCTGTCCACATTTAACCTACTGTTTCCCCTTTGTAAGCCAACCAAGTGCCTCACATATAACATGGCCTAACCTCACATAAGCCCTCAATAAATATTTGGTAAGTGTCTTAGTCAGCTAGTGCTACTCCAACAGAAATACCACAAGTGGATGGCTTTAACAAAGGAAAGTTTATTCTTACACACTCCAGGAAGCTACAAGTCCAAATTCAGGATGCCTGCTCTCCAGGGGAAGGCTTTTCCTTTGTGAGCTATGGAGGAAAGTCCTTGTGTTGCATCAGTCTTTGGTCAGGGAGCATCTTGGTGCGGGAACCTCAGGTCTGAAGGATGCGTTCTTCTCCAGGAGCTGCTTTCTTGATGGTGTGAGGCTCCCAATTCTCTGCTTGCTTCCCTTTCTTTGTATCTCCCATAGGATGAAAGGATTAAAGGTAGTGCAAGCCACACTCCAGGGAGACTCCCTTAGCAAGGATGTTGTGGTCCCACCCTAATTCTCTTTTAACATAATCGTTCTGTTAACCACAGGCAGAGATTAGGATTTATAGCATAGAAAAACCACATGTAGCCAAATGGCTACACATGTTTAAGAAGGAGACACATAAATGAATGAGTAGTGTCATTCAGAATACATCAGTTGGTAGAACATTCCAACCCAATATACTAATTCAGTTTAAACAGGACTGTAGAGACAGAGGTAATCATGGGATTTATAACATCTTTGAGACGATGGAATTGAGCTTTATATGAGACATGAAATTGATGGTCGAATGTGTGCAGACTACACCTGACATGTGGACTGCAGTGAAATTTATACAGTATATGCAAAGTATAATTTATATAGGGAATCAAGAAGGCCCAAAATAATTTCTAACTGGTTAATGTTACATGGGACCATTACTGGGGAACAAAATGAATTTTGGACTAATCTCTGAAGTTGCCAAATGACTTGATGATTTTCTGAATTTTTAATCATGCTCACCTCACTTTTATATTTTATAAGGATAGCTCCAATAAGATCTTTTGCAAAAGTATGTCTCATTAAAAAATAGTTATTTAGTATGTATTATCAAGTAAGTCCAAATCCAGTTTTCACTGTGTTATCCTCACAGAGGGACATCACACCTGCAACATTAAGAGACAGTCATGCTGAGTGAAGCCTACCGAAACAGGTCTTAATACTCTTTTTTTAACTGGGAGGGATCATTGCAGTAATGAAACATGTCATATTTAACATATTTTATGCCTCGGGTTTTATAAGCATTAGGGAAGACTGTGATTCCACAGTATTAATCTGAGTCCTTCGTCAATCCTCAGGCAGGCACCCAATGGTCCATGACTTGGTTCCCCCAATTAATCATCTTCTTTTCAGACTCAGATTGCTCACAGCTGTGATCAAACATTGGCAGAGCTCCTACGAAGGAGGACCATACAAGAGCTGTTACTGGGCAAATAATGGAAGCTGCCACACAACCTGTGTTTAGTTACAAAAAGTTTGCAGATTTAGAAGACATTGGCTGTTGGGATCATCAAAGAGTCTCATCAAGAAGGAAACACTGTTATTTAGATTTGCATAGCATTCTTACTCAAATGTATGGTTGCTGGGAATCATACCACTCGGGCTATGAATCATTTTTAAAAGGTATACAAATACCTCATGAATGATTCATTGAAGGGAAAAAAAATCTTAGTAGAGAAAGTTGAGGGGATTTGACAAACAGGAAAGATAAGTCTTACAAATTAACCTAAAAGTTTAAAGTTAAGTGCCTTTGAAACAGTGCAGATACACTTGTCTTATTTTTTAAAATTAATCCCTGGGGAGGAAGGGGAAGAAATGTTCTCCTTCCCTTTGCTGACTTTCTATTCTCTGTATGAAGAAAAATCTCAAGGTAGAGTAATCTGTTCACACACTAGGTTCATGGAATTTTAGGACTTATTCTTTAATTGCATTTTATTTTGAAGTTGATAGCTTAAGAGACTCATACAGATCTCAGAACTCTGAGATTTAGAAGATGAATAATGCTTGCATGTTCATTCAAATAATAGTGACAAACTGAGGATTCATACCCAAGTCAGTGGACTAGGGCACTCAGACTTTTCACCAGTCTCTGAGTCACCTTCTTATTTTGTTTCATATGTTGACAGGATTTAAACAAAAAACAGTAGTCATCAGCAGGAATACAAACACTGATATTAAGTAATCTCTTCACTCTATAAGGCTACATTAAGTTACTAAAGGAGAACTTGACACAACCCCAAAATCTTTGTTCAGAGTTTTAAATGCCATAGATTGTCGTTTTTTACCGAAGACCCATTGGTTTACTACAATAAGAGGATACAAGTCTTATATTTGCAAGAGAATGGAGAAGCAGACATTCTGACCCAATATACTCAATAGGCATGTAAGAATAAAGTTAGCTCTGACTTTTTATGTATGCAACTGTTTTTATTTTCATTCAAAAGTATTTTTATAGGAGCCGTTGCCACAGTTTCAAGTTCAATGTAATCTCCAAGATTATATCACTTATATAATCAATATTGTTAAAGTCTAGATAAATAATAGGCTTTAACACATCTTCACTCCAAGACATTTCCACACTCATTAAGGCTAGGGCTGGTGCAGAAGTCCCTGGAGAGCAGTGTGGTTTTATTTGTGCCACTGGAAAAAGTGACTTGGGAAATTTTCAATGGATTTCTAAAACTATTCTCCTAGGAAGAAGGAGCTAATGTTATTCAATCTGTCTTAAATTATTCATCCAAGTCACTTTGAAGTCTACACATGCTCTCTTTGGAATTCTATTTCTGGGAGAAAAGAAAAAAGCTCTAGCAATAAAATAACAAAGAAAAGTTAGATAAAAAACTTTTTAAATATATGAAATATGTGAATGAGTCAGCAATAAAGTAAGGGAAATCCTCAGAGGTGAAAAATAAAATAAGGACTCTCAAGATATGAGCTCTCAAACCAGTGCTTGTTCTAAAGCTTAAACCACATGGCTAGCATGAGGCCATGCTGAGGGCACAATGAGTAGAATCAGATGGATGTTGTATGTATCTCGGGCCCTGAGTGTTAAATTCCCAATGAAAATAATATGGTTCACAAAGGGAGATGGAAAGGAAACTTTACTGACTCTATCCTGGATCTAGAATACAGGGGGAAAGACTCTTCTCTGAGAATGTGTAACCGTAAGTTGACATTCACATGTGTTTGGGGTCTAAATTTATATTTTCTAGGTGGCTCAAATAAGTTTAAGACAAGGAATTATGCTGGGGTTGTCTCAGATGCTCACAGATGTATAGTAGGGAAAAAAGGAAAGAAAGAAAATCTTCCCTGAAAAAAATCGCTAATTGTACCCTGGTCTCAAAGTATTCCCATAGAAAAAAATTCAAAATATGACCTTGCAAAAAGACATCAAAATGGCTATTATCAGAAAAATGGAAACTAACAAGTGTTGACAAGAATATAGAGAAACTGAAACTCCATTTCGTTGCTAGTGAGAATATAAAATGGTGCAGCAACTGTGGAAAACTGTTTGGTGGTTCCTCAAAAACTTAAACAAAATTACCATATTACCCAGCAATTCTGCTCCTAGGTATCTACCCAAAGGACTTTAAAGCAGGAATTCAGCAATGTCTACACCAATGTTCAGGGCAGCATTATTCACAGTACCCAGAAGGTAGTGTCCGTTAACAGATGAATGGATAAATGAAAGATGGTGTATCCACACAAATGGAATATTATACAGTAATGAAGAGAAATGAAGTTCCAGTACAAGCTTTGACACAGATGAAACATGAAAATATGCTGAGCAAAATTAGTCAGACACAAAAGATAAATATTGTATGACCCCATTTGTGTGAAATATCGAGAATAGGCAAATACATAGAGACAAAAGTTTCTTAGTGGTTACAAGGGGCTGGAGGGAGAAGATGATGGGAAGTTACTGATCTGGGAGTTTTGAGTTTCTCTTCAGGGCAGTGAAACAAATTTAAAGATAGATAATTATACAACATGATGGATATAATTAATGTCATTGAGTTATACACTTCGAATGCTTAAAGTGGTGAATTTTACACATATTTTACCACAATATATTTTTAAAAGATATCACAAAAACCCAAAACAAAACTAGATATCATGAGGGAAAACCAGGAGAAATAACTAACAGCCGGAGTCCAAGAGCAGAAGTGGGAATCTGCAGATGCATTTTTGAGTTTACTACTATTCCATTGGCCAAAACAAATCACATAGTCCAGCCCAGAATCACTGTGGATGGATACTATCAAAGATGCACAACTCCATCAGAAATCATCAAGGAAAAGGACATTACAAACATCATATACTGTTTTACAGTTTTAAATCTGTATCCATGTCAAAAATATACATAGTTTAGAATCAGTGGTTCTCTGCTATTTTTTTGTAAAACACTGTCCTTTTGTCACCCCCACATTTTCTCCTCCCACAAGCAACTTTCAACCCTCTTTTGCTAATTCTCTGAATATTTACCTTAGTGCTTCTGAGAAATGTGTTTACGTATTTTACTTACTGATTTCTTCTTTCATTTTAAGCTACATCTCCTTTTTATTCCCTGGATCTACTACAAATATGCACACTTAGTGCCCCCTCCCCCACTTTCCAATATAATTTCTAAAATGTTCTGTAGCTCACTACTGTGTTTGTATTATCATAATTATGAGAAGCTTTTTTACTATATAATTATGAAAAGATTATGCTGCATACTTTTCTTGCATAACTATTTGTTTTCCTTGGAGACAATGATGGCCTAGTTTTTTGTTTGCTTTGAATTGTTTTGTATATTATTATTAATTCAACCTAAAACTTTAAATCAATTATACAAACCACACAGTCATCCTATGAATTTAATGTCTTTGAAGAAATCTGTTGTGGTGCCTTCTGACTCACTTCAAGCAGGAGTGGTTGGCCTCTACTCCTGGGGTATAGCTATTATCCTGGGATAACCTTTCATTATTATCCTAGAATTCCCTTTACTTCTTTCTGTCTTAGGTTATTGCCCAGAACCATTGCTTCTTTTCCCTCATTTTGTTGGACCGCATTCTATAATAGCTTCCTAAGAAATGGGACATGGTAGGTAAGCTTTATGAAATTTTTCATATCTAAAAATGTCTATCTTTTTAAAATTATTTGTTTTTCATAGTGTTTTAACTGAAAGATTACAATTTGAGTCATTTTCTCATACAAAAATTTACACTTTATTATGTGACCTTAGCTGCTCTCCCCTCACTGTGAAAGCACACTGTATTTCCCGTGGCCATTCAGCCAGCTCCTATCTCCTGCCTTTTCACCTCACCTCTGGACAGGAACTGCCCACTTAGTGTCCTGTGTCTACTTAAGCCAAGTAGCACAGTCTTCACCAGTATCATTTTATGACTTATAGAAAAGTTCCATCCTTGTGTGAAAAGTTGGCTTCCAGAATGGTTTCAGTTCTAGGCTAATGGAGTCTGGAGGCCATGTCTTCCAGGGACCCTCCAGTCTATCAGATCATCAAGTCTGGTCTTTTCACTAGAGTTTGAGTTCTTCACTCCACATTTATCCCACTTCATCAGGGACTCTTTGTTGAGTTCCCTCTTAAGGGCAGTCATTGGTGGTTAAAAATGTCTTTTATTTTGTTATATAACTGTAGGTCAGAGTAGAACTGCCCCATAGAGTTTCCAAGGCTATAAATGTTTTCAGAAGCAGATTGTCATATCTTTCTCCCATAAGTTTGCACTGCCAACCCTTTGGTTACTAGCTGATTGATTTAATCACTGCATTGCCAGAACCCTTCTAGATATAGAATTGTAGATTAGAAATATTCCCTCAAAATTTTGAAGTCAGAAATACTGTGTTCATGGATTGGAAGACTCAACATAGTAGATAGAGATGACAGTTCTCCTCAAATTGATCTATAGGTTTAATGTAATTCCTACCAAAAGCTCAGAAAGGCTTTCCATAAACATAGACAAGCTTATTTTAAAATTTATATGGAAAAATACAGCCCCTCGATTGCCTAATACAGACCTGAAAAAGAAGAATAAAGTGAGGAAAATCACTCTACCTGATATTAAGGCTTACCGTATAGCTACTATAAGCAACAAAATGAGGCATTGGCAAGGGGGTAGAAACATGTCACTGAGGCAGAGTTAGAACCCACAAATAGGACTGTACACAGGAACCTCACTTATTTTTGACAAAAGGCTAAAGCAATTTTATGGAAGAAGGCTAGCCTTTTCAACAAATGGTACTGGACCAATTGGGCATCCACATGTTAAGAAAAAGAAAAATCAACACTGACCTAAACTTTACATCTTATAAAAAAAATAATAACTCAAAATGGATCATAAACTTAACCATAAAAGATAAAACTTTTAGAAGTATAAAACATAGGAGAAAATCTTTGGCCACTAGGATTAGGCAAAGAGTCTTTAGACGATATCAAAAGCATGATCAGTAAGAGGAAAATTTGTTAGATGATACCTCATCGATATTAAAAGCTTTGAGCCATGAAAGACCCTGTTAAGAAGATGAAAGGACAAGTTGCAGATAGAGAGAAAATACTTGCAAACCACATGTCATGGATTGAATTGTATCTTTCCCCCTCCCCGCCACGAAAATATGTGATTTAGCTAGGCTAGGATTCCCTGTGTTCTGTGATTGGCCTCTGTTTTGTGATTTTCTTATGCTGTAAATCCTAATCTCTGCCTGTGGTTAACAGAGTGGATTATGTTAGAGAGGATTAGGGTGTGGGACTGTAAATCCCTTCCTAAGGTCACCTTCCTGCTCCATTGGAATTTCCCTAGAATGTGGCTTGTATCACCTTTTATTCTTTTATCCTACAAGGGATAAAAGAAAATGGAAGCAAGCAGAGAGCTGGGAACATTATACCATCAAGAAAGCAGCACCAGAAGAACGTGTCCTCCAGACCTGAGGTTCCCGTGCCAAGATGCTCCCCAACCAAAGAACAATGCAACATGGGGACCTTCCTCCAGCACTGACAAAGAGGGAAAGCCTTCCCCTGGAGTGGACACCCTGAATTCAGATTTATAGCCCACTGGACTGTGTAAGAATAGATTTTTCTTTGTTAAAGCCATCCACTTGGTGGTGTTTCTGTTAGAGCAGTATCAGATGACTGAAGCGCTGTATTTTCAGTAACAGAAATGCTACAAGTGGATGGCTTTAACAAACAGAAATTTATTACCTCCTAGCCAAGGAAACTCCATGGGGCAGTTCTATTCTGACCACTAGGGTCACTATGAGTCAGACTAGACACGATGGCAGTGGGTTTGGTTTTTTGGTTTTTTAGTCTAGGGGGCTAGAAGTCTGGATTCAGCGTGCCACCTCCAGGGGAAGACATTCTCTCTCAGTCAGCTCTGTAGGAAGGTCTTTGTCATCTGCCTTCCACTGACCTAGGAGTTTTTCTACACAGAGACCCCAGGTCTAAAAGATGTTCTGGCTCTTCTTTCTTGGGAGTGTGAGGCCCCTCATCCCTTTGCTCACTTCTCTCTCCTTACAGTTCTTGTAAAATGAAAAATGATGTGGCCCACACCCCTGAGAAGCCCCCCTTAATTTGGATCAGGGCTGTGACCTGAGTAAGGGTATTGTATGCCAACGTACTCCTCTTTGACATAACCTAATCTTGTCTCATTAACCACAGGCAGAGATTAGGATTTACGACACACAGGAAAGTCACATCAAATCGCAAAATGGAGGACAGCCACACAATGTTGGGAATCATGGCTTAGCCTGATTGATACATATTTTTTGAAGACACAATTCATTTCATGATATTATATAAAGAATGTTGGAGCAAGCTCCACATTAAAACAGTTACAAAATTGGCAAAAGACATGGATAAATATTTAATTGACAAGGATACAGATGGCAAATAAGCACATAAAAAGATGCTCAACTTCAGTAACCATTGTTGTATGTCGTTGTGTTGATTCCAAGTCAGAGTGACCCTGAGTGACTCTAATCCCAAGTCAGAGTAGAACTACCCAGTAGGATTTCCTAGGCTGTAATCTTTATGGGAGCAGACCACCAGATTTTTTTCCTCACATCTGACGGTTTCAATCAACAGACCTTTTGGTTATCAGCTGAGCTCTTAACCACTGCACTACCAGGGGTCCTTTCAATAGCCATTAGGGAGATGGAAATTTAAACCACTTTGGAATTTCACTACAGACTTAGTAGAATGGCAAAAATTAAAAAGTGACAACACAATACTGGTGAGGATTTGGAGAAACTAAATGCCTCATACAAGGTCTGACAATTCATTCCACAGACTTAATTGTTTTAAGCGCTACATACCCCATTGCTGAATATCACTATGGTCACCTTTGAAGTACTCTCCTTTGGAAGCTATGTACTAATGCTGGCACCAAGTCCATCCTTCCAAGCAATTTTGGAACTCTTTCTGGAATGGACATTGCACACCGTGGCATGGTGGCAAGTGCACAAACTTAATTGTATAATTGTCCATGAGGGAGTTTTTAGCCAGTAAACAAATAACTATTGAAATACTCTCTCTACTCACCTAATCTGGCCCCCAGTGATTTTTTGCTTTAACCAAAGACAAAGGAAATATTGAAAGGAAGACATTTTGATGACATTCAGGACATTAAGGGCAATCTCTGACAGCCATTCCAGAAAAAGAGTTCCAAAATTGCTTGGAAGGGTGGACTAGGCACTGTCATCAGTGCATAGCTACTCAAAGGGTGTACTTTGAAGGTGACCATAGTGATATTCAACAGCGAAGCATGAAGCACTTTTTCTATGATGAGTTTGTCAACTTAATTGGCTTTCCTCCTACATGTCTAGTTAAAAAATAATTGACATTGGGCTGATTCCAACTCATAGTGACCCTACAGGACAGAATAGAACTGCCCCCACAGAGTTTCCAAGGAGCAGCTGGCGAATTCAAACTACCAACTTTTTGTTTATCAGCCAAGTTCTTAATCACTGCATCATCAGGATTCCAACATTGCTAGTAGGAATATGAAATGATATTGCCATTGTAGAAAACATTTTGATAGTTTCTTATAAAACTGAACTTTCAGTTACTGTATGAAATACCAATTGCAGTGTTGGGCATTTACCCAAGAGAAATAGAAATGTACTCTCATATAAAATGCTGTATACACAAATGTTAATGATAGCTTTATTTATAATAGCTGAAATTGCAAACAATTCAGATGTCCTTCAACTAGTGAATGGTTGAACAAACTGTGGCACATCCATACTCTGCAATACTACTCAGCAATAAAAAAAACAAAAGCTATTGATACACATGACAACTTGGATGAATCTTCAGGAAATTATGCCAAGTGAAAAAATCTGATCCCAAAAGATTACATACTGTAAGATTCCATTTATGTAACATTCTTGACATGACAGAATTATAGAGATGGAGAACAGATTAGTGGTTGCCAAGGGTGAAGGACAAGGACTGCGGAGACAACAGGGGAACAGGTATTTTTATAAAAGGAAAATGCAAGGGATCCTTGTGGTGATGGAAGCATTCTGTGTCTTGACTCTAGCTGTGGAAACACAAATGTGATAAGTTTGCATGTAATATATGTATACACACACAAATGAGTAGAAGGAAAACTGGAGAAATCTGAACAAGATCAGCATTTTATCAATGTCAGTACCCTTGTGATATACTTTTGTGGGAATTAAGATGGCAGACTAGACACATGTCTCCTTAATTCCCTCTGAAAACTAAGGCCTGCATTGATAACTGAATAAAGCTTTCTAGACACCTAGTGAGCCCTAGGAAACGGCATAGGGCTGTCAGTTTGGACTACATGCCACTAAGTGGAAGCTTCTGCTCTATTGCTGAATTCCACTCTTGCTGAGAGGCTAGCTTCAGCAGACTGAAGGTACTTCATGCTTTTAACTTTTTTCTTTTTGTTGTCTGGTAGGTGGGGGATGGGCATTAGATGGCAGCTACGCTGAACCACAGTGCAGAAGTGAACAGCATGTGCTGCAGCAGAGAGACAGTGTGTAGCATAACCATGTTTTGAGAGCCCAGTGGTGGACTGGGGACAGAGCTTTTCAGAGCTCTGCCATAGATTCAGCTGTTTCCCAGAGGGAAGGGTATCCTGACCGGGTCACTATCTTGTTTGGCTAGGAAGTAGAATTGCCCAACCAGAGACGTTAGCAGGGGCTGCTTCTCAGTCTGGGGGCAGTACCAATCCGGGTAGTGCTTTTCTAGAGGAGGAGCTGTGTTTAGTGTCGTGTTGCCTTGTGGGTGTCACCCAGCCAGTGATGACAGAAGCACAGCAGCCCCTCCCTGCTGTGATCTGCAACATAACATCTGGGGACGGCCAAACAGGTACCTCCATTGTCAGTCAGAAGGAGGGGCCTGCCACACCTAGTGGCCTGACTGATTTTGGAAGCACTCAGGTAGCTTTTACCTTTCTAAAATAAGACTGCCTTGAGAAATAACTGCTGTGCAGCCTGACCACATCTCTTCCAGCCTTGGTTGAGACACAGCATAAGGTCAGTTGGTGGTCCCCCAGTGACTCCATAAGTAAGCTGGTGTCTTTACCAGCCAGGAGAAGGAGCATGCCACCCCAGACAGTTCACTAGGGCCAGTCATTGGAGTACAAAGAGGTGGCTGGTGACCAAGTCCCTTCTCAGATCTACACTTCAGCTCCTGTTGAGTCAACATCAGAGACACTAAACAGCCTCTAGATGTCCTGTATGCAACAAACCATGGCCAGTCATTTAAAGAAACAATCCACCATGGTTCCAGAAAACTCCCAAAATAGAGAATCAAAAAAACTTACTAGATGAAGAAGCCTTTCTGAAATTATCAGAGGTTGAGTACAAAAGAATTATATACAGAGCCCTCATAGACATTAAAAAAAATACAGCAGAACAAAATGAAAAATTAAACAAGCTATATGAACTGATGGAACATCAATATTCTGAAATCAGACAGAACAATAACAAAATTTCAGAATTACACAATTCAATTCAAAGCCAAAAGAGCAGAATTCACAAATTGGAAATTAGACTTAGTGACCTGAAAATGCTGGTGCTACTAACACCAGCATCTATGAGGAGAAATCAGAGAAAAGAAATAAGAAAAATGAAGAAGAATTAAGAAACATGTGGGACTCTATCAAGAGGAATAATCTATGATAAGCTGGAGTTCCTGAACAGGGAGGGATAGCAGAAAACACAGAGAACATTGTTGTTGAGTTGCTGACAGAAAACTTCCCTGAAATTATGAGAGAACATGGATATCCAAGACATCTATGGGACACCACAAAACATCGAAACCCAAAAAAAGATGCCAAGATATACTATAATCAAGCATAACAAAATGAGATATAAGCATAAACTCTTAAAGGCAGCAAGAGTGAAAGCAAAGTTAACACTCAGATGGAAGCCCTGTAGGCTTTTGTCTGACTTCTTGGTAGAAACTATGTTGGCACAGAGTCAGTGAAATGACACATTCAAAGCCTTGAAGGAAAAAAAAACTTCCAACCAAGTATTATATATCTTGCAAAACTGCCTTTCAAATATGAAGATGAAATTAAAACATTCACAGATAAGGAGAAACATAGAGAGTTTGTAAAAACCAAACCAAAACTACAAGAAATACTGAAAGAAGCTCTTTGCTTAGATAAACAAAACCATTAAGTGTATATTTAAGGAGACAATGTAGGACACAGCATACAGAAACCACAGTTAGGAAAGGCACAAAATTCAATCAGAGCTACAATATTAAAAGAAGGGAACCAGTGAACATATCATGAAAACTAAGATACCATTACATTAATAACAGGGATATACTACAGTAGTTAAAGTCCTTTCAGATGGAGACAAAGTTTATAAGATATGTGAAAGTTAAAATTGGGTTTAAACTCAGAGTGTTAAGGGGAATCATAGGAGTAGCCACAGAGCACAGTAATGCAACACATCAAAACAATACCTGTAATACAGGAGTCTCAACAAACACAAAACCAACACAGAAAAAGATAAAAACTCAACCCATAAAGAAGAATGACCCACGACAGAATATTAAAAGCAACAGAGAAAACACCAACACAAAAAGAAACACATCAAAATGACAGTAATAAACACATACCATCAATAATTACACTGAATGTAAATGATCTGAATGCTCCAGTAAAGAGATGAGTGGTATCTTGGATCAAAAGACATGACCCATCTATATGTTGCTTACAAGAAACACACTTTAGACTTAAAGATGTGAACAAACTGAAAATTAAAGGATGGAATAATATATACCAAGATAACAATGTACAAAGAACAGCAGGTCTGTCAATACTAATCTCAGATAGAATAGATTTTAATGTAAAATCCACCGTTGTGGACAAGGACAGCCACTATTTATTGGGGAAAGATTCAACACACAAGAAGGTCTTAACAGTATTAAATATTTATGCACCCACTACCAGAGCATCTAAGTACAGCAAACAAATACTGACTAGACTGAAAAATGACATAGATCACGGCAGAATAATAGTTGGGGACTTCAGCACTCTACTTTCAGTAATGGACATACCATCTAGAAAAAAGCTCAGTAAAGACACAGAAGACCTTATTGCAACAATTAACCAATTAGACCTTGTTGACATGTACAGAACTTTTTACCCATCAACAGATGAGTACATCTTTTCTCTGATGCACATGGAACATTTTCCAGAATAGACCGTGTGTTAGGACATAAAGCAAATCTCAACAAAATCCAAACCATTCAATTATTGCAAAGCATCTTCTCAGACCATAGAGCCATAAAAGTCGAAATCAATAGCAGAAAAAAACATAGATAGAAACGGAAACTCATGCAAAGTGAACACTTTGCTCAAAAAGCCATGGATTATGTAAGAAATTAAGGAGGAAATAAAGACATTAATGGATTCAAATAAGAACGAAAACACATCTCACCAGAACCTATGGGATACAGCCAAAGCAGTGCTCAGAGGTCAGTTAATCTGTATAAATGCACATATCCAGAAGGAAGAAAGAACCCAAATCAAAGAATTAACCCTCCAGCTTGAACAAGTAGAAAGAGACCAACAGAGGAATCCCTCAGGCACAAGAAGAAAACAAATCATTAAGATTAGAGCAGAACTAAATGAATTAGAGAATAGAAGAACAATTGAAAAAATTGATAAAACTAAAAGCTGGTGTTTTGAAAAGATCAACAAAATTGACAAACCACTGGCTAAACTTACTAGAGAAAAACAGGACAGGAAACAAATAACACAAATAAAAAATGAGATAGGAGATGTCACAACAGATCCAACAGAAATCAAAAGTATAGCAGAATACTATGAAAGACTGTAACAGATTTGAAAACCTAGAGAAAATGGACAAATTCCTTGATTCATATCACCTACCAAAGTTATCACAAAGAGACGTAGAACAACTTAATAAACCCATCACAAACGAAGAGATTGAAAAAGTCATCAAAAAACTACCTACCGAGGGCACAGCAAATGGTCCCAACTCAGCAGGAACGGATGCTCACCGAGGACCAAAATCACATGGGGGAAAGACAACCCAGAAGACAAAGAGACCCACATCAGTTGGTGCCTACATCGACTTGGGACCGGAAGAACCAGATGGTGCTGGCCACCATCAGTGACAGCCACAATGGAGCTCACTAAGTTGAGTCTCACTGGCAACACAAGAATAAAAAGGGGATGCACCCTGAGATCCCCACTAAAAGACCTCAATTGATGGTCCAGTGGTTTCGGGGTTCCCCTGGGAGCATGGCCCCTCGCCCTGATGCTGCCCTTGACCATAAATCATAACGAAGGTCCACGCTTCGGACAGGAATGGATTGGACTTGGCGATGCAGTGACCATGTATTGGATGCACTTTATGGTTCTATACATCTATAGCATGTCATCCTGCTGACCTCTGGCTGGAGGAAGGAGAGTGGGTGGAGAGGAGGGAAAAAAGAGACTGTTGGGAGAATGAGACATGTATGGAGCAGAGAGGAATAGTGTGCTGTCACCAGGCAGGGCTAGCAGTAGAAGCTGCATATAGGTGGGTATGTAAATTTATACGGGAATGTACATTTTCACTCAGTTATATTAAATAAAAAATTTTAATAAATAAAAAAAAACTACCTACCAAAAAAAGTCCTGTCCCAGATGGCTGCACCACAGAATTCTACCAAGCTTTTAGAGAAGAGTTAACTCCAATACTATAGAGACTGTTTCACAGCATAGAAAAGGATGGAATAATACGAAACTCATTCTATGAAATCATCATAACCCTGATACCAAAGCCAAGGAAAGATCCCATAAAAAAAGGAAAATTACAGACCAATATCAATTATGAACCTAGATGCAAAAATCTTCCACAAAATCCTTGCCAAAAAAATTCAACAGCCTATCAAAAAAAAGTTCACCATGACCAAGCTGGATTCATACCTGGGATGCAAGGCTGGTTCAACATCAGAAAACAATTAATGTAATCAACCACATAAATAATGCAAAAGGTAAGAATAACCTAATTTTGTCAATTGATGTAGAAAATGCATCTGACAAAGTCCAACACCCATTCGTGCTAAAACTCTCAGCAAAATAGGAATAGAAGGCAAATTCCACAACACAATAAGGTGCATCTATGCAAAGCCATCCACCTACATCACCCTGAATGGAGAGAGACTGAAACAATTCCCCTTGAGAACACAAATTAGACAAGAATGTCCAGTCTTACCACTTCTATTCAACATTGTACTAGAAGCTCTGGCCAGAGCAATTAGGCAAGACAAAGAAATAAAGGGCATCCACACTGGGAAAGAAGTAAAAATATCCCTGTTAACAGATGATATGACTGTATATGAAGAGAATCCAAAAGTAGACTACTTGAACTAATAGAGTTCAGCAAAGTATCAGGGTGTAAGATAAATGTAAATAAATCAGTAGGATTTCTTTATACCAACAAAGAGATCATTAACAAAGAAATCTCCAAATCAACACCATTTACTATAGCCCCCAAGAAGATAAAATTCCTAGGAATAAATCAAATTAGAGAAATAAGAGACCTATACAAAGAAAACTACAAGACCTGACTGCTAGAAACTAAGAGAGACTTACAGAAATGGAAAAACCTACCCTGCTCATGGATAGGAAGACTTAACATTGTAATAATGACTATTTTACCCAAAGTGATCTATATATACAATGCAAGCCCAATACAAATTCCAGTGTCTTTTTTTAATTAGATGGAGAAACAAATCACCAATTTTGTTTGGAAGGGGAAGAAACCCTGGATAAGCCAAGCACCACTGAAGAACAGGAACACACTAGGAGGCATCTCACTATCTGACTTTAGAATCTGTTACTCTGCCACAGTAGTCAAAACAGCCTGGTACTGGTACAAACAGAGACATATGGACTAATAGAATAGAGTTGAGGTCTCAGAGATGCCACAATCCTTCTATAAACAGTTTATATTCCATAAAGGCCCTAAGATTTGAAACTGGGATAAAAATAGTCTCTTTAACAAATGGTGCCAGCAAAATTGGATATCTATCTGCAAATAATTGAAACAAGATCCATATCTCACATCTTACACAAAAAACAACTCAGATTAGATCAAAGACCTAAATATCAAGTCTAAAACAATAAAGATCATGCAAGAAAAAATAGGATCGACAATGGAAGTTTTAATATGCAACTTAGACGGACTTCAAAATCTCACAAAGCATGATCAACAGAAGAGAAAATAGATAAATGGGAACTACTAAGAATCACACAGTTTTCCTCATCCAAAGACTTTATCAAAAGAACTAAAAGACCACCTACAGAATGGGAAAAAATATTTGGCAACTATATGTCAGAATGACATCTGATCTCCAGAGTCTACCAAGTACTGCAAAATATCAACAAGAAAAAGGTAAATAACCCAATTAAGCACTGGGTAAAGGAGATGGGCAGACACTTCGCTAACAAGAACATCCAAGTAGCCAAAAAACACATGAAGAAACGCTACCGATCATTAGTTATTAAAGAAATCAAAATCAAAACTACAATGAGATTCCACCTCACCCCAACAAGGTTGGCCATGATCCGAAAAACACAAAACAACAAATGCTGGAGAGGCTGTGGAGAGATTGAACTCTCCTACACTGCTGGTGGGATTGCAAAGTGTTACAACCTCTTTGGAAAGCAATCTGGTGCTTCCTTAAAAAGCTGAAAATTAATACAGCATTTGACCCAGTAATCTCACTGCTTGGAATATATCCTACAGAATCAAGGGCAGTCGCATGAACAGATACAAGCACATGAATGTTTATTGCAGCACAGTCCACAACTGCAAAAAAGATGAAATCAACCCAGATGTCCAACAACAAATGAATGGATAAAAAAACCTATGGTACATGTACTCAGTGGAAGACTATGCAACAATACTATACTTTTGCAAGATGTTACCATTCGGGGAAACAGGATAAAGTGTATACAATATCTCTCAGTGTCATTTCTCAAAACTGCAAGTGAATCTATAATTATCTCAAAATAAAAATTTTAATAAGTCATTTTTTACTCTCTTCCAGATTTGTTGAAAGCCCAAAGCCTTTCTGATCCCTGATTGTTCCCTCTCAGTGGCTGTGACACATTCCCGATGTTGCTGTTTTGAAATTAAGTGATTGAGTGGGTCATTTTTCCCCTACTTTTCTGGGGACTCTGTGGACCCTTTAAATGTGGAGAATCATATTTTGTTCTGAAGAAATCTCTTGATGAGTTTTGATTGTTTACTTCAAATTTCTTGGTTCTTTCTGAAATTTAAGTTATTCTAATACTGATTGTCTTCACCTAGTTTTACCATCTTTATTTTCTTCTATTTTGCATTTCTTTCTGTTTTTGTTCATCTTTATGGAAGATTTTCTTGACCTTCACTTTCAATCCAAAAATTTATTTTTCATTTCCACTATCATATTTTCAGTTTCCAAAACTATATTCTTATCTTCTGAACTTTTTTTTTTAACATAGCATCCTTTTATCCTCCACATCCCACAGATACAATACATACCGAAAAAAAAAAATCCAGAAACTCATTGCCGTTGAATCAACTCTGACTCATAGTAACCTTATAGGATAGAGTGGAACTCCCCCATAGCATTTCCAAGGAGCAGCTAGTTGGTGGATTTGAACTGCTGGCCTTTTGGTTAGCAGCCAAGCTCTTAACCACTGTGCCACCACGGCTGCTTAACATATACTGAAACCAAACTTACTCTGTCAAGTTGATTCCAACTCATAGTGGCCCTGTAGGACAGAGTAGAACTGCTCCATAGAGTTTCCAAGGAGTGCCTGGCGGATTTGAACTGCCCGCCTTTTGGTTAGCAGACATAGCACTTAACCACTAGATCACCAGTGTTTCCTCTCAATATATGCCAAGCCAAGCCAAGTGCCGTCGAGTCGGATCCTTTTAAATTGTTATTCAGCTTCATATTCTCTATTTCCTGTAAATCATTTTCTTATTCAATTTTATCTTTCCCTTTTACGATAAAGTCTTTTCTCAAACGTCTTATAATCTTTGTTTATGTTTCACTCATCTTAACTAACTGAAATGTCTACTCCTGATGAGGTAAGTGGCAATTATTGACTGTGGGCTTCAGTGTCTACTGGTCTAATTTGGGCTACTTAGGTGGGGAACCCCTGTCATCACAATTTTTGTGTCCTTTCCTCTTTTCCTGGTCCAAGTCCTCAGAGTAGAGTCCTTTAAGCTGTTTCACAGAGTATATATATCTTGCTGCCAGATTTTGGAGAACTGACTAAGGGACTCCATTTTTATCATGCAGAAATTTAGTTAATCCACTTGTATTGTTGCTGCTTTTGTTATTTTGTATTGTATTTCTGCTCTCAGCTGTGCCTGGTGCCTCTGGACCCTCTTTCTTTTACCCTCTCCAAGTCCTAGGTGATCATGCATTTAATATTCTCCCAAAGTGCCAGAGCAGCTCTTAACCAGTCCCACTAACTGGGGAAGAGATCTGTGAGATATAAATGCTCTATATTTCCAGACACAGCCTTCTGTTTTCAGTCTCACCTCCACTCCTGGCTTCAGAAGTACCAAGCATTGTTTTTCCTTGGTATAAATCCATTGCTTCTTGGCTTTTTCCCTGCCAGCTTAGGATTCTGCCCTCCTGGGGCTGCTGAGGAAACCCTGGTGGCGTAGTGGTTAAGTGCTACATCTGCTAACCAGAAGGGCAGCATTTCAAAACTGCCAGGCACTCCTTGGAAACTCTATGGGGCAGATATACTCTGTCTGTAGGGTCATTGTGAGTCTGAATCGACTCAGCAGCAGTGGTTAAGTTAAGGTAAGGTAAAAAGGTAAGGTAAGGAAAAAAGGTAGAGTAAGATAAGGTAAGGTAAGGTAAAAGGTAAGGGTCTGCTGAGTAAGCTTCTGCTCATCTGTCTAGTTGCACATTTCCAGATACTGTTGTTGTTGTCTTCTTCATTTCCTTTTTCATTGTGGGTTATGCCTTTAAAAATCTTTTACTGCCACTTCAATTGACTTTGGTAAAATGTAAAGGGAAATGTTTATTCGGTCTGCCAGTTTGCCAGGACATCTGGCAAAACATTCAACGGTTTGATAATACCAAGTTTTGGGGAGAATATGAAATAATTGAAACTTTTGTACACTGCTCATGAGGGTAACTGTATTATCAATTTTAAAAAATAGTTTGGCTTTACCTGTTAAATTGGAAGATATCTATTAATCAATAGCCCAGAAACGTTATCATAAAATATTTCAAACAGAAAATTATATATATATACAAGTAGTAAAAATATAATGCTAAACTACCCAGACACCCATGAACTGGCCTAAAAAACTGATTATTAACAAAACAGGTGAAACTTCTTGCATATCTGTGCCTTTTTACAGACATCTCCTTCCTTAGTTCCAGATGTAACCACCAATCTGAAAGAGGTACAACTTGTAAACTAAGCAGCTTTAGAATAATATAGTTTCCTTAAAGTGAAGTCTCTGTACTTAAATGTGGAGTGTTAAGTGGCAGTGTTTTGGGTTGGTTGGTTCTTTTAATGTAGCATTTTTCATCACCTTTTGTTTTCTAGTATATCAAATATAGATTTTTTTCTGAAGATGGAAAAGGAACATTAACAACACTTTGGTCAATCTATGTATAAGCCTGCTTCAGAGCTCAGCTACTGACTAAAAGATCACAGTTCAAATCTGTCAGCTGCTGCTTAGAAACCCTGTGGGCAGTTCAACTCTGTTCTATGTTTTTGTTGTTGTTAGGTACCATCTCATCAGTTCTGACCCATAGTGACCGTGGTAGTGTAGTGGTTAAGAGCTTGACTGCTAACTAGAAGGTCAGCAGTTCAAATCCATCAGCCACTCCTTGGACACTCTATGGGTCAGTTGTATTCTGCCCTGTAGGGTTGCTATGAGTTGGAACTCAGTCCTATAGGGTCACTATGTGTTTGAATCAACTCCCCGGCAACAAATTTGACATTGTTTGTTTTTGAACGAGTGGTAGAAATATTGAAGTTTTTTTAATCCCAGAGGATTTAAGAAATCTAGTACACGGTATCTATCCATTAAGAAACACATGGAACATTTCTGTAAGAGCCTGCCTTAAGGAGAAAAAACTGCTATCAGTTACTAAAGTAGAAGAGTTTCTTATAACTCCCAAACTGTCTTCATTTGCTTTATTTTAAAATTTCTTTGAATACTTAAAAAAAAGTAACACATTGATTCAAAAGTAGCAGCACTGTGCTGACCACTCTGGTCATATGCTCTCAGTCAAATGTCAGATCACGGCCTTGTTAGCACTAAGACGGAAGAGTTCTGCTGCAAAGCTAGATTACGTAAATGCTTTTAAATTATGTACAAAGTGTTCACTGAAGCATTCTAAAAGCTCCAATTAAATCCACAGTTAGTGCTTACCTCATGATGATGAAGAAGCATATTCTCAAGCATGAAACAGTTTTCTGTCTTGAATGATGACCTATTCATATTTATAATATTCTCTTTTCCTTTACAGTTGGAAAGTAAGACTTGATTTTTGTTCTTTACTTTTCTTTCCCCAACTTAAAGAATAAATGTCATAAAATAGTTTAAAAGCTTTATATTAAATACATATTTGCAAGTTTGACAGTGATTCTAGAAAATATTTTCCATGTAAGTAAAAGTGATAGTATAATTTTCCACCTGCCTCTCTTTTCTTGTAGACTCTTGAAATGTTTTCATATCTTTGAATTAGTATGCAAAGTCCTAAACTATATCATCTTAGAGTTTTGGATGATTGGATTTTAATTACCTGTGAGATTGCATTTAACTCATGTATACATGTACCTTATAATCTTCTTATGGAAAAGAATGTCGATCCAAGCTAAAGGGAATGAGAGGAATCTAAGCTTTGAGCCATATTTTCTACTTCCAAGTAAAGATGCCAGAACATAACAAGATTATACAATCTTCCTCCTCAGTAATACAAATGTAATACCAACAGTATTAATAGATAACTTTTATTCTAGTGCATGATGTTCCATCATTTCATATGCACCATCTCATTTATTCGTCATGAAAACTCTATGAAGCAAGTGGGCGCTGGATTGTCGATTGTCAACTTGTCTTCATCACTAGTCTAGTGCACTACACAGGAGAAAATAAAAACCGCATTTCCCAGAACCACCACCCTACTTCTTCATTTGGTCCCAGGGTTGACTCTGTCAAGAAGAGGTAGCCAGGTGAGACTGAGAGATTTTTAGGTGATGTGTGAACAAAATGAATTCACAGAGCTTCTCTGGAAGTCCCTGAGAACCTGAAGCAGATTAAGCTGGTGGTATCTTCTAGAGATTTGTTGAACTACAGAGAGTCTATGTTTTCCAATGCACCTACTTGGGGGGTCCAACCTAAGATTTTTACTGGCCACTTTCCTGAACTTTATTTCCCCCAAATATTCCGAAGTTTATGTAAGTTTCTCATTTCCTGAACTAAAACTTTTTGTACTTGAAATAGGAAACCTTTGTGATAGAGAGGTTAAGTGTTTTCCAGCTAACCAAAAGGTCATCCATTCAAGTCCACCAAGTGCTCCTTGGAAGCCCTATGGGGTAGTTCCACCCTGTTCTGTAGGATCACTAGGAGTTGGAACTGACTTGACTGCAATGGATTTAGTACTTGAAATACGTCTGTTTTCTCAGCCATAAGTGAAGGATCTCAGCCACAGAAAGTTCTGTAAGGACCTAACACTTTTTGAGGCACATGGCTCTACCTGGAGAATGTGCCAAACCCCATGAAAGAGAGTATAGAGCAGAGTTTCCCCTAAGAATTGACCATAGCCAGGCTAACCTAGGCTCTCCCCACCATCCGCTCCACTGTCAGGTTCTTCAGCTACACGACAATGAATAGAAGGAAACATGTAGCCCCTCACACTGTTCCTCTAAGAGGGTGAAGACCAACTGTCTCCATGCAAGAAGAAATCACCTACAATATAGTCAAGCTAATAGTGGTGTAGTGATTAAGTGCTATGACTGTTAACCAAAAGGCTGGTAGTTTGAATCCACCAGGCACTCCTAGGAAACTCTATGGGGCAGTTCTACTCTGTCCTGAAGGGTTGCTATGAGTTGGATTTGGCTTGACAGCATTGAGTTTGGTTTGGTTTAATGAAAGTTCTAGAACAGTGATTCTCTAGTGTGGGGTGGGCTCTACCACCTTCTAGGGCATTCTGAGAAAACTTTGTGATTGTGCTGTAAGCTGTATTGCCATTTATGTCCTCACCTCAAAAATCATGAATCTTCACTTTTACTGAATTCTGTTGGCCACAAGCGAGTAATAACAATTATCCCAGATTCATATGTAGATACTTCTTTCTGTGGGAGCCATGTGAAAGAACTTGAAGATGTGCTTTTAAACCACCATATTCTATCTAAAATTACATCCTACCCTCAGCATTCCTGATGCTTCTTCCCTGATTTTTTAAAAAAACTTAACATATATATGTATATGTATATATATGCACCTGTATGTATATATATGCACATGTATGTATACACACAAACATGCACACACATCTTCCAATTGTCATATAGTGGTGGCTTGCATGTTGTGTGATGCTGGAAGCTATGCTACTGGTATTTCAAATACTAGCATGGTCTCCCATGTTGGACGGGTTTCAGCTGAGCTTACAACTAAGACATACTAGGAAGAAGGACATGGCAGTTTACTTCTGAAAATAATAAGCCAGTGAAAACATTATGAATAGCAGCAGAATATTGTCTGATACAGTATCAGAAGATGAGTCCCCCAGGTTGGAAGGCACTCAAAAGATGACTGGGGAAGAGCTGTTTTCAAAGTAGAGTTCACTGTAATGATGTGGATAGAGTCAAACTTCTGGAGCAGTCCTTTGCCAATGTGACATGAGTCAAAATGAGACAAAGCAGCTGCAAACATCCACTAATAACACAAATGTGGAAGGTACAAAGTATGAATCTAGGAAAATTGGAAGTCAGCAAAAATTAAATAGAATACATAAACATCAATATCCTAGGTGTTAGTGTGCTAAAATGCACTGATTATTGTCCATTTTGAATCAGACAATCATACAGTCTCCTATGCTGGGAATGAGAAATTGATGAGGAATGACACTGTATGTACTCAAAAGAACATTTGAAGATCTATCCTGAAGTACAATGCTGTCAATGATAAGGTATGCATAAGCCTACAGGGGTGACCAGTTAATACAACTATTATTCAAATGTACACTCCAAGGCCAAAAATGAAGAAATTGAAGATTTTTTACCAACTTCTGTAGTTGAAATTGATCAAACATGCATACAAGATGCATTGATAATGACCCATGATTGAAATGTGCAAGTTGGAAACTAAGATGAAGAAACATTAGTTGGAAAATATGGCCTTGGTAATAGAAACAATATCAGAGATGATATGATAGAATTTTTCAAGACCAAGGACTTCCTCATTGCAATTACATGTTTTCAACAACATAAGTGATGACTATACACGCGGACCTTGCCAGGTGGAATATGAAGGAATCAAACTGACTACACATCTGTGGAAAGAGACAATGGAAAAGCTCAATATCACCAGTAAGAACAAGGCCAGGAACCAACTGTAGAAAAGACAATCAATTGCCCATATGCAAATTCAAGTGGAAGCTGATGAAAATTAGAACATGGCCATGAGAGCTGAAGAATTACCTTGAATATATTCCACCTGAATTTAGAGACCATCTGAAGAGTAGATTTGACATGTTGAACATTAATGACTGAAGACCAGATGAACTGTGGAAGCACATCATACATGAAGAAAGCAAGAGGCTATCAAAAAGCATGGCCCCTGGCTCTGATGCTGCCCTTGCCCATAAATCATAACGAAGGTCCACTCTTCGGACATGAATGGATTGGACTTGGCGATGCACAATGACCATATATTGGATGCACTTTATGCTTCTATGCATCTATAGGATATCATCCTGCTGACCTCTGGCAGGAAGAAGGAGAGTGGGTGGAGAGGAGGGGAAAGGAGACTGTTGGGAGGATGAGACATATATGGAGCAGAGAGGAATAGTGTGCTGTCACTGGGCAGGGAGAGCAGTGGAAGCTGCATATAGGTGGGCATGTGAATTTATACGGGAATGTACATTTTCACTCAGTCATAATAAAAAAAAAAAAAGACCAAAATGGATGTCAGAAGAGACTCTGAAATGTGCTTTTGAACATAGAGTAACTAAAGTGAAAGGAAGACACAGTGAAGTAAAAATACTGAACAGAAAATTTCAAAGCGTAGCTCAAGAAGACAAAGTATTGAAATGTGCAAAGACCTAGAGTTAGGAAAGCAAAAAGGGAAAACACACTCCATATTTCTCAAGCTGAAAGAACTGAAGAGAAAATTCAAGCCTTGTGTTACAATATTGAAGGATTTTATGGGGAAAATATTAAATGATGCAGGGAGCATCAAAAGATGGAAGGAATACACAGAGTCACTGTACCAAAAAGAATTGGGCAACATTTAACCATTTCAGGAGGTAGTATATGATCAAGAACCAATGGTACTGAAGGAAGAACTCCAAGCTGCCCTGAAAGCGCTGGTGAGAAGTAAGCCTCCAGGAATTGACAAAATACCAACTGAGATGTTTCAGCAAATGGATGCAGTGCTGGAAGTGGTCACTCATCTATGCCAAGAAATTTGAAAGACAGTTACCTGGACAATCTACAGGAAGAGATCCATATTTGTGCCTATTCCAAAGAAAAGTAATCCAACAGAGTGCAGAAATTATCTAACAATGTCATTAATATAACATACAAGTAAAATTTTGCTGAAGATCATTCAAAAGCAGTTGCAGCAGTACATCACCAGGAAACTGTGAGAAATTCAAGCCACATTCAGAAGAGGACATGGGATGAGGGATACCATTGCCAATATCAGAGACTACCAGAAAGATGTTTACTTGTGTTTTACTGACTATGCAAAGACACTTGACTCTGTGGATCATAACATATTATGGATGACATTGCAAAGAATGGGAAATCAAACAATTGTGGTCATGAAGAACCTGTACATGGACAAAGAGGCAGTCTTGCAAATAGAACAAGGGGATGGTGCATGCTTTAAAACCTGGAAAGGTGTGTTTTGGGGTTGTATCCTTTCACCATGCTTCTTCAGTCTGTATGCTGAACAAATAAACAGAGAAATGGGACTGTATGAAGAAGAATGAGGCATCAAGATTGGAGGAAGACTTATTAACAACTTTCAACATGCAGATGACACAACTTTGGTTGCTGAAAGAGGAGATGAAGCACTTACTGTTGAATATCAAAAACAGACTTCAGTATGGATTGCACCTCAACATAAGGAAAACAAAAATCCTCACAACCGGACCAATACACAACATCATGATAAACAGAGAAAAGACTACAGTTGTCAAGGATTTCATTGTATTTGTATCCACAATCAACAACCATGAAAGCAGCAGTCAACTTCAAAGACCTCTTTTAAATGTTAAAAAGCAAAAATGTCACTTTAAGGACTAGGGTGCACCTGACCCAAGCCATGGTGTTTTTAATCGCCTCACAAGCATGTGAAAACTGGACAACGAAAAAAGAAGACTGAAGAATTGATTTCTTTGGATTATAGTGTTAGAGAAGAATACTGAATATACCATGAGCTGCCAGAAGAACAAACACATCTGTCTTGGAAGAAGTACAGCTTAGAATGCTCTTTTGAAGCAAGAACAGCAAGGCTTTGTCTCACATACTTTGGATATGTTATCAGAAGGGACCAGTCCCTGGAAAGGGACATCATGCTTGGTAAGTAGAGGGTCAGCAAAAAAGAGGAAGATCCTCTACAAGATAGATTGACATAGTAGGTGTAACAATGGGCTCAAGCATGACAACAATTATGAGGGTGATACAGGACTAGACAGTGTTTCATTCCATTGTACATAGAGTCACTGTGAGTTGGAACCAACTCAACAGCACCTAACAACAATAACGATATACTACACATGGTATTTTTTTTTTATTGTCTGCCATTCTGTATAGAGTGGGAATTTTTCTGTTTTGCTCCTTAATATACCCTCAATGCCTAAAACGGTTACTGGCACACAAAATATACTCAGTAATGTTAGTCGAATTGTAAGAATAAATGAATTTCTCTACATTAACTTGTAATATCTCAGTGCCAGTTTTGTAGCTTTCCAACTGACCTTTTCATAGCTACTGTAATAACACTGCCAGAGAAATATAGAGTCATTATTTAGTGAATTTGATCAAAATAACCTAGTCATAAACTTGGATAATTAAAGCCAAATTGTCTTTCCTATTAAATTGGAAATTACTTGCTTATTGCTCTGATAAGTGTCTCAGCCCTTACTGATTCTTGTGTGTACCATCCACTCACTTCTAAAATGTAATTGAGTTGGCCTCCAGTAAAAATATCTTGTCTCCATCTCTTTGTAAGCCAGGGAAGTAAGCAAAAGTAAGAGTTGTTCCAAGGAAGTGAAATAATGAAAGACAAGTCAGGGTTGTGCTTATTGTTATTTGAAATAATGTAAGTTACATTCTGGATGTAATCAGTGAATAAAAAATTTGATGTAGAATGCTCTTCTGCAAGGAGACTTCAGCATCACAAAAATCAATTGGACAGCTTTGCTTACATTTTCAACCAGTATTTCTGGATTTCAGTCATGCAGCTCTCACAGTCAAGCTGTAGCAACTTACATGTGCAGGCCATAAGGTTTTAACTAGACCAAACGAAAACAAATGCATTTTTTACTATTGCACAGGTATTTGTATGCTTCAGAAAAGGTGAATAATTTAGACAGCTAGGTACACCTATAGAGTGAAGGACATGAGACAAATACATCTGCCAAGCCAAGCCAACTGCCGTCGAGTTGCCAGCAGAACACATCTGAGATTTATTAAAATCTACCACTTATTACCTGGTAAAATATGTGAAAAGAATCATGACCTCTGTAAGTCTGTTTCCTCATCTGTAAAATGTCCATTATCATACCTTCCTCTAGGTGTGGCAAGTGGTTTGTACTTGATTGCTAACTGAAAGGTTGGCGATTCGGATCCACTCAGCAACGCTGAGGAAGAAAGACCTGGCAATCAGCTCCTGTAAAGGTTACAGCCACGAATACCCTACGGAGCAGTTCTACTCTGTAACACATGGGGTCACCATGAGTCAGAATCACCTTGAAACAAGTAACACCAACAGTGGGATTTTGTGAGGGTTAGGTGATTAACCTAGCATGCAGCCTGGCACATAGTAACACTCAATACATGACAACTGTTATTGTTCATCGTAGAAGTTAAAAAAAAGAAAGATAATGCTTTTTTCCCCAAAATATTCACATAAGTGACACACAGTTCGTTTTGAGAATTCAAATAATCTGATAATGGCCACTATCTTCTGCTTTTCTTTTTCACTGCAGAGAAAGAGTTGAGATTAAAGAAATGTGGCTATAAGCCTGTAACCCAGACCTCCGCATCCCGATATTACATTTACAGCATCATTGGGCCACCTTGTATCAGGAACAAGCTGTAGGTCTGGAAAGATGAAAAGGATTCCCGTGATGATTTCTTGACCAAAGATATCAGCATCATTCTGCAGATATTTTCAAATTCATTTTCTCATCATTCTAGCCACAGGGGTAATATGAATTGTTTCACTGAAAGAAAACTATGGGGTTCTGCCCTGCTGTGAGTAGTTATGTTCTTTAAACTTTATGGGAATATGTATAGTCATGGAGTTTAAATCTCCCTTGAGTCGTTTCTTTGTCTGTCTTGGCATGCACCGTGCTGGTATTTTCCAGCTGCATACTAATGAGATGAGGAAGCTTGCCCAGGAAAGGCACAATGGCTCAGCTCCACAAGTATGTGACACTAATGCCTGGATCGATTACCTCTGGCTAATAAGCCCTTCCTTCCTTGCATGACTAAGTTTTGACACTGAACACGTACCCACATTTAGTCAAATCCTTTTTTTTTTTTTAAAGCAAAGATACAGAGGTTTAATCACGCTCTTGCTGTAAGAAAGCATTTCAGATCACTTTACTGCTCAAATATAAATGAACCTGACAATGGTTTTATTCAGGACTGTAATTTTTAAGTCCCCCACAAAAATCTGTGTGTCCCAGAAGGACAGAATTCTGATTCATTTCCAGCTAGCTGTTTTACACGGGGCATGTGCAGGTTTAAGGGAAAACAAGCTTACATCTTTGTATCCGGAGAACGCAGATACAAAGTCAATTGGGGACCAACTTTATTTTGCTCAAGTTACCCTCTCTGCTAATACACTCATACATTAAGGCAAATGTAAGGCAATTTAAGATTATAAAACAAGGTTCTGTTTTTTTAAATCTTCTTTGAATGCTAGGGAAATATGCCATAAATAATCAAAAGTTAGTCTTTTATCTCTAAAACCTAAAGTGCTTTTTTTTTTCCAGCTAGCATTTGTGTTTCCTTCTTTGGTACAGTGGTTAAATGTTTTCCTGCTAACAGTTCAAATCCACCAGCTGCTCTTTGGAAACTCTATGGCATGGTTCTTCCCTGTTACATAGGGTTGCTATGAGTCAGAATCAGCTTGACAGCAGTGGGTTTGGGGTTTTGTATTAATTGGTTTCTCTCTATGGCCTTAAAACGGCCAAATTCTCAAGGGCTCCTGTTAGTAAAGACTTAAAGCATGGAAAACCAATCAGCTCAAAAATAAACCATAGACATTTATAATGTATTAATTATTGGCATCTGTGTTTCATAAAATCTTACTCCTTTTATTTATTTTTTTTTTGCCTTCCAGCAGCAATGCTTTCTTCTTTGCCTTATAAGAACTATTCACAGGAACGATTCATTTAATTGAGAGCTCCTTGAACCATTCCATCATAGACACAAGACCACTGCTTCCCCTCTAATTTCTACAGTGTTTACATGAAGAGTCATTTGGAGTCTAATTAATGAATGGCCTAACATGCTCTGGCACCTCTTCATGTGTATGTATCTGTGATTTGTGTATGTTTCCATTGACATAAGGAACCCCAGTGCTGCAGTGGTTAAGCACTCAGCTGCTAACCAAAAGATTGGCAGTTCAAACCCACCCGGATCTCTGGGAGAAAGATGTGGCAGTCTGATTCCCTAAAAATCACAGCCTTGGAAACTCTATAGGGTGATTCTACTCTGTCCTGTAGAATTGCTGAGTCAGAGTCAACTTGACAGAAATGGGTTTGATAAGTAAAGAAAACAATTGCCCTCAAGTTAATTCTGGCTCATGGTGATCCTGTGTGTTACAGAGTAGAACTGCTGCATAGGGTTTCCTTTGTTGTAATCTTTCTGGAAGCAGATTGCCAGGCCTTTCTCCCTAGGTACTGCTGGGTGGGTCTGAACTATCAACCTTTAGGTTAGTAGCCAAGAGCAAACCATTTGTGCCATCCGGGGGCCTTGGTGTATGCATAACTGAACAGATAATTGATCATTTCTTTGGCTGATGTGATGTAGATTGATTTTGCAGTTACAGCACTACAGAGTAAGTTGGGAAAAGAACTTCACTTCTTTAAAGAGAGCATATTTCAGAGTCTTCCTGATTTTAGATAAGGTTCCATTATCTATCTATCTATCTATTTATTTGTGATTGAGTGAAATTATACAATCCAAATTAAATTTGCATGCCCGCCTGTCTGTAGCTCCTTCTGTCTCTTCGCCCGGTGAAAGCACACTCCTCCTTTCCGTTCTATACATGTCATATCCTCTTAACAATCTCCTGTCCCCTCTTCTCCATTGTGTCCTCTCCCTTCTAGTAATAATCCAGTAGGACAGCATCCTACAGCTGCCTAGAACCATCAAGTACACACACCATATGATCACATTGTGTCCCAGAGTCCAAACCATTCCTGTCCAAAGAATTGACCTCAATAATGTTCTCTGGTCAGGGGCAGGAGCAGGCCTAGGGTCAATGCTTCCAGGGGAACTCCTAAGCCTTCAGACCATCAATTGTGGAGATACGGTTTATTATTCAAGACCCAACATTATGCACACAAGTCAGGTACAAAGTACAATTGCCTTTAGGTTTTGAAATCTTTTATGTGGGATAAATTTGAGTGTGGGGACATAAGCACTGAACCCTTTGAAAGTGTGACTTTTACCCCTCCTCCTTGACAAACGTAACTAACACTTTACCGGGGACAAAAAAATGCTTGCAAAATTCAGTGGGGGGTACATTTACATATCCATCTTCTAATAAGGGAACTAAGAGTGAGGGCACACGTGACAATGCTAGCATGCTGTTCTCTCCCCCCTGTCAATTATCCTTGTGTCACCCTGCAGTTTAAGCTTTAGGTCAATAAAATGAATTTCAAAGCAAAAGCCTTCATTCAGCACCATGGAGGAATTAACTCTGTGGGTTGCTTTGAAAAAGCAATGAATTTTCTATCACTTTTACCTCATGCAGTATTGCTTTTTTTCCCAATTTTTGCCTTCTATCAGAAGGATCCCTTGTTGTTGTTAGGTGCTGTCATGTGGATTCAGACTCATAGTGACCCTATGTACAACAGGAAAAAATACTGCCTGGTCCTGCCCTATCATCACAATAGTTGCTGCTACATTTGAGGCCATTGTTGCAGCCACTGTGTCAGTCCATCTCATTAAGGGTGTTCCTCTTTTTTCACTGACCTACTGCTTCTCGAAGCATGATCTCCTTCTCTCAGGACTGGCCCCTCCTGATAACGTGTCCAAAGTGTATGAGACGAAGTTTTGCCATCCTTGCTTCTAATGGACATTCTAGTTATACTTCTTCCAAGGCAAATTTATCCCTTAATTTAAGTGTGGGGACATAAGCACTGAACTCTTTGAAAGGGTGACTTCTACTCCTCCTCCTTGACAATCCATGGTATATTTCCTTTTTTCATATTTAATTCCATTTCTTGCTAAGAGTTCATGTCTATAAACAAATGATCCTCTTATTTAAATGCAATAAAATAAAAGATTTTTTTATTTCAATTTTTAAAGTAAAGGGGGTATGGGATAAATCCCTATCAAATGTTTACAAGTCATTGTTTTGAGTTTAATATCACTATATTTTGTGTTTCCTTTCCAATGTGCTGTGCCCTGCAAGCTGCAGTATTCTCAATCCAAAATAGAGTTAATTTTCTGTGGATGAAAATCAGAGTTTAAAGTGGCTCCTTAGTCACTGAGGATAATCTGAAACTATCTTGTTATCCTCAACAAATTTACTTTTTAAAAATCCTCCTCCAAAAGATCAGCAAACCAGTCATATCTAAAGTAGGGTCAGCAACATTTTCTTTCTTTCTTAAAAAACTTTTTTTTAATTTTATAATAGTGTTAGATGTACAGAAAAAAATTGTGACAATAATATAGAGAATTTCCATTATCCTGCACCCATTTTCCCGTTATTAATGTTTTGTATTACTATGGTACATTGATTACAATTAATGAACCAGTGTTGATACGTGGTTATTAACTTCAGCCTGTTATTATTCAGATCTCCCTAGTTTTATCCTATGTTCTTTTTCTGTTCCAAGATACCATCCAAGATTCTACATTACTTGTAATCATCGTGTTTCCTTAGGCTCCTCTGCATTGTGACAGTTTCTCAGATTCCTTTGTTGTTGATGGCCTTGAGAGTTTAGAGAATTACTGATCAGGTATTTTGTACAATTGGGGTTTGTCTAATATTTTCTTCTCATCACAGTTGACTGGGGTTATCGGTTTGGAGGAAGAATGCCACCGACATAAAGTACCATTGCCTCACATCATGTCATGGGTATGTGCGATCCGTATGACTTATCACTATTTGTGTTGACCTTGATCACCTGGGGGAGATAGGATGTGTCAATTTTTTTTCACTATGAAGTTAGTCTTTTCTCTCCCTTTCTATACTGTACTTGACTCCATCCATGTCATTAAGAAAGGTGATGCTATTCCAAAGAAAGGTGATCTGACAAAATGTAGAAATTATCAAACAGTATCATGAATATCACACCCAAGGAAAATTTTGCTCACGATCATTGAAAAGAGGTTGCAGCACTATAACAACAGGGAACTATCAGAAATTCCAGCTGGATTCAGAAGAGGATGTGGAACAAGGGAAATCATTGTTGATGTCAGATGGATCCTGGCTAAAAGCAGAGAATACCAGAAAGATGTTTATCTGGGAATTACTGTCTATGCAAAGGCATTCGACTGTGTGGATTGTAACAAATTCTGGATAACATTGCATAGAATGGGAATTCCAAAACACTGCATTGTGCTCACAAGAAAACTATATTTAGACCAAGAGGCAGCTGTTCAAACAGAACAAGCGGATACTGCAGAGTTTAAAATCAGTAAAGGTGTACATCAGGGTTCCATGCTTTCACCATATTTAATTAGTCTGTATGCTGAGCAAATAATCTGAGAAGCTGAACTATCTGAAGAAGAAAGAGGCATCAGGATTGGAGAAAGACTCAGTAACAATCTGCAGTATGCAGATGAAACAACCTTCCTTGCCGAAAGTGAAGAGGACTTAAGCGCTTACTGATGAACATCAAAGACAGTATAACCTTCAGTGTAGATTATATCTCAACATAAAGAAAACAAAAATTCCCACAAGTGGACCAATAAACAACATCATGATAAATGGAGAAAAGATTAAAGTTGTTAAGGATTTCATTTTACTTGGATCCACAATCACTGCCCATGGAAGTAGCAATCAAGAAATCAAAAGATGCACTGCATTAGGCAAATATGCTGCAAAAGATTTCTTTAAAGTGTTAGAAAGCAAAAATGTCACTTCAAGGACTAAGGTACACCTGACCCAAGCCATGGAGTCTTAATTTTCCTCATATGCATGCAAAAGCTGGACAGTGAATCAGGAAGACTGAAGAATTGCTTTCTTTGAATTATGATGTGTTAGCCAAGAATATGGAATATACCATTGTCTCAGGCAAAGTTCTCGACAGAAGTAAAACCAGTAAAGCTTTTAAATACACAGAGAGATTTATATTGGTGAAATACCTCATGTGGTTGTAGAGTCTGGAACATGGGTTAGGCTAGAGGCATCTCTTAATTCGCATCGCCACAGGGGCTGGTGGATCCAAGATTGGCAAGTCTGACAGCAGGGTTCTGGCTCACAGGCTGTGAAGACTGGTGAATCCCAAAATTGGTAGGCAAGATGGCAAGTAAGCTACTTGTTCAAGTCCCAATAACCTGAGGTCAGATGAACAGGAGCCAGCTGCAGGATCCAGAGCAAGTCAAAGCCCAAGAACCTTGAACAGATAGTTCACTTATACTGGATGCAGGCCATGCTCCAATGGAAATTCTCTTTCACGTGATTGGCTACTCGCAGCAGATTCCAATCACAGAGGTGATCACATCATTATACAACTGCCCAATTACATCATAACTGCCAAAACACTGAGAATCATGACCCACCCAAGTAGACACACAGCCTTAATGATCACACACATAGGCTGGTAGTAAAATGAACAAGTCTGTTTTGGAAAAAGTACAACCAGAATGCTCTTTGGAAGCAAGGATGGTGATACTATGTCTCACAGACTTTGGACATGTTATCAGGAGGGATCAGTTCCTGGGGATGCACATCATGCTTAGTAAAGTAGAGGTTCAGCAAAAAATAGGAAGACCCTCAAGGAGATGGATTGACATAGTGACTGCAGCAGTAGGCTCAAGCACAGCAATGATTATGAGGATGACAAAGGACCAGGCAGTGTTTTGTTCTGTTGTACATAGGGCTGGCATGAGTCAGAAATGACTTGACAGTGCTTAACAGCAACAACAATACTGTACCTTTTGGAAGAAAGCCACTGTGTGTAGGTCATACTTAAGGAGTGGGAAGTTATCCTTGAATTATTTGGAATTCTTGGACACGGAAGGTTTGTCTCCTCCCCATTTAGTTATTTCTTCATTTATTTATTTCTATTGCTATAAGCAATACTGTACAATGTCCAATGAGCATTTATATTGTACTTGTTTATTTGATTACTCAAATTGTAGCAGCTTTGACCATTGGAAGCCCTTTCAGTTGGCTCTTGTGTCATTTGACACTCAAATCACTGTGGGTTTTTTGTTTTGTTTTGTTTTGTTCTGTTTGGGGCTTTTTTGAGCACTTGATTACTTTTTGTCACTACCAGATGGTCTAGGTCCATCTGCTGTATTTCCTGGTCCAATCGTAGCATCAGCCACTTCTCCAAGGAGCTCTGGTTCCTTTAACTGTTTCATTGCCTGTTACCATCAAATCAACTGTAATTCATGGCATCCCCATGTGTGCAGAGTGGAATTGTTCCATAGAGTTTTTGAGGCTGTGAACTTTTGGAAGCAGGTCACCTATCCTGTCTTCCAAGGAGCCTCTGTGTGGGCTTGAACTGCCAGTCTTTCAGATAGTACTCAAGTGCCTAACTGTGCTACCCAGGGACAAATTAGAGAATGGTGTTAGAAATCAAGAGCTGGGCACTATTGTATGCCCATTGCTAGTGGGTGCCATTCCTTCTATGCTCTTCCAGCTGGGAGACTAAGTAAATATATGTGTGTATGTTAACCTCAGCATATACATGTATCTGTAAGTATTTCTGGAAATGCTGTGGCATAGTTTGTTAAGTGCTATAGCTGCTAATCAAAAGCTCAGCAGTTTGAATTCAGCAGGTGCTCCTTGAAAACTCTATGGGGCAGTTCTACTCCGTCCTTGACTCGACTGCAGTGAGTTTATAAGTAGTTCTGTATGTAACCATCTTTACCTATATTAACTGGGACATAAGTTCATACTGGTATCTCCAGCTGTGGTCCATTGCCACAAGAGTCATTCTGACCTTCTCCCAGTGCATATCTGTGAACTCCCATTCCAACAGTGAGAAATCTGACTCCATCATCTAAACTCATCCATTTACTTAATTGTTTAAGTGATACATGTATAGTGGCATTACAATTTTTAACCTGTACATTTGTGGGAAACAACTTTATCAACTAGAGTACAGTGTAATTTTCATTGCATCCACCTATTAAAAGATGGCAGAGTAAACAGACATCTTCTCATTTCCCTCTGAGAACTAAGGCCTGGATGATATTTTTTATGGAGCATTGAATATCTGGGGAGCCTTAGGACCTAACATATTTGACTGAGCAACAGTATCAGACTAATCTTCTCCTCTCAAAAACTATCCAGTGACCAGCTGACCTCTGCTTCTGCTGCTTCATTGTAACAGAGAACTGCAGCTTCTGCAAATGGCAGGTAACGGTAACATACTTTCACTATAAGCTGGCAGGTGAAGTAAGCTGTTCCCGACTGCCTGTTCAGACCAGCCTGTTGGACAGCTCCCAGCTCCCACCTCAGCACCTGGACAGCTCCCTGCATAGAAGTGCAGTTTACTTTTAAGGCTGAGAGGCTTGTATCTCCCCTGAACATTTCTCTATTGAAAAACCCTCAACTCTACCTGCCTCTCTTCTCTCACTCACACTGTAAGATTGGCTGACAGCCCCCAGTTTCTCCATAAACAGAACAGCCTCTTTGCTACCCAATAAGCAGAGTCTTCCACTCTTGAGAGTCCACCTGGGGCAAATCACTAGAGTAATAGAGACAGCTGGTGACCAACAATTCTCTTAGATCCATTATCAGAGAAATCAAATAGTATCTAGATGGCACCCAGGCAGCAGACCATAATTAATCATTTAATGAAACAGCCTTAAGATGCTCCAGAAAATTCCCTAAATAAAGATTCAAAAAATTTCCCAGATGAAGAAGCCTTTCTGAATCTAACAGAGGTTGAATACGAAAGAGTTATATATAAAACCCTCCTAGAGATTAAACAAAATGCAATAGAACAAAATGAAAAATTTGGTAAACTATTTGAAATGCTAGAACATCAACGATCTGAAATACATCAGACTAATAACAAAATTACAGAATTGGATAATTCTATCCAAAGCCAAAAGAGTAGGATTGAACAGATGGAAGTTAGAATCAGTGACCTAGAAGACAAAGTAACTAACACCAGCATTTATGAGGTGAAAACAGAGAAAAAAATAAGAAAAATGAAGAAGCATTAAGAAACATGTGGGACTCCACGAAGAGGAATAATCTACGATTAATTGGAGTTCCTGAACAAGGATTAATGACAACATAGAGAGTATTGCTGTAGAGATGCTGACAGAAAACTTCCCTGAGACTAGGAGCAAAGACAACATAGGTATCCAAGATGTTTATCAAACACCGCAAAAGTTAGATCCAAAAAGAAGGACACCAAAGCATATTATAATTAAGCTTAATAAGTTAAAACACAAACAGATGCTTCTGAAGACAGCAAGGCTCAAATCGAAACTAACATTCTGAGGGAAACCCTGTAGACTTTCATCTGACTTTTCTGCTGAAACAATGCTGGCTAGAAAACAGTGGGCAGACACTTTCAAAGCCCTGAATGAGAAAAACTTCCATCCTAGAATTATTTATCCTGCAAAATTGTATATCAAATATAATGATGAAATTAAGACTTTTGAAAATAAAGAGAAATTTAAAGACTTCATTAAAACTAAACCAAAATTACATGAAATATTGAAAGAAGCTCTTCCCTAGATGTATGTTTTAGGTGATAATTCAAGGCACTTCATCCAAATTTCTAATCAGTTAAGGAAGGCAGAAAACTTCACCAAACTAAGCCAAAAGCTATGGTATTATAACAAGGGAATCCATGATCATATCATGACAACTGTAATACCATCACATTAAAAGAGGGATACACTACAATAGTAACAGTTGTTTTTGATACAGAGAAAGTTTCAAACTTATAAAAGAGTTAAAATTGATTTCAATAAATATATGTTAAGGGGGATAATACATGTAGCCATAAAACAAGTTAACAATACATTATTTGAAATTAAGAAATGCAATACAAGAGTCTTAACGAATATAAAATCAACTCATACCATCCATAAAGAAGAATGTCCCAGAAGAGAAAAATAGGAATAAAGGGGAAATTCCTCAATGTAATCAGTAGTATCTATGCAAAGCCAACTGCTTTCATCGTCCTGAATGGTGAAAGACTGAAAGAATTCCCTTTGAGAAGGGGAACTAGACAAGGATGCCCACTCTCACCACTTCTATTCAACATTGTGCTAGAAGTTCTAGCCAGAGCAATTAGACAACTTGAAGAAATAAAAGGCATCCGTATTGGCAATGAAGAAGTAAAGATTTCCCTCTTTGCAGATGATATGATTGTTTATACAGAGAATCCAAAGAAACCCATAAGTAAACTATTGGAGCTAATAGAAGAATTCATCAAAGTATTGGGATACAAGATAAACATAACTAAATCAATAGGATTCCTTTATACCAACAGTGAAATTATTAAAGAAGAAATCACCAAATCAATTCCATCTACTATAGCCCCCAAGAAGATAAAATACCTAGGAATAAATCTAACTAGAGAAATAAGAAATCTTTATAGAGAAAACTACAAGACCTTATTACAAGAAACTAGGAGAAACTTACATAAGTGAAGTAATCTGCCCTGCTCATAGATAGGAAGACTCAATATTGTGAAAATGGCTATTTTGCCCAGAGCAGTCTACTTATGTAATGCAATCCCAATACAAATTCCAGCGACATTTTTAATGAGATGGAGAAACAAATTATCAGCTTTACTTGGAAAGGGAAGAAGCCCCGAATAAGTAAAGCACTACTGAAAAAGAAGAACACACTGGGAGGCCTCTCACTACCTGACTTTAAAACCTATTACACTGCCACAGTAGTCAAAACAGCCTGGTACTGATATAAAAAGAGACATATACACCAATGGAACAAAGTAGAGACCCCAGAGAAGCCACCATCCTCCTATGAACAGCTGATATTTGACAAAGGTCCTAAGATTTTAAACTGGGGTAACAACAGTCTCTTTAACAAATGGTGCTGGCATAATTGGATATCCATCTGCAAAAAATTGAAACAAGACCCATATCTCACACCTTATACAAAAATCAACTTGAATGGCAGCTTGGCAGCTTAGCAGCTTTCTGAGAGCACAGCAAATGTTCCCAACTCAGTAGGAATGGATGGTCACCGAGGACCAAAATGACATGGGGTAAAGACAACCCAGAAGATAGAGAGATCCACATGAGTGGGTGCCTACATAGACTTGGAACTGGAAGAACAAGATGGTGCCCAGCCACCACCAGTGATAGCCACGATGGAGCTCACTAAGTTGAGTCTTACTGGCAACACAAGAATAAAAAGGGGTGCACTCTGAGATCTCCACTGAAAGACCACAAATGATGGTCCAGCAGCTTCGGGATTCCCCTGAGAGCATGGCCGCTGGCCCTGATGCTTCCCTTGCCCATAAATCATAACGAAGGTCCACTCTTCGGACACGAATGGATTGGACTTGGTGATGCAGAGTGACCATATTGGATGCACTTTATGCTTCTAGGCATCTATAGGATATCATCCTGCTGACCTCTGGCTGGAGGAAGGAGAGTGGGTGGAGAGAAGGGGAAAGGAGACTGTTGGGAAGATGTGACATGTATGGAGCAGAGAGGAATAGTGTGCTGTCACTGGGCAGGGAGAGCAGTGGAAGCTGCATATAGGTGGGCATGTAAATTTATACATGAATGTACATTTTCACTCAGTCATAATAAAATAAAATAAAAACAACTCAAATTGGATAAAAGACCTAAATATAAAAACTAAAATGATAAAACTCATCCAAGATAAAATACGATCAACAATGGAAGTTTTAATACACAATATAGACAGACTTCAAAATCTGACAAACAAAACACATTCATCAGAAGAGAAAATAGATAAATGGGAATAAGAATCAAACACTTCTGCTCATCCAAAGACTTTATGAAAAGAATTAAAAGACCACCTACAGAATGGGAAAAAATATTTGGCAACTCTATGTCAGACTGACACCTGATCTCCATAATTTATAAGGTACTACAAAATATCAATAAGAAAAAGACAAAACATCCAATTAAGCGATGGTCAAAGGAGGTGGACAGACACCTATCTAAAGAGGAGATCCAGGCAGCCAAAAAACACATGCAGACATGCTCATGATCATAAATTATTAAAGAAATTCAAATCAAAACGACAATGAGATACCATCTCACCCCAACAAGATTGGCTATGATCCAAAAAACACAAAACACTAAATGTTTGAGAGGTTGTGGAGAGACTGGAACTCTCCTACACTGTTGGTGGGATTTCAGAATGGTGCAACCTCTTTGGAAAGCAATCTGACGTTACCTTAAAATAATGGATGTGGATATACCATTTGGCCCAGTAATTCCTCTGCTTGGAATATATCCTACAGAATCAAGGCCATTCACACTAACTGGTACATGCACATGAATGTTCATTGTAGCAGTCCAAGATAGCAAAAAGATGGAATCAACCCAGATGCCCAACAACAGAAGAATCGATGGGTAAACTCTGGTATATGTACTCAGTGGAGTACTATTCAATGATAAAGAACAACGATGATAGCAGGAAACATCTCTCAGTTTGGTCTCAACTGGAAAACATTATGTTGAGTGAAACTAGTCAACGACAGAAGGACAATTATTATATGAGACCCCTATGATAAAAACTTAAAAGTAGACTCATACATAACAGAAAAGACTCTTCGATGACTACAAGGGTGGGTAGGGTGGAAAGGCAGAAGGGCGAGGGGCGAGGGTTTAGATTAGATAGTTGTTAGAAATTTGGTTGGGTGAAATTGATGACAATACACATTAGTAAGAAGATCAATATTAACGGGACTTCAATACAACTTGTGTACTCCTCCCATCTTAACCCAATATTGTAAGCACAGAGTATGTACACTTTCATTTTTTATTTAATAAAAAAGAGTACAGTGTATATGCGCAGTTTCTTTGCTTTTATTCTTACAGTTTCCACTCATTTCCGAAGTTACCTAGATCACCAATTTTTTCTGCTACCTTCTTCAGTGAGATTGCTTTATGCATTTGTAACACAGGTTGTTTTGCTACGTTCTATCTTTCAGATGCTCTGACTCCCTAAATAATGCTTTTTAATTTGGATACATTAAGGTGTTTACTCTGTGCTGTAAATTTTTTTTAGATTTTGACAAATGTATGATGTCGTATAGCCAGCATGACAGAATGATACAGAATAATATCACTGCCCTAAAAAAACATCCCGCTGTGCTTTATTCAACCCTGGCAGCCACTAAACAGTTTACTGTCTCTGTGATAGTTTTCCCTTTTCAGAATGTCGTATAATTGGAATCATACAGTATGTAGACTTTTCAGACTAGCATCTTTCACTTAGCAATATGCATTTAAGATTCATCGATGTCCTTTCATGATTTATAGCTCATATCTTTTTATATGCTCTGTTGTATAGATATATCACAGTTTGTTTATAAACCTATTGAAGAACATCCCAGTTTTCGCCAAGTATGAACAAAGCTACTGTAAACGTTTACATGTCACCTTTTGTGTAGACATAACTTTTCAAATTAGTTGAGTAAATTCTTAGGAATGCAATTACTTGATCTTGTGGTAAAACTATGTTTAGCTTTATAAGACACTGTTCTCTAATGTGGTTGAAATATATTTCATTCCTATTACTCTGCATCCTCACCAGTAGTTAGTATTGCCAGTTTTTTGGGTTTTAGCCATTCTGATAAGTATGGAATGTTACCACATGTTTTTGTTTTAATTTGCAATTCCCTAACGATATGTAACATTGAATATCTTTTCATATGCTTATTTGCCATCTGTATGTCTTTTTTGTGAGCTGTGTGTTCAGATCTTTTGCCTATTCTTTAATTAAGCCAAAAGCCAAGTTGGGTTGTTTATTTTCTTATAGTTTCATTTGAAATGTCTTTCATACATTTTACATACAAGTCCTTTATCAGATATATGTTTTGCAAATATTGTCTCCCAGTCTCTGACCTAACTTATTATTCTGTTAACAGTATTTTCTACAAAGCAGAAGTTTTAAATTTTAACAAAATTCCGTTACCTATTTTTTCTTTTATAGGTTGTGCTTTTGGTGTATAACTAAAAATTCCTCACCAAACCCAGGTGCACTAATTGGGATGTCCAGTAGGATGTCGAATAGGATTGGTGAGAGATGGCATCCTTGTTTTGTTCCCAGTTTCAGAAGGAAAGCAGACAGTTTAGCTTCAGTCAATGTGATGTTAGCTGTAGAGTTTTTGTAGTATTCTTTACCAAGTTGAGAAATTTCCCATCTATTCCTATTTTGCTGAGAGTTTTTTTTATTGTGGAAGAGTGTTGGACTTTGTTAAATTCTTTTTCTACAGCAACTGATATACTGATATAATTTTTCTTCTTTAGCCTGTTAAATGTGGAGTATTATATTGATTTTTTTTTTTTAGTGTTAAACCACCTTCCATAGCTAGAATAAATCATACTTAGTAAGAATGTTAAATTCCTTTTATACATCATTGTATCTTGTTTGCTAATATTTTGTTGAGGATTTTTGTATCTGTGTTAATGAGAGAATGTTCTGTGATTTCTCTTTCTTGTAATGTCTTTATCTGGTTTTGGAGTTAGGGCAGTGCTGATCTCATAGAATGAATTAGGAAGTATTCCTTCTGCTTCTCTTTTCTGGAAGATATTGTGGAGAATTGGTATTATTTATTACTTAAATATTGGGGAGAATTCACAAATAAAACCATCTGAGCTTGGTGCTTTCCTTTTTGGAAGAATATGTGCCCATTCAGATAATTCATGTCTCCTTGTTTGAGGTTTGGCAGTTTGTGTGTTTCAGGAAATTGGTCGATTTCATCTAAGTAACCACATTTGTATGCGTAAAGTTGTTCATAGTATTCCTTTATTATCATTTTAATGTGTATGGGATCAGTAGTGATGATGACTCTTCTTTCATTTCTGATACTAATAGTTTGTGTCTTCTTTCTCTCTTTTTTGCTTAGCCTATCTAACAGTTTACCAATTCATCTTTTCAAAGAACCAGCTTTTGATTTTTATTTTCTCTATTACTTTCCTGTTTTCAGTTTCATTGATTTCTTCCTTAATATTTATTATTTCTTTTCCTCTGCTTACTGTAGGCTTAAATTGCTCTTCTTTAATTTCCTAAGATGAAAGCTTTGATTATTGATTTTAGATCTTTCTTCTTTTTAATGCACTTGGCTTGGCTGGCTTCTTTTTAATACGTACCTTTATTGCTCAAATGTCCTCAAAGTACTGTTTTCACTGACTTTCTTAAAGTTTGACAAGTTATTTTTCATTTTAATTTAGTTCAAAATGTTTTTAACTACTCTTGAGATTTCTTCTTTGACCCTTGTGGTATTAAGAAGTTTCTTGGTTAACTTCCTAATCTCTTGGGATTTTTCAGCTCTTTTTCTATGTTTCTCACTTAATTCTGCTGTGGTCTGTACACTGAGTATGATATCTATTCTTTTAGTTTTTTAATGTGTGATTTATAGGCCATAATGTAGTCTATTTTGGTGAATGTTCTATGTGAGCTTGAGAAGAATGTACACTCTGCTGTTGGTGGATGGAGTATTCTGTAAATGTCAATTAGTTTGATTGATAATGCTGTTAAAATCAACCTAGCCAAGCCAAGTGCCGTCGAGTTGGAAAATCAACCTAGTCTTAATGATTTTCTGCCAGCTTGATCTATCCATTACTGACAGGAGTACTGAAGTCTTCAGGTATAATATTGGATTTTTCTATTTCTTCTTTCAATTCTACCAGTTCTTCCTTATATATTTTGACATTCATTTGTTAGGTGCATACACATTTAGTACTGTCATGTCTTCTTGGAGAATCCACCCTTTTATCATAAGGAAATGCTCCTCTTTATCTTGGATACTTTTCTTGTTCTGAAGCCTATATTGTCTGGAATTAATATAGCTATTCCAGTATTCATTATTATTATTATTATTACTGTTAGCATAGTATATTTTTCTTCATTTCTTTGCTTTTTTGGTGAGCTTTACATGAAACTTTACAGAAAAAATTAGTTTCTCATTATACAATTAATATACATATTGCTTTGTGACATTGGTTGTCAATGTTACAATATGTCAACACTCCCATACTCAGCCTTGGGTTCCCTATTTCCATTCCATTTTTTCAGTTTCCCTGTTCCCATCTGCCTTGTCTTCTTTGCCTCTGGGCTGCTGTGCCCATTTAGTCTTCTATACATGGTTGAGCTATGCGTATTATTGTTTGTTTAATGGGCCTGTCTAATCTTTGACTGAAGGGTGACTCTTAAGAGAGATTACAGTTAAAAGAGTGTCCAAGGGCATCCCTTTACTTTTAAACTATCTAGGTCTTTATATTTAAAATGGATTTCTTTTAGAGAACATATAGTTTCTCTTTTTTCAATCCATTCTGACAGTATCTGTCTTTTAATTGGTATTTTTATACCAATCACATTTAAGATGATTATTAATATAGTGGGATTAGTATTTACCATTTGTGTAACTTTTCTATTCATTGTATTTGTTCTTTGTTTCTTTTCTGCCTCTTTTCCCTGCATTCTCTAGTTTTAATTGATCACTTTATATTGTTTCATTTTATATCCACTCTTAGCATATCAGTTATACCTATGTATATAATTTTTAGTGATTATTTTAAAGTTTACAATATATACTTTTAGCTAATATAAGGCCACCCTCAAATAAAACTGTACTTCTTCTAGTATAGTGCAGGGACATTATGATTTCTTCTTCCCATCTGCTATAGCATTGCTATTGTTCATTTCACTTACACATATGCTATCATCATCTAATATTTTGCTATATTTGAGATCAATAAAACTCATTGCCGTTGATTCTGACTCATAGTAATCCTATAAGACAGAGTAGAATTGCCCTCCATAGGAGTGGCTGGTGGATTCAAACCACTGACCTTTTGGTTAGCAGCCAAGAGTAAGAAAAATGAAATATTTTATTTTACCTTCATTTATTCCTTCTCTGATACTCTTCCTTTCTTTATGTAGATTCAGTTGTCCTTCTCCACGAAGAACTTCTTTGAACACTGCTTTCAGGACAAGTCTGCTGTTGGTAAATTCCATCAGTTACATTTTGTCTGAGAAAGTCTTAATTTCTCTTTCACTTTTAAGGTAGTGTTTTGTTGGATATAGAATTCTATTTTGTGGTTTTCTGTTTCACCATATTCACTCCACTGTCTTCTCACTTGCATGGTTTCTGTCCTGAAGTCTATGATAATTCTTATCCTTGTTCCTCTACAGATAAGGTGTTTTTCCCCACCCCTGGCGTTTTTCAAAATTTCCTCTTTGTCTTCGATTTTATGCAGTTTGAATATAATATGCCTAGGTATAGTGTTTTGGGTACTTATCTTACTTAGTATTCTCTGAGCTTCCTAAACTTATGGTTTGTTTTCTGTCATTAATTTTGGATCATTTTGGACTTGCTTCAAATTATTTATTCTGTTCCATTCTCTTTCTTCTTTTCTTTTGGTGTGTGGGGGGAGCTTTCTAGTTATGTGTATGTTACACATGTTGAAATTGTCCCACAGTATAAAAATATTCTTGAATATTCTGTATTTTTCATTCTTTTTTCTACTTTGCATTTCAGTTTGGGAATTTTCTATTGACCTAGCTTCAAGCTCACTGATTCTTTACTAGCCCTGTTAAAGGCATTTTTCATTATCTGTTACAGTGAAACCCTATGAGGTCACTATGAGTTGGAACTGACTTGATGGCCATGGACAGTGGGGTACAGTGTTTTTTATTTCTAACATTTTCTTTTTATTCTTTCTTAGAGTTTCTAGCTCTCTGATTACATTATCCTCTGTTCCAGCGTGTTGTCCACATTTACCATTACAGACCTTAATATATTAATCATATTTATTTTAAATTCCTTATCTGGTAATTCCAGTATCTGTGTTATATTTGAATATGGTTCCGATACTTGCCTTGTCTCTTCAGACTATCAAGTTTTGCCTTTTAGAATGTTTTGTCATTTTTTGTTGAAAGATGTACATAATGCACTGGATAATGGGAACTAAGGTAAATAACACTTTAGTGTGAAGTTTTATATTAATCTAGCTGAGCTGTATTTAATGTATGCTGTAGCTATAGCTTCCAGAACCTTAAAATTCCTCTTTTTTCTTTTTTGTCTTCTCTGCCCTTGTTTTTGTCTCTACTGTTGACTTTTGGCTTCCATGAGTACTCCTCCTCAGAGACATTTGTTTCTTACAGCGTTTTAAGTTGTATTCCACTGTTACTCTACTGAATCCCTTTTGGTGTGTGGTAGTAAGGTCTGGGGTAGGAAAAACAGTCTATAATGTTATGATTAAATTTCAGTCTCTTAATGGACCTGTGTTTAAACTGATCTTCACAAATGTTTCTTAGGTCTCCCCACCAAACTTGGTTGAGACAGGAAAGTTAGGGGGTGGGGTTCTGGAGTAGAATAGCCTTTTCCTCAGGAGAGAGGAGGCAGTCTTACAGTCATTTTCCACTTGAAGAACAGGCCTTTGTTATGGAGAACATTTTGGCCATATTTTAGGATGATTCCTCTTCCTCTGGCCAAGGAGGATCTTTCTCAGCTCTTCATATTGGTAGGCTTCCTGGAAGTAAAAGCCAAGAACATGTGGGGTCTCTCTAAGAGTGTGGCCCCCACCCCCAGGAGTTTCTTACTTGGATTCTAGCAAGTCCATACTCAGCCTCCAGCTATTAGTGGAAATTACCTACCAGTTAATGGTTCCAGTGGCTTCACCTGCTGGTAAGCAAATCTTGGCTGTGACTCACAGCACTCCACTATTTTTCAGGATAGCAGTTGGAGCTGTGACCTCAGTTCCCTGTAGGGACTATGAAAAGTCATTGATTTCCAGTTTAGTCTTTTCTTAGTGTAAATGTGGGAATGACAACTTTGAAGATGTTTACATGTTGTGGGTGAAACCAGAATTTCCCACAAAGTTTTTGTGTGAAGGGACAGATACTACCTTTAGTTTTGCAGGCCATATAGTCTGTTACAACACTCAAATCTGTTGTTATAGTCCAAAGCAACTATAAGCAATATGTAAATGAATGAACACGGTGGTGTTCTAATAAAACTTTTTTACAGAACAAGAATTTGGTAGGATTTGGCCTACTGTTTTCCAAGACTTGACTTAAAGCATAGGTGGAAAATCCTGAAAGCCAGAATTCAGTTGACAGTCCAATTTGTTTGATGGATGCATGAATGAATCTATTTGAATTTTTAAGTGACCTGAAAAGATATCATAATGCCACAAATACTCTTCTATTAAAACTATTAGGACAGTCTTAATATTACACATACTTGTGCTATTACAACATTAGTCACTGTACATACCCAAGTCCAAACGAAAGGTAAGCAAAGGTAACTTAGTTTTCTCTTGAAATTACTTTCGTTCTCTATGCCGAAGAATGATATTTGGCTCTAAGTAATACAAGGAAAACAATGAGGTATTTCCACTTAATTACATTTCAAAAATGATAATTTTCCAATGCATATGGTAAGAAACATAATAAAACCTTAATTTTCCTAGATTCAAGCAACTGTATCTCTAAAGCTTCACGTGACAACAGAGAAAAACAAAGGTATCTAACCTCATGAACTTAAACATTTTGAAGAGGAAGAGTTATGCAAGTGAAAAGCATAAAATTTATCAGACCACAGTAATGTAATAGCTTTACAGAATAAGATAATCAACTTCGAATTTGCGTTACCTAAGTTTAAACTGTCTAAAGCCTATAAATAAAAATACAATATGTTTTAGGAAAACCTCTATAGAATGTCTTTAAGACCCGTAAGATGGAGATGCTTCCCAGTGAATACGTAAAATGGCATTGCCAAAGAATTCCCTTTCTGAATTTACAAATTTACCCTCAACTTGCAAATTAGGAAAAGACAGAACTGATCTCCTCAGGTGAACAGTATTTAAGTAAAATATATTATGTATGCGATGAATTTTCTCTCTGCCAAAGTCTCAGATCTGGACTTCACTTTGATTTATTGTTCTCTGGCTTTGGGGAGCTAATTTGTCTTTCCTGAGGTTTCCTAAATCCTCTCTTACTTATTCATTAGTTCAACAATTAGTTCTAGTTCCTAACATATATAAAGGCTGATGACAGTGTAAGTCAGCAAATGAATCTCAGCTCTTTGTCTCACTGAGATCGGGCAGTTCACTTCAGTGTCTACTCTCACTTCTTATCCAAGTTGGGATGAAAGAGAGAGGCACATAGGATGGCAGTCGTTGAATTTCAGAATTTTACTTCTATAAATCCAGCTTCCAGAAATTCCAAACTATATATTTGGGCCTTTTATCTCAGTGGCCTGTTATTGAAATTTTGAAATCTTCAGGCTTGCACATTCTTTACTTACATTACATCTTTACTATTGTGAATAGCTTGTTTTCTATTATAACACATACTTTTCCATTACATGTTATCATTGCTTATTGCTGGTCTGTGAGTAAGGTTGTGAATGTTTATCCAAAATTCTCTTGTCTATAGTAAACTTTACAAACTTTGGTAGCATTTTGGTAAGTGCTACTTCAGCTGACCACAAAGGTCAGCAGTTTGGATCTACCAGGGGCTCCTTGGAAACTCTATTGGGCACATCTACTGTGTCCCATAGGGTCACTAGTCATTGAAATGAACTCAACATCTATGGGTTTATGGGTGCTAGTAAACTGTTAATTTGTTTTTTTTTTTTTTTTTTTTTGGTTTCCTAAATATACAGTCATTATTGCTGTCAGTATCGACGGCACTTGGCTTTGGCTAGACCAAGTAGGAAATAGCAAGAGATAAAGTTGCAGGGGGTGTTGGGTGCAGATTCAAGCCGTGCTTTAATATGTGACTCCATCCCTCTGGCCACAGTCAACTGAACCACTTATAGGTACTTGGCACGTAATGAGTCAGTCATTCTCTTTCCTGAGAATTTTGAACTGGAACCAAAAAAAAAAGGCAAACTATTCTCTGCAACCACATACAACTATAATATGTAAACTAATGAGCTTTGTGGCAGTCATATTAAAGGAATATCATGTACATGAGAATATTTAGACCCTCATAAGGAGGAAGGACAAATAGAGCATCCTGGCTGCTTTCCAGATCTTTCCTGAGCTGGCTGCATTCTTGCCCTTGAGCTCCACAAGACATCTCCTTATCCTTGTCACACATTTCCTGTTTGTTAAATGCAGTTTGACTTGGTAGCTCTTACCTGTAGCCCAGATAACCTAACATATCTTACCATTATCATAGTACTTTTTTCAAATCTACTATGATTATTTACCTTCCAAAGTAAAGATTCTGAATGAATAAATGAACTTATTTTGTCCATGTGCCTAGTTCTAAGTCAGCACTCATAATTATCTACAAAGAGATGATAGAGAGAAACTTGTCTGGGTGAGAGATATAGCATGGTGAACTCTGCTACCACTGTCATTCTTTCTCATATGGCAATGTTTCATCACGTATTGTTATCTTTTAATCCTACAGAAGATGTTTTCCCAAACTGCATTTGATGGCTGCCTACTGACTGAAGATGGGAATAGTTGTTCAGTAATAAATGATTCCACCGTAGTTTTACATAGAAAACACCGTGTTACAAAGTCTTAGCAGTCTACTTTACTGAAAGAATTTTTAGAGCCTCTAAAATAATAAAAGTACACTGCAAGTCTTCAAGTAGGGGATAAAGCAATCTGAGTTTTCCAAACTTTTGACCATGGGATCCTTATTCCACCAAACTTCATAGAATAGCATCCTCAGAAAGATATTTTTAGAAACAATGCCAAGATGATTTTATGGTTTGTTGCTCTAAGAAGCACATAGATGGGAGCAAAACCACTTTTCCACAAAGAAATAGTGATGGCTAACATTTGTGAAGTTTCTAGCATAAAGAAGTTGTAGAACAAGCAGTGTAATGCAGCTCTAACTTGTTACCTCTTATTTGAGAACCAAAAATCAAATCCATTGCTGTTAAGTTGATTCTGACTCACAGTGACCCTATAGGACAGAGCAGAACCACACCGTAGAATTTCCTGGCAGATTCTACCTGCCAACCTTTTGGTTAAGCAGCTGTAGCACTTAATCACTAGGCCACCAGGGTTTCCTCTTATTTGAGTGGGTAGAAATCAGAGTTACATTTAGTTTCCTGATGAGGAGCCGCTAAGATTCTACTATTCTCTTTTCTTCTGTTTTTCATCTTTTATATATATGTATGTATTTTTTTAAAAAAAGGGTTCAGGGCTGAGAGATAGCATGTATTACTCACCTCCCTCTATCTACTCTCCCAATTCAGTAGCCACAACACAAGATACATTAACCCAAGGAGACCTCTAAGGGAAAGTGTAGACTGAGGGATCCTGACATAACATTCTAGCTATGAAGGTTTGGGGGACTGATCTAATCTGTTCCAAATTCTCTGAATTTCCAAAGCTTCTCTTTTATTTCAGATCATATGTTTTAAGAGACGATAAAAACTCAGTTGATTGTAATCCTACTGCTGACACCTGCCAGCTTCCATCCCATCACATCCTCTCTCAGTGCCTGCTGTTCTTTCTGAAACCTGGAGCCAGTATCACAACAGCCTTCTTCTTGCAGCCACCCAGAAGACTAATGAATAGAAATGAGTTATAAATATAAAATGCTTTATAAATCTTTTAGCACAAGAGACTAGGGATGTTTTAAGTACACAATGGAAAACTAATAAGACTATCAATCTTGTCTCCAATGTATAGATGTTTAAAAAGTAAGATCCCATCCACCTGGTTCTCAGAACTTCAGTTAAAAAAAAAATCTATGATTTTCATCAATGTAGAGAAATGTGCCCTTTTGCCATTCTTTTGGGGACTAATCTATTGATTTTTCCTTTATGTGCTGAGGTTACATTTTATCTGCATTGTAGTTAGGCTCATTATGGACAGTTTTCTTAATTCAAAGATTATTCAGTCCTACACTGCTTTGCTGGCATCTGGCTACTGAGGAGGCATCAAATTGAGTGAATATTAATGAAGAGGTTGTTTGCATAGCCAACATACTGAAAGAAAAGCAACCCAAATAAAAAAAGAATCAAGGCTGACACTTCTAAAACCTTAATGGGGTGCCATTTTTAACTGTGTGGCATTTTAATATTAAATACCTCAATCTTCATTAAGAACCCAGTATTTAAAGTTACTTTTCTCTGGGGGTATTGAAAGTAGGATAAAGTTGTCTCTCTGTTGTTGAAGGAGAAAGCAGCTCTCAACTGTGCCAACTCTGTTTATGTAACTTTTTCCAGAACAACCCTTAGAGTTCTACCAACCAAAATCTGGGTTGCAGGTAAGAAATCTATGACGAAGAAGCATATGTGCTTATGTACAACTAATTTAAGTGCCTTTGTGTAGAACCTTCTGGCATAGAGCTATTAAAAAAAAAAACAAAAAACATTTAGCCAGTAGTTCTGAAATTAAAAGTACCTGCATAGTGTATTAGAAAAAAATGAGTTCGCCTAGTCAGCTGGGTCATTCCCATGTTGATAAAGTACTCTGGTCACTTGTCTTTTGAGGAAAAAAAGACAAGGTAGCTGCACATCCCTGAAGGTCTACTTCCTGTAGCAAACAAAGACGGTGGCATTCCACTCCAAAGATACCTTCTTCTCAACCTCTCAATCATGTTTTTTAGAATCCTAGAGAGGACATTTCAGCCACAGAGGAAAATAGGATAGCAGGGACATTTTCTTCTTCATTTTCCTTTATGAACCTGAAAAAAAATGTTCCAGCCTCCTCTTTTTCACTATAGATCAGAACTGAGCTACTAAAACTCTTTCCGAAAGAAAACAAACAAACAAAAAACACACTGCCATCCGGTCAATTCTGGCTCAGAGCAAGACTATAAGACAGAGTAGAAACACCCCATAGTGTTTCTAAGGCTATAATTTTTACAGAAGTAGACAGCCATATCCTTCTCTCACTTCTAGAAGAAATAAAGAGTAAAACATTCCTGATTTCCACTTTCCTTTTGGTTTCCCTTCCTTAGACTCTCCCTTTCTCCTGTCACTAGCTTATCCAACATGAGATAGGACCAAAGGCACTTAGTATTATAGATTTCTAGAACACTGGCTGCAGTTGAGGAAAGGACCTCAGCTCCTGTTTTAGTTTTTCTCAGTGACCAAATGACTTTTCCAAGGCCAGACTGAGCCAACTTCTCAACTGAGTCAAAGCTGTGTGTGCATCTACTCAGAAGCCAACCAAAAATGGCCACAGAAAGATTTGTTTTTAATGGTTACATCCTCTGCCTCCCTATGGGAAAGACAGCTAGATGATTTGTTGGACATTATCAGAGGCCCTTTTGGATGAAAGGACTTAAATCCTTTTCCTGTCTCAGCATTACCGCCCAGGCAAATGAAGCCTACCTAATCTCCAGTGAGTCATCAGACTGACTTTTCTTTTTTCAAAATGGCAAGTCTTCTCATTAACATTTCAAACCAAAGAGCTTATTAAAATACCAGTGACTTCCCCACAGAGATCATTAGATCAGAGAACAATAGCAGATAAACCCTGACCTCTACATCTGAAAGAAGAGTTTCAATAATCACCATACAAATGTTTTCAATTAATTAGTAGTGGGGGGAAGCACCTCCTTTTGTATTTGTGAATTATCACTGCCATTTTTGTTTAATATGTTTTTCTTTCCAGTGATTCTTGACTGGAAAGGGGTCAATGGAAAAGCTTGGACACACACATTCCCCAGAAACCTTACTTTTGAGCCCAAGATGGGTTCTAAAGATTCTTCTAGACAGCCCTGAAGGGAAGAATTTCCTGGAAAAAGCAAAATCAACTTCAAAACCCAAGCTTTGGATTATAAAAAGGTGATTTCCTCCTCTTCTAAGCTGATTAAAACTTTAGAGGCCCAGCTATATAGCAAGAGGCTTATCATAACACTCTTTAACAAGAACTATCTCTTATTTACAGCTTGACAGTATGTTTTCTAGGCTTTTTACACTTGTCCAGAATGGAGAAGTTTAACGAATAATAGTATGATATTATTCGTCATGGGTTGAATTGTGTTCCCCACAAAAATTTGTGTAGCAGTTTGGCTAGGCCATGATTCCTGGTATAGTGTACAGTTCCTACATATTGTAAATTCTGCCTCCGTGCTGTTAATGAGGGAGGACAGGTGGCAGTGTTGGTGGGGCAGGACTCAGTGTGTAAGATTATATTGCTCCTTAAGGCAATCTGTTGGGATATAAAAGAAAGGGAAACAAGCAGAGGGTTTGGACCCTCCTACCATCAAGGAAGAAGCAGCATCAGGAGGAGAGCGAATCCTTTGACGGTCCTTGTGCCTCAGAAGTTCCCAGTGCAGGGGAAAATTGATGACAGAGACCTTCCTCCAAACCCTACAGAGAAAGCCTTCACCGGGAGCAGATGTGCTGAATTTGAACCTTTAACCTACTAGAGTGTGAGAAAATAAAATTTCTCTTTGTTAAAGCTATCCACCTGTGGTATTTGTGTTACAGTTAGCACTAGAAGGCTAAGACATCAGTTCAAAAAGAAAACCTTTGTGAAATTCAAGTCTGTGTGGTTTTTCGCAGAAATCTGGCTCTTTCTCACAACATTTTGTGGTCAAGGCAAAACCAATGTTGGTAGCAGCCACATAAACTTTCTTAATCAATGCTCTGGACATATAAGGCTGGTTCTCTTTAGTTTCAGGAGGGCGGAATACAAGAACCACAGCACTCTCAAGTGGTTGATGCACTTATTAGAGGAGTTGGATCATATTTAAGGGCAGAGATGCCAGGAGTTTTGTTTTGTTTTTGATTTCATCATGCTTTTAAAACCATTATTCTTTCCACAGGCCCTGTTGATGCCTTTTGAAAGGCTCCGTTCTCCTGAGTCATCCAAGAGGAGGGAGAACAGTGTGAGATGAGCTCTGAGCCGAGTAGAAGATATCTCCCTCCCCTGACTAGAGAGAGGTGGCTTTCCTAGTGCCCTATATGTTCAACCTTCAATTAATTCCACTCACACTCTACCCCCACTTATAATGAAGACAAATAGTGCTGCAGTCTTTTGGTACGGCCTCAGTGTTTACTTCTGGTAACAGGCAAGGAGATACTGCTCAGACTCTAAGAACTCGAAAAATCACTTTGGAGGAGAAATTTTTGAGTCTCTGCCTCCTCTTTCTCTTTGCCATGGAGGAGGAGGGCTACTGTAATGGTTAAGGAGGCTGAAACAAGGTGACAGGGTACATGAAACATGGACTCCGCCTTCACTGGCCTGCAGACACTCAATTATATAGAGTTAATTGCATCTGTTACTCTATTACTTGAAAAGGGTGTTCACCTCCCTAATCAAGTATAGTCCGTGCCCCCTCCCACAACCCCTCCCCCACCCAAAAACAAAACCAATGACCCTCCAGTTGGTGACCTCCCGTGTGTGTGTCAGAGCAGAACTGAGCTCCATAGGGTTTTCAAGGGCATGGCCTTTTAGTTTACAGTTGATTGCCCTAAGTGCCAACCATCAGAATCTGTATCTCTTTGCTCTTGTACTTTCTCTGGCCTTCAGCTGCCCTATGCTTCAACACCTTCATATAGACATGAGGCCAGAGATGCCAAGGAAGAAATATCTTCTTCCCTCAAGACCAGCCTTTGCCCAATGACTAACAGAAGTTGGTGCCTCAGAACACTTGTCCTTGACGTTGGATCAGTCTAAGGTGCTGTTCTACTCCAGCTCCTAGTAGGAGTAAGCTCCATTTGCCCGCAGTGGTAGTAACACAACTTCTATTGGTTAGGGTGGTCCCTCAATGCTATACACAGCTAAGCACTTAACTACTAACTACAAGGCTGGCAGTTTGAACCCACCCAGAGACACTTCAAAAGACAGGCCTGGTGACCTACCTTGAAAACCCTATGGAGCACAATTCCACTCTGAAACACATGAGTTTCAATGAGTTCAAACTGACTCAACAGCAACTTTTTGTTGTTGTTTTGTTTGTATTGGCTAGATCCCTTTCCTTGTTTCACTTCCCCACTGTTTTACTGTGTCTCTTGAGATCACATCCTAAAGAATCGGTTTGCAATTGAGTGTATATTTATGAGTCTGCTTCTAAGACACAGAGTTTGGGGTTTGGGGTTAAAAAAAAAAAAAGAGGACGAGCTGCTTTGCTAGGTGAGGTTCATATACATATGATCTATCCTCTGTACACCTCCTCCACTGACTGTTGGCCATTTGTAAGAGCTGTTCCCCTTACCATGTCTTTCTTTTAGGTAAAAATGGTGGGGTTGGCTCTTGCCTGATACCCCCACCTCTGCTTCATTTCCGTGTATTCAGCGGTGATGGATCTTCTGATGACCACTCCTATACTACCCCTACCAAAACCAACCAAACCCAGTGCTGTCAAGTCAACTCTGACTCATAGAGACCCTATAGAACAGAGTAGAAATGTTCTGTAGAGTTTCCAAGGAGCACCTGGCAGATCTGAACTGCTGAGCTTTTGGTTAGCACCTGTAGCACTTAACCACTACACCACCAGAATTTCTAGTCTATTACTTGAAAAGTAGTAGCCCAGCTTCTGACCCAGTCCTCGTTACGGTCTTCACATACATACACATAGGAGTTCTTAACATGTTTTGTGCCACCTTCTTCTCTGACAGCCTGTGGATACTTTTCATAGTGTATTTAAGTTCATAAAACAAAATATGTAGGAAAACAGTTGTAATGAAATACAATGATAACCTGGACTCCAGATAAGAAAATATTCCTATCTACATGAATTATGGTTTTGGTGAAGAATATTGAATATACTGTGGACTACCGGAAGAACAAACAAATCTGTCTTTGAAGAAGCACAACCAGAATACAGAAGTGAGCATAACAAGACTTTGCCTCACTTTCTTTGGACATGTTATCTGCAGGGACCAGTCTTTGGAGAAGGACATCATGCTTGATAGATGGTCAGCAAAAAAGAGGAAGAGGTTCATTGAGGGGGATTGACACAGTGACTGCAACATGGGCTGACACATAGTAACGATTCTGAGGATAGTGGAGGAAGGGGCAGCATTTCATTCTGTTATGCATAAAATTGCTATGAGTCAGAGCCAACTCAATGGTACAACAGCAACAACAGCATATACATACATACAGCTCAGCTGCTTCAATCCTTCTCACAACCTTCATGGGGCAGTGGGATTTATAATTAAATCATAAGTTCAGACAATTGCTTCAGGTGTCTTCAGCCTTTCCAGTACCAAGATCAAAGTATTTAGAGTCCCAGAGCACATGTCCTGCCTATCTATGTTGCTCCTGATTTCATGTCCCACCTCTACCTTTTTTTTTTTTTTTTCCTGTCTTAGCTAGGCCCCGGTCTTATCAGTGTCCCTGCTATGGCTTGCTCAGTTGCCAGGTTAGATTTTTGCCCTGATGTAAGACTGTTGCCTACCTTGGATCTCTGCTTGGTTGCCATGGTCTCAAATCGTTCATTATTCCCTGCAGTATCCCCTCCTCATTATACTTCTAGCTTGGTGGCTAAGGCCTTCTTGGTTATGGTCAGAGACCTCGTTATGTCTGTAATTTTCTTTCAAGTACTGCAGCATAGACTGCCTGATACAATTGTGTTCATTTTAATCTACCCTCAGGAACAATCAATGATCCTAACCAAGCATCTGTATCCCAGGAATGGTGAGATAACAATTAATAAGAAAGTCCACATTCCACAGATGGGTACTACAAATGCCTCTGCTATCTTTCTCTCTCATCAACACTAGAGGTTTTGCTAATTAGCAAAATTAATGGTAGAAATGGATTTTTCTTGGTGAGATTTATTGCTTGTTAATTAGGCCAGTATTAGAAGTTGGCTCTCATAGGTGAAATGGATGGTATTCAAGACGTATTTATTGGCTAAAATATTTTGGTAAATATTTCACTGGGCTCCAAGTCCACAATCCAAATCAACCTGCCATACAGAACCTCCAATACACACCACTATACACTTCTATACACTTCAGCTGCTCTCCCCTATCACAGCACACTCCACTTCATCCATATAGTCAACCCCTGTCTCCCTCCACCCTCCCACTCTGCCCCTAGAGAGCTGCTGCACAGGCAACCTCATGCATATATTCAAGCCTTGTTGGTTAAAATATTTTAAAGATACTACTCATTTTTGCATAAATCAAGGTAAAATAATCTGGCAAGTCTTTGACCTTTACCTTCAGATTTGGCAAATTGTGTTTAACCCTAAACCCAGAACTCAGCTCTTCTGGAACATTCCTTATCACTTCTCTGTAGTAGATGGTTAGTCAAATCCTGCCACTACAATAATATCACATTTGCCTCAGATGAACCTCTTATACAAGTCACTTCTGGAGCACCTGGAAGGACAGAATTCTAAGATTACTTTATTTGGGACTATGAAGTCTGACAATTAAGTCCACAAACTTAATTGTTCTAAGTGCTACATACCTTGTTTCTGAATATCACTACAGTCCCCTTTGAAGTACTCCCCTTGGGAAGCTATGCACCAATGCCAGTGCCTAGTCCACCCTTCAAAGCAATTTTAGAACTCTTTCTAGAATGGCCGTTGCACACAGTGGCATGGTGGCAAGTTCACAAACTTAGTTGTATAGTTGTCTGTGAGCCAGCTTTTAGCCCATGCAATAAACTGCACAGGTTGCCTATGCAATTCCTCCCTACTAACCTGATCTGGCCCTTAATGAAATTTTTCTTTACCCATAGATAAAGGAAATATTGAAAGGAAGACATTTTGATGACATTCAGGATATCAAGGGTAATACAAAAAACAGCTCTGATGGCTACTCCAGAAAAAGAGTTCCAAAATTGCTTTGAAAGCTGGACTTGGTGCTGGAACCAGGTGCATAGCTTCCCAAGGGGAGTACTTCAAAGGGGACTGTATCGATGCTGAACAATGAGGTATGTAGCACTTTCCTAGGATGAGTTCATGAACTTAATTGTCGGACCTTGTATAGAGGTGTTTTGGCTTGCTTATTAATAAATCTGTCTATGTGCCAGGATTTGGTCTAAGACTTGCTTTTATCACCAAGATTTTAGGGGCAAAACCAACACTCACCTACCTCTAACTATTGGTGGTTTCTGAGATCTTCCAAAATGAGCCCCAAAAGTTGCCTTGTATCTCCTAACCCTACTCCATAATCACAGAGTAGTAGAGTTTTCCCATTATGCACAATGACCCCCTTATTGAAGATCCTGGTGCCTATCATTTTCCACGGTGAGAATGAAATTGTTTCATTCCATTGTGCAGTCCCAACTTTCATCATGGATGAATCTCCTAAACTTGCATCTTCTCCCGGACAGTAGGTTTCAGGCCTGCTATGACTCATTTGATTTTCTTTTTCTTAAAATCATTATTAATGTCAGGTACAGTGATTCATTCAACAATTATTAATTCATCACTTTCAATGTACCACACAGTGTTCTAAACCCAAGGAATATATCAGTCAACATGACAGCTGAGATCTGGTGAGTGTTGATAAAAAGTGGACAAATTAATAAAATAATTTTAGGTAGTAATAAGTGCTTTGAAAAAGCTAAAATAAGGTAATGAGATGTGCCATTGCAGCAGGGAGTTGGCTAATTTTCAAGGATAGTCAAGGAAAGCCGAGAGATAACAAGGAGTACACTAATGCAAAGATTTGATATGCTTTGTACCTATCTATGTGTGTGTGTTAGGCATCGTCGAGTCAGCTCTAACTCATTGCAAGTTCATGAACAGCAGAACTCAAGTTTTCTGGGTCCTGCACCATTCTCACAATTGTTGCTGTGTTTGAATCCATTGATGCAGTCACTGTTTTAATTCATCTGATTGGAGGGCTCCCTCTTTTTTGCTGGTTCTCTACTTTACCAAGCATGGTGTCCTCCAAGGATTGGTTCCTGTGACCTCCAGAATTATAATAGGATTAATAATTAGTGTGATTTGCAATGAAGGATGGCTCTGAGAGTTTAATTTTGACCTTTTAGGAACAGCTTTGTTCTTGTCAGTGCCTCCATCCCACCTCACTTCATGGTTTCACCCGAATGTGAAAGAATCCATCTGACAATCATGATCAATTTAGCTCTTTGGAGTGATACAACACACAATTAGCACTCTGACTTTTTTCACTGAATGGATCAGTTGGATTGGGTTGTATAAAGTGATTGGTTTAGCATTTTGTTTTCCACAAATAGACAAAGAAACTCAGCCAAAACCCAGCTTCAGTTAATTAGTATTGATGGGGTACTGAGAATTAGAAAATCTAAGATCTAGAAGGCCCCTTAGAGATCAGGGCACCTAGAAAGAAAACAAGTTCCAGAAAGTTGACCTAAAAAAGCTCGCCTTACGTGCTGCTTACCTATAACTGTTTTTCAAAGGTTCTTTGCATCTACACTTCACTTATTCTAAAATGGTTGGTCATGAACTGTTTTTAAACAAGAAAAGTAACATGAGAAAATTAAAGTTTAGAAAAATAAAATCACTTGCCATCCTACTGACAGCTACTGTAAGTTTTATGTTTACCTTAGCACTTGGCTTGGCTTGGCCTTACACATAAATTTATTTACATGTGTTAACCATGGTGTACATAAACTTTAATATCTTGTTTTTAAATATAATGTTACATGCTTCCCCCCCACATTGCAATATAGTGTCTATGGTTTTTTAATGGCTAAAAATATTCCATTGAGCAGTTATATCTCACTTTAATTAGTATCCCTCCTATTTTAGTTTTTTGGGCAATTTTTTTTTTTTTTTTTTAGTTTTTAATTTTCATTGTTATTTTAAAAATATATTAATACATAAGACTGTTCCAGAATTTGGATTATTTCCTTAGGCTAAAGTCCTAGGAGGAAAATTATAGCACCAAAACATTTTAATAGCTTTATAGTTTCTAAAAACTGGTCATAATTTTCTATAAAGTTTTTACTGATATTCAAAGCAACATCAATATAGAAGAATATGAGATTCAACATATGCTTCCCAGTGTTCAACAATCTTCTTTTTAAGGTTTTACTAATTAAATAAGTGAAAAAATATCCCTTTTTGTATGGACCATTTACTTTTTGAATTTCTTCTTTTGTGAATTGGCTCTTCGCCTTTCACTTGTTTGTTGATCTTAGAACTGACCCATTTGTTTGGACCTTTTATAGATGTTCACCGTCAGGCATGTTTACTGCACATATTTTTCTCAGATTGTTGTTTGGCTTTTTTATTTTCTTTTGTATAGAATATACAAGAATTGTCTAATTTCTGCTTTATGACTAGCTTTCTCTCTCTCTAATGCTTAGAAGTCAACACCCTCTGTAATTTTTGGTAAATGATCAATACAATTCGATTTCTTTCCATTTTATGTTTGTTAAATTTTGTTTATAAACTCTTAATTCATATTTAATGTGATATGTATTTTCATTTAATTGTCCATTTGCCAATGAATTTTTCCCAATTTTATTGTCTAACCTTCTTTTCCTTTCAAAGCTATAAAGCCAAGTGCCATCAAGTCAGATCCGACTCATGGTGACCCTAGGGGCCAGAGTAGAACTGACCCCCAGAGAATTCAAGGTTCAAAGCTATAAAGTGATATTTATATTTAAACTTTTATACAGTATGTTCTATATCTTTTCTGAAAACTTTATTGTGGTCTAAAAACCAAAACCAAACTTGCTACCATTGAATCAATCCCGACTCAGTGATCCCATACAGCAGAGTAGAACTACCCCATACAGTTTCCCAGGAGCACCTGGTGGATTTGAACTGCTGACCTTTTGGTTAGCAGTCATAGCTCTTAACCCACTACATCACCAGGGTTCCTGTATTAAGGTATCCAAAACACCAAACCCAGTGCTGTCAAGTCAATGCCGACTCATAGCGACCCTATAGGACAGAGTAGAACTGCCCGATTGAGTTTCCAAGGATCCTGGCAGATTTGAACTACTAATCTTTTGGTTAGCAGGAATAACACTTAACCACTACACCTTGACATATAACCACTTGCATATACCTAAAATGTACCTCCACCATAATCATAATAAGGAACATGTCCATCTCCTCCAAACATTTCCTTGTGCCCTTTCATATTGCCTCCTTTTGTCCCTCCCAGCCCCTTTTCCCCATTCCCAGACAACCACGAGCCATTATAGATTGAATTATGTTTTTAAAACATTCTGTATAAATGTAATTATGCCAGAGGTACCCTTTTGGTCTGATTTATTTCAGCAAACATAATTATATTGGAATTCATCCATGTTGTACTGTGTATCAATAGCATATTCATTTTATTGCTGAGGAGCATTTCGTTGAATGTATAGACCTCATGTTGATCACTTGATGGTAGACATCTGGGTCATTTCAAGTTTGGACTATGACAAATAAAGCTGTTGTGGATGTTCATGTACAGGCTGTATAGAAGTATGCTTTTATTTCTCCAATCATATGGTCAGCGCATGTTTAACTTTATCAGAAAGTGCTAAACTGTTTTCCAGAGTGGGTATCTAATTCTGTATTCCCACCAGCAGTGTGTGAGATTTCCATTTCCTCTACATCCTTGCTAATACTTGATATGATCAGTCTTTTTAATTTTAGCCTTTTTAAATGGGCGTGTCCTGCTATGTTTCATTATGGCTTTAATTTGCATTTCACTAATGACTAATAATATTGAACATCTTTTCTTGATCTCATTTGCCATCCATGTACAAATGTTTAGGGTGATTATGTTTTCCTGATGAATTGGCTCTGCTATCATTATAAAATACCCATCCTTCTCCCTGGTAATGTTCTTTGCTCGAAAATCTTTGATATTAATATAGCCATTCAAACTTTGTTTAGTGTTAGCATCTTATGCTCTTCCATTCTTTGACTTTGAACCTACTTATGTTTTTATATTTATAGTACGTATCTTGTAAGCAACATATAGCTGGGTCTTGAATTTTATCTACTCTGACAATCTTAACTTTTAATTGGAACAATCAGCACACTTATATTTAATGCAATTATTCCTATCACTAGATTTAAGTCTATCATCTTGCTACTTGTTTTCTATTTGTCTGCTCAGTTCTTTGTTCTCTGTTTCCTTTTTGTCTGTCTTCTTTCTGATTAATTAAATTTTTTCATTCCATTTCTTCTTCTTTGTTGGATTATTAGCTTATTATTGTGTTTTCTTGTTGTAGTGACTGCCTTAGAGTTCATATTATACATTGTAAACTTATCTCTGCCTATCTTAACCTCACATATACTGTAAAAATCTTAATATAGTATACTTATATTTCTGCCCTCTGAGTCTTCAGGCTATTGTTGTTGTCCATGTGTCATTTGATCTCTCTCTCTATATATATAATCCAATAGATATGTGTGTGTGAAATACATATGTGTATATTCCCACAGTACATTGTTGTTATTTTCAACAGTTAATTATCTTTTAAAGAGATTAAATGCACATTTAAGTTGTGATTAATAAATCATGTATCATTACCCATGGTCTCTACGTCCCTTTCTGAAGAGCTGTATTTCCAAATATGGATTTAGAAATGTCAACTATTTATTTCACAATCAAATTTGAGAATACAGATTTCAACAGCCAAACAAAAACTCATTCAAGATTAGAATTTGAATTCCAGGCTATCTGAAACATAACTTTACAGATACCAAAGAGAAAATATTCAGACTTTCCACCTGCTCATATGTCACAAATTTCCATTGATTTAGGTCCTTTTTCAGTCTGCCAGTCACATCTTGCAGTTTTTTTTTTTTTTAATTTAGCTTCTACACATCCTTTGTTACGTTTATTCCTTCATGCTTTGAAGGGCATTATATTCTTTAAGACTTGAGATTATTATTTTTAGCTGAATGCCTTGGATTTTCTAGGTGTATAATTATGTCATCTCAAAATAATAATTTTCTGTATTCTTTTCTCTTACTCTTCTTATTTGTTTTGCATGAATTACTGTATTAATAAGTACTTTCAAATGCAACTACATAAAAACAATGAAAATAGGTATTTGTTATTATTGTTCCTGAATTTACAAGGACTTCTAAAGATTTTCTTACTGAATTTATGAGGAATGATGACAAGTTTATGATAAAAGGAAACCTTGGTGGCATAATGGTTAAGTGTTACAAATGCTAACCCAAAGGTCCGCAGTTCAAATCCACCGCATGCTCTTTGGGAACTCTATGGGGGCGGTTCTACTCTATAGCTTCAATATGAGTTGGAATCAACTTGAAGGCAGTGGCTTTGGCTTTTGGCTTGATGACAAAAACCAAACCAGATCTGTTGTTGTTGATTCTAATTCATAGTGACCATATAGGACTCCCACATAGGGTTTCTGAGGAATGTCTGGTGGATTCAAACTTCTTACTTGTTGGTTAGTGGCCAAGCTCTTAACCACTGTACCACCAAGACTCCAGGTTTATGATAGGGACTATATATACATGTGTGTGTATATATATATGTGTGTGTATATATATATGTGTGTGTGTATATATACATATATCATATATAAACCATATGTATATAATATAAACCAAACCAAACCCACTGCAATCGAGTCAATCCTGACTCATAGTGACCCTATAATACAGAGTAGAACTGCCCCCACAGAGTTTCCAAGGAGTGCCTGAAGTATTCAAACTGCCAACCTTTTGGTTAGTAGGTATCACACTTAACCACTACACCACTAGGGTTTCCATATTTAAGTATAGGGACTGCATATAGGGACAGTTTGTATATATATATGTGTGTATATATATATATGTATATATAAACCCACTACTATCAAGTCAATTCTGACTCATAGTGACTCTATAGGACAGAATAGAACTGCCCCGTAGAGTTTCCAAGGAGCACCTGGCAGATTTAAACTGCCAACCCTTTGGTTAGCAGCTGTTGCACTTGACCACTACACCACCGGGGTTTCTATATACTATACAGGGACTATACATATATACAGGGACTATATATATGACTATATGTACATATGTATGTATATTAATGGGTAAAGGTCTCTGGATGGCACATATAGCTTGTGCTTGACTACTAACCTAAATGCTGGAAGTTTGAACCCACCCAGCAATTACCTTGGAAGAAAGTCCTGGTGGTCTGTGTCCATAAAGATTACGAACAAACAACCTCTAAAAATGGCATGGTGGAGAGGTCTGACCCACTGCTAACTTCACAGGAAGGAAGGAGAATCAAAATCACTGAGGCCGATTCCTGTGAGTTGCAGGTCAGACATGCCCTCTCTCCCCAACCTTTTTACCAGTTCTGACACGAGCCGTTCCTCCCATAGCACTCTCTACTTCTTTAGTGGGTTCAACACTGATGATTATGGGATTTATTAGAGAAATAGCAGGTTACAATTCAGGATACTATTCTTAGATCAGGACAGCCTCTTCTCATCCAAGCCTGCAGGCCAGGATCTCTTTCTAGGCCTTGGTCTACCACCCTCTTGGCCCTTCAGCCTGGCCGCTACCCTACTGGAAAAGTGTTTGAAGGCATCCCATTCCACCAGTAAGCCTCAGACCAAAGGGACTAAGTTCTCTTGCTCACCCGACTCTGCCAGCAAACCTCCTTTGTGAAAGTGCTCAGCTTTTTAACTCCATTGGCTGGGAAGCTCACCGTGTTGTTTCCTCCTGGTCTTCTCGCTCTGCTGCCCCTGCCATTTTGCTACCACTGCTTATACCATCTTCCTGTTTTTGTTTTAGCTCCTTGTCTCTGTCTCCTAGTTCTAGGAGGGCCTCAGCACAGCTATCCCTGGTCCAAAGGATTTACTCAGGTCCCCACTTTCCGCCTCTGGGGTGGCTCATTTTAAGCCTAGCTGAAAGGTAAAACTGACCAATCCCCTCATTATTTGCATGGTCCTACCCCCACAATGGGGAGCCCTGGTCAGTAGGTAGTTAAAGGGTTGGCTGTTAACCAAAAACTCTGCAGTTCACATCTACCAGCCAGTCCTTGGAAACTCTATGGGAAAGTTCTACTCCATCCTATAGGGTCACTATGAGTCGGAATTGACTCAAAGGCAAAAGGTTTGGTTTGGGAGCCCTGGTGGAGCAGTGGTTATGAGTTCAGCTGCTAACCAAGGTTGCCAAAGCCAGTTTCAATATGTCAGGCCTTCCTTGGCAACCGTTTGGGATACCTCTATTCTTTCCTGTTGGGACACTATCAGTCAGAGCCATCTTGATGGCTAATGGTTTTGTTCACTTTTTTTAACCCCCACAAGAGTACCATATAAAACCAAGCCAAGTGCCGTTGAGATAAAGGGTCTACCAATAAGGATGTCCTGTTTTTTAACAGCTTACAGCAGCCATATTTGTGAAGCTATAGTGGCCATGTTTATCACTTATTTTTATTAGTCTTGACAAATAGCTGTGAAAAGTTACAACATTACACAATGCATATAAATTATTAAAGTTGATTATCGAAATGTGTGTTCCATTTGGCAGACATTCCATGCCTTATGTAAAATTGACAATGCACATAATTGTCCCACTGAGAGAACAATTCGAAGTTTAATCAAAAAATCTGAGACAACCAGGTCTGTTGTCAATCAGACAATGCCTGTGCATCAATGAACCACATGTCCCAATGAAAACATCACCACTGTTTGTCAGAGTATAAGTGAGAATCCATACCAATCAGTTTCTCCCTAAGCACAAGAACTGGGCCTTTTGTTGACTACAGTTTGGCAGATTTTGCTTCTGGACTTGAAGCTTTACCCTTACAAAATTGTTTTAACTCAAGAACTGAAGTTCAGTGACCATAAATTGTACCATGCGTTTGCGGACTGGGCTCTGGAGCAATTGGAAGTTGACCCTGCTTTTGGCCAAAAATTCATCTTCAGTGACAAAGCCCATTTTTGAATGAATGGTTTGGCTAACAAACAGAACTGTTGCATGTGGAGCAATAAGAATCCAATGGAGAGTCAATAATGTCTGCTTCATCCCCCAAAAGATACTGTTTGGTATGGATTTTAGTCCAGTGGACTCCCTGGCCCTTATTTTTTCCGAGATGAACGAGGAGAGGCTGTGACTGTCAATGGAGAAAGATATCAGGCTAGGGTAACAGATTATTTTGGGGCCCATTTGGAAGGTGTTGTGGAGGCCATTTACCTGAAGTTCTTTTCCACATATAATGCCATCAAACATAATTCAACATAATAAAACAGTTAAAACTGTATCATTTACACAACTTGTTTTATTCAAGTTTAAAGATAGGACACCCTTATAAGAAGACTCTTTACCTTATTTGCATTATTAGCCAGCTGTCCAATTCTGTTAGTGGGCCCCAAGTACCTTATTTGCATAGTATCACCCAATGACTTGATGGGAGTTACAAGACAATGGCTGTAATATCACTTAAAAGCAACACATTGCAACACAAAACCCTATGGCACTGATCTGCTATGTAATACATATCACTGTGAGTCAGAATCAATTCATTGGCAATAGCTGTGCTGTTTTATTAATGGAAAATCTTCAGTTCCTTTGTTGAAATACTTTAAATGTTCGGTTTTAGCAGATGCCTTTTTACAGCTATGGTATTAACAAAACTATATTAATATATGTCTTTATGGTTTCTCATTCCTGCATTCCCAAGATACACCCTGCTTCACTCTGATGGGTTATTCTTGTATTATATTGCTATCTTCTTGGTTTTAGTATTTTCCTTAAGGTGTTAGTTAATGTGCATTACTGGTGTTAGGGCAGCAAAGAAGCAGACACCTCATGCCACTACACAACTGATTCCTGAAGGAGAAAATCCATAAGGAAAAGAAGGTAGTGGTCTTATTCAAAAGCAAAGGACAAGATATTATTTGCATCATTTTCTTACCATAAAGCCTAAGAGGCTGCATTCCTTAAAAGTACAGCAGTTAGCCAATTTATGGCTTGCAAAACAAGGTCCAGCTTACAATTTTGAAAATTATGTGAAAACATTTAAAAGATCACTAAATGCATATTCAGGAAAGTAATTCACCCCGCTCTGCAATACCCACATTCCAGTTGCCATTGAGTCATGGCAACTCCATGTGTGTCAGGGCAGGATTGGGCTCCACAGCATTTCAGGGATGTGACTTTTGGCAGGTGGATCATCAGGCCTTTCTTCCCAGGCATCTCTGAGTGGACTCAAACTGTCAACCTTTCAGTTAACCGTTCATGCCATCTACGGAGTTTACCACCTTTTCATACCATCTGAGTGTAGTAGGAAGCAGTGCCAAAAAATGATGATGAAACTTTAACATATAAATTTTAAAGCTACACTACCTCAAAACTAAGGTTAGTGCAAATGTCACTGACAAATTTCTCTAAAAATGAAAAACTTTCAGTGAGTCCACTTCTTAATTTACCATCATAAGGAGGGCCTCTCTTCCATGATTTCCCATTACTCTGTGGCATTTTCTTTAAAATAGGAACTAGGTGGCTTGTGTCTCCCTATCTCTAGAGCTGAGTACACATTAAACAGTCTCTAAATACCTAAATAAATTAAGGAACAAAAAAAAAAAAAACGCCATAATAGGTAGGTAGTAAAGGACCTGACTGAAAGGCATTGGGTGGATTTTAAAGGCTGTTTTAAAAAATTTTTCACAATAAGATATTGGAAGTAAAAAAGAAGAGTGTGCTGTCACAGGGTGAGGAGAGGAGAGAGAGTTATAGAGAGGTGAATATTCAGGGTTTTGTGTGGAAAATTGACTTGGATTGTAAACTTTCAGTTAATCACAATAAGAACACATTTTTTTTTATTTTTATTTAACATAACTGAGTGAAAATGTACATTCACGTATAAATTTACATGCCCACCTGTATGCAGCTTCCACTGCTCTCCCTGTCCGGTGACTGCTCACTATTCCTCTCTGCTCCATACATGTCTCATCCTCCCAACAGCCTCCTTTCCCCTCCTCTCCGTCCACTCCCCTTCCTCCAGCCAGAGGTCAGCAAGATGAGATCCTGTAGATGTTTATAACCACAAAGTGCTTCCAATATGCGATCTCTCTGCATTGCCAAGTCCAATCCATTCCTGTCCAAAGAGTGGACCTTTGTTATAATTTATGGGAAAGGGCAGCATCAGGGCAGGGGGCCATGCTCTCAGAGGAACCCCAAAACCGCTGGACCATCAATTGAGGTCTTTTAGTGGAGATCTCATGATGCACCCCTTTTTATTCTTGTGTTGCCAGTGAGACTCCTCTCTGTGAGCTCCATCGTGGCTGTCACTGGTGGTGGCCAAGCACCATCCGGTTCTTCCGGTCCCAAGTCAATGTAGGCACCCACTCTTGTGGGTCTCTCTGTCTTCTCAGTTGTCTTTACCGCATGTCATTTTGGTCTTCGGTGAGCATCCGTTCCTGCTGGGTTGGAACCATTCGCTGTGTCCTCAGATGGCAGCTTGGCAGCTTTTAAGACCCCAGACGCCACTCACCAATGTGGGGTGCAGAGAGCTCTCTTAGCAAAATGCTAGTTGTGCCAATTGGCCTGGAATTCACCTAAGAGCATGGTCCCCTGTCCCTCGCCCCAGCTACTCTATCCTTGCAGTATTGAGTTAAGATGGAAGGAGTACTCAAGTTATGCTCAAGTCCACTTAATGTTGTTCTTGTTTCTAATGTGTGCTATCACCACTTTCTCCCAACTAGATTTCTAGTGACTATCTAAACTAAACCTTCCCCCCTCTCCCTCCCTCCCTCTCCTCCCTTGCAGCTGTCAAAGAGTCTTTTCTTCTATACACAAGTCTGTTTTTGAGGTCTTATCGTAGAGGTCTCATACAGTATTTGTCCTTTTGTCGCTGACTACTTTCACTCAACATAGTGTCTTCCAGTTGAAACCAGGTTAGGAGATGTTTCCTGGAATCATTGTTATTCTTTATCATTGCGTAGTGCTCCATTGAGTATATGTACCATAGTTTACCTATCCATTCTTCTATTGTTGGGCATCTGGGTTGATACCATCTTTTTGCTATCGTGGACTGTGCTGCGGTAAACATTCTGGTGCATGTGTCCGTTGGTGTGAAAGGCCTTGAATCTGTAGGATATATTCCAAGTAGTGGAATTACTGGGTCAAATGGTATATCGATATCCATTTTTTTAAGGAAGCGCCAGATTGCCTTCCAAAGAGGCTGGACCATTTTGCAACCCCACCAACAGTGTAGGAGGGTTCCACTTTCTCCCCAGCCTCTCCAGCATTTGTTGTTTTGTGTTTTCTGGATCATGGCCAATCTTGTTGGGGTGAGATGGTATCTCATTGTTGTCTTGATTTGAATTTCTTTAATAACTAAAGATTGTGAACATGTCCGCGTGTGTTTTTTGGCTGCCTGGATCTCCTCTTTAGTGAAGTGTCTGTCCATCTCCTTTGCCCATCGCTTAATTGGATGGATTATCTTCTTCTTATTGATATTTTGTAGTATCTTATAGATTATGGAGATCAGGTGTCGATCTGACATAGAGTTGCCAAATATTTTTTCCCATTCTGTGGGTTTTCTTTTAATTCTATTAATAAAGTCTTTGGATGAGCAAAAGTGTTTGATTCTTAATAGTTCCCATTTATCTAGTTTCTCTTCTGTTGATTGAGGTTTCTTTGACAGATTTTGGAGTCTGTCCTCATTGTGTATTACAACTTCCATTGTTGTTCCTACCTTTTCTTGGATGAGCTTTATTGTTTTAGGTTTGATATTTAGATCTTTTATCCAGTTGGTTTTTGTATAAGGTGTAAGATATGGATCTTGATTCAGTTTATTGCAGATGGATAACCAATTTTGCCAGCACCATTTGTTGAAGATACTGTTTTTACCCCAGTTAAATGTCTTAGGGCCTTTGTCAAATATCAACTATTCATAGACAAGAACAAATTTTTTAATTGTCATGGTATTAAATCAAGTATGTGAACTCATAAGCTTTATTCTTCAGTTTATCAACTGAAACTTCCAGTCTGGAAGTCAGCCAAGAGTTCCAAAGTGTGGTACAAAGGAAGAAGGGCTTTTGTAACAATGGACACACAGGAACAAGGAAGCTACACTGGGCAAATTTCAGATTGGCTGGGGGCATTATCTTTCTTTATTTGGAATAGGAAATTTTTAACTAGGTTACAGTGAAAAGGCAAGTGCTGATTGGCTAGTTCAGGTTCCCATTCCCAGAAGGGTCAATTAATTGGAAAGGTAATGAATTTACAAAAAATAGAAATTTAGGTTTTGACTTGCTAATACCAGGCTCAACACATGTGACTCTATTTGGGGCCTAGTTTAGAAAGACCAGCAAAATAGGGCTCAAAATAACAAGAAAGCAGGTAAAGCAACTGCACAATTTTTATTCTTGTTTTTATTATTTATTTATTTATTTTGTCCTTTCAACTGAATAAAACAGTGGGGAGGGATAAAATTTTATCATATCCTTTAACTAAGCACATTAGATCTGGCCAATACTTGTGTCCATTTTTTAATACTGACAATCAAGGAATGTTGTTTTATAATCCAAACACGGTCTTTTTGGCAATTGAAGTTGCAGAGATAACATCTTTATTGATATGAAAATAGGAATTTCAGTTACAGGATCTCATTATCTGATTACAACGGTGACTCTGAAATAATGCTCCAAAATAAGCCTTTGGAAGAATTCCTCTCCATCCTCCAGCAAACCGGAAGGCTCTTGACCAGAAGGACCTTCAAAACCCTACCACATGGGCAGGATGGTATCCAGAAGATTCCCAAAGACAGCAACATGAGTGAACAGATGGTGATCAAAAGGAGCCTGAATTCCCCAGCACGTGACCAGTGTGGTGGCCACAAAAGCCTCCACAACTTTGTGTGCAGGGTGAAAGGTAGCCAGAAGTACTGTCCATTCCCAACATGTGGAATGACCGGTGGCTGGAAAGACCACAGGAACCTTAGTGTGTGGGCAGGCCGGTGCCCAGAATGTCTCCCAGGGCAGCAGCAGGAATTGTCACTGGTTCCTGGAAGGGACCAGCAGGTGGAGAGATAGTGACAAGAAAGGCCCTCTGTTCCCTAGCAATGGAAGTAGGCTGATGGCCAAAAGGTGCTCTGAGACATCAACACAAGGAAACGATGGTGACTGAAAGAAGCTACCATTCATCGGTACAGAACTGACTTGTGGACTAAAGGATCCCCAAATTCCCTGAGGGTGGGCAAGCTAGTCACCAGTTGGGCCTACGGGGCACCAATGCAAGGGATGGAAGGTGACAAAAACCACTCGTTAGATGGCTTAAGTTATTCTTGGTTCCCCGTTAGACTGGTAGTCAGAAAAATTATCAGAACCTCAGGGTGAAGGGAGGCTGATAACCAGAAAGTTCCGCAGAGAACCAGCACAGGGGATCCATGGTGGCCAATAAGGACCAAGTTCCATACCACCAAAAGAGACATCATTTATACACCACCTGGGAAGCTGGTGACTGGAAGTGCCTCTAGGTTCCCCAGCATGCAGGCAATCTAACAGATAAGTGTTATTGCCTTTAAGATGTTCCCAGGCACCTGCATGAGGAAATTACTGTGACCTAAAGGAGCCATGTTTTGCCAATTCGTTGGCAGGCTTGTGGCCAAAAGAATCCCCAGAAATGCAACAGGCAGGGAGGCTGATGATCGGCAAGGCTGCTGGAGCAAAGCAAGAGGGACAGAAGATGGGTGAAAGCACTCTTTTCCCCAGCAAACTAGAAGGATGGTGGCTGAAAAGACACGCATCCCTGTTAAGGGGCAGGCTGGTGCCTGGGGGATTACTTGTGGTACCATTGCTACGATAGGATGGTGACTGAAAGTGGCTTGGATTCCCCAACACGTAGTGAGAAGGATGTGAAGTACCCATTGCACGTGACTAGGTCAATGGCTGGAGGAGTTTCTGGGGCACCAGCAGGCTAGAGGAAAGATGGCGGGTCCAAAGCACTCTCATTTGGTAGCACAAAGGATGATGCCAAATGCTAGGATGTGCATAGGTCACTCAGGGAACCAGTCGGTCTAACAGACGGTGATGGAAAACACCTTGGTTCCCCAACATGCAAGCAGTCTTGTGGTGAGACAGGTGCCGGATTCCCCATTGCACTGGCCAACTTAAGGGCCTAAGATACTTGGGGGCACCAGCACGATGGAGTAAACGCAGCCAAAAGTGTTCATCACCTTCCTAAGAGCAGAAAAGCTGATGGCCCTAGTCCTCCGACTGGGATCAACCATAGAACAGGAAGGTCACAGGCGATGGGCTGTCTTACTGACGGTGGCTGCAAAGGTTCTCGATTACTCAAAAGGTAGAACTCTGGTGGGACTAAGGCCCGGATTGCTATTGTACGCACAAGCTGACAGCCATCAGATGTCCTGGGATATCAGCGCACTACAAGGAAGGTGACCAAAAGTAGTCTTACATCGCCCAAACAGCTAGTAGCTTGAAAGACGCTAGGAACCTTGGTGAGTGTATGGGTTGGGGCCCAGAAGGTTACCTAGGGGCTCCAGTCTGATTACTCAGCAGTGGCCAAAAGGGCCCTGGATTCTTCCGCATGCTGATAGCCCAGCAATGGGATGAGCACTCAGTTCCCCATTACATGAGCATATTTAACGCCATAAGATACTTAGGGGTACCAGCATGGTGGAGTGAAGGCAACCAAAAGTGTTCTCTTCCCAAAAGCTGGAAAGCTGATGGCACAAAAGTCTCCCCTCCCCCTCAAAAAATATCATAGCACTAGAAGGTCACAGGGCACCAGTCCATCTTAGTGATGGTGGTCAAAAGTGTTCTTCATTCTTCAAAACAGCAGAATTTTGGTGGGCCAAAGTCGCAATTTCTATTGTATACGGAAGCCGAGAGATTGACCATCAGATGACCCAGTATATCAGCTCAGTGAACGGAAGGTGACCAAAAGCATTGTTACTTCCCCCAAAGAGTAGGTAGTTTGAAAGACCCTAAGAACACTGATGTGTGTACAAGTTGGGGCCTGGAAGGTGACTTATGGCTTCAGGCTGATTGATAGATAGAAGCCAAAAGGGCACTGGGTTCTCCAGTAGGCAGATGCCCAGTTCCACATTTTATGGGCAAATGGATTGCCCTAAAATGCCATGGGGGGTATCATTGGAGAGAAGATGACTGAAAGTGCCTTTCCTAAAGAGTGGGAATGCTAGTAGCTTGAGGGACCCTTGGAACCTTGACACATGTACATTTTTGAGTTCGTAAGGTCACCAAGGACACTGACCTGATGGATCAGTAGTAGCCGAAATGGCCCTCTGTTACCCTACATGCAAGCAATCTGGTTGCATAAGAAATACTGCTTCCCCTAGTGCAAGCAAGCCAATGATTGCAAGATGTCCCTTGATACCAGCTGTCCACAGAAAAGATAGCTGGCCAGAAGTTCTCTCGCTTTCCCAAAAAGCGCGATGAGTGGTGGCCAGAAGAGCCCCACAAACCCTAGCAAGTTTTTAGGTTGCAGTCCCAAGACCACCCAGGGCACTGGCCTGAGTGGTGGATGGTGAATGAAACAGCCCTTAATTCCTTTGCTTGCAGGCAGTCCTCCGGTAGGGGGAATGCCAGGTTCCCTAGACGGGAGCTAGCCTTGGGTATGAAATCCCCCAGGGCACCAGCCCTCTGTAGTGAAGGTGGCTGATGGAAATCACTCTCATTTCCTCCCCAAAATGCAGGAAGGGTGGCAGTGGAACCCCAGCAGTGGATAGGTTGGAGCCCACAAGTTTCCCCCAGGGAACCAGTCCTTCTGATTCATGGTAGCTGAAAGGGGCCTTGAATCTTAAGCACACAGGCATGGTCAGTGCTGACTGACCATCTGGTTCCACATAGCACTGACAAGCTGGAAAGTCACCTGGAGCGTGAGCACCACCATGCTGAAGGCAAAAGGGCTGAAGATGGTCTGAGTTCACCAGTAAGCCAGAAAGCTGATGGTCCAAAAGATCCCTGAGACCCTAGATTGTAGGCAGACTGTTGTCCATGGGCAACTGCAGGACAGATGGATGGTGGCTAGAAGGAGCCTTGGTTTCTCAGTGTGTGAACTTGCTGGTACTGAAAAGGATCCACAAAAGCCCAGTGGATGGGCAGGCTGGTGATTGGAAAGCTCTCATTCTGAGATCACAGCAGGTCAAAGGTCATAAATGCACTGCTCCTCAATGTGTGGGCAGACTATTTCACAGAAAGCCTCCAAGGGCACGATGAAGAGAGACTGCTGGTGTATTAAGGGGCCTTGGTTCCCTAGTGTGTGGGTAGCCTGGTGGCCAGAAGGGCTATTGAGTCCTGAGTTCATGGGCCAGGAGTCCTGGGATTTCCACAATTCTTGCATCACAGGGGCCAGAAGGGTCCCCAGTCCCCAGGGATGGGAAGTGTTCCCAAGTGCCAGGTATTAATGCTGTAAGGTGTCCAAAAGGTTCTGTGGGTCTGGAGCACGCTAGATGGAGGGACCCAGGGAGGAAAGGCTCCATTTCCCTGTGCACGGTCCATACAGTAGCCAAAAGGATCCATGGTTCTTCAGCCTACAAGACTGATGGTGGCTGAAAGGGCCCTTAGTTTATCTAGAATGTGAACTTTCAGAGTTCTTCATTCTACTACCTACATATTTTTGCTGATCTCATCAGAACTAATATTTTTAAAGCAGCCTCCCAGGGAACTCTGATATGCCACCTGGGTTTGAGAACTCCTGGGCAAAAAAGAATCAAGAACTGTATCAAAGAATTTATCCCAATTTGTCCTACTCTTTCTGGATTTTTTGGTTCTCATAAGCTAAGCAGGCAATTCCAGGATCTCAAAAGAATTCAGGCTACTTATTTGAATTGAGATATCAAAGAAGGAAGTTGTATATCTATCATCCAGCTCCCCAAGATAGAAGAATGCCCTCTCTTCAGCATTCTCCCTAAGAACATATGTGACTAGTGATCAGTATTAATGATTCCTCTTAGACTGGAGCTTCTATTACAGAACCATGGAAGAAGCCAAGGAAGTGAATGGGGTCTCCAGCACACAACAGTCCACTTTTTTCAAGTTTTTTCCATCAAAAATGAAGTCTTACTTTCCTGTTGGCTTGTTTAACCCTGTGCCACTGGGTTCAGTCACCTCCTGGGCGTGTGAAAGCTGAACAATGAGAAAGGAAGACTGAAGAAGAATTTATACCTTTGAATTATAGTGTTGGCAAGGAATACTGAAGATACCATGGAGTGCTGGAAAATGAAGAATGAACAAATCCTTCATAGAAGAAGTACTGCCAGAATGCTCCTTAGGAGCATGTTAACAGGTGAGACTAATCCCTGGAGAAGGACATCATGGTTGGCAGAGTAGGGAGATCAGTGAAAAAGAGAAGACCCTCACTGAGATGGACTAAACAGTCAGTGGCTGCAACAGAGGGCTTAAGCATAGCAAAGATTTTGAGGATGCCACAGGACCAGGCAGTGTTTCCTTCTATTGTACAAAGGATGATTATAAGTTGGAATGAAATCAACGGCCCCTAACAATTATTCTTTGTTATTGGGGCCTGTGCTGTGTACAAAGAGCCCTGGTGGCTCTGTGGTTAAGTATTTTGCTGCTAAGTGAAAGGTCAGCAGTTTGAACCCACCAGCCCCTACTTGAGAGAAAGATGTGGCAGTCTGCTTGTATAAAGATTACAGCCTTGGAAACCCTATGAGGCAGTTCTACTCTGTCCTATAGGGTTGCAGTGAGTCAGAAAACCAATGACAATGACTTATGGGTCTTGCGCTTTGTAGGATATTTAATGACAACCTGGCCTCTATCCACTAGATGACAATAATACTTGCCTTCAGTTGCATGACAAACAAAAGTGTCTCCAAAAACTGCCAGATGTCCCCTGGGGGCAAAACCACTCCCAGTTGAGAACCAGTGGAATAGAGATATGACAAATGCTTATCTGAGGCAAAACTTCATAATATTAAGAATTAAAATATTCTTGAAGTCAACTGTTGTGTGCCAGTACAAAAAAAAAAAAAAAAGCCCACTGCCAACAAATAGCAATATCATAGGACAGAGTAGAACTGCCCCAAAAAGTTTCCAAGGAGCCCCTGGTAGATTTGAATTGCTAACCTTTTAGCTAGGGCCATAACGCTTAACTACTAGGCTATCAGGGCTTCTGGACTAGTACAAGGTTATAACATATATATACATACATACATAAATACACATGTATATATGTAGTTGAGAATAGGTTGAGATCATTTCAGCCCCGAGATCTCATATGCATATATATATATATATATATATATATACAGAGATTATTCAGACATATTCACTTGCTCTCCTTTCCCTCATCTCTAAGTTCCCTGTGGACAGGGATTTTGACTTGTTCACTACTGTATTTCTTATACCTAGAAAATGAGATGCATGGCACATAACGAGTATTGATGAGCATTTATTTATTGAACAAACTGGGCCAGGTATCAAAGGAAGACCTTTAAAAAAAAAAATTATGCTCTTTGTTTACTCATAAGCATTCCCTTAGGCATTGCCATTGTCTGTCTACATATCTGTACATGCTATCTTCAGTTCATTGTAAAAATGTCTGTGTTACAAAGCAGGTATAAGATATATGTGGGAAACCATTTGTAGTGTCAGTCCCAGCAGGCTCCTCAGTCTGACAGCTCACCCTCCTCCTCACAATTTGGGCCATTACCTGTAGTATCATTGCTTCCCACAATTCTCAAGTCCAGAGTTGTGTGTCGTATCAGCAGCTCTGGCACCAAAGGTCTGGTATGTGCAACCATTTACTAAACTTACCATTTGGAATAGATATGGAAGACATTGAATATCGAGGCTGAAAGGTAAGTCTCCATTAAGTAGGTAAAAAAGGAACAGAATGATCTTTGAACAGGTTAATATAGAGATATACTTTGAGAAGAGTAATCTCACCACAACATTTAACATAAATTATTTGTGCGTAGTGTAACCCAGTAAGAGACAAAAGAATAGACAGACTGGTGGGGCCAGATCAGGGGAGAGCATTGCCTACCTTGTTAAGGAATTCGAGGTTTATCCCATGGGCCATGGGAAGGAGCTGATATACTCATAACCAGGCCATCTGATTGAAGGAGAGGAGAGATCTGAAGGGAATAAAACTGGAAGCAGGAAAGCTGATTTGTAGACTACTGTAACTGTCAAAGAAAATAAAGACCTGAATGGGGGCAGTAGTGCTAGACAATGGCAGAGTTAGGGGAAGGAGGTGAATCTTTTGGAGACAAAAACAACAGGATGTGGTGATTAATGAATCAATGTGGAGGAATAGTAGGAGTTAAGGATCTAAATCTAATAGGTCTCTTGGATTTCCACCAAATGCCCAAGTAAATACAGTGGAAGGACCAGGGTTAGGGATGAGACAGTGAGTTCAGTTGAACAATTTGAACATAAACATCTAGTGGGAAGATGGAATTTTCAGGAAAGGTCAAAACTAGAGTCTTCAGTGAGCAGAAATAATTAGAGCCATGGTAGTTAATTAGAGCATCCAAGAAAAGCACATGGAGAGGAAAAAGTGAGGATAGATGCTTGGAAAGCAACAGTACTTATGAGCTGGACAGGAGAAGAGGAGCCTATAATTGAAACTTGAAAGGAATTATCAGAGAGATAAAGAGGATCAAACATAATTAAAAGACTCTTCCAGATGACTTAACTGAGTTTTCTGCTTCAATATCTTATCAGGTTGCAGCCAGTGTCAGCCAGGCTGCATTCTTATCTGGAGGCTTGAGTGGGGAAGGGTCTGCCTTCAGACTCAGATTGTTGGTAGAGTTTATTTCCTTAGAACTGTAGGACTGAAGCCCTCAGCTCCTAAAGACCAACCATAATCCCTTGCCCTGTGGACTTGCCCATGAGGAGCTTACAATATGACTGCTTACTTTTTCAAGTTGACAGAAAAGAGAGACTGCTAACACGACAGAGTCTTATATAAAATAGCATAACCATGAGACACATCCCATCAGGTTTGCCACATTTTCTTGGTTAGAAGAATATCACAGGTCCCATCCACACACAAAGGGAGCGAATTATACAAGGGCATGAACACCAGAAGGTAGGATCACTGGGAATCACCTTGGGGTCTGTTTGCTACAGGGATTGACAAGGTGGGAATGATATGAAGTCAAAGGAGCAAAATATTTAGTGTTATAAAGAGTTTATTAGTCACAATGCTGGCAAGAACCATATGGCACCTCCAAAACCTGGTAACTTACAGAGTTTAATGAAATAACTATAAAGTTATAAGCAGGATTTAGGGAAACCATGAAAGACAGGATAACACACCAGGGTTAGCAACACTGAAGAACAGCTACTGTCCCTGAGAAGGCCTGATCAGACTAGGGGAACAGCAATTACTGGCACCCACAGAAGATACGTATAGGGGAACTCTTAGGAGTTGTGGTTAATGACAAGAGTGAACCTTTAGTGACCTGACAGAGATGGATTTGGGAGAATATATACCTTGTCCTGGCTTCTCTCTAGCTTCTTGACAATGTCTTCCTTTGGCCAAACCCAACCAGAAGGCAGAATATTCAGATCAGCATCCCATGACACAAAACAAAGTCAAAGTAAAGATATTCAGCACATCGAGTGGTCACTGAAATGTCTGACCATGCATTACAGGATGACAGTGAATTCAGATTGTTGTCCAGATGAAAAGAAAGGGGCAAGTTCAGAAAAAAGTAAAAGCAATAGAGAAAGAGAAGATGCAAGAAATAGGCTTATTTTATTTAAAATATTGTGAAGAATGCATCCTTTCTAGAGGAATTTCTAATATAAGGCTTAAACCAGTTGCCTTGGCATTGACTGACTCACGACACCACTATGTGTGCCAGTAGAACTGAGCTCCACAGGATTTTCAATGGCTGATGTTTTCAGAAGTAGATCACCAGGCCTTTCTTCCAAGGTGCCTATGTGTGCACTGAAACCTGCACCTTTTGGTTAGTAGTCAAGTGTGTCAACCATTTGCACTTCCCAGGGACTCCATGTTAAGCTTAAGAAAAAAGAAAGCTGACTTCAAGTAGAGTCTAACTCATGGCAACTCCATGTATTAGGCTTAAACCAGAAACCGAACCTGTTGTTGAGTCAGCTTCAGTCTCAGACACTAAATTTTGAAGCACTGGACTTTCCTCATCCACTCTTCTCGTGTTGCAGTGGTTAAGCATCCAGCTGCTAACTGAAAGGCTGGCGGTTTGAATCCACCAGCTGCTCTATGGGAAAAAGATACAGCAGTCTACTTCTGTAAAGATTACATCCTTAGAAACCCTTTGGGGCAGTTCTACTCTGTCCTCTAGAGTGGTTATGAGTAGAAACTGACTCAAAGACAATTGGTTTGGTCTTTTCTCCGATGATGAGCTGTAAGCCCATCATTTATGCTATGTCCATGTTGTCAGCCATTAAGCCCATTAAAAAAACTTGTTGCTGTTGAGTAGATTCCAACTAAAGCAACTGTATAGGACAGAGTCAAAACTGCTCTGTAGACTTTCTGTGGAGTGGCTGGTGGATTCCAACTGCCGACCTTTTCATTAGCAGCCAAGGTCTTAATCACTGCTCCATCAGGGCTCCAGCTATTACTCTGAAGAAAATTTCCAAAATTAGTTATCTTAATCATAAAAAGACATGCTCTTTCACATTTGTGGCAGAGGATGAGGGAGAGGGGAGGAGTAATTCCTTTAATGGGATGATACTGAGGCATATATTATCATTGATTTGACCTCTCAATATTTGTGCATGGATTTCTGCCATTGAGAGTAGTAACAGCAGATGTTTATAATTCCTGTGGATCAACTCCTTTCTTCCTGAGCTGTTTGGTTCCCTTTACAGCCCAAATGCAAACCCCAGCGGTGCAGTGATTAAGTGCTACGGCTGTTAACCAGAAGTTTAGCAGTTTGCAATCCACCAGGTGCTCCTTGGAAACTGTATGGGTCAGTTCTACACTGTCCTATAGGGTCACTATGAGTCAGAATTGACTTGACAGCAACAGGTTTGGTTTGGTTTATAGCACAAATGATTTTCACTCAACTGCTAACCTAAAGGCTGGTAGTTCAAACCTACCCAGCAATACTACATAAGAGAGGCCTGGTGACCTTGTTCTATAAAGATTACAACCTAGAAAACCCCATGGAGCACAGTTCTACTGTGTAACACATAAGGTGGCCATGAGTTAACATTGACTCCAGAGCAACTAACAACAACAAAGTCAAGTTTGCGTCCCCCTGTCCTTAGAACTGAGTAGTCCCCTGTGTTAATATTGGCCAGAAGGAGCATTACTGAGAAGGAAATAAAAAATAAAAATTAAACTAAGGTGGACTTCAATCCAGTTAAGTGATTTGGGGATCAATCTATAGTTGGGATACATCTCTTCCCCTGGTTGGCAGGGCATTTCTCTTTGCCTATTTTATACTTCTTTATGATTTTTCTCTTACCTGCTATTTTTTGGCAAGATCATACCATGCTATAATACACTGTTGTTGCTGTGTGCCGTTGAGTTCGTTCTGACTCATAGCAGCCCAGCAGGACAGAGTAGAACCTGCCCCATAGCGGTTCCTATGCTATAACCTTTATGGGAGCAAATTACCAGTTTTTCCCCCCTTGGAGCTGCTGGTGGGCTCCAGCCACTGACCTTTCAGTTAGCAGCTGAGCACTTAACCATTGCACCACCAAAAAAAAAAAACCAAACCCACTCCTGTTGAGTTGATTCTGACTCATAGTGACCCTATGGACAGAGTAGAACTGCCCTATAGAGTTTCCAAAGAGCAACTGGCAGATCTGAACTGCTGAGCTTCTGGTTAACAGCCGTAGCACTTACCCACTATGTCACCAGGGTGTCTCTCCTTTATAATACACTAGACCATTTAAAAGAATTGTACAAAATACAACAGTCTTTATTGTTGCTTCTTCCTTTTTTTTGTAATGGGAAAACAAATGGCTAATCTGTTGAGGATTATTTATTGCCATAGCCTTAAAATAAATGACTGCATTTATTTTTGTCTCAATTTTTAATATGGAGGGCCTATTCTGGCTTTACGTCTATGGATATTTTTTGGAAGTAGGCAGAAAAATGGGGGCATTAAAGTAGGCAGAAAAATGAGAGCATTAAAATTTGGACACCAAGATGGGTTGATTTCATACTACTGGTTTATATGAATTTTTAAATGGCCAAGGAGATTTTCAACACTTTAGCTTTCAGGTTCTATGCTTTCAAAGCTTATTTCCAGCCTCTCTCCAACCCTTGACTATTTATCACTTTCTCTGAATTATTAAACACCAGACATACACTTCCATGAATACAGGGCATTATCTCCTACATGGTGCAGAGAAGCTACTGGTTTACTTGTGTTCAGCTGCAAAAGAGAAGTGTAAAATCAATTTTTCTTCCCTGTGTTTCCCACACAAAAGTCACAGCTCTGGCCCCTAGGGTCACCATGAGTTGGATCCAACTCGACAGCACTTGGGTTTTTGGCTATGATGATTATTGTCTCTAAGCTAATTCTGAAGTTGTTAATGGTAAGACTCAGAACAAGTGATGTGTTTTATTTATTTATTAATTATTATGATTGAATGAAAATGTACATTCCCATATAAATTTGCATGCTCAGCTATATGCAGCCTCCACTGCTCTTCCTGCCTGGTGACAGCACACCCCTCTTTTGTGCTCCATACATGTCCTATCTTCCCAACAGTCTCCTATCCCCTCCTCTCCACTCACTCCCTTCCCCCAGCAAGAGGTGAGCAGGATGACATCCTAGTGATGCACAGAACCATAAAATTCCCACAAGATACGGTCATTCTGTGTCACCAAGTCCAATTAATTGCTGTCCGAACAGATGACCTTCATTATGATTTATGGACAAGGGCAGCAAGGTGATGTGTTTTAAAACACATGGTTTAAGATGACCGATCCCACTCCTTTGCAAGAGCTGTGCGTGACTGCCATAGTGGTGTGTTCTCTCTAAGGGATTTCAGCAAAGTCTTTGACTTCAGTTGTTTTAACTGGCTTTTGGAGAATTTTTAGAGAGTATAGATTAATTCCCAAACACCAAACAAATCTGTACCACTAATTTTCTGTAATACCAAAATATATTTTCCACTGATTTCCAGTCCAGGCACAAACGTTCTTCAGACTTCCCCAGGTTCCTGATCTCTAGGAAACTTGAGTGCAAGACAAGCGCAATTCATCTCTTTCCAACAGACTCAGATTCTAAGTGACAAGGGGAAGAATGACAATGAAAAGAGTTCAAATTTATACAATAATAACCAAAAGCCTACTGCCATTGAGTTGATTCCAACTCACAGAAACCTTCTAGGACAGAGTAGAACTGAAACATAGAGTTTCTGAGGACCACCTGTTGGATTTGAACTGCTGACCTTCTGGTTAGCAGCCATAACAATCATTGCATCGCCAGGATTCTAGAAAAGGGACAACTATTCTCAAAGAATCTTACACACACTTTATAACAATCTTAGCAGGCCACTATTTTCCATAGCCTACACAGTATCCTGAAACCTTTCTACCTTTAAAAGTGTCTCAAAGCAAATACAGCTAATGGTAGTGAAAAGCCAAGAACAAAAATATTATCAAGCATCATAAGTTTTCATTTCTTTCTTTTCTTTTTTTAATTAAAATTTTAACTTTCAGTAACTTGAATTCCTTAGGGTCTGTTCTAATTTTGTTGATAAGCCCTTGAGAATCTGTGTGGGCTGCTCACATTACCCACTACCATCAGATAGGAGGAATAGCACCTAAAACAAAACAGCTTCATTCTTTGCACAGTCTCTCTTTCGTCTTGAAGCAGATTGCAGAGATCTTCACCATAAGTGTTCTCCTGAGGACATACCCCAGGTGTTACATGTCAAGATTTCAAGGAATAGCACAGGCAAACACTGAAAGCTGAAAATGTCACACAAAGCATATGGAAAGTTCCAACAGAGCTTTGTATTGTTGAGCCCTGAATTTGACAATCATTAATTTACTATTAATAAGTCTTACTTTTAGGGGGACACACCTCACCAGCACAAGAAAAGTCTTCTTCCAACACCCATTGCTTTAAGCAGTCTGTCAAGTTGATTCAGACATTCGAGGTAAGAAAGAGATGTAATTAAATCTTTTCAATAGACTGGCTAAGCACTCATCTGCTGCTGCTGATAGATACAATTGGGAGTTTCTGCAATTTCTTTACCTTCTCCCTGAATACATTTTAAAAATGATCTTTAATGCTTTAAATGTCTACCAACCCATAGCAGAAATGGTGTTACTTGGGGATGTAAAAGCATTTTTCGGACAAATAAAGAAAATCCACCTCAATAAACTACCTGGATAGTCTTTCCTAGCATTAACAGTTATTGTGGACTGAATCGTGTTGGAATCCCAACCCCTTTATCTGTGGAAACCCTGATGGTGTAGTGGTTAAGTGCTACATCAGCTAACCAAAAGGTCGGCAGTTCAGATCCACCAGGCACTCCTTGGAAACTCTATAGGACAGTTCTACTCTGTCCTATAGGGTCGCTATGAGTCAGAATCCACTCGACGGTAGTGGGTTTGGTTTGGTTTGGGTTTTGACCTGTGGAAAGGTGCCCGGGTGGCGCAAATGGTTAGGTGCTTGACTGCTAACCCAAAGATCAGTGGTTTGAATCCATCCAGTGACTCCCCAGGAAAGAGACCTGGCGATCTGTTCCCATAAGGATTATTACCTAGAAATCCTCAAGGGTGCAGTTCTACTCTGCCATATGGAGTCACTAGGAGTGGAAATCTATTCAGATGGCACCTAACAACAACAGGCCTGTGGATATAATCCCCTTTGGGACTAGACTTTACTTTGTTATGTTAATGAGACCCCTCTCAGTGTGGGATGTGTCCTACACCTACTCACTACTGAGTTATAAAAAGAGAGAGGTACACAGAGCAAGCGCACACAAGGGTGAATAAATGCTATCTGATGACAACAGAGGCAGAGAAATCTACAAGCCCAGGGACTCCAAGAAGCCTTGGTGGCACAGTGCTTAAGAGTTTGGCTGCTAACCAAAAATGTTGGCAGTTTCAGCCCATCAGTCACTCTTTGGAAATCCTGTGAGATCAGTTCTACTTTGTCCTTTAATGTCACTAGGAGTCAGAATCTACCCCAAAAGGGTTGGTTTTCTAGGTAGAAGCTGGAGTAGACAAAGAAGGCCTCCTGCTAGAGTCAGACCCTGATTTGGACTTCTAACCTCCTGCACTTTGAGAAAATAAATTTCTGTTCTTTAAAGCCATCCACTTGTAGTATTTCTGTTACAGCAGCACCAGGTAGCCGAGACAATCATGTATGACCTACATCATGTGTACACATTGTGATGTATCACTGCCTTACATTTAGGTCTGACTTATAGTGGGAACAGCAAAAATTATAACATCTGTCTTACTTATGACTCCTTCCCCTGGTTTGGGGGCTAGGCATTGAAAATGAAATGGAAATAGAAACTTCTGCTCAGGCTTCTGGGAAAAAGAAGTAAAAAGGACAGTGTTTCAGAGCAAGAACTGAGGTGGTATTAGATGGACTCAGCACCCTGTATCTAGCTGTGTGTGGATCCCCATCTGCTGTGACCTTCAAAGTTCACCTGGAAGCAAACGCCGTCATACCCTGGCCTTGTTTCTTTTTCCAACTGTACCTTTAGTTTCCTATAGTTCTATCTTGGGGCTTGGACCTGCCTACTCCAGGGAGGACAGAATAGATTCTGGGACAGTGTGTCATGCTGTCAATGCACAGGAAAGACTGGGCTGGGCAGGTTCTCTCCAGTCTCTGTCAGGCCAGTAGGCTTGGTCTTTCTTTTTGAATTAGAGTTCTGTTTTACATTTTTCCCTAGCTCTTTCCCCACCCTCTGCTGTGATCCCTGTCAGAGTAGCCAGTAGTGGTAGCCAAGCAATATCTAGTTGTGCTGGATTCCGTTTACCAGAGGCCATTATAGATATGGCCCATTAGTCCTTTGGACTAATCTTGCTCTTGTTTCTTTAGTTTCCTTCATTCTTCCTTGCTCCCTCAGGGATGAGATCAGGGGTGAGACCACCGGAACATCCTAGATGACTGGCTTTTCTAATCCCAGATGTCTTACTCCTCACTGGAGTCACTGTTTATCTATTGTCTATCTAGTGTTTTTCCATCCCCACCTTACTCCTCCTCTCATTGGTAACCATCAAAGGTTGTTTCTTTTTGTGTGTAAACCTTTTCATGAGTTTTTACAGTAGTGGTCCCATACAATATTTGTCCTTTGTGATTGACTTATTTCACTCAGCATAATGCCCTGCAGTTCCCTCCATGTTATGAGATGCTTCCCAGATTCATCTCTTTGTTCTGTATTGCTGCATAGCACTACACCATGTCTAAGTACCACAGTATGTTTATCCATTCTTCTGTCGACAGGCGTCTAGGTTGTTTCCAACTTTTTGCTATTGTGAACAAGGCTGCAGTGAATATAGGTGGGCATATGTCCATACATGTGACTGCTCTTATTTCTCTAGGATATATTCCTGGGAATGGGATTGCTGGATCATATGGTATTTCTATTTCTAGCTTTCTAAGGAAGCCTCCATATTGTTTTCAAAAGTGGTCATATCATTTTGCATTTCCACCAGCAGTTCATAAGGAGTTCCCATCTCCCTGTAGTCTCTACAACATTTGTTATTTACTCTTTTTTGTGATTCATGCCAGTATCATGTTAATGCCATGTATTAGGGCTTCTAGTGTTGGTCCTGTTTTTTTTCTATGAGCTTTAGAACTTTTGGCTTTATATTTAGGTGTTCAATCCACTTTAAATAAATCTTTGGCTATGGTGTGAGGTATGGGTCCTGTTTCGTTTTTTTGCAGAGGGACATCCAGTTTAAGCAATGTCTTTTAAGGCATAGTCTTGAACTTACACATGGTCACATGTGCCAACACAGAATGGGCCAAAGCAAGTCACATGGCCAAATCCAACATCAGTTGAGTGCAGAAGAGCTTACTGTATTTCTCCTTTCTCATTAAAGATGACAAAACTATAACTTATCTTCTTACTGACTGAACAAACTGTAATGTGTGACTCAAGGCCTGTGTATACTCACTGCCATTGAGTTGCACCTGACTCATAGCAACTCCAGAGGTCAGAGTAGAACTGCCCCATTGAGTTTCCAAGGAGCACCAGGCAGATTTGAACTGTTGACCTTTTGGTTAGCAGACATAGCACTTAACCCACTACGCCACCAGGGTTAAGGTCTTGAGTCACACATTATAGCCAAGTATGTGCCTGCAGTTCCTAGGTTTCTCCAAACTCCCACTCTAACTCACCTACCGCACTGATTCCTCTAGTCTTCCATGTTACTTCTGCATTGAAAAAATGAATATAGTTGTGGTAGACTATATCATTAGTCAGTAAATATTTGGGAAACCCTGGTGGCATAGTAGTTAAGTGCAACAGCTGCTAACCAAAAGGTCAGCAGTTCAAACCTGTCAGGCAGTCTTTGGAAACTCTATGGAGGCAGTTCTTCTCTGTCCTATAGGGTTGCTGTGAGTCAGAATTGACTTGACAGCCCTGGGTTTGAGTTTTTATTTTGGTTACCTACATTCCACACCTTATTGAAAACCTATCCTGATAAAGTTAGTGCTCAGTTATTTCTTGGGTGTATTTTTTTAAGGAAAAAATTTGAGGATATTTTAAGCTGTTCGTGAGCACCTCCTTCAGGAGAACTTGCTGAATTGTTGAGATCAGTCTCGAAGTTGTGCTTTCCCTGGGTGAAAATTTGTTTTCTGCTCACCACCACTCTGGCCACTTGACAAAGTCTGAATAACACATTCCTGGATGGCTATGTAGTGGAAAATTTCTCTAATACAGTCACATATTTAGCTTTTCTCTATTTATCCCTTTCAGTAGTGTTTGCTTTATAAGTCTCCAGGATATAATTTCAAGTGAGCATATGTATCTAGGGAAGGAGGATGCAGACAGAGTCTCACGTCCTTCCCTTTAAATAGTTGTAATAGGATTAATTCATCTGGATGACAATTAAAATTTCATTAGCAAGAGAAGTTCCAAATACAGAATTGGAACTTATTTTATTGTAAGAAACTCCAACTATATTCATAAATAGATTTATGCCTTGGAAAACATACATTTTGGGTGGGCATGGTTTTGTCACCTATACAATTAAGAAAAAAGTTACACTAGATTGACTTTAGAAATTGAATGCTGCTTCTTTCAAGTGATAAAATTTTAAATTCTGAGATCAGGTTAACTTAACAACATAAAGAGCACAGAATCCAAGATGATGTAGGGAAAAAAAATGATTATAATCAGGATTCTACCCTTACAGCCAGAAGTACAATACTTAGAATAAAGGAAGACAAAAAGCATGCATACACACACACACACAAAATCTTTTGCCATCGAGTGGATTCTGACACATGGCAATCCTATAGGACAGAGAAGAATTGCCCCCAAAGAGTTTCCAAGGAGCACCTGGCAGATTTAAACAACCAACCTTTCAGTTAGCATCTATAGCACTTAACCACTACACCACCAGGGTTTCCTTAAGAAGCATCCAACCGAAAACCCACTGCCATCAAGTCGATTCTGACTCATAGTGACATTATAGGATGCAGTAGAACTGCTCTATGGAGTTTCCAAGGAGAACCTGATGGATTTGAACTGCCAACCTTTTGGTTAACAGATGTAGCATTTAACCACTAGACCACCAGGGTCTCCACAAGAAGCACAGCCGGGCATAAAAGACCAAAATTGCAAGGCAAGCTGTTTAGCCCATATGGGAGCCCTACTAGTCCTTTGATAAAGTAGGAGGTCAACTAAAATGAAGGAAACTCTCAGTGGGATGGATTGACACAAAAGCCACAATGATGGACTTAATCCTACCAACAATTAGGAAGCTGGTACAAAACTGGGCAATGTTACGTTCTGTTACACATAGGGTTGTCGTATGTTAGAACAGACTTGATGGCAACTAATAACACTGACGACAGCAACTGGGCCTCACTTTTCCAGCCATTTTGTGCTTTAATGGTAGATACTGGAACTCTAGTATACTTCTGGGAGAGTGACAGCTTCAAACAATGGGAATTTTCAATGATAAAGTTATTCACCTCACAAGTGGGTAGTTCATAGCTTTAGAGGATGTTTCAAATCCCTGGTTGTTCAGCTCGTAGACACTGTTTCCTTTATCTATTAGAAAGCTTTTCTTCTCCATTGTAAGATTTGGCTAGGTTTTATCTTTGAGTCTCCCTAGAGTTACAATTTCTTAAAGAAAGAAGATGTTAGCTCCTCTGAATTCTTAAAGTGAGTTGGAAAATATTTCCCATTGGAAACTCCTTACTTTGATTTTCAGTATAAACCACCCACAGTTTGGTTCCTTTAATAATTATAACAATTTCACAATTGAAAAGAAAGCCACAAGAATATTAAAAAATGTTTGCATAACTGTTTTTCTGCAGGAAAGTACAAATAGTGTGAGATATGATATGGTATAGCTCTTGAAAATTGTATGATGTTAATAAGTATTAATTTTGATACTGGAGATTGATAGAGATCATGGTCAAGATTATTGGTAGGCTCTTATCCAGAGATTTGATGAAGCAGTGATAGGAGGTGAGCAATGATCAAAGACTGAAACATAGATGGTATATTTAAGCCAAGTGCCGTCGAGTTGGATATTTACCTGATGGAATTACCACCTTTTTCCTATTTGAAACATGTCTTTAAGACATCTGTATGTTAAGGTTAGCAAAGATTAATTTAGAAACTGTGAATGTTAATTGAAGGCACAGTTTCAGAAGAAACTCTTTAAACATTTTGCTCATGGTGGTTAATTAGAAGGGCAAAAATTACTCTGTTGTGTAAATACAGATTTTCTTCTTCCCAGTAATGTGAATACATATCTGTTTGGGTTGTCTAAAAATAGAAGAAGTCATTAGGCAGGTGAGATAGGTAAGGTGACATTGACTTTGTGGTTTTTCATTGTTTCTAATATTAGGTTTCACTGAGCTGCACCAGTATACCTGGTCCTCATCCAACAGAGACAGGAGCCAAAGATATAAAGAGATGAAAGGGTGGAATTCCACACCATGATTTTGTATTTGGAGGTAAATGCAAACCAATGGCAAAAAGAAAAGAGGTTTTTGGATATCCTTCTGCTGTGACTTTGATCTTACTAATGAACAATGTAATCTATTAAATAAAGCAAACATAAAAACCTCAAACCCATTGCCATTCAGTGAATTCTGACTGATAGTAACCCTATAGGAGAGATCAGAATTGCCCCACAGTGTTTCCAAGGGGGGCCAGGTGGATTTAGGACACAAAAATTGGTCTCAAGTCTTGAAAGTATCAAGAAGTACTCAGATGAAGCCATTTTGTATATTTATTGGTGGTTTGAGAAAATCTTGCATTTCAAGAGTTTTCCAGAACTGCCCTTGTTTCCCTTTCAAATAGACTAAAATGGAACATATTCATGAATAGCTAAGATTTTGAGTAAATTGCTTGAATCTGATCTACATATTTGCCATGAAGTAGAGGCAACCTAAATATCCAAAGGTAAATTATATCAGATTGAGAAATTTGCAACATATTAAGTGATTGCAGTGTGTGTGGACAATGTGAGATACACTCACTCGAAAGTTATTACACTTACGTGAGAGACCTCTGGGTTCCTTCCTAGGAAACTGCATGGAGCGCCACGGTGGTTAAAATGAGCACAGAGGGCAGGAGTTGCAGGAAGAAGGCTCGGGAAGGTCATGCATATAGTTCTAGACTAATGGAGTCCAGAGTGTGGTTATGAATTGACGAATTGTACCCTCTCACACCAGTGATGTCTTCTTTACTCTTTTGTCCTCTGTACAACCTCCCCCGTCCCATCCTGAGTCATTTGGGCATTCTGAATGACTGAGTTCCAAAGGTGGATCCTCTCAAAATCACCACAGGGGGCCTTGGTTTGTCATAACTTGATGTAATGATGAAGAACTAATTTCAGTTCTAACAGTTTTTTTGTTTTGATTCATAATTATATAGACATCACCACTGAGAAGAAGAGAGTCTACTAGTTTCTATTTTCAATTCATTTCCTTCTAGTAAGTTGTGCATGAAATCTAAATCTTGTAATTTTTAGTGAGTTGTGTGGAAATCTTTATCACTTTTAAACAGTTTTGACAGAAAGTATTTTGTTACAATATGCAATATTTTACTTATTCAAGAGGGTATACTGTGAAATATAAATATACTTACAAACTATATTTTTAAAATGCACCCTTTTGGAAAAAAGCATCATGTACTTATCATATTTTTGGTTTAGTTTTTTAAAGTTCATTTGATACTAGGAAAAAAATCATGTTCTAGTCCCTCAATAATATCATTAAAGTGAGGAGCTCAAGATGTACCAGAATGTCTCCCAACATCAAAGGTCTAAGAAACCAAGTGAAACAGATACATATGACCACCTTGGAACTTGGACCATCAAATGGAAGGATGAAGAACTAGACCAAGCTTCGAGTAGAAAGAGAGAAAGAAAACAGCAGATGCAGAGAGATACAGACCCTCCATCCCTTGTCACCCAGCCCGGCACAGCATGATCATCTTGGGACAAAGCAGGCAGCATTTCTGGGTAAGGAGCACAGAAAAGTACCTATAGGGAACTGACAGTAGGAAAAAGAGATACTATGTAAACCAACCTGGAATGAAACAAAGCAAGTAGGACACAATCCAGGGATGAAAAGGGTGAGTGCAGGAAGACAGGGCAAGAGCTCTAGTTATTCTGATGACCACGGAGAAAAGGGCAAAGCCAAGAGCTGGGTCTACCCACTAGTGGCAGGCCCTGACCATTTGGCCGGGAAATACCCACTGAATATTAAAACTGCAGAGTAGCAACTAGAAGCCCCCCCCCACCCAGTCAGCATCTCTGTTTCCCCCTCCACATTTAAAGGGACAGGACCTCAGTCACCTAGGAGTGGACAGGCAGCAGGGCTCCCCTTCCACCTATACCCATGACTGGTGGAGGCAAGCCCATGTCTGCTGTTCAGAAACCAGCTGGAGTGTGCCTGCCTCCCAGTGACTGGGGGAGCCCACCTGCAGATAAACACCTGCTGCTTGGCAACTGGAAGGAGTGTGCCTGCTTCCTAGCAACTGGCAACAATGCATCTGCAGCCCAGTGACTGCAAAGAGCACACCTGTAGCCCATTGACTTGTGGAAGCACACTTGCAGCCCAGTGACCAGTAGAAGCACACCTGAAGCCTGGTGACTAGCAGGAGCACACCTCCATCAGCTGCCCCGAGATGAGGGCTGCTCCCCCCAATCCTGCACAGTAACTAGACACACCCTCAGCACCATTATCCAGCAACCAACAGATGTGCCTCATGCCCTAGCCCAGGGACTAGCAGGCACAACCCTGTGCAATATTCCAGTGACCACTGGTATGGCCCAGCAGGCACATTCCATCACTAGTGACCACCAGGTTTATCCCGACATATTCCAGTGACAAGCAGGCACTCACTGTGTGATCATCCAGTGACCACTTGGCTGCAAAGTCACCTGTCTTATACCTAGCCAGTTTATGCAGGCTGACCCTACATAAACTGAGACCCTTTTAACTCCCACCATTTACTAAGACACCAATTCACGGCCACATAAAGGGTCTATTTGGGTAGCACTCTCAACCTGTGGCTACAAAGACAGCCTGTCATTCTCTCCAGTGGATGTACTAACTATCAGCACCAACCTGAATGGACCATGCAGACCCGCAAGGGCTGTAGAAGGACCCAGACCACCAAGCACTCATCACTATTAAAAAAAAAAAAAAAAAGACAAGCAAACAACCATACAACCAATCAGTAAATAACAACTGGATGCCTCAGAGACAGCAGACAGTATCAAATCATACAAAGATACAGGACAAGATGACTCAAGCAAGTGTCCAAAATAAAAGGACAGAAATCTTTACCAACAAACAGCAAGAGATGTACCTGACAAGGAATTGAAAAGACTTACATACAGGATCTTCAAAGAGATCAAGGAAAACAAAACTCCAGAATAATTCAGGAAAACAATACAAGAACAAAATGACAAAATAAAACAGATAATTAGAAAATGTACAAAAACAGCAACTAGAAATCCTAAAGCTTAACAATAAAGAATCAGAAACAGCTCAATGACAGGGCATAGAAGTAGAACTGAATCAACAAAAGGAAAGATCATGAAACAGAGGACAAATGCCTTGATATTAACTTATGTGAGTTCAGTGCTACATCTGCTAACCAAAAGGTTGGTAGTTCAAAGCCACCAGGCACTTCTTGGAAACCAGGGCAGTTCTACTCAGACCTATAGGGTCGCTGTGAGCTGGACCTGACTCAATGGCAGTGGGTAGGTCGAGGAACAATCAGAAAAATAATAAAGATAAATTAAGAAAGCCTAAGAGTTATGTGGAACATTATTGAAGAGAAACAGTCTACATGTGCTTGGAATTCTAGAACAGGAGAAAAAGTACAGAAAGAATTTTTTAAGAATTTCTGGCAGAAAACTTCCCCAGTGTCATGAAAGATGAGAAAGTTTACATCCAAGAAGCTTGGTGAACCCCATACAGGATAGACTTTAAAATAAACTCACCAAGACATACCATAATCAAACTTTGAAAAATCAAAGACAAAGATTTATGAGAGTAGTTCATGAAAAATCAAATATGAAAGTCACACCAACTCTGGCTTTTTGACAGAAACTAAGCAGGCAAGGAGGTCATGGGATGACACATATAAAACTCTAAAAGAAAAAAAAAATGCCACAAAGAATCATATCTCCATCAAAACTGTCTCTCAAATATGTTGGTGAAATTAGGACATTTCCAGGCAAACACTAATTAAGGGAATTTGTGAAAACCATAAACCTTACAATAAATATTGAAGGGAGTCCTTCAGACAGAGAACCAATGACAAAAACCCAAGAACAAGACACAAGGCAACATCCCCAGAAACCAACTCCAACCACAACTACAACCACAACAACAACAACAAAAAACCTCTCAAAGCTAAAAATCTGAAAACAGGGAACCAGTGATTTCAATCTGAAATCAATGACAACTTCAAAATAAAAAGGAGGAATGGATGGTGTAGTTATAGAATTTCCATATGGAAAGTCAAGATGATATAAGAATATAACAGACTGTTTTAAACATAGGGTAATAAAGGTAAACCTCATACTATCCACAAAGAAAATTAACAAACCTATGCACCAAAACAAAGGAGAACATCAAGGAAATCCAGTAAGCACAAAATCAACAAAAGTGAAAGAAATGAAAATTCATGACCAAAAAGGACTCGCACAGAAATCAAGCAGAACAAAGAAACCATCAATACCACACACACACACAGCATAACAAATGAGAGTAGTGAACCAGCAGCTATCAATAATCACTCTGAATGTAAACAGTTTAAATGCCCTAGTCAAGAGAAAGAGCAACAGAATAGATTAAAAAACAAAACAAACAAGCCACTCATCAATATGTTGCATACAAGAGCCACACTTTAGACACAGTAAAAAATTGAAGTATGGAAAATATATATATAAAGCAAATGGCAATCAAAACAGAACAGGAGTGACAATATTAATCTCTGATACAACTGAATTTAAATCAAATTCCATCATAAAAGACAAAGAAGGATACTATATGATTAAGAGATCAGTCTGTCAAGAGGACCTAACTATAGTTTATAGACCCAATGACAGAGCTCATATATGTATGTATATATACATACATATATATATATGTAAAACCCTAACAGAACTGAATAAGATAGACAATTCTACAATAATAGTAGGAGACTTTAACATATCACTTTTGATGATGGATATAACTAGAAAGAAACTCAACAAAGACACAGATTTAACAACACAATCAACCAACTTGAGCTCACTGACATATACAGAGCAATCCACCAACAGCAGTACAATGTACACATCCTACTCTAGCACACATAGATCATTCTCCAGAATAGACCATATTCTAGGGCATACAGAAAGCCTCAATAAATTCAAAAACTTCAAAATAAAGCATCTTCTCAGATCATTATACTATAAAATTGGAAATCAGTAACAAGAACTAGAAAAGAAAATGAAATACTTTGAAATGGAACAACAAATACTTTAAAATCATTAGGCAATAGAGGAAATTTTTTAAAATTCCCAGAATCAAACAAGAATGAAAACACAACATAGCAAAATCTTTGGGACACAGCAAAAGCAGTGTTTAGAAGTCAATTTATAGTAATAAATGCACACACACACACAAAAGAGGGCCAAAATCTTACCTTAATCCTACAACTCAAATAGAAAAGGAGCAGCAAAAGCAGCTCGCAGCACCAGAAGAAAGGAAACAATAAGATTAAAGTGGACATAAATGAAACAACAATCAACAAGACTAGACCACTGGACAAATTCACAAAAGAAATAAAAGGAGAAAATGTAAATAACCCAAATAAGAAATGAGATATATGACATTATAACAGAACCAACTGAAATAAAAAAGGATTGTAACAGAATACTGTGAAATATTATACTCTAGAAAATCTAAAAACCTAGAGAAAACAAATTCCTAGCAGCACGCTATTCACCTATACTAACACAAACTGAGGAAGAGAGTCTAAATAGAACCATAAAAAAGAAATTAAAGAAGTCATTAAAAAAAAAAAAAAACTACCACCACCACCACCAAAAGCTCTGGCCCAGACATTTTCACTGAAGAATTCCTCCAAACATTCAGCGAAGAGGTGACACCAATTCTACTCAAACTATCCAGAATTAATTCTATGAAGCCATCATAACCCTGATACTAAAGCCAGGCAAACACACCACTAAAGAAGAAAATTATAGACCAGTATCCTTCATAGACATTGACTCAAAAATTCTCAACAAAATTTTAGCCAATAGAATCCAACAGTATATCAAAAAATAATGCATCACAACCAAGTAGGGTTCATACCAGGTATATAAGAATGATTCAACATTAGAAACTCAATCTAGTCCACCACATAAATAAGACAATAAAGGAAAAGCATCATAGGAGCATTTCAATCAATGCAGCAAGGCCATTTGATAAACTCCAACACTGTTATGCTTTGAGTTGTCCCCTCTCCCATAAAAAATACATGTAGAAATGTGTGTAACCATTTGGCTAGGCTGTGATTCCTGGTATTCTGTGATGTCTCTTTACGTTGTAAACCCTGCCTATGTGATAAATTAATGAGGGAGCCGTTGTGTTGGTGGAGCAGGATTCAATGTGTGGAATTGTACTGTGTCTTGGGGCAGCTGCATGGGATATAAAGGAAATGGTGACAAGTGGAGATTTGGGGGCCTCGTACCACCAAGAAAACAATGCCGGGAGCTGAGTGCATCCTTTGGAAAGAACCTGGGGTCCCTGTGCATCAGAAGCTTCCAGTCCATGGGAAGACTGACAACAGGACTTTCCTCTAGCGCCAGCAGAGAAAGCCTTGCCATGGACCTGACACCCTGAATTTGGACTTTTAGCCTACTGGACTGTGACAAAATAAAATTTCTCTTTTTAAAGCCATCCATTTGTAGTGTTTCTGATAAAGCAGCACTAGATGACTAAACAAACACCCATTCTTGATTTAAAAAGAAGCCTCTCAGCAAGTTATGAACGGAAAGGAAAGTTATCAACATAATTAAAAGCATGCACACAAAACCAAAAACCAACATTATTCTCAATTGAGAGAGACTGAATGCATTCCCTCTGAGAATGAGAATCAGACAAAGATGCCCTTCATCGCCACTTTTATTCAACATTGTATTGGAAGTCCTAGCTAGAGTGACAAGAAAGGGAAATAAAGGACATCCATATTGGTAAAGAAGAAGTAAAACTATCCTGTTTGCAGGCAATACGATCTCACACATGGATAATCCCAGGAAATCTACAAGAAAGCAACTGGAACTAATAGAAGGATTCAGTAAAGTGGCAGGGTACAAAAATCAACATACAAAGATCAGTTGGATTCCTCTACATTGACAAAGAGAACAGAAACAATATCATTTACAACAGCCACCCCCTCCCCCCAAATAAAAGCTTAGGAATAAATTAACTATGGACAAAAAAGATTTCTACAAAGAAAATTACAGAATAGTACTGCAGGAAAACAAAAGAGACCTTCAGAGAAAGAAAAACATACCATGCTCATGGACAGGAAGACTTAACATTATGAAAATATCATTAGTTATCAAAGTGATCTATAGATACAATGCAATCCCAATCCAAATTCCAGCAACAGTCTTTAATAAGATGGAGAAACTAATCATCAATTTTATATAGAAAGGAAAGAACCCCCAGATAAGAAAAGTCAGAAAGGTATGTATTGAGGTTATATTCTTTTACCATATCTTTTCAATCTGTATGCTGAGCAAATAATCTGAGAAGCTGGACTATACGAGGAAGAATGAGGCATGAGGATTGGAAGGAAGACTCATTAATAACCTACATTATGCAGATAACCCAACTTTACTTGCTGTAGTAAAGATTTAAAACACTTAATGATGAAGATCAAAGACCACAGCTACAGGCTCAACATCAAGAAAACAAAAATCCTCACAACTAGACCAGTAAGCAACATCATGATAAATGGAGAAAGTGTGAGGTTGTCAAGGATTTCATTTTATTTCATTCCACAATCAACACCCATTGACAACAGCAGTCAAGAAATCAAAAGACTTATTACATTGGGAAAATTTGCTGCAAAAGGCCTCTTTATAGTGTTGAAAAGTAAAGATGTTATTGTAACAACTGCATGCATCTGACCCAAGCCATGGTATTTTCAGTTACATCATATGATTGCAAAAGCTGGACAGTGAGTAAGGAAGACAGAAGAATTGACACTTTTTTATTGCGGTGTTGGAGAAGAATGTTGAATGTACCATGGACTGCCAAAAGAACAAACAGATCTGTTCTGGAAGAAGTACAATCAGAGTGCTCCTTGAAAGCAAGGATGGTGAGACTGCATCTTACATGCTTTGGATGTTTTGTCAGGAAGGATCAATCCCTGGAGAAGGACACCATGCTTGGTAGCCAAGTCAAGCCCTTGGTAGAGAGTCAGCAAAAAAGAAGAAGACTCTTAAGGAGACAGATTGACACAGTGGCTGCAACAATGTGGTTATGCATATTGTGGGCATGGCGCAGGACCAGACACCTAACAAAAACAGCATGGACACTTGATTTTCAACCAAGCTTTGAAACCCATTAAGTGTGAAAGAGATAATCTCTTTAAATGAATGTTGCTGGCAAACTGGATTTACAAAAAAAAAAAAAAGATCCATACTTCACACCATACACAAAAACTATCTGAAAATGGATCAAAGACCTAAATGCAAACCTAAAACTATAAAGATCATGAAAGAAAACAGAGACAATGTTCGGGGTCCTAATATGTGGCACAAACAGAATATCAAGCATACCTAAAGATGTACAGACTCCAGAAGACAGATAACTGGGACCTCTGAAAAATTAAATAGATATACTTACCAAAGAGTAAAAAGAGAACCTACAGACAGGGGGAAAAAAAAAAGTCGTTGACAAGGACATACTAAATAAAGATCTAACCTCTAACCATAGAAAACTTCAACAACTCAACAACAAAAAGACAAACAACCAATCTTAAAATAGGTAAATGGTATGAGCAGATAATTTACCAAAGAAGACATTTGAGTGACCAATAAATACATGGAAAGATGTTCATGAACATTAGCCATTAGAGAGATGCTAATACTATGATGCTAATACTATGATGAGATACCATCTCATCCCTGCAAGAAAGGCACTGATCAAAAAAAAGAAATGAAAAAAACAGAAAACAATAACTGCTGGCAAGGTTGTGGGGAGATAGGAACTGTCATATACTGCTGGTGGGACTATAAAGTGGTATAACAATTATGGAAAACAAATATGGCACTTACTTAAAAAGCCAGAAATAGCAATAAAATCTGATCCAGCAACCCCGCTTCTAGGAATATATCCCAGAAAAATGAATGTTATCACACAAACAGACATATTGCACACCCATGCTCATTGTAGCATGATTCACAATAGCAAAAAGATGGGAACAACTTAAGTCCCCATCCACAGATAAATGGATAAACAAATTATGATACATACATACAATACTAAGCAACGATTAAAAAAAGCAATGATGAATCTGTGAAACATTCACAACATAGATAAATCTAGAGGGTATTATGCTGAGTGAAATCAATCATACAAGGACAAATACTGCATGAGACTACTAGTATAAGAACTCAAGGCAAAGTTTACACTCAGAAGAAGCAATCTTTGAGAGTTACCAGGAAGGGGAGGTGGGAGGAGGGGAAATCATTAAGTAGCCAGTAGACTGATAGTAACTTTGGTGAAGGAAAAGGCAAAATACAGTATAGAGGAAGTCAGTACAGCTCCACTAAGGCAAATGAAGCCACTGACAAATGGAAACTGAGCAGTGGCTGTGGAGTGGTGACATATTGCAGGGATTGCAACTGATGTCATGAAAAAATTTGTGTAAAATATTTTTGAATGCAAAAGTAATTTACTCTGTAAAATTTCACCAATTGCACATTAAATGTTAAAAAAATATATGTACATATCATTAAACCAGAATAGAGCTTACAGAGGAAAAAAAAAAAGAATGAAGTATTTGTTTCATGGTGGAATGCCCTTCTCTACAACTTCATTACATAATGTTCTATAGGAATAAAATGAACTTGGTATCAGTAATAATGTTCCTTCAGATAAATTCACATAATGAGTCAACAGAGATTTTTGTCCTTAGCTCAAGTAGGAAATAATTTATTGCTATATAAATGTAACAAACAGTAAAAATGCTTTAATATTTTTTAAAAGAATTAAAATTGTTAATCATTTAGACAAAATGGTAGGTTTTTTTTTCTTCAATATGGAATTTTTTCTCCCTTATTGAGTTCTGTTATTTAGATTTCCAAGTTAAATACATCATTTAAAAAAAAAAAAAACATTTCCATGATTTGATTTTCACTCAGCGACCCCATAGGACAGAGTAGAACTGCCCCATATGGTTTCCAAGGAGCACCTGGTGGATTCAAACTACTGATATTTTGGTTAGCAGCTGTAGTAGCTTTTAACCACTATGTCACCAGGGTTTCTAAATATGTCACAGTGGGTTGTATATAAGCCATGAGTAAAGTCACTGCCATCGAGTCAATTCTGACTCATAGCAACCCAATAGGTCAGAATAGAACTGCCCAATAGAGTTTCCAAGGAGAACCTAGCATATTTGAACTGCCACAGTTCTAATTAGCAGCTGTAAGCACTTAACCACTACAACATCAGGATTTCCAGTAAGTAAAAACTCATGGCCATCAAGTTGGGTCCGACTCATAGAGACCCTAGAGGTCAAAGTAGAACTGCCCCATAGAGTTTCCAAGGAGTGTCTGGCAGATTTGAACTGCTGACTGTTTGGTTAGCAGATGTAGTGCTTAGTAAAGGAAGGGTCTAAATCTCTTCACCAGGTACCTACTCTTCCCGTAAGTTAGAGATAGAGGCATTGAGGTAGTCCTTAGGAAATAGAGAGATTCTAATCTACACCTGAAAACCATGGTAGTGTAATGTTTAAGTGCTATGGCATCTAACAAAAAGGTCAGCAGTCTGAATCCACCAGATGCTCCTTGGAAACTCTGTGGGGCAGTTCTACTCCGTCCTATAGGATCACTATGAGCTGGAATCGATTGGATGGCAATGGCTTTAGTTTTTTTGTTTAATCTACATCTTACCCACCTGGCACAACACTACATTCAGATGTAGTTATCAACATAGCTAAACTGTTTTGAATGAATTATCTAGGTTACCCATATGAGAGTCAGCTGTACAAAAGGAGAATTTCAGTTGCTGTAAATAATTACACTAAAGGTATGTGCTTTGTCAAATATATTATTAATGCATCATAAAAAGTTTCTGAGAACTTATGTGAATTCATAAAACCTGTCTGGGTGGATGCATGCTTATATAAAAAGGATGAGCAATTATTGTTAAATGTTTGTGGTGTTCTAGGAGTAATATAAAAATAACTGTACAAATATTAAAGTGGTCAAATGGAACTCAATTTGTGCAAAACAAGATTCCATAGCAACTCATCTTCACACTGAAATAACAGAAAAATAGCCACCTGAGGGGGACCTGAAAACAAGACATTTTTCATTTTATATCATGTATGCTCAGTAGAATTCTTCAATTACAGCCTATGTTTTCTAAATGTTTTTACCTTGGAATTCTATGGAAAATAAAAAATATCTGTGGGTTATTTTGTTACTTCTGACAAGAAAATGCATCTTTTAGCACAAGTATTTATTCCCCAGAAAACCTCAAACTTCTGTGTAAGAAAAAATTGGAAAAAATGAAAATGATATGAGTATGTGAAATATTAGGGGATCAAGATGGCAGGGTGTAATTTGGGGTTTTTGAAGCCCATGTGGAGAAGCCATTGTAGATTCTCAAGTGGTATAAGAGAATCATGTCCTAATGCATGAAGCTTAGTCAGCTTATATGAATATCTGCAGCTTGGCATTTGGCCTTCAGACTGTCTATGCAAACAAACGTGGATAGTAAAATGGTCTCAATTCCCAAACTAAACTCTACCAAGTGACCACACTTGGTTTGCCAGGAAGGTCCCTGAGAACATGGCCCCCAGATTCTCTAACCCCAAACTGCACCTGCACCGAAGCCAGCTCCCCAGATGAAGACTAAATTGGACCAAACTAAAGCCATGCTGGCAAAGACCAAACCTTTAGATTTAAATATGCATGTGGCTTTCGGAGAAGCTCATTGTCAGAGGCGAGAAGATAGGGTAAGGGGGGACAGGTCTTGGCAAATGGGCAGGAGAAGATCTGGATGAAAAGGGGAAGTGTGCTGTCATGGCGGGGAGGGAGGGGAGAGCAGTTAGAATAGAATATCATGTGAGCTGTAGGTGTTATATGGCAAATTGATATGATTATAAATTTGTACTTAAATCACAATAAATTCATTTTTCTAAAATGGTCTTGATTCTCAGGCTAAGGGGGCATTGAGCCCTTCCTTGGCTCAGTTCCTAGGGGCCCTGCTGGAATTGTCAGTTAAGTGTTCAGTTGTTAACTGAAAGGTCGGCAGTTCAAACCCACCAGACACTCCTCAGGAGAAAAGATCTGGTAATCTGCTCCTGTTAAAATGAAAGCCTAGAAAACCCTGTGGGTAGTTCTACTCTGTCCTATAGGGTAACTGTGAGTCAGAATCCATTCCATGGCAGTGGGTAATGAGTCCGGCACAGCTTCAAAGAGCATTTTTGTTATCCTCTAAGTCTTCCAGGCAGGTCTTAACCTACTCCTTATCCAGAGCAGCTCCAAGTGTCCGTATTATATTTTCCAGGAAGCTCTGGTGGAAACAAAGGATTCTGATCCCCTCCTCCTAAAATGCAAAACTATTAGACCCAATAATAGCCATCCTCCCATTCTCTTGCCTTCTTGCCCCTAGAAACCTTTCCTTGGTAGGAAGTATTAGCAGACATATTTTTGGTGAAACATTGCGTAAAGACATTTTTTCATTACCTCATTTCATTTTAATCTTGAAGTCTAAATGTACTTAGGAACTATAATATAAAGTTAAAAATCCAAAAGAGGAGTGATATTTTTACTAATTCAAATAGGTTAGCTCATGTTTGTTGTTGTTATTAGCTGATGTTTAGTCAACTGTGACTCATGACAATCTTAGGTATATCGGAATAACAAGTTCCCTGGTCCTGAGCTATATCCATGATAGTTTGTGTGTTTGAGTCCATTGCTGTGGCTATTCTGTCAATCCATGTCATAGAAGGTTTGCCTCTACTTAACTGAACATAATGTCCTTTTCTAGTAATTGGTCTTTCCTGATGACAGGTCCAAAGTAAGGGAGTACAAATCTTGCCATCCTCACTTCTAAGAAGCATTCTATGTAAACTTTTTTATTCCTTTCCAAATGAATATGTATGGGTGGGGGAAGTGATTTGTCTTTTTTAGCCTTTACATACACTCATTTAAATACTTTAGAATCGAGTATACTACCCCATTGCTGTCGAATCAGTTCCAACTCATAGTGACCCTACAGGACAAAGTAGAATTGCCCCATAGCATTTCCAGGGCTGTAACTTTTTTTTTTTTTTTTTTTTAATATAGAGACTAAAGTTTAGTAGTGATTACCAGGGGCAGGAGGGAGGAGGGTGGGGATCCACTGCGAGTTTCTGTTTCTGATCATGGAAAATTTGGCATCAATTAAGGGCAATTGTTGCATAACATGATCAATGTTAGTATTACTAAGTTGTACTCCTAAAAATGTTGAATTGGCAAAATTTTGTATTTTATATATATGTATATGTGTATATGTATATATAAAACACAACAATAAAATATTTTCTAGAGCTTAAAGAAACATAGCTTTTTCTTTAAACAACAACAACAAAAAAAGGCACCTGCTCAGAGAAACCTATGCTATGGATTGAACTGTATCCCTCCCCAAATACATGTTCTTTCAGCTTTCGAAATGCAGTGGGATCTTCTCTGTTATTTTTCTATCTCTGTGTTCTTTGCATGTCATTTTAATACTTTGTCTTCTCCAGCTACCCTTTGAAATCTTTTATTCGGTTCTTTTACTTCATCATTTCTTCCTTTTGCTTTAGCTACTCAACATTAGAGACCAAGTTCTGGCATATTTTCTGACATCCCAGTTGGTCTTTTCTTTCTTTCCTGTCTTTAATGATCTCTTCCTTCATGGATGACATCTTTGATCTCATTCCACAACTTGTCTGGTCTTCAGTCTTTAGTGTATCAAATCTCTTCTTGAGATAGTCTCTAAACTCAGGTGGGATATGCTGAAGGTCATACTTTAGCTCTCATGGACTTCTTCTAATTTTCTTCAGTTTCAATTTAAACTTGCATATAAGCAGTTGATGGTCTGTGCTGCAGTCAGCACCTGGTCGTGTTCCAACTGATGATATTTAGCTTTTCCATTGACTCAAGCTGAAAGAACTGAAGAAAAAATCAAATCTTGAGTTGTGATAGTGAAAAGTTCTACATGGAAAATATTAAACAACTCAGGAAGCATCCAAAGAAGATGGAAGGAATACACAGAGTCATTATACCAGAGAGAACTGGTAGGAAGGAAAGGAAAGAAGAAGTCTAAGCATCATTAAAGGTGTTGGTGAAAAACAAAGCTCCAGGAATTGACAGAATATCATCTGAAGTGTTTTCAGCAAATGGATGCAGCCCTGGAAGTGCTCACTCATGTATGCCAAGAAACTTGGAAGACAGCTGCCTGGTCAACCAACTGGAGGAGATCCATATTTACACCTATTCCCAAGAAAGATGATCCAACTGAATGTGAAAATTGTCAAATAATATCCTTCAGAGCGCACACAAGTTAAATTTTGCTAAAGACTTTTCAAAAGTGACTGCAGCAGTATATTGACAGGGAACTGCCAGAAATTTGACCCAGATTCAGAAGAAGACATGGAACCCAGGATTATCATTGTTGATGTCAGGTGGATCTTGGCTGAAAGCAGAGAAAAACAGAAAGATGTTTAGCTTTGTTTCACTGACTGTGCGGCAGCATTCACCTGTGTGGATTGTAACAAATTGTAGATAACATTGCAGGGAATGGGAATTTCAGAGCTCTTAATCATGCTCATGAGGAATCTATACATGGATCAATAGGCAGTCATGCAAAACAGAACAATGCCCATGCTCTTAGGCGAATTCCAGGCCAATTGGCACAACTAGCATTTTGCTAAGAGAGCTCTCTGCACCCCACATTGGTGAGTGGCATCTGGGGTCTTAAAAGCTGCCAAGCTACCATCCGAGGACACAGCAAATGGTCCCAACTCAACAGCAACGGATGCTCACTGAGGACCAAAATGACATGCGGTAAAGACAACCGAGAAGATGGAGAGACCCACAAAAGTGGGTGCCTACATCGACTTGGGACAGGAAGAACCGGATGGTGCCCGGCCACCACCAGTGATAGCCATGATGGAGCTCACAGAGAGGAGTCTCACTGGCAACACAAGAATAAAAAGGGGTGCATCATGAGATCTCCAGTAAAAGACCTCAATTGATGGTCCAGCGGTTTTGGGGTTCCTCTGAGAGCATGGCCCCCTGCCCTGATGCTGCCCTTTCCCATAAATTACAACAAAGGTCCACTCTTTGGACAGGAATGGATTGGACTTGGCAAGGCAGAGTGACCATATATTGGAAGCACTTTATGGTTCTATACATCTATAGGATATCATCTTGCTGACCTCTGGCTGGAGGAAGGGGAGTGGACAGACAGGAGGGGAAAGGAGACTGTTGGGAGGATGAGATATGTATGGAGCAGAGAGGAATAGTGTGCTGTCACCGGACAGGGAGAGCAGTGGAAGCTGCATATAGGGGGGCATGTAAATTTATATGTGAATGTACATTTTCACTCAGTTATGTTAAATAAAAATTAAAAAAAAAAAACAGAACAATGAGACACTGCATGGTTTAAAGTTAGGAAAGATGTGTGTTGGGGTTGTATCCTTTCACCATATCTTTTCAATCTGTATGCTGAGCAAATAATCTGAGAGGCTGGATTGTATGAAGGAGACTGAAGCATCAGGATTGGAGGAAGACTCGTTAACAACCTACAGAATGCAGATGACACAACTTTGCTTGCTGAAAGTGAAGAGGATTTGAAACACTTCCTGATGAAGATCAAAGACCACAGCCTTCAGTATGGGTTGAACCTCAACACCAAGAAAACAAAAGTCCTCACAACTGGACCAGTAAGCAACATCATTATAAATGGAGGAAGGATTGAGGTTGGCAAGGATTTCATTTTAATTTGTTCAACAGTCAGCACCCATGGAAGCAGCAGTCAAGAAATCAAACAAAAGATGCATTGCATTGGGAAAATCTATTGCAAAAGACCTCTTTAAAGTGTTAAAAAGTAAAGATGTCACCCTTGAAGACTAAGGTGTGACTGACCCAAGCATCACATTTTCAATTACATCATATAGATGTGAAAGCTAGACAAAGAATAAAGATGACATAAGAAGAACTGATACCTTTAAACTGTGGTGTCGAAGAAGAATATTGAACATACTGTAGACTGCCAAAAGAACAAACAAGTCTGTTCTGGAAGAAGTACAAACAGAGTGCTCCTTGGAAGTAAGAATGGTAGGAGTGAGTCTTATATATTTTCAGGAGAAAACCAGTCCCTGGAGAAAGACACAATGCTTGGCAAAGTAGATGGTCAGTGAAAGACAGGAAGTCCCTCAAAGAGATGGATTGACACAATGACTACAACAGTGGGCTTAAGCATAAAAATGATTGTGGGCATGGCACAAGATTGCACAGTGTTTCGTTCTGTTGTTCATAGGGTCCCATGAGTGGGAACTGACTCGATGGCACCTAACAACAATAACAACAACAAAACATGTGATGGAATCCCAATCCCTATACTTGTGTGTGTGGTCTTGTTTAGGAATAGGAACTTCTTTGTTATGTTGCTGCTGCTGCTGCTGCTGCTGCTGTTTCATGCCCTTTAGTCTATTCCAACTCATTGTAACCCTATACCAAAACACCAAACTCATTGCCATCGAGTCAATTCTGACCTATAATGTCTCTGCATAGGACACAGTAAAACTTCCCCATAGGGTTTCCTAGGCTGAAACATTCATGGGAGCAGATCACCAGATCTTTTCTTCCTTGGAGTTGCTGGTGGGCTTGAACTGCTGACCCTTCAGTTAGCAGCAAAGCACTTAACCACAGTGCCACTGTATCAGTGTCAAGTGTGTCCTAAACCTAATCATTACTGAGTGGTGAGGAGCAGCAAAGACATAGGACTAAGACAGACGCTATCTAATGACAACAGAGGCAGATGAATCTATGGGTCAAGGAACTTCAAGAATTAAATACTGCAAGAATTTAAAATAGATGAGGACCTCCTCCTGGAGTCACATGAATTCAACTTCTAGCCTCCTACACTGTCAGAAAATAAAATTCTGTGTCCCCCACCCTTGGATGTAATCTTTGTTTTCATTATTTTTTGTTGTTCTTTAAAAAAAAATTATCATGCTTTACATGGAAGTTTACAATCCGAATCAATTTGCTATATAAAACTCTGCACGCACACCACTGTGCAACTCTAACTCCTCTACCCACTTCCCTTCATGTGGCAGCACACTCCTACCTTCCACCCCGTACTTCCCATGTCCATTCAACCAACTACTGTCCCCCTCCACCGTTTTGCCTTGCCTCTAGACAAAAGCTGCTCAGACAGCCTCATGTATACGTTTAAGCTAAGAAGCATATTCTTCACCAGCAGCACTCTATGTCTTATAGTCCAGTTTAGTCTTTGTCTGAGACGTAGGCTTTGGTACTAGTTTCAGCTCTAGGCTAACAGAGAGTGTAGGGGCCATGTCCTCAGGGAACCCTCCAGTCTGATGGACCATCAAGTGTGGTCTTGTCATAGAGTTCTAGTTATGCTTACCCATTTTTGTCACACTATATTAGGGACTTTATATTGTGTTCCCTGTCAGGGCAGTCATTGGTGGTGGGTGGGCACCATCTAGTCCTTCTGGTCTCGTGCTGATGTAGTCTCTGGATTATATGGCATCTTCTATCTGCTAGGTTCATATTCTCCTCATGTCTTTGATATTCTTCATTGTCCTTTGTTCCAGGTGGATTGAGACAAATTCATGTTACTTAGCTGCTTGCTAGCTTTTAAGACCCCGGATGCCACTCACCAAAAGGGCATGCAGAATATTTTTTTTATTGTGATTAAGTTTACAGTTCAAGTCAATTTGCCATATAAGACCCTAAACACACACCTCTATGCAACTCTATCTGCTCTCCTCACCCTGTGACAGCATATTGCTTCTTTTTACTCTGTACTTCTGATACTCATTCAACCAATACTTGTCCCCTCCTCCCCACTGGCTCGCCTCGCCTGGGTCACTCTGTCTTATAGTCCAGTCTAATTTTTGTCTGAAGAACTGGCTTCAATACTGGTTTTAGCTCTGGTCTAGCAGCAAGTCTTGGAGCCATGTTCTCAGGGGACCCTCCAGGATTCCAGACCATCAAGTCTGGTCTTTTAAAGAGTTCTAGATCTGCATTCCCATTTTTCTCGAGCTTTGTCAGGGACTCTACATTGTGTTCCCTGTCAGGGCACTCTTTGGTGGTAGCCAGGTACCATCTAGTTCTTTTGGTCTCATGCTTGTATTGTCTCTCAACCATATGGGTCTGTCTCCTGAGCTCGTATTTTCCTCATGTCTTTAAGGTTGCTGCTCCAGGTGGGTTGGGACCAATTGATGTTCCTTAGGTGGCAGATTGCTGGCTTTTAAGATCCCAGACACCACTCACCAGTATGGGGTGTGGAATCTTTTCTTAAAAAAAATTAGTCATGCCAATTGATGGCCCCCAAATCCATGGTCCCCAGAAACCTTTCCCTGCTACTCTGTCCTTTAAAATGTTGAGTTTTATCTAGAAAACATTTTAGCTTATGTTAGAGTCCAGTTGTGCTAACATCTCTTCTACTGTGTGCTGTCACTCACTTCACCTAACCAAATTCTTATCAATTATCTAATCTATGAATACCCCTTTCTCTCCCTCCCCACACTTGCAGTCATCAAAGATTTTTTCTTTGCATAAACCTTTTCTAAAGTCATTATGATAATGGTCTCATACAATATTTGTCCTTTCGCAGCTGAGTGATTTCACTCAACATAATGTCTTCCAGAAGATTCCAGGTTATGAGATGTTTCATAAAATCATTGCTGTTTGTTATCATTGCATAGTGTTCCATTGTGTAAATATATCATACTTTGTTTATCCATTTATCTGTTGATGGGCACCTAGGTTGATTCCATCTTTTTGCTATTGTGGACAGTACTGCAATAAATATTGGTGTGCATGTATTTGTTTGTGTGACAGCCCTTATTTCTCTAGGATATATTCCAAGCAGTGGGACTGCTGGATCACATATTCATTTCTAACTTTTTAAGAAAGCATTAAATTGCTTTCCAAAGAGGTTGTACCATGTTACATTCCCAGTAGTATAGAAGAGTTTCCAGTCTCTCTACAGCCTCTCTAACACTTGTTATTTTGTGTCTTTTGCATTAGTGCCAGCCTTGTTGGAGTGAGATGGTATCTTACTGTAGTTTGAATTGGATTTCTCTAGTGGCTAATGATCGTGAGCATTTCCTTACATGTCTTTGGCTGCCTGGATGTCTTCTTTGGTGAAGTATCTGTCCCTATCCTTTGCCCATTGTTTAATTATTTGTCTTTTTCTTATTGGTATTTTGCAATACCTTGTAGATTGTGATCCGACTCAATGGCACTTGGCTTTTGGCTGTAGATGGAAGAGATTAGACACAAATCAGATATGTGATTGTCAAATATTTTTTCCCAGTTTGTAGAAAGTTTTTTTTTACTCTTTTTGATGAAGTCTTTGGATGAGCATAAGTGCTTAATTTTTAGCAGTTCCCATTTATCTATTTTTCTCTTCTGCTGTTTGTGCATTGTTACTAATATTTTGTAGTCTGTTTATGCCATGTACTAGGGCTCCCAGTGTTGTTCCTATTTTTTCTTCTGTAATCATTATCGTTTTAGATTTGACATTTAGATCTTTTATCCATTTTGAGTTAGTTTTTGTGCAAGGTGTGATATATGGCTCTTATTTCATTTTTCTGCAGATGGACATCCAGTTTTGCCAACACCATTTATTAAAGAGCCCGTTTTTTTCACTGTTCATGGACTTTGTGCCTTTGTCAGATATCAGCTGCTCATAGGTGAATGGTGTTATTTCTGGATTCTCTTTTCTGTTCCATTGGTCTATATATCTGTTTTTGTATCAGCACTAGGCTGTTTTGACTACTGTGGCAGTGTAATATGTTCTAAGTCAGGTAATGTGAGGCCTCCCACTTTGTTCTTCTTCTTCAATAATGCTTTACTTATCTGGGGCTTCTTTCCTTTCCATATGAAGTTGGTGATTTGTTTCTCCATCTTATTAAAAAATGCCATTGGAATTTGTTTTGAGATTGCGTTGTATGCATAGATCCCTTTGGGTAGAATAGATGTTTTCACAATGTTAATTCTTCCTATCCCTGAGCAAGGTAGGTTTCTCTACTTATGTAAGTCTCTTTTGGTTTATTGCAGTTGGGTCTTGTAATTTTCTTTGTATAGGGTCAGATTTATTCCTAGGTATTTTATCTTCCTGCAGGCTTTCATTAAATGGTTATGATTTGGTGATTTTCTCTTTGATAGTCTCTGTTGGTGTAAAGGAATCCATCTGATTTATGCATTTACCTTGTATCCTGCTACTTTGCTGAACTCTTCTGTTAGTTCCAGTAGTTTTTCTGTGTGGTCTCTTTAGGGTTTTCTGTGTATAAGATCATATCATCTAAAAATAGAGACAATTTTACTTCTTCCTTACCAGTGTGGATATAATTTATTGCTTCATCCTGCCCAACTGCTCTGGATAGAACTTCCAGGACAATGTTGAATAAGAGTGGTGACAACAGGCATCCTTATCTGGTTTCTGTTCTCAAGGGCAATGCTTTCAGACTCCATTTAGGATGCTGGCGGTTGGCTTTTGACTTTCCATAGATGCCTGTTATTATGTTGAGGAATTTTCCATCTACTCCTATTTTGATGAGAGCTTTTAACATGAATTAGTGTTGAATTTTGTCGATTGCCTTTTCTGCACCAATTGATAAAATCAAGTAGTTCTTGTCTTTTGTTTCACTTAAGTGACTGATTATATTAATTGTTTTTCTGGTGTTGAACTATCCCTTCATCCCTTGCTTGAATCCCAGTTGGTCATGGTGGACTATTTTTTTGATATTTGTTGAATTCTATTGGCTAGAATTTTGTTGAAGACTTTTGCATGTAAGTTCATGAGAGATCGCCAAAGCCAAGCCATGTGCCGTCAATATTTGTCTGTAATTTTCCTTTTTTGTGCAGTCTTAGTTAGTTTTGGTTTCAGGGTTATGCTGCCTTCATAGAATGAATTTGGGAGAATTTCATCTTTTTCTCTACTCTGAAATACCTGTAGTAATAGTGGTGTTAACTTTTCTTTGAACGTTTGGTAGGATTCTCCACTGAAACTGTCAGGACCAGTGATTTTTTAAATTGGGAGTTTTTAAATTACCTTTTCAATTTTTTCTTTTGTGATGGGTTTCTTTCATTGTTCTACTTCCATTTGTGCTAGTTTTGTTAAGTGATATGTTTCTGGAAATTTGTCCATTTCCTGTAGGCCTTTGAATTTATTAAAGTATACTTTTTGGTGATATTTTGTTTAATTCTTTTAACTACAACTGGGTTCATTGCAATATTACCTATCTCATTTCTTATTTATTTGCTTCCTCTTTTGTTTTTCTGTTGTCAGTTTGGCCGGTGACTTATCAAACTTGTTGATTTTTTCAAAAACCATGTCTTTTAGTCTCATTAACTCTTTCAATCATTTTTCTATTCTCTATTTGATTTAGTTCTCCTCTAAATTTTTATTATTTGCTTTCTTCTGGTGCCCAAGAGTTTCTTTGACTGCTCTCTTTCCACTTGTTCAAGTTGTAGAGTTAATTCTTTGACTTGGGCCCATTCTTCTGTCTGGATGTGTGCATTTATTGAAATACACTGACCTCTGTGCACTGCTTCTGCTGTTTCCATAGACTCTGGTAGGGTGTGTTTTCATTCTCATTTGATTCTATGAATTTCTTTGTTCCATCCTTGATTTCTTCTATAACCCAGCCTTTGTGAGAAAGGTGTTGTTCAGTTTCCATGTGTTTGATTTTTTTCCTTTTTTTTTTTATTCTCCTGTTAGTGATTTCTACTTTTAAGATTTCATGGTCTGAAAAGATGCTTTGTAATATTTCATTACTTTGACTTTTGTTAAGGATTTCTTTGTGCCAAATATGTGCTCAGTTCTGGAAAATGTTCCATGTGCGCTGGAAAAGAAAGTCTACCTGGCTTCTGTTGGGTGGAATGTTCCGGTGTTCTGTATATGTCTATGATGTTAAGTTGGTTGTGGCATTTAGATCTTCTGTGTCTTTATTGAGCTTTTTTCTTGATGTTCTGACCTTCCCTGAGAGTGGTATGTTGAAGTCTCCTACTGTTGTTTGGAGCTGTCTATTTCTCTTCAATGCACTTAGTGTTTATTTTATGTATTTTGGATAACGTGGTTATATCCTCCTGGAATGCTGATCTTTTAGTCATTATATAATGTGCTTTCCTTATCTAATGTGGTGGAGTTTACTTTAAAGTCTACTTTATCAGATACTAATATTGCTACTCCTGATCTTTTTTGAATGTTAGCTTGATATGTTTTTTCCATTCTATGAGTTGTAGTTTGTTCATGTCTTTGAGTCTAAGGTATGTCTCCTGTAGGTAGCATATAAGTGGGTCATTTTTTTAACCCAATCTGCCACATTCCATCTCTATTGGCGCATTTAGTCCATTACATTCAGTGTGACTATGATACATATGAGCTTAGCGCTGTCATTTTGATGTCTTTTTGTGTGTGTTGTAGACAATTCCTTCGCTCCATTTAATTTCTTGTGCTGAGTCTTTTTTTCTTTGTTTTCTTTTTATCTTTTTCAATATTGCTGGTTTTGTATTTGCTGAGACTTCATGTTTTCTTGTTTTATAATTTGATACATAGGATTGATAGTTTCTTTTATAGCACTTGGCTGACTTGGCTAATATTTATCCTTATTTTTCTGAATTTAAACCAGTCTTTAATTTCTTTATATCACCTTGACTTCTTCTCCACATGAAAGATCTATGACTACATTTTCTTTTGGCTTCCCTTTTTCATTACAATATTTACATAACAACATCTCTGTTTCCCTATTTCCAGTGTGTTGTCCAAGATTTGTTTTTGTGATTCACCTCTTTGGGATGATATCCATTTGCTCTGTTGTGTTCTAGTCTTTGGTTACAACCTGGTATTATTGGTTTTATAACCAAAGGACTTCCTTTAGTATTTCTTGTAATCTTGGTTTGGCTTTTACAAATTCACTACATTTCTGTTTATATGGAAATGTCCTAATTTCACCATCATATTTGAGAGACAGTTTTGCTGCATATATAATTCTTGGCTGTCAATTATTTTCCTTCAAGGCTTTGTGTATGTCATCTCATTGCCTTCTTGCCCACAAGATTTCTGCTGAGTAGTCCAAGCTTAGTCTTAGAGATCTTCCTTTGTAGCTTATTTTTCATTTATCAATAGACACTTTTAAAAGTGTCTCCTTATTTTCAGTTGTGACAAATTTGATTATAATATGCTTTGGTGTCTTTCTTCTGCCTTCTGTGTGGAGTTTGGTAAGTGTCTTGGATAGCTATCTTCTCATCTTTCATGATATCAGGAGGTTTTCTCTCAACAAATCTTCGACAACTCTGTGTTTTCACTTATCCTCCCGTTTGGGTACTCCCATCTCTTATAGATATTCATCTTTATAGAGTCCCACGTAATTCTTAGTGTCTACTGGGATAGGCAGGGTACTAACAGCCATCCCTGAGTGTCTGTGAGGATGATACATCCCCTTATGTTTGAATCTAGGTGAAGTAACAGTTTCTGTACTGATTTTCTGATGTAGAGGAGTCAGCAGAATCTCTCCCCTCCCCCCCACCGAGTTTGTTAAATTGTTCCCCCTCTGAGTATCAGAGAATGGCTCAGGGTGGGCGAGTCCTACTTCTGTCTCAGTGAATGGTCCCAGATTCCATAGCTAGGCACAGTGCAGAGAAGGGAAAGGAAGAATGGCTCAGGGCAGGCTTGAGGAGTCCTACTTTTAGCTCAGTTAATGCAATCATACTCTAGCAATAGGTACAGTGCAGAGAAGGGCAAGGAGGTGCCAGGAGATGGGACACAGGCTCGTCTCACAGAAAAGACCCAGATCTGCACACAGCAGGTTACACGTAAAGATCCAGCTTTTGACGATGCAGTACTGTCTCTCACTGGCTCCAGAGGTGCAAGTCACATCCCCAGAGAGTTACTCCTGCTAAGGAGAGGGCCCCACCAACCCCTACGCTTGGCCCACCACATGGTGGCTGTGGCCAATTTCTGGCAGGTCAGGTCTGTGGAATCCTATGCACTTCTGGTGCTATTCTCCCTTCCTGGTTGCTCAGTCCAATTTCTCAATTTTCCTTTTAATGGTCAGGGCTCCTAGGATGTCATATGTACTGGATTCATTTGCTCTTTGGGGTCTTTATTTTTATAGGGGTCATGGGAAGGATCCATCTACTCTGCTATCTTGGATCTGCTTCCTCTTTGTTCTTCTTTTTACTGTATTTCAGATGAAGGTTTACAAAACAGACTAGCTTCTGATTAAAAAGTTAATGCACATATTGTTTGACAACATTGGTTGACAACGCTACAACATGTCAACACTCCCTTCCCAACTTCAGGTTCCCTATTACCAGCTTTCCAGCCCTCTCCTGCCTTCTGGTCCTTGCACCTGGGCTGGTGTGCCCCTTTAGTGTCATTTTATTCTATGGGCCTGTCCATCTTCTGCTGAAGGGTGAACCTCAGGCCAGCCAGCCAAGTGCCGGTGAGTCGGTTACTAGCTGGAAGGGTGTCCTTGGTCCATACTCTCACGGTTTCTCCAGTCTCTATCAGGCCAGCAAGTATGTTCTTTCTTTTTGAGTTAGAACCTTGTTGCACATTTTTCTCTACCTCTGTCTGGTTGTGATCCCTGTCATAGCAGTCAGTGGTGGTTGCCAGGAACCATCTAGCTGTGCAGGACTCAATGTGGCAGAAACTGTTGTAGATGTAGTCCATTAGTCCTTTGGACTAATTTTTCTCTTGTATCTTTAGTTTTGTTTATTCTTCTTTGGTCCCAAAGGGGTGAGACTAGTGAAATATACTTGATGGCTGTTCACAGGCTTGTAAGGTCTGAAACACTACTCGCCAAAGTATAATGTAGAAGCTTTTCTTTATAATAATGTCATACCAGCGCTGTAATCTTTAGACAAGTAGAATGCCACATGTTTCTCGCATGGAATGGCTAGTAAAACCATGAAACTTTTGGTTAGCAGCCAAGCATGAAACCTGTTGTGTGTGCCAGTATGTTTAGGGCAGAGGACCTGCAAGAAAGAACAGTAAGATGTACTAAAAGTGGAAGGAAAGGTGAGAGCTAAGTTGTGAAATCACTGAATTTTAAAATTAGAAAGATTTGGAAAGGTCATTTACTTATACCTTCTCTCAGATCACAAATGCCCTCTCCAGCATCACTAATGAAGCGATCATCCAGTCTGTGTTATATACCGCGGGTGTCAGGAAACACATGACTTAAAAGGTAAGCTGCATCATTAAATATCTAAAACATCTACCTTCTGTTAAAACTGTAACTTCCACTGTTAATCTTAGTTCGGCCTCTGCAGTGTCAAAGCAACCTTTTTCTGTATCATTTATTTGAATGTTTAAAATCATTAAAAAATAACACTCTGATATACTTCGTTTGTGATTTATGAGAAAGGAGGAGGTATTATTTCAATCCTTTCATGAAATAATTGTAGACACTTGGGAATTTCCAAGTGCAACAGAAATCTGGGTGAGTAGGTAAAATAGTGACATAAATAAAATGCACACCTTTGGGTCACATGAGGCAATTGCCTTGGGGTTTTAACAGCTGAAATCATTCCCTTGTTCTTCACAGCTAGCCATCTATAATTAAACAGCGGCGCCATTCGGCACACATTCATCATCTCCACAGAATAGAAAAGTCACCTCCATAGATCTCAAAATATGGGATATTAAAAGTTTGTTTGTATAATAGTTGATGCAAAACAATTTGTGCAGACATTTGAGCATAAAGTAACTTCTACTTAAACTGATTCCATGCCCCAAGATTAAGAATTTACTCCAAAATAAAGAAAATCTACTGCTATGTTTCCCTTGCTAGAAGCAAAGAGAAGTAGACTCTAACAATTAAAATGATTTTTATGTAGGCACCCACTCATGTGGGTCTGTCTATCTTCTGGGTTGTCTTTACCGTATGTCATTTTGTTCCTCGGTGAGCATCCGTTCCTGCTGAGTTGGGACCATTTGCTTTGCCCTCGGATGGCAGCTTGGCAGCTTTTAAGACCCCTGACGCCACTCACCAATGTGGGGTGCAGAGAGCCCTCTTAGCAAAATGCTAGTTGTGCCAACTGGCCTTGATTTCGCCTAAGAGCATGGTCCCCTGCCCCTTGCCCCAGCTACTCTGTCCTTGCGATATTGGGTTAAGATGGAAGGAATATTCAAGTTATGTTGAAGTCCACTTAATATTGTTCTTGTTTCTAATGTGTGCTATCACTGATTTCACCCAGCCAAATTTCTACCAACTATCTAATCAAAACCCTCCCCCCCTCTCCCTTCCTCCCTCCCCTCCCTTGCAGCCATCAAAGAGTCTTTTCTTCTATACATAAGTCTTTTTTTGAGATCTTATTGTAGGGGTCTCATACAATATTTGTCCTTTTGTCACTGACTACTTTCACTCAGCATGTCTTCCAGTTGAAACCAGGTTGTGAGATGTTTCTTGGAATCATCATTATTCTTTATCATTGCATAGTACTCGGTTGAGTATGTATCCATAGTTTACCTATCCATTCCTCTGTTGTTGGGTATCCAGATGGTGCCCAGACACCACCAGTGATAGCCACGATGGAGCTCACTAAATTGAGTCTCACTGGCAACACAAGAATAAAAAGGGGTGCACCCTGAGATCTCCTAACAGACTGCAATTGACGGTCCAGCGGCTTCGAGGTTCCCCTGGGAGCATGGCCCCTGGCCTTGATGTTACCCTTGCCTGTAAATCATTCTTCGGACACGAATGGATTGGGCTTGGTGATGCAGAGTGACCATATATTCAATGCACTTTATGCTTCTATGCATCTACAGGATATCATCCTGCTGACCTCTGGCTGGAGGAAGGGGAGTGGGTGGACACGAGGGGAAAAAAGACTGTTGGGAGGATGAGACATGTATGGAGCAGAGAGGAATAGTGTGGTGTCACTGGGCAGGGAGAGCAGTGGAAGCTGCATATAGGTTGGCATGTAAATTTATATGGGAATGTACATTTTCACTGAGTCATAATAAAAAAAAATAAAAGGTAACCATATTGATATTTAGCAGTGATGTCTTCATGAACTTAACTGTTTGATCTGGCAGCAATGTGTCATGTAAGTTTTTTTCTTTTATTTAACTGTTTATTGGCTTGCTTTACTGCTTCTGAATATGCAGACATGTAAGTTTTTGTATGACAAATTGACTTGGGTAAACTTTCACCTAAAGCACAATAAAACATCTTTTTAAAAAAAATTTTTAAATTTAACAAGTTTGGCTTTTGATTGGCATGAGTAAATTTACTGTGTATTATAATTGGTACCAACCAGTTTATCACATCTTGATCTCCTGAATTCTCTCTCTCATTCCCGTGATTAACTGCTGGAGAATAATTCTCCTAAATGTAGTTCTCTTTCTGAAGCATTCTGCATAATTTTATCAAATTCTTTGAAATTCCCTTTCTCCTATTCTCTCATCTTAAGTATCAAACAAACAAAGAAAAAAATTCTTCCTTAAATAACAATAGCTTCTGCATATAATTAATGGTCTAAGCCTGGGGTTCATAAACATTTTCTGTCAAAGGCCAACTAATAAGGATTTTAGGCTTTTAAAGCCATACAATCTCCGTCATAACTACTCAGTTCTACTGTTGTCATATGAAAGCAAACAATACATGAGTGAATGGGCATAGCTGTGTTCCAATAAAACTTTATTTACAAAAAAAGCTATCAGGCAGATTTTACCCATGGGCCATGATTTGCTGACCACTGATCCAAGCTCCTTTAGTCCTTTTAGTCAACTTATTCAATTTGGAAGATTAGAACAAGTACGAGATTAGATTCAAATGCCTGCTATTTTGAGTTACCCATGACTATCAGGACTTGAGTAAATCATATGGTTTCTCAGAGCTCAGATTTTTCATCGGTAAAATGCAGATAACAACACCTGCCCTGATGTCTCTCCCAGAGTTGTTGGGAAACACTCTGTAAGTAGCAATTGTCAGCTACAAATATTAATTTTTGAAACTTAAAGTGTGAGAGATATGTAGATCTGATTATTCTTTTCAAGACTGACTTGACTTCAGTTGGTAATGGAAGTCCCTTAACACTTTAGTTGCCACTCTCTTGAAACTTTCCAGCCAGAGGCCACCAGGATGATATTCCTATAGATGCATAGAACCATAAAGTGCATTGAATATATGGTCACTCTGCATCGCCAAGTCCAATACATTTGTGTCCGAAGAGTGGACCTTCACTATGATTTAAGGGCAAGGGCAGCATCAGGGTCAGGGGCCATCTCCCAGGGGAACACTGAAGCTGCTGGACCATCAATTGCGGTCTTTTAGTGGAGATCTCAGGGTGTACCTCTTTTTATTCTTGTGTTGCTAGTGAGACACAACTTAGTGAGCTCCATCATGGCTATCACTGGTGGTGGCCGGGCACTGTCTGGTTCTTCTGGTCCCAAGTCGATATAGGCACTCACTCATGTGGGTCTCTCTATCTTCTGGGTTGTCTTTACTGCATGTCATTTTGGTCCTCGGTGATCATCCATTCCTGCTGAGTTGGGACCATTTGCTTTGCCCTCGGATGGCAGCTTTTAAAAGCCCAGAAGCCACTCACCAATGTGGGGTGCAGAGAGCTCTCTTAGCAAAACGCTAGTTGTGCCAATTGGCCTCGATTTCGCCTAAGAGCATGGTCTCCTGCCTCCTGCCCCAGCCACTCTGTCCTTGCAACATTGGGTTAAGATGGAAGGAGTATTCAAGTTACGATGAAGTCCACTTAATACTCTTCTTGTTTCTAATGTGTGCTATCACTGATTTCACCCAACCAAATTTCTACCAACTATCTAATCAAAATGCTGCCCCCCGGCTCCCTTCCTCCCCTCCCTTGCAGCCATCAAACAGTCTTTTCTTCTGGACATAAGTCTTTTTTTGAGATCTTATCGTAGGTGTCTCATACAATATTTGTCCTTTTGTTGCTGACTACTTTCACTCAACATAATGTCTTCCAGTTGAAACCAGTTTACAAGATATTTTCTGAAATCATCATTATTCTTTATCATTGCATAGTGCTCCATTGAGTATGTGTCCATAGTTTACCTATCCATACCTCTGTTGTTGGCATGTGGGTTGATTCCATCTTTTTGCTATTGTGCACTGTGCTGCAATAAACATTCTTGTGCATGTGTCCATTGGTGTGAAAGGCCTTGATTCTGTAGGATATATTCCAAATAGTGCAATTACTGGGTCAAGTGGTATATCTATATCCATTTTTTTAAGGAAGCACCAGATTGCTTTCCAAAGAGGCTGGACCATTTTGCAAACCCACTAACAGTGTAGGAGGTTCCACTTTCTCCACAGCCTCTCCAGAAGTTGTTGTTTTGTGTTTTGGGGGTCATGGCCAACCTTGTTGGGGTCACATGGTATCTCATTGTCATCTTGATTTGAATTTCTTCAATAACTAAAGATCATGCACATGTCTGCATGTGGTTTTTGGCTGCCTGTATCACATCTTTAGAGAAATGTCTGTCCATCTCCTTTGCCCATCGCTTAATTGGATGATTTATCTTCTTATTGGTATTTTGCAGTATCTTATAGATTATGGAGATCAGGCATCAGTCTGACATAGAGTTGCCAAATATTTTTTCCCATTCTGTAGGTGGCCTTTTAATTCTTTTCATAAAGTCTTTGGATGAGCAAAAGTATTTGATTCTTAATAGTTACCATTTATCTATTTTCTCTTCTATTGATTGCAGTTTGCTTGACAGATTTTGAAGGCAGTCTATGTTGAGTATTAAAACTTCCATGGTTGTTCCTGCCTTTTATTGGATGAGCTTTATTGTTTTAGGTTTGATATTTAGGTCTTTTATCCAGTTGGAGTTGGTTTTTGTATAAGGTGTAAGATATGGATCTTCTTTCAATTTATTGCAGATGGATATCCAATTCTGCCAGCACCATTTGTTGAAGATACTGTTTTTACCCCAGTTTAATATCTTAGGGCCTTTGTCAAATATCAACTGTTCATAGGCAGATGGTGTCATCTTTGGGGTCTCAGTTCTGTTCCATTGATTGATCTGTCTGTTCTTGTACCAGTACCACGCTGTTTTGACCACTGTGGCAGTGTAGTATGTTCTAAGGCTGGGTAATGAGAAGCCTCCCAGTATGTTCTTCTTCTTTAGTAGTACCTTACTTATCCAGGGCTTCTTCCCTTTCCAAACAAAATTGGTGATTTGTTTCTCCATCTCATTAAAAAATGACGCTAGAACTTGTATTGGGATTGCATTGTATAAGTAGATTGCTTTGGGTAAAATAGACATTTTCACAATGTTAAGTCTTCCTATCCATGAGCAGGATAGTTTTTTCCATTTATCTAAGTCTCTCTTAGTTTCTTGTAGTAAGGGCTTGTAGTTCTCTTTGTAAAGGTCTGTTATTTCTCTGGTTAGATTAATTCCTAGGTACTCTATCTTCTTAGGGGCTATCGTAAATGGTATTGATTGATGATTTCTTCCTTAACAGTCTTGTTGTTGGTATAAAGGAGTCCTACTGATTTACTTATGTTTATCTTGTATCCCGAATCTTTGCTGAACTCTTCTATCAGTTTGAGTAGTTTACTTATAGAATCTTTGGGATTCGCTGCATATACAATCATATCTGCAAACAGGGAGATTTTGACTTCTTTGCTGATGCAGATGCCCTTTATTTCTTGGACTTGTCTGATTGCTCTGGCTAGAACTTCTAGTGCAGTGTTGAATAGGAGAGGTGAGAGTGGGCATCCTTGTCTAGTCCCTGTTCTCAAGGGAAACTCTTTCACTTTCTCTCCATTGAGGATGACGTAGGCAGTTGGCTTTATATAAATGGCCCTTATTGCGTTGAGGAATTTTTGGTCTAGGCCTATTTTGCTAAGAGTTTTTAGCATGAATGGGTGTTGGACTTTATCAAATGCCTTTTCTGCATCAATGGGCAAAATCAAGCGATTCTTGTCTTTTGTGATATTTATGTGGTTAATCACATTAATTGTTTTTCTGATGTTGAACCAGCCTTGCATTCCTGGTATGAATCAAATTTAGTCATGATGGATTATTTTTTGGATATGTTGTATTCTATTGGCAAGAATTTTGTTGAAGATTCTTGCATCTAGATCCATGTGTGATATTGGTCTGTAGTTTTAAATTTTTATTGGGTCTTTCCCTGGCTTTGGTATCAGGGTTATGCTGGCTTCATAGAATGAGTTTGGCAGTACTCCATCCCTTTCTATACTGTGAAATAGTCTCAGTAGTATTGGAGATAACTCTTCTCTGAAAGCTTGGTAGAATTCTGCAGTGAAGCCATCTGGGCCCGGGCTTTTTTTTGGTTGGCCATGTTTTGATGACATTTTCAATCTCTTCCTTTGTGATGGATTTATTAAGTTGTTCTGCTTCATGTTGTGATAATTTGGGTAGGTGGTATGAATCAAAGAATTTGTCCATTTCCTCTATGTTTTCAAATTTGTTACAGTCTTTCATTGTATTCTGTCATGATATTTTTTATTTCTGTTGGATCTTTTGTGACAACTTCACTCTCATTTCTAATTTCAGTTGTTTCCTTTCCTGTTTTTCTTTAGTAAGTTTAGCAAGTGGTTTGTCAATTTTATTGATCTTTTCAAAAAATCAGCTTTTGGTCTTTTCAATTTTTTCAATTGTTTTTGTATTCTCTAATTCATTTAGCTCTGCCCTAATCTTTATGATCTGGCTTCTTCTGGTGTCTGAGGGGTTCCTCTGTTGTTCTCTCTTGTTCAAGCTGTAGGGTTAGTTCTTTGATTTGGTTTCTTTCTTCCTTCCAAATGTGTGCATTTCTGGAGACAAAGAGACATCTGAGCACTGCTTTTGCTGTATCCCATAGATTCTGGTAGGAAGTATTTTCATTGTCATTGGAATTTCTTTATTTCATCCTTGATTTCTTCTATAACCCATGTTTTTTTTTAGCAAGATGTTGTTCAGCTTCCAAGAGTTCCACTTTCTATCTATGTTTTTTTCTCCTATTGATTTTGACTTTTATGGCTTCATGATCTGAGAAGATGCTTTGCAGTAATTCAATGGTATGGATTTTGTTGAGAACTGCATTATGTCCTAACACATGGTCAATTCTGGAAATGTTCCATGTGCACTGGAGAGTACGGTGTAATTGTCTCCTGGTGGGTAGAAAGTTCTGTATATATTGATGAGGCTTAATTGGTTAATTGTGGCAATGATGTCTTCTGTATCTTTACTGAGCTTTTTTCTAGTTGATCTGTCTAGCATTGAGAGTGGAGTGTTGATGTCTCCCACTATTATTGTGGAGTGATCTAACTCTTTTTTAGTGTAGTCAGTGTTTCTTCTACATATTTAGGTGCTCTGATATTAGGTGCATAAATATTTCATATAGTTAAGTCTTGCTTGTGTACTGAACCTTTCAGCAATAAATAGAGTCCATCTTTGTCCATGATGGTGGATTTGACATTAAAATTGATTTTGTGTGAGATTAGAATTGCCACCCCTGCTCTTCTTTGTTCACTGTTAGCTTGATATACATTCTTCCATCCTTTAATTTTCAGTTTGTTCCTATCTTTAGGTCTCAAGTGAGTTTCTTGTAGACAACATATGGATGTGTCATATCTTTTGATGCAAGATGTCACTCAATGTCTCTTTACCAGAGCATTCAGTCCATTCACATTCAATGTAATTATTGATAGGTATGTATTCACTGCTGCAATTGTGACATGTTTATTTTTGTGTTGATGTTTTCTCTGTTGTTCTTATTAGTCTGTTCTGGGACATTCTTTTTTGTGAGTTGATTTTTCACCTTTTTCAGAGCTCGTTTTATAGTTGTTGAGACTCCTGTGTTACATTTCTTGAAATGGTATGTTACCTCTTTGTTGTGCTTTACAGGTGCCCCTATGATCCCCCTTCATAAACTACATATAATCCCAATGTTAATTGCTACCAGTCTTGTCATCTTTGTTTCCATCTGGAAGGACTATAATGACTGTAGTACATCTGTCTTTTTAATATGATGGCACCATAGTTTTCATGTTAATCACTGGATTGCTTCTTTAACTATTAAAGCTGTGATTGAATTTGGAGCCTTCCTTGAGTAGAGTTGTGAATAATGTGTCATTCTAAAATATTAAGTTAGTGGTTTTGTTCTTCTAAGCCAAAGCCTAGAACTTCTTTCAGTATCTCTTGTAGTTTTTGTTTGGTTTTTGCAAAGTCTCTGAGTTTCTGTTTATCTGGGAATGTCTTAATTTCACTTTCATATTTGAAAGATCATTTGGCAGGATATATAATTCTTGATTGGAAGTTCTTCTCCTTCAAGGCTTTGAATGTGTCATGCCACTGTCTCTGTGCCAGCATGGTTTCTGCTGAGAAATCTGATGAAAGCCTACAGAGTTTCCCTCTGGATGTTCAGTTTGCTTTGAGTCTTGCTGCCTTTAAGAGTTGCTGCTTATGTTTCATTTTATTCAGCTTGATTATAATATGTCATGGAGTCTTTCTTTTCAGATATATATTGGGTGGCGTACGATATGCATCTGGGATCTCTGTATTCTCTTCCTTCATGATTTCTGGGAAGTTTTCTATCAGCAGCTCAGCAATGATGCTTTCTGTGTTCTCAGGTGTCTCATCCTGTTTAGGGACTCCAAGTAATCGAAGGTTGTTTCTCTTAATAGAGTCCCACATTCTTCTTAATACTTCTTCATTTTTCTTGTTTCTTTTTTCTCATTTCTGCTCATAGATGCTGGTGTCAGTAGCTCTGTCTTCCAAGTCAGAAATTCTTTTTTCCATTTGTTCCATTCTGTTTTCTCGGCTTTGCATGGAAGTTTCTATGTCTTTGATTTTGTCCTTGATCTGTTGGATTTCAGAGTACTGGTGTTCCATCAGATCGAACAGCTTGCTTAATTTTCCCTTTTGTTCTGCTGCATTTTGTATAAGGCCTAGAAAGGCTCTGTATATAATCCTTTTGTATTCACCTTCTGATGATGTCAGAAAAGTTTCTTCATCTGGAAAACTACTTGGTTGTTTTGTTTGGGAGACTTCTGAAGCCATGGGTGATTTCTTGTATGCCACAAGTGTCTGTTGCTTTTTGGGTTTCATGTGAATAAGTAGAGGCTTGGAGAGATTCTGTGAGGATAGACTTCAGATGTTTCCCTAGGCTGTCTTAAAATGTAAAACAAAAGGTATCTGACCACTTCCCAAATCAGTCAGGTTTTCAGGTGTAGAGGTCCCTCTTCCCAACTGGCAAAGTAAGCACCTCTATATCCAGCCCCAGATGATACAAACTAATTCAAAATACAGCAATGCTACTGCCCTGTTGGCCTCTTTGGACAGGGCCCAGCCTTAGGTGACACTGTGTAAACTACTGCTTTTCTGGTAGAAAAGCGCTCTCCTGTGGGCAGGCTCTGGCTCCCAGGTTATGAAACAGGTCCATCTGCAGCCACCATATCTCACATGGTGCTCTCAACATGGTCAGCAGATAGATAGGCTAAAGGTGCTGAGAGGTAGTGAGTCCTCTGCCTCTGTTGCCACCCACCCATAGGTGACACTGTGTAAACTACTGCTTTTGTGTCAGAGAATCGGTGTCCTGTTTGCAGGCCTTGGCTCCCAGGCTAAGAATTAGGTCCCACTAAAATCTCCATATCCAACATGGCATCCCGCACACTCGCAGTGCGGTTCTGTACAAACCATGGTGTGGCAGTGATGGAAAGACAGGCTCAAAGTGGCTAGATTAACAGAGTCCTAAGCCTGGCTCTCAAAATATGGGAAGTTCACCTGCCTATCCCACCAGCAGTGCGTCTGAGTCTAGCCACTAGGCAAGACCCCACTCTGCCTGCCGGCCAAGAAAGAGAAAAAAAAAGTCAAAATGTTGCATTTACCTTCAGTCCATGAGAGCCAGGGCTAGCCAGGAGAGAGAGTCCACGAAAGAGAGACGGTTTTTCAGTCAGTGGTATCAAGTCCAAATTAACAGCCCTGTGCCGTGTCCTGGGGGCTCACTAGGTGACTAGAAGGCTCGATTTGATTAGCAGTTCAGGTCTTGGTTTCCAGAGGGATATAAGGAGACATGTGCTTAGTCCGCCATCTTGACTCTACCTTGCCTCCCTTTCCGTTTTTTAAATATCTTCCTTCAGGAGCAATGACTAGAATGAAAGCACATAGTACAAGTGGACTTCCAATTTGAAATAGCAGGAACTTCAGAGACTTATGAGTTTGTTTGTTTTTCTAATGGTGATAATATACACAGCAAAACATATGCCCATTCAACAATTTCTACGTCTACTATTCAATAACATTGATTACTTTCTTCAAGTGTGCCACCATCCTTGCAGTCAGAGCATGTGGGTTTTTTAAATGTGGCACCTGTCTTAGTTTCTTAGTGTTGTAACAGTAATACCACAAGTGGGTATTAAATAACAGAAATTGATTTACTCACTGTTCAGGAGGCTAGAAGTCTGAATTCAGGGGCACCAGCTCTCTCCTCTCTCTGGGGAAAAGTTCTTGTCTCAGCTTCTGTAACTCCAGAATTCCTTGGTTCCTTGTCAATCTCCATGTGGCATCTGTCTTTGCCCCATTTGTACTCACTTCTCTCTGTGTCTAGTCTGGTCTTTTGACATCTCAAGTCATTAGGTTTAAGGCATACTCTATACTGGTATGACTTCATTAACATAACAATGAAACCTCTATTCCCAAATGGGATTACATCCACAGGTATAGATACACATATTTTCGGGAGATATAATTCAATCTATGGTCCTAAGACAATTTGTATTCATTCTCACTGAAGAAGAAGAGAGAGATGGTAAAGTTATTCTGTGTGAAGGAGAGCAAGGATGGTAGGGCAAGACTAATCCAGGAAGCATCCTCTGTCTCCCTACTCTCATTTTGAAACTTATTGGCCAAAACTTATTATCTCAAACTAATTTATTTAGCTATAGAAAGGTCAATTCCTGGCATGTAATAGTTGCTAAGAAAGAAAGAGGCATAAAGTTGGGAAGTATGGATGATGTAAACTAAATTTTTATGAAAATAACAAGCACCAACCTTGCAACCCCCCTCACATTATTTCCCTAGGCACACTTAGTGTATTATATGTGTGAGCCCTTTATTTGCAGAAACTACAATAATCTTTTAGTAGTTGTTCTGGAATTAGCTGACTAAGAAGAATGGAGCATCAAATTGTTACTTGGAGTATTGGGGAGGAGCAGGGACAAGCCATAAGCTACTGGTGCCCAAGTGGCCTGCCACTCAAATTATTGGTAAGCAGATCTGGCCACACGAAGCCCCACAAATTTTAGTCAATGCGTTCATCTGAGTAAGAACAGATATATGACTCAGCCAAAATATGCACATCGTTGGTGGTGAAACCAGGGCATGAGACAAGCTAGATGGACTCAAATCCTGGTTCATTCAACAACTCCTTGATGCCTCCCAACATCTACTTTGCTAACAGCTAAAGTAAATATTTCAAGAAATTTTTCTATTTCTTTTTTGATTTTGCGTATCTCTTTTCCAGTACACCACCTCAATGATTCTGTCAGCATATCATTCAGGACTTTACATTACTGGCTTTAAGGGGCTCTTGAAATTTTTGTGGTTGATATTCACCAAATTTCTTTTACCAATGATCTTATTAAGTGGAGAACTTTTGTCTAATGTTCATTCTTTAGCTCAACACAAAGTTATGACGTTTCAGCCTTACCTCTATAAGTAAACTATTTATTACCAGCTGCTGAACTAGAATATAAATTGAAAGGAGGGATTCTTAGAGGAAACTTCAGTAAGCATATGGTCCTGTTGCTGTTAGGTGCTGTCTTGTTGGTTCTGACTCATAGTGACCCTATAGGACAGAGTAGAACTACATCATAGGGTTTCCAAGGCTATAATCTTTATGGAAGCAGACTGCCAAATTTTTCTCCTGTGGAATAGCTGGTGACTTTGGAACATGGACCGTTTGGTTAGCAGTTGAGCACTTAACTGCTATACCACCAATGCTCCTTAGTATGGCCCTCCAAACCCACCCACTGCTGTTGAGTTGGGTCCAACTCATAGTGACCCTAGAGGTCAAAGTAGAATTCCCCTGTAGAGTTTCCAAGGAGCGCCTGGCAGATTTGAACTGCCAAACTTTCAGTTAGCAGATGTAGCACTTAACCCACTACATACACCACGAGGGTTTCCAGTAGGGCTCTAGGATCACCTATATCTGTAAAAACAAAAGTTTCAGTGATAGAAACGGAAGACTACTGAATTCCTTTGACAAAAGATTATTAATTTTAGACTTTACTATGTACATGGGTACTGTAGGTGAGAAAATGCTAGGCTGGCTTTATTTTAAAGTATGCCAAATAGACCAAAGATAGATAGATTTCATGTATGACAGTCCTCACACCTTACATTAAAAGTCAAATCCATCTAAAATTCGATTCAGGAGGTTTAACAATTGAAGCATCAAAATCACATGACTACAAAGGAATCTCATGTATAAAACTGTGACTTGAGGTCTGAGGAAGGACACAATCTGAATTCCAGGATCTCGCCTAAGTATATTTGCGTTTTCTCTCTGACACTTCATTGTCTATCCACTGTTCTGTCATACTAAACTAGGTATTTTCCTTATTACTGTTACTCAGAAATGTGTCCCAGACACTTTTGCCTTTCTTTCTGTCAGGTGTTCAAGGACCAGCAACCTAAAAGGGCATCTTCTTCACGTCTGTTCACTAGACTGTCACAGATGCAGCATAACCTGGGTGGCCTACACTCATATACATCATCTCCGTGTTGATCACAATGTGTTCAGCAGCTTGAAACCACATTAAAATTATAATGATCTTTATCAACCCCCAGACATTCTGTTGTTTGGGAATGCATTACCAGCAAAGAAAGACTCTTATTTTGCTCTTTACTGTATGATATACTGGGAAGATTTTCCTGTAAGCTGAGTGAAAGAGCTGCCAGACACCATCTCCTGGAAATGCCTAGAAGAGACATGAGCTAAGAGGCAAACAGCAAACCTTGAACGAGAGCTCTGCCAGCCGGCATCAAATCAGGCACCTCCAACCTGGGCTCCTCATACTGACACAGGAAGTTCAGTCTACTGGCAAATCATATACCATCATTAACTGTCCTTAATTCAGATGAACGCTTTATGGGCCCACAGGGTCTGCAGAGAAAATCATTAGCACCACTGACTAATTTTCAGTTAATCAGTAACAGTTCATTCAACAGAGCACTAATAGGGCAGCCTTGATTAGAAGTATAGGGATATGATATTAATTGGCTGCTTCTAACAGGGATAAGGATGCTGAATGGCAAAGACCATCTGTAGCTGTGGAAAGGAAGCACTAGAAAAGCACCTTTCAAAGGTAAATACTAAGCTAAATGTACTTTTGTAATTTTGTCAATTCAGTCTACAAAGTATTTTATCTTACATTGCTTTTGTTATTATTTATTTGATTCTTCACTTCAAAGGCAAGAACCTCTTTTGAAACCAATGAGTTTCAGGGGACAGTAAGAGACATGGAAGGTAGGTGCCATTCAACTGAATCTTTTAGATTTTCACTTGTGGGGCCCATTTGAAGAATGTTTAACATATGCAGAAGTAAAAAGAATACATATAATATAGATCTGTTTTAAAACTACTTTTATATTTTCGACGGCACTTGGCTGGCTGGCTTTATATTTTGTATTTTTACACAAAAAAATGTATGCCTTCTACGTTTGTTTGCCAACAGTGCTCTCCTCTCACAAAGTATTTTTGTAAATGAGCTATACTAAGTTTTTGTTTACAGAAACATGTACAAAAATTGGCACAGTAGTGCTTATGAAAATACTTCACAGGGCAAGAGTGTGGTTCGCAAACATAGAAGCCAGGCAATATTTGCATAAAAATATGGCATTAGTGTGTGTGTGTGTGTGTGCGTGCACACACGCACACACACACATGCACACAAAAGCACATGTGTGAAACCTAATGGGATACCAAATACACAGGCTATACTACAAGCAAAATCACTTGGAAAAAAAATGAAGCAAAGGCAGTCTGTGGCTGCAGTTTATTAGATGTGACTTGGAGAAAATTAAAAACACAAACTCAGTAACATTTATTCAAAGCTGTGAATGAAAGCACAAGTATAAATTTCCTACTCAGTAAAAATGCAGTCTGAATTTTATTTCCAGTAGTAAAATCTCAATTAACCAAAGTACCTCAAGATTGGAGGCTTTAATACATTTAACTTGCCTGCTAATTAAAATTTAAATCTACTCCTCCTTTACTGTAATCCTTATTGTTGATATTCCTTTTGAAATAAAATATTTTACTTTCTTGCCTTAGCTAGCTGCATAGACGATATATAACTGAATCATTCGTCATTTAGGATTTTCACTAGGGTCATTCAGAAGATCAGTTCACAGGCTGTAATACAGTAGAGGTAGGTACAGAAGGCTGATGTAAGTTAATAGTAATTTTACTTTGACCCTAGGTCTATTAGGCTGCCTCTCTTTTTCTCTGCTCCCTTTCATTTTCTCTCTCCTTTATTTTTCTTGCTTAGCTAAATCTCTAAAATAAGCTTGCTTTCTTCTCCTTCCCCCTCTGGTTTCTATTGAAGAATTATAAAAAGTGGTTTTGTTTAAACATTTCATTTAAGTTCTGTTGCCCAGTTAGGGTCCCTGCTCAGGGCAGCTGAGTCAATGGCACTACTCCAATTCAGAAAGAGGGAGAAGGTTTATTGAGTGGCGTGATACCAGTGGAGACTCTACAGTAGCACAGGCTGTTCTCCACGGAGTGTCAGCAGACAGTCTTTATATCAGAGCTTACATATCATTTTGGCAAGGATTACCTAATGTTTTATTAAGCACATAGCCCACAGATAGCCATATACATCATAAGATGATCACAAGAAACTCCTTATTAAGATAAAGATACACATATTGGACTCTGGGCCTCTAACCTGTTTGTTTGCAACAAACTAGGAAAACACCTTTCAGTTAATGGGAACTGACTTGCGAAGTCCACTCTGACTGAGATAAGAAGCAAGAAAGAAAGTTGTGGATCAGAAGTGCCAGGCAGCCTCCCTAACTGTTGTCTAATTGCTGCCTAGCAAGCTGAAGGCTGTATGAGGTTTGACAACTAAGTCTGCAAACTTAATTACTCTGAGTGCTACATGGGTCAGTTCTACTCTGGCCCCAAGGGTCGCCATGAGTCACATCTGACTTGATGGCACTTGGCTGGCTGGCTCACATACCTCATTGATGAATATCACTACCATCACTTTCGCCTCGGAAAACTATTCACTGATGTCAGTGCCTAGTTCACCTTCAAAGCCATTTTGGAACTCTTTCTGGAGTGGCCACTGTGCATGGTGGCAAGTTCAAGACCTTAATTGTAGCATTGTCCGTGAGGGAGTTTTTAGCCAATAAACAAATGACAGTATTGGAACACCCTCCTACTCACTTGATGTGGCCCCCCAATGACTTTTTTCTTTAGCCAAAGTTAAAGGAAATATTGAAAAGAAGACATTTGGATGACATTCAGGACATCAAGGGTAGTATGATGACAGCTCTGATGCCCATTCCAGAAAAAGAGTTCCAAAATGGGCTTTGAAGGGTGGACTAGGCACTGGCATTGGTGCACAGCTTCCCAAGGGAAGTACATTGAAGGTGACTGTAGTGATATTCAGCAATGAGGTACGTAGTATTTGTTCTAGGATGAGTTCTCGAACTTAGTTGTCAGAGCTCATATGCCAGCCAGCCAAGTGCTGTTGAGTCAGATCAGAGCTCATATGTCAAGAGTATAAAGAGCAGTAGAGAGACTAAGGTCTCAGGAGCCAAGGGGCTTTGCAGCGCTTTGGAAAGAGATCAGTACAGCCAGTGCAACAAAAAAACACTTAGAAATTATTTAGGATATCAGCATGGAGTTAGCTTCACTGAGCTCTCCGTTATCCATTTTCAATAGGAGAAAACATGTTGCTAAGGCATTAGGATCACATTCTTTTTTTAATTAATATTAGTAATAGTTTTGCAGTTCCTAAGCCAAACAATTCTGTGTCTCAACATTCACACAAAGATAAGCCAAAGAGCCAAGATTTGAATTTATTATCCATTTGAAGGGAGAAATATTTCAACACAGAGCAATTATATCATATATAATCAGAAATCTGATTATGTGATGATCAGGAGGAAATGGTAACCTCTCGAATTCTACCTAATAGAATTCTTGATTTCTATGGGATTGATAAGATTTTCATGTGTGTATCTCCTGAAAGAATATCTTATCTAGTTCAGATTCAGTAATATGGCATTGAGCTAATGTGCCCCCACACAAGAAACACACAGAAATTCTGACTAGAGTACGAAACAAATAAATCTACGATGGATCCGACTCGACGGCACTTGGCTGGCTGGCTATCATTATTATTTAGAGTAACTATCAGAAACTGATAGTTGAAAATGACAAAATTAATAAACATATAGAGTATTTGAATAAAGCCTAAAATCTTGATCTAAAATATGTATCTAGAACCCTGTATCCAACAAGTACATCATTGTCCAAAATACACAAAACATTTGAAGACTAAAGAAGTCTTAAGACATTCCTCCCAAAATTATATCTAGCCATAAAATTCTTAGACCATAAAGCAATTAAATTTAACAATAAAAAGGTAGTCACCAAAAAAGCTCACATATTTGGAAACTGAAACACAGTCATAAGCCATATTGGAATGAAAAATAATCTATAAATATGTAAAACAGAATGACAATGAAAAACCTCTGTAATAATAATTGTCAACTTCAATCCACTCCACATAAAATTTCAAAGAAAAAGCACCTTATACTAAAACAAATTACAAAATACATTAGGAAACAAGGCACGATGGATGAGAACCAGCAAAGCACAAGCATTAGAAACATCCAAAAAGCTTCCAGATACTGAAATAATCATACAGAATATAGAATAGCAATATTTAATATTTTTAGAGAATAAAGAAGCTTGATGATATGAATAATATACAAGTCTATGAACAAAAGTTAAGTACATTTAGAAAACATCCAAACAGAACTTTTTAAAAACCATGTTCTTGTCAGGTGCTGGTGAGTCGATTTCGACTTACAGCGACTCCATTTGACAAAGTAGGGCTGCCCTGTAGGGTTAATTAGGCTATGATCTTTACAGGAGTAGATCACCAGGTCTTTTTCCCACAGAGCTAGTGAACTGAAAAAAATCCATTGCTTGTGAGCTGATTTCGACTCATGGCAACCCTGTGAGACAGAGTAGAATGCCCCATTGGATTTCTAAGGAGTGACTGACAGATTCAGACTGCCAACCATTTGGTTGGCATCCTGAGCTCTTAACCACTGTGCCCCCAGAGTCATTAGGTAGGTTCAAACCATCAACTTCTCTGTTAGTAGCTGAATGTTTAACCGTTGTGCCAATATTTGGATATGCAAGGCATTTGAGACAAATGAAGATGAAAATATTGAATGGAAAGAAATCTCCGAAAGAACAAAGGAAAAGAAAATCAAGAAACACGAAAAACTGTGATTAACAATTTGACTTAATGGTTGTATGTAGAATTCAGCATGCAATAATTACAAAATACACATTATTTTCAAGTGCAACCCTGACCATATTGTGGTTGTTATGAATTGTGTCCTGAAAAAAAAGATATGTTGAAGGTCTTAACCCTGTACTTGTGACTGTAACCTGGCTTGGAAATAGCGTTTCTCTTCTGTTATGTTAACAAGGCCATACTGGGATAAGATGGCATCTGCACATAATCCCTTGTAAGTGATGTTTTATAAAAGGGAACACAGGCATAGAGATACAGAGGGTAGATGCCACGTGAGGGTCCATCTACAAGTCAAGGAATGCCAAAGAACTCCCTGGGCTGCCAGAAGCTGAAACAGACCAAGAATGATCTCTATCTAGAGCAGACAGGGTATAGTCCTGAGGGCACACCTCAATTCAGACTCCCAGCCTCCAGAACTGAGATAATAAAACCCTGTTCTTTAAAGCTACTCCCTTGTTATATTTTTGTTATGGCAACACTAGGAAAGTAAGACACTGGGTGTGGCATAAAGTAAATCTTGAAAAATTTTCCAAGTATTGAAATGACAAGTATGGTCTCTGAATCCAAAGGAATTAAACCAGAAATCAATTATATGGCACAGTGGTTAAAGTGATTGACAGCTAACTGCAAAGTAGGCAGTTTGAAACCACCTGCTTCCATAGAGATTTACAACCATGGAAACTCTATGGAGTAGTCATGTGTTGGAATCGACTCGACAGCAGTGAGTTTGGTTTTTGGTGTTTACATGCACACTATCATATGTTTGGAAGTGAGACAATGCAATTTTAAATAACCCACAGATCACTAAACAAATCACAATGAATATAAGAAAATATTTTAAACTGAATGATAATGAAACTACTACATATAAACTTGTGGAATACAGCTGCAGCCATCCTTAGAGTAAAAGCTATACCCATGAAGGCATGTATTTAGAAAACAAGCTAGGCTATGATCTAAGGATCCATCTAGAAAAATCTGAGAAAAGACAAACTCAACAGATTAAATACAAGGAAAGTAGAAGAAAAGAAATAATAAAGTGGAGACATTTTTGAAGTAGAAAACATGTTCAACAAAGAGAAACAAGACAAAGGTAGCCCTTTGAAAAGACAATATAGATAAATCCCTGGCAAAACAAATAAAGGGGTGTGAAACCACAAAAATAAACACAACAAATTCACAAGGAGACATGATTACAGAAGTTTCTGATTATGAGGGATTATTATAGGTGTCTTTATGTAAAAAATGGAAATTCTGAATAAATGAACATGTATTAAAATTTTTAAAAAGTCTTTCTCCAAAGAAAATTTCAGGTGATTTGCTCAAAGAATTAAGAAACAACATCAATGTTACACAAATTCCTCCAGAGAAAAAGGACAAAAAAGTCTCAGCTACTTTCCTAAGACCAGCATAGCCTTGATACCCAAACCTGATAAGGACCCTGCAAGAAAGGCAAATTGCACAACAATCTCTCTCCTAAATATAGCTGCAAAAATCTTAGATAAGATATTGGCAAGAACGATTACCCAATAAGCAAGGTATGCAAGGGCTTACTTGTGCTTACTTACTAATCTGTAGTGTACAGTTTCACCTGGGTTTCACTACATCTTTGAAAAAATAGGTGAAATTGTGCACTGCAAATTAGTAAGTAAGCACAAGTAAGCCCCTGAGTATCTTGCTTACTGTATGCCTGTGTATACCTTGCTAACTGGTTAGCCCTCCCCTGGTATTGACATATCCAGTTCTGTGGTGTATAAACGAATAGTATATCATAATGAAGTCAGGCTTTGTCTTAGTTATCTAGTGCTACTATAACAGAAATATCACAAATGGATGGCTTTAAGAAGGAGAAATTTATTTTTTCACTAAAATGTAAGCTAAAGTCCAAATTCAGGGCATTGGCTCCAGAAGACTTTCTTTTTTTGGCTCTGGAGGAAGGTCCTTCTCATTAATCTTCCCCTGGACTGGGAGCTTCTGAGGCACAGGGACTTCGGGTCCTTTCCAAGAGATGTGCTCTGCTCTCAGCTTCCTTCTCTCTCTGTGGTATGAGGTCCTTAACTATCTGCTTGTTTCCCTTTCCTTTATATCACAACAGACTGCCTCAAGGCACAGTACAATCTTACACACTCAGTCCTGACCCATCAACACAACCACTGGCCATCCTCCCTCATTAACATCATAGAGGCAGGATTTCCAACACATAGGAACTTCACACAATACCAGGAATCATGGTCTAACCAAATTGCTACACACATTTTTTGAGGGACACAATTCAATCCATGACAGGCTTCTGCAAGGTGGTTAACATTAGAGAAATCAACTCATTAATTTAATAGGACAAAGGAGAAAAAAATTCACACAATTATCATAAGAGATTCAGAAATTCTTTTGGTAAACTTCAAAGGAATAGTAGGGATTTAATTCATGATAGAAAAAAATCATTAGGAACCTAGGAATAAATAAGAATCTCCTTAATCTGATGAAGGGTGTCTATAAGAAACCTACAGTAAACAGTTGTATTTCTGTGTGCCAGCAACAACCAATTAGAAAATGCAGTTTTAAAATTATAAACTTTATAATAGCATCAACAAACTCAAATATCTATGAATAAACACAATGAGCTGTATCCAAGATTTCTATACACTAAACTATAAAATATTACTGGAATTGAAGAAGACCTAAATAAACAGTAGAGTATACCATAGCAATCAGCACCCCAGCAATGTCTATGTGTCTCAATTCCAAAAATTATAACGGAAAATCTTAACACCTAATTAAAGCCAAGACAATCTTGTATAAGTTGAACAAAGTTAGAAAACTATCACTCATAGCTATCAAATCTACTATCTAACTACATTAAAATACTGCTGTATCACTGACCAACAGGACAATAGAAAAAAACAAACAGTGTCGTTGAGTCGATGCTGACTCATAGTGACCCTATAGGACAGAGTAGTACTGCTCCATAGAGTTTCCAAGGAGCGCCTGGCAGATTTGAACTTCCCACCTGTTATTTAGCAGCTGTAGCACTTACCCACTGTGCCACCAGGGTTTCCAATAGAAAATAAGAGTCTGGAAGTTGAATCATAAATATATGGACTCTTGACTTATGATAAAGGTGACATGGCAACATTGTGAGAAAAATCTGGTCTTTTTAATAAATGGAAAAAAAAATCTGAATTATTTCTAATTGTGAGAAGCTAATAACAAAAAGTCCAGAAGAAAAACATAGGAGAATATGTTTTTCTTTATGACCTTGTGATAGACCATGATTTCTTAAACAAGACACAAAAGGCATTAACTAGAAAGCCTTATGAATTTAAAATGGTAATTTCATCACATGAACCCTTAAGAAAGCAAAAAGGCAAGCCACTGATTGGTACGAGATATTTAAAATATCTATCTAGTTATCTATATATACCTGTATATAGAATCCATAAAGAATTTCTACAAATCAACAAGAACAAAGCAGGCAACCTAGCAGAAAAAAGAACAAAAGACTCCAACAGGTAGAGGGTACAGAACTAACAGATACTCAAATAGCCGATTAACATATGAAGAAGTGTTCAATGTCATTATGGCAATCTGAATTATCAAGGAAATGAAAATTAAAGCCACAGTAAGTTAAGAATAAAGACTAGAATAACTAAACTTAAACAACTGATAATATCCAATGTTGGTGAAGATGTGGCACAACTGGAAGATTCATTCACTGTTGGTGGGAGTATAAATTGATACAAATATTTTGGGAAGCTGTCTGGAAGTACTCCTAAAGGTCAACATCTGCATACCCCATGGTCCATCAATTCCATTCCTAATCATATATCCAACAAAATTGTACACAGTTATGGCCCAAAAGACATTTGCAAGAAAACTAATTGTATAATTAGTCATGATAGTTAAAAAAAAAAAATACCGGAAACAATCCAAAGGTCCATCAATGCTAGAATGACTAAACACGTTTCAGTAAATTCATTCAAAAGAATGAAAATGAAGGAAATATGGCTACACACAATAACATGCAGTTGGTTTGAATCTCTTAAATTCAATGTTGACAGAACGGAAGCAGACTCAGATGAGTACATACTACATGGTTCCTTTCATGTGAAGTTCACTGGTGTTTAAAACTGGGAGAGTACTTACATTGGGGAAGTGAAGTTAGTGATCAAAAGGGTCTATTGCTTAGGTTCAATCTTGGATCTGGGTGATTACATAGGCGTGTCTGTTGTGTTGTCAAGTGCTCTCCAGTCAGTTCTGACTCATAGCAATCCTACATATAAAGGGAATGAAACGCTACCTGGCCCTACACCATCCTCACTGTCATTGCTATGTTTGAGCCTACTGTTACAGCCACTGTGTCAATCTGTCTCTTGGAGAGTCTTCCTTTTTTTCACTGACTCTGACAAGCATACTGTCCTTCTCCAGAGACTAGTCTTTCCTGATAACATGTCTAAAATAAGCAAGATTAAATATAACTATCCTCATTTCTGGAAACCCTGGTGGCACAGTGGTTAAATGCTACAGCTGCCAAACAATATGTTAGTTCAAATCCATTAGGAGCTCCTTGGAAACACTCTGGAGCAGTTTTACTCTGTCCTATAGGGTTGCTATAAGTTCGAATTGACTCAACAGCAGTGGTTTTGGTTTTTTGGATTTGACTTCACTTCTAAGGAGCATACTGGCTGTTCTTCTGCTGAGACAGATTTATTCTTCCGGTAGTCCATGGTTTATGCTATATTTTTTCTCAACACAACAATTCAAAGGCATCATTTTCTGTTCATGGGCACATTGATGTTGTGAAAATTCATAGCTCTATACTCATCACCTATGCTCTTTTCTGTATGTATACTGTATTTCAAAAAATGCTAATGTAAAGAAAGTAATAGAAAATAACAGGAATTTGGCACAAGAGAATGAGCAGAGTTAAAACATTCTAAGGTTCTTGTATTTTGTCAGGAGTTGGGTGGAAATACTAACTTTAACCTTTTCAAAGCAAGTATACTAACTAAAATGTAAAAGTAAGAATCAATAATCTCCCTGCTTAGAAAGCCTGTGTTTCTTATTTTTTGTTATGGTACTTGTTCACGCTTTGCTGTTAGAAAAAGAGTTGAAATCTACACAAAAGGCTCATTAATCCTTGTCAGAAAAATGAATACCTAAGATAACATAATCCCTTTCCCCCAAATACATACAACTTCCTCTATAAAGAAACTTTCTATGTAGGGCTAATAAAGTTCACAAGCACAATAGTCTCAGAAAGTCAAGTTGTTAAGGCTTATTTTGTCACAAGCACACATATTTTAATCTTCTGTGGCCTGTCAGGTCTGTTTAACCCCTGCCAGAGAAAATTCCCATAATCTAGATGCTGAATTTCTGGTGTGGCAGGACTAATTCCTTTCTCTTTGCAGTGTCTCCCATGAGTAAGCAATACATGTGGCAATCTCTTTCATTTGTTTGTGAAGGAAAGTAGGAGAATAAGCAAAGCTCCACATTGGACTTTAGATTTTGAAACTGTTAGAACCACTTTTTCATTTTCAAAACCACTGCTGAGAGGAGAAACTGATATGTTAACCAAATTATTGGAACAAAGAATTCAGATTAAGTTAGGCGAAAAAATCTAAAGTGTAAGAAAAAACTTATTTTAGATTTTAAAACAACTGAAGTTATTAACAATAAGTAATCAGCAACTTATTAACTATCACTGTTTCCTACCCTAGCCATTTTTATGGCACATTTCTCAATTATTTAAAACTTTTTTTTAATCAAGTTTGAGGTCCACAAAATGCTGTATATTTGAAGATGAGATAGGTAAGACAGGCTCTCACTGTAAAACTGACAGCAAGAGAGTTCTTGTCTCTTTATTGAAATGTAAATCAAAATGACAATGAGGGACCATTTCACCCCTGACATTACTGGCAAGAATAAAAAAAAAAAAAGATAATAATAAATGTTGGGAAGGCTATGGGGAAACTGGAACTCTTCTGCACTGCTGGTAGGAATGTAAAATCATATAACCATTTTGAAAAACTTCATGGTGCTTCCTTAAAAAGCTAGAAACAGAGATAACTTTATGTTTCAGCAATCCCTCTCCTAGGAATATATCCTAGAGAAATAAGAGCTATCAGATGAATAGACATGTGCTCACCCTATGCTCACTGCAGCATTATTCACAGTAACAAAGAGATGACAATAACCTAAGTGCCTATCAACATATGAATGGCTAAACAAACTATGGTACATACACACAATGTAATACTACCCAACAGTAAAGAACCACAATGAATCTGCAAAAGATCTCACAACATGAATGAATTTGGAGGGCATTCTACTAAGTAACTCTTAGCGACTATACAGACAGAGTAGAACTGCCCCGTAGAATTTCCAAGGAGCACCTGGCAGATGTGAACTGCCGACTTCATGGTTAGAGGACATAGCACTTAACCATTACACCACCAGAATCCCTGTGAGTCAGAATCACCTTAATAGCAGTGAGTTTGGTTTTGGTTTTTATTCTAAGTAAGATAAGTCAGTCACAAAAGGACAAATACTGTGGGAGGCCACTATTACAAAAACTCATGAAAAGGTTTATATACAGAAAAAAAACAATCTTCGGTGGCTACTGGGGATGGGGAGTGTAGAGAAGGAAAAACATTAATTAGATGATAGATAAACCATAACTTTCATGAAGGGTAAAACAGTACACAACACTGTAGAGCCAGCACAACTTGATCAAAGCAAGGTCATGGAAGGTCCATAGGCACATCCAAAGTCCCAGAGGGACCAAATTGCTGGGTTGCGGACAGTAGGGACCATGGTCTCAGGGAACATCTAGCTAAATTGGCATCTAATAGTTAATAAAGAAAATGTTCCACCTCCTAGTTCAGTGATTGATTAGTGTCTGGGATCTTAAAAGCTTGTGAGCGGCCATCTAAGATATTCCACTGGTCCCACCCCAGCTGGAGCAAAGAGAATGAAGAAAATCAAAGACACATGGGAAAGCTTAGTCCACAGGACTAATGGGCCACAACTACCACAGCCTCCTGCACAACTAGATGGTGCCTGCCTACCACCACTGACTGCTCTGATAGGGATTACAACAGAGGTTCCCAGACAGAGCCAGAAGAAACTGTAGAGCAAAATTCTAACTCATAAGAACAGACCCGAGTTATTGACCTGTCAGAGACTGGAGAAACCCTGAGAATATGACCACTGGACACCCTGTTAGTACTGAAATCACTCCTGAGATTCACCATTCAGCCAAAGATTAGACAGGCCAGTAAAAGCAAATAAAACTCCACAAGACTAAAGGGGCACACCAACCCAGGGATAAAGACAAGAAGGCAGGAGGGGACAGGAAAGCTGGTAACAGAGAACCCAAGGTTGGAAAGGGGAGAGTGTTGACACGATGTGGGTTTGGCAATCAGTGTCACAAAACAATATGTGTAGTAATTGTTTAATAAGAAATGAATTTGCCCTGTCCTCCATCTAAAGCACAATTTTTTAAAAAACTAACAGAGTTCTTATTGCTTTACAAGCAAAAAAAAAAAGAAAACAAAAGAGAGAAGTTTAACATAGAAGTTTGCCTGTTAGGCTAGTTACAAGAGTAGAGTCCAACTTCAACTTACTGGAGACATTTGTTCCCTCTTAATTAGTTACATGATTAGTTACGTATTCAAAGCTATTTCTTAGTTCACCAGGTTATAAATTCACCTTTCTTAGTCTGAGATACTTGCAAATTCCTCTTGAATAATGCCAGCCAAGTGCCATCGAGTCAGATCCAACTCATGACTTGAGTAATAGAAGTTCCATATTTTAGGTCCAAGTGATTAACTTTTATATTTTTTATCTAGTTAAAGCCAATTCTCATACTAAGGAGAAGCTTCTTTCTTTACCTATTTTCTTTTCTCAAAAGGAGCATTTCTACACACCCCCCTTCTTGTTGCCTTTAAGTACCATGTTGCTTTATATTTGACTCTGGAATGAGTATGAAGATATCAAACCATAGATACCTTATGCATTATTTGAAATAGATGCATAACATTTGTTTTTCCATTGAAGTAACTTCTCTTTTAGAGTCCTGATTACTAAGGCCACATACCCAATATTTAAAGTCATTTGGACAATGCATATTAAGTAGAAAAATCTGTATCATTTTGATGTTTGTTAATCTTTTTTCGATATTTACCTGCAACCTGAAATGGCAAAATCTTTTTACTTTAGAATTGAAAACTAAGTATATTAGCAAATTGAGAAAGATCAATTTAGAGCTTCTGTCAGGATGATTTTTCTTTTTGACTTGACTACTTTAGTTGTTATTATTTCACCTTGTTCTCTCCCTGTCTCAGCAGAGTACTTATATGGAATCTGTGCTTTAAAGCTATAATCATGATTTTTGTCTTGAGCTAATCAAGGTCAAGTCTTACTCATGATGTCAATGCCCACTAGACAAGGACCACCAGAACTTTCCTTGTTGAATAAAGTTGAATTTGTTGGCTCATTGCAAGGACCAAGATAGTAGTAAACCATGAGGCATCTCAATGTGAAGATGTCAGAAGGGACTTATGGGCTTGATTTTGGGGGTGAGTTGAAGGAAGCATAGTTGTTCTCTGGATTGGCTGCTGTCATAAGGCAAAGAAAGTTCTATGATTGGGTAATTTTAATTTTTATATATAAGGTAGACATTGTACAGGACAAATTTGACCTTGTAGAAAATGCAATTGAAAAATTACTTTCTATGGCTGAAACACGACATATGAAACAGATGCAAAGAACTCTGAGTGAGTGATGCAGACATCTCATGGGGCAGGGAGGACAAAAATTTAGAACAGGTGTGTGCAAGACCTTGTCATTCGGTCAGCAACTGGAAGCACTTGGTAAGGCTCAATCCAGTGCAATTGAAGTAATTTCCATTCTGCTGAATTTTGTAGAATATTCAGTCTCCAAGTGTAGCCCATGGTGTCTCTTCGTATGGCTGTGAATTGAATGCCTTGTCACAAGCCATTAATATTTTTAGTTGTGTGCAAAGTATCATTTAATATAAAAACAATTTCTAAGTAGGTGACTGCTGCCTTGCAGTAGGAAATATTATGATCACACCTATTAATATTCATTTCTCTGTTGATTATAGATCTCATTCTCAGAAGCACTACTGACTATAATTATTATTTTCTTTTCATGCTCCAGTGCCACCATTTGACTACTGGGAACTCCTTTAAGCTGGCTTCCTTTAATACAGGCCAGAATTTTGGGAAGCATCCTAAGCTTTCTTACAACAAAATAACTCAAGCCCAAGTTTATTTTTTCTTGTACATTCATAGAGCCTACTGGCGATTTTCATTCATATGCTACTAAGAAATCTGACTGCCACACATGAGGCTAAGTATATAAGCATGCAGCAGGCCACCAAACTCCAGAAAGGGCAATTAGTAGTTTGTGAGTCTATCATCAGTGTTGTCTTCATTAGATTGTGATTTTCCATTGCTCTAATCCTTGCATTTTAATCATAAATACTGTTAATTTAAATTTATCATTATTAATTTAGATGGCAATGGTGGTTCACTTTATAGTAAGTAGGGATACGTATTGGCATTGGTTATATATATATATATATTTGCAATTTTCCAATAATTAGACTTTAAGACCTCCACTTGTCTTTTAGTTTATTGCCCTGTGGGGTCTTGCATGCTGCTGTCATACTAGAAACTGTGCCACTGATATTTAGATACCATCAGGGTCACCCATGGTAGACAAGTTTCAGCTGAGCTTTCAGTCTAAGACTGACTAGGAAGAAGGACATCACAGTCTATTTCTGAAAATAATTAGCCAATGAAAATGTTATGAATAGGAGAAGAACACTGGCAGATTTAGTGCCTGAAAACGACCAGAGTACCTCAGCTTGGAAGGCACTCAGAAGACAACTGAGGAAGAGCTGCATCCTAAAAGTAGAGTCAATGTTAATGATGCCGATAGAGCCCACCTTTCAAGACCTTCATTTCTGATGTGACAAGACTCAAAATGGGAAGAAATAGCTGTAAACATCCATTAATAATCAGAACATGGAATGTACAAAGTATGGATTTGGGAAAATCAGAAATTGTCAAAAATGCAATGCGATGCATAAACATCAGTATCCTAGACATTAGTGAGCTGAAATGGACGCATGTTGGCCATTTTGAATTGGACAATCATGTGGACTACTATGCTAGGAATGACAACTTGAAGAGGAATGGTGTTGCATTCATCATTAAAAAGAACATTTCAAGATCTGTCCTGAAGCACAATGCTGTCAGTGACAGGATACTATCCATACGCCTACAAAGAAGGTCACTTAACATGACCATTATTCAAATTTGTGCACTAACTACCAAGGCCAAATAAGAAGAAATTGAAGATTTTTACCAGCTTTGGCAGTCCAAAATTGACTGAACATGCAATCAGGGTGCATTGATAATTACTTGTGATTGGAATGCGAAAGTTGAAAACAAAGAAGGATCTGTAGTTAGAAAATATGGCCTTGGTGATAGAAATTATGATGGAGATAGGATGATAGGAGTTTGCAAGACCGATGACTTCTTCATTGAAAATACCTTTTGTCACAAACATAAACAGCAACTATAAACATGGGCCTCATCAGATGGAATACACAGGAGTCAAATTGACTACATCTGTGGAAAGAGATGATGGAAAAAGCTCCACATTAGCAGTCAGAACAAGACCAGGTGCTGACTGTGGCACAGGTCATCAACTGCTCATATGCAAGTTCAATTTGAAACTGAAGAAAATTACTACAAGTCTATGACAGCAAAAGTATGACCTTGAGTATTTTCCACCTGAGTTTAGAGACCATTACAAGAACAGATTTAATGCATTGAACACTAATGACTGAAGACGAGATGAGTTGTGGAATCACATTAAAGACATCATACATGGAGAAAGCAAAAGGTAATTAAAAAGACAGGAAAGAAAGACAAAACCACATTGGACGTCAGAAGAGACTCTGAAACTTGTTCTTGAGTGTCAGGTATCTAAAGCAAAAGAAGGAAGTGATGAAGTGAAAGAATTGAACAGAAGATTTCAAAGGGCAGCTTGAGAAGACAAAGTATTATAATGACATGTGCAAAGAGCTGGAGATAGAAAACCAAAAGGGAAGAACATGTTCTGCATTTCTTAAGCTGAAGGAAAAATTCAAGCCTCGAGTTGCAACAGTGAAGTTTTCTACAGGGAAAATATTAAATTACTCAGGAAGCATCAAAAGACAATGGAAAGAATACCCTGAGTCATTATACTGAAAAGAATTGTCGACATTCAACCATTTCAAGAGGTAGCATATGATCAGGTACCAATGGTACCAAAAGAAGAAGTAGAAGCTGCATTGAAGGCATTGACAAAAAATAAGGTTCCAGTAATTGATGGAATATCAATTGAGATATTTCAATAAACAGATGCATATGCTGGAAGTGCTCATTCATTTATGCCAAGAAATTTGGAGGACAGCTATCTGACAAACAGGCTGGAAGAGATCCATGATTATGCCTATTCCCAAGAAAGATGATGCAACTGGATGTGGAAAATATCAAACAATATCATTAATATCACATGCAAGAAAAATTTTGCTCACCATCATCCAAAAGTGACTACAGCAATATATTGACAAGAAACAGCCAGGAATTTTCAAGCTAGCTTCAGAAGAGGATGTGGAACCAGGGATATCAGATGGATCTTGGCTGAAAATACCAGAAAAATGTTTACCTGTGTTTCACTGACTGTGCAAAGGCATTCAACTGCGTGGATCGTAGCAGATTATGGATAACATTGCAAAGAATGGAAATTTCGGAACGCTTAATTGTGCCCATGAGGAATCTGTATACAGATCAAGAGGCAGTTGTGCAAACAGGGATGGATTTACACAGTGACTATGACATGGACTGAAACACAACTATTGTGGGCATGGTGCACGACTGGGCAGTGTTTTGTCCCCTTGTGTGTAATGTCACTGTGAGTTGGAAATGACTCAATGACACGTAACAACAACAGACTTTAAGATATGCAGGCATGGAAGTTCAAATATAAAATAGTCATTTCCTTACTTCTTGAGCAGATGGGTTCTTAAACTTCCAAAATGTACACAAACTCTCTGTGTATGCTCCCTATTGTTTTGTAATATAGGATGATATTTAAAAACTCGTATTTTTTCTGAAAAATTAATACTACCACTTGCCATCCAGTCATTTCCAATCCACGAAGACCCCATGTATGTAAAAGTATAACTGTGCTCCACAGGGTTTTCAATGGCTGATTTTTCAGAAGTAGATTACCAGGCCTTTCTTCTGAGGCATATCTGGGTTGAATTGAACCTGCAACCTTTCAGTTAGTAGCTTAGCACATCAGTCATTTGCACCACCCAGAAACTCAAGCTGATAATAAAGGATTCACATCTGAGTATGTTGCAAACAACAATTTCACTATAAATTTTTAATTGTATTTCTCTATTATTCTTGGTTATCATGAAATGCTTTTTCATTTGGAAAGTGGAAATAATTAGTAAAGACATGCTGTAGACAAATTTGAGAGGACTGCTCATAGTAAAATCTTTCTCAACTGGAAACTCATATTAGAAATGCCAGAGTATGTTGGGTAATTTTATTTTACAAAATATGCGTATCATTTCTCCACCAGCATCATGATACGATGGGCATGGGTATTATAATAAGTTCCTACCTTTACCGCTCTTTCTCACCTCACCTTTCTTTCCCACTCACCCACCCTTAACAATCACCACTATTCCAGGTCTTCAGTCCCTGAAGGTTATGAATGGCTGTTAAGAATGGTGCCCAACAAAGGCAAAGACATTGTATCTTTAGAAGGGAGAGAAAGCTCATTGGCCACTTCTGTGCCTTCAGGCCACATGGTATTTCAGAATAACATTACTGGAGCCACAAACCAACCATATGACAGTAAAGGTGTCTTTGGATTCTTCCTCTGACTCAATGCCCTTTCTAACAGGTTCTGCACTACGGATCAGTCACCATGGGGGAAAGAACTACTTTCCTGAATATTACCTGGGCATTGTGTGGCTGGGAGAAATAAATGACAGGGTCTTTTTTTCTCTGCCACCAATCATGTTGCACAGGTATAGGTCAGCGCAAGCAGACTGACCCCTGTATACTTGTGTGTGTTCATATATTGAAAAACACAATGGTATCAACTCCTTTTTATCCTGTAATGTTATCTATTGGACACGACAATCACAAAATCTAAGCGGTATATACAATAGGCATCTGATTAGCTTACTTTTTGCAGCTACTGATCCCTGTTGGGCTTACTCACAAATCACATGCCTGTGGTTGGTCTGGCACGGCTTTGCTGAATTCTGCTGTCCTCTCTCAAACTGGATTTGGCTGATCAAGGATGTGATGTCTGGGGGCAGATCCACTTTATACTGCGGGTCTGTGAGCCCGGTTCAAATATTTCTCTTCCTCTCCCTTGGATCACTGAGCTAGAGGATAACTTCTTTATGCCAATGGCAGAGGCATAAAAGACCTCTTAACAGCGGTGGATTAATCAGTCAGCAAGGTCCACACAGGCTTACAGTAAACAAGATACACATGGGCTTACTTGTGTTTACCTACAAATCTGTAACGCACAATTTCCCTTGAGGACAAACAGGTGAAATTGTGTGCCATTGTTTGGTAAGTAAACACAAATAAGCCCATGCATACTTAGCTCACTGGGTAATCCACCCCTGCTCTTAGGCCTAGGTTTGGAACTGGTACACTGTCACTTTTGCCTCCTTCTATTGGCCAAAGAAAATCACATGGCTAAACCCAAAGTCAAGGGGTGGGAAAATACACTGCTATTCTTCAGGAGGAAAAAAAAAACAAACAAAACACTGCCGTCGAGATGGGTCCTACTCAAAGCCACCCTAGAGGTCAGAGTAGAACTGCCCCGTAGAGTTTCTAAGGAGTGCCTGCAGATTTGAACTGCTAACCTTTTGCAAAGTCACATGTAAAAGGACGTGAATACAGGGAGTTGACAATGGAAAACTTAGGCTATTAGTGTCATCTCCTACACACCTCTTGACTTTTCTGGGCATAACACAAGTAATATAAGTGTAGCCATTCAATAGTGGTAATTCCTACCCCAATTCTCAGCCAGTAACTCCATCAGAGGGAGGGTATTGAAGTGATTAAAAGCACAGAGCTGGCTATCAGTCAGACCAGGATTCAAATACCTGCTTTATCACTTACAAATGTAGTACCTTTGAGGAAACTGATTTCTCCAAGGCTTATTCTCCCCAGTCAAACAACAACAAATATAACAGCACCTAATTTGAGGGTTATTTGGGGATTGAATAAGATAATGCTTGCATTAGCACAATAACATGCACTTGATAAAGAGCTCAAAGTACCTTATTTTTTTCTCTTTTTTCTACCTTCTCTTTTCTCATTTTTTCTCTGTTCTTCCCTTTCTGTTTTTCTTCCTTTTTCCACCTCTCTTTCTTTAGGATCTATTATTGCCTTATTATTGTGCTCCGTCTTGAATGAGCTTACTTTACATAAAATACAATAATTGGAATACCCTCCCTACTCACTCATCTAGCCCTGAATGACTTTTTTCTTTACCTGAAGATAAAGGAAATATTGAAAGGAAGATATTTTGATGACATTAAGGACATCAAGAGTAATAGGACAACAGCTCTGATGGCTATTCCAGAAAAAGAATACCAAAATTGCTTTGAAGAGTGGACTAGGCACTGGCATCAGTGCATAGCTTTCCAAGAAAAGTTTTTCAAAGGTGACCATAGTGATATTCAGCAATGAGGTATGTAGCACTTTCTCTAGGATGAGTTCATGAACTTAATTGGCAGTCCTCCTACACACAGAAAAGCCTAAAGAATCCACCAAAAAAACTACTAAAACTAACAGAGTTCAGCAAAGTAACAGGATATAAGATAAACATAAATAAATCAGTGGGATTCCTTTACATTAACAAAGAAACCACAAAAGGAAATCAATACCATTTACAATAGCCCCCAAGAAGATAAGGTACTTAGGAATAAATCTAACCAGAGATGTAAACACCTATACAAAGAAAATTACAAGACTCTATTGGATGGGTTATTGTAAGAAACCAAAAGAGACCTACCTAAGTGGAGAAACCTACCTTACTTGTGGATAGGAAGACTTAACATTATGAAAATCTCTATTCTTCCCAAAGTAATCCAAAGATACAGTGGATTACAAATTCCAATACAAATTCCAATGGCATTTTTTAATCACTTGGAGAAACAAATCACAAGCTTCATATTGAATGGGAAGCAGTCCCAGATAAGTAAAGCATTATTGAAGAAGAACAAACTGGGAGGCCTCATATTATCTGATCTTAGAATCTTTTACACTGCCACAGTAGTCAAAACAGCATGGTATTGGTACAAAAACAGTGGTACATAAACCAGTGGAACAGAATAGAGAATCCAGATATAACACCATTCACCTATGAGCAGGTGATATTTGACAAAGGCTCAAAGTTCATGAACTGAGGGAAAAATAGCCTATTTAATAAATGGTGTTGGCAAAACTGGACATTCATCTGCAAAAAAATGAAACAAGACACATATCTCACACCGTGCACTAAAACTAACTTAAAATGGATCAAAGACCTAAATATAAAATCTAAAATGATAAAGATCATTTACGGAAAAGTAGGTGCATTGCTAGGAGCCCTAATACATGGCATAAACAGACTAAAAAATATTACTAACAATGAGCAAACACCAGAAAATAGATAACCATTGTTGGCGTTAGGTACCGCCGAGTCAGTTACAACTCTTAGTGACTCTATGCACAACAGAACAAAACACTGCCCAGTCTTACGCCATGTCCACAATCATTTTTAGGCTTAAGCCCATTGTTGAGGCCACTGTGTCAATCCATCTCATCAAGAATCTTCCTCTTTTTCACTGACCCTCCACTCTACCAAGCATTGGATCCTTCTCCAGGCACTGATCCTCCCTGACAACATGTCCAAAGTATGCAAGACAAAGTCTTGCCTTCATTGCTTCCAAGAGGCACTCTCATTGTATTTCTTCCAGAACAGATCTTTTTGTTCTTTTGGTGGTCCATGGTACATTCACCATTCTTCTCCAACACCAAAATTCAAAGGCATCAGTTCTTCTGTCTTCTTTGTCCACTGTCCCACTTTCACATGCCTATAATGCGACTGAAAATACCTTGGCTTGGATCAGGCACATCTTAGTCTTCAGGGTGACATCTTTACTTTTCAATACTCTAAAGATGTCCTTGGCAGGAGATTTTCTCAATGCAATGCGTCTTTTCATTTCTTGACTGCTGCTTCCATGGGCGTTGATTGTGGATAACAGGTAAGGGTGATAACAGTATCAGGTAAGGAGGGTAATAGCATCAGGAAAGGAGGGTAACAGCATCAGGTAAGGCAGGTAACAGCATTAGGTAAGGAGGGTAATAGCATCAGGTGAGGAGGGTAACAGAATCAGATAAGGAAGGTATAGATAGAGTGAACAGCTCCCACTTATCTGTCAGTAGAGGCTTGCTTGTTTCTGTGATGATGGAAGCTATGCCACTGGTATTTAGGTACTAGCAGGGTCACTCATGCTAGACAGCTTTCAGTTGAGCTTCCACACTAAGACAGACTAGGAAGAAGGACCTGGCAGTCTGCTTCTGAAAAGAATTAGGAAAAACCCGATGAATAGCAGCAGAACACAGATAACTAGGAACTCCTACTAAAAATTACTTAGGCTCATCCAATGACTTTACTAACAGAGTAAACAGATTACCTACAGACTAGGGGAAAAAATGGCATCCAAGAATCTGACCAGTGTCTAATCTCCATAATCTACAGGGTACTACAAAACCTCAACAATAAAAAGACAAATAGCCCAATTAACAAAGGGGCAAATTATACGAACAGTCACTTCCCCAAAGAAGACATTCAGGCAGCAAACGGATACATGAGGACATGCTCACAATCATTAGCCATTAGAGAAATCTAAATCCAAACTACAATGAGATACCATCCCATCCCAACAAGTCTAGCGTTAATCTAAAAAACATAAAATAATAAATATTGGCAAGGTTGTGGAGAAACTGGAACTCTTTTACACAGCTAGCAGGAATGTAAAACATTAAAACCACTTTGGAAATCAATTTGGTACTTTCTTAAAAAGCTAAAAATAGAAATACTCTATGATCTAGCAATCCCATTGCTTAAAATGCATCCTAGAGAAATAAAGGCTGTCACAAGAACAGATAAATTCACACCGAAGTCTATTGCAGCATTGTCCACAATAACAAAAAGATGGAGTTAACGTAGGTGCCCTTCAACAGATGAATGGGTAAACAAGCTGTGCTATATTCACAATGGAATTCTAGGCAATGATAAGGAACAATGATGATCTTTGGAGACATCTGATAACACGGAGTCATCTGGAAGACATTATGTTGAATGAAATTAGTTGCAAAAGGCAAATATTGTATGAGACCACTATTATTAGGACTTAATAAAAGGTTTAAGCACTGAAGCAAATAATTTTTGATGGTTAAAATGGAGTGGTGGAAGGGAGAGGAGTATTCATAGATTAGATAGTAGACAGGATTTGGGTTAAGTGAAGAAAGTAAAAGGGAGATTAACACTGCTGAGCTGCATCAAAAGCTAAGAGGTTTCCTAAATATAACCCAGCATTTTGAAAGTCATAGTAGCAGTGGTAGCGGTCTGCAGACCATGGTTTCAGAGGATATCTAGGTCAATTGGGATAGCTGTTTTTTGTTTGTTTTGTTCAGTGTTCTGCATCCCACTTTAGTGAATGGTGTCTGGGGTCTTAAAAGCCAGAAAGCTGCCATCTAAAGAGCATCAAATGTTCCCAATCCACTTGGAGCAGAGGAGAAACAAAGGACATTAAAGACTTGAGGAAAATAGGAGCCCAGGAGACAGAAGGGGCCATACGATCAAGATACTACTATCAGCATGACACCAGAAGAACTAGATGGTGCTCAGCTACCAGCACTGACTGCCCTGACAGGGAATACAATGTAGGGTCCCTGTCATAGTGGGAGAGAAATGGGGGTACAGAGCTACAGCTCTCTCAAAAGCCCAGACTTGATTTTCCAGCATCTTGGAGGGTGCCCTTAGAATATGGCCCCTGAACTCCCTGCTAGCCCAGAGTTGAAACCAGTACAGAAGCCAACTCTCTAATAAAAACTGGACTGGATTGTAAGACATAGAGTGATGCTGGTGAAGTGTGTGCTTCTTGATTTAAATATATACATGAAGCTGTTGGAGCAGCTCCTCTCTAGAGGGGTGATGGGGTGGTGGAGAGGAGGGGACAGGAGTTGGTTGAATGAATACAGGAAGTATGGGATAGAAAGGAGCAGTGCGCTGTCACAGGGTGGGGAGAGCAGCTTGAGTTGCATAGAGGTATATGTGTGGGATTTTATATGGCAAATTGACTTGGATTGTAAACTTTCACTTAAAGTACAACAAAATAAAAAAGAAGGAAACAACAGTTTCCTAGATTTGGCCCCTGTGTCTGAATACCCATAATAAAGCTGAACATATAACAGGTCTCACAAAGTTACTGAAAAACTCACTTGGTATGTATGTTCAGCATAAATTAGATTTTGCTAGGAAACAAATACTGATTTTCCATATTTCCAGCCATGACCTTGCCTTTGTGGTGACCATGGCAATTGACTAAGTTGTGAGGCTTTGGTAAATCAAACATTTTTTAAAATTTTCTGGATGATTGTAATGTGCAGCTAAGGATGAGAATTACTGATCTGACCAAATCCAAATCTTAAACCAAATTCGTTGTCATTGATTCTGACTCACAGTGACCCCATATACACTTCCTCATTAGGGACACTCTAAGGTAGAGACAAGCTGAGCCAAGATAATTATAATGATACCTTGTACCGGCTAATCAGTACAAATAACTTGTATAATCTGAGAATATTTGAAACGGGTACAACAGAGAAAACCAAAAGGGTACTGTGTTAGGATCAGGACCAACAGGAAACATGTCAAGACAAAGGTAGGTTCAAACTCTGGTTTGGAAGCACACCAGTTCTAGAAGCACTGTTCTAGAATAATTAAATCAGGAACTACAACCTTTGCTTTAATTTTAGCTTAGATGCAATTGACTGTATGAGCTTGGGACAGCAGTTGCCCTTTTCTGAACTTCATGTACCTCATCTAAAAAATAAGAGGATTTCATTGACTATTTTCTAACTGTCTTTTTCTTTTAAAATACTGTAGTTTCTAAAACACCTACCACCATCAGTTGCAGCTGAAGGAAACCCAGCTCATCATGACTCCTTGCGTGCAGAGTAGAACTATGCTCCATAGGATTTTCATGTTTGTGACCTTCGAGAAGCAGATCACCAGGACTTTCTTCTGAGGCACCTCTTGGTGGACTCAAACCTCCAACCTATAGGTTAGTAGCCAAGCGTGTTAACCATTTGTACCACCTAGGGTTCCAAAACACAGAAAGATCAAAACATACTATGCCAGGGGCCAAGAGTTTCTGGGTTGTACAAATGGTTTAAAGACTTGACTACTAACCATTAGGTTGGTGCCTTGAATCAACTCAAGGGGTGCCTTGGAAGCACGGCCTGGTGATCTGCTTCCCAAAGGCCACAGCATTGAAAACCCTATGGAGCAGTCTTACTCTGCACATGTGTGGTCACCATGAGTGGAATCAACTTGACAGCAACTAACAGCAACATGTCAGGGACACCCTCTCCAAACTAATTAAATCAGAATCTCTAGAGGTAGTGTGTGGGTGTCAGTATTTTTTTAAATGTTCCCCCGAGTGAATCTAATATTTAGCCAGGGTTGCTAACAGTTGGGCTTTGAAAACCTGCTATGGTGCGATTTTATGTGGGATGGTAAAGAAGGAGAGAATAAATACCAAAGTCTTTCAAGAAAGGAAGATGGGATTAAAAAAACCATAACATTCTTACAGGTTAATTAAAATTCTACCTTACCTTTTTTCATCTCTTTTTTTTTTCACTTTTGCTATATTTGTGAATCATGTTTCTGCATCTGTTTTCCCTCTTCTCTCTTAAACCTGGCTTGCCAAGACATTTCATTACCAATGAACATTTCACTTGAAGAATTGAGAAAGTGATCAAAAGAAGTATTACTTGAGAAATGGAACTTAGAAGATCTACTGCTAAAGAGATGTCAGTGAAACTGTAATGAAACATATTTTATTTTTATTTTAGCAGCTGTGAGGATATGTGCTTTCAGTAAGTTTATATTAAAAATAATCCACTGCAAAAAGTCAGCATCTGTAGAAAAACAGAATACAGGAAAACAGACTGATTTCAGTCAGAGTGGCTAACGGCATCTGTATTATTACATATGGTTGTTAAGAGCATGATTAGCTTAAAAAAACACCACAGCTGTTGAGTCAATTCTGACTTATAGTGACCATATAGGACAGAGTAGAACTGCCCCATAGAGTTTCCAGTAAGTACCTGTGGATTTGGACTATCCACTTTTAGCCATAACTGTTAACCACTATGCAACCAGGGTTTCTACAACTAGCTTAGCCCAACAAAAAACTGGGAAAATAGTCAAGGTCTAGTGAGCAAAGGAAACCTTGGTGGCTAGTGGTCAAGCGCTACAGCTGCTAACCAAAGGCCAGCAGTTAGAGTCTGCCAGGCACTCTATCTGTATATGGATCAAGAGGAAGTCATGCGAACAGAACAAGGGCACACTGCATGGTTTAAAGTCAGGAAAGGCGTGTGTTAGGGTTGTAGCCTTTCCCCATACCTTTTTAATCTGTATGCTGAGCAAATAATCTGAGAAGCTGGATTATGCAAAGAAGAACGAGGCATCAGGATTGGAGGATGACTCAGTAACAACCTGTATTACGCAGACGACACCATCTTACTTGCTGGAAATGAAGATTTGAGGCATTTACTAGTGAAGATCAAGGACCACAGCCTTCAGTATGGATTGCACCTCAACATCAGGAAAACAAAAATCCTCACAACTGGACCAGTAAGCAATATTGTCATAAATGGAGAAAGACTTGAGGTTGTCAAGTATTTCATTTTACTTGGGTCTGCAATCAATGTCCTTGGAAGCAGCAGTCAACAAATCAAAAGAAGCACTGCACTGGGAAAATCTGCTGCAAAGGACCTCTCTTTAAAGTATTCAAAAGTAAGGATGTCACCTCGAAGACTAAAACACAACTGACCCAAGCCATGGTATTTTCAATCACATCGTATGCATGTGAAAGCTGGACTACGAACAAAGAAGACAGAAGAAGAATTGATGCCTTTGAATTGTGGTGTTGGAGAAGAATGCTGAATGTATCATGGACTGCCAAAAGAACAAAGAGATCTGTTCTGGAAGAAGTACAACCAGGGTGCTTCTTGCAAGCCAAGATGGCTAGACTGTGTCTTACATACTTTGGACATGTTGTCAGGAAAGATCCGTTCCTGGAGAAGCACATCATCCTTGACAGAGTGGACAGTCAGCGAAAAAGAGGAAGACCCTCAATGAGATGGATTGACACAGTGGCCGCAACAATGGGCTTAAGCATAGAAACAACTGTGGACGTGGCGCAAGACCAGGCAGTGTTTCATTCTGTTGTTCATACGGTCGCTATGAGTCAGAACCAACACGACGGCATCTGACAGCAATGACAGGCGCTCCTTGGAAACCATGGGGTAGTTCTACTCCGACCTATGGAGTCACCGTAAGTCAGAATCACCTCAGCAGCAGTGGGTTTGACTTTTGGTTTAATGAGGGGAAAAAAGAAATTTTTTTTTTCCAGATGCATTGTATCCATTCCCAACTTTTTCCTCATATTTCTGTCACTCTTCTTATTGTCCATTCTGTTTCAGGATAGTTTTGGGAGTTTACTTCTAGAAACAGCATCTCCCAGAAGTTCTGTCTAAAGCTGTGGTGCCCAGTATGGTAGCCATTAACCCAAATGACTATTTGAGTTACCTAAAATTAAAACTTTAGTTCTTCTGTCGTGCTGGCCGTGTATCAGTTGCTCAATAACCATCTGCGGCTATTGGCTATTGTACTGGACAGAGCAGGACATTTCCATCATCACAGAAAATTCTACTGGATAAGGGTATTCTAGAGGTCTTAACAGTGCAAGAGCCAAATTTCCTTGCTAACCAGAGGCAATTCAGTCTTCTTTTGGAGCCCTCTGGGACCCAGATAAATTCTTGGTGTCTCATCTATCTCTTCTACAAAATAATGATCAACTCCAAAGGAAGAGTTGTAGAATTATGTTTAGATGTCCCAAGGAGCAGAATTTTAATAAAAACGATACACATGGAAAACAACTATGTTTCATCTCATAAATATATGTAGAAAGATCAGCAGTGTTTCTTAAAACATAGTCTATGTACCATTTGATTTAGTCTTCCCTATGTTGCTTGTTAGAAATATAGGTCGCCGTGTCTTACCCTGGTGTTACTGTATCAGAATAGTCAGGGAGGAAGCCATGACTGGGCATTTTAACAAAAACTCAGATGACGCTTATGCACACTGTAGTCATGCATACCATAATGTCCGTTTGGACAATGTCCAACCTCATGTACGTCTGTGTCCCACAAGGTTGTTAACAGACTTCTGAATCTTGGTTGGAAAACAGAATGTAGTGGATATAAGCCAATATAGCCAATGCAGGCGTATAACACCTATATCTCATGTCTCTTGTATACAGAGTTATTATGTTGCCAGGCAAATAGTGGCACAGTACATATATAATCTATAATACATATGTCTTGATAGTCATAATAAATGCCTATGTTACTGGATTATGTCTAAATTGTACTTTGTGTCATTATTTTAATGTGCACTTTCCCTACTTACAAATAAGAAAACTGTATAACAGTGTACACTTAAACTAGTAGGTAACAGTATCCAATCTCTTGAGTGTTGCAGAATTAACTCTCCATTTCTTTTGAAAATATCACTGTAAATTACATCAGAGGTCCCAAATGCAGCAAACCGGTGCCGGTGATAGCAGCAGCAAGAGGCAAAGGAGAAGTAGCAATTTGGTAGTGAAACAAAAGGTTATTAAACAGCGTGAAGCTGGAAAATCAGTGAATGCTGTTGCTTCCGATTTGTTCATGTTCTCACAATGTCCAGATCATATAACTTTCTACTTCACAGAACATGTCATGGATGTTACATGTTGCATGAGTATTTCTGAAAAATAAATAAAAGCAAAAAACAAATAACAAGAACAAAAACATACATCTCAAGCCTTTCCTGGCATCTCACACCATGTGGTTACGTTTTGATTAAAAAGCATTGAAGTCTATCACTCCTTTGATCCCAAGGAAACCCTGGTGGTGTAGTGGTTAAGAGCAACAGCCGCTAACCAAAAGGTGGGCAGCTCAAATATGCCAGGTCCTTGGAAACTCTATGTGGCAGTTCTAGTCTGACCTGTAGGGTCAATATGAGTCAGATTTGACTCAACAGCAGTGGTTTTTTGTTTGTTTGTTTGATCCCAAACCTGCCTCAGAAGTCAGCAATCTCTCTAACAGTGAAATTACACCCATGATCCTGCAAGAAGTGTTCAGTTATAGAGTACTCTGCACTTGCTTTTTCTGTGACTGGGCAGTACTATTGAACTTTGGTAATATTATTTAGTATGTCTGTCATAAATTGCTCATTTGGGGCTTACCAAATGATCACCTAGGAAATATTTCCCACAGTTCCTGAAAGAAGCTGTTGCAATTGCAAACAGCAGGAAAATACAGCCATTAAAAGAGAGAGAATGCCTATGTTTTTACAACAAAATAATTAGAAGCTATTATTGGTGCTGTTTAGATTTCAGCACCTCATCTATCTTGCTTTCAATTAGAAACAATGTCCCCAAATAGAAAAAGTCTGGTTAAACATGAATACATTTCTCCTGCACTGTCTTGATAAAGTGTGACCCCCATTGACAATATAGTCTATGCAATTTCCTTTAAGTACAACTGTTGTTCGGTGGTATCAGTTTTTGAAGTAAAGGGCTATGTAGCAATTTCATGAATTTATATCCATTTATAGCCACTGCTGTGGAGTTGATGCCAAGTCATTAGAAACCCTGTAGGACAGAGTAGAACTGCCCCATAGAGTCTCCAAGAAGCCTTCCGGTGGATTTGAACTGTCGACCTTTTGGTTAACAGAGTAGCCCATAATGACTATGCCATTAGGGTTTCCATATCCATTTATACCTCATGATAACACAACTTCAAAGAATGAATTTTCAAGTTTATTAACACAACTTCTCAACATCTGAATCCCTTGCACAGCTTTCCCAGTGAGTGATCATCCAACCTCTACCTGAACACTTCCAAAAATTGGATGATCATTTCTTCCCAAATAAGGCCAGTCTCATTTTAGGATAACCCTTACTCATGCAATCTCCCTGTATCTTTTATTATTGGCTCCAGTTCTGTCCTCTTGGATTCCATAGAGGAAACCTAATGCCCCTTCTACAGGACAACTTTTCCACTAGTGGAAAACTACTAAGGACTTGTCTTCTTCACTGTATTCTCAGAAATATTTTCTTTTAACTAACATATTCTGGCTTTCAGCTAATGATGATAGAAGTAGAACAAATTGTTATAAATCTTTTCTACTTCAAAACACTGTCCCACGTTATACATCTTGATTTAGACAATTAATAGATAATTCAGAACTGCTAATTCCAAGAGACGTAACCAGCAACAAAGATTGTCTAGACTGACGGGGATTCTTAAGAAAATATATCCATTGCATCTAAACTTCAATGGATGATCTATCTATTAAATCTTTTTGTAAAAAACTCAAACTTTACTCTTTAATTCAGCATATTTGTTAAATGCTCACCTGCTACGTGCAGTAAGATGACCATGAACCAGAAGTTTGAGATGTAGTGAGACAAACCTTTAGATACCAATATAATAAAAACCTTAATTATTTTCACTTTTGCCTTTAGTGCTCATATTCCTGTTGAAAGGGAATTGTGGAGTTGTAGAGAGGATATTCATCTGGGTGTCAGAAGGGACAAAGTAATTTTTGCCAATTAAGCTGTGCCTTGTAAACATATCAAGTGATATTCAGCAAGTCATTTAACCTGATTCAGCTGTATTTTCTGGATTCTGCCTACCTTGTGGATTTCTGTATGTTTTTCTTTGTTTTCATCAGTTGAGATGATGCTGGTCAAAACAAAAAAACAAACCTACTACCATCTAGTCAACTGTGACTCATAGCAACGTGACAGGGCAGAGTAGAACTGGCCCCCGATCCATAGAGTTTCCAAGGCTGCAAATCTTCTTGGAAGCCGACTGTCACATCTTTCTCCTTTAGAGCAGCTGGTGAGTTTGAACCATCGACCTTTTGGTTACCAGCCCAGTGTTTAACCACTTCAAGGCTTACTGCTGGACAAATGGCTTTGCTATTAAAGAGAATGAAGGATATTTTCCTAAATACAGACATAATAATCTGCATATGCTGTATTACTTCACAACGAACAAAATACTTCTCAAAATTATATCCTTAGATATGTTCAAAGATTTGTGAACTATTGCACTGTGAGATAAAGAAACCACTACTCAGACAGCATAGACATTCAATTAAAAACTTATCACAGTAAATTTCACCATTATTTTCTATGTAACCATTTCTAGGTTGCTTTGTTAATGTCTGAAGAATTTTTGCTGGCTCAGAATCAAGTTTGCTATCTACATTGTAGATGTTAAATCTAATTTGATAGATTATGATATTGCCTGCTCTTGAATGGCCCTATTTTTTTTCTTTTTCCCGATAGACAAACTTTTGTTGATGTCCATGATCTCTGGCAAATGGACCAAATAAGTGACATTATGGCATGATCCCATGAAGCTGGTTTCCAATTTGACATTTTGCCACCTACCACTTTAAAAGGAGTAGATGAAACAGGAATAAACAGAAGAGAAAAAAGACTTCTTGAATTAGTCATTTGATATCTTTCTGTGCAAGTTCCCTTTTCCCGTAAATATATTTTGTAATGTTTTGTTTGAGTTTTAAGCATCTCTAGAGGTGGTGGATGTGGCACTTCCTTGGCAGCATATTTCACAGTCTAATAATCTTAATAGCTTTAATACCCCAGAATGTGTTTAAGCCAGTCTTATTTGTTTGTATAGGTTAAAATTTTCCGAAGGCCTCTCATCACCCTGCCAATAGGAATTTCTAAATGGTCTCATCACTTTTTAATTGCTCAAACTTTTACCTCTTATTTTTAGTGCTTAAGATAAAAAGCTTGGAATGAGCATTTTCTTTTGTCCCACAAAGGCCTTCAATGGTGATACCCAGGATCACTTTCAGTAGGTTTTTCTCAACTTAATTTTACAACTTGCCTCCCATGTCCCTGCCAAAATACAGTTGATTCTCTATGTCATTGTTGACCGATACTGTCAAGTCAGTTATGACTCCCAGCAACCCCTCTGCACAACAGAACCAAAGATGCCTGGTCCTGCACCATCCCCACACCTGCTGCTAGGTTTGAGTCCTTTGCAGCCACTTTGTCAATCCAGCTGTTGAGGGTCTCCCTCTTTTACTCTGACCCTCTACTTTACCAAGTATGATGTTTATTTTAGTCTTCTAGTGCTGCTTCAACAGAAATACCACAAGTGGATGGCTTTACAAAAGAGAAATTTTCTTTCTCACAGTCCAGTAAGCTACAAATCCAAATTCAGTATGAGAAATTATCACAGTCCGGTAGGCTAAAATTTCAAATTCAATATGAGAGCATCCTGGCACAGAAACTTTTGTTCCAAAGGACATGCTCTGCTCTTGGTACTGCTTTCTTGGTGGTATGAGGTTCCCAAATCACAGCCTGCCTCTCTTTCCTGTGTATCCCAAGAGGCTACCCCAAGGCACAATACAATCCCACACACGGAGTCCTGCCACACCAACTCAACTGCGGCCCATCCACCTTCATGAACATCACAGAAGCAGGATTTATGACAGGCAGTACATCACACAATACCAGGAATCATGGCCCAGCCAAACTGCTACAGATTTGGAGACAGGAATACAATTTTATCCATGACAATGTCCTTTTCTAGGAATTGGCTTCTCCTGATAACTTGTGCAAACTACATGAGACAAAATCTGGCTGTCCTTCCTTCAAAGGACCACTCTGGCTGTACTTCTTCTAAGACAGACTTGTTCATTCTTCTGACAGGCAGTTCATTCTTCCTCACCAACACCATAATTCACAGGCTTCAGTTCTTTAGTTTCCTTATTTGTTGTCCAGCTTTCACATGCATATGAAGCAATTAACAACAGCCTGCCTTGAGTTAGGCACGTCTTAGTCCTTAAAGTGACATCTGTGTTTTTTAACACTTAATACTTTGGCTTGGCAATACTTCTGCAGCAGATTTGCCCAGTGCAATATGTCTTTTGATTTCTTAATTACTGCTTCCATAGGTGTTGGTTGTGGATCCATGTAAAATGAAATTCTCAACAACTTCAGTTTTTTTCTCCATTTATCATGATGTTGCTTATCAGTCCAATTGTAACTGTTTCTCTATATTCTTATTAAAACCAAAACCAAACTCATTGCCATCGAGTTGATTCTGACTTAGAGTGATCCTATAGGACAGAGAGTAGAACTGCCTCATAAGGTCCCAAGGAGCACCTGATAGATTTGAACTGCTAACTTTTTAGTCAGCAGCTGAGGGCTTAACCACTACGTGACCAGGGCTCCAAATATTCTAAATTCTTTTATTTAGGTATAAGTAATTGAAATACCAACCAAACAAAACCCATTGCCATTATGTTGCTGAACTAAAGCATGTTCGTTCCACTTGTCACTGACAGCCAAAATTCAAAGACAGGGAGAAAGGTTCAATGCTTTACTAGCAGACAAACATGCCTGCTGGGAGACAGTGAGAATAAATTCTCCAAAAAACTGTCTCATTTGGGTTACGTTTCCAGCAGTTTTTGTAGCCAGAGTTCAAAGGGGTAGGTGTTTGTTACAGAAAATAGGCAGGAGTCACACGATTCTATTACCATCATAAGGTTTCATTGCATCTTATCAAACAGTATGAATGACTCAAAATTTCATTGTCTCTCTCTGAGGTCTTAATCAGTTTTACTTCCTTAGAGATAATGAGAAGAATACAGACCTGCTAATCCAGTCAGAGGTGATAATTGAGGCAGAGGATGGAATGCAGCTTAATGATCTAAGTGACCTGTGTTGGATTCTTATCTTTAGCACCAATAGAGTTGACTCCTAAAGGACAGAAAGAACCGCCCCATAGAGTTCCCAAGGAGCACCTAATGGGTTTGAACTGCCAAACTTCTGGTTGACAGCTGTAACTCTTAACCACTATGCCACCAGGGTTTCCACAATTGAAATGGTATCTGCAATTTATGTTTGTAGCAATAGCAATTGATGTTTGCTATGTATTAAGCTGTGGACTATGCCCTTTACCAGAGTTTCTCAACCCTGATGCTTTTGACATTTGGGGCCACATAATTATGTGTAGTAGGGGATTTTCCTGGACATTGTAGGATGTTGACCAGCTTCCCTGACCTATACCCACGAGACATCAATTGTAACCCCCAGTTGTGACTACGAAACATGTCTCTAGAAATTGCCAAACGTCTTTGGGAAGCAAATTTGCCCCGTCTGAGAGTCCCTGACTTAGATTATCTCATTTAATCCTTAAAACATCCCTGTAAAACAAGCAGGACTTTGAACTGGTTTGTTCTGGTTTGAACCTTTGCTAAGAATTTGTATTTCCACCCTAGACACGCTGAATTAGAAGCTACATTTTACAAGATCCAGGTGATTCTTTTTAGCATTTTATGTGGTTTGGGTAAAAGTTTACAGAGTAAATTAGTTTCCCATCCAACAATTTATACAAATTTTGTTTCATAGCATTAGCTGTAATCCCCTCAGTGTGACAGTACTCTACCCACTTCCTCCCTGAGTTTCCCATTTCTGTTTGCCCATTTTCCTACCCCTTGCTGCCTTCTGAACTTTGTTTTTCGACAAATGCCGCCTGCCCCTTTTGTCTTGTATGATTGATAGTTCTAATGGGCATGGTCCTTGCAAGTACTATCATTCACTTTATAGGCCTGTCTATTGTTTGGCTGAAAGGTGATCTCTAAGAGTGGATTCAGCTCAAGCTTTGAAGAGTATCTAAAGGCCACAGTATTGGGGATTCTACTAGCCTCCATCAGACTAGTAAATCTGGTCTTTTTCACAAATTTGGATTTTGTTCTACATTTTTCTCCCATTCTGTCCAGGATCTTCTACTGTGATCTTGATGAAAAGTCAGTAGTGGTAGCTGGGTATCATTTAGTTCTCCTGGTTTCAGGCTAGTGGAGGCCATGGTTCATGTGGTCTATTAGTCTTTTGGAATAATTGTCTCCTTGAGACTTTGATTTTCTTCCCTCTTCTTTGCTCTGGACAGGAAGAGAGTAATAGTTGTACCTTGGATGGCCGCTTGCAAGCATTTAAGACAACAGTTTCTACTCACCAAAGCAGGATGCAGAATATTTTCTCTCTGGACTGTTGTGCTAATTGACTTAGATGTCCCCCGAGACTGTAATTCTAAGCCCTGAAAGTTTGTGATTCAGTCCCATGAGGTGTTTCGTTTTGGCTAAGAAATTTTCCTGACTGTGCCCTCTCTGTGCTCTACCATATATGTGGATATATTTGCAGCACATATAAATCCATATGTAGAAATGTCCTCTGCCAAATGTTTATGTGCTTGTGGATATACTCTCAATAGCCATACCACACAAGTTCGGCTTATGTATCACCCATGTATCCACTAGTAAATTACTATTTAGTACTGTTTTTGAAGGATTGTATCTGTAATAGCATTTACCATTGTTGATTTTTACTCTTGTGGACCTCTCAGCTCTTCTTTTGTCTCAGTCATTTTGTGCTGACCTTCTTACTGTGTATTGCCTTTCCCTTCACCCAAGCTAATATGTGTCTGCTGTCTGGTCAGTCATTTTCTCTCCCTCTCCCTCCCATAACCTCCTGATAACCATCAAAGAATATTTTTTTATGTCTAAACCTTTTCTTGATTTTTTTTATCATAGTAGTCTCATACAATGTTTGTCCTTTTTTGTAATTTATTTTTGTTGTTGAAAATATACACAGCAAGACATACACCAAGTCAGCGGTTTCTACAAGTACAATTTGATGACACTGATTACATTCTTTAAGTTTTGCAATCATTTCTCCTGTCCTTTTACAAATTGTTCTTCCACCATTAACATAAATTCACTGCTTCTTATGCTTCTTTATTTTTTTTATAGTACTTTAGATGAAGGTTTACAGAACAAATTAGCTTCTCATTAAACAGTATACATATTGCTTTGTGATGATGGTTAACAACCCCACAACAGGTCAAAGCTCTCCCTTCTGAACCTTGAGTTTCCTAGCACCAGCTTTCCTGCCCATTCCTGCCTTCTAGTCCTTGTCCTGGGCTGGCGGGCCCCTCTAGTCTTTGTTTTGTGGACCTGTCCAATCTTTGGCTGAAGGGTGAACCGCGGGAGTGACTTCATTACTAAGACCAAAGGGTATCTAGGGGCCATGCTCTCAGAGTGTGTCTTGTTTCTGTAGGACACTAAGTCTGATCTTTCTTTTTGAGTCACAATTTTGTTCTGTACTTTTCTTCAGTTCAGTCTGGGACCCTCTATTGTGATCCCTGTCAGAGCAGTCGGTGGTGGTAGCCAGGCACCGTCTAGCTGTACTTGACACAGTCTTCCAGAGGCCATCATAGATATGGTCTATTTGTCTTTGGGACTCATTTTTCCCTTGTAGTTTTTGTTTTCTTTGTTCTTCTTGCTCCTGAAAGGGAGAGACCAGTAGAATATTCTAGATGGATGCATACAGGCTTTTAAGATCTCAGACGCTACTATCAAGGTTGAACGTAGAACATTTTCTTAATAAACTATATTATACCAGTTGAACTAGATGTTCCCTGAGACCATGGTCCGGACAGCCCTCAGCAAGCAATTTAAGGAGTTTGGATGTGACTTGCCATGGCCTTGCCTTGGGCAAGTTGTGCTGGATTCCCCAGCATGTTGTACTGTCTTACCGTTCACTAGAGTTACCATTTATCTATTGTCTGGCTAGTGTTTTTCCAGCCCTACTCCTCCCCTACCTGTTAACTATCAAAGAGTTTTACATGTAAGCATTTTCATGAGTTTCCTACAACAGTCGTCTCATACAGTATTGGTACTTTTCTGAATGACTGATTTTGCTTAGCATAATGTCATTCCAGTTCATCCATATTGTGGGATGTTCTGTGGATTCACTGTTATTCTTTAACATAGTGTAATATACCATGGCATGCCACAGTGTGACTATCCATTCATCTGTTGATAACACTTAAGGTTGTTTCCATCTTTTTGCTATTGTGAATAATGCTGCAATGAATACGTGCATATATCCATTCATGTCATGGCTCTTATTTATCTAGAATATACACCTAGTAATGAGATTACTGGATTATATGATACTTCTAACTTTTTGAGCAAATGCCATACTGTTCTTCCCAGTTGTTGTGCTATTTTGCATTCGTACCAGCAGTGTCGGAGACTTTCAATTTCCCTACACCCTAGGCAGCATTTGTTTTCTGTTTTTTTTTTTTTTTCTTTTGGATCATTTCTACCAGTGCCAGGGTGAGGTGATAGCTCATTGTTTTTTGTGCAGCTCTCTAATGGCTAATACTAATGATCAAGAGCATCTCCATGTATTTGTTGGCTGTCTGAATGTCTTCTTTGGTGAAGTATCTGTTCACGTCCTTTGTCCATTTTTTAACTGGATTGTTTGTCTCTTTGTTGTTGAGGTGTTGAAATTTTCTATAAATTTTAGAGATCAGTCCCTTATCAGATATGTCACTGCCAAAAAGGTTTTCCCAGTAAAGCCCCCTTTTTACTCTTTTGGAGAAGCTTTTTGATCCATGCAAGGTTTGATTTTTAGGACATCCCAGTTGTCTAGTTTATCTCCTCCTGTCTGGCCTGTTTATCTTCTCCTGTCTTTTTTTTAATTGTGTAATGGTATATTTGTGCCATAAATTAGAGTTCTCAGGTTTTCTTCTATTTTTTCTGCCATGATATTTTTAGTTTTAGATTTTGTATTTCAATCTTTGATCCATCTTAAATTAGCCTTTGTATGTGGTGTGAGATATGAATCCTGTTTCATTTTTCTGCTGATGAATATCCAGTTTTGCCAGCACCATTTGTTAAAGACATTGTTTCACATTTAACAGTTTTTGGCCTTTTGTTGACTATCACCTGTCCACATGTGGTTGGATTTACTTCTGGGTTCTCAATTCTACTGTGTTGTTCTATGTGTCTGTTGTACCAGTACCATGGCTGTGGAGTAAGTTCTCAGCTCAGGAAGTGTGAGGCCTCCTAATTGTTCTTCAGTAGTGCTTTGCTTATGTGGGACCTCTTTGCTTTCCATATAAAGTTGGTGATTATTTTTTCCATCTCATTAAAGAATGTTGATGGAATCTGGATCAGGATTGCATTTTACATCTATAGATCACTTTGGGTAGTATTGACATTCTTCCTATCCATGATGTGATAAATTTTTCATGTATGTAGGTCTCTTTTGGTTTCTTGCTATAGGGTTTTGTAGTTTTCTTTGTATAGATCTTTTGTGTCACCAATCCCCTCCTCCAAAACCCATTGCTGTCAAGTAGATTCTGACTCATAGTGATCCGATAGGGGAGAGTAGAACTGCCATAGGGTTTCCAGTAAGCACTTAGTAGATTTGAACTGCTGACCTTTTGGTTAGCTGGCATAGTTCTTAACCACTACATACATTTATTCCTAACTATTTTATCTTTTGAGGTACTATTGTATCAGAGTTCTCTTTATTAGTGCAGAGAAAAATCAAACTGACTTTTTTTTATTATGATTGAATGAAGATGTACATTCCTATATAAATTGCATGCCCACCCATATGCAGCTCCCACTGCTCTCCCTGCCCTGTGACAGCACACTCTTCCTCTCTACTCCATACTTGTCTTATCCTCCCAACAGTCTCCTATCCCCTCCTCTCCACCCACTCCTCTTCCTCCAGTAAGAGGTCAGCGGGACAATATCCTATAGATGCACAGAACCATAAAGTGCACACATTATATGGTTACTTTGTGTCACCAAGTCCAATCTATTCCAACTGGCTTTTGTTACGTTGCTCTTTTACCATGCCACTTTGCTGAATCCTTCTATTGGTTTCAGTAGCTGTCTCGTAGAGACTCTGAGATTTTCTGTGTATAGGATCGTATCATCTGTGAATAAGGATAGTTTTTTTCACTTCTTACCAATTTGAATGACTTTTGTTTTCCTTTCTTGCCTTGTTAGTCTTGGCTAGGAGTGGTGATACAAGGCATCCATGAGTGGTTCCCATTGTCAAGGGAAATGGTTTCAGTCTCTCCCTATTGAGAACAATATTGGCTGTTGGTTACACATACATGTGGATAATTATGTTGAGGGATTTCCCTTCTATTCCTATTTTGCTGAGAGATTTTATCAGGGACTGGATTTCATCAACTGCCTTTTCCATGCCAATTGATGTTGATCATATGATTCTTTTCCTTTGTTGTTTTATTTGTGTGGTAGATTATGTTCACTGATTTTTAATATCAAACCATCCTTGCACACCTCATATGAATCCCACTTGGTTGATAAGGAATACTTGGTGGCATAGTGGTGGAGTAGTGCTATGTCTGCTAACCAAAAAGTCAACAGTTTAAACCCACGAGGCACTCCTTGGAAACTCTATAGGGCAGTCTGTTCTGTCCTATAGGATTGCAGTGAGTCGGAATTAGCTCAATAGCACCAGGTTTGATTTATTTATTTTTAGTTGTATTATTTTTTTGATATGCTGTTGGATTCTGTTGACTAGGATTTTGTTGAGATTTAGGGGGTCTGTATTCATGAGGGATATTGGTGTATGATTTGCTTTTTAGTGGTAACTTTATCTGGCTTTGGTATCAGGTTTATGCTTGTTCCATACAATGGATTCGGGACTATTCCACGCCTTTCTATGTTCTGGAATAGTTTGAATAGAATTGGTTTCAGCTTTTTGAATGTTTAGTAGAATTCTCCAATGAAGCCATCTAGGCCAGGGTTTTCTTTTGTTGAGATTTTTTGTTTCCTGACTTCTTCATTTTCTTCTTTTGTTATGAGTCTGTTCAAATTTTTTACTTTTGTTTTAATTTAGGTAAGTAGTATGTTTCTAGAAATTTGTCCATTTCTTCTTTTCTCAAATTTACTGAAGTATAGGTCTTCATAATATTCTGTCATGATTTTTTTCATTTCAGTTGTTTCTGTTGTAACATCACCTATCTTGTTTCTTACTTGTATTATTTGTGTCTTCCACTTCTTTTCCTTTGTAAATTTGGCCAGTGGTTTTTACTAATCATTCAAAAGACAACTTCTAATATTGTTGGTTATTTCTGTTTTTGTTTTTTTGTTTATGCTTCATTTATTTCTGTTCTAATCTTACTATTTCCTTTCTGTTTCCTTTCTTCTGGTGACTGTGTTTTCTTCCCTCCCCCCCCCCCACTACTCTTTTTCTATTTGTTGGTGTTGTCGAGTTAAGATGTTGATTTTGGCTCTTTTCTTCTTTTTTAATGTGTGCAATTTTGGGGGTATAAATTAACCTCTGAGCACTGCCTTTGCTACACCGTGTGGATTTTGGTTATGTTGTGTTTTCTTTCTCATTTGATTCTAGGAATTTCTTATTTCTTCTATTACCTAGTTTTTTTTAACAAGTATGTTATTCAATTTCCATGTATTTGATTTTTTCCTTGTTCTTCCTATTACTGATTTGTAGTTTTATAGCATTGTGACCTGCGAAGATGCTTCATATTATTTCGGTCTTTTAAAAAAATTTACTGAGGCTTTCTTTGTGGCCTAACATCTGGTCTGTTTTGGAGAATGATCATGCACAGTGGAAAAGAATGTATATTGTGCTTTTGTTTAATGTATTGTCCTATATATGTCTATGAGATCAAGTTGGATGACTGTGTTGATTAGACAGCAAAACTGTCTCTCATTTAAGATTGCAAAATTAAGACATTTCCAGATAAACAGAAATTAAGGGAATTTAGAAATCCAATGTTTCTTTCTAGTTGTTCTGTCCTTTACTGAAAGTTGTGTGTTAAAGCCTCCCACTATTATTGCTTAGTTATCTATTTCTCTGTGAATTCTGTTAAAGCTTGTTTTACACATTTTAGGGCTCTTTCAGTGTGTGTGGATATGTTTATTATGGTTGTATCCTCTTTCTGGACTGATCCTTTAATCACTATATAATGTCCTTTCTTGTCTCTTCTGCTAGTTTTTGCTATAAAGTCTGTTTTATCAGAAATTAATGTTGCCACTATGGCTCTTTTTTGGTTACTATTTGTTTGATACCTTTTTTCTATCTTTTTATTCTTAGCTTATCTTTATCTTTGTGTCTAAAATGTGTTTCTTGTAGGGTAATTGTTATCCCTTCTGACACTCTCTGTATCTTTACTGGTACATTGTTCCATTTGCAGTCAAAGTAATGGTTGTTAAGTTATGAATTTCTTTGTCCCATGTGCTTTTCTGTGCTTGGTTCTTTTGAATTTTCATTTCCTTCATTGATGTTAGTTTTGTATTTCTTGAATCTTTATGACTTTCCTCTTTTTTATTTTGATGAGGTTTATTAATTTTCTTTGTGTTTACCATGCAATTTGTTTTTATTTTTTGAAGTTTAAAATGATCTTTTATGTATTGACATTACTTTGACTTTCTCTCCATATGGAAATTCTATGACTACACCATTTATGTCCCTCTTTTTATTTTGAAGTCATTGTTATTTACAGATTGATGTCTCTAGTTCCCTGTTCTCAGTCTTGTAGCTTTATTTTATTTTTGAAAATTCCCTTTGGGTTGGCATCAGGATGATGTTGTTGTATCTCTTAATCTCAGGTTGTTGCCTAAGGTTTGTTCTCTGTCTAAAAGCTTCCCATCTGTGTTTCTTCTAAGGTTTGCTGGTCTTCACAAATTCCCTTAATTTTTGTTTATCTGGAAATGTCCTAATTTTGCTATTGTATTTGAGAGACAATTTTGCTATATATACAGTTTCTGGTTGGCAATTTTTTTGTCTTTCAGGATTTTACATATATTATCCCATTGCCTTATTGCCTGCATGGTTTCTGTTGAGAAATCAGTGGTTAGACTTACTAGTCCCATTGTAGGTAATATTTCGTTTCCTTAGCTGCTGTTAGGATTCTTTCTTTGTCTTTGGTTTTGGAAATTTTGATTGTAATGTCTTAGTGATTTTCTTTGTAGTCTATCCTACATGGGGTTCTATGGGCTTCTTAGAAATCTAAAGGTGAGCAATTGCTGCCACTTTATGGGGATAGTGGGTGACAGATGTGTGAGTGCATGGACATGTGATCACCATCACTCAGCTGGTTGGGAGCAGCCAGCAGTGTGCTGCTGTGGCCTGCTATTGCTTCCCAGGGTTTCTAGGTGAGGGGGATGGGCAGCTGGTGCCATGATGGAGCTATTTGCTGCCACTCAGTGGGGTGAGTGGGGATTCCATTTCTCCTAGAGGCACGTGCCTTAGGAGTTACCTCTAAACACTATAAAATACAATTTGAACTCAATCTTAGTAAACATAAATGAAGAATATGAAATATATCGCTTGTAACTAGGCTTGAGATATTTGTTTATACTTATTACTTGCAGTGACAGCCTTATTTAGCTCCAGAGGAACAGAAATGTTCAAATGTTTTCTGGAGAAAAGACATAAAAAGGGCAAGATTTGACATTTTCTTTCTCGTTTCCCCAGGGGAAAGAGCAAGAGGAGAAGCCAGGAATGTGCTAGAGTAGCCTGATGCCACTCAGTGAGGCTGCCAGGTGGGGGTGGGGGTGGGGATAGGGGTGGTGCTGGTGACGGCTGGCATTGGTGGTAGTTGGGGCTGGCAGGGAAACTAAAGGATGTACCTTGATCCCCAATGGTCAGGGTGGCAGGGATGGAAGATTTGTGCCACCAATCACCAGGAGAGTTGAGGGAGGTAGAGCATGCTTCTCTGGTCACTGCATGAGCGTGTCTCGACCATTTTCATTGGAAATAGCCAGCAATCCAGACCTTATTTCACTCTGCTTATGGCTACATAGTTGTTTTTGTTAGGTGTTGTGAAGTCAACTCTGACTCATAGTGACCCTATGTGCAATAGAACAAAACACTGCCCAGTCCTGTACCATCTTCACAGTCCTTATTATGCTTGAGCCTATTGTTGTGGTCATTGTGTCAATCCTCCTCATTTTCACTGACCTTCTACTTTACTAAGTGTGATGTCATTCTTTAAGGACTGACTCTCCTAATAACATGTCCAAAGCATTCAAGGTGTATTCTCCCCATCCCTGCTACTAAGAAGCATTCTGCTTGTACTTCTTTCAAGACGAATTTGTTCTTTCTTTTGACAGTTCATGGTATATTCAATATTCTTTGCCATACCACAATTCAAAGGTATCAATTCTCCTTTAGTCTCCCCTATTTGTTGTCCAGCTTTTGCATGTATATAAAGTGATTGAAAACACTATGGCTTGGGTCAGGTACACCTTAGTATTCAAAATGACATCTTTGCTTTTCAACAGTTTAAAGAGATCTTTTGCAGCAGATTTGCCCAGTGCCATGCGTCTTTTGAGATATGGTCTACTGTGCTGGGAATGACAACTTGAAGAGGAATGGAGTTGCATTTATCAGTTCATGAGAATTATTAAACCAATCAGAGTTTTGAAAGAACTCACTTCCAAGTATCTCATATCCCTTGTGATACATTCATCAGGATATTTAGAAAGTTATGCTGAACACCTATTAATTGAAAGTATGTGACACTATCAGCAGCCATAGAAAGAGCCTGGATTCCATTTCTCCTAGAGGCACGTGCCTTAAGAGGTACCTCTAAACACTATAAAACACAATTTGAACTCAATCTTAGTAAACATAAATGAAGAATATGAAATATATCGCTTGTAACTAGGCTTGAGATATTTGTTTATACTTATTACTTGCAGTGACAGCCTTATTTAGCTCCAGAGGAACAGAAATGTTCAAATGTTTTCTGGAGAAAAGACATAAAAAGGGCAAGGTTTGACATTTTCTTTCTCGTTTCCCTTTTCTTAGTCCATTTCTTAAAAACCAGTATTCTAGGCCACACAGAAAAAGCCAAAGCAGACCAAAAAAAAAAAAAAAAAAAAAAACACTGGACTTACTGTCGGCTTTTCCTCTGTCAATCTTCCTTGAGGCCAACAACCTAGCCTGTAATAGAATGAGAGTCAAAGGGCTTTGAAGAGTGTCAGATAGTACAAAGAACCAAACCAAAGCTGTGGACAAGAAAGTGCTGAGGGACATCTGCTGGATTGTTTTAGGATTATATAAGATTCTTCTTAAGGTTCACCAAAATAATACACTTGTAAGATGTTTGGCTGAATTGAGTAAGGAATCTGTAAATATGATATGAATCAAAGCTCGTTCAAATTCTGAGAACCTGAGTCAGTGTCACAGGCTTTATCAACACTTGTCTTTGACAAGCTACAGCCATTTAATAACTGGGTTACTGATCAGATTTTTTAAAAAAAATAACTGATGAATTGATTAAATTTAGTTTGTTCCTTTTACCTGGTTTGCATGCATAGGCACATTTGAGGTCCATGAAAGGGTCTATTTCTTTGTAGTATCTAGATAATCAGGACAATATTTGAGAAGTGAGAAGGTTAGCTCAATGTTCCCCCTTAAAAGTTTTATTTAATACTTTATTATGCACATCCACAGAACATATCTGTGATTAAAAGACTCAGAAGTATCGAGGAAGGAGGTTTGTAAACATTAATGTTCATACAAAGCCTAATAATGAAAATGTTATGGTGAATATCTGCTTTAAACTAAAAAAAGGCACTTTCCCAGATAGTTAAATTACATATATAAATATGAAAATATTTTTTATAATATGTAGTATATTACACAATCTATATATATAATATACTTAAACCAGAATATATATATATATATTAAAAGTTTAGGATAAATATACTTAATATTCTGGTTTCATACTCAAGTTTTCCATTTTCAGCTGAAAGATGCCATGCAGCCCTTACCTTGCACTATGTTTAGGATACAAAGAATTCATCATATTTTCAATTAATAGATGTCTAACATAACTTTCCAAATACCCTGGTGAATGTATCACAACTGAGATGAGATACTTAGAAGTGAGTTCTTTCAAAATTCAGATTGGTTTAATAATTCTCATGAATAATATCTGGGCATCAAATATGTGATAATCTTGCATCCTTTAACTTGAATACTCCTTCCATCTTAACCCAATATTGCAAGGATAGAGTAACTGGGGCAGGTGGAGGGGGACCATGCTCTTAGGTGAAATCGAGGCCAATTGGCACAACTAGCATTTTGCTAAGAGGGATCTCTGCACCCTACATTGATGAGTGGCATCTGGGGTCTTAAAAGCTGCCAAGCTGCCATCCAAGGGCACAGCAAATGGTCCCAACTTAGCAGAAACAGATGCTCACTGAGGACCAAAATGACATGGGGTAAAGACAACCCAGAAGATAGAGACCCACATGAGTGGGTGCCTACATCAACTTGGGACCAGAAGAACTGGATGGTGCCCAGCCACCACCAGTGATAGCCACCATGGAGCTCACTAAGTTGAGTCTCACTGGCAACACAAGAAGAAAAAGGGGTACACCTGAGATCTCCACTAAAAGACCCCAATTGACGGTCCAGTGGTTTGGGGGTTCCCCTGGGAGTATGGCCCCTGGCTCTGATGCTGCCCTTGCCCATAAATCATAACGAAGGTCCACTCTTCAGACACGAATGGATTGGACTTGGTGATGCAAAGTGACCATATATTGGATGCACTTTATGGTTCTATGCATCTGTAGGATATCATCCTGTTGACCTCTGGCTGGAGGAAGGGGAGTGGGTGGAGATGAGGGGAAAAAAGACTGTTGAAAGGATGAGACATGTATGAAGCAGAGAGGAATAGTGTGCTGTCATTGGCCAGGGAGAGCAGTGGAAGTTGCATATAGGTGGGCATGTAAATTTATACAGGAATGTACATTTTCACTCAGTCATAATAAAAAAAAAAAACCCAAACTATTGTTGTTGAATTGATTCCAACTCAGTGACCCTATGGAGCAGGCTAGAACTGCCCCAGAGAGTTTCTAAGGAGCATCTGGTGGATTTGAACAGCCAACCTTTTGGTTAGCAGCCGTAGCTCTTAACTGCTATACCACCAGAGTTTCTGTGTCGTGTTTAGCTATTGCCAAAAGTCACATAGTTAACCGAGGATTCTTTTTTTTCATTTGAAAAGTGATTTTGGGGGGAGTAGGGGGATCCATACAAACTAGACTACATGTCTCTATCCTAGCAATAGCACTTGTCATAGGTTGAGCTCCCCACAAAGCAGACCTTGAGACCAGGATTTGAGTGCAAGTAGCTTATTTGGAAGGAGTCCCAGGGTGGTACAGACATTTAAGTTCTTGACTGCTAGTCAAAAGATTAGCGGTTCAAACACAACCAGCAGCATCTTGAAAAAAAGGCCTGGCAATCTACTTACAAAAGGCCATCCTTGAAAACCCTAGAAAGCACAGGTTCACTGTGCATACATGTTGTTGCCATGAAGTGCAGCAGTCGACTGAATGGCAACTGGCAATAATGGCTTACTGAGGAGATGATCCTAAGTATACTTTAGTATAAAACCAGAATATTTAGTGTATTTACCCCAAATTATGTATGCATATCTATTTAACTATCTGGGAAATTTCCTTTTTTTTTTTTTTTTTTCCAGTTTCAAGCAGATACTTGCCACAACATTTTCATTACTGGACTTTGTATGACCATTAATGTTTACAAGGCTCTTTCCTTGTTAAGTGAGGAAATAAGACTTTGGAAAGAAGCCAGTTGAGGATATATAATAAGCACATTACCGCTGAAGGCAACTGGGACAAAATCCCACTGGGTACTTCTGGAAGACAGTGTCCCACCCAAGAGCCAAGGAGGCTTATAGCATTTATCTACCAATTCTTATTGTCATCTGTTCACAGTTTTTCCTGGGACGTAAGTCCCCAGAGTAGGCCTGTTCTACGTTCAGCTTGAGCAAACCCCCGTATGTGGAGAAGGCCCTCCGGCAGACAGACACAGGTGCTCATAATAAAACGTCCTTGGCAAATGAGTGGGATACCGACAGCATCCCATGATGATGCTGTTATTCTTCCAAACATCAGTATGAAACCCACCCCCAAGCCCAAAGTGAAGAATTCAAATGCTGGGTTAGATTTGGGGATCATAAATTCAAAATTTGTGTTCTATAAACTGCCCTTAAAAACAAACAAACAAAAAGGATAGAAACCAAGATTTCCCCAACGCTTCTCAAAATAGCTGCTCACATAAGAAAATCTACAGGACCCTGGTAAACTGATTCCCTCACCAGTTTTTCCAGTTCAGCCTTTTGTGGCTAGTTCAGTTCAAACTGAAAGCCGCCCTGGTTCTGGCTTCCTTTCCTGAAATCTGCTGTTGGCCTGTGGTGCCTCATTTATACATGCACTTTATAAGGGAAAGAGTGGTCCTTGGAGAGAAGTCCTAGCAATCATTTTAATTAGCAGCAACTTGAAGACTGTCCTTCCTCCACCCCACCCCACCCGTAACCCTAATGAAGCAAGTGTTAAGCTTGTAACGTTTTGCCCCAAAGCTTTCTCAGTTAGCTTCTGATCAAAATGTGCAGAGGCAGTAATACTAGACAACTTTTCATACTCGGGCAGATTTTTTAAACTGTTAATTACAGACCAGCTGAAAGGTGAAGGCGGTTCCGTGGTTACTAGAATCATTTCTAAGCTCTTGTCAACAGTTTGATCTACCCTGAAACCACAAAGAATTCAGAATGTAATGTGTGTGTGTGTGTGTGTGTATGTGTGCATCCAGAAAACAAACTTTTTAAAAATATTCTGTGAAGACTTTATTGCTTCAAAACTATGTTCAGTTCTTCTTGTCTCAGAGTTGAAGAAACTCTTAAATATGCAGCTCTTTTAGAACTGAACAGACCCAGAAATCACAGAGCACAAGACAGATAAAGAAAAAAAAAGATTTTAGAAATGCATTCACTCCCATCTTTACACTTCTGAGATCAGATTTTTACTTTAGAGGAAGTTAGTAGGTCCATTTCTAGTTTGAATCCATTAGGTTTACTGTACTGTTTTTGAGGATGATGGTTTCCTATCTTGCTTTCCTGTCACTGTTTAGGCTTGCCACTTACAATGTATTCAAATAATCCAGGAAAATGCTTCCTTGCCTTCTCCTTTAACCTAGCACCTGGGGGGTAGGTGGTAAGAGGAAGGAGTGATCCAGGAGCAGAACTGTACCAACTGAACCCTTTCTTGCAAGATATGGCTTTCAGATGAGCTTTTTTATAATCAGTCTTTTGTTTCTCAGAAACAAGTTGTCTGCTGCTATTTTTCACAGTAACTAGTATCATTTTAGAGATGCTCTTTTTACTTGCAAGTCAGATGGCACATTTTAAATCATCTCCTCTTGTAAAATGCCATGATAGAGAGCATTATATAAATTCAAGGCATGTACAATAATATGCACAATTTTTATTGAATAAAAATAGATCTTGGAGTCATATAGCTAGTGTCTACACACAATCCCATAGCAACCCATGAAATATGAAACACTCAGATGGTTAGGCAAGTTGTTCCAGCTCCATTAAACCAAGCATCCAGCGTGCAGATAAATCATTTAGATGCTTGATTACATTGTTTTCACATTTGGTCCGGTGACTTGGCTTCATGGTAGTAACGCCCCATTGATTCCCTCAAAATGTTGCAATTCTTACTGAGGAATGATGCTCATTTCAACTTTTTCTCCAACATTTCCAAATTGATTGCCTTCGACTTTGTGCTGCTTGTCCACGTTAATTGATCACTGGGAAAATGATACCAGGCTAATTTAAAGATGATGATATGTCTAAAAGCAGAGCTTTGTGACATTTCTGAAATGGTATTAAGCATTGCAGTGTCATGCTGGACCTGCATTTTCTGGGAACATAAAGTCTGTGTTATTTTCAGAAAATAATTTGAAAAACTGTTTTGGACTATCTAATGAGATGCACTGCCAAATATTACATTTTGTGAACTTGATGAGGCTGGATGGTTTTTCTTCTTCTTGTCCACTCCAGTTCTCTTTAAGTGTTTCAAGCCTGCCTGGATTTCTTTGGCATCTCAGTGTGTGACTTTTCCAGGACAGTCAGATGGTACTGCTATGAAATGTGATTAGGGAGTTTGAGAGAGAAGGAAGTTGGCTGAAGGTCATTACCAATTAGATGAAAAATAAAGGCTACTGAGCTACTCAAATAAAGTAATGACTAATTGTCCATGTTTTTGAAAGACATTTAGAATATAATTTTACTGTGAGTTTTCATTAAGTTGAAAAATGGCAAGAAGTATCAAGCCTATCCAGACACCCTCTGAGGCAAAGCACTTCCCTAGCTGGGGAGGAGCAGGGAGTGGGCTGAGGTTGCAGTAGGGTTAGAAGATAGTTGAAGCTTTCATCAGTATACCTCAGTGAGTAAAAGGAGCTCACACCAAAGTGTGGCCTATTAACTACCAAGCTTAAGAGTCTCACAGGCCTAAGGACAATGGTGGGAAGTTTCCACCACCTCTATTCTTTACTAGAGAAAAATCATTAGAGCAGCCATCTCCTGAAACCAGCCATTGCCTCAACCTGATGAAGGAAGATTAGGTTCTTCACTTGTTTTTCTAATGGGCTGATATAAAATGCTAATTTGCCCCAGTTTAAAATTATATTGCAAATATTCCCTATGAGCATATAAGGATATAACAACAATTTAATTGTTCTGAAAGGTAAAATGGAACATAAACAACTCCCCACAAAATAGAATCTTTTTCTCATGTATTACTTTAATTACAGTTCTTTTAACAGCTTCACCGATTGCATCTCCTATTTTTCTTAAAAGCAATATAATTGTATATAAATAATTCAAGCAAAGATGTGACCATGCAGGCTCAGAAACATTTGGCTTGTACTAGTGAACCCAGAACAAGTAATATTTAATATGCAACTACATAACCGAAGGTGAAAGTATAGTAATGCAAGTAAGTCTTCAGCATTTAAGAGGAAAGAATATGCCAATCCCATCAGAAGAAATTACTTCACCAGAACAGAACACAAACAGTGAGAAAAAGAGAAGAATCAAAGAATTGTCATAAAATCTTCCATTTAGAAATTGAATATCTGAAGTTCAGACAATGTACAATGATTTGGCCCAAATTGCACACAAGAGTCTATGATGAAGGTAAGTTTTATAGATCAGTTTTTTTCTTGTGTGAATGCTTGTGTTGTGTCTCAGTCAGAAATGCATTGAAGTGTCCGAATACCTCTGTGCTGGAATTTCTAGAGAAGGTAAAGAAGTCAAATGCATCCAGAGAAAATAGAAAAACTGAATTCCACATCCATTTGGTGAAAGGAATTCTTCAGTAGCTCTGAGTCATAAATTGAAAATTAGTTTAGTGTTTAACTGCAAGAAAACTAAACTCAAACTAATTTTGCATCATCATTGTTACTCATAAAACAAATATTTTCCTTAGTCTATTCTGAAATACCTATTTTGAGATGCTTTGTCTCTAGGAAATGTCAATTTGTTGGCACGTAAATATAGAAAAAATATGAATACCTGTAACTGCAAAGAAAAAAAGAAAGAAAGCATGATAGAATATGCAGGATTACTTAGCTGGCCTTCATTATATAATTAAGAATTAGAAGGGGTACTGGATCTTCTACAGATGCGATCTTCCTAGAAACGTTTACACTCTGGGGAGTTTAGACATTTCATCATTTAGTGCCTATGGAAGTTTTCTGTTGTTGTTGTTGTTGGGAATATGCACAACAGAATATATACCAAGTCAACAATTTTTACATGTACAATTCAGTGACACTGATTACATTCCTCAAGTCATGCAACCATTCTAACAATTCTCACCCTCCTTTCCTGACTCATTTGCCTGCCCGTTAGCATAATCTCACTCCCCCTAAGGTTTCTGTCTAATATTTTGAGTTGCTGTTGTTAATTTGATCCCACATAGGTAATTCCTGAAGAGCACAATGATCAAGACAGACATTTCTACTACTTAAGCTAAACTGTTACTTGGTTTAAAAAAGACTTTGGGATATACTTTTGGTTTAGAGTTCAAAGATTATCCCAGGAGAAATAGCTTTGAAGGGTTCATTCAGTCTCAAAGGCTACAGAAAAGACTGGATTCTGTGAGAATCTGAAATTCTGCTCTATGTCAATTTTGTTTTGTTTTTTTGATTTTTCATTGGAGTACAACATATATACAAAATCTTAAGTATACAGCTTCATGAATTATCTCAAGTGAATACCCTCAAGTAACTATCACTTAGATAAGAAAGTAAAATTAACAGCCTCCAAGAAGCCACCCTAATACTTCCTCAATCAGTACTAATATATACTCATAAATGGAATTCCATCCTGAATTCCAAGAACATAGTTTTGCTTGCTCTTGAATTGTATGAAAATGTGATCGTACAGTCCCTATTCTTTAGTGACTGTATTCTTTCAGACACTGATAGAGTTGATGTGTATTTGGTGAGTCTTTGTCCAGTTTTTGATTACTTCAAATAAATGTGCTATGAACATTTGTGAACATATTATTTTGGTACAAATATATGTACATTTCTACTGAGTATGTCCCTACTGGTGAAATTGCTAGGTCATAAGGTATACTCATGTTTAGCTTTAGTAGACAGTGACAATGTTTCACAAGCCAGCCAAGTGCCGTCGAATCAGATCTGACTCATGGAGACCCTAGGTTGAACCAATTTCATCTCCTACCAGCAGTATGAGTAGTCCCGTTGCTCTGTATTGTTGCCTACATTTATTACCAGTTAGATATATTTTTAAAACCATTTGGATTACTTTTTTGAAGTTCTATTTCTATTTAAATGTCTTGCCTATTCTTCCTTTTATGGAAAAAAAACTGTTGCTGTTGAGTTGATTCTGACTCAAGGCAAACCTATGTGTTACAGAGTAGAACTACTCTGTAGGGTTTTCTTGGATATAATCTTTACACAAGCAGTTTTCTAGGTCTTTATTCTGCAATATTATTGAGTAGGACTCTAAGCACCAACTTTAGGTTAGCAGCTGATTCAGACTTCTTGCGCTATCCAGGCTCCTATTCTTCTGTTGGATTGTCTTTTAAAAAATGTATCTGAGGTATTCGTTTTATATTCTGGATACAAGCTTTTTGTTGCATTTCTTGTTTACATGCTGCATTTTTTCTTCTCAGTGGCTATGATGGTTGAGATTGTGTGTTACCTTGTCTGGATCATGATTCTCAGTGTTTATACGTGACCACCCCCAGTATGGAGTCTGCTGTGAGTAGGCAGTCAATTGAAAGGGAGTTTCCTTTGGCATATGGCCTGCATTTGAATATACTCTGATATTCTGGCTTTTGTCTATGTTGGATCCTGCAGTTGGCTCCTGCTCTTTGATCTGCTGATCTTGGATTTGCCAGCCCCTACAGCTACATGAATCAGGAGAAGCCTTTCAGTCTTGTCTCCAATTTTGGGATTCTTCTAGCTTCATAGCCTGTGAAAAAGAACCCTGCTTTCTGACATGCTGATCTTGGGTTCACTAGCACCTGCAGCTACTTGAATCAGGAGAAGCCACTGTCCTGATCCAGGGACTTGGAACATTCCAGCCTCTACAATCACATGAGCAATTTCCTTGGTATAAGTCTCTCTTTCTGCAGGTATGTATATGCTTTACAGGTTTCGCTTCTCTAGAGAACTGAGCCTAAAACATTGGTATCACAAATGGTCCTGGAGAAGCAAAATTGTAAGGATGCGTTTTCTAAGTTTATTCTCATATGTGATTAGTTTTAAAGATGTTGATGATTCTGCTTCCAGCTGTAAAGAGAACACTGTTAATCCAACATGAAGGTGCTGACACAAATACACAAAATATCACCACCAATAGATCAGGTATTAGTGAAAGGCAAGGCTCTGAGAGAACATATGTGTGATATCTTTCTATAGTTTTGGCACAATGAGAAATCTGGCTAGTTGGTCCTACTTTGGCTAGACAAACTGGTGAAATAAAGAGATGAGCTCTGTGATTCAGAGTCAATGCTTAAGTGTCACAAACTCAAAGTTTCCATTTGTGCTTTGAAAGAAAGCCTTATTTCTTATAATAACAGAGCTGATACTGCCAAAAACCGAACCTAGAGTCTTATGGTAACAGTGGTTGAATTACAGTGCCAGATCAATTGCCAATTTTGAGACGTGTCTAAAGTTAAAATGAGGGCATTGACTGAGTTCGATAGTCCCTGTGACTAGGTAAATCAGAAGAAGCCTCTATCTTGATTCAGAGACTTGGGACATTTCAGCCTCTACAATCACATGAGCCATTTCCTTTCTATAAATCTCTCTCTATATGTATAAGATCTGACAATTAAGCCCACAAACTTAATTATTCTAAGTGCTACATACCCTGTTGTTGAATATCACTACCCCCCAAAAAACCCACTGCCGTTGAGTTGGGTCCAACTCATAGCAACCCTAGTGGTCAGAGGAGAACTGCCACACAGAGTTTCCAAGAAGTGCCTGGTGAATTTCAACTGCTGACCTTTTAGTTATCAGACATAGCATTTAACCCAATGTGCCTCCAGAGTTTCTGAATATCACTACAGTAGCCTTCAAAGTACTCCCCTTGTGAAACTATGCACTGATGCTTGTGCCTAGTCCACCCTTCAGAGAAATTTTGGAACTCTTTCTAGAATGACCATTGCACACAGTGACAAGATGGCATTTTGCAAACTTAATTGTCTAGTTGTCTGTGAAGGAGTTTTTAGCCAGTAAACAAGTAACTGCATTACACTCTCCTTACTCACCTGATATGGCCCCCAATGAATTTTTCTTCACCCAAAGAGAAATGAAAGATTAAAAGGAAGATATGTGTATGACATACAGAACATCAAAGGTAATACAACAACAACTCCGATGGCAAGAGTTCCAAACTGGCTTTGAAGGGTGGACTAGGCACTGGCATCAGTGCATAGCTTCCCAAGGGGAGTACTTCAAAGGTGACTGTAGTGATATTCAGCAACAAGATACATAGCACTTTTTCTAGGATGAATTCATGAACTTGATTCTCAAACCTTGTACACTTATATGCTTTTCTGGGTTTGCTTCCATAAAGAACTCAGCCTAAGACAATGGCTCTTAATGTTTTCTTTTTATGAACAGAAATCTTTGCTTTATATGTGGCTCAATTTATCTAACTTTTCCTATGGTTAGTGCTTCTCTTAGTCATCTAGTGCTGCTATAACAGAAATACCACAAGTAGATGGCTTTAAAAAAAGAAATTTTTTTCTGTCACGGTACAATAGGCTACAAGTTCAAATTCAGGGTATCATCTCCAGGGGAAAGCTTTCTCTGTTGGCTCTGGAGAAAGGTCAGTCTTTGCCAATCTTTCCCTTGACTGGGAGCTTCTGATGCACAGAGAGCCCAGGCCCTTCCCAAAAGATGTATGTACTCTGCTCCTAGCACCGCTTCTCTTTGATATGAAATCCTCAACACTCTCTGTTAACTTCTTTCCTTTATACCTCAAGAGCCTGTCTCAAGGCATAGTACAATCTCACATGTTGAGTCCTATCCTGCTGATACAACTGCTGCCCATTCTCCCTCATTAACATCACAGAGGCATGATTTACAGCATACAGGAGCATCACACAATACCAGGAATTATGGCCTAGACAAATTGCTACACATATTTTTGGTGAGATACAATTCAATCCATGACAGTGCTTCTCATATCTTTTGCAGTGAAATCTGTGAGAGACAGAACTTGATACAACTGCTTTATATTTACCAGATCTTGCAAGTTTTCAACTTCTGGCCTGGTGCAGTCTTATCACGTTTTTGTTGCTTGTGTTGGTGGAATATATTTGAGTTTTCCTTTTCTGATAGGTTTCTGCCTTACGCAGGCTCTGGTTTTCCCAAGTTTTACTGTATATAAAACTTTTATCTACCAAACATCAGGTTAGTTTTACCTTTCATCTTCAGACCAATACACCTGGAATTTATTTTTATTTTGATCTCAAGTTGGGGTGAAGTTTCATCTTTGACATACAGTTATTTGGATAAGTGGATATCTAATTGATTTGGCATCCCTTTCTCCGCTGCTCTGATCTGTATTCTAGCCCTAAAAGTAAGCTTAACTATTAAAGCTTCCAAAAAACTTTCTATTTTGTAAAGTAAGTCTCTAAAGATATTATTTTTTTAAGAATGCTTTGGCTGTTTTGACTTTTAAATTTTCATGGAACTGGTCAATTTCAACATAAAAATGTTACTATGTTTTTTCTGCTATTGATTTCGACTTTTATGGCTTTGTGGTCTGATAAGATGCTTTGCAATGATTCAATGGTATGGATTTTGTTGAGATTTGCTTTATGTGCTAACACATGGTCTATTCTCGAAAATGTTCCATGTGCACTGGAGAAGAAGGTGTAGTTATCTGCTGATGGATAGAAAGTTCTGTATATGTAGATGAGGCCTAATTGGTTAATTGTGGCAGTAAGATCTTCTGTGTCTTTATTGAGCTTTTTTCTAAAAGAACTGTCCAATACTGAAAGTGGAGTGTTGAAGTCTCCAACTATTATTGTGTAGTGATCTATCTCATTTTTTAATGTAGTCAGTGTTTCTTTGATGTATTTAGATGCTCTAGTATTGGGTGCATAAGTATTTAATACTGTTAACTTCTGCTTATGTATTGAACCTTTCAGCATTAAATAGTGTCCCTCCTTGTCCATGATGGTGGATTTTACATTAAAATCTATTTTATCTGAGATTGGTATTGCCACATCTCCTCTTCTTTCCATATTGTTAGCTTGATATATATTATTCCATCATTTAATTTTCAGTTTGTTCATATCTTTAAGTCTAAGGTGAGTTTCTTGTGAGCCACGTGTAGATGGGTTGTGTCTTTTGATCCAAGATGTCACTCATTGTCCCTTTACTGGAACATTCAGTCGATTTACATTCAACATAATTACTGATAGGTATGTGTTTAGTGCTGTCATATTTATGTATTTATTTTTGTGTTGATGTTTTCTCTGTTGCTCTTAATATTCTGTTCTGGGACATTCTTCTTTATGGGTTGATTTTTCACCCTTTTCAGTGTTGGTTTTGTGTTTGTTGAGACTCTAATATTATGTTTCTTGATTTAATATGTTGCATCTTTATTGTGCTTTGCAGCTACCCCTAGTGTCCCCCTTAATAATCTATGTTTAAACCCAGTTTTAACTTCTACGTATCTTATTAAATTCTTCTCCATCTGAAAGGACTGTAACTACTGTAGCATATCGCTCTTTTTAATATGATGATATCATAGTTTTCATGATATGATCACTGGATCACTTATTTTAATATTATAGCTTTGATTGAGTTTTGTGGCTTCCCCAACTGAGTAGGTTTCTGGATGATGTGTCTGGTATTGCCTCCTAAAGTATAGAGTTAATAGTTTTGTTTTTCTAAGCCAAGAGCTGCTTTCAGTATTTCTTGTAGCTTTGGTTTCATTTTTACAAAGTCTCTGAGTTTCTGTTTATCTGTGAATGTCTTAATTTCATTTTCATATTTGAAAGACAATTTTGCAGGATATATAATTCTTGGTTGGAAGTTTTTCTCCTTCAAGGCTTTGAATGTGTCATTCTACTGTCTCTGTGCCAGCATTGTTTCAGCTGAGAAGTCAGACGAAATCCTACAGTGTTTCCCTCTGAATGTTAGCTTTGCTTTGAGTCTCACTGCCTGTAAGAGTTTCTGCTTATGTTTCATTTTGTTAAGCTTGTTTATAGTATGTCTTGGTGTCTTTCTTTTGGAGTCTATATTATGTGACATTTGATATGCACCTTAGATATCTATGCTTTCTTCTTTCATAATTTCAGGGAAGCTTTCTGTCAGCAACACGAAAACAATACTCTGTGTTTTCAGGTGTCCCTCCCTGTTCAGGAACTCCAATTAATTGTAGATTGTTCCTCTTGATAGAGTCCCACATGATTCTTAATGCTTCTTCATTTTTCTTGTTTCTTTTCTTGTATTTATCCTCATAGATGCTGGTGTCAGTAGCTCTGTCTTCAAACTCATAAAATCTATTTTCCAGTTGTTCAATTCTGTTTTTGTGGCTTTGAGTTGAATTGTCTAAATTCTTTAATTTTATTATTGATCTGTTCGATTTCGGAATCCTGGTGTTCCATCAGTTTGAACAGCTTGGTTAATTTTTCATTTTGCTCTGCTGCATTTTGTATAATGTCTAGGAGGGCTCTCTATATAATCCTTTCATACTTGACCTCCAATAGTTTCAGAAAGGCTTCTTCATCTGGGAATTTCTTTGGTTCTTTCTTTTGGGAGCTTTCTGGAGCCACGGGTGGATTTTTACTTAAGTGTACGGCCAACGTTTCTTGCTTTTTGGGCATTTAGAGGTTGTTTAGTTCCTTTTGTGTTGCCTTGACAAGATTTGAGGTGCAGTCTGAGAAGGAACGTGATCACCAGTCACCTCTATGTACTCCAGTGACTGGTCCCAGTGAAATCTCTTGGATAGCAGACTCCACCTCCTGGTTGACAAGGACATGTGCCTACATATGGAGTTACTGGGGGGCCATCAGCTGACCCTATGATGTGTGCCAGTAAAGGCTGAAAGAGATGCCGTCAGGATGCACCACAATTATTTCTCTATGTAGTCTTATTTTGAAAGGTAAAAGCTATCTTACAGCTTCCAAGATCAGTCAGGTTGTCAGGTGTGCAAGCTTCTCTTTCCAGCTGGCAATATAGGTGCCTCTATATCTGTCCCCAGATGCTGTAATCCAGTTCAAAGAACAGACAGACTGTGGCCCTGCTGTCATCAGCTGCCAGGCCCCACCCATAAGGCTGCACTGCACTAAACACAGCTTTTATTCTGGGACAGTGCTTCTCAGGCTCATACTGTCTCCCAGCCTGGGAATTAGCCCCTGCTGAGGCCTCCATTAGGGTAACTCCACCTCCCAGTCAAAGAAGATGGTGTCCCACACAAGCTCTCCTGCCTGCTGTGAGATAGCCAAATCAATGGCGGAGGTTTGGAAAAAGAGGATGTGGAAGGGCTGAGGTCCTCATTTCCCGGAGCCAGGCTCTCAACATGTGGTTATTCCTCCTGTTGATCACATCAGCAGTGTGGCTGAGCTTTGCTGCCAGTTAAGCCCAAGCCCTGCCTGCAGGCTAAGACAAAGAAAAAAAAGTTGAAAGCACCAGTTACCTTCAGTCCATGAGAGCTGGCCATTCAACAAGGTGGGAGTCAGTGAAAGAGAGGAAGTTTCCCATTCAGTGGCATGTAGTCCAAATTGACAGCCCTATGCTGTGTCCTAGGCCTCACTGGGTGTCCAGAAGGCTGTGTTTAATTATCAGTCCAGGCCTTAGGTTTCAGAGGGAATTAAGGAGACTGTGTCTAAGCCAATATTCTGAAATTTTTATTGGAATTAAATTGAATCTGAAAATTACCTTGAGGATTGTTGGCCTCTTCATAATACTGTTTCAAGTCCATTAATAGGCATATCTTCAACTTGTTTATTTTATTTGTTTATCTATCAAGAAAAAATAATATTCTGATGTTTTCTATGAATTGATATTGCATGTTATTATATGTGCTCCTAGATATTTGATTTATCTGATGTTACTGTAAATTACTTCTATTTTATTTTGTTTCTTGCATTCTGAAATACAATTGGATTTACATATCCTTATTTTCTGTGCAGAATTCCTACTAAATTTACTTGTTGTTGTTGTTATTAGGTGTCGTTGAGTTGGTCCAGACTCACAGTGACCTTATGCACAACAGAACAAAATACTTCCCAGTCTTGGACCATGTCCACAGTCATTTTTATGCTTAAGCCCATTGTTGCAACCACTGTGTCAATACATTTCATCTAGGGTCTTCCTCTTTTTTAACTGACTCTCCACTCCGCAAAGCATAATGTCCTTCTCCAATGGCTGCTCCTTCCTGACAACACATTCAAAGTATGTAAGATTCAGTCTTGCCATCTTTGCTTCCAAGGAACACTCTGGTTCTACTTCTTCCAGAACAGATCTGTTTGTTCTTTTGGAGGTCCATGGTATATTCAGCATTCTTCTCCAACACCACAATTCTCCTTCCCTCATTGTTGTTCATTGTCCACCTTTCACATACATATGATGCAATTGAAAATACCATGGCCTGGGTCAAGCACACTTTAGTCTTCAAGGTGACATCTTTACTTTTCAATATTTTAAAGACATCCTTTGAAGAAGATTTTTCCCAATGCAATGCATCTTTTGACTTCTTGACTGCTGCTTTCATGGGCATTGATTGTGGACCCAAGTAAAATGAAATCCTTGACAATTTCAACCTTTTCTCCATTTATGACAATGTTACTTACTGGCCCAATTGTTAGAATTTTTGTTTCCTTGATGATGAGGTGTACTCCATACTGAAGGCTGTGGTTCTTGGTCTTCATCAATAAGTGTTTGAAATCTTCTTAACTTCCAGCAAGTGAGGTGATGTCCTCTGCAATGCAGGTTGTTAATGGTCATCCTCCAATCCTGATGCCTTGTTCTTCTTCATATAATCCAGCTTCTCAGGTTACTTGCTCTGAATGACTCAAAATGAGAAGAAACAGCTGCAAACATCCATTAATAATCAGAACACAGAATTATGAAGTATGAATCTAGGACAATTGGAAATAGTAAAAAATGAAATGGAATCCATAAACATCAATATCCTAGGCATTAGTGAACTGAAATGGACCAGTTTTGGCTACTTGGAATCTGACAATCATGTGGTTTACTATGCTTGAAACAAAAACTTGAAGAGGAACAGTGTTGCATTCATCATCAAAAAGAACATTTCAAGATCTGTCCTGAAGATAATGCTGTCAGTGATAGGATAATATTCATACACCTACAAGGAAGGCCAGTTAATATGAATAGTATTCAGATTTACCCACCAACTGCTAAGGCCAAAGATGAAGTGATGAAAGATTTTTACCAGCTTCTGCAGTCTGAAATAGGCTGAACATGCAGTCAGGATGCATTTATAATTACTGGTGACTAGAATGCAAAAGTTGGAAACAAAGAAGAAGGATCAGTAGTTGGAAACTGTGGCCTTGGTGACAGACATAATGCCAGAGATCACATGATAGAATTTTGCAAGATTAACGACTTCATCATTGCAAATACCTTTTTTAACCAACACAAATGGTGACTGTACACATGGAAGTCACCAGATGGAACACACAGGCACGAAGTCGATTACATCTGTCAAAAAAGATGATGGAAAAGCTCCATCTCAGCAGTCATAACAAGACCAGGTGCTGACTGTGGCATAGGTCAATTGCTCATATGCAAATTCAAATTGAAACTGAAGAAAATTAGAATGAGTCCACAAGAGCCAAATTATGACCTTGAGTGTATCCCTCCTGAGTTTAAACACCATCTTAAGAACAGATTTGATGTGTTGACCACTAATGAGTGAAGACCAAACTAATTGGGGAATGACATCAAAGACATCATCCACAAAGAAAGCAAGAGGTCATTAAAAAGACAGGAAAAGAAGAAAATACCGAATGGGATGTCAGAAGAGACTCTGAAACATGCTCTTGAACATCAAGCAGCTATCAAATAGAAAGACTGATGAAGTAAAAGGCCTAAACAGAAGATTTCAAAGAGCAGCTCAAGAAGACAAAAGAAAGTATTACAATGACATGTCCAAAGAGCTGTTAATGGAAAATCAGAAGGGAAGAACACATTCTGCATTTCTCAAGCTGAAAGAACTGAAGACAAAATTCAAGCCTCAAGTTTCAATAGTAAAGGACTTTACAGAGAAAATATTAAATGACTCAAAGAACATCAAAGTAAGATGGAAGGAATACACAGAGTCATTATACCAGAAAGAACTGATGTTCAGCTGTTGAAAAGGCAGCACACAGTCTGGAACCAATGGTACTGAAAGAAGAAGTTGCAGCTGCATTGAACGCATTGACCAAAAACAGGGCTCCAGGAACTGATGGAATATCAATTGAGGTAGTTCAACAAATGGATGGGGTGCTGGAAGTACTCATTTGTCTATGCCACGAAATTTTGGGGACAGCTACATGGCCAACTGACTGGAAGAGATCCATATTTATGCCCATTCCAAAGAAAGGTGATCCAACCAAATGAGAAAATTACCGAACAGTATCATTGATATCACACAGAAGTAAAATGCTGCTCAAGATCATTCAAAAGTGACTACAACAGTATATTGACAAGGAACTGCCCGAAATTCAAACTGGATTAAGAAGAGGATGTGGAATCAAGGATGTCATCACTGGTATCAGACGGATCTTGGCTGAAAGCTAATACCAGAAAGATGCTTACCTGTGTTTCATTGACTATGCAAAGGTATTCGACTGTGTGAATCATAACAAATTATGGCTAACATTGCAGATAATGAGAATTCCAGCACTCTTAATTGTGCTATTAAGGAATCTGTATATGGACCAAGAGGCAGTCTTACAAACAGAACAAGGGGCTACTGTATGGTTTAAAGTCAAGAAAGGTGCACATCAGGATTGTCTCCTTTCACCATATCTTTTCAATCTGTATGCCAAGCAAATAATCCAAGAAGCTAGACTATATGAAGGACTAAATTTGCTTATTAATTTTAATAATTTGTTAATTTAATTTAATTTTGTTAGTATAAACTTGCTTATAATATTTGTAATAAAGTCTTCAATGCTAAACACTTTTTCATCCCTAATTCTGTTTAGTTTTGCTTTTGCTCTGTATTGTTTAAGTCTTGCAAGTGAGACTATCAATTCTATTGATCTTTTCAAAGAACAAACTTTAGCATTGCTGATTCTCACTAGTTAATTTCTGATTTTTATTTTATTAATTTTTGTTTTTACCAGTATTAATTATTTTCTTTGTGTTTAATTTTTCTGTTACTTTTATAACTCCTTGAAAAGGATGTTAGATTGTTGATTATCAGACTTTCTTCTTTTTAATACATATCACTAAAGCCATCACCTTACTTTAAGTCTGGCTTTAGCTGTATCCCATAAATGTTGATACATAATTGTTTTTATTACCATTCTCTTCAAAATACTTTCTAATTTCCATTTTATGTTTTTCTTTGACTTGTAGGTTATTTAGAGATACACTGATGATTTTCTAAACATACATGTATTATTCAACAATGTTTTCCATTATTAACTTTTAGCTTAATTTTGCTATGGTAAAGCAACATCCTCTGTATATTTCAATCCTTTAAAATTTGCTGGAAAAATTTTCTAAGAGTGACTTTATGAACCAGTATTGGTCAACATTGCAATATATTTCATGAACTGCAGGCAATATCTTAACCCCTGGTGCCACAACAGCTCCATTTGTACCTGAAACTTTTTATTTATAGTTTTAAGGTACAATGTTGAATATGCAACAATTAGGTCCAATTTGTTAGGCATACTGTCTAACTCTTCTATGTTACTACTGATTTTTTAACAGTTTTATTGAGGTTAACTTACATACAATAAGTTATACGTATGTAAGGTATACAATCTGAGAAGAACCAAGATAATGAATACATCCATCTAAATTCATTTCCTAGACTTTTGAAACAACAGGAATTTATTCTCTGACTGTACTGGAGGCTGGAAGCCCAAAATCAAGGATCCAACCAGTACACACTCCCTCTAAAGCTGTTGAGGAGAATTTCTCCTTGCCCCCTTGACTTTATGGTGGCTTCCTGCATTCCTTGCATTGTGGCAACATCACTTCAATCTCTGCCTATGTCTTCACATGGCCTTCTTCCAGTATACGAGGTCCATGAACTTAATTGTTCTAAGTGCTACATACCTCATTGCTGAATATCACTACAGTCACCTTCAAAGTACTCCACTTGGGAAGCTAGGCACTGATGCCAGTGCCTAGTACACTCTTCAAAGCAATTTTGTATCTCTTTCTGGAATGACCATTGTGCACAGTGGCACAGCAGCAAGTTTGCGAACTTAATTGTCTGGTTGTCTGTGAGGGAGTTCTTAGCCGGTAAACAAATAACTGTATTGGAACACCGTCCCTACTCACTGGATCCAGCCCCCAGTGACTTTTTTCTTTACCTAAAGATAAAGGAAATATTGAAATGAAGACATTTGGATGACATTCAGGGCATCAAGAGTAGTATGATGACAGCTCTGATGGCCATTCCAGAAAAAGATTTCCAAAATTGCTTTAAAGGGTGGACTAGGCACTGACATTGATGCATAGCTTCCCAAGGGGAGTACTTAAAAGGAGACAATAGTGATAGCCAGCAATGAGGTACATAGCACTTTCTCTAGGATGAGTTCACATATTTAATTGGCAGACTTCATATATCAAATTTTCTTTCTCCTACAAGGATGCCAATCACCAGGTTCAGAGCTACCATAAGACTAGAATGATCTCATGTCAGATTCTTAATTACTTCTGCAAAGACCCTTTTGCGGAATAAGGTCACCTTAACAGATACCAAAGGTTAGAATTTGGTCATACCTTTTGGAAGAACACAGTTCAGCTCACTACACCATCACTTCCATAAGTTTCCTCATAGATCTTTGTAATCCTTCATGCTATACCTCCCCAAACCTCTTCCCCAACCCTGTTTCCAACAACCACTGATTTAATTTTTGTCATTATATATTCTTTCCGAGTTTACAGGAATGGAATCGAATCCTACTTATGCATTCTCTTTTGCCTGGCTTCCTTAACTTAGCATAATTATTTTGAGATTCATCCACATTCCTGGATATATCAGTAATTAATTCCTTATTCTTGCTGAGTAATATTCCACTGCATGCGTATTTTAGCAGTTTGTTTATGTATTCACCTGTTGAAGAATACTTGAGTTGTTTCTAGTTTGAAACTATTACAAATAAAGTGGCTATGAAAACTCATACAGACATCTTCATATGGACATTTACTTCCATTTTTCATGGATAAATATCTGGAAGCAGAATGGCTGGATCATATGCTACCATGCTAACATCAAACCAGTTACAACTCATAGTGACCCTACATGCTAGGAGTACATTTAACTTCCTAAGAAACTAGTAAATGCTATAGCTGCTAACAGAAAGCTTGGCAGTTCAAATCCACCAGAAGCTCCTGGGAAACTCTGGGGTGGCAGTTCCTCTTTGTCCTATAGGGTCACTATGAGTTGGAATTGACTCAAGGGCAGTGAGTTTAAGAATAATCTGTTTTCCAATATTGTTGTACCACTTTACAACTCCACCAGCGGTGTATTACAGTTTCAGTTCTGTATCATTCTAGCCAATATTTGGGATGGTCTGTCTTTTCAATCTTTTTAAAAAAATATTTTATTGTGCTTTAAGTTGCAGTTTACAGTCAGAATAAATTTACCATATAAGAACATACACACACCCTTATGCAACTCTAACTACTCCTGCTGTACCCCCATGACAGCACACTCCTATTTTTCACCTTGTACTTCCTATGCATCCAGCCAACACCTGTCCCCCCTACCCTCCCATCTCACCTCTGGACAAGAGCTGCTCAGACACCTCATGTATATATTTAAGTCATGAATCACATTCTTCACCTGCATCACTCTATGCCTCATAGACCAGTCCAATCTAAGTCTGAAGAGTTGGCTTCACTACTGGTTTCAGCTCAGTGATAACAGAGAGTTCAGGGACCATGTCCTCAGGAAACCCTCCAATCTGATGGACCATCAGGTGTGGTCTTTTAATAAAGTTCTAGTTCTGCATACTCATTTTTGTATGACTACATCAGGACTTTAGGCTGTGTACCCTTTCAGGGAAGTCATTTGTGTGGACCAGGCCCCATCTAGTTCTTCTAGTTTCATGCTGTATACTCTCTGGATTCTATGGCACCTTCTGTCTGTTGGGCTCATATTTTCCTCATGTCTTTGATGTCCTTCATTCTCCTCTGCTCCAGGTGGATTGGGATCAGTTGATGTTATTTAGATGGCAACTCACTAGCTTATAAGACCTCAGATGGCACCCACCAAAGTGGGATGCAGAAGATTTCCTCAAAAACACTTATTATTGACAATTGACATAGATGTCCCCTGAAACCATAGTCCCTAGACCCCAGTCACTGCTACTCTGTCCTTCAAAATGTTGAAGTGTATTTAGAAAACCTTCTAACTTTTGTGTAGTCCAGTTATGTTAACCTCCCTCGTGCATACTGTGACACCCTTCACCTAAGCTAATTCCTATCTACTGTCTAATCTATGAATATCTCTCTCCCCTCCCGACCTTGTAACCAACAAGGATTATTTTCTTTTGCACTTCAGTCCTCCCTTCAGTCCTTATAATAGTGATCTCATACAATATCTGTCCTTTTGCAACTAATTTTACACAGCATAATGTCTTCTAGATGACCCCACATTCTGTTTCCTAAAGTCATTGTTCTTTACCACTACATAGTATTCCAATGTGTGAATATATCATAGTTTGTTTACCCATCCATCTATTGATGGGCACCTAGGTTGATTCCATCTTTTTGCTATTGTGGACAGTGCTGTAATAAACATTGATGTGCACATGTCTGTTCGTGTGATAGCCCTTATTTCTCTAGGACATATTCCAAGCAGTGGGATTGCTGTATCATATCATATTTCTATTTCTAGCTTTTTAAGAAAGGACCAAATCAATTTCCAAAGTGGTTGTATCATATGACATTACCACCAGCAGTATAGAAGAGTTTACAGTCTCTCCACACTCTGTCCGTCATTTATTATTTCATGTTTTTTGGATTAATGCCAGCCTCATTGGCAGTGAGATGGTAACTCATTGTAGTTTTGATTTGGGTTTCTCTTATGGCTGATGATTGTGAGCATTTCCTCATGTATCTGTTAGCATCCTGGATGTCTTCTTTGGTGGAGTGACTGTTCATGTCCTTTCCCCATTTTTTATTGTCTTTTTCTCGTTGAGGTTTTGCAGTACTTCTGGATTATGAAGATTAGACACCGATCGGATTTGTAGTAGCCAAAAATTCTTTCCCAGTCTGTAAGTAGTCTTTTTAACTCCTTTGGTGAAATCTTTGAATGAGTCTAAGTGTTTGATTTTTAGAGTTCTCAGTTATATATTTTCTCTTCTGATGTTTGTGCATTGTTGGTAATATTTTGTAGTCTGCTCATGCCATGTATCAGGGCTCCTGGCATTGTCCCTATTTTTTCTTTCATGATATTGTTTTAGATTTTATATTTAAGTCTTTGATCTATTTAATTTGTGCTTGGAGTTAGATATGAGTCTTGTTTCACTTATTTATTTATTTATTTGCAGATGGATATCCAGTTATGCCAACAACATTTGTTAAAGAGATTGCCTTTCCTTACTTTAGAGACTTCGGACGTTTGTCAAATATCAGCAGCCCATAGGTGGACGATGTTATATCTGGATTATCTGTTCTCTTCCACTGGACTATGTGTCTGTTTTTGTACCAGCACCAGGCTGTTTTGACTACAGTGCCAGTGTAATAGGTCCTAAAGTCAGGTAGTGTGAGACCTCCCACTTTGTTCTTCCTCTTCAATAGTGCTTCACTTATCCAGGGCTTCTTCTTTTTCCTTATGAAGTTGATTATTTGTTTCTCCATCTCACTAAAAAGTGATTTCAGAATTTGTATTGGGATTGCACTGTATCTATAGATTTCTTTAGGTAGAAGAGACATTTTCACAATGTTAAGTCTTCCTATCCATGAGCAAGGTAGCTTTCTCCACTTAAGTAGGTCTCTTTCGGTTTCTTGCAGTAGAGCCTTGTAATTTTCTTTGTATAGGTCTTTTTTTTCATCTCTGGTTAGATTTATTCCTAGGTATTTTATCTTCTTGGGGACTACTGTAAATGGTATTGATTTGGTGATTTCCTCTTAGATTTTTTTTGCTGCCGTAAAGGAATCAATTGATTCATGTATGTTTAACAGGTATTCTGATACCTTGCTGAACCATTCTACTAGTTCCAGTAGTTTTTGTAGATTCTTTATGGCATTCTGTGTCTAAGATAGTGTCACCTGCAAATAGAGATACTTGCACTTCTTCTTTACCAATGTGGATGCCCTTTATTTCTTCATTTTGCCTGACTGCTCTGGCTAGAACTTCCAGGACAATGTTGAGTAAGAGTGGTGACAAAGGCCTTCTTTGTCTAGTTCCTAATCTCAGGGAGAATTCTTTCAGACTCTCTCCAATTAGGATGATGTTGGCTGTTGGCTTTGTGTAGATGCCCCTTATTATGTTGAGGAATTTCCCTTCTATTCCTATTCTTGTTGGGAGTTTTTAATATGTGGGTGTTGGACATTGTCAAATGCCTTTTTTGCATCAATTATAAAAATCAAATGATTCTTATCTTTTGTTTTATTTATGTGATTGATTAATGGCTTTTCTAGTGTTGAACCATTCCTGCATTCTTGGTTTGAATCTCATTTGATCACGGTGAATTATCATTATTATTATTATTATTTTGATATGTTGTTGAATTCTGTTGGCTAGAATTTTGTTGAGGATTTTTGCTTTCAAGTTGATGAGAGATATTGGTCTGTAGTGTTCCTTTTTTGCACTGTCTATACCTGGTTGGCTTTATACCTGGTTTGGGTATCAGGGTTATGCTGGCTTCGTGGAATGAATTTGGGACTATCCCATCCTTTTCTATGCTCTGGAATACCTTTAGTAATAGTGTTGTTAACTCTTCTCTGAAAGTTTGGTTGAATTCTCCAGTGAAGCCATCAGGGCCAGTTTTTTTTTCAGTTGGAATTTTTTTTTTTTATTATGACTGAGTGAAAATGTACATTCCCGTATAAATTTACATGCCCACCTATATGCAGCTTCCACTGCTCTCCCTGCCCAGTGACAGCACACTATTCCTGTCTGCTCCATAGATGTCTCATCTTCCCAACAGTCTCCTTTCCCCTCCTCTCCACCCACTCTCCTTCCTCCAGCCTGAGGTCAGCAGGATGATATGCTATAGATACATAGAACCATAAAGTGCTTTGTTGGGATTTTTTAAATTAACTTTTCAATCTGTTCTTTGTGATGAATTTATTTGGTTGTTCTACTTCTTTTTGTGCTAGTTTTGGTAGGTGATGTGTTTCTAGAAATTTGCCATTTCCTTGAGATTTTCAGACGTACTGGAGTATAATTTTTCTTAGTATTCTGTTATGATTCTTTTAATTTCAGATGGATCTGTTGTGATATTGCCCATCTTATTTCTTACTCGAGTTATTTGCTTCCTCTCCTATTTTTATTTTGTCAATTTGGCCAATGGTTTGTAATTTGTTTTAATCTTTCAAAAACCAACTTTTTATCTTATTAACTCTTTCAATTGCTTTTGTATTTTCTAATTCATTTAGTTCTGCTCTAATTTTTTTTTTTTTTTTTTTTTTTGCTTTCTTTTGGTAACTGAGCAGTTCTTTTGCTACTCTCTGCTTATTTGAGTTGTAGAGTTAATTCTTTGATCTAGGTCCTTTCTTTTTTGGATGTGTGCATTTACTGATAAAAAATGACCCCTGGGCACTGCTTTTTCGGTGTCTCATAAGTTCTGGTAGGATGTGTTTTCATTCTCATTTGAGTCTATGAATTTCTGTATTCCGTCTTTGATTTCTTCCGTAACCCAATTGGTTTTGAGCAAAGTGCTTGGTATCCATGTGTTTGCTTTTTTTTTTCCCTTTCTTCTTTTTTTCTGTTATTGATTTATACTTTTATGACTTTATGGTCTGAAAATATGCTTTGTAACATTTCAATACTTTGAATTTTGTTAAGGATTGCTTTGTGGCCTAATACGGTCAATCCTGGAGAATTTTCCATGTGCATTGGAAAAGAAAGTGTACTTGTCTGTTGTTGGGTGGTGTGTTCTGTATATGTCTATGAGGTCAAGTTGGTTGATTATGGTGCTTAGATCTTACATGTCTTTTCTGAGCTTTTTTCTAGATCTTCTGTCCTTCACTGAGAATGACACTTTGAAGTCTCTTACCATTACTGTGGAGCTATCTATTTCTGTTTTCAATGCAGTCAGTGTGTTTTTCTTTCATGTATTTTGGAGCCCTGTTTTAGGGTATGCAGATATTTAATACAGTTATGTCCTACTGGTGTACTGATCCTTTAATCATTACATAATGTGCTTCCTTATACAATGTTGTAGATTTTACTTTAAAGTCTATTTTATCAGAGATGAATATTGCCACTCCTGCTTTTTTTCTTTTAATGTTTTTAGCTTGATATTTTTTTTCCATCCTTTGAGCTTTAGTTTGTTTGTGTCTTTGAGTCTAAAGTGTAACTCCTTCAGAATACATATAGATGGGTCATATTTTTTTTTATTCAATCTGCCACTCTCTTTATTGATGCATTTAGTCTATTTACATTCTGCATGATTGATAGGTATGAACTTAGTGCTGTCATTTTGATGTCTTTTTTGCGTGTTGTAAGAAATTCCTTCGTTCCATTTAATTTTCTCTGCTGAGTCTTTTTTCTTCATGTGTTTTCAATATTTTCAGTGTTGGTGGTTTTGTATTTGCTGAGACTTCATGTTTTTCTTGTTTTTTTTTATTTTGATGTGTAGGATTGTTTCTTTTGTGGTTACCTTAACATTTACCCCTATTTTTCTAAATTTAAATCAGTCTTTAATTTCTTTATATCACCTTGACTTCCTCTCCATATGAAAGATCTATGACTACATTTTCTTTGAGGTACCTCTTTTTTGTTATAATGCTTATGTAATGATATCTGTTTCCCTATTTTCAATGTTTTGCCTGTGAATTATTTTTGTGATTCCCCCATTTGAGTTGATATTCAGTTGCTCTGTTATGTGTTCTGATTGTATGATGCTACCTGGTGCTATTGGTTTTCTAACCAAAGGACTCCTTTTAGTATTTCTTGTAATTTTGGTTTGTTTTCTGCAGATTCCCTAAATTTCTGTTTATCTGGGCAGTGTCCTAAGTTTGCCATTATATTTGAGAGATAATTTTGGTGGATATATAAATTGTGGCTGACAATTATTTTCCTCCAAGGTTTTGTGTTTGTCATCCCATTGCCTTCTTGCCTGCATGATTTCTAGTGAGTAGTCTGAACTCAAAGTCTTATCGATTCTCCTTTGTAGGTTACTTTTTGTTTATCTCTAGCTACTTTTAAAAGTATCCCCTCATCTTTAGTTTGGGCAGTTTTGAATGTAATATGCCTCGATGTCTTTCTTTTGGGATCTACCTTGTGTGAAGTTCAGTGAGCTTCTTGGATAGCTGTCTTCTCATCATGATATCAGGGAAGTTTTCAGTCAGCCAGTCTGCAACAATTTTGTCTATATTGTCTGTTATACTCCACTGTTCTGGTAGTCCAGTCACTCATAGATTATTCCTCTTGTTAGAGTCTGATGTCATTATTCACATTCTTGAGTTTTTGAAATTATTTTACCTGATTTTCCCTCAGATATGTTGGTGTCATGCACTTAATTTTCACTCTCATTAATTCAGCTTTCCATTACCTCAAGTTCATTCCTTTGATTTTCCATTGAGTTGTCTAATTCTGTAATTTTATTATTAATCTTACACATTTCTAATCCTTACCACTCTATTCTCTTTTGCAGCTTGTTCAATTTGTCATTATCTTCCACTGCATTTTGCCGCATCTCCTTCCTCATCTCTTGAAGAGTTCTAAATAGTAATCTTTTGTGTTCCACCTCTAATAATTCTAAAAAGTCCTCTTCCTCTGGAAAATTCAATTCTTTGTTCTGGAAACTTTCTGAAGAGATTATAGTCCACCTCTTTAAGTGCTTTAGATGGACTGCTGTTTCTGAGCATTCTGTATATATTTATTTTATGTTTGCCTACTGTGTTCTAGCTTCTTGTTTTGAAATGTACATTTTACTTTTCTTATATGAATTCAGCTCAGGTATCCAGGTAGTTAGACACCAAGTGTGTGATGCAGGCTCTCACCTATTGTCCTAGATGGGCAGGGGTGATTGGTATAGGCACAGGTGTCTGGCTGCAGTCACTGAGAAAGACAGGGTACTAACAGTCATCTCTTGGTGTTCATGAAGATGGAGTATCCCCTTATGTCTAAATCCAGGTGAAGGAACAGTTTCTGCTCTGATTTTCTGGCTTAGGGAAGTCAGAGAATCTCTACCCCTTTCCCCACATTTGTTAAAATGTTCTCCCTCTGAGTCTCAGAGAATGACACTGGGTGGTTTTAAGGATTCCTCCTTCTAGATTAGTTGATGGTACCAGACTTCAGAGCTGGGTGCAGTACAGAGAAGGGGTGGGGAGAAAACCTCAAGGCTGGCTAGAGGCATCCTACTTATGGCTCACTTAATGGTGTCAGACTGTAGTGCTGGACTCTATGGAGAGAAGGAAGGAGGGAATGCTGGGAGAAGGGAGACAGGCCCATCTCATAGAAAAGACTCAGATCTGTACGTGGCAGGTTACATGCAAAGACTTAGCTTTCAAAGATCTGATCCTGTTTCTCACTGGTTCTGGAGGTGCAAGTGGATTCTCCACATAATTACTCTTGCTGATGAGGATACCCACCAACCTCCACTCTCATCCCACTACATGGTGGCTACAGCCATCTCCTGGCAGCTCAGGTCTGTGGAATCCTATGTACTTCTGGTGCTATCTTCCCTTCCCCGTTTGCCCAGTCCAGTTTCTCAGCTTTCCATTCAGGGCTCCTGGAATGCTGTAAGTACTGGATTCATTTGTTTCTTTGGGTCTTTGTTTATTAGAAGAGTCATGTAACGTATCTGTCTACTCCACTATTTTGGCCTTGCCTCTGTCTTTTTTATCTTAACCTTGTTAGTAGATGAATACCTCATTGTAGCTTTAATTAGCATTTACCTAATAAATAATGAATAATATTTAGCATCTTCTCATGTACTTGTTTTCCATATGTATATATTCTTTGGTGAAGGATCTTCAAATTTGCTCATTTTTTAGCTGGGTTGTTATGGACAGACTTGTGTTCCCCCAAAATACGTGTTGTAAATCCTAACCTCTATGCCTGTGGTTATAATCCAATTTGGGATGGGTTGTATTTGTTATGTTATTGAGGCAGGATTAATGTAGAGTGTGTCTTGAATCAGTCTCTCACAAGGAGCAGATTAAGCAAGCCAAGAAGTGGGGAGATAGTCACCAAGCCATGAGGAGATCTCCAGGAACCAGGAAAGAAAAGCTGAAGAGACAAAGATCTTCCCCTAAGAGCCAACAGTGTAAAAAAACTGTCTCCTAGAGCTGGAGTCCTGAATTTGGATTTCTAGCCTCCTAAACTGTGAGAAGGAAATTTCTGTTCATTAAAACCATCTACTTGTGGATTTCTGTTACAGCAGCACCAGATAACTAAGACAGGTTGTTTTTCTATTTTTTTTTTCATTTTCAGACGTTTTTGCATATTCTGGATATAAATCCTTTATCAGATCAATAGACTGTGATCACTTTATTCCCATCTGAGGCATACCTTTTAATTTTCTTAACACTGTCTTTCAGAGAAGAGATGCTTTAAATTTTGTTGAAGTCCCATTTATCAATTTGCTGTTCTATGCATCATGCTTTTGGTGTCATATCTAAGAAATGTTTGCCTGACATGAGGTCACTAAGTTTTTCTTCTATTTATTCTTTTAGAAGTTCTATAGTTCTAGGTTTTACATTTAGGTCTATGATTCATTTTGAATTAATATTTACATTCAGTGTAATGTATGGATAAAACTTCATATTTTTTCATTTGCATATGGATAGTCAGTTGTTGAAACACCATTTGTTAAAAAAAAGTTTCTCCACTGAATTTCCTTTGCATCTTTGTCAAAAGTCAGCTGTTCCTTATGTATGGGTGTATTCCTGAACTTTATTCAATTCCATTAATCTGTTTGTCTACCTTTGTGCCAATACCACACCATCCTGTTGACTATAGCTTCTTGTAAGTCTCAAAATCAGGTAGTTTTTAGCCCTTTCATTCTTTTTCAAAATTATTTTGGTTATTCAAACTCATTTGCTTTTTCATATCAATTTTAGGGTCAGCTTTCCAGTGTGTATAAAAAAGCTTACTGGAATTTGGATTTGTACTCTGTTGAATCTATAAATCTAAGGGGAATTGTCATCTTAACAATATTTAGTCTTCTAACCCATGAGGACCAGTATATGACTCTATATACTTGAAAGTTATGTATCCTTCTCTGCTTTAAACATTTTATACTTCCTTTTGTTAACTGATATATGGTTTTGTTGCTATGTATCCACCTTGGCATCCATGGTGCTTCTTTAGTCTGTGGCTTGATGTCCTTTATCATTTTGGGGGAATATTCAGTCTTTGTCTCTCTAATAACGTCTGCCCATTCTTACTCTCTTTTCTTTCTAGAAGTCCCATTATATATGAGTTAGACATTTTCATTGTGTCCCCAAAGTCTCTAATGTTTGATTCTTACGTAATTCCACCTTTTGACTTTCAATGCTTCAGTCTGGATAACTTTTTCTAATTCACCTTCCAGACAGCTAATTTTCTTTCCTTGTGTGTCCAATCTGCATTTACACTATCCATTGAGTTTTTAATTTTAATTATGTTTTGTATTTATATAATTACCATCTGATTCTATTTTAATTCCCCTTTCTCTACCAAAATTCTCCATCTTTTCTTTTAATTCCTTGATCATATTGATCATTATTATTTCAAAGTGGCAATGCTTAATTCAATGACCTCTCCATTGTGTGGACCTCCCCATAGGTCTATCTCTATTACCTACTTTTTCTACTGGGTTTGATCAAGTTTTTCTTTCTTGTCTGGTTATTTTTTAAATTCACAGTTGCGCATTTCACATGGAAAAATTGAAGAGCTAATTTGAGATTCTGAATGATATTGCCTTCCTCCTGCCTCTGGTAGGCAGGTAGTTTAGGGGAACTAGAAATCCCAGAGTAATATAATCCAGTCAGGGTATGAGATTATCCAAAGCTAGGCTTTTACTTTCTGAGAGATGGAATTTTCCATTCCACACATCTTAGCATGTAGTCCCTTAGAGTTCTAGTAGAAAATTTGCAGCATATATCAGTACCTATTTTAGTCACCTTGTACTGCTCCAACAAAAAATGTAAGTGGATGGTTTCAAAAAGAGAAATCTTATTGTCAAAGTCTGGTAAGCTACAAATCCATTTATAAGTCAGTCAGTAAGAGAAATTCTCATAGTCCAGTAGGCTGAATCCAAATTCAATGACAGCAACTTGGCACAGGAACCTCAGGTCCAAAGGATGTGCTCTGCTCTCAGTGCTGATTTCTTGGTGATATGAGGTTCCCAACTTACTCTCCTCACTTCTCTTCCATATACTCCACAAGCTGATAAATTGAGTCCTGCCTCACCAACACAACAATTGTCCATTTTCCCTCATCAACATCAAAGCCGCAGGATTCACAACACAGGGGAGGAATTGTACCATATTGGGACTCATAGCCAAGTCAAATCAATACATACATTTTGGGGGGGACACAATGATATCCATGACAGTACCCCACCTTTTTGGTGGTGTTCAACTCAAACTTCTGTTCTAGGATCCCTCTGAGTCTGTAGAAAACACTTTCAAATTTATCAAATTTGTCAAATGCCTGGAGGTAAACAGCAGCACCAAATTCCGGATTTATTTATCTCTGGCTTTTCTTCTTTCAGTGTCACTAATCCTTGAAACTTGATTGCTCTCCCATTCTTTTTAACAGAGCTGTTTAATATTTTGTTCATATTTTCTATTTGTCTTCAGTGAGAGGGTCGTTATTGCTTGAAGTTGAAGTCCATCTAGATTTATGCATGATAAAAACTGGATTCAACAGCATTTACAGAGTGTTTCCTAGGTGCTGGGTGTCAAGAAGAATGCTCACACATTTCTTGTCTTGTAAAATACTCACAGGTATAAGAACTCCCATTTACAGACAAGGAAACTAAGTTTCACAAAAGACATTGTCTAATAATGTGGATCTAGACAAATTATAGAGATGGAATTTCATGCATTTAGTCTGTCTTTGTCTTTAGCTTATGCTGGACATCGCCAATAGTTTTCATGATAAATAAAATAAGAATTTTTCCAGCTGCTAGGAAATGCAACCCCAATCACTTACAAAACTTGAAACTTTCATTAGTGCCTAGCATTGTGGCTAGGTAATGGTAGGCTTGCTTCATTATTACTTCAACCTGTTTCTTCTTTTTTCTAATTTGGATTGGCAAAGTTTCCAAATACACTCAAAAAGTATAGGATGCAACAAACTCTGATGGTTCTAGTGCACAATTTCAATTACCGTCAATATTTTGTCATTTAAACAAAATGTATCACTGTTTATCTTTCGTTTTGCTAAGCCAATCCCAGAAATTTTGCCCTGAATACTTGAGTATGCATGACTGAAAGTAATTTTTTTGCTTCATAATGTTAAAAAGTTCTACTGAGTGTATTTTGCTTATAGAAAATTAGTTTTATTTTTTTAAAAGATCTACATCACAGAAGTCTCTCTTTCAAACTTATGCTCGAGAGAACTGAATGTATATGTTCACCAAAATACATGTACCAGAATGTTCATAGCAGCTGTATTCATAGTAGCCTAAAATTGAAAGCTACTAAATTTCCAACAGGAGTAGAATACATAAATAAATTATAGTATATTCATAGAACAACTACTATCACATCCAACAATATGCATATATTTCACAGACATAAAGTTGAATGAAATAAGCCAGAGATAAAATAATATATACTACAGTACTCCATTTATTTAAATTTCAAAGACAGGTAGAATTCATTCACGGTGGTAGACTTCAGAAAAATGGCTAACTTTGGGATTGCAGTGTTGACTGAGAAGATCATAGAAAAGCTTTCTAGGGTACTGGGAATGTTCTTTATTTTGATCTGTGTAGGGTAACACAAGTAAATAGATGTGTAAAGATTCCTAGGTTTTGCACCCTCTACCTTTATTGGGGAGCCCTGGTGGCATAGTGGTTAAGAGCCTTGGAGAGCTATGTCTGCTAATCAAAAGGTTATCAGTTACAATCCACAAGCCACTCCTTGGGAACCCTATAGGACACTTTTCCTCTGTCCTATAGGGTTGTTATCAGTCTATGGTAATGGCTGCTTTTCATCTTTATTGAAGTATTACACTATACTTCAACAAAAAAGGTAATTTTTAAGTAGGAGTAGCAAGTATGCTGCAGATCAAGAGCCAGCAAGCACGTTCAGGAAAGGGCCAGAGAGTAAATATTTTTGATTTTCAGGCTACACAGACTCTGCCATACCTATTTATCTATGTTGTAGCACGAAAGCAGTGATACCAATTACCAGCTGCTGTCAAGGTGATGTCAACTCATGGTGACCTCATGTGTGTCAGAGAGGAACTGTGCCTCATAAGCTTGTGAATTTTTCAGAAGTGGTTCACTAGTCTTTGTTTTCTAAAAGCAGCAATAGATGATACATAAACTCATGAGCATGACTGTGTTCCAATAAAATTTTATTTACAGACACTGACAAATTTTGTATCATTTTTACTTGCCATGAGATCATTTCACTTACTATTTCAACCACTTGAAAACAGAAGAACGACCTTGGCTCACAAGCCATACAAAAACAGGCAGCAGGCCATATCTGACCCACAGGCTGTACTTTGCCAGCCCCTGTTCAAGGTGTGTGTCCTTATAAAAATATTAGGAATGGATATATGAATGCAGACATGAGAACTTGAGTAGTTCTAGAAAACCTGGAGGCCAAAGAGAACTGACATTCGCGTGCAGAAGATTTATTTCAGTCTTTCTGTGATTGTAGGGAAAAATAATAAGAGCCAGTGTTTCATGATGATTGGTGACAGTGGTCAGTAACAGGAATATATATTGTTATTTTCACACTATGATTTACTGTGAAAAGTAAATAAGGTGCTGGGATTGTTATCATTAGGCCACTGCAGAACATTTAACATTTTCTTCCTGCTGTGCTCTTTATTTACCTGAAACTTTTACTGTGTACAGTTTTGACAGTTAGTAATTTGGGATTTCAGGGAGATAGCATTAAATGGAGGCAGCTTGAGTGTGGAATATCGCAGATGAACTTCCCTCACTGGCCCATCTCCAAAGCCAACTCCTTTTATGAACATATTTTTCCGTGGTTTGGAGGTATTCATGTCAGTGGTGTTAATAATAAGACTTGGCACTTATATGGTGCCTGCTTTCAAAGTACTTCCCTTTAAAAAGAACCTAAAGGGTACATTTTAAGTCCATCTTCTTTTCACATCAGTTGGAGCCACAATTTGTACTAACTCCAGAAAATAGGTGTAGCCATTTTGAAAACATATACTTAGTTTATGGTCATAAAACCGTGTCTATGACCAGCATTTTTCCTTCAATAATACTACATTTCACTTTTTGAATTCTGTTCCTCCATTATACAGAAGGCAATTTATTATATAAACAAAAGTTCACCCATCTTCTTTGTATAACTTCAATGACGAATAGTTATATTAGCAAAAGATATAACGTATTTGCTTAATGTAGATCATTTTTCTATGCCACCAAACTGTATTGAGCTCTATAAGATAAGCAAGATCCCTCGGTGGCACAAATGGTTTGCACTCAGCTGCTAACCTAAAAGTTGGGTGTTTGAATACACTCTATGGTGCTGCAGAAGAAAGGCCTGGTGATCTACTTCGTAAGATTACAGTCATTGATAACACCGTGAAGAAGTTCTACTCTGAAGAACATGGACATCAACTTGATGTCATTGAGGGTTTTTTTGTTTATATGGTAGGCACTACAGGACTAAGTTTTTTGACAATATGTTTCTTAGAAAAGAGGATGGCAAGATTTTGGCTCCCTTATCTTGGACATGTCAGCAGGAAAGACCAATCTCTAGAAAAGGATATCATATTTGGTAAAGTAAGAGATTAGTGAAAGTGAGGGGAACCCTCCATGAGACGAATAGACACAATAGCCACAATAGCAGACTCGATCATCATAAGATGGGACAGGACTAGGCAATGTTTCATTCTGTTATATGTAAGGTCATCATGAGTCAGAGGTGACGCGATAGTAATTAACACCAACAAGAGGACTATAGAGGAATTAGATAAGGGCTTTCTCAGAAAGCTCGACAGCCTTGTAGGTCAGGTCTCATCTCCACCCTTGCAGCTGGCTCTTTCTACTAATACCACACTCCTATAAGGGCACTGGAAACCCTGGTGGCATAGTGGTCAAATGCTATGGCTGCTAACCAAAAGGTCAGCGGTTCGATTTTATCAGGTGCTCCTTGGAAACTCTATGGAGCAGTTCTGCTCTGTCCTATAGGGTCACTATTAATCAGAATCCACTTGATGGCAGCAAGTTTGGTTTTTATAAGGGCACAGGTGCCAGCTTCTGATAACAGTGCCTATTCCAAGAATTGCCTGGGAGTGACACCTGCTATCTTGAAGTGGGTTCCTCTTCTCCCTGGTGCCAAACCCTAGCTGCCACTATCTGCTTCCGGATTTTAGCTTTCACCATCTGCATTGATTTGTTCTCTTTAGCTTACTGGACTCAGTTTCCTCTTCTACTCAGCTACAAGTGCTTCCTTGAACTCAGCCTTGCTGAAGCTTCAGAGGAAAGAACCATTCCACTAACCCTAAGCCCCAAAGGACACGGAGAGCCTCGCTGACCTACAGCCTAGGGAGAAGCTTCTGGGCATATACCAAAAATTGGGACAATGAAGTTGTCCACAAGAGCCCAGAGGAAAAAAAAAAACAAGCTTCCAAGTAAGGATATTGGTAAAAGTCTGACCCAGTGTAAGAGCTTCCTCAGAGACGGAATATTCTCATCCAAACTAATAATAAGAAAAACCTAGGATATAATTTTGCTTTGGGGCCTCTGTTGTTAGATACAAAGCTACAGAAAGTTGTTTTTCCTGCACATACATAAGCAAGAAGTGTTCTGAATCTTGCAGTTTATAGTTTGCTGTCCCATTGATCATTTCCTTGATGGACAAATTAAATTTTTGAAATCAGGCTCCCTTAATCTTTGAATAGATGCCTACTGTCATGCTTCAAGCTCAGGAAATTTCCCACATCTGAAAGGCTGTTTTCTCTTCCATAGACACAATGTATTTTTCATTAAGCTGAGCAGAGTGGTTGAGTCAGTGAATAGAGCATCCAAAAGGATAATAGCAGTGAGGTGTTCTCTTTGTGGGACTACATCAATTCAAGCTGGAAAATCGATGCACCTGGGGGGAGAGTACAATGCCATTCCAACATCATTAATGCTCAGGAGGCCCCAGAAATCACAGGGAGAAAAACACACTCGACTCGGGCCATGCAGACAAACAACAGGAGAGGTAGCTAAGCTTGCCCTCAGTTGCTCAGACGGGAATGTCCACTTAAGAAGATTTCCAGGCTTACTGTTAGTGACTCCAGTAACAGAAATTAAAGTCACATATTTCAAGTATGTTGTTTTTTTTTCTGAGGCTTTGCCACCTTTGTTTCTTTATCACACTTGTTTTAGAAGGAAGGCTAGTTGGTGCTAAAAGTCTTTACTTTTCTGGTAACAAAGTATGAGAGATGGAGAGTTCAGGAAGGAGAAAGCTGCATCACTAGAGTCAGAAATAGATCTTGTTAAAGTGAAGGGTTGTTCCACTCAGCTGACTTGCTCACTGAGCTGTGCAAGTGAGCTGTTACACAACTCCTTTGACTTGTGAGGTCTCCCTATTCTTACCACCAATAAAAGAAACTGCCTTGAAAGCAAATAGCCCCTGTCTGGTCTCAATGAACTTAACTGTAAAAAACTAGAGGGAGTGCAACAGAATTATGGAGGCTAATTCAGTGTCATGTAATTATGGACGTAGTCCTCAAAGAAAGGAGAAACACTTCCTTATAGTGTCCTCCTTGTACTATTGAGCTATGCCGCAGTAATGCTGAATAATGAACTGACCCAAAATTCAGTGACTTAAACCAGGTCTGCAGATTGGCTATACCTCATCTGGGTTAGAATGAATTCTAGGTGCCACGGCAAGAATGCGTCACCTTGGCTAGGCTATGTTGCCCATTTGTTTGGTCATACACTAGCCTAGATGTTGCTATAAAGGCATTCACATGTGGTTAGCATATAATTCAGTTGACAATAAGCTATGGAGATTACCCTTCATAATATGAGTGGGCTTTATCCAATCATTTGAAGGCTACAAAAGCAAAAACTTGAGGTTTCTCTAGGGATAAAGAATTAGACTTAGGACTATAAATAGACATCCAGCTGGAATCTTTTCCTCTACCGCCTCTCCTATCAATTTTGTGACACAAGCCTGCTAGAATTTCCAGGCTGTTACTTGACCTACAGATTCTGGACTAGCCACCATCCCCTCCCCTACCATCATGTAAACCAATTCATTTAATGAATCTCTTTCTATGTTACACACATATCTTCCCCACACAGAAATCTCGGGCAATGTCTCATGTTCTCTTCGCCACTGTCAGTCTATTGTTCCTCTATGTCCCACGTGCTGTGTGATGTTCTAGAGCAGGGGTGTGTAAACTATGGTCCACAGACAAAATCTGGCTAGTCACTTGTTTTTTAAAGGCTGTGAGCTAAGAAATTTTTTTAAGTGGTTATATTTTAAATGGTCGTATAAGTTACTACATCAGAGCCTTGATTTTTCTTCTTGAGCTGCAAAGCCTAAAATATTCACGACATAGCCTTTTCAGTAAAAGTTTGCTGACCCCTTTTCTAGGTAGGAAGTAAAACACAGGTTGTTGTTGTTAGGTGCCATGGAGTTGGTTCCAGCTCACAGCAAACCTCTGTAGAACAGAGAGAAACACTGCCTCGTCTTGTGCCGTCCTCACAATAGTTGCTATGTTTGAGCTCATTGTTGTAGCCACTGTGTCAATCCTTCTCCTTGAGGGTCTTCCCCTTTTTGGCTAAATTCTCATCTTACCAAGCATGATGTCCTTCTCCACAGACTGGGCCTTCCTGATAACGTGTCCTAAGTAAGTGAGCGGAAGTATTCTTGCCATCTTGCTTCTAGTGAGAGCTCTGGTTGCCCTTGTTTCAAGACAGGTTTGTTCATTCTTTGGCAGGCCATGGGATACTCGCTACTTTTTTACCAACACCATAATTCAAAGGCATCAATTCTTCTTCAGTCTTATTCACTGCCCAGTTTTTGCATGCACAAGGCAATTGAAAGCATCATGGCTTAGGTCAGGTGCACATTAGTCTTTAAAGTGATATATTTGCTTTGTAAAACTTTAAAGAGGTCTTTTGCAACAGATTTCCCCAATGCAATGTGTCTTTTGACTTCCGGATTGCTGCTTCCATGGGCATTGATCATGGAGCCAAGTAAAATGAAATCTTTGACAGCTTCAGTCTTTTCTCCAGGATTTACCATGATATTGCTTACTCATCCACTTGTGAGGGGTTTTGTTTCCTTTATGTTAAAGTGTAATCCGTACAGAAGGCTGTAGTCTTTGATCTTTAATATGTGCTTCAAGTCCTCTTCACTTTCAGCAAGTATTGTCATGTCATCTGTGTATCAGGTCTTCCTCCAATGCTGATGCCTCATTCTTCTTCATGTAGTCCAGTTTCTCTGATTATTTGCTCAACATACAGATTGAAAATAAGTATAGTGAAAGGATATAACCCGGAGGCACACTTTTATTGACTTTAAACCATACGTTATCCCTTTTTTCTGTCCAAATAACAACCTCTTTGTCTGTTTACAGCTTCCATATGAACACAGCTAAGTATTCTGGAATTCCCATTCTTCACAATATTATCCATAAGTTGTTATGATCCCACAGCCAAAGGCCTTTGTATAGTCGATAAACACAGGTAAACATCTTTTCAGTGATCTGGGCTTTTAGTCAAGATCTGTCTGACGTCAGCAAAGATATTCCTGGCTCCATGTGCTCTTCTGCATCCAGCTTGAATTTCTGGCAATTCTGTGTTGATAGACTGCTGCAACCAGTTTTGAATGATCTTCAGCAACATTTACTTGATGTGAAATCAATAATAATGGCCAATAATTCCCACATTTGGATGGATCATCTTTCTTTGGAATGGGTACAAATATGGATCTCTTCCAATTGGCTGACCAGGTAGCTGTCTTCCAAATTTCTTGATATAGAGAATGAGTGTTTCCAGCGCTGCATCCATTTATTCAAACATCTCAGTTGATATTCTGTCAATTCCTGGAGTCTTGCTTTTTGCCAGTACCTTCTTCCCTCAGTACTATCAGTTCTTGACCACATACTACCTCCTGAAATGACTGCACATTAAATTAACACCTTATTTGTTGGCACAGTGACTCTGTGTATTCCTTTCATCTTAGTTTGATGCTTCCTGTGTCTTTTCCCTGTAGGATCCTTAAAGTTGCAACTAGCATCTTGAATTTTCTCCTCAGTTCTTTCAGCATTTGATAAATGCTGAGTGTTCCTCCCTTTTGGTTTTTCTAACTAGTTCTTTGCACAGCACAGGTATTCTCTATCTTTCCCTCAAGCCTACTGGAGAAATGAAAGGTAAAGGCCCAGATTAACTCCATGATCTACTGATTTTCTATCCACTTCTTTGCTGTGATTCAGCTCTTCCTTCCTTAGTATAATGTTTAAGTCTGGGTTCTCTAAAGGAGCAAAACTAGTGAAACATACATAAAAATGGATATAGAGAAATTTACTTCAAGGAAATGAATAACATGAGGAAATGGCTCATGCAATTGCAGGGGCTGACAATCCCCAAATCTGTGGGTCAGACAGCAGGCTGCATACCTCTGCTGGATCATGGAGTCATGGTGGTCAGCAAGTCCAAAAGCTTCTGGTTAGGTGGCATACCAGAGACTTCTATAGGCTTATGTCCCAATAAGTAAAGGTCAGATGACAGGAAGACAGCAGGGTTGAGAGGGAGCTTCAGTTTTGCTAGAACATCCATTTGTATGCTCAAGGCAGGCCACAACCCCAAAGAAACTCCTCTTTAAACTGATTGGATGATCGCATCATGGAATGTGATTACATTATGTTAGATTATGGGAGAGCATCCAGTCCGTTGTCTGCCAAACCACTGTGAATCATAGTGTAACCCAGTTGACACGTAACAACCGTTATATGCAGAGATAGCTTTTAATCTTTACTTGTAGAGTTATAAAAATTAGCTAAGGAAATGATCTTTTTTTTGTTGCATAATACGACCACCCCAAAATTAGTTTAATAAAATAACAGTTATATCAGCATCATTATCATCATCTCATAGTTGTGTAAGTTGATTGGGCTTAGCTAGGTCATTCTCGAGGTTTCTCAGTCAGATTTTATGACTGGGAGTGGAGTCATCTCAACAGCTTCCCCTGGGGAATCTGATGCCTAACTGGAAAGCACAAACAACTTGGGGATGGGCCAGCTGGGACATCTCTGTCATTATGTGGTCTTTATACATATCTCTGTAACACGGCAGTTTCAGGGTTGCCATTCTTCTCACATGGTGGCTCAGAGCTCCAAAACTGTGAGTTCGGGGGCAGCGGGAGGTGAAGAGAGATAGAGAGAGCAAGTGAGAGTGCCAGGTGGCGACTGTACTGCCATGTGGCATTACTGTATGTGTTTTCTGTTTCTATTGTTGTTATTGTTAGCTGCTGTAAGTCAGCCCCCAACTGGCAGAGACCCTGTGCACAACAAAATAAAACCTTACTCAGTCCTGCAGCATCCCTGGGATCAGTTGTGGACTGAACCGTTATAATCCATAGGGTTTTTATTCCCTGATTTTCAGACACAGATCACAAGTCCGTCTTTCTTCCTGATCCATTTTAGTCTGGAAGTTCTGCTGAAAACTGTTTAGCATCATAGCAACACACAAATCTCCATTGGCAGACAAATGGTGCCTGCACATGAGATGCCTAGGCCAGTAGTCAAACCCAGGTTTCCAGCACAGAAGGCAAGAATTCTACCACTGAGCCAGCACTGTCACTATAATTACAGATTGCCAGTACCAGTTCCTGTCAAGTCCATTCTGACCCACGGCAACTCTTTGTGCTGCAGAGCAGAACTGTATTCCATAGAGTTTTCAAGGATGTGACCTTCCCAAAGCAGTTTGCCTGGTCTTTCTTCTGAGGTGCCTCTGGGTGAGTTTGAACTGTTTACCTTTTATTTAGTGTAGCACACTTAACCATTTGTACCACCTAAGACTGGTTCCATCTGAATTCTGTTACTGTGAATATGGAAAGATTTTATAGTGCCATGGATCTTTAATGGGTAGAGGACATAATGTTTAGAAACTAATTCTCATATTTGGGTATTGACTATACAAAGTGAAGGGAACTTAGCAATAAATACAACAATTTGCATATGCATAAACCTTCTCATCTGATAATTCCTTTTTAGGAATATAGCCAAAAAGATATTTTGACAAACTTACAAAACAGACATTTTCTTATATTTAAAATAAATTAAAAATATAATCCAGCAACTTAAAAAATAGCTAACCTGGAGGAAGGAGATAACTAATAGAAGGGTCAAGAATACAAACTAGATGTCTCTGAAAAATACTTGTTTATAGTTAAAATAAAATTAAGATTTCTAAAGAACAATCTCTGGAAATGGAAAGCAAAATTAGACAAATGCCCTTAATTTAGTATCTGCTTGGTAGCATGATCCCACCCAAAGAAATTACTTCAGGTGATTTCAAAACAGTAATTCGCATGTTACAGTCCTAGTGGAATAAACTCTAATGACTAAAAGAAATATACAAAAGAATCTTAAACTCTTTATAGTAAAAATATTGTTGATAATTATATTGGTATTATAACTCTGAAACCAGTATATATAGATATATTATAGGATAGTACAAATGAGGAGGTATTACGTCACAAATTAAGGTTTTTGGTATAGGTAAAAAAGAAGCTGGGAATTTATATGGAAAACATAATTAGGCAATCAAGATAAATTTGACTTTTAACACAAAACATATTTTCTACCTCTTTACACTAAAAAAAAAGCTGGACTGTAACGGTGGCCTCTGAACTACTTAACAAGAAGGAGCAGGTCACTCAGTTGGCTAAATGTATAGTTTTTCCTGTGGAATTTTCTGAGATTAACTCCTTTTTTTCTTTTCTTTTTTGAAGTGTGAGTATTTAAGTGGAAAACAACAGGGTTTTTAACCCAAAGCTCTGACTATGATAACAACAACAATGAAATAAGTAAATAAAAAACACAGATTCCAGTTATAAACCTCATGGAAGTTCTGCTTAAAAGGTCCTTTCCCAGCTGGCCTTCAAATGGAAATAGAGATAGTTCAAGGAAATGAAGGATACACAATACTCTTTTCCTAAAAGAGTAAAGTCCCCAAGACATGTCTCATCCATCTTATATCAAATTGACCAATCAGAAAAGGTAAAGTGGAGCTAGCAGAGCCTTGTTCAGCAAATGCTTAACAAGTCGGCTTTAGCTCCTTAGTGACCACCTCAGCTTTCAATCACACTCATAAAATTCAGTACTAGATTTCGAAGTGGTGAAAACAAAATTCGAAGTAGAAAATAGGATACATGATTTTCTTTTTAGAGCCCCATGATAACCACAAGTTTCCAGTCTGTCAGACTGGGCAGGTGACTTTTAGAATTGTGTTGTTTTAAATGCCACCTTGGAAAACAAACATCTGAAACATGAAAATTAGAAAGCAGAAAGCCATTAATAATGACTTTGCTAGGCATTTACCAATGTTGACAGCTCTTTACCTTTGAGCCAGTTATTTTCAAAGGTTGGAGGCAAATAAAATCATAAAGTTATCCAGTACACAATGAAAATTAAATAAATATTTGATCTAATGTTGTAGATTTATTCCGAATCATCATAAGGTGCTTTAGGTATTGGTGTCTTGTGTACCAATGCAGTGAGTTAATAACAGTTGAATGAAGAAGGTGGTAGGGATAGCAGTAAGATGATAGCCATTAGAAGTTTACTTTATTTTTTAATATTCATGTTCCTCCACTCTATCATCTCACTGTCTATTGCTGACAAGAGTCGCTGTCTGAAAATTACTTGTAAACAAAGATGTTTATAAAGCTTCACTAAGCCAACACGCAACATAAATGTCCAAAACTAAAAGAAATTTCTTAAGTCAGTTATGCTACACCTGTAACATAAAAGACTATGCAACCATTCAAATTATACACGTGAAAAATGAGGAAATTTGCTTTTATAATTTTATGTGCAAATGCAGGCAATATAATTAGACAGATAGGATGATCTCAATTAGGTAAAAATGTGCTTATAAAAACATGTGGAAGGAAATACAACAAAACGCTAATGTTTGCGCTCATTTATTTTTCATAGCTATTCTATTGTACATAGTTTTATTTTGTAATTAGACATATCTACTAAGCAACTTTTTTTAAACCGAGGGCATCCAGATTTGTCTTTCTTGTACACTGTGAGAATGTGAAACATGTCCTTTTGATCTCATCCATGATTGTAACTCTTCTGACAAAGTGACATGGGGATAGTTCAAAGACTTTCGCTGTTTTTAGGCTATTCAACTGGTTAGCACCTCTTCCATAGCACTTCATTCTTCTGATTAATATCGCCACCAGACAGCAAAACAAGAGTCTATCAACAAGCCTAACTTGAAAATGCCTGTCCAGTAAGTGTCAAAAGCTGTTTTATTAATATAAAGTATCTGTTGATAAGCTGCAAAAGGTAAATCATAGTGATGACAAATCTTACAGTGTTATTCACTGAGCCTTCTCAAGTGTCATTATTGTTTCTAGGGAAAGCTTGGTCTAAGCAGGAGCCCTGTTAACCCTGAGTTGGAAGAGCTTCTCTACGGAAGTCAGTTACCTTTCATACCAACTGTGAACAGAAGTGGTGTGTTCAGTACAATCTGATACTGTGAGCTCCTCATGAGAAATCCGAAACTACGTAAACCCAGTGCTGTCGAGTTGATTACAACTCATAGTGACCCTGTGTATCCCACTAACAATCATAATTTCACAAATTCTTGGGGAACAAAAGCTCTTCAAAAAAAATCCCAAGCTATAGCCCAGAAACCCTGGTGGCGTAGTGCTAAACTTCCATGTCTGCTAACCAAAAGGTTGGCAGTTCAAATCTGCCAGCCCCTCCTCAAAACTCCTATGGAGCAGTTCTACTCTGTTTTATAGGGTCACAGTGAGTCAGAATCGACTCGACGGCAGTAGGTTACAGTCTTACTACTTGAAAACTGTTGAAAGTTAAGAGATTCTGTGTGCATGTGTGTGACTTAACAAAACCAAACCAGTTTCTGTGGAGTTGATACGGACTCATGGTGACCTGATACATGTCAGCAGAACTGTGCTCCTTAGGGTTTTCAAGGTTGTAACTTTTAAGAAAGGTTTTACCAGGCCTTTCTTCTTAGATAGCTCTGGAGGAATTTGAACCCTCCAGCCTTTCCATTAGTAATCTGTGTTGATTATTTTCTTTGCTTCTCTCAAGAAAACAGAATTTTCTAACTAGTGAACTCTGCATTTTCAAAAGATTTCACATTTCAAGCTACTTTATATTGTCAACAGTCTTAAGAAACATTTAAGGGCTTTCCTGAGCTGAATATGTAAACTGTGGTTGTCATAGGCATTCAGACTCAAGGGTGGGCTTGAGTATGCTGCTAAGGGACAGGAAATATGTTTGTATTATTTGGCTCTACTTCTGGCCCTAAGAGGCATGAATAAGGAAGTCAGATGGTATGGCCACAAATAGGACAATATCATCATGCTTTGTTATTCTTAAACAAATCCTTTTGGATCATAATTTAAACCAACTATTTCTCCAGGGAAGTCCTATAGAAAAAGGAATTTATTTTGCATCCAAATTTCAAGGTCATAAGTTCATAAAATTGAAAACTGAATAATACCTTTGGGCCCTTAGAAAACCTCAGTAAGAAGTTAAAAGGAAAAACAATGGACTTTCATCATTATCAAGCATTATAATATACTTTTTTCTCTTTGGATGATTTTAATTGGAGAAAGAGTACACTACAGATGACTGGAACACTTTTCAATACCCAAATTTGGTTTCTATTATGTTTACATAAATTGAATATACTCTCAGTGAAAGGCTGTTGTCTTTGTTATCTAAAAAACAAACCTATTCCCACTGAGACAATTGTGACTCATAGTACCCTTTTAAGACAGAACAGTACTACTCCATAGGGTTTCCAACGAGTGGCTAGCGGATTCAAACTGATAACCTTTTGAAATGAGGACATGTGTGTGTGTATATAAGTATGTGTGTGTGCACGCACACGTGTGCATATTAAAATAGAACATATAGGAAAGTGAAGTCTTGACACAAGCTTAAGATAAAATTGGTTAAACTATTAAAACACAAAATCGCTGTGCTTAAGCTAAGTAAGACAGTGAGAAAATGCAAAGTCATGGTGAAGAAGTAAAAGTGACAGAAACCACTGACATGGCAGCAGGCGGTCAGAAAAAATAACTAATCAGGTAGAAGTCAACAACTGAAGGTATCAGAAGATAAAAGTTCTTATGGACTGGCTAATAACAACCAGAACCAAATGAACAACTTTTATAAAAATCCAGCACTCTGGATTTGGGGTACACAGTCCCCTCCAGGGGCCTGTGCCCCTGGCCTGTTGCTGTGACCTCATTTGCCTCATCCTTGAAGGCCTGCGGTGTGCAGCCTCCTCCTGAGAGTCTTTGCCCATCAGTCTTCTGCTGTGATGTAACCTGATCCTGAGACCTCGTCCACTTCACCCTCAAAGGCCTGGTTTGAGTGGCTGTGACTGTTTCCTATTGGTCGCGGAGCCTCCTGTGTTATCCCTGCTGGCAGATCTACCTCCAAGATGTCTTGTCACTCTCCTGACATCTTAATGGCCTGGTTTGAGTAACTGTGACTGTTGATTCCGGAGGCCCCTGTGCTGTTCCTGCTGAATCCACCTCTGAGACACATGCATCAAAGCCAGATTTCTCCTGATGGCTCAATGATGAGAGCACAGCCTATCTTATAGGGAAGTGTAAATGATGACATTAACTTCATAGTCCCTGTGGGACCTAGTGAAACCTGTGTGGGTCTTAACTAATGTAAATGAGAGTCCTTAACTAATGTAAATATAGATAGGAGTTCTTAAGCAATGCAAGTAAGAGTGATTTTGTGTCCTGGTGCTATCACTTCCCTTCTCCCTCTGCTTAATTGTGAGTGTGTGATTTGATTAAATAAAGCTTATTATTGACCCCAAGCCTTATAGTTATATATTTTCCTCAACACTTTCTGGATGCTCACAACACCTTTCAGTTAGCAATCATAGCTCTTAACCACTATGCCCTCAAGGTTTGTCTTAGTTATCTAGGGTGGATATAACGGAAATACTACAAGTGGATGGCTTTAACAAAGACAAATTTACTCTCTCCCAGTCTAAGAGGCTAGGAGTCTGAATTCAGGGTGCCAACTCCAGGGGAAGTCTTTCTGTCTCAGCTCTGGGGGACAGTCGCTGTTACCAATATTCTCCTGCTCTAAGAGCTTCTTACAGTGCAGGGACCCTGGATCCAAAGTATGTGTGTTCATGGCATTACTTTCTTGGTGATATGATGTCCTCCTGTTTTTCTTTTATGTCTCAAAAGGGATTAACTTAAAATGCAACCTACTCTTGTAGATTGAGTCCTGCCTTATGAACTACTGGCAAGCCCACCTCATTGACATCATATAGGTAAGATTTACAACACATGAGAAAATCACATCAGATGACAAAATGGTGGACAAACATACAACTCTGGGAATCTTGGGCTAGCCAAGTTGACACACATTTTTGGAGGGACACAATTCAATCTATAATAGTTGTCTGTGGTGGTCGGGATTATGTCAACTTGGCTACTCCATATTTGGCTGCTGTATTAAGTGGTGGGGCGGGGTTTGTGGTGGCTTCCCACCCCTCAGCTCTCATCTCCCGACCTTCCACTACTACTGCTGGTCTGCTCACGTAGCCAGGAGCTCCTGCTCTCTTCTTCCAGTGTCTGGTTCCTGGACTTGAACTAGCAGCTGTTGGATTCATCAATCCTTACAGTGGGCACTTGAGAGTCCTGCTTCCTGACCTGCCGATCCTGGGTTCGCCAGGCTTTGCCGCTCCGTCTCACCACCAGCTTGGGATCCACCAACCTACACAACCTGTGATCTAGAACTCTGGTCTCTGATCTGCTGACTTTGGGTTCCTCAGCTTCCGTGGTCACGTGAGACTTGTGCCAGAACTTGGGACATTCAGCTTCTGTGATTGCATGAGCTGTTTCCTATATCTATCTAGCTATATATATTATAAATCTTTCCTTGTACCTACACGTGTTACTGGTTTTGCTTCCCTAGAAAACCCAGCCCAAGACATTGTCCATCTGTGAAGATTGGTTATAATGGCACTATATTTATACAATGAACATCTTGTGCCATTGTATCACCTGTAGCTAGCACAGTGCCTGGTGTAAAGGAAGCCTTCAGTAAATTAGACTTGTAAAATACACTCCAGTTGTCTTGGATTAAAAAAAAAAAAATCACCGGAAGATGCTAAGATGGAGATCATCATTGTCTATAAGCATGATTGAGAATCACAATGGAAAACAATTCTAACATTCTAGAGAAAAGTCATTGCTTGCCTGAAATTCTCCCCAGTCACTGCTGTCATGGATATTCACATGGGCAGTCCACTTACCCCTTCTTAGTTTCCTCACTTGAAAGATGAGGATGTTCTAGGTCTAAAATGCTGTGATTGTTCCTGAGTTTCTTCCTGCAAACCTCAGATCTAAACCTGAGACAACTGAAGTGTTTTCTCTGTTTGTCAGTTTCTTCTGCTAAACTCAAGCTACTACTGGAGTTTTTGAAAGTTACCTCTGTGTTCTACTTTAAATGTCCATCATAGGTAGAAAACATGACACTCTCCCGACCTATCCTAGTTAGGTTACAGTGCATCAGTGCATTTTTTTTTTCACTTTCTGTCCTATCTTAGCCTCTCTCCATACCAATGAAACATACATGCAAGGCAACTTCTGAGACTGAGATTGAACTTTGTGGCCATATTTGAAATAACACCTCAAATAATTTCAGCCCATGCCCTTGGACTTCCCAACATGGTGTTTTAACACTCAGAGACTGTGAACAGTATCAGTCAGTAGTTTAAACATGTCAACTCTAAAGCAGTCTTTAAGATTATTACATCTTCTTGAACCCCAAGATCCAAACAGAAAACATCTTAGGAAACTGATATACAAGACTGGTGACCTCTCATGCTAAATTTAGAGTCTCTATCACCATATTTGTGACTAACCTAGTGCCCAACATACAAAGACTGCCAATTAAGTTTGCAAACTCATCCTAGAAAAAGTGCTACATGCCTCATTGCTGAATACTACTACAGTCACCTTCAAAGTAGTCCCCTTAGGAAGCTATCACCAAAGCCAGCATCTAGTCCATCCTTCAAAGCAATTTTGGAACTCTTTTTCTGGAATGGCCATCAGAGACGTCATCGTATTACCTTGATGTCCTGAATGCTATCCAAATGTCTTGCTTTCAATATTTCCTTTATCTTCGGGTAAAGAAAAAAGTCACTGTGGGCCAGATCAGTTGAGTAGGGAGGGTGTTCCAACACAGTTATCTTTTTACTAGCTAAAAATTCCTTCATAGAAAACTATACAATTAAATTAATGAACTTGTCACCTTGCCACGTGCACAATGGCCATTCCAGAAAGAGTTTAAAAATTGCTTTGAAGAGTGGACTATGCACTGGCATCAGCATATAGCTTCTCAAGGGGAGTACTTTAGAGGTGACCATAGTGATGCTCAGCAATGAGATATGTAACACTTAGAACAATTAAGTTCATAGACTTTATTTTCAGACCACATGTATGTTAGAACACAATAACCAAGCATAAAGAAATTATAACAACTTTCTGGTGGCTTAGAGACAACAATCAAATTCTAATCATTTAAAAAGCAGACCACGATGGCTTTAGAAAACTCCCAAAACAAAAAAATCAAAAAGTTATCCAAACGAATACTTCCTGCAATTATTGGAGGCAGAATACAAAAGAGCAATTTTCAGAGTTCTTCAAGACATCAGGAAGGAGATTAGGCAAAGTGCAGCACAGCATAATGAAAAATTAAACAGGTGGCAAGCAATACCTGAGCAACAATGATCTGAAATTCAGCAGATTAACAATAGAATTACAGAATTAGACAATTCAGTAGAAAGTCAAAAGAGCACAACTGAGGCAATGAAATGTAGAATTAGTGAGCTGAAGATAAAACAACCGACACCAGCATACATGAGGAAAATCAGATAAAGAATTGTAAAAAAAAAAAGAAAAAAAAAAAGAAGAATCACTAGATATTAACATATATGGGAAAACCACAAAAATAAATCAAAGCTAAAACATTAAAAACAGAGAAACAGAGATCTCAGTATACAAATGGTGACAAAATTATACCAAAAACAGGGACAAACTAATGTAGTCATTGACCTTTAAGATGGAGAGAAAGTCAAGGCCATATGAAGAAATTAAAGACTGGTTTAAATTTAGAACATTAGGGTAAATATTAAGAGAATCACAAAGGAAATTAACAATCCTGCTCATCAAAATAAGAAACAAAATCAAGAGGTCTCAGCAAACATAAAACCAACAACAATGAAAAGAATGAAAAGAAAACCTATAAAGAGAAACTCATCACAGGAAATTAAGTGGAACAAATAATTGTCAACAGCACACCAAAAAAAGGCACCAAGATGACAGTACTAAATTTATACCTATCAATAATTACATTGAATGTAAATGGGATAAATGCACCAATGAAAGGATAAAGAATAGCAGAACGGATTTAAAAAAACATGATCCATCTACGTGATGCCTACAGGAGACACACCTTATACTTAAAGATACAAACAAGCTGAAACTCAAAGGACAGAAAAATATATACCAAGATAACAACATTCAAAAAAGAGCAGAAGTGGCAATATTAATTTCAGATAAAACATCATAGTGGGTAACGAAGGTCACTATATAATTGCTTAAATGGTCAATACATCATGAGTACATAACCACAGCAAATATTTACACACCCAACGACAAAGCTTCTAAATTCATCAAACAAACTGTAAACATATTAAAAAGGGAGATAGACACCTCCACAATAATAGTGGGAGAGTTCAACACACCACTTTCAGTGATGGACAGAACATCCAGAAAGAAGCTCAACACATATATGAGGTCTGACAGTTAAGCCCATGAATTGTTCCACGTGCTATGTACTCCACTGCTGAATATCACCACAGTTACCTTCAAAGTACTCCCCTTGGGAAACTGTGCACCAACACCAGCACCTAGTCCACCCTTCAAAGCAATTTTGGAACTCTTTCTGTGGAATGGCCATCAGAGCTGTTGTCACATTGCCCTTGATATCCTGAATGTCATCCAAATGTCTTCCTTTCAGTATTTCCTTTCTCTTAGAGTAAAGAAAAAAGTCACTGGGGGCCAGATCAGGTACGTAGGGAGGGTATTCCAATACAGTTATTTGTATACTGGCTAAGAACTCCCTCACAGACAACTATACAATTAAGTTTGCAAACTTGCCACCTTGCCACCATGCACAATGGCCATTCCAGAAAGAGTTGTAAAATTGCTTTGAAGGGTGGACTATGCACTGGCATTGGTGCACAGTTTCCCAGTGGGAGTATTTTGAAGGTGACCATGGTGATATCGAGGAATGAGGTAAGTATCACTTAAAACCATTATGTTTGCAGACTTAATTGTTGGACCTCGTATACATGAGGCTGTCGGAGCAGTTCCTGTCCACAGGTAAGCTGGGAGGGTGGAGAGGGGGACAGGAATCGGTTGAGTCAATCTGGGAAGTACAGGGTAGAAAGAGGAGTGTGCTGTCACAGGGTGGGGAGAGGAGCTAGAGTTGCATAGCAGTGTGTGTGCAGGGTTTCATTGTGGCAAGTTGACTTGGATTATAAACTTTCACTTAAAGCACAATAAAATATTTAAAAAGAAAAAGAATCACCATCAGCACAAAGCTTATTCTTACGAGGTGGAGTTCAGATATACTTTTAACTCTCCAATTTTTCACGTTTTCTACACCAGCCACCCCTTTCCCCACTACCCCACAGCACTCTACTACTGTTAGGTTTAATAATTCATTACAATGGCCACACAGAACTCACAGACCATACTTAACTATTATGCAGTTTATTGGAGAAGGAACAGGCTACCACTCAGAATCAGGATCAACTTGGGAGTAATAGGATACAACTCAGGAGACAGGAGACTGTTGTTGACAGCTTCCAGCCAACACAGCTCTTAGCTTCTTCGTGGCCATCCCTGCAAGCAGATTTGCTTGGCTGTACCAGCAGGTGGCCGTTTTCTCAGTTGTTGGGCCTTGCCTCTGCCTTTGGGCCTTCCCAGGCTTCTGCTCTACTTGGTAGAGTGTTATAGCTCTCTCGGTTCAGCAGACAAGTTCTCAGAGGCAACCTGCTCTGCCAGCAAGCCTCCTGCCCAAAGACACCTACTTCTCTCTCTCTCTCTCTCTCTCTCTCTCTGTCTTCATGGGCCAGCAAGCTCCCTTGCAGTCATTTGCGGATCCATTGCCACCAACCAGTCATACTTCTTGCACCTTCTCCTGTCATCTTTAGTCTTTAGTGTTACAGCTCTTGATTTGTATTACAGCTGTTTTAGGAGATTCTTTCTGTCTCCCATTGCCTCTCTCTAAAATCGTCTGTCAGGTTGACTGCTTATATAGGCAAAACAAGAACAAACAAATAAAAAGACCAAACCCGTTACCACTGAGTTGTTTCCCACTCATAGTGACCCTATTGGACAGAACAGAACAGAACTGCCCCATAGTTTCCAAAGAGCAAGTGGTGGATTCAAACTGCCAACTTTTTGGTTAGCAGCTGTAGCGTTTAACCACTATGCCACCAGGGTTTCCTTATACAAGTAAACGTCTTATTAATATTGAGGCCCTCCCAGCAGGGCTACAAACTGACCATCCCCTGCAAGATCATTTAATCCTATTGGGTGGTTTTATGCACCCTGTTTCTCTGCAAGGTGCATAAAAGAGACCAAACACAGGGCAGGCTGTGGCCCAACAAGTTACTTTTGGCAAAATTATAAACCCAAGTCCAATAAGGCCATATATAAGAGAAACCCACCACACTACACAGGTATACCTCAACACAACAAAATGTTTTAAAAACCAGTATCTACATTACAAGTAAAATTTAAATTATATTTCATTATACCATGGAATCCTATAACATAAATAATTTCTTTTAAAATGTGAATAATCTCATGGTTATCCATTTTGAAGTTTGGGGTTTTCTTGTGTTGGGCTATTCAGAAGAGTTTCACTACAAAAAAGTTCCTTTCTCCTTCAAATCCTATGAGTCTATTCTGTAATCTGCAATGATTGGCAGTGAGAAAGATGGTACCATCAGTGGCAAAACAATTATACTTCACTGTGCTCCTTGGAAACTCTATGGGGTAATTCTACTCCGACCTATAGGGTCTCTATGAGTCAGAATCAACAGCACTGGGTGCGTTTTTTTTTTTTGTTTGTTTGTTTTTTTTGTTTGGCTTGGCTTGGCTTTAAATTAATTTAAAATTAGTGTTATCAATTAGTTTTCACCATGTAGCCTAAGCAGAATGCCTACATGCAAAGAAAATGCATAAACACTCAGGTACTGAAGTATTTTGAAAATCATCAGACTTGTTGAGGAACTCAGGGGATTCAGGAAAAATGAAAGCAGAGTTACACTTCCAACATTAGATGAATATTTTAATCCTTAGAAGAAAATAGTGAGTAATACTTGACACGTGGATTCACTAACTTGCTATCTCAGATATGAAACAGACTTTAAATGTCCAAACTAAAATTCATGTAAATATTCATTTACTTACAATACTCCTCAAAAGTCATACTGATTGACCAAAAGGGCAAATATTGCATGAGACCACTATCATAATGTAACAGAAAATGTTTACACAATGACAGAGAGGGGGGAAAAAGCTCTTTGATGGGATGGGAAGGAAAACCACTAAAGAGACAGTAGACACGAGTAAATATTGGTAAAGGAAAAGACAGTACACCACAGAGGAGAAGTCAGCACAACATGAACTAGACAAGCAAGAACACCGAGAGGCGCACAGGAATAAAGAACAACTATGTTGGGGGCGGAGTCAAGATGGCCCACTAAGCCCACTTCTCCTTCTATCGCTCTGGAAACCAAGACCTGAATTGACAATCAAACAGAGCCTTGTGAGCACCTAATCAGCCTCAGGACACGGCACAGAGCTGTTAACTGGGACTTTATACCACTCAGCGAAAAACCTCCTCTCTTTCGCTGACTCCCGCTCCTGGCTAGCCCCGGCTCTCACGGACGGAAGGTAAACGCACCGTTTTGACTTTTCTTTCCTGGGTCTCGGCTGGCGGGCGGAGCTGGGCCTTGCCCAGCGGCTGGACTCAGACGCGCTGCTAGGGGGATAGGCAGGCGAAATTCCCATATTCTGAGAGCCAGGCTCGGGACTCTGTTAATCTAGACACTTTGAGCCTTTTGTTTTGTAGCTGCCTCAGTGGGGTTTGTGCGGAACTCCGTGGTCAGGGTGCCGGATGCCATGTTGGTACCGAGATTTTAGCGGGACCTCGTTCTTAGCCTGGGAGCCACCGCCTGCAAACGGGACAGCACTTCTCCGGCAGAAAAGTAGTGATTTTGCATAGTGCTGCCTACATTGGGGGCCCTGCAACAGAAGCAGAGGAATCGCTGCCTCTGGGCACCTTTAGCCCCCCTGTCTGCTGCCTGTGTGGAGGACGCCATCTTGGGTACAGTGGCCGCAGCTGGACCTAATTCTTAGCTTGGGAGCCAGAGCCTACCCACAAGAGAGCGCTTTTCTATCACAAAACCAGTACTCGACGCAGTGTTGGATAAGGCTAGGCCCTGTCAGCAGAGGCCACCAGGGCACTAGCAGTGCTGTATTCTGAACCAGTTTGTTATCATCTGGGGTTGGATACAGTGGCGCTTACTTTGTCAGATGGGAAGAGGGACCTCTACACCTGAAAACCTAACTGACTTGTGAACTGGTCAGATACCTTTTGCTTTACATTTGAAGACAGCCTAGAGAAACACTTGCAATCCTTCCTCACAGTACCTCTTCCAGCCTCTATATACTCACATGGGACCCAAAAAGCAACAGACAATTGTGGCATACAAGCAATCACTCATGGCTTCAGAAGGCTCCCAAACAAAGCAACCAAGGAGTTTTCCAGATGAAGAAACTTTTATGAAAGCATCAGGAAGTGAATACAAATTGATTATATACAGGGCCCTTCTAGACGTTATACAAAATGCAGCAGAACAAAATGAAAAATTAAGCAAGTTGTTCGATCTGATGGAACACCAGTACTCTGAAATCCAACAGATCAAGAAGAAAATCAAAGACATAGAAACTTCCATGCAAAGCCAAGAAAACAGAATGGAGCAAATGGAAAAAAGAATTTCTGACTTGGAAGACAGAGCTACTGATGCCAGTGTCTATGAGCAGAAATCAGAAAAAAGAAACAAGAAAAATGAAGAAACATTAAGAAGCATGTGGGACTCTATTAAGAGGAACAACCTTTGATTAATTGGAGTCCCTGAACAGGGTGAGACATCTGAGAACACAGAGAGTATTGTTGCTGAGCTGCGGAAAGAAAACTTCCCAGAAATCATGAAGGAAGAGAATATAGACATCTCAGATGCATATTGTACGCCACCCAATGACAGTGGCACGACACATTCAAAGTTTTGAAGGAGAAGAACTTCCAACCAAGAATTATATATCCTGCAAAACTATCTTTCAAACACGAAAATGAAATTAAGACATTTCCAGATAAACAGAAATTCAGAGACTTTGTAAAAACCAAACCCAAACTACAAGAAATACTGAAAGAAGTTCTTGACTTTGGCTTAGAAGAACGAAACCACTAACTTTATATTTTAGAACGACACACTACTCAATACTCATTTAGGGAAGGCTCCAAAGTAAATCACAGCTTTGATTTGGAAAGAAGCAATCCAGTGATTATCATGAAAACTATGGTGCCATCATAATAAAAGAGGGATGTACTACAGTCGTTATAGTCCTTCCAGATGGAGAGGAAGATGACCAGACTGGTAGTAATTAAAATTGGGTTTATAAATAGTTTATTAAGGGGGTTCATAGGGGCAGCTGTAAAGCACAACAAAGATGTATCATACCATTTCAAGAAATCTAACACACGAGTCTCAACAACTATAAAACCAGCTCTGAAAAAGATGAAAAATCAACTCACAAAAAAGAGTGTCTCAGAACAGACTAATAAGAACAACAGAGAAAACATCAACATAAAAATAAACATATCACAATAGCAGCAGTGAACACATACCTATCAATAATTACATTGAATGTGAATGGACTGAATGCTCCAGTAAAGAGACACCGAGTGTCATCTTGGATCAAAAGACACGACCCATCCATATGCTGTCTTCAAGAAACTCACTTCAGACCTAAAGACAGGAACAAACTGAAAATTAAAGGATGGAAGAATATATATTAAGCTAACAATGAACAAAGAAGAGAAGGGGTGGCAATTCTAATCTCAGGCAAAATCAACTTTAATGTCAAATCCACCATCGTGGACAAAGATGGACACTATTTATTGCTGAAAGGTTCAGTACACAAGCAAGACTTAACTATATTAAACATTTATACACCTAATGTCAGAGCACCTAAATATGTCGAAGAAACACTGACTACACTCAAAAGAGAGTTAGATGACTCCACAATAATAGTGGGAGACTTTAACACTCCACTCTCATTACTACACAGATCATCTAGAAAAAAGCTCAGTAAAGATACAGAAGACCTCATTGACACAATTAACCAACTAAACCTCATTGATATATACAGAATTTCCCACCCATCAGGAGACAACTACACCTTCTTCTCCAGTACACATGGAACATTCTCCAGAATTGACCACGGGATAGGCCATAATGCAATGCTCAACAAAATCCATACCATTGAATTATTGCAAAGCATCTTCTCAGATCATAAAGCCATCAAAGTTGAAATCAATAGCAGAAAAAACAGAGAAAGTGGAACTCTTGGAAACTGAACAACATCTTGCTCAAAAAAACATGGGTTATAGAGGAAATCAGGGATCAATTAAAGAAATTCATGGATTCCAATGACAACGAAAACACTTCCTACCAAAACCTATGGGATACAGCCAAAGCAGTGCTCAGAGGTCTGTTTATCTCCATAAATGCACACATCGGGAAGGAAGAAAGAAACCAAATCAAGGAACTAACTCTACAGCTTGAACAAGTAGAAAGAGAACAACAGAGGAACCCCTCGGGCACCAGAAGAAATGAGATCATAAAGATTAGAGCAGAGCTAAATGAATTAGAAAATAGAAAAACAATTGAAAAAATTGAAAAGACCAAAAGCTGGTTTTTTGAAAAGATCAACAAAATTGATAAACCACTGGCTAAACTTACTAAAGAAAAGCAGGAAAGGAAACAAATAACCCAAATTAGAAATGAGAAGGGAGTTGTCACCACAGATGCAACAGAAATCAAAAACATCATAACAGAATACTATGAAAGACTGTACTCTAACAAATTTGAAAACCTAGGGGAAATGGACGAATTCCTTGACTCATACCACCTACCCAATTATCACAACGTGAAGCAGAACAACTTAATAAACCCATCACAAAGGAAGAGATTGAAAAGGTCATCAAAACACTGCCAACCAAAAAAAGTACGGGCCCAGATGGCTTCACGGCAGAATTCTACCAAGCATTTAGAGAAGAGTTATCCCCAATACTATTGAAAATATTTCACAGTACAGAAAGGGATGAAGTACTCCCAAACTCATTCTATGAAGCCAGCATAACCCTGATACCTAAGCCCAGGAAAGATCCAACAAAGACAGAGAACTACAGACCGATATCACTGATGAACTTAGATGCAAAAATCTTCAACAAAATTCTTGCCAACAGAATACAACAACATATCAAGAAAATAATCCATCATGACCAAGTGGGATTCATACCAGGGATGCAAGGCTGGTTCAACATCAGGAAAACAATTAATGTGATTAACCACATAAATAACACAAAAGACAAAGATCACCTGATTTTGTCCATTGATGCCGAAAAGGCATTTGATAAAGTCCAACACCCATTCATGCTAAAAACTCTAAGCAAAATGGGCATAGACGGCAAATTCCTCAACACAATAAGCGCCATTTATACAAAGCCAATTGCCCACATCGTCCTGAATGAAGACAGACTGAAAGACTTTCCCCTGAGATCAGGAACTAGACAAGGATGCCCACTGTCACCTCTCCTATTCAACATTGTGCTAGAAGTTCTAGCCAGAGCAACAAGACAAACAAATAAAGGGCATCTGCATTGGCAAAGAGGAAGTTAAAATCTCCCTGTTCGCAGATGATATGATTGTATATGCAGAGAACCCCAAGGAATCTATAAGTAAGTTACTCAAACTTATAGAAGAGTTCAGCAAAGTCTCAGGATACAAGATAAACATAAGTAAATCAGTAGGATTCCTTTATACCAACAACGAGACTCTTAAGGAGGAAATTATCAAATCTATACCATTTGTGATAGCCCCTAAGAAGATAAAGTACCTAGGAATTAATCTAACTAGAGAAACAACAGACCTTTACAAAGAGAACTACAAGCCCTTACTACAAGAAACTAAGAGAGACTTAGATAAATGGAAAAACCTACCCTGCTCATGGATAGGAAGACTTAACATTGTGAAAATGTCTATTTTACCCAAAGCAATTTATTTATATAATGCAATCCCAATACAAGTTCCAGCATCATTTTTTAATGAGATGGAGAAACAAATCACCAATTTTGTTTGGAAAGGGAAGAAGCCCCGGACAAGTAAGGTACTACTAAAGAAGAAGAACACACTGGGAGGCCTCTCATTACCCGACCTTAGAACATACTACACTGCCACAGTGGTCAAAACAGCCTGGTACTGGTACAAGAACAGACAAATTGATCAATGGAACAGAATTGAGACCCCAGAGATGACACCATCTGCCTATGAACAGTTGATATTCGACAAAGGCCCTAAGACATTAAACTGGGGTAAAAACAGTATCTTCAACAAATGGTGCTGGCAAAATTGGTTATCCATCTGCAAGAAACTGAATCAAGATCCATATCTTACACCTTATACAAAAACCAACTCCAACTGGATAAAAGACCTAAATATCAAACCTAAAACGATAAAGTTCATCCAAGAAAAGGTAGGAACAACAATGGAAGTTTTAATACACAATGAGGACAGACTCCAAAATCTGTCAAAGAAACCTCAATCAACAGAAGAGAAAGTAGATAAATGGGAACTATTAAGAATCAAACACTTTTGCTCATCCAAAGACTTTATTAATTGAATTGAAAGAACACCCACAGAGTGGGAAAAAATATTTGGCAACTCTATGTCAGATCGACGCCTGATCTCCATAATCTATAAGATACTACAAAATATCAATAAGAAGAAGATAAACCATCCACTTAAGCAATGGGCAAAGGAGATGGACAGATACTTCACTAAAGAGGAGATCCAGGCAGCCAAAAAACACATGTGGACATGTTCACGATCTTTAGTTATTAAAGAAATTCAAATCAAGACAACAATGAGATAGCATCTCACCCCAACAAGATTGGCCATGATCCAGAAAACACAAAACAACAAATGCTGGAGAGGCTGTGGAGAAAGTGGAACCCTCCTACACTGTTGGTGGGGTTGCAAAATGGTCCAGCCTCTTTGGAAGGCAATCTGGCACTTCCTTAAAAAATGGATATCGATATACCATTTGACCCAGTAATTCCACTACTTGGAATATATCCTACAGATTCAAGGCCTTTCACACCAACGGACACATGCACCAGAATGTTTATCGCGGCACAGTCCACAATAGCAAAAAGGTGGAATCAACCCAGATGCCCAACAATAGAAGAATGGATAGGTAAACTATGGTACATATACTCAATGGAGCACTATGCAATGATAAAGAATAACGATGATTCCAGGAAACATCTCCTAACCTGGTTTCAACTGGAAGACATTATGTTGAGTGAGAGTAGTCAGCGACAAAAGGACAAATACTGTATGAGACCTCTACGATAAGATCTCAAAAACAGACTTGTGTATAGAAGAAAAGACTGCTTGACAGCTGCAAGGGAGGGGAGGGAGGGAGGGAGGGCGAGGGGGGGCGGGTTTAGTTTAGGTAGTTACTAGAAATCTAGTTGGGAGAAAGCGGTGACAGCACACATTAGGAACAAGAACAACATTAAGTGGACTTCAGCATAACTTGAGTACTCCTTCCATCGTAACTCAATACTGCAAGGATAGAGTAGCTGGGGTGGGGGGGCGGAGGACCATGCTCTTAGGTGAATTCCAGGCCAACTGGCACAACTAGCATTTTGCTAAGAGAGCTCTCTGCACCCCACATTGGTGAGTGGTGTCTGGGGTCTTAAAAGCTGCCAAGCTGCCATCCGAGGACACAGCAAATGGTCCCAACTCAGCAGGAACGGATGCTCACCGAGGGCCAAAATCGCATGCGGTAAAGACAACCGAGAAGACACAGAGACCCACAAGAGTGGGTACCTACATCTACCTGGGACCAGAAGAACCGGATGGTGCCCGGCCACCACCAGTGATAGCCATGACGGAGCTCACAGAGAGGAGCCTCACTGGCAAGACAAGAATAAAAAGAGGTGCATCATGAGATCTCCACTAAAAGACCTCAATTGATGGTCCAGCGGTTTTGGGGTTCCTCTGAGAGCATGGACCCTGGCCCTGATGCTGCCCATTCCCATAAATTATAACAAAGGTCCACTCTTTGGACAGGAATGGATTGGACTTGGCAATGCAGAGTAACCATATATTGGAAGTACTTTATGGTTCTATACATCTATAGGATATCATCTTGCTGACCTCTGGCTGGAGGAAGGGGAGTGGATGGAGAGGAGGAGAAAGGAGACTGTTGGGAGGATGAGACATGTATGGAGCAGAGAGGAATAGTGTGCTGTCACCAGACAGGGAGAGCAGTGGGAGCTGCATATGGGGGGCATGTAAATTTACATGTGAATGTACATTTTCACTCAGTTATGTTAAATAAAAATTAAAAAAAATAAAAAAAAAGAATTAAAAGACCACCTACAGAAAAAAAAAAAGAACAACTATGTTAACTATTATAGCACAGACCGTCCTGCAGTGACAGTATTAAAAACAAAAAATAAACCATTGCCGTTGAGTTGATTCTGACTCATAATGACCCTATAGGAAAGAGTGAAATTGCTCCATAGTGTTTCCAAGGAACAGCTGATGGGTTCAAGCTACCAACCTTTTGCTTAGTAGCCAAGCTCTTAACCACTCACTACACCACCATAGTATTAACAAACAAAAATTTAAGACTGGATATATAGAAATGCCATGGGGTGTGGGACAGTGTAAAGGAGCACACTCCCTAGCAGATACGGGATTGTTGGTGGATATCTCTATATCCGTAGTTGTAAGTGCTGCATGTATATTAATATAAACAATAGAGCACACAAGGGACACAGTCACGGAAAACCTCTTAGCCATAACCAAATACCTCATAGGAAGTTCTTAGGCTTGAAGGCAGAGGACCATAGACTCAGGGACATTTATGTCAATTTGCACAACATAGTTCATAAAGACTATGTTCTGCATCCTTCTTTGGTGAGTGGCATCTGGAGTCTTAAAAGCTTGTGAGCAGCCATCAAATATACAATTATTGGTCTCTCCCCATCCAGAACAAATGACAGTGAAGAAAACCAAAGACTCAAAGGAGCAGTTAGTTCAAAGGATTAATGGACCACATGAACCACAGATTACACGACCTTGAAACCAGAAGAAATAATGCTGTCTGGCTACCACTACTGACTGCTCTGGATGGGATCACAACAGAAGGTCCTGGACAGAGTGGGAGAAAAGTGCAGAACAAAAACTCAAATTCGCAAAGAAGACAAGCCTTACTAGTCTGACAAAGACTGGAGGAACTTCTGAGACTATGGACCTAAGACACCCTTCTGACCTGGAACTGAAGCCATTCACAGAGACCAGCTTCCAGCCAAACAATAGACAAGCCCATTAAATAAACAATAGCAGACAAGAGAATCATGTTCCTTAGAACAATCAATTTTACTGGAACAAAAAAGGCAAAGTTTGCCTAAAATTAAGGATGAGAAGTTAAGAAGGGGTAGAAAATCAGTGTAAGGAAATGGAGAACACAGGTTGGAAATGAGGAGAGTACTGACACATTGCGGGGAGTGAACCAAGTCCCTGAAACACTTTACACACAAACTATCAAATGGGAATATAGTTTGCCTATAAAATTTCACCTAATGCATATTTTTTTTAAAAAGTCACACTCATGCTTAGCAGTTAATAATGAGGTCCCTTGGTGCCTCAGTTTATGCTTGACCCTTAACCTAAAGGTTGGCAGTTTGAACTCACCCAGCACTCAGCAGCATCATTGGAAGAAAGGTCTGGCAATCTGCCTCTGTAAAGATTATAGCCAAGAAAACCCTATGTAGCACTTCTACTCTGTAACGCATGAGGCCACCATGAGTTGAAATCAACTCAAAGGCAGGAGGGATTTTTTATCGTAGTTGTTTTAGTAGTCAATTTTATTATATCTCTTATAACATTGCCAGGTTTCAAATACTGTATCACTTACTAGTAGGCTGCTATTGGACAAGTTACTTAACATCTGTGAGCCTCGGTTTCCTCATCTGTAAATTGGGTACAATAGTACCTATCTTCTCAGGTTAATATCAGAATTCTACAGAATAATATACATAAACCTCTTACAAATAGTGACAGACACATAGTAAGAATTCAATACACATTTATTAGTAATAGAAGCAATGGGAGTAGTAGCAGTAGTAAGCATTGCCTATTATATCTAACAGCCCCAAAATTGTAAACAAAATGAAAGGGTATAATAATATTAAAATAGGAAAAGATGGAGAGGGGAAGCAGGTAACTCTAACAATCGCAAACACAGGGATTGATTGCAGCCTAGTCTTTTCACCTGTACCAAAGACTAATTTTCCAAATCTTAGAATCCCCTCCTCTCTCCCACTTTTTTTCTTACTAAATAAATCAATAGTTGTACCCATATCATTTTTCATGCACCCTAGTTGGGATCCCACTGTAGACTACCAAAGCCACAGTCCTGTTTTCAGCATCCACTTGTTTAAAAAAAAATTATTTTTAAGATTAGCTTGTTGAAACCCATTCTATGCCTGCAGCATTCGCTGACATGTGGTAAAGACGGCCCCCACCCACATCAGCCTCAACAGATTCGGTAAGTGTGCCTTCAACTGCCAGACAGATGAACCTTGAAGGACATAGAACTGCTGACATTTCTTTTAAGCAGATGACATTTTAAAAGGATTCTGGGTTATCCATTTATTCCGCGTCAGATAAATATGCTGCCTCCAACCTAACTTCTAATGGGTGAAAGGAAAAATCTTTGCCCACAACTAAAACAGAAGAAAAATGCACAGGCTTTATTATTATTATTATTAATCTGCAAACACTGAATCTGCCTTTTTGGTTCACTTTGGAGACTGCTGAAAATACTAAAGGAAGAAAATAACAATTAATTGTCTCAGCACAAAAGGGAGAAATCATCTCTTTGCCAACAGGTACGGAAGAAACTAGGCATGTGGGAGAAATACTTGGAGATAACATCAGAGTGGATGTAAGATTTTCTACTTTTTCCATCTGTGACCACGGCAATCTGTGGAAATGCTAGAGAGCTTGATGCCCAAAAGGGGCTCTCAGGATTTTTCACTTGGTGCAATTCCTCCAAATCAGTGATTTTTTTATGTCCATCTCAGAAGGGCATTTGATCCCTCATGGTGACACCTACCACCACCACCAACAACCATAAAAACCAGACCTGTTGCCATCAAGTCAATTTGGACTCTCAGGGACCCTACAAAAACCTTGGTGGGACAGTGGTTGAGAGCTTGACTCCCAACCAAAATGTGGGCAGTTGAATTCATCAGCTGCTTCTTGGAAACCCTGTGGGGCAGTCTTGCTTTGTCCAATGGGCTTGCTATGAGTCACTATGAATCCCTCACCAGACTACGCAATCTTGGGAAAAAAAGATTGCTTTGCATTGAAATGTCCTTCCTTAGAAGTTATTGACCAGCTGGCTTTTCAAAGACATGGCCACCGTCAGACAAATTAAACTTGAACTCAGAATACCCTGAGTGTTTGCACTGAACCCAAACTTGCTCTTTGTTTACTGGACTTCTGCCTTCCAGAGGTACTGATTACTACACTGTAGTGCTTCCTTCCTATTGTGTCCCTGTTCCCGTCCCTGGCCGCAGCCCCAGGAGCTCTCTGGTCTGTTGATCATTGTCTGTTGATCACGTGCTTTCACATCTCACTAATTTCAAAACAACAACATTGACAGTGTAAGATACAGTGCAGCATATGTACTGTAGGTTCATTGTTCAGTGAAATGGAGTAAGGTCTGTTAGATTCTACTTTTCCTTATTTTATTAGGGGAGTCTGGGATTCTCTGAAATACCCAGAAAACAGCTTGGTAGCCTCAAGCTCTCCAGCATTTCTTATGGTTCCCATGGCAACAGATGAAAAAATGTTAGAAAATTTTATACCCACTCCATTGTTACACTCCCTGGCACATATATTCTTTTGCCATACAGGCACATGCTCAGCCTTTATATTGTCTGAGAACGCAGGGCTAAAATTCCTATGCTAATCTAAGAAAATTATTTGAAAATTTGATGTACAGCAATGAGAATAAATAATTACAATTCCCAAAACAACATACACAAATCTCAAAAATTTAGTGAGTAAAAAAAGCCAGACCCTAAAGAACAGAGTAGCATTCTATTTATCTAAAGTTTAAAAAAACAGTTGCTAAAAACTCCAATTCATGTGATCCTATGTGTGTCAGAGTACAATTGTGCTCCATAGGGTTGTCAATAGCTAATTTTTTTTGGAAGTAGATTGCCAAGCCTTTTTACCAAGGTGCTTGTAGGTAGAGTCGAACTACCAATCTTTGGGTTAGCAGCCAAGCACGTTAACCATTTGTATCACCCAGGGACTCTATATACAGTTTAGGTATAGATAAAAGAAATAACACGACATTACAAGTCTGCATAGTGGTTATCTTGGGGAGAGGAGACTCAGGAATGGCATGGGGACCTAAGGGGATATTTTCAGAAGCTTGTTTCTAGATCTGCCTTCTGGTTGTGTGTGGTTCACTTGGTGACAATTCATTGAGCCCTCTGCATATCATTTGTGTGCTTTTCTCCATGTGTGTTATACTGCTATAAAAATTTACTAACTTATAATAAAACTAAAGGAAGTAAATTTGAAAAATTGTCACTAATGTTAAAAGTAACTGAATTGGGAATGTATTCAAAGAGTCAAATATTAAATCCTAGACAAAAATTAAAATGTCTTTAAAAAGTTTATCTGGGAACATATCATACACATAAATAATAACTTGAGGATCAAGTTTAGAATAAAGTTTAGAATAAAATTGATTCCAAGCAGAAATATAAGAGGAAGAATCATCTAAAACTCTGTAGAATTTCATCACTGATCCAATCACCTTTTACAGCTGAGGAAACTGGGGTACAAAGAAAAGCCACTCCTCAGCAGCAATGTGGAAACTGTAACCTGAGCCTCCTCTTTCTTACAGAGGATGAAGACAACCCTCAAGTTCTACATCACAGTGTGACTTTTCAACAAATGTACATCTGACGATACAGAGGGTGAGGGTGGAGGTTGGTGGCTGCTGTGTGACTGCGGGTTTCAGGACTCCAGCCTTTGAGGATGCTCCAGAAGCAACTTCCTCAAGGTTGCAGTGAGTCATCAGATGGCTTGGGAAGCCAGCTCCAGCTCCTGCCAAGACTTCAGTGGAAAAGAATGAATTAACAGAACAGGAATAGCAAATCAGAGCGTCTAAAAACAACAGACCCCGAGGAGAAGGCAGCCTCATTTCAAGTGGCCTGAGAAGTCTCCATGTCACTGACTGGAGATAAATACAAATAATAATTTTAAAGATTAAATATCAGAGGTCAGATCTTATACATATCTGTGACTACTGTGTACCTTTGAATAGGCCAAAGCTCCTCCTCAAAAGGACTTCTTATTGGAGAATAATCTTACAGAAAAAGGGAATAAAATAGATGTAAGAAACCATTTTCATTTCCTCTGTTCCCCAAGCAAAGGCTAGCACTGGAGAACTCAAGCAGATGAGACTGTGTACGGAAAGGCTAGCAATAACAGACAAAGTTACACCGGCAGGGGGATTTTTTTAGAAGGTAGCCTCAACAGAGTTAAAAAAAAAAAAAAAAGGTAGAAAGTTCCACCCAGTGGAAAGGATGTCTCCAGTCAATCAGGAAAAAGTGAGTATTACCTCCAGAACTGCTCCTTTGTTTACAGCATGTAGCAGGAAACTAGTGAATCACTTAAACCAAAGATGGGGGAAAAAAATCTACTTCCTTTGGAAACCTTGGTGGCAAAGTAGCTAAGTGCTATGTCTGCTAACCAACAGGCCAGCAGTTCAAGTCCCCCAGGCTCTCCTTGGAAACTCTATGGGGCAGTTCTATGCTGTCCTGTAGGGCTGCTATGAGTTGGAATCGATTCAACAACAGTAGGTTTGGGTTTGGTTTTGCCTTCGAGTTAATTCCTACTCCCAGGAAACCCATAGGATGGAGAAGAACTGCTCTATAGAGCTGTCAAGGAGTGCCTGGTGCATTCAAACTGCTGACTTTTTCGTTAGCAGACATAGCACTTAACCACTATTCCACCAGGGTTTCCGAAGGCAAGAAGCCAGTGGCATATCTAGGGTATTGCACTAGCCCTGGACACATGGCACCACTAAACAGTTTCTATTAACCTGACACAGTCCGTCATCCTTCCTCAAGCACAGTAGTATATTAATTAAAAGATTAGAAATCTTGCTTGCATTAGTATTAACAGTAAAGTTATTCAAAAGAGGGGTGTCAAATGTTTGGACAGGGGTGCGATTTCCATGCTTGTACCATTTTCTGTAGTTTTGTCAGTGGCCGAAAGAGGTTAATAGAAACTGCTCCGTGGTTCCACAAACACGGGGCTGGTGCAATAGCTGCCACATCTGCCATTCCCTAGTTATGCCTAGAATGACCGTAAAATGGTAATGGCAGAGAAGAAAATCATGGCGATTGCTGGGAAATGGCTTTGAGAAACGAAAAGCCTCTGCCAGCATCTGTTTTCTTGGATTTTTTTTAAGACAGGAATCTTGGAAACACCTACCACCATTTTCACAGGTTCTAGGAAACCCTGGAGGCATTGCAGTTAAGTGCTATGGCTGCTAACCAAACAACTGGTAGTTCAAATCCACCAGGTGCTCCTTGGAAACTCTATGGGGTAGTTCTACTCCGTCCTATAGGATTGCTATGAGTCAGAATTGACTCCATGGCAGTGAGTTTATTGGACTTTACATAACAGTCTTGGTGGCACTGTGATTAAAGCACTCAGCTACTAGCTGAAAGATGGGCAGTTTGAACCCACCAGCTGTTCCACAGGAGAAAGATGTAGTGGCTGGCTTCCATAAAGATTTATAGCCTTGAAAATCTTATGGAGCAGTTCTACTCTGTCCTACAGGATCACCATGAGTTGGAATGGACTCAACAGCAACAGGTTTTATTATTATTATTATTATTATGACTGAGTGAAAATGTACATTCCCGTGTAAAATTACATGCCCACCTATATGCAGCTTCCACTTCTCTCCCTGCCTGGTGACAGCACACTATTCCTCTCTGCTCTATACATGTCTAATCCTCCCAGCAGTTTCCTTTCCCCTCCTCTCCACCCACTCTCCTTACTCCAGCCAGAGGTCAGCAGAATGATATCCCATAGATGCACAGAACCATAAAGTGCATCCAAATATGGTCACTCTGCATTGCCAAGTCCAATCCATTCATGTTCGAATGGTGGACCTTCATTATGATTTATGGGCAAGGGCAGCATCAGGGCCAGGGCCATGCTCCCAGGGGAGCCCCAAAGCTGCTGGACCATCAATTGCGGCCAAGGCCTTTCATACCAAAGGACACATGCACAAGAATGTTTATCGCAGCACAGTCCACAATAGCAAAAAGATGGAATCAACCCAGATACCCAACACCAGAGGAATGGACAGGTAAACTATGGTAGATATACTCAGTGGAGCACTATGCAATGATAAAGAACAATGATGATTCCAGGAAACATCTCATAACCTGGTTTCAACTGGAAGACATTATGTTGAGTGAAAGTAGTCAGTGACAAAAGGACAAATATGGTATGAGACCCCTATGATAAGATCTCAAAAACAGACTTACGTATACAAGAAAAGACTCTGACAGCTGCAAGGGAGTGGAGGGAGGAAGGGCGAGGGGGGAGGGTTTAGATTAGATAGTTGGTAGAAATTTGGTTGGGTGAAATCAGTGATAGCACACATTAGAAACAAGAACAATATTAGTGGACTTCAGCATAACTTGAATACTCCTTCCATCTTAACCCAATATTGCAAGGACAGAGTGGCTGGGGCAGGGGGCAGGGGACCATGCTCTTAGGCGAAATTGAGGCCAATTGGTACAACTAGCTATTGCTAAGAGGGCTCTCTGCACCCCACATTGGTGAGTGGTGTCTGGGGTCTTAAAAGCTGCCAAGCTGCCATCCGAGGGCACAGCAAATCGTCCCAACTCAGCAGGAACGGATGCTCACTGAGGACCAAAATGACGTGGGGTAAATACAGCCCAGAAGATAGAGAGACCCACATGAGGGGGTGCCTACATCAACTTGGGACCAGGAGAACCAGATAGTGTTCGGCCACCCAGTGATAGCGGCGATGGAGCTCACTAGCTATTTTTTTTTAATCAGACTTTACAACACACAGAGCAACCCCAGGCCCTCATAGAACAATCTGTTTTCCTGAGTCTCCCATTGGCAACCTACATTTGGTGCAAATGTGGGGCTGCGTGTGATGGCTGCCAGTCAGTTCCCTGCTGGGAAACTAATGACTGCAACTAAATACTCCTTTCAAAATGTCAGCATGCTCAAGCCATGGTTTGGGGATCTCTTCAAAGCTTGTCACAATTCGTGGACTACGAAGATTAGAAGCTCATTTATGGATGCTTATGTTGAAAATCGTGCATTTCTAAGGAAGTCACGACACCTGCTATTGAACACACAAAATGACTGTGTGTTGGTCTTTGAGGAGAGTCTTAAGGTTGGAAGAACAAAGCCTAAGATGTATATATTCTCTTAAAATCCAAGGTTTTTGTGGAAGTGATAAGAGCACAATCTCTCTTAATTAGTATTAAAGAGAAGCGGAGGCCCAAATTCATGGATTCCTCTTAGTACATACAAAATTCACAAAGATCACTGATGGTTGTAAAATGTGCCCTAAAGCAGATAAAAAGAAATCATGTGGAGATAGACTGAACATGAGGCAGAGTCTCCTTTCGAGGTGGGGGGGGGAGCTGTGAACTGTAAACTAACTCAAAGTTTATCTTCTGCAAATAATTTAACTTGAGATATTTCCCTTACTTCCCGAGACATGACCATTGGAATTCCTTAATAACTAATAACAACAAGAAGACACCAAACTCATTGCCATCAAGCTGATTCCAACTCATGGTGACTTTACAGGATAGAATAGAACCGCTCCATAGGGTTTCCAAGGCTATAATCTTCATGGAAGGCAGACTGCCACATCTTTCACTTGTGGAGTCACTGGTGGGTTTGAATTGTCAAACTCTCAGCAATCAAACACTTTGATTACTCCTTCCTGAGTAATTAAGTTATCTTTATTATTTTGAAACCTCCAGACTACACCTAAGATTTATGAAAATAAATGTGTAGGGAACAGAGGCCGAAGACAACCTAGTAACTTGATGCCTGCTGATCTCAGTAAGTGATGGAAGGTACCTGGTTCAATCAATCACATTAAGATTAATCGATGGTTAATTTTCTATTCTGGATCTTTCTCTTCTCCTTTAAAAGCTTAATTGTAAATTTTCTATTCTGCATCTTTCTCTTCTCCTTTAAAAGCTTAAATGTAACTAGTTCACTTATAATCAAGACACACTAATAATTACTGGTGGTTGGAATTTTAAATTTGGAAACAGAAGAAGGAATAGTAGTTGGAAAATATGGCCTTGGTGGTAGAAACGGTGCTGGGGATCCCATGATAGAATTTTTCAAGGCCGATGACTTACTCATTGCAAATACTTTTTTTTTCAACAACATAAACAGTGACTATACACATGGACCTCACTATATGGAAAACACAGCAATCAAATTGACCACATCTGTGGAAAGAGATACAGAAAAAGCTTAATATCATCAGTTAGAACAAGGCCAAGGCCATTTGCAGGGCAGAACATCAATTGGTTTATATGCAAGTTCAAGTTGAAGCTGAAGAAAATTAAAACAAGTCTAGAAGAGTCAACATATGCCCTTGAGTATATCCTGCCTGAATCTGGAGATATCTCAAGACTATTTTGACCCATTGAACAGCAATGTTGGAAGAGCAGACAAGTTGTGGATTGACACCAAGGACACCATGCATGAAGAAAGAAAAAGGTCATTAAAGAAACAGGAAAGATAGAATGGATCGAAATGGACGTCAGAAGATATGCTGAATCTTGCTCTTGAATGTTGAGTAGCTAAAGCAAATGGAAAAAAAATGATGAAGTAAAAGAGCCAAACAGAAGATTTCGAAGGGCAACTCAAGAAGACAAAATGGGATATTTTGTTGATGCATGCAAAGACCTGAAATTAGAAAACCTTTTGGTTTTGGGAAAAATACTCACAGCATCTCTCAAGCTGAAAGTATTGAAGAAAAAAATTCAAGCTTCTAGTTGCAATTTTGAAGGACTTTATGGGCAAAATATTGAACAATGCAATAATCATCAAAAGCAGATGGAATACACAGCATACCAAAAAGAACTGGTTGACATTCAATCATTTCAGGAGTTAGCATATGACCACGAACCAACGGTACTGAAGGAATAAGTAGAAGCTGCACTAAAAGCATTGGCAGAAAGCTGCCATCTGAGGTACATCAAATGGTCCCAACTCAGCAGGAATGGATGATCACCAAGGACCAAAACAACATGGGGGAAAGAGAACCCAGAAGACAGAGAGACTCATGTGAGTGGGTGACTACATCGACTTGTGACCAGAAGAACTGGATGGTGCCCAGCCACCACCAGTGATAGCCATGATGGGCCTCACAAAGTTGAGTCTCACTGGCAACACAAGAATAAAAAGGGGTGGGCCCTGAGATCTCCACTAAAAGAATGCAATTGATGGTCCAGGGGCCTCAGGGTTCCCCTGAGACCATAGCCTCTGGCCCTGATGCTGCCCCTGACCATAAATCATAATGGAGGTCAACTCTTCAGACTCAAATGGATTGGACTTGGCGACACAGAGTGACCATATCACGTGTGCACTTTATGGTTTCATGCATCTATATAGGATGTCATCCTGCTGGCCTCTTACTGGAGGTGGGGGAGAGAGTGGATAGGATGGAATAGGAGATTATTAGGAAGATATGACATGTATAAAACAGGCAGAAGTGTGCTATCACTGGGCAGGGACAACAGTGGGAGCTGCACATAGGTGGGCATGCAAATTTATATGGGATTGTACATTTTCACTCAATCATAATAAAAAAAATTTTTTTAAAAAAGCATTGGCAGAAAACAAGACTCCAAGAATGGACAGAATACCAGTTGAGATGTGGCTCGTTTGTCTATGCCAAGAAATTTGAAAGACAGTTACCTGGCCAACCAACTGGAAGAGATCCATATTTTGTGTCCATTTCAAAGAAAGGTGATCCAGCTGAATGTGAAAATTATTGAACAGTATCATTAATATCACATACAAGTAAAATTTTGCTGAAGATCACTCAAAAGTAATTGCAGCAGTATTTCCATAGGGAACTGCCAAAAGTTAAAGCCAGATGCATAAAACGATGTGAAACAAGGGATCTCATTGCTGATGCCAGATAGACGGTAGCTGAAAGCAGAGAGTACCAGAAAGATGTTTTTCTGTGTTTATTGACTATGCAAAGGCATTCAACTGTGTGGCTCACAGCAAATTATGGATAACGTTTTAAAAATTGGGGATGCAGAACATGTAATTGTGCTCACAAGGAACTTGTACATAGACCAAGAGGCAGTCGTTGGAACAGGACAAGGAGGTACTGCATGGTTTAAAATCAAGAAAAGTGTACGTCAGAGTTGTATCTTTACATCATACTGATTCAATATGTATGCCAAGCAAATAATCCAAGAAGTTGGACCATATAAAGAAGATTGTAGCATCGGGATTGGTGGAAGACTCATAACAAAAATCCTCACAACTGAATCAATAAGCAACATCATGATAAACAGAGAAAAGATTGAAGTTGTTAAGGACTTCATTTTCTTTGCATCCACAATCAATGCCCATGGAAGCAGCAGTCAGGAAATTAAATGACATATTTGCATTGGACGAATCTGTTGCAAAACACCTTTTAAAGGGGTTAAAAAGCAAAGATGTTTCTTGAGGGTTAAGATGCGTTTGACCCTAAGCCATGATAATTTCAATTGCCTCATATGCACGCCAAAGTGGACAATGGATTAGGAAGACCGAAGAATAACTGATTCACTTGAATTGCAGTATTGGTAAAGAATATTGAATATAACGTGAACTGCTAGAAGAATGAACAAGTCTGTCTTGAAAGAAATACAGCCAAAGAGCTCCTTGGAAGTGAGGATGCCAAGATTTCATCTCATTTACTTTGGACATGTTATCAGGAGGAACCAGTCTTTGGAGAAGGACATCATGCTTGGAGAAGTGGGAGAGTCAGCGAAAAAAGGAGGACCTTCAATAAGGTGGCTGCATCAATGCACTCAAACACAGCAAGAATTGTGAGGAGGGTGCAAAACTGACCAGTGTTTCCTTTTGTTGTCCATGGAGTTGTTACAAGTCAGAACTAGATGGATGATGCTTAACAACAACAACTAGTCTGCACTGAGCTATTTGTCCTTGCAGAAACAAAATGTTCTTCTTGTTTGTATACAGATTAACTGCTCACGTTAATCATATATGTTTCAATTTCTTTGTGCTTTCTTTCTTTAACACTTACGTATCTACATAACTCCCTTCTGAGCAAATGCTAGGCTAGGTCACAGCCTGGAAGTATTAGCAGTTAGTCTTCTACATAATTCATGAAAATCTCCCAAAGTCCTGCCTGTTAGTTGGTATATGAATTCTCGATAAACCTCAGGGTAGGAATCCCTGTAAAAATGTCCTAGTCAAATCAATGCCCAGGTAGGTGCCTAATCCTTTTCCGTGTCATCTGCTGTGGTTGCCCTATCCCAGCATATGTCCTGGGGTGCTATGGCATGGAGAGCAAGTTTTTATTGCTTTGTTATCAACAGCCTCCCAAAGAGAGGAAGAAAGTTCAGAGTGCAGTTGTCATGCCACTGAAAGTTCTGTAATCTAAACAATTTCATTAAAAACCCTGTCATGTAATTGTCTGGCAAACTCCATAGTGGTAACAAATACATGTGTGTATCTGTATTCACAAGTGTGGTACTAATCCATCCACTGGATTAATGTGATCTCAACACTGCAAAATTAATTGAAACACATTATATGAAGCTTTCTGTCTCAAAATTAACCTCTCTCAGACATTCCATCTAAACAAAATCTAAAGCAAAAAAAAAAAAAAAAATACCACCTGGAAGTCATACTTCATCCTCTCCCTATCATTATGGCTTTAATCCAGTACATTATCTCATCTGGCCTGCCTCCCAACCTTCTGTCCACCCAGAGGGGGGTTTATATCACTCCACAAATGTTCCTTTTGTATGCTTTTAGTTGTCACTGGGTGTTCCACCTTAAGACCGCTGGCTTCTTATTTGTCTCTCCAAAGGTTTTCCCTACATGAACATGAAGCTTGTCATGGTTGGAATTGTGTCCCCCCAAAAATGTGTGCAGCCACGTGGCTGGGATATGGTTCCCAGTATCTTGGGACTGTCCTCCATTGTGTGGTTTTGCTAACCTGTATGTTAAAGGATTAGGGTGGGGCTGTGAATTCCTGCTGTGGGGGGAGCTTCCCTGGAGTATGGCTTGCCCCTCCCTTAATGCTTTTAGCTTGCAAGGAATAAAAGGAAAAAGAAACAAAGGACAATTTGAGAACCTTGCTACCATCAAGCAAGCTGCACCGGGAGCAGAGTGCGTCCTTCAGACCAGAGGTTCTTGCGTGAGGACGCTCCCTGGACAAAGACTGATGCAATACCGGACTTTCCTCCAGAGCCGACAAGGGGAAAGTCTTTCCCTGGAGCGGACACCCTGAATATGGACTTGGAACCTACCGGACTGCGTAAGAATAAATCTTTCTTTGTTAAAGCCATCCACTCTGTGGTATTTCTGTTAGACCAGCCTAGCTGACTAAAACAAAGCTTCAATAGACAAGTAAAGAGATAACTGAAGATGAGAACCTCCTACAAAGGTATCAGATTGATGAGGCCCATAGCATCTGTCAGTCTGTTATACTGCAGGGGCTTGCATGTTGCTGTTATGCTGGGAGCTACACCACCAGTATTTCAAATACCAGCAGGCTCACACATGGTGGACAGGTTTCAGCTGAGCTTCCAGACTACAACAGACTGGGAAGAAGGACCCGGTGGTTTACTTCTGACCCACACTAGCTAGTGTAAACCTTATGAACAGCAACAGAACAGTGTCTGATTTGGTGCCAAAAGATGAACCCCTCAGATTGGAAGGCACTCAAAATATGGCTGGGGAAGAGGTACTTTCTCAAAGTAGAGTCAACCTTAATGATATAGATGAAGTCAAGCTTTGGGGTGCAATTCAAGATGAGAAGAAACATCTTCAAATATCTACTAATAATCAAAATACAGAATGTGTAAATTATGAACTTAGAAAAACTGGAAATCATCAAAATTGAAATGGAATGAAAACATTTATATTGTAGGAGTTAGTGAGTTGAAACTGACTGGTACTGGCCATTTTGAATTGGAAAATCCTATGGTGTACTATGTCAAGAATGACAAATTGAAGAGGAATGGTGTTGTGTTCATCATCAAAAATAGTATTTCAAGATGCTATCAGTGATAGGATAACATCTATATGCCTACAAGAAGACCAGTTAATAGAGTTATTATTCAAATTTATGCACCAACCACTAAGGCCAAAGATGAAGAGATGGAAGATTTTTACCAACTTCTGCAGGCTTAAATTAATCAAACATGCGATCAAAATGCATTATTAATTACTTGTGGTTGAAATGCAAACACTGAAAACAGAGAATAAGGAGTAGTAGTTAGAAAATACGGTTATGTGACAGAAATGACACCAGAGATCACATAACAGAATTTTGCAAGACCAATGGCTTATTCATTGCAAGTGTCTTTTTTCTACAACATAAACCGTGATTATACATGTGGACTTTACCAGATACACAGGAACAAAATATATTACATCTGTGGAAAGAGATGATGGAAAAGCTCAATATTATCACTTAGAACAAGGCCAGGGGCCAACTGCAGAACAGACCGTCAATTACTCATATGCAAGTTCAAGTTGGAGCTGAAGAAATTTGCAAGTCCATGAGAGCCAAAGTACAGCCTTGAGTGTATTCCACCTGAACTCAGAGATCATCTCAAGAATAGATTTGATGCATTAGTTCAGTCACTAAATGACTGAACACTAGATGAGTTATGGAATGATGTCAAGGACATGATACATAAAGAAAGAGGTCATTAAAAAGGCTGGAAAGAAATAAAAGACCAAAATAATATCAGAAAAGACTCTGAAACTAGTCCTTGAACACAGAGTAGCTAAAGCAAAAAGAGGAAATGGTGAAGTGAAAGAACTGAACAAAAGATTTCAAATGGGTGGCTCAAGACAACAAAGTATTATAATGACATGTGCAAAGACCTGACACTAGAAAACCAAAAGAGAAGAACATGCTTCACATTTCTCAACCTCAAAGAACTGGAAAAAAAATTCAAACCTTGAGTTTCAATAATGAAGGAATCTATAGGGAAATATTGAACAACACAGGAAGCATCAAAATAAGACGGAAGGAATATACAGAGTCACTGGGCCAGAAAGAAATGGTTGACATCCAACCATTTCAGGAGGTAGCATATGATCAAGAACCAGTGATACTGAAAAAAGAAATATGAGCTGCATTGAAGGTACTGGCTGAGAAACAAGGCTCCAGGAATTTACAGAACACCAATTGAGATGCTTCAACAAGTGGATGTAGTGTTAGAGGTGTTCACTCATCTATACCAAGAAACTTGGAAGACAGCTACCTGGCCAGCTGACTGGAAGAGATCCATATTTTTTGCCCATTCCAAAGAAAGTTGATCCAATAGAATGTGGAAATTATCAAATAATATTAACATCACACTCGAGTAAGATTTTGCTGAAGATCATTCAAAAGTAGTTACAGCAGTACATTGATAGGAAACTTCCATAAGTTCTAGCTGGATTCAGAAGATGTGAAATGAGAGAAATCACTGATGATGTCAAATGTATCTTTGCTGAAGGCAAGAGAATGTCAAAAAGATGTTTACCTGTGTTTTCTTAACTGTGCAAAGGTATTCAGCTGTGTGGATCACAACAAATTAAGGAGAATATCACAGAGAATGGGAACTCCAGAACATTTCATTGTGTTCATGAGGAGCCAGTACATAGGCTAAAAGGGAGTTATTGGAATAAAACAAGGTGATACTGTGTGGTTGGAAATCAGGAATGGTGTGTGTCAAGGTTGTATCCTTTCGCCATACCTATTCAATCTGTATACTGAGAAAATAATCTGAGAAGCTGGACTACATGAAGAAGAACGGGGCATCAGGATTGAAGGAAGACTCATTAAGTACCCATGACATGCAGACGACACAACTTGCTTGCTGAAAGAAAAGAGGACTTGAAATGTTTACTGTTGAAGATCAAAGACTCCAACTTTCAGTATGGCTTACACTTCAACATAAAATAAAAATCCTCACAACTGGACCAATAAGCAACATCATGATAAATGGCGAAAAGATTTAAGTTGTCTTAAAAGATTTCATTTTTCTTGGATCCACAAGCAATATCCAAGGAAGCCAGCCAAGCCAAGTGCCATAAGCAACAGTTAGGAAATTAGACAACACATAGCATTAGGCAAATCTGCTGCAAAAGAACTCATGAAAATGTTCTAGTGCAAAGATATTACTTTGAGGCCTAAGGTGTGCCTGACCCAAGCCATGATATTTTCAGTTGCCTTATATGCATGTGAAAGCTGGACAATGAATAAGGAAAACTGAAGAAGGATTGATGCCTTAGAATTATGGTGTTGGAGAATACTGAATATACAACTGTCTGTCAGAAGAATAAAGAAGTCTGTCTCGGAAGGAGTATAAACAGAGTGCTCCTTGGAAGTGAGGATGGCAAGATTTCATCTGATGTACTTTGGACATGTTATCAGAAATTACCAGCCCCTGGAGAAGAACATCATTCTTGATAAAGTAGAGGGTCTACCAAAAAGAGGAAGACCTTCGATGAGATGGACTGACACAGTTGCTGCAACAAGGGACTCAAACACAGCGAGTATTGTGAGGAAGGCACAGTACTGGGTGGTGTTTCATTCTGTTGTACCCAGGGTTGCCAGAGTCAGAAGTGACCCCATGGAATCTCCCCAAAACAACATAGCAATGTGGCCAAATGACTCCAGATCCCAAAATTCAGTAAACATCTCTACATTTGGCTTACCTGGCAAGGATCTGGAATATCTGTTCTGTCATTTACATGTCACAAAACTGCTCTGAGAGAACCGTATCATGTCTTATGCTATTGTTGTTAGATGCCATTGATTCTATTACTACTCCTAGTGACCCCATGTGGCAGAGTAGAAATTCCTTAAAGAGTTTTCTCAGTAGTAATTTGCATTATTTTATTGTCAGGTCTTTCCCCTATGAAGCCACTGTTTGGGCTTGAACCATCAACATTTTGGTTTGTTGCACCATCAAGGCTCCTTGAGTTATTACAGTCCTGAGTTAAATTTCTTCTGATTCCAAAAAAGACATAGTACATACTGTTCAAGACATTAAATGTGAGTGCTGCTTTTTGACGGCACTTGGCTTGGCTGGCTTTCTCTCTTCCTTTTTATTTATTATAAATAAAACATAAAACTCTTTATTCTGACTTACTTAGAAAAATGCCCATGTATGCCTTTCTTTCTAACTGAGTTCCCTGTCCATCACTGAACATTCTTGATCCTTCCTTCACAAGAATCTTCAGTTTCAATCCCAGCCCAACCTCTCAATATTCTGTGCTGTGAGACTTTAGCAAGACCTTTTGAAAGAGTCTAACTATGTGACTCTGGGTAGACACTTAGTCCCTGAAGGCTTCAGCGTGTCAATCTGTTAAATGAGGGGCTTAGAGTAAATCATTATCAAATTTCCTTTGAGTTCTAAAAAGAATTTAAAGTTGATGGAATAAAAGAAAGATAGAGAGAAAAAAATGATTAGAATATTTGTCTTTGTAACTCCAAACTACCCACAGCACAGGAATGAATTTAGTGTCAATTATCAGCATACACTATAAACTGCTTGAGAGCAGGGACAATTTTTGTATTCTCAGAGTCTAGAACCTGGACCCAACCTCATCCATTACTCTTGAGCTACTGAATGTGATGCCTCTCCCAGGCATCTTCGCGTTTACATCTTTGTCTCCAAATAGAATGAACGATTTCCTCTCTTAATAAGGAAATTAACAGGGAAGTAGAGCAGAGAGGATATATTTTTCAGAGGACAGTGTCCCTAAACAGTGCCACATTGGTTGACTTTTATGTAAACATGAAATATGTTTGAAGGCTGAAAATAAATCTAGGAAGATGAAGCTATGGGATCATGTGGAATCAGAATCCTGACAGGACAGAGAAGGCACACTCAAATGGCATGAGTTTAACAGAACTATTTAAGGGAACACAACCACTGATAGTCCAGTACTGTGGAGAGAGCAGATCAGGGAGCCAGCTATCACGATTAGGTCTGAAAAGGTGCAGGCCAACTGACTAGACCTGTTTCTTCAGTAAATGCAATCAACCCACAATGACTGGATAGAGAAGGAGCTGGGGGAATATACACCCTGATCTCACTCTCCTCTTGCCTACCTACTTCCTACTGGGGGCTCCCGCTGGTGAAAACCTACTAGAAGGCGGAAAGCATGAAAGCCCATGTAGGCAGTCCATAACAATCAGCCTGCTGGTGTCTGACATCTTAAAAGCTAGCAAGCAGCTATCTAAGACACATCAAGTGGTCCCAACCCACTTGGAACAAAGGAGAATGAAGAAACTCAAAGATAAAGGGAAAATATGAACCCAAGAGACATAAAGATGGTCACATAAACCAGAGACTCCAATCATCCTGAGACCAGAAGAACTAGATAGTGCCCAGCTACCACCAATGACTGCCCTGACAGGGAACACAACAGAGAGACAAAGACAAAGCAGGAGCAAAGAGGGGCGCAGAACTCAAATTCAAGTAAAAAGGCTAGGCTTAATGGTCTGAGACTGGAGGAACCCAAAGACATAGCCCCTGGACTCTCTGTTAGTCCCAAACTAAAATCATCCCCAAAGCCAGCTCTTCAGGTAAAGATTAGACTGAACTATATGGAATAAAGGGATCCCTGGTGATGTAGTGGTTAAGAACTATGGCTACTAACCAAAAGATTGGCAGTTCAAATCCACCAGGCACTGCTTGGAAATTCTATGGGGCAGTTCTACTCTGCCCTACAGGGTCACTATAAAACAGCATTGATTAAATGGCACTGGGTTTGTGTTTTTGTCATATGACATAAAATGATACTTGTGAAGAGTGTGCTTCCTAGCTCAAGTAGATACATGAGACTAAATGGACAGCTTCTGCTGGGAGATGAAATGAGAATACAGAAAGGGACAAGACCTGTTTGAATGAAGCCAGGAAGTACAGGGTGGAAAAGAGGAGTGTTTTGCTTGAAATGAAAAGAGGAGTGGAAAAGCTGTCACATTATAGGAAGAGCAACTAGGGCCACATGACAAGGTGTGTACAAATTTTTGTATGAGATATTAACATGAATTGCAAACTTTCACTTAAAGCAGAATTTAAAAAAGAAAGAAAGCCTGCTGGGCCAGAGAAGGATGGAAAAGAGCAGAAAGAGGCCCTGGAAAGGACATAGAAATGACCTAGTCAAGTATTCACACAGCTCTCTGATAAACATCACAATGTTCATGAAAAGTATGGGGGAAAAAGCCCGTTCTGCACTCTGGTTCACAAAACCTTCTAGTCATCTCTAGTCTCCACAGGCCTGCCCCCATGAAAATAAAAGTAAAAGCTCACATGCTTTGGAAACAATAATCAGAGTTTAATGCTCCATTTGAAGGCACGAAAGAGCACCTCTATCATGTTTGAGCTTTGTCCAGTGTATGAGATATTGCGTTCTAAAGCCTTGAAGTATGTATAGAGTTAGGAAGTCTCTCCACTCCAAACCTGAGCAGTATGAGTAGCTTATTCAGAGGTCCAGTCTGCATCTCAGCCCACCTGAAAAGTTCCAAGCTGGTTAGAGTGACCAGATCTGCTGGGTTCCAAGTCCGTCCTCTCCCTACTGTGAAGACCAAAGAATTTGAGTGTCTTCTAAAATTTGATTCATCGTTTGAAGAGGAGGGACACTGGTGGGGACGGGTAAACTCCTGTAGCTTCTTGCAAGTGCTACGTGCTTGAAACAAATAGTGTTTTCCCCCAGAGGACTTTATGAGGAAACTGGCAAGATCTATTGGAATGAGGGTTCTCTCTCTTTTTTTCTCCTTATCATGGTTTAAATTGGCCATAAAATATGAATCCGACTGAAGAAACAAAGGTCCCATCTCATCTTTAATGAAGTCCAATTTCAGTGCTGATGAAATACTTGACAGCCATGTGGGCTTGTTTACTCTTCACTGAAATGGATACTCTGCCAGAATTTACAGGAAGATAACCGTTTCCAATGAGCTACTGGAATAACAATTATTTAAAATCCCTTTGAAAAATATGCCAGAATAATCAGAGATTCTGTATTGACAAAAGGCCTAAATAGTACCCTTTTCTATACAAACATAGTCCTCTCTGAGTTGGATCCGACTCGATGGCACTTGGCTTGACTTGGCCTTTTGCTTGGGAGCGAACTGTCAAAAGACTGTAGATTTCAAAAGAAGGATGGGTTTAAGACAACCTAGAATGATGTCAAATTTTGTGGCACCCAGATGGTTGTGTCAGACTTGTCTTAAGCTGCCTGGTTTGTAATAATTTTCTTTCTCTGAGAACTAAATAAACATGGGTGGCAGAAACATAGCCAGCAATCCCAGGAATACATATGAATCACTGTAGTAAACAGGTTTTAGAATGTGTCCCCACCCCAAGCTTCAGTTTTTATTTTAACAACTTTCCACACCCACCCTCAGCGGTGAGACCCAGAAGCTATGTTTTCAGCATTCACTGACTCCATCTGATTGGACCAAAATGGACACTTAGGAAAACCAATCCAGAGTATAGATGAGCCAGACAAATGTCTTTCTCCATTTGATATTGGGACACAGAAAGGTCAGGACAAGCAAAGGTAGGCAGTCGTCTTGTAAACTGATGTGACCTTGACCGAAGGCCACCATTCAGAGGCAGCCATGATATGCCATATATAAACCTAGCAAAAGGATCAGCCTAAGCAGTAAGGGAATCTGAACCCAGTAACAGAGATAAGAGGATATAAAAGCCCATGTGGTCTCAAAGAGAGGACAAATATTACATTTTTATGCAAATAAATGCTTTATGCCAATATTATCTTACCTGTTGCTGTAAAAAAATAGCATGGCATGATTACAAAAATACCTTCTATGCAGAGAGCACAGTTGGCAAACAAACCTAGGACATGAGCATTATTTGTGTGAAAATACAGCTCAGATAGACGAAGTCTGCCTTGACTTCTGTTGACTTTCTAGGTTCTATTACCAGTCCCTAATGAGGTCGGAATGCATGTGATGCCTTTAGGATTCTGGAGATTCCCTTGTGCCCTTCCAGGGAATGTCCTCTTCTCCTTACCCCATTTTAGATTTCAACAAAATCATCTGTGGGAATAATCGACGTTGGGAAATATGAATCAGGCATCTAAATGCTTTAGCTTCCTGAGGCAAGACTGCAGACACAGGGATTCTCATGAAACTGCTGAGCCTGGATCTCCAATACCTAGATAGAGTACATGTTTCTTCCTCCCCCCCATAGGATGAGAGGAGACAAGAGGATTACAACTCTTCAGAAGAAGATGGAGTTACGTAAGGCAGTGGTTACTGCTACGGCACTGAGGGCGGGGGACCTGTTCAAGAGACTTGCTTCCTTATTCTCTTTTTTTTCCTACACTTTACACTTAGCAGAATTCCAAGCAGAGGTGTTCCGCCATCATCTGTATCGTTGCCTATTCTATGTATCAGTAGGATCTTCTTTTTCATGTTACGAACTGATAATGTTGTATTGACCCTATTGAATCACACTTGTTTAATTCAGCATGGATGAAAAATTAACATTAAACTTTATAAAATATGTAAAAGCATCTAGAAAATGAGATACTGTACTTTCATTTTTCAAAGCCCTTGGTTATTCAACATAATATCTTGATTGTTGATGCAATATCATTAGGTGATGGCTAAATTTAGGATTACATGCCATAGGTTTCAAAAAGCTTTTATGTATTATACTTTAGTCAGTCCTAGGGAAAGCCCATGGGTTTGATAGGACAGGAATTAATAAATTCAATCTAAATGGGAAAACTGATGCTCAGTAAGTCAAAGGCAGCTACCCAAAGTTTCATGGCTAATATCTGAATGCGTCAGGCCAAAAATTCAGAAGTTATAACTCTGAAGCCTATATTCTTTCCACTATGGAGAAATTGTAAAATTCTATAGACTGTCTAGTATGTAGCCTTTATTGTGGAAACCTATTTAACATAGTTTGTTACTACAGTGTTTCCAGTTAATAAAACATGAGAGTACTACATGGGACTAAGACTATGTCTGACTTGTTCACAGCTGCCTTCCCAGATTTCTAGAACAGTGTCGGTGCCCATAGAAGTCACTTGGGCTAGGTTTCTCAGAAGCAAACCCTGACATAAAGATTCGTGTGAAAATGGTCTCTGGTGCTTAATATTATCTCAGTAAAATATCCTTTATAAGTAAATACATTTTGTTTTCCATTTTACCGATGAGAAAACTGAAGCTCAGAATGCTAAGTAGTTTACCTAAGGTCACACAGCTTATGACAGTGAAGCCAGAATTCAAACAGGTTTATCCAGCCCCCAAACCTCTCTACTTGCCACTGTTACACCTGTCACACTGAGCTGTTGTTCACATGCTGCCAGACTTCCGTGGAAGCTACATGGCCTCTCTTTGCAATCCGCTAAGAGTGAGCTCTCATGGCTTGTGATCTGGATCACTGGCAGCATCCAGATACTTTGGTCCCATGCACACAACTTCTCTTGTGCACTCAGATCTTGTCTGTTTGAAACAGAGTTAGCGGGAAAAAGAAAATAAATAAAGTTGAACATTCAGATGATCAGATAAAAAGTGTTGACACCATTTCCTATGCAAAAACAATGAAAGATGTCAGCTCCTAATGAAGAGTCCGGTCTCCTGAAGTTTCCTGGCATTTTTAGCAGACTGCAGTTTTCTGAGAATGTCTGTGTTTTCCAATGCATGTCTGCTCAGAATGTATGAGTCAAAACCTCCTAGGGATTTTCCATCCCTTGTTTATATTGTGCCTGGATCTTCTCAAATGAGTTTAATATAAATAAGATAGAGCAATGTTTTTTTTCATGAATTGAAACTGAAATTGTTTTTAAATATTGTTTTCTGCTCTAGATTAACTATAAATGGCATTTAGACTGATTACACTATTCGCAGGTAAAGGGTGCTAGGTTTTTTAAGGGATTACAACCTGATTTAATATAATTATGAAACCAAATTACAATCAGAGGAGTTCGGTTGGAGGTTATAAGCAGCAGCCTTTTCCTCTTTTCTGAATAATAGTCAAGCCTATCCCATTACACATACAATTCCTTTTCAAATGAGGAGAAAAGGAGATAGAATTTTAAATGTTCACAGAGCTTAAAGCTGTAGCTGTGACATTAGCTAGCTTCAGCTTTCCTCCAGGATCCTTCTATTGATGATGTTTTTTCCTCCAGTGTCCACTCAGTTTGTCTCATTAAAGATCTCAACTACCTTCTGAACTTGAACTTCTGTAGCACAGCTAATCTAAGGCTGACAGAAGTGGATTGCATCTAGAAAGGGTCTGCCGTAGGGAAAAATTATGAAATCATATTGAATTTGGTCTTTGCCTTCCTTTCTTGTGCACCCTTTAACCTTTCAGTAAAGTGGTGCAGTGGTTAAGCATTTGGCTGCTAACCAAAATGGTGGTGGTTGGTACACACCAGCCACTCCACAGGAGAAAAATGTGACAATCTGTTTCTGTAAATATTACAGCATTGGAAGTACCCTATGAGGTACTTCTATTCTGTCCTAAATGGTTGCTATGAGTTGAAAATGACTCAGTGGCAATGGGTAACGGCATAACCTTTCAGTGCCTCTCCTTCTTCCCCAGCTAGTTTTCCAGAGTGCTCATGCTTGGAAGGGTTGATGGTTGATAATCACTTAAGTTTTGCAGTTCTTCCAGAGGCACTGTCTTTTACAGGAAACTAAAAAAGAAACGTTAATTTAAAGGAGATCAAACAGTATGGAAATCTCATAGGGGAGAGATATGTCTGGATGAAGAAGGGTGAGGCTTTGTGAAGCTCCTCAAAGCAGGCCACATAGGCTGCAATCTAGTCCACCAATGGAGTGTGTAAACAAAGATGATGCCTGTGTCTATACTTCCTTCTTAAAAAAAAAAAATACTGTATCTTAAGTGAAAGCTTACAATCCAAGTCAATTTGCCATACAAACTCACCCAACACACACACCACCGTGCAACTGTAGCTGCTCTCCCACCCTGTGTCAGCACACTCCTTTCCACCTTGAATTTCCCATGTCCCTTCAACCAATTCCTGTCCCCCTCTACCATCTCTATACCTCCTTTTCATAAGAAATTTAACCACACTCATTATCATACCTGATCTTTATAAAGTAAAATTGCCTCCTCCTTGAAATAGACAAATTATAACCCTAGCACAGCTGATTACTCCATCAAAACTATATGTTGGTTAATCTCTCTTCTTAACATTAATCTTCAACTATTAAATATGATCCATTCTGGATGAACTGAGCATATGGTTACATTGCTTGCTCAAATAATATCCCAAGCCCATTGCCACTGAATTGATTTCAACTCACAGTGACCCTATAGGACACAGTAGAATTGCCCTCATAGAGTTTCTAAGGAATGGCTGGTGGATTCAAACAGCTGACCTTCTGATTAGCAGCTGAGCTCTTTACCACCACACTGCCAGGGTTTCTGCTCAAAACATAGAGGTTAATAATTAAGAAGCTGGTCTGTAGACCTTAGTGAAGATGATTGGTGAGACACAGTCTTACTCTTTGAACTTCTTTCTTTTCATCAGAATAAACATCAGAAAAACATCAGAATAAACCCTCAAACCTAAGCCAGTCTCGTGACTTTGGCCAACAGAAAGTAATAGAAAGGGTGTTGTACTGATTACAATTCTAGGCCTCAAGAAGTCTCACACACTTCCACTCTCTTTTGCACCCTTGTCTCCACCATGAAAACATGCTTGAGGTTGCCAGCTGGAGGATGCCAGAACACATGCAACAGAGTCAACTGAGGGCCACTTGTTCCAGTGAAGGTTCTTGACATGTGAGAAAGCCCAACCAAGATCAGCAAAGGTCTGGCTGACACACAGAGAACCCCCAAAACATGAGTCCCACATGGCCCAGCTCAGTTCAGAGAAGCCATTGGGCCAACCATAGATACAAAAGCAGTTGTACATGGCTGTTATTTTAAACCACCTGATTTTGAAGTGGTTCATTATGCAACACTGCCACAGTACCACTGCCCAGTGGCACAGTGATCAAGTGCTCAGCTGCTAACTGAAAGGTTAGAGGTTTGAACTCACCAACCACTCCATGGGAGGAAAATACAGCAGTCTGCATCCATCAATCTTACAGCCTTATAAACACAATGGGATAGTTCTACTTCATTCTGTAGCATGACTATTAGTCAACATCAACTCGATGTCAATGGGTTATGCAGAACTTGCATACACAAGGAAATTCTCTGGCACAAAAACACATGTTACTAAACTATAACTAACCTATACATATATACACACAAATTATAAATTGTATTGCTTTACTACTTGATTTATACAGCATTAAAAGACTGAGTTTGGGCGCTGCTCATGAGTTATGAAAGTTGAGTTGTTAAATTATTGTACCTTGTGATATAGAGAATGTAAAATAGCCCACTTCAGTTGCTACCATCTTTGCATTTTTGTGTCATTAAAACGTTTTTTCAACCATGAGACCTTGGACTCATGTGGCCAAGTGACATTTTTCAACTCCTGTTGATTATTGATCATTCTGAAGTGGACACACACATGGTCTACTCTGCCAGGAATGAAAACTTGAAGAGGAATGATATTGCATTCATCATCAAAAATAACATTTCAATATCTATCCCGAAGTATAGTGCTATCAGTTATAGAATAATATCCATATGCCTACAAGGAAGACCAGATAATGACTGTTATTCAAATTTATGCACCAACCACTAAGGCCAAAGATGAAGAAATTTAAGATTTTTACCAACTTCTGCAGCCTTAAATAGATCAAACATGCAATCAAGGTACATTGATAATTATTAGTGATGGAAATGTGAAAGTTGGAAACAAAGAGGAAGGATTGATAGTTGAAAATATGGCCTTGGTGACAGAAATCATACCTGAGATCACATGATAGAATTTTGCAAGATCAGCGACTTCATTGCAAATGCTTTTTTTAACCAACATAAATGGGGATTATACATGTGAACCTCTGCAGGTAGAGTACACAGAAATCAAGTTGACTACATCTGTGGGAAGACACAGTGGCAAGGCTCAATATTATCAGTCAGAATAGGGCCAGGGACCAACTGGGGAATACACTGTCACTTGCTCATATGCAAGTTCAAGCTAAAACTAAAGAAAATTAGAACAGGTCTATGAACGACAAATTACAGCTTGAGTATGCTACACCTGAACTTAGAGACCATCTCAAGAATAGATTTGATATGTTTAACACTAATGAACAAAGACCAGAGGAGTTATGGAATGACATCCAAGACATCATATATAAAGAAAGCAAGTGGTCATTAAAAAAAAACAGGAAGAAAGAAAAGACCAAAACAGATTCTAGAAGAGATTTTGAACTTCAAAGTTGGACTGGCCTTGGGGACACAGAGTGATGCATGTGGTGTGTGTAGTTTACAGTTTAGTATATTTATGAAGCTATCCTACTAGCTTTTTTCTAGAGGAAATATGAGAGGGAAAGAGGAGGGGACATGCATTGGTTGAGTGATATTGGAAGTACAGGGTGAAAAAGAAGAGGGTGCTGTCACAGGGTGAGGAGAACAGACAGAGTTTCATAGAGGCAGTTATGGAAAATTGACTTGGATTGTAAACTTTCTCTTAATCATAATAAAAATATATATAAATAAATAAAATTCAAAATAAAAAAGAGACTTTGAAACTTGCTCTTTACCATTGAGTAGCTAAAGTGAAAGGAAGAAATGATGAAGCAAAAGAATTCAATGGTAGATTTCAAAGAGCAGCCTGAGAAGAAAAAGTATTATAATTACATGTGCAAAGAGCTGGCAAAATCAAACCAAAAGGGAAGACCATACTTAGCATTTCACAAGCTGAAAGAACTGAAGAAAAAATTCAAGCCCCAAGCTGCAATATCAATGGATTCTGTGGGCAAAATATTACATGACACAGGAAGCATCAAAAGAAGATGGAAGGAATACAGATTGACTATACCAAAAAGAATTGGCCAGTGTTCAAGTATTTCAGGAGGTAGCATATGATGAACAACCAGTGGTACTGAAGGAGGAAGTCCAAGCTGCATTGAAGGTGCTGGTGAAAAACAAGGCTCCAGGAACTAACGGATTACCACTTGAGATATTTTGACAAACAGATGCAGGGCTGGAAGTACTCCTCTATGCCAGGAAATTTGGAAGACCTGGCCAACCAACTGGAAGAGATCCATATTTATGTCTATTCTCAAAAAAGGTGACCCAACTGAATACCGAAATTATCAAACAATATCACTAATATCACATGCAAGTAAAATTTTGCTGAAGCTCATTCAAAGGGGACTGTATCAGAATATCAACAGGAAACTGACAGAAATTCAAGCCAGATTCAGAAGAGGATGTGGAACTAGGGATATCGTTGCTGATGTCAGATGGATCCTGGCTGAATGGAGAAAACATCTGAAAAATGTTTACCTGCATTTTATTGACTATGCAAAGGCTTCCAACTGTGTGAATCATAACAAACTGTGGATAATGTTACAAAGAATGGGAATTCCAGAACACTTAATTGGGCTCATCAGGAACCTGTACATAGATCAAGAACAGAACAAGGGGCACTGTGTGATTTAAAGTCAGGAAACGTCAGGAAAGGGTTGTTTCCTTTCCCCATGCCTATCCAATCTGTATGCTGAGCAAACAACCCGAGAAGCTGTGCTACATGAAGAAGAAAGGGCATCAGGATTAGAGGAAGACTCATTAACAACATGCATTATGCAGATAACAATCTTGCTTAAAGTGAAAAGGAAGTGAACCACTTACTGATGAAGATCAAAGACCACACAGCCTTCAGTGTGAACTGCACTTTGACATCAAGAAAACAGAAATCCTCCTACCTGGACCAGTAAGCAACACTATGATAAACAGAGAAAAGATTGAAGTTGTCAAGGATTTCATTTTGCTTGGATCCACAATCAACACTCATGGAAGCTGCAGTCAAGAAATCAAAAGGTGTATTGCATCAGGCAAATCTGCTGCAAAACACATCTTTAAAGTGTTGAAAAGCAAAGATGTAACTTTGAAGACTAAGGTGCACCTGACTCCAGCCACACTGTTTTCAGTCACCTCATATGTGGAAGCTGGGCAGTGAGTAAGGAAGGCCAAGGAACTGATGCCTTTGAATTATGGTGTTGGTGAAGAATGTCCAATATACCATGGACTGAGAAAAGAATAAACAAATTCGCCCTGGAAAAAGTACAACTAGAATGCTCCTTGGCTGCAAGGACAACCAGACTATGTCTCACGTACTTTGGACACGCTATCAGGAGGGATCAGTCAATGTGGAAAGACATCGTGTTTGGTAAAGTAGAGGGTCAGTAAAAAACAGGTGGACCCTCAAGGAAATGTATTGACACAATGGCTGCAACAGTGGGCTTAAACATAATAGTGATTGTGACTGGACTGTGTTTCATTCTATTGTACATAGATAGGATCGCTATGAGTTGGAACTGATTTGATGGCTCATGACAAAAACATCGATTATCTGTCAATTATCCTAGGTTATAAAAAGAAGGTGAAAATGACGGGTCTGAGATTATCCTGAAAAATGTACATTTTGTGAGTTAGGCCCGAAGCAAAGCCCTTTCCCTATTGCTGATCCCCAAGATTATCTAGAAGGTGCACTCTTCTTTGCTAGTATAGATGACCATCCTTCATTGCTAGATGATTTTCCTAGGAATTTTCTATGTGAAGGTTGGCAGCTTATCTATATGCTATAAAAAATTGGCAATTTCCTGTAGCAGCTGCATTGGAGACTACGAATTTTTCAAACAATAACATCAAAGCCTGGTATTTTCGAGAAACAGTGTGTAAACCCTATTTTTTTTTTTTTAATGGACCAGGCTTCACTTGGGAGCATATTTCTTAAAAAAAAAAATGATGTAGCATCACAAAGTGTGAAAAGAGTTTTCAAATATTGTTTCATCTTCCTAACAGTCTTGAGAGAGAAGGAACATCAGAAATCGCATCAGAAAGTTTAATTGGCTTGGCCAGGGTCATGGCAGGTGGTTAAATGGCAGAGATGGATTTCACCTCAAATTTCTACTTGTTTTTCAAGGTCAGGTTTAAATGTCACCACATATATGAAGCCTCTCAAACACCAGAAGCAGAGTGACAGGATCACTCTTCCCGCCTTCATTGTCCTGGAACTCTTTATGATGTCACTGTGTATTTTAGTTGTTGGTGATCCTGTCCCAGCTAGTGGGTGATTTTCCAAACCTCCATAAAACCGTTCTTTCTGCTTCTCATCAGTACTTAGCATAAGACAAAGAGCTTTTTAATATACTTTTAATAGACACATTAATTAATTAGCAGATGACAACTTTTTTAGTACAAATTATATAAAAATATCCTCCAGCAGCAGTATATGGAAGCAGAGAAAACAGGACCAGCAAGGTAGACAGAACTCAAGTTGAGTCCTGGCTTTGATACATACTGAGTCACCTTGGACAGCCCACTTCACTGAGCCTCCATTTCTTTGCTGGCCAAGGATTTCTTCTACAGCCACATGCCTAAAGCTATTTTCCAGCAATATGATAATGTGATAGTCCTCAGAGATTATTTTAAAAAATGAATGGGAAAGAGAAAAGAGCCAAATAAAAAGAAGTGGAAAGAGAGCATGGCCAGTCTCACCATGTCATAAAAAATTACAATAATTCAGAGGCACTAATTAGATGTCTAACTTTATTCATTGGGGAATAACCTTCAAACTCCTATAATGTGTGAAATGCTGGATTCTGGACATGTAAATTGAATTAAAGCATAATTTCTCTAACCCACAACTTAGCATATCAATTTTATGGAGAACTGAGAGGAATACTCCTGAATGTCTCATGTTTTGTCACTGTTAGGACTTCAGTGAAGAAAAATTTCTCTTCCAGTACCAATACTTGCCTGACCTTGATTAGTATTTTCAAGCTTTGGTTGTGGCAGGGATTTTGAAAACTATACAGCATTCCTCACCTAACAGACTCTAATGTGCACCTAGCCCCTGTTTTAGTCAGCTACTGCTGCTCTAACAGAAATACCACAGAGTGGATGGCTTTAACAAGAGAAGGTTTATTCTTACACAGTCTGGTAGGCTACAAGTCTAAATTCAGGATGTCCATTCCAGGGGAAAGCTTTCCTCCTTGTTGGCTCTGAAGGGAAGTCTGGTATTGCATCAGTCTTTGTTCAAGGAGCACCTTGGTGCAGGAACCTCAGGTCTGAAGGACACACTCTTCTGCCAGTACTGCTTGCTTGATGGTGTGAGGTTCCCAATTCTCTGCATGCTTCAGTTTCCTTTTATCTCTTGTAGGACAAAAGGATTAAGGATGGAGCAAGACATGCTCCAGGGAAACTCCCTTTACAGTAGAGCAGGAAGGTGATCTTATGAAGGGATTTACAGTCCCACCCTAATCCTTCAACATACAGCATAGGAAAATCACAAAATGGAGGACAATCATAGAATACAGGGAATCATGGCCCAGCCACACGACTACACATATTTTTGGGGGGATGCAATTCAATTCATAACAGCCCCCATCTACTCAACTCCTACCTTGTGCACAGGTATTAGTTGATAACCACAGATCTAGACAGATTCTTTTCTGCCTCCAACTCAAAACATCTCAGATGGACACTCCTATTTGTGTGCTGTGCATCTGTCATGGTTTAAAATGTGTACCCCCCGAAATACGTGTATGGATTTTGCTAGGCCATGATTCCCAGTATCGTGTGATTGTCTACTATTCTGTCATCTGACGTGATTTTCCTAAGTGTTGTAAATCTTGTCTTTAAGATGTTAATAAGATGGAATTAGCAGCAGTTATATTAATGAGACTGGACTCAGCCTACAAGATTAGATTGTGTCTTAAGTCAATCTCTTTTGAGATATGAAATATGAAAATTCTGAGATACAAAAGGGAGAAGCAAGCAGGGAGATATGGGGACCTCATATCACCAAGCAAGAAGTGCCAGGACCAGAGCATGTCCTTTGGACCTGAGGTCCCTGTGCTAAGAAACTCCTAAACCAGGGAACGATTGATGACAAGGACCTTTACCCAGAGCCAACAGAGAGCGAAAGCCTTCCCCAGGAACTAGCACACTGAATTGAGATTTCCAGCCTCCTAGACTGTGAGGGAATAAATTTCTCTTTGTTAAAGCCGTCGTCTTGTGGTATTTTTATTATAGAAGCACTAGATGACTAAGACACCATCTCAGAAGTAGAAGCTGGTCACTCCCTAGGCAGAAGGGGCACCTGTGTGAATAATCAGCCTATTCCTACATGTCAACGAAGATAGTAGAGGATTTCAACATGATTGTCAAGGAGTGATAAATGAAGCCAGCCAATATGTTCCTATTATCTCCCCACCCTACAGAGTGATAGATTACCTAAACTGGAAGGGATATTGTTTCTGGGCTCCAGAGAATTAGAGATATCTCTTCATGAATGTTAATATCAAACGGTAGGGCAAGATTGCCACAATGGAGATAAGAACTTACTGGCAGTTCATTCTTCTTTTATTTTGTGCTCCCAAAAATGTTGTTGTTGTTAGATGCTGTCGAGTTGGTTCCAACTCATAGTGACCCTATGAACAACAATGAAACACTGCCTGCTCTTGCACCATGTCCAGAACCGTTTTTTTGCTTATGCTCATTGTTGCGGCCACTGTGGCAATCCATCCCGTCAAGGGTCTTCCACTTTTTCGCTGACCTTCCATTCTACTAGCGTATCCTTCTCCAGAGACCGATCTTTCCTGATAACATGTCCAAAGTATGTAAGACGCAGTCTTGCCATCTTTATTTCCAAGGAGCACTCTGGTTGTACTTCTTCCAGAACAGATCTGTTGGTTTTTTTGGTGGTCCATGATACATTCAACATTTGTCTCCAATACCACAATTCAAAGGCATCAATTCTTCTTCTGTCTTCCTTGTTCATAGTCCAGCTTTCGAACATGTGTAATGCAATTGGAAATACCATGGCTTGGATCAGGCACATTTTAGTCTTCAAGGTGACATCCTTACTTTCGAATATTTTACAGCAGGTTTTCCCAGTGCAATGTGTCTTTTGATTTCTTTTTTATTTTATTTTTTTTTTATGATGACTGAGTGAAAATGTACATTCCCGTATAAATTTACATGCCCACCTGCTTCCACTGCTCTCCCTGCCTGGTGACAGCACATTATTCCTCTCTGCTCCATACATGTCTCATCCTCCCAACAATCTCCTTTCCCCTCCTCTCCACCCACTCTCCTTCCTCCAGCCAGAGGTCAACACGATGATATCCTATAAATGCATAGAACCATAAAGTGCGTCCAACATATGGTCACTCTGCATCACCAAGTCCAATCCATTCGTTTCCAGAGAGTGGACCTTCGTTATGATTTATGGGCAAGGGCAGCATCAGGGCCAAAGACCATGCTCCCAGGGGAACCCCGAAACTGCTGGACCATAAGCTGAGGTCTTTTAGTGGAGATCTCAGGGTGCACCCCTTTTTATTCTTGTGTTGCCAGTGAGACTCAAATTAGTGAGCTCCATCGATGCTATCACTGGTGGTGGCCAGGCACCAACCAGTTCTTCTGGTCCCCTTGACTGTCACTTCCAAAGGTGTTAAAAAATAGGTAATGCCTTTTAGTTTCTCCCATTTTCCACATATTTTTTTCCCCTGGTAAAGTAATAACATCATCATTCCATCACTAATGGTAGTACTGGCTATAATTTGAAGCTTCAAAGCAAGATAATGTCTTGAATAGAGTTTCTAGGGGCTGAACCTCAACATTGTGCTACAAAGCACATTGGCAAGATTCCATTAGCCAGAAGGTTGACCTCATCAGTTGTAGTACAAAAACTTGAGTAGACTGTCTCACAGAAAACATATGGTTACTAGTACCAGCACCAAGACTTTGATGAATTAAAATGCTCTGGGAGTAGGGTGTTTCTAGAAAACAATTCAAGATTTACCCAGAAACCCACTTTATTTCAACACGTGTAGTTTCAACTTTTGCAACTGGTTTCTGCTCTTTTTTACCTCAGTAAGTCTGAGTTAGTATTTATCAGTTGAGGACTATGTAGTGCCTGAAGTCTTCACTGCAAAGATGACTGTGCTTCTGATAGAAATGAGGAGGCTTAAAACATATGACCATCCTTAAAGGATCTTTCCTGGGGAGTTGTTTCATTAACTATATTTCTAACGTCAATTGGTTTCCTAGCCACTGGCCTCCATACCTTATAAGTCCAGGCCAAAGCAATGCCCAGTGTTTGGATTCACTAAGCACCATGAGTCTGATCCGACTTGATGGCACTTGGCTTTGGCTTAAGTGAGGGTTTACAGTAAGAAGTGGCTTTGTGAAGAAGGCTGTTAGCCATTACTTGATAGCTCAATCTTTAAAAAATAAAATCTAAGGGGAGGTTTTGAAGGAAGACAGAGTAATTTTACGCTAGGGACATGTGCTACATCTCGTTCTCTTCTGTGCACTTCCCCCTACCCCAAGAGTCTTTGTTTAAGGGCAGACTCACAGGGCTGTGAATTTTCAGTCATCTAGACACTAAACACCAGCTGCATTTTCAGTGGGCAGAATACTACTAAAAGTGTCAGCCTCCACAAGAGTCATTAAGACTATAGGCCAAAAGTCCACCAAAATATCTTTTCTCAGAAAATAAGTCCAAGTCATTTTGGTCCAACTTGATTTATAAGACAAATGAAAATATTCTAAAAAGTAAATATGGAATTTTTTTCTTGACCCTTTGAGTGCCATTTATTTGCTATGAACTAAAATGTTGCATACAATTCAGTCTAAGAACAATCTGTTGTGGAGTCATTTCAAATCCCTGCTCAGGGAGCATCAGGGATGCCCACAACAGCTGAGCTGAAGCAATGCTTAGAAGGAGAAAAGCAGAGCAATAAGAGTATGTTCCCTACTGTATTATCAGCTTTAGACTCCTTCATGTGAAAGATCAGTTTGTGTCTTTGTAAACGTTTTGCTTTTCAGATTTCACCTCTGAGACTATGAGGGAAAATGTACTTTTGTTATTTGAAACAGTCAATGGCTTTTTCAACTTTCCGGATACAAAGAGCCAAGCCAGTGTGACACTGTGGGTGCATTATGAGTGTCCTTGTGAGAAGCCAGAGGTGGAAGATAGAAAATGTGATGCTTGTCAACCATGGTAGCAATTATGTATAGAGATAGATCTAGATATATCCTCCCTGGGTCCAGTCTGTACTGACAGATGAACCATTACTTAAATAACCATCCGCCACTGACTGTCTCCAAGAATTGGAAGCTACTGTTTCCATGATTAATCATAATAACAATTCAGCACATTAAAAACAAGAAACAACAGTCTAGCTCATCACCCCATATTAACTTTACTAAATGTTCAGACTTGGACAAATCATCTCTGTTGGAGTTGAGGAAATTTTTGTTAATATCTGATCAAGACCAAATTTGAGTTGCATTATCTTATTGCATATGCAAAGCAAGCTGGTGCTCATTTCCTTTAGGACTTCATGATCTTTCAATATAACGTGTTAGAACTTGATAACGTATGAGTTACAGTGGTTATACAATGGTTACATGACATCACATGTCTGTGTATATTCAGACTCCCTCCCATTGTCACTAGGGTCCACAGCTGCCTGATCTGCCTCAGCCACCTGGGACCAATCAGTTATTTGTCTCAAGAGTACCAGGTGCTTTGCTCTGGCGTTTGCCCTGAAGTTGGCAGACAGCCTCTTGCGTGGACTTCTTACTCATAGGTGGAATTTGGATGAAATGCTGCTCCACAGGACATGGAATCACACATGTACTTAGATACCAAAGGGTCAAGGTGATACAATCTAGAAGTATGCAGTAGCCTACTACTTGTGGGGTGAGCTCTCTGATCAGTGGGAAACCAGAGATGAGACGGAGTCAGACTGATAAAGTTCCTCTCCATCCTTCCTCCCACGGACTGCTGGGAGGCACCGTTTACACACACAGCTCACACACTAAGTGGACTCATCTCCAAGCAACCTGCTTTGTGTCTTTGTGGCTCATTGTGAAGCACCATCACATACAACCTTGCAATGCTTGTCTTCCTTCCCTGCCTTACCTCCCTCATCTTTCCACTTACTGCCCTGGGTTTGCATCTCCCCAATCAAGGAGCAGCATTTAATCATAGCCTCAGACTCCCGAAATCTAAGCTAAGACAGATGGTTAGAGAGCATCCCTACATTTTTAAATGCATGTATTTCTCAGCCAAATACTGGGACACAGGACATTTTGTGTATTTTTTGTAGTGTTGTGAGTCCCAGACGGATTAACCATCTAATTGCTAACATGTATTTAAATATTTTACATTTACATGTGATGAGAAAACAATGAATGGCGATTCAAACCCTGAAAGATCAATCAAGAGCTAGGTATTGACGCAGTGTTATGCTATGCTCAGAGAGAAGAGCATCCTAAGGTCTTCTTTTATCAGAGCAGATAAGTCCCATGACCACAATAAAATTTAGGTAAACCATGCAGTCGTAAAAAAAGGGGTTGGTACCTCAGCTCTACAACCTACTGGGCCGTGAGACATTAATCAAATGACTTAAACTTAGTTTTGTTCCCACTTTTGTAATGTAGCAATATAACATGTGTCTCAGAATGTCGTAAAACAACCAGTCCTGTGCTTAGAACATTGATAACGCTCATTGTTTTGTATCTATATACATTATTGGAAAGCTGGTGGCATACTGGTTAAGAGTTATAGCAGCTAACCAAAGGCTGGCAGTTCAAATCCACCAGGTGCTGCTTGGAAATCCTATAGGTCAGTTCTACTCTGTCCTGTATGGTTGCTTTGCATAGGAATCAACCCAACAGCAATAGTTTTGTGTGTTGTGGGGGTTATATACATTATTAAGGAGCCCTGATGTTCCAACAGATAAAGCGCTTGGCCAGTAACAGAAAGATTGGTAGTTAGAACCCCCCAGAGTCTCCACAAGATAAAAGATTTGCTCACATAAGACTACAGCCTAGGAAACCCTACAGAGCAGTTCTGTTCTGTCCTCTTCAGTTGCTCAAAATTGGAACTGACTCCACAGCATAATACCACCACCACCAATATACATTATTGCAGCTTTCCAGTTAAGCAAGAAAGAAAAAGTTGAATTTTATATGGAACTTTTGGAAGAGCTGTGATGTATTTGAATTACAAAAAGCAATTGTAGTTACAAGTGAGAGAATAGCAGCTCAAATAAGCTTAAACAACAAAGGAGAATTACTGATGCGGGGATAATGTGGAGAGGGAGCACTGGATCTGGCTTCCAGAGGCAGGGCTCAAATGCTTTGGTTAACGCTCTGTTAATCTCCATCTCTCATGCCTGCTTCCTTCTCTGTGTTGGCCCCATCCTCTCCTATGGTAGACTTTCTTCCATGACTCCTGCCAGTGTGTTCGGGCTTACCTGATCTCAGTTTAGCAGTCTTGGTGAGAAGAGGAGAAGGAGCTTTTTCCCTCTACCTACCAATTCTATGGAAACTCTGGTGGCATAGTGGTTAACTGCTACATCTGCTAACCAAAACGTTGGGAGTTTGAATCCACCAGGAGCTCCTTGGGAACTCTATGGAACCAGTTCTGTTCTGTCATGTACGGTCACTATGAGTCAAAATCGACACCATGGCAATGGTGGTTCGGCTATCTATTCTATGGGAAAGACTCTGATGATCCCTGCTGGTTTCACACACCCATTAGACTAACCATAATTGTTAAGGGGATGTCATACAAGGATTGGCCAGGTCTGATTACTTGTTCTCCCAGGGGCCAATGGGACAAAGTCTATTATCTAAATAATGAGGCACAGACACACACACATACACACAGAGGAACCACTATGCCATTATGCTGGGATCAGCAGACTTTTTCTTTAAAGGGCCAGATAGGAAATAGTTTAGGATTTATATGCCATATATGGTCTCAGTAGCATGTTATTTGTTTTTGTTGGTTTGGTTTTTATAACCCTTTAAAAATGAAAAAGTGCTCGTAGTTTGGTGGCTGTACAAAAAAGAGGTCACAGGCCACAGCTTTCATATTCCCCTTCATTAAAATGTAATGCAACCAAAACTGTTAATATCATCTACCAATATGGAATTGGTGATATGCTGGATACCGGTATAAATGTCTGGACTTCAAAAGCATCACTTTAAGGAGGAAATTGGGGATGTATGAGAGTTAAGGAAACCATTTCAATTAAGCAATTAACAAACAAATGTATTTTGATCACCTGCCTACGAAATTCCAAGACTAATGTCCCTGAGTTGGACAGTGTATTTTTAAGTCTCCAAGTTACCTATATTTTGTGTATCAGTATGTAACCAGTGGGAGACAGAAATATGATAGATGTCCTAGAACTTTACAGGAGGCAATATTGTTGATGCTGGTAGGTGTCATTGAGTCAGTACTGACTCAAAATGACCTGTTTACAAACGAATGAAACACTGCCTAGTTTGGGGCCATCCTTGCAGTCATTTTGCTTGAGCCCACTGTCGTAGCCTCTGTGTCAATCCATCTCACTAAAGGTATTTCTCTTTTTTGCTGACCCACTATTTTACCGAGCATGATGTTCTTCCAGGGACTGGTCCCTCCTGAAGACATGTCCCAAGTATGTGAGACAAAGTTTCACCATCCTTGCCTCTAAGAAGCGTTCTGGTTATACAACTTCAAGACAGATTCCTTTGTTCCTTCGTCAGTCCAAGGTGTATGTAATATCCTTCACCAACACAATAATGCAAAGGTATCAATTCTTTGATCTTTCTTATTCATTGTCCAGCTGTTGTTTGCATATTAGGTGACTGAAAACACCATGGCTCTGGTCAGGCTCACCTTAGTCCTTAAAGTGACATCTCATCTTTGCTTTTTAACAATTAAAAAAAGTCTTTTATAGCATATTTTTTTCAAAGCAATACATTGTTTGATTTCTTGACTGCTGCTTCCATGGGCATTGATTGTAGATCCAAGTAAAATGAAATCCGTGATAACTTCAGTCTTTTCTCTGTTTATCATGATGTCACTTATTGATCCAGTTGTGAGGATTTTTTACTTATTTATGTTGCGATGTAATCTGTATTGAAAGCTGTAGTCCTTGATCATCATCGTTAAGTGCTTCAAGTTCTCTTCACTGTCAGCAAGCAAGTTTGTGTCATCTGCATAACACAGGTTGTGAAGGAGTCATCTACCAATGCTGATGCCTCATTCTTCTTCATATAGTCTAGCTTCTCGCATTAGGTGCTCAGCATACAGGATGAATAAGTATGGCAAAAAGATACAACCCTAATGCACACCTTTTCTGACTTAGAATCATACAGTATCCCCTTGTTCTGTCTGAATGACTGCATCTTGATCTATGTACAGGAGGCAATAAATGAAATGAAACGAAGACAAACCCATTGCCTTCAATTTTGACCTATAGCAACCCTATAGGACAGGGTAGAAATGCCCTATAGGGATTTTCAAAGAGTGGCTGGTGAATTTGAATTGCCAGTGGTTTGGTTAGCAGCTATGTTACTTAATGATTACACTATCAGGGCTCCACAGGAGGTAACAGAAAGAACACGGGGAGAATCTTTATACAAATATCTATCCTTCTTCCCTATAAAGCATTTTGAATACCAAATAAGGGTAAGGGTAGATTTAAATGTTTCCTGCCCTAATAAATTCACTTCGAAATCCGTTTTAATGTTAGTCGTCTTTATGAATATTAATACTCTTCAGCATAACTAACTCGAGAAAAGAATATTCAGTATTCCCCTCCCCACTCCACCTACTTCCTCTGTCTTCACTGCTATACCCTTTTCATGTCACTTTCCAACAGTGGGATAGAGCATGCATAATGCTAAGTTTCCTGCTCAAGATTAAGCAAGTGAAACAAAGGCACCATTTAGGAGAATCTACACCAGTGAGTGTCATTTCTGAAGATTTATCTCTTAACACTTTGACCAACAGTTTTGAAATGAGAGAGTCTATGAACTTGCTTGGGAAAAAATATGTCTTTATTTTCACTCTCTAACTGAATTTATCACTTCCATCAGCTATAAGCGTAGTCAATGAACTATAGTAGTATTAGCAATACAAAAGTCACAAAGAGAAATCAGATATTTTTGTATTACATTATTAAAGATGTTGAGGGTATCTCAAAATATCCTTTATGCTGATCACTATTTAGAAATTACAGTAGTTATTAGACCCACTGCTAGACCAAGTTATATAATATGTTAATAAAAGTACATATATTACTATCACAAATTTATTTTTCTAGTATTTTGAAAACACTATTTCAACAGTAATTGTTTTTTTAATCCTTTTTGTTTTGTACATTTAAAAACATTTTTCTGAGGAGTACACATGCTTCAACAACCTACAAAAGACGCTATAGTGCAAAAAGGTGTAAGAACTACTGCCTTCAACAAAATTGACTATGCCCTTGGACTTAAAGCATTGTCTTCTCCTGGTTTTCTCAGTTCACAGTGTCCTAATTGGCTAATCTTCTCTACTGGTTTCTCTCTTCTGTTTGACTTCTACACTAGAGTGTTCTAGGGCTCATTTCTGGGTGTCCTGTCTCTTTTCTATCTGTTCTTTAGCTAGGTGATCTCATTGTGTCCATGGCCTTGAAGACAACTGATAAGCTGATGACTGCAGATTGCCATTGCCAGCCTGTTTTATCAACTGTTGACTTAGTATCTCCATTTGGTGATTTGATACGCATCTCATGCTTAAGATGGACAAAAAAGAATTCTTGATTACACTACTGTCAAAACCTGTGGCTCCTCTTGTTTTCCCCAGCTCAGTAAATGACACCATCTTCTAACCTATTGCTCAAGCAAAAGACATCTCAGTTTTCTCTGATTCCTATTTTCTCTCATCTTCTGCATTGAATTCGTTGGCAGTTTTTGTCAACTGAAACTTTAAAGCACATCCTGAATTCACTTACTGCTTTTTATCACACCTACTATTACTTTAGTTCTAGCCACCTTTACCTGTTACCTGAAATTATATAGTGGCCTCCTATTTCCATTTTTGCCTTTTAACAATTTATTTTGCACATGGTAATAAGAATCATCTTTAAAATTATCACATATTTCAGGTCTGCAAAACAGAAAAAGATTAACATATAAACATATATAATTAATACACATGTATGCTACCTAGTGGCCTTTTCAATAACAAAGAGTCAGACCATTGCCATTTCTTTGCCTAAAACCATCTCGTTGCTATTCATTGTGTTTAGACTAAATGGCCAACTCTTTACGATGGCTTACAAGTCCCTGCGTGATCTAGTCCTTACCTACATCTACAACCTTGTATCTTGTCCCTCTCCACCAGTCCGTACTCAGTCACAGTGACTTTCTTGTTCATCAAACTCATCAAGCTCACTTTCACCTTGAAAGGTTTGCATTAACTATTTCCTCTGCCTCCATTCTCTTCCATCAGATCATTGCATGACTGGATCTTCCTTGTACCAGCTTAAAACTTCATAAAAGGTTTTTTTCTGTTTGCCCAACCTAAGGTATCCATCTGCTAATTCCTCCCTATGATATCACCTTACTTTCTCTTCTTCATTATATTTAAAACCAGATTTTTTCTTATTATTTTATTTATCTGTTTATTTTCTGTAAACATTTCCCATGTGCACATATGTGACATACACACACATGCAGACATAAGCACACATACTTTGTAATATAAGCTCCATGAGATGTGGAATACATTATGAAATTTATACATAATCCTTTAATTCCAGTACCTAGTGGGTGTTCATTAAATTTTGGGGAAGAAAGTAAGGAAAGAAGAAAAGAAACAAGAGAGGGAGGAAAGGAAGGATATAAAAAAGGGGGGAGGAAGGAATTTACCTTTTTTTCAAATGTCCCATTAAAAAATCTGTCATGAAATGATTTCAAGCAGCATCTCAACAGACATTGTCAGAGGCTGAAATTATTCCACAGTACATAAAAAACAGTCAAACTCAGATCTTGAGACGAGAGAGTTGTAAAATACGTTGAAGGCTGTTACAGCTCAAAAGACCTAATTGCAAAGTGCACTGCCCACTCATCTTTTCACCACTCTTCCCATACATGGTGCCAAGCTAACCATGAAGAACATGGTGTAGTCACTCAACCAGAGAACAGGGCACTGTCTTTCCACCCAGATGAGCTGATCATCTCCTAGAGAAAATTGAGCATTAATAAGACAATGCTTGACTAGATAATGGGCACAAAAAATCATCCCTATCCATGAGAATTCTGTGACCATCCTCTCCTGTTTTTCAAATGTTAAGTATCAATGGAATAGTAGAACACCAGACGCCAAAGCAAGGTACTTCAAATTATACAACCAGGTGAACAGACGTTGGGTTTCCTATTCTATTCCTAGACATGAAGACCCTTGATTTAGAAAGTAAGGGTGGATTTGGAAAGGCTTGAGTTGGAACCTCTCTCTAGGTGGCCTCAGCCTGGGCCTCAGATACTGATTGAAGAGTTATGTTTCAGTTTCCTACCACTAAATGAATAAAAAAGACTGAAGAAGAATTGATATATTTGAACTGTGGTATTGGTGAAGAGTACAGAATATATCATGAACTCTCAGAGGAACAAACAAATGTATCTTGGAAGAATACAGTCAGAGTGCTCCTTAAAAGCAAAGATGGCAAGACTACATCTTGCATAGTTTGGACATGTTATCAGGAGGGATCAGTCCCCTGAGAAGGACATCATGCTTGGTAAAGTAGAGGGTGAGCAAAAAAAAAAAAAAGGAAAGTCCTTAACAAGATAGACTGATGCAGTGGCTGCAGCAATGGGCTGAAACATAGCAATGACTGTGAGGATGGCATAAGACTGGGCAGTGCTTTGTTCTGTCATACGTAGTGTTGCTATGAGCTGGAACTGACTTCATGGTACCGAATAATCACGTGCCAGTCACAAAAGAATGGGCTGGGATGTCAAAGATCCTGACTCTACCAATTACTGACCATATATATGCCTTAAGGCAAGAAATTTAACATCTCTAACCTCAGACTGGGCTCTGTAAAGTGGGCACGATGATAAGACCTGCCTCATAGGTTTGTTGCTAGGATAAAATGAAGGGATGCGAGCAAAGCACCTAGCACAGTGCCAGTGATGAAGACAATGCTCAAGGGGTGTTAGCTTTAGTATTATTAAGCACAAAGGCAAGATCCTGCTACCTTGGAAGTCATAATCTAGTGGAGTAAAAACACATATAAACAATACATATGATGTAAAAATTTTGTGATAGAGATGTATCCGAGGTATATCAGAACCACCAGGATATCAGCAAGTTGCAGACATAATGGTCAGGGAAAATAGTATAGTGGCCTTCAAAGTCTGCTTTATTCTTCATCTCCTTGCCCCAAACTTCTATACCTCCACCTAACCCCATGAAGGCATCCAATACTTTTATGATGTCATTTTTAACAATCACGGACTTCCTATCACTACACCAAGTCAGTTATTAGCATCCTCTGCTCTAGTTATTTCTTGATCTCTTTTGATCTATAAAAGGCACACTGACACCTATCCTGTTATAAGATACTCCCCTTTGGTATTTGAGGTGCTGGGGCAGGGAAGGGTAGAAGTAGGTTAAAAATTCCGAAATGAAACTGTACTAGGTAACAGGATGACTGAATCCACCCGCTCCCTCAAAATGCATACCATTCCTAGAAGACCCAGAAGTAGCACTGTCTGACAGAAGCTTTGTGAGGTGGCTAGTGGGAAAACTTGGATTTAGTGAGTCCAAAAGTCATGACAAGTGTTACTGTCAAGGTACAGAGGCTACCCCACCTAGGGGAGAGTCCTGCACTCTATGAATAGTACTGGCTTTATTTTTGACAGAGTTTTATATATTCAACAGATGGATATTGCTCACCTGCAGTGTATCAGCCACTGTGATAAGCCCAGGGACTATGTCCTCAGACAACACAGCCATTTTCCCTATTCTCTAAGAGGCCTTATTTATTAACTGGTATATTCAAATAAATTGCCACAAGCTTAGTGGCTTAAAACAACACGCACTTATTATCTCAGTAGCTGTGGGTCAGGAAGCTGGGTGGGCATGGCTCAGCCGTGTCTTCTCAGGGTTTCTTGAAGCCATAATTAAGGTGTCAGTCAGGGCTGGGTTGTCTTCTGTGAGCTTAACTGGGGAAGAACCTGCTTCCAGGCTCACTCAGATCATTGGCAGAATTCATTTCCTTGTAGCTTTAGGACTCACGGCAGCTTGCTTCATCGAAGCCAGCAAGCAGAGTCTCTAGAGTAAGGCTACTAGCAAGGCAGAGTGCTATATATACAATGTGATCCAATCACAACAGTGGCATCACGTCATGGTTAAATATTCATTCCATTTGTTAGAAACGAGTTATAGATCCGAAGGTCAAGGGGAAGGAATTACACAGGAGTATAGGATCCATGAGGGCCACCTTGAAGTCTTCCTGTTACAGCTGGGAATGAAAATAAGTAAAGAAGCACTTACAAAAGAGTATGGTCGCTGCTTTTACAGTCAGGTACAGAATGCTGACCTTTACTGGATAGGTGGGTGGTGGTAGTGGCGGTGGGTGGTGATGGTGGGTGATGGTGGATATTGGTGGTGGTGGGTGGGAGGTGGTGGTGGTGGTGATGGTGGGTGGTGGGTAGTAGTGATGGTTAAAAACTTTCTTGGGGAAGAATCATCTAAGATCTGACAGAAAGGATGCAGACACATTTGGCATTCAGGCAGGGTTGGATTAACCAGTAAGGGAAGCATGCATGGGCTTACTTGGGTTTACTTCCTAATGATGTGCTAAAACCCATGCCGGATTGTGCACTACAGATTAGTAAGGAAACACAAGTAAACCAGTGTGAACCTTGTTTATTAGCTAATCTACCCCTGCATTTGGGTATTGAGGGGTGGTGAACAGTCCAGCTAGAGAGCCTGATAGAATGAAAAACACTCCAGTCAAATATAACGCATGTGACCAAACCATGTGTCCTAGTCACCGGGTACTGCTCTAACAGAAAATACCACAAGTGGAAGGTTTCAAGAGGAGAAGCTCTTATTGTCTCAGTCCGGTAAGCCACAAATCCATTTATAAATTGTAAGTCCATTCAGTAGGAGAATTTATCACAGTCCAGCAGGCTAAGTCCACATCCAGTGAGAGTATCTCAGCACAGGAACCTCGGGTCCAAAGGACGTGCTCTGCTCTCAGTGCTTCTCTCTCGGTGGTATGAGGTTCCCAACTTCCTCAGCTCACTTCTCTCCCTTATATTCCACGAGCTTGTAGCTTGGGTCCTGCCTCACTAACACAACTGCAAACCATTCTCCATCATCAATATCACAGAGGCAGGATTTACAACACATGGGAGGAAGGGCACCATGTTGGAACGCCAAACCAATTCAAATCAACACATACATTTTTGGGGGGACACAATTCAATCCATGACATCATGTTTCATTGTGTTTTGTGATCTCCAAATTGTTAATGTCTCACCAAAAAAAGAATTCTCTATCCTGGGCACAGAGTCACACGTAACACTCAGTAATTTCAACTACTCTCTTAATTTAATATCTAAAGGAACACTTTAAAAATATGTCCCTACTCTTAGGGGAAAATGCTTACAATATATCTTGAAAAGAAAAGATTTTCATTTCATGAGCTCCCATTTTATTTAAAATAGTGATAACCTAAGTTTTTAGTACATGCTTGGTCCTGAAGGGTCCCAGCTCAGATTACAAACAAGAAACTTTCTGTTTATTTCTGAAGTAATTGCCTTCTGAAAAGAAAAGCCCCAAGGATGGGAGAGCACCAGCTGCTGAACATTTAAATGCTACTTGTCAAGGAAACAGTCAATTGCTCAAATAAAATAAGTAACTAAGCCAGGTGAAACTGTTATTCTAATTTGCCTACTCAAATTGCAATGTGGCCAGTTGTTGTTAGGTGCTGTGGAGTGGGTTCTGACTCATAGTGACCCTATGAGCAACAGAATGAAACACTGCCAATCATGTGCCATATCCACAATTGTTTCTATGCTTAAGACCATTGTTGCAGCCACTGTGTCAGCCCATATCATCAAGGGTCTTCCTCTTTTTCACTGACCCTCCACTCTACCAAGCACGATGTCCTTCTCCAGGGACTAATCCCTCCTGACAACGCGTCCAAAGTATGTAAGACACAGTATCGCCATCTTTGTTTCTAAGGAACACTCTGGTTGTACTTCTTCCGGAACAGATCGGTTTGTTCTTTTGGCGGTCCATGATACATTCAACATTCTCCTCCAATACCACAATTCAAAGGCATCAATTCTTCTGTCTTCTCTGTTCATTATCCAGCTTTTGCATGCATATGAGGCAATTGAAAATAGCATGGCTTGGGTCAGGTGCACTTTATTCTTCAAGGTGAAATGTGAAATGTGCTCACAAAATAATAAACTTTTAGTTGACTAAGAAACAACATCCTCCACTTCAAGATCTATTAACTTTGTCCTCTGCTAAGTTCTTAATGGGAGCCCTGGTGGCACAGTGGTTAAGAACTTGGCTACTAACCATAAGGATGGCAGTTCAAATCCACCAGCAGCTCCTTGGAAACCTTGTGTGGCAGTTCTACTCAGTCCTCTAGGATTGATCACTGTGAGTCAGAACTGACTTGATGGCACATGACAACAGCAAGTTTCTAATAATGTTCAAATTTGCCAGTAATATTTAACATCAACTCCAGAAAAGTCCATAAAATAGATCATGACAGCATAGTTTATTGTGAGTTTATAGTTAAATCAAAAAATATAGTAAATGATTTTCAAATAATAATTTTTATTAGTTACACTCCTATCATACACCAGTGTGCCCATTAGGGTATAATGTTGTATGAGAAATGGAAGTTCTCATATAAACAGGCTAAACATTAAAGAATTTGGAGACTCATGTATCTCAGAAGTCCATAGATAGTGTTGGTTTCAGGTCCACTTTGATCATGCCTTTAGCTCCACTTCTCTCTTATTCTAGGCAATTTTCTCAGCTCTGCCTATACTCCTCTTTCAGGCTAATTTCAAAGGGTGACTTCAAGAATCAATCAAAATTACATTATTTCTTTGTTTCCAACTAAGAGGGGGTTTCTTTCAACTAATTAAAGAAAACTCAGAACACTAAGCTGAGAAGGCCAACCTTTAATCAATCCTTATGGCCGGGAGAATGTCATTTACCAATTACAAGAGGTTAAATAGTCCATTTTTGCGATGCTTATGCAAGGACCAAAGTTCCTTTAGCCAGTATGTGAATCTTACATACTACCCAGCACCTGCATCTGAATATCATTGAATTTTCTCTATTCAACATTGTGTTCACACTACTGTCGGGTTAATCTAGGGGTGCCTGGATGTCTACTGATGTACAGAGGCAATCTCAAGAGCCCACTCTTTGGAGTCTGATAATGTGTACCCCCAAAACAAATCCGTAGATCATTTACCACACCCCAAAACCCCAGTGCATCACCTACAGACATAACCTCAAATTTCCTTGCAACTTAATCTTTATGGCAAGTCCAGGAGCAGGAAAGAATGACCAGCTTATAGAATAATCTTGGGATTTTATTTAATCATGGCATTTCAAGATTCATTTTCAAAATACTCTTTTTGCCCCTGAAATTTTCCAGGCCTTCATATCTCTCAGTATATCAAACATGATACTTTCAGGAGTCAACCAAGTTATACATAATGCATATCTATGTTCCTAAATTAACAAAGTGACTTTAGATCTGTGAAGGGTGTTGAAAATTATATAAGCTATGTATATATTTTTATTTGTCCAAACATTTCCAGTTTCTTTCATGACTAAAAAGTTTCAGGGAACTTTATGTTTCTAAGTAGGCCTAGCTTGTTATATATGTAGGGGAAAGTACTACAAAAATATGTACAGTTTTTTTCTGAGGGACCTTACAGCCAGCATTTTTTTTTTTCCTTTCATCTTCCAGAATGCTAAACAACCATTTGGGTATTTCTATTCTCAAGCTAGAGACTACTTAGACATGTTGCTTAGCTTTAATCATCATTGAATGAGGTCAAGCAAACCCTGAGACAAGGATTTGACTGCAAGTAGTTTATTTCAGCCATCGCCTGTCTGTCAAGCCATCATACTGTGTGGCTCGTATATTGCTGTGATGCTGGAAGCTATGCTGTATGTATTTCAAATACCAGCAGGGTCCCCCATAGTAGGCAAGTTTCACGAGAGTTTTTGGACTAAGACAGACCAGCAAAAAGCAACTGGTGATCTGCTTGTGAAAATTAGCTAGATAATGACAGAATATTGTCCAGTATAGTGCTGGGAAATGAATCCTCCAGGTTGAAAGGAACTCACATACACAGTGGCTACAACAATGGACTTGATCATACCAACAACGTGAAACTGGTATAGGACTGGGCAATGTTTCCTTTGTTTTACCTGGTCACCATGTGTCAGATCCTACTGTACAGCATCTAACAAGTTTATTTCAGAGGTGATCCCAGGAAACACTGGTAGAGGAAAAGCAAAGTCAGAAAACACTGGAAAGTGTCAATTCAGGATATACTGTCAATGAGCAGGTATCTACCATAGGCACTTGAGGCTTAACCTTGCTGGGACTTTTGAGAGCAAGTACAGCATTAGTATCAGTGCCATCCCTCCTGAAGGGCATGAAGCTGGGATATTTGTTCTTCAAATCTCTTCCATCACTGAGGAGGCAGCTGCTGAGTAGCTATTACCTATTAGATATTTATGACCTGCCTATGCAAAGGTCAACAGAATGGCCACATGCAGAGTCTTAAGTGCCTGCAGAAGGATGCTGATAACATGCCCTGGACCAGTGAGCCAAGGAGTCATGGGTGGATATCTATCAATATACTTGCAACAATACCTGCAACCTAAGTATTAATATGCACTTCTCAATAACAGCCATAACTGTCAATGGTTGTTTTAGCTTATGTCTTTAAAAAAAAATACTGCATTCAGTGTAATCCCAATTTCTTGAGGTTTACTGAAGTCGTTTCACTTCCAGAGCAAGGCATAACGGCAGAGCAAACAGAGCTCTGAATATGAATAAGAGGCTTCTGGCTTCTGATTCTGACTCTCTAACCTCAGCTTCTTCAATGTAAATCAAGACATTAGACTAATAACGATGCCAAAGCCAAGTGCCGTCGAGTCGGATCCGATAGAAAAGACATTTATGGCCTCATTACATGTCATACCGGTTTTACAAACATTAATTCGTATAACACTCATGACACTCAATGACATGAAGATCATTATTATTATCTCCATTCTACAGAGAAGAAAACTGATGCATAAGGTTGTTAAATAACTTGGATGAGGTCACGTGGGTAGAGGGTAAATCCAGGACTGGATCCCAAGCACTCTGGACTCTCCAAAATCGGGATTCTTAACCTCCACCAGGCTGACTCTAAATGCAGTAGTATCTAGGCCCCCTTTCCTTACTAGCAGTCTGTGATCTTTAAGCTTTGATAAAATCTGGCAGAATAGTATATTGACTTCTATGATTGGGAACAGGCCCAACTTGTGTCATTTCTCTTGTGAAATAATTTATAGGATTTGTGTATAGAAACTAGGGATAAGGAGAAAATCTCAAGTACCCAGTAGGTCCTAATAGATACCCTTTGAGTATGGCTGCACTAGGGAGGGATGTGTTTTAAATTCTTTCCTTGACAAAATGAATCATCATAGCTTTCCAATACCCTGACAAATGTTTCACCGACTGCAGAAGATTTAGACCTCCAAAAGCCGATCTGCCAGTTTTATTAATAAAATACATCCTTTCAAAATTTAACCCACATTTGTTCAAGATGCCAATGAACTAATCATCATCAGCATCAGGCTAGAATTTTCAGTTTCCACTGAAGAACAGCATATATCAGCTCAAGGTAATTATTAGAGTCCAATTTTTACCACCTTTAATTATTAGAGGCCAATTTTTACCGTCTCCTCAAGTCTGATCCAAAAATCTCTCAAAGTATCACTTTTAGGTGGCTGAACGTTTCCCTTTGAAGTTATATTATTATAAAACATGTGCCAGTCTTCTACTATATACAGCCCACTAGCAATTGAGATCTGACTGAGAGTAGTGCTCTTTTTGATGGTCCTACCCTTTGAGATGCTTGAAATATAGCAGGTGAATGGGATACCATGCCAATAATACAAGAAAATGAACAATGTAGAAAGCTAAGTTGTACATGTAAGGTGAATATGGAATTAGTCAGCCTCAAGATTCTAAATTATTGTTATGACTGAGGGTCTTCATTCATTTGCTCACTCATTATTCATTCACCAAATACTTACTGAACACTTACTATGTGCCATAATTTTTGCAGTATAGATAATTTTTTCAATAAGGAAGATGGATATGGATCCTGACTTTATCAAGTTTGCAGCAGAGTGACTGACATATAAATTAGCAACTATTCCACCTTTAACATATCTACCCCCAAATCTCTTACCTTCGAGTGAACTACTATTCCAGTTGATTTCCTCCACTTCATGTCCTTTTCCCCATCATGTCAAGGAAGATTAGAATGATTTAGCATGCTTTTGTTTTTGCTTGTTAAAGGGAAAAGGTCACTCTTCTTAACGTGAAACTCTTCAGACAGAGTCAAAGGACCCCTAGGCACTAAAAGGGGAGGAAATAGAATCATGGTGAAAGTCAAACAAGTATGGAATTTTCCACATGTTAAACTTATGGGGCCAAAGAGAGAAGTTCCATGAGTAATCATACCAGTTAGTTCCAGACGAGATTGCCTGAACTCACCTTACCTGGTTTCCCTGTGGTCACGCACACCACGTCCTCTTTTGGGTTTGGAGGTAAATTTGTCATTAGACATAGTTTCACTGTTACACAAGAGAAAAGTAAAGGAACAAAATCCCTGGGGATGGAAGGAGGTGAGAGAGGAAAGAACAGACCAAAGGTGCTATATAGCACAAGTGAAAACCACTATAAACAGTAACAGTGATCTGAAATATAATATACCTTTGACATTTTACCCACTCTCACGGCAACAATCCATTAAGTTCTTTGTTAACTTTACACTTGGCTTTCTCACTATGAACAGCAACTACAGATGTCACTCTGACTGTGATAAAGTATGACTCAAGCACACCCCTTGGCACATACTGTGGTCTCTTATCAGATGACCTGCCTGACTTTGACATCCTTCTCTGCTTCAGGACAATTTGCAGGATGGATTTTAAGTGTAACCAGGCTTAATTCTTTTTATCCCCTAAGGTTCCCAAGTCAGCAGTCTTGGAATGATCCATGCCTCGCAATTCTCACATTTATCTCAAAGACTACTTTTCATGTTCTCTTTGATGCTACTTGAAAATATTCTCACCTTGACCCCCAATAGAACTGAAATCCTTGTACATATCTTGACCTCTTCTTGTGTCAGCTCTTACAATACTCTCTCCTAAGACCTTCCTAAATTCCTCTTGAACATAAGAATTCTATTTATTGTAGCCACCTGGAACTGGCACTCATCTCAACTACAGTTATCCTAATCATAAAAAAATAAAAGCTCTAGTGTAGTTTTATTTTTTTCTTTTAATTCAGCACATACATTCCCCTTATGTCAGGTATCCACTGTAAAATTTAATTGCAGAATTGAGGAAGAGCTATTGATAGCCCAGAAAATCGCTTCAAGATAAAAATAAGAAGTTCAAATGATTTTCCCACAGTGCTGGCTACTCTCCCACCATCTATTTACTTGTTAGTTTGGAGTATGAGAGAAAATTAATTAAGGCCAGGAAGAAGATTTGAGTAAGAGAAGAGAAGACAGGAGGACACTCAAAACCAAACATGACTAAGGAAAAACCAAACATCTCTCTCCCCTCTTTCCCATTCCCCTATGCAAGCACTGTTTCATATTGAACTATTGCTTGGAAGGTAGGATGATATCTTGAAAACAACATGGACATTAGGATTAGGCGAATTTGGACTCTAATCCTAGCTCTATCATTGACTTGCTGTACAACTTTAGGCAAGTTATACATCCTCTGTTAAACTACTTCCCCATCTATAGAATGAGGAAAATAAGTGCTTCCCCATAGGATTGTTGTCAAAATTAAATGAGATAACCCATAGAAAGTATTTGTGAATGGAATGTATTTTATGTATGATAGACCCCTTCCATTATCCCTGACTGAATGTTTCAAAGAATTTAGTTAAATAGCAAGGTAACTGATTCAAAATTCTACAGAGATGACAAATAACAAACAAAAAAGGCAACAGTAGAACTTTTTGATATTTACTGAAGGTCCCCTTTTTCCTGGAATATCTTTTCTCCACTTACCATACACAAAGAGGCTGGCCTTAAAATAGTTGTTATCAATTGGCATTTACTGATGATCCACTCTACACTCAGCACTATATTCATGCTGTAGGAGAAGCAAGATTAATATGAAATCCAGTCTCTATCCATAAGGAGTTAATAATTTAGTTGGACCACCCTTCAGTCAGGTGAATGACTGGTTGTCATGCTTTTAGATAGCAGTTCCCAAACAGGGAATATCTTCAAACTGATCTGGTTTGCATAGTTCAGAAGGACGGAAATCTGTATTTGTGACAAGCTTCCAGGTAATTTTGAGATTCAACCAAATTTGAGACCCTAGCTCCAGATTTGAGACCCTAGCTCCAGATTTGAGACCGTAGCTTCTTTAAACACTGCCTCACTACTGCACTGCTTAATTCCTAAGTTTACTCACATGGCAGTTATGGTGAAAAATCCAGTGCTTGCCTGAGCATTAATAAATATATTCATTTCCCAACATCACTGTTTTCTGAGAGTTCCACAACATATGAATTAACTTTTCAGACTTTTATTCTCCTAACTTTTAAAGTAACTTTGCAGGTCCTAAAGATAAATGGCTAAGTGGCTTGAAGAAAATTATTATAACTACTCTACACCAACAAAGAGAACTTTGAAAAGAAAATCAGAAAATCAATACCATTTACAATAGTCCCCAAGAAGATAAAATATTTAGGAATAAATCTAATCAAAGATGTAAAAGAGCTATACAAAGAAAACTACAAAACACTACTGCAAGAAACCAAAAAGACCTACCTAAGTGGAAAAGCATACTGTGCTCATGGATAGAATGACTGAACATTGTGAAAATGTCAATACTACCAAAAGTGATCTACAGATACAATTCAATCCTATTTCAAATCCCAACAGCAGTCTTTAACAAGATGGAGAAAAAAATAATCAACTTCATATAGGAAGGGAAGAGACCCTAAATATGTAAAGCATTACTAAAAAAAAGAACAAACTGGAGGGCCTCATATTACCTGATCTTAGAACATATATACAACCATGATAGTCAAAACATCCTGACACTGGTACAACCACAAACACATAGACCAATGGAACAGAATTGAGAACCCAGAATTAAATCCATCTATCTATGAGCAGCTGATACATGACGAAGGGCAAAAGTCTGTTAAATGGAGAAAAGAAAGTCTTTTACAAATAGTGCTGGCATAACTGAATATCCATCTGCAAAGAAAGAAACAAGATCCATACCTCAAACCATATACAAAAACCAACTGGCAATGTAACAAAGACCTAAATATAAAATCTAAAACAATAAAGAGCATGGAAGAACAGTGATAGAGGCTCTAGTGCATGCATAAACAGGATATAAAACATAACAAAGAATATACAAACATGGAAAGAGAAAGTAGAGAACTGGGAGCAGCTAAAAACTAAACACCTTACACTTATCAAAAGACTTCACCAAAAGAGTTAAAAGAGGACCTACAAACTGGAAAAAAAAACTTGGCTATGATCTATTCAACAGGAATCTAATCTCTAAAATCTATAGAATATCCCAACACCTCAACAACAAAAAGAAAAATAACCTAATTAAAAAATCGAGAAAGGATATGGACAGATACTTCAGCAAAGAAGACATTCAGGTGTCTGACAAACACATGAGAAAATGTCCTTGATCATTAGCCATTAGAGAAATGCAAATCAAAACTACAATGAGATGCCATCTTGTCCCAGCATCGCTGACACTAAGAGGAAGAAAATAATAATAACAAATGTTAGAGAAGCTGTGGTGAGACTGGAACTCTTATTCACTGCTGCTGGGAATGTAAAATGGTACAATCATATGGTGCATCCTTAAAAATATAGAAATAGAAATAACATACAATGGAGCAATCCCACTCCAAGGATTGTAGAATAGAGAAATAAGAGCCATCACACTAATAGATATATGGACACCTATGTTCATTGCAGTGCTGTTCACAACAGCAAAAATGCAAACAACCTAATTGCTCATCAACAGAAGAATGGATAAACAAATTATGGCATACAAGATCTGACAATTAAGATCGTGAACTCATCCTAGAAAAAGTGTTACATACTTCATTGCTGAATATCACTGTAGTCACCTTCGTAGTATTCCCCTTGGGAAGCTATGCACTGATGCTAGCACCTAGTCCACCCTTCAAAGAAATTTGGGATCTTTTTTACTGGAATGGCCATCAGGTCATCGCATTACCCTTGATGTCTTGAATGTCATCAAAATGTCTTCCTTTCAATATTTCCTTTATCCTTGGGTAACGAAAAAAGTCACTGAGGGCCAGATCAGGTGAGTAGGGAGGGTATCCCAATACAGTTATTTGTTTACTGGCTAAAAACTCCCTCACAGACAACTATACAGTTTAAGTTCATGAACTTGCCACCGTGCCACTGTGTGCAGTGGCCATTCCAGAAAGCATTCCATAATCACTTTGAAGGGTAGACTAGACACTGGCATCAGTCCATAGCTTCCGAAGGGAAGTACTTCAAAGGTGACTCACTGACTTAATTGTTGGACCTTGTATGCATACAATAGAATTCTATGCAATAATAAAGAACGGTGATGAATTCGTGAAATGTCTCACAATTTGAATGAATTTGGAGGGTATTATGCTGAGTGAAGTGAGTCAGTCAAAAAAGGATGAATATATGAGACCATTATTAGAACAAATCGATAAAATTTTTCACATGGATAAAAACATTCTGTGGTGGTTACGAGGAGGGACAGGGGAAATCACTAACTAGATAGTAGGCAAGGGTCAACTGTGGTGAAGGCAAAGACACTGTAGGGGACATCAATAGAATCTGACCAAGGCAAAGTCATAGATGTTTCCTAGACATATCCAAACACCTTGGAACAAGTTACTGGCACTGAGGGCTGGAGACTATAGTCTCAGAGGACATTCAGATCACCTGGCATAACAAAGTTCATAACGAAAATATTCTACATCCTACTTTGCTGAGTAGTATCTGGGTCATAAAAGCTTGCAAGCAAACCATCTAAGATACATTTATTAGTCTCATCACATTCAGAGCAAAAGAGAATGAAGAAAATCAAAGACACAAAGAAAATACCATTCCAAGGGACTGATAGACCACATGAACCACAGCCTCCATCAGCCAGAGCCCAAAACTACATGGTGCCCGGCTGTCATCACTGACCTCTCAGACAGGGGTCACAACAGAAAGTTCTAGACAGAGCAGGAGAAAAATGTAGTACAAAATTTAAGTTCATGAGAAAATATCAGACTTACTGGTCTGATAGAGACTACAGAAATCCCTAGATTATGGTCCTGGGATGTTCTAACTCAGAATTGAAATCACTCTTGAAGCCTACTTTTCAGATGGCTTATAAAACAATGCATACAAGGAACGTGCTTGTTAGTTCACTCAAGTATAGGAGATCAAATGGGCGACACTTGCCCCAAAGCAAGACAAGAAGGCAGGAAGAGACAGGAGTTAGACAAATGGACACAGGGAACCAAAAGTGGAAAAGGAGAGAGTGCTATCTCCTTGCAAGAATTGCAACCAATGTCACAAAACAACGTATGTATAAATTTTTGAAAGAGAAACTAACTAGAGGTGTGTCATGGAATGAATGGCATCCCCAAACATATATGTATAAATTTGGCTAGGCCATGATTCCTAGTGTATGATTGTCTACCATCTTGTCATTTTATGTGGTTTTCCTATGTGTTGTAAATCCTGTCTCTATGACGTCAATAAAATGGGATCAATGGCAGTTATGTTCATGAGGTAGGACTCAATCTACAAGATTAGTTTGTGTCTTGAACCAATCTCTTTTGAGATATAAAAGAGAGAGGCAAAGAGAGACATGAGGACCTCATACTGTCAAGAAAGCAATGCCAGGAGCAGGGCATGTCCTTTGGACCTGAAGTTCCTGCTTTGAGAAGCTCCTGGTCCAGAGGAAGATTGATGACAGTGACCTAGAAGAATCCTTTGTCTGGAGTTGACACCCTGAATTTGGACTTCTAGCCTACTAGTCTGTGAGAGAATACACTTCTGTTTGTTGAAGCCCCCCACTTGTGGTTATTCATATTATAGAAGCACTACATAACTAAGACAAGCTCTAAACTTTCACCTGAAGCACAACAAAAAAAATAATAGTGAATGGCTGAGCAAAGTCTGATACATCTGTACAATGTAATACTAAGCCAAAAACCAAACCCGCTGCCATTGAGCCAATTCCAACTCATAGTGACCCTATAGGACAGAGTACAACTGCCCCATAGAGTTTCCAAGGAGCACCTTGTGGATTTGAACTGCAGAGTTCTAGGTTAGCAGCTGTAGCACTTAACTACTATGCAATGTGATACTACTCAGCATTTATAAAAAAAAAATGAATTAGTGACACAAGCAACAACCTGGTCTTCAAGGACTATAGTGAGTGGAACAAAAAAAGTCAGTTTCAAAAGGTTGCTTTCTGTATGACCCTATTTATATAACATTATTGAAGTGACACAACTATAAAGATGGAGAACATCTTAGTACTTGCTAGGGCACAGGGATGAGGAGTGAGGGAGAAGACGTGAGCTGTGAATATGGTAGTACAATAAAGCTCTTTTGTGGTGATGTAACAGTCCTGAATTCGGGTTGTAGTGGTGGTTATATGAATCAATACATGAGATTAAATTGCACAGAACTATATATAGACACACACACAAGTACATGCAAGCTGTTCAGTGATAACTGAGTAAGACTTGTAGTCTAATTAACAGTAATATGCCGATGTTGGTTTTCTGGTTTCAATAGTGTATTACAGCTATATGAGATGTCACCATTGAAGGAAGCTGGGTGAGGGACACACCAAACTCTATGTAGCTATTTTTGTAGCTTTCCATGAGTCTATAGTCATTTCAAAATGAAGAGTTAAAAAAATAATAGTTAGTATAAAAATTAGTACAACTAACCACCCCTTGACCCCCTAAAAAAGTCATTTGTTATGGATTCCATGCCAGCTCATGATAATCCCATATGTTTTGGAGTAGAATTTCACTCCACAAGGTTTTCATGGCTGTGACGTTTCAGGACCAGAAAACCAGGCCTGTCTTCTGCAGTCTGTGGGTTCAAACTGCTAGTCCTTTGGTTAGCAGCCCAGTGCTTAACTGTACGTGGGGGACTTGTTACATTACAGAAGTCTGTTAGAGTTATAACTAAAGTCAAATTAAAATGTGGTAGAATCTTTCCAAGATTCTCTCAATGGCAGGACTAAATTTATAAATAAAAGAATAATCTACAACTAATGAGAACAGCTGATGCTTCTATACTTCAGCTTGTGCCCAAATCTTCAGACAGTTCTCTATCCAGTGCAACTTATTCCACCTGATTTCCTGGTTGACTGTTAAGAAGATCCATTCACAAAATGCAGAAAAAATGATGAGGAAATTTTGGCTTATACGCCACCTGCAGCCCACCTAAATTTGAGATCGATCTGAAAAGCTAATTTCAGGAATAAGAAAGTAAAAGCATTAAAGTGAACTAATAGCAATCCTTGTCAGTGATTGTCTTGAGCAGACTCAGTACCAAATTCCACTGCAAGTCTAGTTGGGCCCAACAAAGACCCAGGGCTAGGAAGCAGGTACTCACATAGGGCTGAGCCATATCCAGAGGCTGATGCCAGATGTGTGGCATAAGGACAGACTCAGCATTTGATGATAAAAGTGCCAAAGAGCAAGAGACACAGATGCATAGAAGAATTAAAGACCTTCCTAATCCACATAGGCAAGCCCATGTGCACGCATGCACACACTGATGCACACACGACTCTCTCCATAAGGTGCTGTTGTAGGAGTACCCATTCTAGCTATTTTAAGTTTCTAGAAGAACAGAAATCAAAACTTCACGTTATTTTGTAACCTCCTTGTGCCTCTGCCCCAGTGACATATTTTCTGTGACCCTCTGAGATAGCTTTTAAACTCCCTCCTCCACCACTATCAATTAGCTTTTTACCCTTCCTAGCCCTAAAAATCTCCTAATGCAGCTGTTGACTTTACTCAAGGACAGCGGCTGAACTCCAGTGCCAATCTGCATCCACTTATCCAAATTCCTCAAATCTTCCTCTAGGATAGATGAATTCCCATCTCGTATACAATGGGTTCAAAAGCAAAGCTTTGCAATCAGATACTGTACTGCATTCTAGTAATATGTAGGTTGTTTTCACCAGGAAAGCCAAAAGTGTTCAAGAGAGGAAAATGATAAACGAATACTTAGCACATTAGTAGGTGTCATGAGTTTTACTTTAAAAAGACATTTCTGAAACAAACAAAAAAATTAAATTTGGGGGCTTTATTAAAAAGCAACAACACAAGCTTCATTTATGCATCCATTGATGTCATTTGATCAACATTTATTGTTTATTTTCTAGACACTGAGTGTTGTATATGTTCTAGGTGCCCCCATCCACCCTTTCCTTAACTCCATGTCTTTACATATCAATGGCTTTCTTTGACAAGCACCTGTTTCTCCACCTAAGGGTGATCTGAGGCAAGGAGAGATCTCAGCTAGACTACAAAATCAAACACCAAACCCACTGCTGTCGAGTCTATTCCAATTCATAGCAACCCTACAGACAGAGTAGAGCTGCCCCATAGTTTCCAAGGAGCACTTGGTGAATTTGAACTTCTAACCTTTTGGTTAGCAACTGTAACACTTAACGACTACGTGACCAGGGTTTCCAATTACACTGCAGGGCAGGCCCAAATGGGGAACCCTAGTGGTGTAGCGGTGAAGGTGCTATGGCTACTAAACAAGTGGTCAGCAGTTCAAATTCAGTAAGCGCTCCTTGGAAACTCTATGGAGCAGTTCTACTCTGACCTATAGGGTCTCTATGAGCTGGTACCCACTCAGTGACTCCCAACAACAACAATGCTCCCAGCTGGAGCCCCTGAGTGGTCCAAACAGTTAACATACTTAGCTGCCAACAAAAAGCTGCGTGGTTTCAGTCCACTCAGAGGTTCCTTGGAAGAAAGGTCTGCCATTTATTTGGGGTCACTGTTAGGCGGAATCTATTCAAGAGCAAATGTTAAAGAAAAAAAAAAAACTGGAATGCCCCCAGCAGCAGTTCTCAATTAAGGAAAGATGGGAACTGGTGTGCAAATACTCTAGCTTCCTTCTCTGGGGGAGGTAAGTTTGACGAGGGTTCTATACAGTTTCCTAGACATCCTCAGCAGAATTCAGCCGCCGTTGCCCAGAGCAGTCACCTGCTTATTAAGATATTCTACACTGTCTTCCTTCCCTCCCCTTACCATTTCCCACTCCTTCATAGAGCTTCCTGGAAGCATCTCTCAAATAACTTACTTGTATTCAAAGCCTTGTCTCAGGGTCTCCTTCTGGGAGAACACAGACCAAAACACTGGATATAGGCCAATGAAAAAGACAGAGTCATGCCCTTGAGAGGCTCAGCTACAATTTGAAAGACAGGTCTAAACAAGCTCATAAGTGATATATGGTAATCTACAATATATTCAGGCATCAGAGAAGACGTGACTCTCCATGGGAGTTAAGAAAGGCCTTATAGATGAAACAAACTTATTAACTGTTGAAAAAATAAGTAGAAGTTTAACATCTACATAAGAAGAGAAAGAGCATTCATTTTAGACAATGGGAGCAGCATGTATAAAGCATGCACCCTACCACCTCTTATACACACACTCCAAAATCCTTCTGAGATTTAGTATACACCCACCCTCTCCTCATTTACCAAAATGGCTAGGTTCTGAAGACCAGGTCATTATGTGAAATTGGTGTCATGTGAAAATGCAGGTTGATTATATCAGATCACAAAATGGGCAATGACTACATCATTACATAATTGCCAAATTACTGACAGTTGTGGACCAGCCAAGTTGACATGTAACCTTAATCATCACAGCCAGACTCTCGCCTCACACCTTGGTGTTTGTTGCTGTCAGATGTCTATTAATACACAAATTTGTCAGATAGCAGATTTTTTTACTATTGTCATAAACGCAAAATGTAGGGTAAAGAGATAGTAAGTGAGAAGATGTACTTGGAATTCAGAATATACTAGGAAAAAAATGCAGAAGACAAAAGCACAAAGGAAGTTTGTTGCTTGCTAGCTAGGCTCCAAAGATGGTGCCCAGTTCACCACATGCCCCCATAACTATGCTCATGTATAGTCCTCTCCCACAAGGTAACTAGGATGGCCTTGTGTTTCCTTTGTGACTTTTGTGCCAGTTCAGTGCCTAAGCTTTAATAAGACCAGGAAGCTCCAGTTTTTACACCTTTGGGAGGCTTGAACCACTGTGTAAGAAGTCTGACTACCCTATTGGAGAGACCAAATAAAAAGATAAAGTGGGGAGGGAAAGACTCTAAAGTCTTGGGTCCTTGTTGAGCACAGCTGTCCAGGTGCCAGGCACATGAGTTCAGTCTTCTTGAACATTCCAGCCCCAGTTGCCATCTGACTTGAGAGATCCCAAGAGAAGCCATCAGAGGAACCATAAAGACCACAGAATTCTAAGATTTTTTACTTCTTCTTTGTTGATGCAGATGCCCTTTATTTCTTGGTCTTGTCTAATTGCTCTGGATAGAAATTGTAGTACAATGTTGAATAGGAGAGGTGAGAATGGGCATCCTTGTCTAGTTCCTGTTCTCAAGGGAAATTGTTTCAGTCTCTCTCCATTCAGGACAACGTAGGTAGTTGGCTTTGTATTAATGGCCCTTATTGCATTGAGGAATTGGCCATCTATTCCTATTTTGCTGAGAGTTTTTAGCATGAATGGGTGTTGGACTTTATCAAATGCCTTTTCTGCATCAATAGACAAAATCAAGTGATTCTTGTCCTTTGTGTTATTTATGTGGTTGATCACATTAATTGTTTTTCTGATGTTGAACCAGCCTTGTATCCCTGGTGCAAATCCAACTTGGTCATAATGGATTATTTTTTTGATATGTTGTATTCTTTGGCCAGAATTTTGTGGAAGATTTTTGCATCTAGATTCATGAGTGATATCGGTCTGTAGTTCTCCTATTTTGTTAGGTCTTTCCCTGGCTTTGGTACCATAATTATGAGAAATAATTTTAAAAAGTAGTTGTTTAAAACCTCTAAGTTTTGAGTTGGCTTATCATGCAGCAATAGAGAACCAAAAGAGTTGCCAAAATATGGGAGGTTCTGAAAGCCGTCATGAGAGATTGGTACTTAATTGTTGACCAAAGAAGTTAACAAAGCAACAATTTTGATAGTTTAATGAAACAGTTCTGGAGAGGGGATAAAGATCTGATGGAGGAGTCAACATTTATCAAGGATCCACTATGTTATAGATATTTTGCAACTCATATCATTTAACTATTACAAAAACACTACGAGATGGGTGGTATTACACTCACTTCATTGAGGATCAGAGAGTTTGGGAAACTCACCCCCTTCTAGAGTGTCAGAACTGAGATAAAGCCCCAAACTACCCAATTTCAAAAGGCTTTTTCTTTTCACTACTAAAGGTTCAACAGTTAAGTCCTTGAACTTAACTGTTCTAAGTGCTACATACCTCATTGCTGAGTACAACTTTGGTCACCTTCAAAGTCCTCCCCTTGAGAAGCTATGCACCGACACCAGTGCCTAGTCCGCTGTTTTAGTCGGCTAGTGCCGCTGTAACAGAAATACCACAGAGTGGATGGCTTTAACAAAGAAAGATTTATTCTTACACAGTCCGGTAGGTTGCAAGTCCATATTCAGGGTGTCCGCTCCAGGGAAAGACTTTCCCCTTGTCGGCTCTGGAGGAAAGTCTGGTATTGTATCAGTCTTTGTCCAGGGAGCGTCCTCACGCAAGAACCTCTGGTCTGAAGGACGCACTTTGCTCCCTTGATGGTATCGAGGTTCTCAAATTGTCCTTTGTTTCTTTTTCCTTTTATTCCTTGCAAGCTAAAAGCATTAAGGGTGGGGCAAGCCATACTCCAGGGAAGCTCCCCCCACAGCAGGAATTCACAGCCCCACCCTAATCCTTTAACATACAGTTTAACAAAACCACACAATGGAGGACAGTCCCAAGATACTGGGAACCATATCCCAGCCATGTGGCTGCACACATTTTGGGGGGGGCACAATTCCAACCATGACATCTGCCCTTCAAAGCAATTTTGGAACTCTTTCTGGATTGATCATTGCACATGATGGCAAGGAGGCAAGTTCGTGAACTCAATTGTGTAATTGTCTGAAAGGGAGTTTTTAACCAGTAAACAAGGAACTCTACTGGAACACTTTCCCTACTCACCTGAGCTGGCCCCCAGTGACCCATTTTTTTTTTTACCTGAACATAAAGGAAATATTGAAAGGAGGATATTTTGATGACATTCAGGACATCAAGGGAAATAGGATGACAGCTCTAAAGGGTGGACTAGCACTGGCTTAAGTGCATAGCTTCCCAAGGGGAGTACTTCAATGGAGATGATAGTGATATTCAACAATGAGGTGTGTAGCACATTTTCTAGAATGAGTTCACGAACTTAATTGTCACAGTTGGTGTATCATGATACTTCCCAAGAGTGGTAGAGAGGGTTATATCTGAGAGATATTTTAGGGGATAGAATTGACAAACGTGGTGAATGACTTGGAATAGTCTGGCTGGGGAGAGCATTCAGGAATGATAATGGCATTTATGTCAGGTTACGTGGTATTATAAGAGGTGCATGGTAGCAAGCTATAGAATTGACAGGATAGTATCAGGCAGAAAGCAACTAATTCTACATTTAAAGGAGTGAGAATATAGTGACTTTTTTATGATTGAATGAAAATAGTGACTTTTTTAATCTCTGCATTTGTCTAGTGTTTTTGTAGGATTGGTAATATGCACAAAGAAGATCTAGGAAAATAATTTTAAATCATTAGGCATGGAAAAAACTTGAAATATTTATATTCAACCCTCCAGGTTTCAAGTCAGAGACTTCCTTGCTATAAGTCTTCTGTGGTTTTATACTAGGGCTGGGAGGGCTTACTTACCTCAGGATCATTGAAAGAAAATATTTGTCTCCATGATTCAAAAGGCAGGATTTTATTTATTTATTTATTATTTGGTTTACCAGAAAGGAAAGAAAAGAGTTTCTCAAAATAGTTTTGACAAATAAAGCAACAACACAAAAATAGTATATTAATACCATTTTTCAAGATCTGAAAAATGAAGAAGACATATAAAAAAACATATTCACCAGAAAAACACTGTCTACACATTTATCCATTCTGAAGCACCAGAGGCAGGAAAGGAAATGTTCCTGTATGGGTTGTGAACATACATTCAGAAAAGAGTAACTTTATATTTGTTGTGTTTTAGACTGAAGATTAAATGTTGCACTCATCTACTTTGAAAATTAATAAAAGGGAGTACAAACATACTATCCACTTGTGGTGGTCAGGATTATGTCAAATTGACTACTCCATGTTTGGCTACTGTATTAAGTGGCAGGGCAAGGCCTGTGGTGGCTTCTCGCCCCTCAGCTCTCATCTCTCCACCTTCCACCAACTACTGCGGGTCGTGGTTGATGTAACCAGCAGCTCCTACTCTCTTCTGGTATCTGGTTCCTGGACTTGAACTAGCAGCTGTTGGATTCATCAACCCTTTGACAGCCAGTGCTTGAGAGTACTGTTCCCCGACCTGCCGATCCTGGGTTTGCCAGTCTCTGCAGTTCCATCTCACCGCCAGATTGGGATCCGCCTACCTACACAACCAGTGATCTACAACTCAGGTTTTTGATCTGCTGACCTTGGGTTCACTAGCTCCTGTGGCCACATGAGGCTTGTGCCAGGACTTGGGACATTGAGCTGCTGCAATTGCGTGAGCTGTTTCCTATATATATATAAGTTTTTCCTTGTACATACATGTGTTACTGGTTTTGCTTCTGTAGAAAACCCAGCTTAAGACTGCACCGTACAGAAAGCTTAATAAAATTGTTCCTCTGGTAGTAAAATAAAGTAAGTTAATAAAGAAGCAAAGGACAGTAGAGGAGAAATTTAAGAGTAAGAGCCAAATAAGGGTAAGAAAAAGTAGAAGAGCATCCGAAATAAAAGGATCAATTCACAGACAGAAGTGACAGCCAGGAAATGAAATACAGGGACAGAGAAGTAGAGAAAGGCATACTCAGAGAATCAGAAAGTGTTCCAGTTATCTATTTCTGCATAACAAATCATGCCAAAACTTAGTGGCTCAAAACAACAATGATTTATTTTGTCCATGAATCTAAAATTTGGAAAGGGCTCAGTAAGACAGTTTATCTCTCCTCCACTCAGTGTCAGCTCAGGAAGGTCAAAGCCTGATGGTGACTCTATGACTGGGGGCTGGAATCATCTGAAGGCTTGCTCATTCACATATCTAGTGATTAGTAATGGCTGCCACCTGGAATCTCAGCTGGGGTTGTGAGCCAGAACACTTATGTATGACCTCTCCATGTGGCCTGGGCCTCTTTACAACATTCTGATAGTTTTCCAAGAGCAAGGGTCCCCAGAATGCCAGATGGGTGTATCACTTTTTATGATCTACCCTAAGAAATCACTTTTGCCATGGTCCTGAACCTGTGAAGATTCAAGAGAAGGCAAGTACAGCAATGTTCATTGCAGCACTATTTATAGTAGTCAAAAGGTGGAAATAATCCAAATGTTTCACCAGCAGACGGAGGAAGAAACAAATACTTCAGGGTACAATTATACTATGGAATGTTACTTAACCACAAAGAGAAAGGAAGTCCTGAAGCATGCTACGACATAGATGAACACTGAAAACATTATGCTGAGTGAAGTAAGTCAAGCACAAAAGGACAAATGTTGTATGATCTAACTACTATGGAATACCTAGAATAGACGAATGTATAGATATCAGAGTTTAATAGTGATTACCACGGGAGGAAGAAGGAGGAACGTGGGAGTCATTGTTTAGGAAGTATTACATTTCTGTTTATGGTGATGGAAAATTTGGCAATAGACTTTGGTGATGGTGGTATAATATGATCAATACAATTAGTGTTACTAAAGTCACAGATGAGAAACACTGAACTGGAAAATGTTGTGTTTTATATGTATAAAGATTCAAGGGAAAGGAGCACAGACCTCAACTCTCCATGAAAGCAATGCCAGTCTACGCTCAAGGAAAACATACAGGATGGGAGTCATCTTTTGGTCACCTTCAAAAATTCAATCTGCCACAAGGAATATGAAGGAAACACCCTCAAACAGCTCATAGAATACACAGAAACTTATGCAAAAACTCAGAAATATAAGTATTTACATACCACTGACATATAAAATAACATGCGAAGAAACACACACCAAAGAGAAAAGAGAAACACATAAAGAAGGTAAATGCTCAAAGAAACAGAGGCTTGCCTAGATCTCTATCCCCAACTTTGGGCCTTTGTTGCTGAAGATTTTCAAAACATTCTTCCATGTTTTGCAACTAAAGACATAAATAAGGAGTCCTTGTGGCACAGTGGTTAAGTGCTCAGCTGCTAACCAAAAGACTGGCAGTTCAAACCCACCAGCAACTCTGCAGGAGAATGCTGTGGTAGTCAGTGTGTTCCTTAAAGAATACATCCTTGGAAACTCTATGGGACAGTTCTACTGTGCCTTATAGGATTGCTATGAGTTGGAAAAAACTTGACAGTAATATATAAACATAAATGTAGCTGTCTTCACTAGGCGTTTTTGCAAGAAATAATGGACCCAAGTCAAGCCAAGAAGTGGCTTCCACTCACGAGTTGGCTATTACTCTCATCATAAAAATGTGATAAAAACATTTGAAAAATGACAATACATGCAATGAATACAGAACACAAAGGAATTAAGTGAACACAGGCTTTGCTGATTCTACAGACCACGGACTTTCAGTACATTTATCACAGTCTTCCCTAGAACATAGCCCCTGGAAAAGAAGTAGATCAACTTTCCCAGTGTAACATTATGCTCCAGTCAGGGTGAGTCACTTTCTGTTCCCCAAACACACCACACTCTACTAGAAGGATTGAATTTTCCAAAGATGGTCGCAACAACATCTACCATCTTACACGCTCTGGTGACGTGTGACCTTGCCACTGCCCCACTGAGAGATAAAGTTTAATTTTTGACCTCTTGTTTGTAATAATAGGAGGTGGATGAAATCATTCTGTGTGACTTTCAAGGGTGGATCTAAAGAAGCTTCGTAGTTTCTTTCTTGGACTTCTGCCGTCCTTATTTTCTGAATGTTCTTTCTTCGACTGCTCTTTCCCGGAACTCAGGCAACCACTTTGTGAAAAGTGCATGCTGCATAGAGAAGCCATGTGTAAACGCTCTGGTCAACAGTCCTGCTGAATCCAGCCATTACGTTAACCCAGAGCAGGTTCCAAGCAGGCAAAGAAAGAAGTTACTAGATGATTCCAGCCATCAGCTCTCCAGTTACCCCTCAGCTAACTGAGTCTTTTCAACTGTGGGCCTAGATACTGCAGAACAAAAATGACCCATCCTCACCATGCCCTGCCCCAATTTCTGATCCCGAATCTAAAAACACAGGGAACTGGCAAATACTTTCCCCTCTTCCGTATCCAGTACCTCCTATTCATGGTCTTCTGTCTCATTTTACTGACCATTTCTTCCAGGAAGTATCTATCAATCACTCTTGAGCTATCAATACAAGTAAAAACAATGAGCTTACGATGCTAATACGAGTTTAAGACAAGTCTCAGATGCTCTGCCTCCATCATTTCCAAACAGGTTTCCCCCCTATATAGAAATTTTAGAGCCACCACTGTTCCCATAGAACCCCACACCTACCCATACATAGTACCTCACATCTACATCCCATCACACCCTTTCTTAATCATTTGTTAATCAGTTGGCCACTTTCAATACACTGGCATTTTCTGAGGGTTGGATGGTGCTTGTTATTGTTTTCCTAGAGTCTACTACAGTGTATGCTAGAGAGTAGCTACTTAGTACATATTTACTGAATGAACGGATGAGTGAAGGAATAAGTCTACACAAGGAACCAGCACCACAACCAGTGCACTAAGGTGGGGCACATTGCAGTGGTATAAATGAGCTAAGAATGCCTGCAAAACTAAATGGCCATTGTCCAGAGCAAAAGAGAAAAAAGGAAACCAAAGACTCAAAGAATGAAACTAGTGTACAGGACAAAGAGTCTATATGAGTGATGGCCTCATCTGCCCTGAGATCAGAAGAACTAGATGATACCTGGCTACCACCACTGTGTGAGAGTGGGAGAAAAATGTGCAGCAGAACCTTAAATTCCAAAAACAAAGCAAAACAAACAAAAAACAGATCTGCTGCACTGGTTGACACTGGAGGACTTCCTAAGACTATTGCTCCGAGACACTCTTCAAATCTTGAACTGAAACTAACCTGAGGTCAACTTGCAGCCCAAATAATGAGCTGGCTCAAAAAATAACAAATGTCACCCATAACGACTGTATTGCTTTTAAAAAGTCACCTATGTGAGACAATCAACTGTTACTTTAAAACAAAGATGAGCATGTAAGGGTGCAGAGAACTTAGACTAATGGAAGTGGAACAACCACAACAGACATAATGAGAATGTTCATGAATCTTTAAGAATGTAACCAATTACAAAAAGAGACAGATAGGTCAATGGAACAGAATTGAGACCCCAGAGATGACACCATCTTCCTATGAACAGCTGATATTCAACAAAAGCCCTAAGACATTAAACTGGGGAAAAAACAATCTCTTCAACAAATGGTGCTGGCAAAATTGGATGTCCATCTGCAATAAATTGAAACAAGACCCATATCTTATATCTTATACAAAAACCAACTCAAACTGGATAAAAGACCTAAATATCAAATCTAAAACGATAAAGTTCATCCAAGAAAAATTAGGAGCAACAATGGAAGTTTTAATATACAACGTAGACATACTTCAAAATCTGTCAAACAAACCACAAACAATAGAAGAGAAAATAGATAAATGGAAATGACTAAGAATCAAATACTTTTGTTCATCCAGAGACTTTATCAATAAAATTAAAAGGCCACCTACAGAATGGGAAAAAATATTTGGCTACTATATGTCAGACTGATGCCTGATCTCCATAATCTATAGCCAAGCCAAGCCATAATCTATAAGGTACTACAAAATAGTAATAGCCAGCCAAGTGCCGTCGAGTTGAATCTGACTCATGGTGACCCTAGGGGCCAGAATAGCAATAAGAAAAAGATAAATCATCCAATTAAGTGATGGGCAAGGGAGATGGACAGACACTTCTCTAAAAAGGAGATCTAGGCAGCCGAAAAACCGCATGTGGACATGCTCACCATCATTAGCTATTAAAGAAATTCAAATCAAAACTACTATGAGATACCATCTCACCCCAACAAGGTTGACCACGATCCAAAAAACACAAAACAACAAATGCTAGAGAGGCTGTGGAGAAATTGGGACTCTCCTACACTGCTGGTGGGATTGTGAAATGGTGCAACCTCTTTGGAAAGCAATCTAGCGCTTCCTTAAAAAGGTGGATCTAGATACACCATTTGACCCAGTAATTCCACTGCTTGGAATATATCCTACAGAATCCAGGCCATTCACACCAACTGATACCTACACATGAATGTTTGTCGCAGCACAGTCCACAATAGCAAAAAGATGGAATCAACCCAGATGCCCAACAACAGAAGAATGGATAGGTAAACTATGGCGTGTATACTCACTGGAACACTATGCAATGCTAAAGCACAATGAGGATTTTAGGGAACATCTCATAACCTAGTTTCAATTGGAACACATTATGCTGAGTGAAAGTAGCCAGCGACAAAAGGACAAATATTGTATGAGACCCCTACGATAAGAACTTAAAAACAAACTGATGTATAGAAGAAAAGACTCTTTGATGGCTGCAAGGGTGGGGAGGAAGGGAGAGTGAGGACTTAGATTAGATTGTTGATAGAAATTTGGTTGAGTGAAATCTGTGACAGCACACATTAGAAAGAAGGTCAATATTAACTGGACTTCAACATAACATGATTACTCCTCCCATCTTAATCCAATATTACAAGGACAGAGTAGCTTGGGTGGGGAGCCAGGAACCGTGCTCTCAGGGGAAATCAAGGACAATTGGCACAACTAGCATTTTGCTAAGACAGCCCTCTACATCCCACATTGGTGAGTGGCTTCTGGGGTCTTAATAGCTGCCAAGCTCCCCTCTGAGAGTACAGCAAATGGTCCCAATTCAGCAGGAACACATGATCACCAAGGACCAAAGCAACATGGGAGAAAGAGAACCCAGAAGGCAGAGAGACCCACACTAGTGGGTGACTACATCGACTTGTGACCAGAAGAACCGGATGGGGCTGGGCCACCATCAGTGACAGCCATGATAGACCTGACAAAGGTGAGTCTCACTGGCAACACGAAAAAGGGGTAGACCCTGAGATTTCCACTGAAAGACCGCAATTGATGGTCCAGGGGTCTCAGAGTTCCCCCGGTAGCATGGCCCCTGGCTCTGATGCTGCCCCTGTGCATAAATCATAATGAAGTTCAACTCTTCAGACAGGAATGGATTGGACTTGGCAACACAGAGTCACCATATCATGTGTGCACTTTATGGTTGTATGCATCTATAGGATGTTTTCCTGCTAACCTCCTACTGGAGGAAGGGGAGTGGGTGGACAAGAGGGGATAGGAGATTGTTGGGAGGATAAGACATACGTAGTAGAGAGGAAGAGAGTGCTGTCACCACGCAGGGAGAGCAGTAGGAGTTGCATATAGGTGGGGATGCAAATTTATATGGGAAACTACATTTTCATTGAATCATAATAAAAAAAAATGTAACCAGTATCACTGAATAATTTGTGTAGACATTATTGAATGGGAACCCAAATTGCTGTATAGATCTTCACTGAAAATACAAAATGTTATTTAAAAGCAAACAAAATTAAATGTCCATGAGCCTGATTCTTCCTTTTGTACCTGGAAGAATGTTAGGAATATACTTTTCAAAACCCAAAAGAGTATAGAAATAATAGCCAACATTTAACATTCACTATCTGCCAGGCATTGTTCCAAATATTGTACACAAATTTATCCACTTAATGTTCACAACTCTAAGATAGGTAATTTTTCATTTTACAAATGAAAAACCTGAGGCACAAAGAGGTTGAATGCCTTGTTTGATATCATGCCATGAGATTTACTCCCTCCAAGATCACAAAATCGACTCAGTTATCAACACTGGCTCTAATCAAAATTCTAGGTCTATGACAAACTGATAAGAAAACGTAACATTTCCACCCTTCCATTTTCCTCCCCTTCACCTCAATAGACAAATAAATAAAGTTATCAAAAAAAAATTAAAAAATAAAAAGGAACTTCCAGAATCCCCTGTATCACTACAATCAATCTTATCACTTATAATGAGCCACTTACAATGAACCCAAGAACTCCATAAACAGAATATTTTGAAGAAAAACAAAACATAAAAGCCAAAATAAAGAAGCATACCTCACACAAAAGCACTAGACATTCATAGTTCTCACATTAATTTGAAATTTAAATAATAACATGAAAAATGATGCTGCGCATCAGCTTTAAGAATTATTAATAAATTAGCTAACAAATAGAGATCAAAGACCACAGCCTTCAGTACAGGTTGCACTTCAACATCAAGAAAACAAAAATCCTCATAAGTGGCCCAGTAAGCAACACTGTGGTAAACGGAGAAAGGATTCACATTGCCAAAGATTTCATTTTACTCGGACCCACAATCAAAACCCATGGAAGCATCAGTTAAGAAATCAAATGACACATTGCAATGGGAATGTTTGTGGCAAAGGACATCTTTAAAGTGCTGAAAAGTAAAGATGTCACCTTGAAGACATCATATGCATGCAAAAGTTGGGCAACGAACAAAGGAGACAGAAGAATTGATGCCTTTGAATTGTGGTTCTGGAGAATATTGCACATCCATGGACTGTCAGAAGACCAAACAGATCTGTTCTGGAAGAGGTACAATCAGAGTGCTCCTTAGAAGTAAGGATTATGAGACTGCGTGTTCCATACTTTAGACATGTTGTCAGGAGGGATTAGTCCCTGGAGAAGGACATTATGCTTGATAAAATAGAGGATCAGCAAGAAACAGGAAGACCCTTAAGGAGATGGACTGGTACAGTGGCTGCAACAGTGGACTTAAGTTTAAAAATTATTGCAGGCACGGCACAGGACCAGGCAGTGCTTTGTTCTGCTGTTCAGAGTCACTATGAGTCAGAAATGACTCAATGGCACTTAACAACAGCAACAACAAATGAAAACTTACCCCTGAATCAAAATTATTAATGACTCGTTGATCTTCTTACCCTATCCCATATTTTAGCCTATTGAAACTTTGGTTTCCCACTAGGCATATGCTTAATATCATACATTCTAACTGGATCCTTCCAACATTACATGTTGGATATAATACCAGCATTCTCATCTATCACCTGTATTTGTCAGGATGTTTATTACAAACGATTAAAACAAGGAAACTAGTTGCTATGAAATTGATTTCAACTCATAGAGACCTCACACATGTCTGAGTAGAACTGTGCCCCACAGTGTTTTCAATGGCTCATTTTTAGGAAGTGGATCACCAGGTCTTTCTTTCAAGGTGCCTCTTGGTGGGCTCAAACCTGTCAGTTAGCAGCCAAGTGACTTAACTATTTGTTCCACCTATGAATAGATGATTAATCCAATATTTGCATGCAGATTCATCCAGGTAGGAGAAGGAGGCCTACATTGTGAATCACACAAATGCACAAAACCCTGAAATATTGGCACAATCTCAATAGTTTGAGGAACAGAATAGCACTTATAGGGTATATACTTCAATGATGAAAAACACCTTTCTGAGAGTGTTTTTCTATGATTTACAATCACAATTTGTTTTCAGATTTACACCTTTTGTGAATTGGAGGCAGTATTGTCCAACAGAACGATAATGTGAACCACATGTTTCATTCAAAATTTTCTGGTAACATTATAAAAATTCAGAAAGAGGGGACCTCATACTACCAGGAAACCACAGCCGGGAGAATGGCATGTTCTTTGGACCCAGAGACTCTATGCTGAGAAGCTCCTTGAACAGGAGGAGAGTGACAAGAAAGACCTTCCTCTAGAGCTGACAGAAAGAGAAAAGTCTTTCTGCAGTGCTGACATCATGAATTTGGACTTGTAGCCTACTAGACTGTGCAAGAATAAATTTTTCTTTATGAAAGCCATCCAATTGTATTTCTGTCATAGCATCATTAGATAACAAAGACAGAATTTGGTACCAGGAGGGGGTTGCTCCTCTAAGTGATACTAAATGTGGACATGGTTGCCTTTAAGAGACTGTTGGTGTAATTATGTACATCAAATACAATTCCAGTGGGAGCTCAGAAGGAAGTGAGAAGAATTGTTAACATCGAAGATGGCACAAATGATGAGAAGCAGTAGCAGAGAATTGGAAGCAGCAGCACCAAGAGACTAGAGTTGACCAAAGAGTGAAAGAGCTGAGTGCCTTTACAGTAGGAAGTTTCCTGACGGAATAGGGTGCCTACAGGCACTTACTGGTGGAATTACACTTGCCAATCCATGAAGCAAAAGAGCTGAGTATCTTCTAGCTGAAATTTACTGGTGGAATGGAATGTCTTCAGGCAATTGTCAGTAGAATGAAAGAGCTTTGGGACACTTACCCCAGTACTGCAGATGAGGGCAAAGAGGCCTGAGAGGCTAAGAGGCCAAAGGAACCAGGAAGCAGAAGCAGAACACAACAAGCAGAGCTGCCTCAGTCTCAAAGGGTGGAAACATGGCCTCTGGAGTTTCTAAGGGTAGAGCTGCAGCTTAGATGAACTAGGAAAATGGTATAGATCAAGCTACCAACATTCAAAATAGATCAGGAGTGGCAATACTAATCTCTAATAAAATAGACTTAAAGTAAAATCCACCACACTAGGTAAGGGAGGACACCATATAATGATTAAAGGGCCAACACTCCAGGAGGACATAACCATACTACATACCTATGCATCCAAAAACAGGGATCCAAAATACATAAAACAGACTAATGGCACTGAAAACAGAAATATAGAGGTCCATAATACTAGTAGGAGACTTTAACATACTGCTTTCAGTGGACAGGACGTTTAGGAAAAAGCTCAATAAAGACTCAGAAGATTGTGGCATTTATGCCACAATCAATCAACTTTTCCTCATAGACATACACAGAACTCTCCAAACAACAGTAGCCCAGTATACTTTCTTTTCCAATGCAAGTGGAACATTCTCCAGAACTGACCATGTATTAGGACGCAAAGTGATTTTTAGCAAAATTCAAAGTACTAAATACTACTAAGCACCTTTCCAGGCCATAAAGCCATAAATGTAGAAATCAGTAACAGAGAAAAGAAGGAAAAAGAATCAAACACATGAAAACTGAACAACACCTTGCTCAGAAATGACTGGGTTATAGAAGAAATCAAAGAAGGAATAAAGAAATTCATAGAATCAAATGAGAAGTTCTAGAAGCACATCAGCTACCCAAACTAGCACAAATCGAATTATGATAACTAAATAAATCCATTGCAAAAGAAGAGATTGAAAAGGTGATTTAAAAACTCCCAAGTAAAAAAAAAAACTCCTGACCCTGATGGCTTCACTGGAGAATTCTACCAAATGTTCAAAGAGGAGTTAATACTACTATTAATAAAGGTATTCCAGAGCATAGACAAGGATGGACTAGTCCCAAAATCACTCTATAAAGCCAGCATAACCTTGATACCAATACCAAATAAAGACAGTACAAATAAGACAAATTAAACACTAACGTCTCTCAGGAATTTAGACGCAAAAATCCTCAATAGCCAATAGAATTCAACAACATATCAAAAATAAGAATAATAATTCACCATGACCAAGTGGGACTCAACCCACAGATGCAGGGGTGGTTCAACATTAGAAAAATCATTAACCTAATCAGCAAGACAAAACAAAAGACTAGGACCATTTGATTTTATTAACTGATGCAGAAAAGGCATTTAATAAAGTCTAAAACTGCATTTAAAACTCTCAGCAAAATAAAAAGAGAAAGAAAATGCCTCAACATAATGAAGGGCATCCATGCAAAGCCAACAGCCAGCATCATCCTAAATGGTGAGAGTCTGAAAGCATTTCCCTTGAAAATAGGAGGCAGACAACGATGCCCTTTGTTACATTGTGCTGAAGGCTGTAGCTAGAGTAATAAGGCAAGATAAAGAAATAAAGGGCATCCAGATTGGAAAGGAAGGAGTAAAGGTATCTCTATTTGCAGGTGATATGATCTTATACACAGAAAAATCTGAAGAGTCCACAAAAAATCTACTAGAACTAATAGAAGAATCCAACAAAGTATCAGGATACAAGATAAGCGTACAAAAATCAGTTAGATTCCTTTACACCAACAAAAAGAACATCAAAGAACAAATCACTGAATCAATATCATGTACAATAGCCCCCAAGAAGATAAAGTACTCAGGTAAAAAAATCTAACTAGAGATGTAGAAAACCTACACAAAGAAAATTATAAGACTCTATTGCAAGAAACCAAAAGACACACTTTACACTCATTGGAGAAACCTACCTTGCTCATAGATAGGAAGACTCAACATCATGAAAATGTGTATTCTACACAAAGTGATCTATACCCACTGCTGTCGAGTTGGGTCCAACTCGTAGTGACCCTAGAGGTCAGAGTAGGACTGCCATAGATATATTGCAATCCCACCCAGTACATTTCAATGGCATTTTTTAATAAGATGGAGACACAAATCACCAATTTAACATGGCTCTCTATATAATCCTTTTATATTTACCTTCCCATAGTTTCAGAAAGATTTCTTCATCAGGAAAGTTTTTGGGTTCTTTCTTTTGGGGACCTTCTGAAGCCATGGGTGATTTCTTGGTTATGCTTTTATCCAGAGCTTGCTGTATTTTCGGCATCATGTGAGTCAATAAAGGCTGGGGGAGATGCCATGAGGATGGACCACAGTTGTTTCTCCAGGCCATCTTAAAATGAAAGGTAAAAGGTATCTGACAACTTCCAAAGTCAGTCAGGTGTTGAGGTGTACAGGCCCAGCTGGCAAAGTAAGCACCTCTATTTCCAACCCCAGATGTTGTAAACTAGTTCAAAATACAGAAAGGCTACTGATCTGTTCGCCTCTGCTGCCAGGCCCCAGCCATAGGTGACACTGCGTAAAATACTGCTTTTATGCCAGAAAAGAGCTCTCCTCTGGGCAGACGCTGCCTCCCAGCCTAGGAGTTAGGTCCAGCTGAGGCCTCCGTATGGGTAACCTGCCTCCCAGTAGAACAGGAAGGTGTCCCACACAAGCTCCCTGCCTGTCTCAGTACAGGCTACTCAATGGCAGAGGCAGAAGGAGAGGCCAAAGGTACTGAGATGCACAAAATCCAAAGCCGGGCTCTCAAAATGTGGCAAATTTGCCTGCTGATCCCACCAGCAGTGCATCTGAGATTAGCTGCTAGTCAAGTCCAAGCTCCACCCACCAGGTAAGACAGAGAATAAAAGGTTAAAATAGCAAGTTACATTCAGTCTGTGAAAGCCAGCACTCACCAAGAGCGGGGTTAGTGAAAGAGGTAGTTTTTCGGTCAGCAGTATGAAGTGCAAATTGACAGCCCTATGCTGTGTTCTGGGGCTCGCTGGGTGTCCAGAAGGCTCCATTTAATTATCAATTCAGGTCTTGATTTCCAGAGGGATTTAGGGAGATGTATGTTTAGTCCACCATCTTGACTCTGCCCCCCAACTTCACATGGAAAGGGAAGAACCGTCATATAAGTAAAGCATTACTGAAGAAGAAAAAAAGTGATAAGCCTCATACTACCTGACTTTAGAACCTATTACACTGCTATTGTATTCAAAACAGCCTGGTACTGGCACAAAAACAGAGACACAGATCAATGGAACAGAATTGAAAATCCAGATATAAAGTCATCCACCTGTGAGTAGCTGGTATTTGACAAAGGCCCAAAGTCTGTAAACCAGGGAAAAGACAGTCTCTTTAATATATTGTGTTGGCATAACTGAATATCTAGCTGCAAAAAAAAAAAAAAAATGAAACAAGACCCATGTCTCACACCATGTACAAAAACTCACTCAAAATGGATCAAACATCTAAATATCAAATCTAAAATGATAAAGATCATGGAAGAAAAAAATAGAGACAATGCTGGGAGCCCTAATACGTGGCATAAACAGACTACAAAACATTACTGAAAATGTACAAACACCAGAAAAGAAAATAGATAACTGTAAACTCAAAAATCAAACACTTACACTCATCCAAAGACTTCACCAGGAGAGTAAAAAGACTACCTACAGAGTGGGAAAAATTTTTAAGCTACCACAAATCCAATCAGTGTCTAATCTTTATAATCTAAAAGATACTGCAAAACCTCCAACTAAAAGACAAATAACCCAGTTAAACAATGGGCAAAGGATATGAATAGGCACTTCACCAAAGAAGACATCCGGGTGGCTTACATGAGAAAATGCTCATGATCATCAGTGATTAGAGAAATACAAATCAAAACTGCAATAACATTGATCCCATGTGCGAGAAATGAGCAGTGGTAAAGATAGGGAGAGGAATTTTCTGGGACTGTACATTGATTTGCTGCCTTGAGAAGGATAGACATATTCTGGGTTGAGACCACTGCCCTGAGGGAGTGTAGGCTATCCACTCCAGCCCTCGGCCTGAGGCTGTCCCATCACAACCTTGTTTCTAGTCAAGTGTGGATGAAAAACAAATTTGATTCCAAGCACACCCACTGGGGACCCACTGCTGAGATGCTGCTTCCTTTGGGAGGATTAATTGGAGTAAGAGAACTGGACAGGGGCAAGCCCTCTTGGGAATGCTCCTGGGCCTTCTCTTCTACTCAGTGTGGTCTCTGCAGGCTCTCTGCACACCCCCAAGGCAGCTGCTTCAAGGCAGGGAGGGAACCAGGGGGAAGCCCAGGTGACAGGTTAGGTCAGCTGCCAGTCTGAACTAAAGGAAAGTCAGGTTCCCCTGTGACAGTCCACCCAGTTCACCAGTATCAACTTTTGTCTGGGGCCTGGTCCAAAGCCTTACCTTCTAATAAAGAGTATGCATTTAAAAAAAAAAAAAAAAAACTGCAATAAAATACCCTCTCGTCCCAACAAAGTTGGCATTAATCCAAAAAACTCAAAATAATAAATGTTGGAGGGGCTGTGGAATGGCTGGAACACTTCTATACTGCTGATGGGAATGTAAAACAGTACAACCACTTTGGAAACTGATATGATGCTTTCTTTTTTATTTTTTATTAGTTACAGTAAAAAAATAAAATTTCTAACATCTATCAATTATCTCACCTATGATAAACCCTCAGCCCCCCATCCACCCATGCAGCCAACACAGTCCTTTTCATCTGTGGATAATTCTCTTGTTGAGTCCTTATAACAGGGGTCTCACACAAAATTTCTCCTTTTGACACTGATTGATTTCACTCAGCATGATCTCTTCCAAATGAGACCATGTTATGAGATGTTTTCTAAAATTTTCAATGTTTTTTATGATAGCATAGTATTCCACTGAGCATATGTACCATAGTTTGCTTATCCATTCATCTGCTGATGGGCATCGGGGTTGATTCCAACTTCTTGCTATTGCGGACTGTGCTGCGACAAACATTTGTGTACATGAGTCTGTTCGTGTGACAACCTTTGTTTCTGAAGGATATATTCCAAGCAGTGGAATTACAGGATCAAAAGGTATATCTATTTCCAGATTTTTAAGGAAGTGCCACGTTGCTTTCCAAAGAGGTTGCACCACTTTGCAATCCACCAACAGTGTAGGAGAGTTCCAATTTCTCCATAGCCTCTCCAGCATTTGTTGTTTTGTGTTTTTTGGATTGTGGCCAACCTTGTTGGGGTGAGATGGTATCTCATTGTAGTTTTGATTTTAATTTCTCCAATAGCTAATGATCGTGAACAACTCTGCATGTGTCTTTTGGCTGCCTCGATATCCTCTTTAGAGAAGTGTCTGTCTATCTCCTTCGCTTAATTGGATTATTCATCCTTTTCTTGCTGATATGTAGTAATACGTTATAGATTATTGAGATCAGACGTCGGTCTGACATAGAGTTGCCAAATTTTTTTCTCATTCTGTAGGTGGTCTTTTAATTCTTTTGATGAAGTCTTTGGATGAGCAAAAGTGTTTGCTTCTTATTAGTTCCCATTTACTTTTCTCTTCTGTTGAACATGCTTTGTCAGATTTTGAAGTCTGTCTACACTGTGTATTAAAACTTCCACTGTTGATCCTATTTTATCTTGGATGAGCTTTATTGTTTTAGATTTTATATTTAGGTCTTTTATCCAATTTGAGTTGGTTTTTGTATAAGATGAGAGATATGGATCTTGTTTCAATTTTTTTGTAGATGGATATCCAATTTTGCCAGCACCATTTGTTAAAGAGACCATTCTTGCCCTAGTTTAAAATCTTGGGGTCTTTGTCAAATATCAACTGTTCACAGGAGGATGGTGACATTTCTGGGGTCTCAACTGGTCTGTTCCACTGGTGTATATGTCTCTTTTTGTACCAGGACCAGGCTGTTTTGTCTACTGTGGCAGTGTAATAGATTCTAAAGTCAGGTAGTGAGAGGCCTCCCAATGTGTTCTTCTTCTTCAGCAGTGCTTTACTGATCCGAGGTTTCTTTCCAAACAAAGTTGATGATTTCTTTCTCCATCTCATTAAAAAATGTCGCTGGAATTTGTATTAGGATTGCATTACATAAGTAGATTGCTTTCGGTAAAATAGACATTTTCACAATGAGACATTTTCCTACCCATGAGCAGGGTAGATTACTCCATTTATGTAAGACTTTTAGTTTCTTGTAGTAAGTTCTTGTAGTTCTCTTTGTAAAGATCTCTTATTTGTCTAGTTATATTTATTCCTAGGTATTTTATCTTCTTGGGAGCTATGTAAATGGAATTGATTTGGTGATTTCTTCTTTAATAATCTCACTGTTGGTATAAAGGAATTGTACCAGTTTACTTATGTTTATCTTGTATCCTGTTACTTTGCTAAACTCCTCTATTAATTCCAATAGTTATGGATTCCTTTGGATTTTCTGTATAAACAGTCATGTCATCTGCAAAGAGGGAGATTTTTACTTCTTTGTTGCCGTGATGGATGCCCTTTATTTCTTTTTCTTGTCTGATTGCTCTGGCTAGAACTTCTAGCACAGTGTTGAATAGAAGTGGTGAGAGCGGGCATCCTTGTCTAGTTCCTGTTCTCAAAGGAAATTCTTTCAGTCTTTCACCATCCAGGGTGATGAAGGCAGTTGGCTTTGTATAGATGCTACTGATTGCATTGAGGAATTTCCCCTCTATTTCTATTTTTCTGAGAGTTTATGAGTTTTATGATGCTTTCTTAAAAAGCTAAAAATAGAAATTTTATATGACCCAGCAATCCCACTTCTTGGAATGTATCCTAGAAAACTAAAAGTTGTCACACAAAGAGATACACGCATACCAATATTTACTGCAGTACTGTCCGCAATAGCAAAAAGATAGAATCAACCTAGGTGCCCATCAACAGATGAATGGGTAAGCAAACTGTGGTATATTCACACAATGAAATACCATGCAGTGATTTAAAAACAAACAAACAAAAAAAACATGATCTTGGGAAACATCTGGTAACGTGGAGTCATCCAGAAGACATTACACTGAATGAAATTAGTTGGAAAATGACAAATATTGTATGAGAGCACTATTATATGGACTCAAGAAAAGGTTTAAACAGAGAAGAAAACAGTCTTTCAAGGTTACAAGGTTGGGGAGGGAGGTGGAGGAGGTATGCATTAATTAGATAATAGAAATCAGGTCAGGTGAAGAAAGGGACAGGAAGCAGTTGAAGGGAAGTCAGCATAACTGGACTAAAACAAAAGCTAAGAGGTTTCCTAAATATAATCCAATGTTTCAAAGGACAGAGTAGCAGGGACAGGGTCTCGGGACTATGGTTTCAGGGGACATCTAAATCAACTGGCATAATGAAGGTTTTTTTAAGGAAACATTCTGCATCCCACTTTAGTGAGTTATATCTGAGGTCCTAAAAGCTGACAAGTGGCCATCTAAGTAGCATCGATTTGTCCGAACCCACCTGGAGCACAGCAGAAGGAAAGACATCAAAAACAAGGAAAATACGAGCCCAACACATAGAAAGGGCCATGTAATCCAGAGCCTACATCAGCATGAGACCAGAAGAGCTAGATGGTGCCCAGCCACCAGCAATGAATGTCCTGACAGGGAATACAACATAGAGTTCCTGACACAGTGGGAGAAAAATAAGTGTACACAACTAGAACTCTATTAAAAAAATCAGACTTGATGGTCTCAGAGACTGGAGGGTCCCCAGAAGACATGGCCCCTGGACTCTCTGTTAGCCCAGAGCTGAAACAGGTTTTGAAGTCACTCTTTAGACTAAGATTGGGCTAGACTATAAGACATTAAATGATACTGGCGATGAGTGTGCTTTTTGGCTTAAGTATATACATAAAGCTAACTGAGCAGAATCTGTCCAAAGGCAAGATGAGAGGGAAGAAGGGGACAGGAGCTGGTTGAATGGACACAGGAAATACAGAGTAGAAAGGAAGAGTGTGCTGTCACAGGATGGGGAGACCAGCTAGAGTTACACATAGCAGTGAATGTGCAACATTTTGTATGACAAATTGACTTAGTATGTAAACTTTCACTTAAAACACAATCAAATATATTTTTTAAAAAGTGCTTCTTTGGTACACTGGTCCTTGGAAGGCAATGGGAAAAGTGAGTAACAGAGATAGAGCAGCACAAATTTTGTTATGCAAGTTCCCATGTGATACTGATTCTGCTGGTCCTTTTACCACAGTTTGAGTGGTTTAGCCCAGAATTAGTCTATCTGTCTATGACAGATAGAACTGTGCTAGAATCAATACAGCCGCTAAACAACCTGTGTCTACTTGGAAAGACAAGGCTATTGTAGATGAAAATGTCATAAAGCAATAGAGGACTGTATTATTAAAAAAGCAAAATATTTTAATCGAACAGCGAGCTCTATGTCCTATCAGGGATATGAACAGTTTGAGTATGAGTCAAAGCTCACAAGAGTGAAAATTCCCTGAGGAATCTTAACTGAGCTGTGAAAGGAGAGTTGACACCTTCAATGAGAAGGTAAAAGGGAGAGTTGGAGAATCTAGGATCTGTTTATGTTGTGCCTTGATTTCTGGTTAACTTTGCTTTCTTTATGCAAGTGATCTCCAAACATTTTGACTGTGCACATCTATCAGTAAAAATGCTAATGCATATCCTCAGATGATGTGTATTTATTCATAAGCTGCATACACACACCATGACAATTCATAAATTAAATATTAATACAGCTTCATTTCTTTATTTATATACATATGTGTGTGTATATATATACATTCTGTATCAGCTCCCTGCTCCCCATTAGATTTTTCACACTTTGAAAGCGATTGTTTTAAGCCAGTATTTTTATTTTCAGGAAAATAATTTCTCATTCTCCCAGCAGCACCCAGCACAGTGTGATTCAATAAACAGAGGTACCAACTACTGGGAAAAAATCAAACAAACAAAAACTCCAAGAGACTAGAGAGTTGTAGCAACTTGATGCTGCAGTGGGACATTTGGGAAAGAGAAAGAATTTAGTCCATCACAAAAGAGTTGGTTGTGACTGAGTTGAGCAAGCCTTAGCACAGGTTTGACTTACCGTAAGCATCCTCAGAGAGGCCCATGTAACCTATGACGTCTTGTTATTCTCGCTCATTACATCAGGTTGTTTTCCTACATAATATCTGTCACGATTTGTAATTCCTAGTTTATCAAGGTGCCACACCTTTAATAACCATCTTTTTCACTGGACTGTAACAACAATTTGTTCACTACTGTGTATCTAGCAATGAACTGTGATACACAGCAGCAGGTCTAACACAATGAGGTCTTACACATAGCAGATGCTCAATAAACTTTTGTGGATAGGATGAATAAAGGCAATTTAATATGGCCCTTGTAGTCCTTTAGGGTCACGCCTATACTAAATTTTCCAACTATATGGTATGCTGTGTGGATTTATTCTTCTTCCTCTGTGTGAAAGAGTCAGAGAGAAGAAACTGGGCCTCCTCCACTGGAGCTCAGGAGGTGATGAGTTTCTCACAGGGCCATAGGGACTGGAGGGATAATACGATGCACACTTTGAAGACTGCTCTATTTTTTTTTCTATTTCAGTTCTTAATCATTACTCTCTTTTGAAAAATACTTTTCTGATCTGCCCTGTGGATGTATATTGCCTGTGACATCCATATTGAGCATATTGGGGAAATGTCAGTTATTGTCAAAGTCACAACTCTCTACTGAGACTGAGGGAAACCAATCACGCAACAGATGGCCATTGGCAGAAGGTTTGTTCTCCATTTTCTCTGGTTCTTATTCTGTCGCTTATAAAATAGATATGATTGGTCATAGGTCAATGGATTCATTTAAAGCAGCCCATATGAGCTAAGATTTCTATTTAATTTGACAAAATATGTCAACTTTAACTATTAATTATGCCTGGTGTGCAAAAGATGCCAATGACACAAATCCTTAATTATCAATAGACTAAATGTTTGATTATACCTTTTACCATCCACATCTTTCATTTTGCATAGACTTGCCCTTGATGTCATTATTAAACCACTTTTACACAATAATACAGTCAGGTTGGTTTGCTGGGTGGACTTTGGGGAGCATTGTCTAATTTCTGCTAAGTGAGTGCAGATGTACATCTTACTATTGCATGAGTATGTGTTCTAGAGATTTGTTTACTATAGTAGCCTCATTTTCATAAGTAAATTTCATAAATATGCAATAACTGATTCTTGTACCAAAACCAAAACCCACTGCTATTGAGTTGGTACATATAACTGCCTTTAATAAATTCTAATATCTCCTTCAATAGATTCTCTCTGCAATAGGTTCTAATGCATGTATCATTTTGTCATTTCTCAAGTGAGGGAGAGCTCAGAACTTATGAGAAGCATCAAAGATTCACATTTACAGCATACCTTTTCTCTGTATTGAGATTTTTCATCTTTCATAATCTTGCTGGAAGACGCTTCTGAAGAATTTTTCAGAAGACAGATGCATCAGTTTCTGTGACTGATGACAGTCTGACTTCACAAGTGGCCTCTTTGAGAGGTTACTAAAACTTGACATGTTCATGTCCAATAAATCTCCCCTGTTCCAATTCTAAAACATATATTTCCTTTCCACCAGCCCGAGCACAGCAAAAGACGTGTCCTCTTTTGACAGTCATGCCCAAGAAAGGAAGAAGGGCAGAGACTTTCACAGAGACATAAACTTACTTGAAGTCTTGGATATTTTATGTCCATACCCTGCTTCTTTCTTGTCACCTCCAAGAAAGCATGTGTGACCTTTGATACTTCAGAAAAATATTGTAAACTTCTCTCTAATGTTTAATAATTTCATCATTCTTACAGGACTTATGTACCAGCCGGTACAGGCAGCTTGGGAAACTCAGCTTATAGAGAAATGTCTGATCTCATGCTGTTTTAACAACATTGGCTCCATCATCAGTGCAAATAGAAGCATTGAAAGGAATCTGAGTAGTGGAATGTACATTTGGAATTTAGTCTGTGGTGATATTTTCCCAGGTATTGCAACAAAGGTGCACTTTCAGAGAGATAAGGAATCTGCACAATGCCACAGAATGCCCCTGGTAGGGGGTTTGCTTGGTATTTGCTGGTGATGATTATGATGTGATTCCATGAGGCAATTGTCAGCTAACAAACTCTGTGAATCTAAATGAGCCCTGATTTAATTTGCTCTTCAGTAAAGGTTAAAACATGAAGAATCTCAAACCATACGTTTCGTGGAAGACATAGACTGCAGTGTTTGAATGAATGCACAAGACTTACGTACCTTTTTCAAGGAGGGTGTTCAATTATTCCACCATTTTTCCCCAGCTATGAGTTTCTCCTCTCTCCCTGGGGTGGAAAAATTAGTATAATTATGCACAAATCAGATTCATTCTAGAATGTAAGGCAACCTTCCTCATCTTCATGAAATAGAGGCATACACAGTAGTCCTGCAGTTCACTCTGTAACTGCAACACTGTCAAAGTGGGCTAGTATTTCTAATGGAAGCACCAGTGGTGTAGTAGTAACCAAAAGATCGGCAGTTCAAATCTGCCAGGCGCTCCTTGGAAACGCTATGTGGCAGTTCTACTCTGCCTTACAGGGTCGCTATGAGCCAGAATCGGCCCAACAGCAGTGGGCTTTGGGTTTGTTCTAATATGAATTCCTTGTCCCTCCTTTGCTTCTTCTTCTTATTGTACTGATGGTTTACTCCTCAGGGAGACCTCACACTGTGAGCAACACCTCTTCAGGGCTGGACTTACGAATATCTATACTAGTGGTTCTGAACTCTGGTAGAGCACTGGAATCACTTGGGAAGCCTTTTAAAAAATTCTCTATCCAAGCTGCACTCCATATCAATTGTAGTAGAATTTGAGGGGGCAGGGAAAGTGCCCAGTGTCAGTAATTTGGGAGCTTCCCAAGTGATCTGACTGCAGCTGAGGGTGAGAGTCACTGGTCTTCACAAACAAGTGGCTTTAACGGTTACTCAGGAGTTCTGAATTAAAAGTATAAAAGCTAAGCCCCATAAAGCCATTAGACAACTGACAATTATCTGGAAAGATTTCTCAGAGGAAAACCCTGCGAAGGTGGAAAGAAACTGACATGTTAATGTGACATGTTTAGCAATTTCCATATTCTCTGAGTAACTTTCCAAAGCAGTATGTCGTAGGCTCCCTGAGTGCTAGTTCTGTCTCGCCATCTCTTACGAGCTGTAACACCATGGGCATGTTATTTGTCATCTCTGTGCCTTGATTTCTTCCTCTGTAAAATGGCATTACTGTTACCCAAACCCACTTCGTATCATGAAGATTACAGGGTCAGCAAATGTTTTCTGAAAAGGTTATGGAGTAAATATTTTCAGCTTTGTGGATCATACAGTCTCTGCAACTACTCAACTCTGCCTCAAAACGCAAAACAAGTCACAGACATTAGGTAAACAAATGCATGTGGCTATGTTCCAATATGACTTTATTGGGGAAGATAGTTGCCCCAATTTGATCAGCCGGCTGTAGTTTGCCAACACCTGGGCTAATAAATGCTACATGATTGTCACAAACCAAAACCAAACCCACTGCCATCGAGCTGATTCCCACTCAAAGCAACTCTGTAAGACAAAACAAAACTTCCACAGGAGCCCCTGGTGGATTCAAACTGCCAGCTTTTTGATTAGGAGACATAGCATTTAACCATTACCACACCAGGTGGTCTCAGTAGGTAGCTATTTTTGTTGCTGTTATGAAGAACAGAATCTTGGCCCTCTCCCTCCCTAAGATGTACACATTTACCCTTCTCCCTAAGCCAACCCCAGGTTTCCTCTCAACCCACCAGACTCCAGCTTGTAACTTAGAGGTAAACGGCTGCAGTTCCTAGTAGAAGAGAAGGCAGCAATCTCCCCTGTTTAAGAATGCTCCTTCCCCTCATTGTCACCACAGCCATGGAGCTGAGGAGAAAGAAAAACAATGCCAGAGCACAGAACCAGGAACGTGCCCATCCCCAGTGGTCCATCACTATACAGGCCTCTGGGAGCAAATACCACAGACACCAAAACCATCAGGGAAACTACGAATCATAAAGAGCTGCTGAAGTCCCAGAGATGCAAGCAATCATTACTGTCAACTGCTCAGGACCAGTAATAAAAAAAGTCAATCCACTTAGCTAGAAATGAATTTGAAAATTGTGCTTTAAACAATAGTAATGTGAGAGCAAAATAAACATAGAAGCTGTTCTGCTATTTCATCTTGCAAAGGAGGATGGAGGAGAGTGACACCAGGGGGTTATTTTATTTTGCATCAAAGGAACGGAATCAATGAGAAATGGCTACGTGAGTCAACAGTTAGAAACAGAACTGAATTTGGTGGTTCACTCCTTCCTGAGAATATTAAACTCATCATATTTTTCTGAAGGCTATACTTCAAAGACCAGATCTTTTCCAGGGCCTAAGCTGTCCCTTGGATACTTCAACAAGTGATTTATTTGCAAGTCATTTATTAATTGCCTCCTGCATACCAAAACTTGTGCTCAGGGCTAGAGATGCTGAGTCCAGGAAGCTGCTGTCTTTGCCTTCTAGAACTCTCTCCAGTGACCCTTTGAATTTGCTAATTGAGACTCCCACATCTTCTATCCTGCCACAAGGAAAATCACAAGAACCAAATCATATCGATTCCTCAAATGGCTTCAAAGCCCTGTGTCATCAAGTGGTGTCATGTAATTTTTTGCTGATGTACTTTCATAGTTGACTTTTGCTTTATTCATGTAGCTGTCAAAGACAGACACAGGGTGTGGGGGTGTCTTCCTCATTAGTCCTCTCCCAAAAAACTCCAGGGTGTTTTCACAGTTTAAGAAAAATACTAAAACTTATCTGACTTGTTTAAATGTCTGGAAAGATTGTTGGAAAAGGAAATAAAAGGCTTGGGACAACTAGTGAGGGTGTATCATGGCTATGATCTGCAAAATGAAATAAAGCAAGATAGGGAAAGCCAAATAACCAGATGACATTGACTATCTTAGTCAAGATTATGCCTGTCAGGGGCAGAATACTGGCCCCTTCTAAGATGTTCAAGTCCAAGTCTCTGGAACCTGTGACTACACTACTGTGTATGGCAAAATGGACTTTGCAGATATGGTTAAGTTAAGGAATTTGTGATGAAGTGCTTAATCTGGATCATCTGGGTGGGACCAATATGATCACATCAAAAAAAAAAAAACACCACCTTTGAGTCAATTCCAATGGTCCTTAAAAAGGAGCAAAGGAGCATCAGAGTTATACAAAGAAGATGTAAGGATAGAGGTCAGAGAGGAGAGAAGACACTGATTTTTTGGCTCTCAAGTTGGAGGAAGGGATCATGAGGCAAGAAATGCAGGAAAAAGATAAGGAAATGGATTCTTCTCCTTGTAGCACCTCTGGAAGGAGTGCAACCTAGCAAGCCCTTCTTAGGCAGCTGACCTCCAGAAGTGTGAGATAATAAATAGGTGTTGTTTCCAGCCATTCAGTTTGTGGTAATTTGTTACTGCAGTGATAGGAAACTAACACAGCAGCACACCTGCACAAGTGTATTACAAACAGATGCAGAAAGAAAAAGTGAGTCTTTAATTCACATACATTAATTTACCACCCCAGTTGCTATGTTCACGGTCATGAAATAACCAAAGTGGTTGTCGCATGCAGCTTCAGCTTCTCTGTTCTGAATAAATTAAGAGCTTCAGAAAGGTTGGTTGGGAATTTCAGGATACTTCATTGACCCAGCATGTCTCTCACATTGGATTTTTTGTTGGATTAATGATTTTAAAAATCAGGAAGATGCAAAATTTCACAAGGGGAGCTGGGAATAATGTTTTCAAAGTGATTGGAACAATTATGTGTTCATGGGCACATGTGGGTAGAAATGAAACCATGTTCTAGCCCATAAAATCTCCAAGACTCATAGAAATACAGTGATCAATATTTTTTTAATAATTTTTAAAAATTAGATTACCTAAATGTAAAAAGAAAGAGCTATGTTGTATTTGTTGTTGTTTTTGTGTATGGTTAAGCTGATTCTGATTCATAGAGACCCTATACGACAGAGAAGAAATATCCTGTAGGGTTTCCTTGGCTGTAATCCATGCAGGAGCAGATTGCCAGGTCTTTCTCTGGTGGCACCACTGTGTTGGTTCAAACCACCAACTCTTCTGTTAAAATCAAACACTTAATCATTGTACTACAGACCTCCTTGTATACTCTTAATTTTAATATTCAGTCCCCTTTATATGTCTATTTAAAAGATCCTCACTTGCGGTCAAATCTGTGTTCCAAAATAAGAATATTTCAGAATGACATTTGTAATTGCTCAAGTAATCAGGGTCATGGGGTCTGAACTACTCAGTAGAATTCTGGCTTTGATGGTATTACTAAGTCCTATTCCTTTGTATTGGAAACCCTGGTGGCATAGTGGGTTAAGAGCTACATCTGCTAACCAAAAGGTCAGCAGTTTAAACCCACCAGGCGCTCCTTGGAAACTCTATGGGGCAGTTCTACTCTGACCTCTAGGGTAACTATGAGTCAGACCTGACTCAACAGCAGTGGGTTTGATTTGGGTTTTTGGTGTTCCTTTGTGAAAACTGGTGGCATAGTGGTTAAGTGCTAGGTGCCCTAACCAAAAGGTCGGTAGTTCAAATCCATCAGGTGCTCCTTGGAAACTCTATAGAGCAGTTCTACTCTGTCTTATAGGGTTGCTGTGAGTTGGACCTTATTCAGTTGCAGTGGGTTAGGTTAAGTTATTCTTTTGCATGGCTATAGGATAGCCAAAGTGCTGCTCCAAGTGCTTCACAAATACTAACAAAGGCCTTGAGATTGGCACTTTTGTTATTCCTGTTTTACAAACTAGGGAACTGAGATCCAGAGGAGTTAAGTAACTTGCCCAAGGTTTTAGGAATTTTTTACACAGCCTGTAACAAATACAATGAAGAGGACTTTGGGACTCCTGGCCAACTCTGGGGATATAAGATAAAGAACTCTCTAGCAGAAAAGCAAGGAACTAATCCTGATATAGGGTCAGCAGAGGGTATGTGCCCTGCCATACATACATTAAGATGTGACAAGTCTATGATGCAACCCTGGCCATGATAACTCAGTCCCAGAGATAGGTGGTATAAGGCCCTCAATAGAGGAAAACTGCAAACCAAATTATCAAGACCCCTGTTCGTGGTCAAAAAGAAGAGCAATTGTTTACAAGCTAGATTAACACCTTTGGCATAGAAGCTTCCCACTGGATGGAAACATCTCCTTCTTGGAGCAGAAATGGCTCAGGTTATCTCTGAGCTGAGCAGAAGCACAGACTATGGCAGGAGCAGAAGGTCACCGAGCAGGTCAGATCACAATAGGAGAATCGACCAGTCACTGAAGCAGAAGGAGAGAGGAAGAGAGAGGGATTCCAGTCCAATCTGGTCCCCTAAAATAATATCATAAACATAACTTTGTCATGTGGACCCAGGAGAAAAATAAACCATTATAGTAAATAGTAAAAAGCATTACAACTTTTACTTATTTGTTTTTTCTGGAATCGTTACCAAAAAAAAAAAAAAAAAGCTGCAGTATTTCATTCAATATTTTAATAATTGAAGTTTAATTATTTCCATGTAATGGAAATAATTAAATCAAACAGGCTAATAAAAGCTGACAGCAAGCTGTCATAGCTAGCACCCCAGTTACAGGTAATTAGCCAGTTGCCGTTGAGTCGACTCTAACTCCTGGTGATCCCACTGTGCATCCGAGCACAACTGTGCTTCAGAGGGTTTTCGGTGGCTGATTTTTTCAGAAGTAGTTTGCCAGGTCTTTCTTCTGCAGTACCTCTGGGTTCAAACTGTTACTCTTTCAGTTAGCAGCCAAATACTTAACCATTTGCACTATGCATGAAAACTCTTACAGGTTAATTACGCATTTTTAAATGGCTTGTGATGGTAACAGCCCTTTGTCTTAAGTATTATTAAATCCTTGTTGACACCACCATGACAAAAAAAGTGTTTTTCTTCTCCTACTGAACACAAGTTTTGTTTCTCCCCTTGAATAAAGCAAACTGGAAATTACATCATTTGATTTGTCAGAATTAGATTTCCATTAACTATAAAAGAAATGTGTTAAAAAATTCAAACAAGGAAACATTTGGTTTATTTAAGAATAAGTACCCAAACATGTATCTAAATTTCCTGAGTTTTCAAATCTTGGCCAAAAATATCTTGAGAAAGCAAATATAACGAAAAGGTTTCTTGGCATTCAATATATCTTTCTGAGTTGTAAATACTGGGAGAATAACATTTCTCTAAATAATTTTGGCACATTTGATGTCAAGAACAAAAACTTTTAAAACAGAGATCTGATTCCATCAAAGCTAGTGATGAACTCTAATTTTAATCAAATTATGTAAACTACTAACTTTCTGACAGATGATTTATTTGCATTTACACTGCCACAAATTAAAAAAAGAGAAATCAGGGTGGTAGTGCCTGTCTAGTCATCACTAGGATACAGGGAAGCACGGTAAATGTTCAGGTGCCCTAATGACCTGGTGCTGCATTGGTTAAGCACTAGACTGCCAACCAGATTTCAGAATTTTAAACCCACCAATGGCTCCCCAAGGATCTGATGCAGGGCCCTGGCTTGTGGAGGTAGCCTACAATAGAAGCTGCGGCTCCAGCAGATGGTGCCACATAAGAGCATAAATTTATATACTTAGATAGGCCTTTTCTCCATCACTATGTTTGCTCAAACCTAGCTGAAAAACAAACAGCCTTTCTCTTTTGTGATTTCTCTCCCCACTGTCAATGTTCATGAACTTATAAGCCCACAAAATTCAATCGTTGAAGACACTTTAGTCTCAATGTTCATGAACTTGTAAGCTCACACAATTCAATAGTTGAAGACACTTTAGTCTTTGAGTCTTTGGGCAGCATAAAAGTAGTAGAAAAAAAACATGAGTTTTATGAGTAGAGTAAAACCTGGCCCAACAAATTTGTAGGACAGAAGCAATTACTTTGAGGAGATAATTTCACAAATGGGAAAAGAGCAGAAGACTCTTCACTGAAGTATTGTTTATAATAATGATTTAAATGAAAGGAAAACATCCAAAAATTAGGGAACGGCTTAGTAACCGTAAGTAGCCATACTTACATGTAACCATACAACCATACAATAGAGTACCACGTGGTCATTAAAAGTAGTGTTGTTGACTGTTCAAAGGATGGACTAGGCTGTAAGACATAAAATGATACTGTCAAAGAGTATGTTTTTGGCTTAAGTAGATACACGAGACTAACTGGGCAGCTCCTGTCCAGAGGTGAGATGAGAGGGTGGAGGGGGTCAAGAACTGGTTGAATGGCTAAGGAAAGTACGGGGTGGAAGAGAGGAATGTGCCCTCACAGGGTGGGGAGAGCTGCTAGAGTTACATAGGAGTGAGTGTGTAGGTTTTTCTATGACTTCGATTATAAACTTTCACTTAAAGCACAGTAAAATATTTTTTAAAAGTAGTATTATTTATCTATATTTGTTGCATGAAACAATGTCCATGAAATAGTGATGCCAGTCATAAAACAACATGTACAGAGTAGTCCTATGTAAGCAAAACTGAATATACTTAATGTATTCATATACATGTACAAAAACATAGCTTGAAGAAGGTTTACAAAATGATAACTCTGGTTATCTCAAGGTTTAATTTCTGGTGAGAAATATGTGTCTTCCAGAAAGAAGCCACAAATTACCAATCTTAGAAGTGAAAGACGGGTAATGAAAGGATAATACAAGGAAACTGCAAAAAATTCTATGCCCACAAATATGAAAATTTAGATGAAATGGACTAATTCCTTGAGGTGCACTAGCTACCAAAACTTAAACAAGGAGAAACAGATAAAAGGTTATTCAGGCTATCTATCAAAATAAATGAATCAATAACCACCCAGAAAAGAAATCATCAGGCCCAGATGGTCTCATTGTGAATTCTACCAAATATTTAAGGAATAAATGATAGCAGACTCCATAATCACCTCCAGAAAGCAGAGGGAATACTTCCAATACTATAACAAAATCAAGATAATTAAATTATAAGAAAGGAAAGCTATAGACCAATTTCTCTTACTAACATAGACACAAAAATCCTTAACAAAATTTTATCAAATTGAATTTAACAATGTATAAAAAGAATTCTATACTACAACCAAGTGAAATTTATTCCAAGTATGCAAGGCTGGTTGAAGAGTCAGACTAACCGATGTAACCTACCAAGACAAAAGAAGAAAATTAAATGATCATAGCAACTGATACAGAAAAAGTATTTGACAGAAATCACACTCATTTCTGACTTTAAAAAAAAAAAAACACTCAACAAAGTAAGAATAGAGAAGAACTTCCTCAATTTGGCAAAGAATATGTAAAAAACCTATAGCTAACATACTTAATGGTAAGAAACTGAATACCTTTCTCCCAAGACTAGGGACAAGGCAAAGATATTTTCTGTCATAACTCCTAGTCAACATGGTGCTGAAAATCCTAGCTAATCCAATAAAACAAGAAAGCAAAAGAAAAGGAATACAGATTGGCAAGGAAAAAAATCCAATTGCCTTTGCTTGCAGCTGACATGATTTTCTCAGTAGAAAATTTCAGAGTCAACAAAAATACTTCTGGAACTAACAAGCAAGGTTATGAACCGTAAGTCTAATATAAAGAACCTGTTTCTTTCCTACATATTGGCAATGAAAAATTAGACTTTTAAAATTTTTTAAAAGTAGCACTTACAATAGCATTCTCCAAATGAAATAACTGGTATAAATCTAACAAAACATGGACACTACAGTGGAACACTAAAAAACATATTTAAAAAATCAAAGCAGATTTAAATAAATGGAAATATTTTATGTATATGATTAGAAGACTCAATATTGTCAGGATGTCAATTCTTCCCAACTATAGATCTGATGTAATCTCAATTAAAATTCCAGCAAGTTATTTCCTAGATACTGACAAACTGATTCTAAAGTTTATGTGGAAAAACAAAAGATCTAAAATAGGTGATACAATACTGAAGAACAAGAACTGAGTAGAAGCACACACACTACCTGATTTCAAGACTTACTGTAAGACTACAGTACAGTAATCAAGAAAAGGTAGTATTGGTGGAAGACCTAGATCAGTGGAACAGAATGCAGAAGCTAGAAATACACTCACACAAATACGGTCAACTGACCTACCTTTGAAAGGGAGCAAAGACAATTCAATGCAGAAAGCGTGGTTTTTCTAATAAATGATGCTGGAAAAGTTGGAAGTCTACGTACCAAAGAAAAAAAAGATCTAAGCAAATACCTTACATTCTGCATAAAGTGGAACTGAAATGGATCACAGACCTAAATATAAAACTTCTTGAAGAAAACAGGAAAAAGTCAACGTGCCCTTGGCTTTGGTGATGAATTTTTAACCACAATGCCAATGGCACAATACATGAAAGAAAAAATTGATAAATTGGACTTTCCTAAAATTAACATCTTCTGCTCTGTGAAAGACTTGTTTAAGAGAATCAAAAGACAAGAAGGACTGGGAAAAATATATACAGAACACATATCTGATAAAGAATCTGTATACAAAATATACAAAAAACTTTTAAAACTCAACAATAAGAAAACCAACAACCCAATTAAAGGAGCTAACATCTGAATAGGGACCTCATTAAAGAGGAACTACAGATGGAAAGTAAGCATATGAAAAAATGCTCAACATCATTTGTCATTAGGGAATTGCAAATCAAAACAATACTACTACACACCTAGGATAACAGCTAAAGCCCAGTATGAACTATTGGCAAGGATATAGAAAAACAGGAACTCTCATTCATTGCTGGTAGGAGTATAAAATGGCATAACTACTTTGGAAGAGAGTTTGGCAGTTTCTTACATAACTAAACATAGTCCTGCCATATGATCCAGCAATCAGGCTCATACATGTTTGCCCAACAGATCTGGAAATTTATGTCCACACAAAAACCTGCATATGAATGTTTATGGAAAACTTGTTAATAATTGCCAAAACCCAGAAGCAACCAAGATGTCCTGCAATAGCTACAAAAGTAAAAAAAAAAAAAAAAAAACTAGTAAATCCATACAAACAAAAAAACCAAACCCATTACCATCCAGTCAATTCTGACTCATGGCGACCCTATAGCAATCCACACAATAAAATATGTGTATTATTCAGGAATGAAAAGAAATTGTTAAGACATGAAGAAATGGATGGATCTTAAACGGTTTCTGAGTGAAAGAACTCGCTCTGACAAAGCTATGGTTCCTATTACATGGCATTCTAGAACAGATGTAACTATAGAGACTCGATGGCACTTGGCTTTATAGAGACAGTAAACTGTTCCGTGCTTGGCAGGGTTGAATAGGGGAAGTACAGAGAATTTTTTAGGACAGCGAAACTATTCATATGCTACTATAATGGTGAATACAAGACGTTAAGCATTTGTCAAAACCCATAGAATTTGACAGCACAAAGAATAAACAATATAGGCAAATTTAAAAAAAAAAATCAGGAGCTAGGAAGATCCCAGGAAGGAATTAAGAATGTGACAAAAGAATCGAAATGTATTAAAAATGTATGAAACAAGCTCACTTAAGTGAGTGGAGGAATAATTTGTAACCTAAGTAACTTTGGAAATCCACAGCATCTGTAAAACTAAAGGCTCTCTGTCACTGTAGCCTAGTTGATAAAGTTATTTCCACGGAGGTATGGGTTAAAAATTCTGATACATATATACTAGATACATATATACTAGAACTGAACAATTACATGAAGGGATGGTGGATGGCAGGAGCCAGATTTCTCACTGTTCAAGTTGAAATCTATCAATAAACTAAGAGAGAAAGGAAGTTTAGAATCATCCATGAGATAATGGATTAGAGTTAGAGACATCAGTACGGACTAGTGTTTAACTTAATGTGGGTACAGGTGATTACATATAGAAATATGTATAGATACGCGTATATGCATAGGTTAGTATACACACATATTTTCCTGCTCTGTCAGTTGACAGAGCCTAAAAGTAATGACACCCCAGCAGCAGTGAGTACATCCAGATTTTGGTTGTTCATACCATCACCCTCGGAGAAATGATTCATTCTAGTACTGAAGCAGGAAATACACAAGACAAGCCTAGTGCTGTAAAGAAATCGTTATTAAAAAAGCAGTAGTGATAGGAGTGTGTCAAAAGGATATAGGAGCCAACTAAAAGAGCTGGAACACTTTGAACAATAAAAGAAGCAGATCGTTATTCTATTATATCCCAAAACATAAAGTAAATATCCGTGAGTCCACAGTAATTGAAATAGAGAGAAAAGACAAATCTCCCGTACAGAAAAATCCAAATAATTTCTGTAGATACTCTACCCTTAAGGAGGTAGAGCTTGACTCCTCACTCTTAAAGTATGTGTTACACTTGGTGACGTTCTGCACAGTATGGAAAACCAAACCCATTGCCATCGACTCAATTCTGACTCACAGCAATCCTATAGATGGAGTAGAACTGCTCCATAGAGTTTTCAAGGAGTGCCTGGTGGATTTGAACTGCCAAGTTTGGGGTTAGCAGTCCTAGTTCTTAACCACTCTGCCACCAGGGTTTCCACAATATGAAAAGGGTGGGAAAAAAGAGTAACTTTACAGAGAAGAAACCTGACAAACAATACCTCACCCAGGCAATCAAGGTCAATACCAATAGTGAGAAGTCACATTGACAGTACATACAAATATCTGATCTCTGTGATTGTCCTCCTAGAAATACACAACACCAGTCTAATTATAAGAAAAGCATCAAACAAATACTAACAGAGGGTCATTCTACAATAAACCTGACTCATACTCCTCAAAATTGTCAAGATCATTAGAAATAATAAGGAATTTGTATACAAAATATACAAAAGGCTCTTAAAATTTCACAATAAGAAAATAACAATTAAAGAAAGGGCAAAGATCTGAATGAAGACCTTATTAAAGAGGATATACAGACGGCAAATAAGCTCGGAGAAACTGTCATCCTGTTGCTGCTGTTGTTGTTAAGTGCTGTCAAGTCAGTTCCAACTCACAGTGACCTATGTACAACAGAATGAAACACTGTCCAGTCCACTGCCATGCCCAAAATAGTTGTTATGCGACAGCCCACTGTTGCATCCACTGTGTCAATCTATCTCAAGGGTCTTCCTCTTTTTCACTGACCCTCCACTTTACCAAGCATAATGTCCTTCTCCAGGGACTTATCCCTCCTGATGACATGTCTAAAGTACACGAGACGAAATCTCTCTAGCTTTCCTCTTAAGGAGCATTCTGGTTGTACTTCTTCCAAAACAAATTTGTCCATTCTTCTGGCAGTCTATATGCTATATTCAGTATTCTTTTCCAGCACCCTAATTCAAATAGATCAATCCTTCTTCAGTTTTCCTTATTCATTGTCCAGCATTTGTATGCATATGAAGCTATTGAAAATATCATGGTTGTATCAGGCTCATCCTAGTCCCCAAAGTGACATCTTTGTGTTTTGATACTTTAATGAGGTCTTTTGCAATAGATTTACTCAATGCAGTACATCATTTGATTTCTTGTGGATTTGCATTGATTGTGGATCCAAATAAAATATTTTATAAGTTTGTCATGATGTTTGCCTTTTGGTGCAGTTATGAGGACTCTGTTTTTTGTTTTTGTTTTCTTTTTTACTTTGAAATGTAATCCATACTGAAGGCTGTATTCTTTGATCTTCATCACTAGGTGCTTCAAGTTCTCTTCACTTTCAGCAAGCAAGGTTATGTCATCTGCATATCTCAGATTGAAGCTTTTCTCCAATCTTGATGCCCCATTCTACTTCATGTAGTTCAGCTTCTCAGATTATTTGCTCAGCATACAGACTGAATAAGTATTGTGAAAGGATACAACCCTAATGCACAACTTATCGACATATCACAAAATTCAAAAAGTAAACTAGAATAGATTAGCCTCTAGGTAGGTATATTGATACGTGTAAGCTGAGCTTAAAGATTCTTGTTGCTGTAACTAGCTGCGGGTATATTTTTATAAAAAATAGTAATTTTTTGATGAAACACTGTACAAAGATTTCATAGACAGTCATTTTGATGTTACCTTTTGACAGTGTCATCTGGTACTGTCTGCACCACATGCATACCCTTAGTGACACTGCTGGGTCTTGGAACAAAAAAGGAACCTTAGAGAAAAACTGAGACATTCTAAACAAAGTGTAGCCTTTTAATAACAATAACTACCAGCTGCTATTGAGTTGCCATGAGTCGGATCCGACTCGACGGCACTTGGCTACTTGGCTGGCTATTGAGTTGATTCTGACTCATGGCGACCACACGTGTGTCAGATTAAGACTGTGCTTCACTGGGTTTTCAGTGACTGATTTATTTGGTAGTAGATCACCAAACCTTTTTTCCAAGGTACCTCTGGATGGTAAAGCCATCAGCCTTTTGGTTAACAGTGAAAGTGTTAACTGTTTTCACTACCCAGTGGACTTCTCAGTTAATAATAATGTATCAATATTGATTTACTGATTGTGACAAATGTACCATACTAATGTAGAATGTTAATAATAGAGAAAACTAGATGTGATTTACATGAGAATCCTTCACTAGTTTGTTCTACCTTTGATTTGTAGTGCTTTGGCTTGACCAGTGTTGCAGACATGCTTGCCTAATATTATTCTCCTTTTCTTTTCCCTAGATGACCCCAATGGGCTATGGTTAAACAACAAACCAAAAGAAGAGGGGGGGGGGAGAGAAGTTTCAGGAGTGGAAAAATCTAGAAATGGAGTCCAAGCCTCTCTATAACTAACTTGGCTATGTAGGTGCCACTGTCTCTCTTACCTTCTTCTAACTTTCCAGTGACAATCTGACTCTTCATCATAAATTACCTTTTGTCTTGACTTCCAGCTTTACAGATGACTGGCATTGTTTAAATTGGGAGAATGTTTACCTTTCTGGTTGAGCGGTCTCTCAAAAATAATTTTATTGGGGTGGGGGTGGGAAACAGGGCTAGCCAGTGAGTTCTCCCTTAGCAGCATATCTTTTTATTATGCATTTCACTGTGACTGTTTGCCTTGTCCTTCTGCCACCGCTTAGTCTAACATCTTAATAACAGCCTGCAACTTGTAATTTGGATTTTCAAAGTTGTATTTTTCAAACATGTCCTTTCTGTCCAAATCAAAGATGCCATTTCAATGTCAGAAGAAGGGACATGAAAACACATGCAGGCACAAGTGTGTGCTCACACACACTCACAACACAAAAGCACCAGGTCAGTCGGTGCTCACATGTTTTCTGCTTTGTTCTTTCCTATATTTCTAAGCTTCTAGCTTCCTTGTCTATAAAAGAAGTTTGGGATTTGGGCGATTTTTATTATTCAGTGACCTTAAATAGAGTCCCAATCATTATATTTTCAAATCAATATTGCATTCTCCCACTCAAGATACAGAGATCTTTGCAAACAAAAGCATTCTGACCTTCAAGAACACTTGATTTAAGGATACAAGCATCTTGTATTATTGCTTCAGTCTTTATATTCTCAACTTTATTCATCTGTTCCATGTTCTATGCCAATAGTGATTGAGTTAGTAAAACTTACTGTGCTTAGGGCATCTTCTAATGTAAGGAAGATTTTTCTTTTTACATCTCCCTACCCTACTACTTCCCCCCACAAGTGTTCCTATCTTTTAAAGGGAAATCTTGTCTACAAACACCTCCAAGAGAAAGTCTGCTTACCCTGTAGGCTGTTGAGCATTTTAGAGCTAATAAGTGACTGAAAATGATTAGCCCAACACTACATTTTACATATAAGTAATAATTTGTGAAAACAATCAACTAACATTCTTAGCAAATGAATGCCATAATGTAAATCATATTATTTATCCCCTTAACCATGTGACTCTGAAAAATTTTAGATAATTACCAGAGGAAAATAATGACAAGATCCCTACTAAGTATCAAGTTACTCTCCTTTTAATGTACGATGATTATGAACAAAGGAATGATAATTAGCACATTGAACAATTGTGCTATTGTAATAATTAAATTTCCAAATTCCGTGGTTCTACTATAAAGTTTTGCTTTGACTGCCAACTGTTGTTAGTGATTACAAAGTACAATTATTTAACTATCACAAGCATTCTTAAATTTATATCCCACAAGTTTCATGCTCCACAAGCTCCATGCATGTGTGTCTATATGCACAGGTTCTGAGTTTATGTTAAGCCAAGAAGGACTTACAGCCATTTTCCAAAATGCCAAGAGCATAGCAAAATAAAAACTCAGTAAGGGGGCAGAGTCAAGTTGGTGGACTAAACACAAATCTCCCTAAATCCCTCTGGAAACCAAGACCTGAAGTGATAATTAAACTGAGCCTTCTGGACACCTAGTGAGTCCTAGGATGTGGCAATAGGGCTGTGAATTTGGACTTCATAAAACTGAATGCAAAATCTCCCCTCTTTCGCTGACCCCGCTTTTGGCAAGCACTGACTTGCACAGACCAAAGGTAACTCACCATTTTGATTTTTTTTTTCTCTGTATTGGCTGGCGGGTGGAGCTGGGACTTGACTAGTCACTGGTCTTGGATACACTGCTAGTGGGATCGGCAAGCAGCAATTGCCATGTTCTGATAGCTCGGCTTTGGGCTCTGTGCATATCAGCTCCTTTGGCCTATCTTTCTATCTCTACCATGTGGTAGCCATATGGATCCAGTGGTAAGCTTGTGCAGGATGCCATCTTGATCCATTGGCAGATGGAGATACCCTGGCAGAGGCTCCGGCTGGACTTGGTTCCTAGGCTGGGAGGCAGCACCTGCATGGGGGAGAATGTTTTTCTGACAGGAAAGCATTATTTTACAAAGTGTCACCTATGGCTGGGGCCCGGTAACAGAAACTGTGGACTCTGTGCATCTTGGAACCTTTGGCCTCTCTTCTCCTCTGCCATAGAGTAGCCTGGTTCCAGCCAGGTGGCAAGCTTGTGTGGGACACCATCTTATTCCACTAAGAGGTGGATATACCCATACAGAATCCTCAGCTGGACCTAACTGGTGAGCTAGGAGGCAGCGACTGCCAAAGCAGAGCATTTTTTTGGTAGAAAAGCAATATTCTACACAGTGCCGCCTACAGCTTGGGCCTGACAGCAGAGGCCAGCAGGGCAGTAGCCTTTCTGTATTTTGAGCTACTTTATAACATCTGGGGTTCGATATAGAGGTATGTACTTTGCCAGCTGGGAAGAGGGACATATACACCTGAAAACCTGACTGACTTTGGAAGTTGTCAGATACTTTTTACCTCTCATTTTAAGATGGTCTATAGAAACAAATGCAGTCCCTTCTCACAGCATCTCTCCCAGCCTGTATTGACTTACATGGAGCCAAAAAAGCAACAAACTGTAGAGAAAACCATAACCAAGAAATCACCCATGGCTTCAGAAGGCCCTCAAAAGAAAGTACCTCAGAACTCCCAGATGAAGAAGATTTTCTGAAACTATCAAAAGGTGAATACATAAGGATTATATAGAGAGCCCACCTAGACGTTATACAAACTGCAGCAGAGCAAACTGAAAAATTAAGCCAGCCATTTGATCTGATGGAACACAAGTACTCTGAGATCCACCAGATCAAGAACGAAATCAAAGAGATAGAAACTTTACTTCAAAGCCAAGAAAACGGAATGGGACAAACAGAAAAGAGGCCTTCTGATTTGGAAGACAGAGCTACTGACTCCAGCATCTATGAGGAGAAATCAGAAAAAAAAAAAGAAGAATGTAGAAGCATTAAGAAGCATGTGGGACTCTATTAAGAGGAAAAATCTACAATTAATTGGAGCTTCTGAACAGGGTGAGACACTTGAGAACACAGAGAGTATTGTTGCTGAGCTGTGACAGAGAGCTTCCCAGAAATTATGAAAGAAGAGAATATAGATATCCAAGATACATATCGAATGCTACTCAAAAGAAAGACTCCAAGACATATTACAATCAAAGCTTAATGATGTGAAACGTAAGCAGAAACTCTTCAAAGCAGTAAGACTCAAATCAAAGCTAACATTCAGAGGGAAACACTACAGGCTTTTGCGAGACTTCTCAGCAAAAACAATGCTGGCACGCAGAGAGTGGCATGACACATTGAAAACCTTGAAGGAGAAGAAATTCCAACCAAGAATTATACATTTTGCAGTACTATCTTTCAAATATGAAAATGAAATTAAGAGATTCACAGATAAACAGAAACTCAAGAGACTTTGTAAAAACCTAACCAAAGCTACAAGAAATACTGAAAGAATCTCTCAGCTCAGAAGAGCAAAACCACTAACTTTATATTTTAGAAGCAAATACAGGACACATCACCCAGAATCTTACTTAGTTATGGAAGGCTCAAAACTCAATTAAAGCTATAATAGTGAAAGGAATAATCCAGTGATCATAGCATGAAAACTATGATGTCATCACATTATAAAGAAGAATGTACTACAGTTGTTATAGTCCTTCCAGATGGAGAGGAAGTTGATAAGACTGGTAGTAATTGAAATTGGGTTTATACATAGTTTATTAAGGGAAATCATAGAGGTAGCCATAAGGTACAAAGAAGATGCAACATATCAAATCAAGAAATGTAATACATGAATCTCAACAACCACAAAACCAACCCTGAAAAAGGTGAAAATTCAACTCACAAAGAATGTCCCAGAACAGATTAATAAGAACAACAGAGAAAACATCAACACAAAAATAAACATATCATAATGGTAGCACTAAACACATGCCTATCAATAATCACATTGGATGTCAATGGACTGAACCCTCCAGTAAAGTGAAATCAAGTGACATCTTGGATCAAAAGATGCAACCCATCCATATATTGCCTACAAGAAACTCATCTTAGACTTAAAGATGGGAACAAGCTGAAAATTAAAGGATGGAAGAATATATATCAAGCTAACAATACACAAATAAGAGCAGGTGTGGCAATACTGATCTCAGATAAAATAGATTTTAATGCAAAATTCACCATCATGGACAAGGATGGACACTATTTATTGCTGAATGATTCAATACACAAACAGGACGTAACAATATTAAATACTTATGCACCTAATATTAGAGAACCTAAACACATTGAAGAAACACTGGCTACACTAAAAAATGAGACAGATCACTCCACAATAATAGTGGGAGACAGCAACACTCCACTCTCAGTATCGGACAGACCATCTAGAAAAAAGCTCAATGAAGACACAGAAGACCTTCTTGCCACAATTAACCAAATAGGCTTCATTAACATATACAGAATTTTCTATCTATCAACAGACAACTACACCTTCTCCAGTGCACATGGAACATTCTCCAGAATTGATGAAGCCAGCATAACCTTCACACCAAAGCCAGGGAAAGACCCAACCAAAAAGGAGAACTACAGACCAATATCATTCATGAATCTAGATGCAAAAATCTTCAATAAAATCCTTGTCGATAGAATACAACAACATATGTGTTAGGACACAATGCAACTCTCAATAAAAATCCATACCATTGAATTACTGCAGAGCATCTTCTCAGATGATAAAACCATAAAAGCCATAAAAGTTGAAACCAATAGCAGAAAAAAACATAGAAAGTGAAACTCTTGGAAACTGAACAACATCTTGCTCAAAAAACCATGTGTTATAGAAGAAATCAAGGATGAAATAAAGAAATTTATGGATTCCAATGAGAATGAAAACACTTCCTACCAAAACCTATAGGATACAGCCAAAGTGTACTCAGAGGTCAGTTTATATACATAAATGCACACATCTGGAAGTAAGAAAGAAACCAAACCAAAGAACTAACCCTACAGCTTGAACAAGTAGAGAGAGAACAACAGAGGAACCCCTCCAGCACCGGAAGAAAACAGATCATAAAGATAAGAGCAGAACTAAATGAATTAGAGAACAGAAGAACAATTGAAAAAATTGAACAGACCAAAAGCTGGTTTTTTGGAAAGATCAACAAAATTGACAAACCATTGGCTAAACTTAATAAAGAAAAACAAAAAAGGAAACAAATAACCCAAATAAAAAATGAGAGGGGAGTTGTCATAACAGATCCAACAGAAATAAAAAAATATCATAACAGAATAGTATGAAAGACTGTACTCTAACAAATTTGAAAACTTAGAGGAAATGGACAAAGTCCTTGAATCGTATCACCTACCCAAATTATCACAAGGTGAAGCAGAACAACTTAACAAACCCATCACAAAGGAAAAATTCGAAAAAGTCATCCAAAAACTACCAAGGAAAAAAAGCCAAGGCCCAGATAGCTTCACTGTAGATTTCTGCCAAGCTTTTAGAGACGTTATCTCCAATACTACTGAGACTATTTTGTAGTATAGAAAGGATGAAATACTCCCAAATTTATTTGATGAAGCCAGCATAGCCCTCATACCAAAGCCAGGGAAAGACCCAACCAAAAAGGAGAACTACAGACCAATATCATTCATGAATCTAGATGCAAAAATCTTCAATAAAATCCTTGTCGATAGAATACAACAACATATCAAGAAAATAATTCATCACAACCAAGCTGGATTCATAGCTGGGATGCAAGTCTGGTTCAACATCAGAAAAACAATTAATGTGATCAACCACATAAGTAACACAAAAGACAAGAATCACCTGATCTTGTCTATTGATGCAGAAAAGGCATTTGATAAAGCCCAGCACCCATTCATGCTAAAAAACTCTCAGCAAAATAGAAATAGATGGCAATTCCTCAATGCAATAACGGCCATTTATACAAAGCCAACTGCTTACATCAACCTGAATGGAGAGAGACTGAAACAATTCCCGTTGAGGATGGGAACCAGACAAGGATGCCCACTCTCACCTCTCCTATTCAACATTGTACTAGAAGTTCTAGCCAGAGCAATTAGACAAGACCAAGAAATAAAGGGCATCTGCATTAGCAAAGAAATAAAAATTTCCCTATTTGCAGATGATGTGATTGTGTGCTCAGAGAATCCTAAAGAATCCATAAGCAAACTATTCAAACTGATAGAAGAGTTCAGCAAAGTCTCAGGATACAAGATAAACATAAGTAAATCAGTAGGATTCCTTTATACCAACAATAAGATTATTAAGGAAGAAATCACCAAATCAATACTATTTACTATAGCCCCTACGAAGATAAAGAACCTAACCAGAGAAATAACAGATCTTTACAAAGAGAACTACAAACCGTTACTACAAAAAACTAAGAGAGACTAAGATAAATGGAGAAACCTACCCTGCACATGGATAGGAAGACTTAACATTGTGAAAATGTCTATTTTGCCCAAAGCAATCTACTTATATAATGCAACCTCAATACAAATTCCAGTGACATTTTTTGATGAGACGGAGAAACAAATTACCAACTTTGTTTGGAAAGAGAAGAAGCCCCGGATAAGGAAAGCACTATTTAAGAAGAAGAACACACTGAGAGGCCTCTCACTACCCGACTTTAGAACCTATTACACTGCCACAGTAGTCAAAACAGCCTGGTACTGGTACACAAATAGACAGGTAAACCAATGGAATAGAATTGAGACCCCAGAGATGACACCATCTTCCTATGAACAGTTGATATTCCACAAAGGCTCTAAGACTTTAAATTTGGGTAAAAACAATCTCTTCAACAAATGGTGCTGGCAAAATTAGATATCCTTCTACAAAACACTGAAACAAGACCCGTATTTTACACCTTATACAAAAACCAACTCAAACTGGATAAAAGACCTAAACATCAAATCTAAAACAGTAAAGCTCATCCAAGAAAAAGTAGGAACAACAATGGAAGTTTTAATACACAACTTATACAAACTTCAAAATCTGTCAAACAAACCACAGACAACAGAAGAGAAAATAGATAAATGGGAACTACTAAGAATCAAAGACTCTTGCTCATCCAAGGGCTTTATTAATAGAATTAAAAGGCCACCTACAGAATGGGAAAAAATATTTGGCAACTCTATGTCTGACCAACGCCTGATCTCCATAATCTATAAGCTACTACAAAATATCAATAAGAAAAAGATAAATCATCCAATTAAGCAACTGGCAAAGGAGATGGACAGACACTTCTCTAAAGAGGAGATCCAGGCAGCCAAAAAACACATGTTGACACGCTCACAATCATTAGCTATTCGAAAAATTCAAATCAAAACTACAATGAGATACCATCTCACCCCAACAAGGTTGGCTACAATCCAAAAAACACAAAACGACAAATGCTGGAGAGGCTGTGGAGAAATTGGAACACTCTCACACTGTTGGTGGGATTGCAAAATTGTGCAACCTCTTTGGAAAGCAATCTGGTGCTTCCTTATAAAGCTGGAAATAGACATACCATTTGACCCAGTAATTCCACTGCTTGGAATATATCCTACAGAATCCAGGCCATTCACACCAACTGATACATGCACACGAATGTGTACTGCAGCACAGTCCACAGTAGCAAAAGAATGGAATCATCCCAGATGCCCAACAACAGAGAATGGATAGGTAAACTATAGTATATATACTTGATGGAACACTGCAATGATAAAGAACAACGATGATAGCAGGAAACATCTCATAACCTGGTTTCAATTGGAGGACACCGTGTTGAGTGAAAGCAGTCAGTGACAAAAGGACAAATATTATATGAGTCCCCTACAATAAGAACTTAAAAACAGACTCGTGTATAGAAGAAAAGACTCTTTGATGGCTTCAAGGGGGGGAGGGAGTGAAGGCAAGGGGGGAGGGTTTAGATTAGTTGATAGAAATTTGGTTGGGTGAAATTGGTGATAGCATGCATTATAAAGAAGATCAACATTAACTGGACTTCAACATAACATGATTACTCCTCCCATCTTAATCCAATATTTCAAAGACATAGTAGCTGGGGTGGGGGCCAGGGACCATGCTTTCAGGGGAATTCGAGGCCAATTGGCACAACTTGTGTTTTGCTAACAGAGCCCTCTGCACCCCACATTGGTGAGTGGTGTCTGGGGTCTTAAAAGCTTTCAAGCTGCCATCTGAGAGTACAGCAAATGTTCCCAACTCAGCAGGAACACGTAATCACCAACGACCGAAATGACACAGGAGAAAGAGAACCCAGAAGATAGAGACTCATGTCAGTGGGTGATTACATCGACTTGTGACCAGAAGAACCAGATGGTGCCCGGCCACCACCAGTGATAGCCCTGATGGAGCTCACAAAGTTGAGTCTCACTGGCAACACAAGAATAAAAAGGGGTGCACCCTGAGATCTCCATTAAAAGACCACAACTGATGGTTCACCGGCCTTGGAGTTCCCCTGGGAGCATGGCCCCTGGCCCTGATGCTGCCCCTGTCCATAAATCATAATGAAGGTCAACTCTCGGACAGAAATGGATTGGACTTGGCGACCCAGAGTGACCATATCATATGTGCACTTTATGGTTCTATGCATCTCTAGGATGTCATCCTGCTGACCTCTTACTGGAGGAAGGGGAGTGGGTGAAGAGGAGGAGACAGGAGATTATTGGGAGGATAGGACGTGTATGGAGCAGAGAGGAGGAATGTGCTGTTGTGGGACAGGGAGAGCAGTGGGTGCTGCATATAGGTGGGCATGCAAATTTATGTGGGAATGTACATTTTCATTCAATCATATAAAAAATTATTGAAAAATAAGAAAAATATACACCAATGGGCAAAATCACAAATCACAGGAAACGAATAGGAGGCCATTGGAACACAATGGCATTCATGCCAGAGGTAGCCCAGCACTTCTGGTTCTAACCTTTCTAACTGCTGATAGGAAAGGAGACACATTTTCAACTTTCACAGACTCTATAAAGAAAAAATAAACAATTTGCTCAGGAGAAAGCACTACTACTGTAAGAGCAGAGGGAAAAAAATCACCTCTTAATTTCACTTTCTGGAAACCCTGGTGGTGTAGTGGTTAAGTGCTACATCTGCTAACCAAGATGTTACTGGTTTTGATCCACCAGGCACTCCTTGGAAGCTCTATGTGGCAGTTTTATTCTGCCCTATAGGGTCACTATGAGTAGGAATGGACTCGACAGCAGCAGGTTTCATTTGGTCTGAGTTCTCTTTCCGCCAGTCATTCCTTGGAAACTCTATGGGGCAATTCTGTTCTGCCTGTAGGGTTGCTATGAGTCAGAATCAATCCAAAGGCAGTGGGTTTGGTTTTAATTCTCTCTCAGAAAGGTCAGAGTTTAATTGTAATGACAAAAACAGCAAGAGGTTACCTAGAGCTATCACTTAATATTAGCTAAGATACTGTTGGGTGCCTATGCAATCTGTTAGGGTATTAATTTCTCTGGCTTGTTAATTAGCATATTTTAGATTCTCTAGTAGCAGTATCTAACCAGTGGTGGCACGGCTTTGGAACTATGGAAGGGTAGTTGTTAATTGTCACAGTGATGGTAGGTGGGCACCTCTGGCATTTAATGAACAAGAACCGGGAGTTTTAAATGTACTATAATACATAGCACTGTCCCACACGATAAAGAAGTCTACTGTCCCAATTAGCAGCAGTAACTTTGTTGAGAAGCACTGAAAGGAATAAATTCCACATATTTTAAGTAATCCTTTTACAGGTAATGTCTGTTTCGGGACAAGATAGTGAAAAGTATTGTATGTTGCCAAACTCTAAATTATACTCCTCAGCAAGCACACAAAACAGTTTTTAAGGCTAATACCTCTCACCATGGCATACAACTTTACTTAAATAATGAGTATGTAAGAAAATTTATCCATAAAAAAGACAAGACAATAAGATAAATCTGTTTACCTTTCCTCATAATGTAGCCATGAGTCAGTGTCTAGGAATGGCCATCATGTTGCCTACCTACAGTGTATACAGATTATATATACAATTGCTATATACACGTGGTTATTTTTATTATTCAATGAGTAATAGCTCTTCCAATCCTTGAGTAAAACTGGAACAGTGTTTTTCATACTTGACTTTCCTCAACAGTTTGACACCAAAATCTTCTGCAGTGACTCTGGTCCTCAATGGTTCCCAAGATTTTGCTCATAAAATATCTCTCCTTTTCAAAGTCCTCCAAACCAGCACATCCTCAATTGTTTCTATAGTTCATTAATATTAGTATTGGGTTTAAAAAATGTTATTTATTATACTCTTGACACATCTCTTCTTTCTTCGATTATAGGTTCATATCACAACAGTAGTATAATATTTTGATAAGTTAACCAGCACTCTGTTTATTCCAAACAATTCCATCTTTTACCTCATGACTGCCATACCCCCAACCTACCCAATAAAAATACACTGCAGACATTGAGGCTTTCCAGAGATCTGACACCTCCAAATGCAGAGAATTCAGTCACGTTTTTTCGGGTTTTTTTTTTTTTACTTTGAAACTCAGAGACATCATCTTGAAATTGAAGGTGTTTGATCAGTAAGAGCTAGGAGTTTGGGAACTCAAAAGGTCAAAACTTGAAGGAATAAGATGTGAAGTTTATACCTTAATCAAAAGAGAATGGTGGAAAGGTCAGACCACTCATCCCAAGGTCTAGACAGGGATGCTCAGGCTGAGGCAGGAAAGAAAGAGAGAAGCATTGCCCAGGAGTCAGTCTGGTGGGAAAAGGAAAGAGAGGACTAGACTTGAACTAATTACATGGAAAGAACCCAAGTGAACACTCAATATCATGGCGTCTGCTCAAGTGAAAGCTACCCATTGCCCAGAACCAGTGAACCAAAGAAGGCCTCGTAATATAATCTAACAAGGTCCAAGTGAGTGTCTCACTTCCTCCTTACACCAAGGAGCTGTAATAATTGTCCTGCTGTTGGCTAATAAGGACTTCCCAGTAACAGCAGCCTGTCCATTATACAAAGGAGACTTGAAGGCACTGTGGTTAAGCAATAGGCTGCTAAGCAAAAGGCTGGCAGTTTGAATTCACCATCCTCCCCACAGGACAAAGATGTGGCAGCCTACTTCTGTAAATCATCCTTCCATGGTCTAACAAGAATGACATGGTGCCTGCATACCAAGAATCTTTTATTGGACCCATTTATCTAGGTGGACAATTTTCCTTTCAAGAGTTTAGTTCCGTTATCAGGCACCTCTAGCAGAGAGCTGGACTTTGTACAACCAGAGAAAAAAGGGTTGTGTGGGTATGAGAGCCCACAACTCTTAACATTCGTATGGAATTAAGCCAATTCAATCTCGGATCTCTCCTGATGTTAGGGTCCACTTTACAACATCCTATAGCTTTTCTGCTGCCATCTATCTTCTATACACGCCTGAGTGCATACCACTTAATACTACAAAGTACAAGACCAGAGCATTTCAACATTGAAAAAAATATGACTTGAGACATAAAAAATAGAGTTATTCTGTTGAAATAGGGCCAGGGGTTTCAGAGCCCTTTCTGTTCAGTCTTCTTACTATTCCACCCCACTGCCAACTCAGGTGACCCCTAACATCCTTCCATGCAAACGCAATGCTCAACTTATTCTTCTAGAACTTTCTTGCATAAATTTGGGATGGTCTCTTAACATATAGTGATGGTTTCTAAATATAAATCAATGCTCCTATTGTATCAGAATCACCTGGGAGTTATTTGTTGATAATATTTATTGGACCCACTCTGGAGATTATCACTCACACATTTTAGATGTTGTTGGGTACCAAGAGAGCAGAAATGCCCCATAGTGTTGTCTGTCTCCAGCCTTCATGGGAGCAGTTTATTAAGTCTTTCTCTCATGGAGCTGCTGAGTGGGTTATAATCACTAATCTCTTGGTATGAGCAGCTGAACTTTTGGTTACCAGCTGAGTAGTTAACCATTGTGCCATCAGGTCTCTTTAGATCTGAGATGTTGTTGAATGCTATCAAGCAGATTTTTACTCATATGAGGTCAGACAAGTTTGTGAATTCATCCTAGAAAAAATACTAAATACCTCATTGCTGAATATCACTATGGTCACCTGCGAAGTACTCCACTTGGGAAGCTACCCACCAGTGCCTAACCCTTCAAATCAGTTTTGGAACTCTTTTTCTGGAATGGCCATCAGAGCTGTCATTGTATTACCCTTCATGTCCTGAATGGCATCAACATGTCTTCCTTTCAATATTTTCTTTATCTTGAGATAAAGAAAAAAGTCACTGGGAGGCAGAACAGATGAGTAGGTGGGGTGCTCTAACACAGTGATTTGTTTACTGGCTAAAAACTCCTACACAGACGGTGCTGTGTGAGCTAGTTACTGTTGTGATACAAGAGCCATGAGTTGTTGACAAAAAAGTTCATCTCATTTTCATCTAACTTTTTCACGCAGCATTTTCAGCACTTCCAAATAGTAAACTTGCTAACTATTCATCCAGTTGGTACAAATTCATCATCAACAATTCCTCTGATATAAAAAATGGTTGGCAACATCATTGTGACTGTTGATTTGGACTGATTGAACTTTTTTGGTAGTGGAGAACTGGTTGACTTCCACTGTGCACTTTGATGTTTTGTTTCAGGGTCATATTGGTAAATTTCATCACCAGTGATAATATGGCTCCAAACATTATCTTGCCTCTCCACAAGGTCTTGGATAACTTTGACTTTCCTCTGCTTTTGTTCTCCAGTGAGTTCCTTTGGGACTATGTTTGCACACACTTTTTTCACACCAAGATTTTCAGTTAAGATTGTCCTATCTCTCTATCAATGTTTGCTTGGTCTGCTATTCTTTGCACAGTCAGCTGACAATTTCAATCCACAATTCAGTGAATTTCTACAATGCTTTCATCAGTTCTGCTTGTTACTGGCGGTGCTGACCTCTCTTCATCAGTGATGTTTTCTCTCCCCTCAGAAAAAAAGTTTAATCCCTTTGTACACTGCCATTTTCTTCATGGTATTATCCCTATAAACTTGGGCTAACATGTCCCTGATTTCTCTTCCACTCTTGCCAAGTTTAACAAGAAATTTAATATTTGTTCATTGCTCTAATTCAATCTCTGACATTCTCATGATGGCACACAAAAACACACAACAATAATGAACACCAGTCAGCAAGACACCGCCACATGTCAACAAGAACACAGCTGTAAGACACTGACACACCAAGGTTATGAAACCTTATCGAGTTGTTTGTACAGAGCTGCCAACATAAGCTTACAGTGGCAAGTTCATGAACTCAATTGTCCGACCTCCTAGCAACCCCATGTTACAAAGTAGAATTGTCCCATGGGATTTCTAGGGTATAATCTTTATGGAATCACATCATCAGGTCTTTCTCCCATGGAGCTGCTAGGTAGGTTAGAACTACTAACATTTTGGTTAGCAGCAGAGCATTTAACCATTGCACCATCCTAGCTACCTAGATTTGAGATAGGGTTCAGCAATCTCTGCTTTGAGTCAACTTCCCAGGTGACACAGATGCACAGGCAAGTTTTTCCAACCCAGTGAAATAAAGGTTATAGGTGATAGTATTAAAACCCCTCAAAGACTATGCTAAACCAAAAAAACCTAAACTCACTGCAGTCAAGTTGATTCCAACTCATAATGACATTATATGAGAGAGTAGAACTGCCCCCATACAGTTTCCAAGGAGCAGATGATGGATTTGAACTGCCAGCTTCTGGTTAGCAGCTGAGTTCTTAACCGTTGCACCACCAGTTCTCCTTCTCTATGGTATGTTGACTTCATGCTTTATCTGACAAACTCCCAAGTGACTTTTTAGCCTTCTTGTTGTGATTCATATGGAAGCCAAGTTATAGACTATCTAAGTAGCTAATATGATTCTGTCTTACCTCCTACCACCATTTTCAAAGTGTTTTCTGTGTCTAAGTTTTCATTTTATTCTGTAGGCAATATATGTGCGTTCTGCACTGAAATAAAAGGCTTTTTTCTGTATAATTTCCTATAGAATAAGGATCCACTGACATTTTTGTTAAAGTGAAGATTATTAGCGTAAGAAAGTTTTGTAAATGAAATAATGCTGACGATCCTTTCTGAAGCTTTTCAGTATATTTTTTCCCAGAAGTTATGGTTTGAAGCAGGCTTTGAAGTAAATGAACCCATTAATCAGGCACTAAAACGCTGCTATAGCAGTTTAAAACTACATCAATGAAAGTGTATTTTGAAAACCTTTTGCCAAAAATGCAAGCTTGATGGATTGGTTTATGTATACACGTATCTTTTGTTCCCCTAGTGCTGCTGTGTTGTTGAATATAGGTAATATTTAACATTTACATGGAAGAAGGAAAAACAACACAATCACAACATCAAGTCTTTAAATGAATGGTCAACCATACCATACCATAATGGAAGGAGATACATTTCACCTGGGTGTGCCTCAACCACAAAATCCAAGCAAGTGAGTTGCCTTTGGCCACTGTTTTTGGTTCTTGTATCTTGTATCACCCCATCAGTGTTTTCCTACCCCATGGCTCAGAACTACCTGTCCCACCAAGGGCAACCTCCTCAGCTCAGAGTCTTCATCTCCTAGTAGCTTTCTACGACTACCGTCTCTAAGACTGTAACCCTTGTCCCAGTACTATCTATCCCAACAACTTGTTCTACTGTCTTCACAGCAAGTGTCGTCTGTTGTTTATTGTTGTTCTCTTCCACTGGAATGGAAACTAGAGAGCAAGACCCTGTCTGTCTTGTTCTTACAATATAACCTGAGCCAAGCACATAATAGGCACTCAAGAAATATTTGTTAAACTTAATAGAAGCAGCCCAAAGTGTTGAAAATCAATTTGCCAAATATCCAGCTCTCCAAATAGTCAAATAGAAGCTCATTTGCTTCTTGAAATTTTGATTTAAAAAATCCTGAAAGTGGTAGATGTACAAAAGAGAAAATAGCATATAAGAGGATCTAGTGAACCTTAACATAAACCAAAAATTCTCTTTCAAGTTTCTGAAATGTTTTGTAATTAAAAAATACTTTTTTTTTATTATTAAATGTATTTATAAAACTACCAAATCACCCTGAGTCTTAATTTTCAATGAATTGAATATTCTTTAAAACACAGCTCTGAAGACAATGAAAACTAGTCAAGTAAAACTCAGGAATTTTACAAAGCTGTTAAGACCACTGCATTTGATATTGAATGCAAAGAGCTTTATTTAGATTTAATATGAGGAAGTAATTTTGGTAAATTAGGCTAATTTGTCACTTGAAGAGTATTGTGTCAGAAAACAACCATGTTAGCAACTGATTTTTAGCACATTAGCTGAAATCTTATTTTGAATCTCGAACTTTTATTATTCCCACCTTATTATTGATGAACCCAACGTCCATTAGCTTGCCCAAGGAAACATAGGTACTAAGTGATAAAGCCAACCATCAGATTCAGATCTTTCAAGATCTGGAGTCTCAGCCTCAACACTAAGCTGTACTCCCTTCCCAAAAGACCCCGAGGAGTTTAGGATTTCACATCTGAGGCTTCTAGAATGTTTCCACAAGTTCGGAACATGTAGCCCCCTTGTAATTCCTATCAGGCAGGAAATTAAATCAATGCATTATGAGTCTATTTAGTAAACCACGAAGGAAGGTTGAGGAAGTGTCTGAACTCTTATGAGGCTTTTATTTTGTACTTGGGGGCACTCAGATAATAACTCTCACCAAAAAATCTAAATTATATTAGGGAAACTGTATGCTACAAGTAAGAGCTATTTAGAAATGTGAGACAAGTGAAAATCTTATCATGAATGTTAAGCATCTAGTGAAGGTCCACTTCAGCGTCCTCAAAGGTTGTTGTTATTGTGTTGTTAGGTGCCGTCAAGTCGGTTCCAACTCATAGTGACCCTATGCACAACAGAACAAAACACTGCCTGGTCTTGCGCCATGTCCACAATCATTTTTATGCTTAAGCCCATTGTTTTAGCCACTGTATCAATCCATCTAATTGAGGGTCTTCCTCTTTATTGCTGACCCTCCACTCTACTAAGCATGATGTCCTTCTTCAGGGACTGATCCTTCCTTATAGTGGCAACCTTGGGTATTTATGAGGTTTCCATGCTGGCCCACACGAGTTCTACATATTTCAAAGCAATATGGCAAGTAGGGTCACTAGCTAAGATGAAGAGAGTGCAGGTGACAGAGGGACAGAGCAAGACGGTTATGTGAGTGGACATTTCTATTTAGTCCCTTAGCAACTAACTCACTGAACAATGAATAATAGTAAGCACAGACTGAGATATCAGGGTTCAGGATGGTAGCTGAAGTGCTGGAGAGTCAGATCAAGTCAGTTAGTGAGGAAGAGGAGGAGCAGAGATGACCCAGAAGCTAGGAGAACCTACCCGCTAACATCAGGAGCACATACTCACCACTGTCATTTTGAGATGGGCTGGGCAACACCCCAAACAGGGCACACAGAAAGGCAGATAATCTGAGGAAGCTGTAGCCTGAATTTTTTAAGGTAGCACAAATTGTTTGCAGGCTACACAATTAAGAGGGGCTGAAGGAACACCAAAGTGCTGCAAGAGAGTACTACTGAATTTTTCTGAGGCCTGATACGGATGGGCATTAGGACCAGGAGAATCTGCAAGAGCAGTAGAGTGAGAATACTTCAGACTGATGGGCAACACAGAAGGAAATGGCTGGCTTTCTGACCACAGTGGGGTATGGTGGAAGAGCCTGTGCAGGGATACCCATGAGGGAAAGAAAGAGAGAGCACCCTAACTTCACTACAGAAAAGCCAAGCCCCACTGCTTATGTTAGTATCTGCAGCCAGCTAACCCTCCCCAAATGCATGCATATTGAATTCCAGAGATCAAGCACATATGCAGTCCAACAATTAACTCTTTGAACTTGCATCACAACAATGCACCAGCTCACGTGGCACTGCCTGTAAGAGAGTTTTTAGCCAGTAAACAAGTCGCTCTATTGGAACAGCCTCCTTGCCTACCTGATCTGATCCCTCAGTGACTTTTTTTTTTTACCTGAAGGTAAAGTAAATATTGAAAGGAAGACATTTTGATGCCTTTCAGGACATTAAGGGTAAGACAATGACAGCTCTGATGGCCATTCCAGAAAAAGAATTTCAAAATTACTTTGAAGGATTGACTAGGTGCTGACGCTGGTGCATAGCTTCCCAGGAGGAGTACTTTGAAGGTGATTATGGCAATATTAAGCAATGAGGTATGTAGCACTTTTTCTAGGATGAGTTTAAAAACCTAATTAGCATTCCTTGTGGAACTCCGCATAAGCTCTGGAAAAAAATAAGAAAAAGGTGTCATCTAGTGATTCTCAGGAGAAGATACCAAATGCACCACTTCTGGGACAATTCTGACTCATGGAGACCCTATGGAGCAGAGTGTAGCTGCCCATGTGGCTCCCAGGGCTATGAGTCTTGATGGAGGTGGGCACTTGCATATTTCTCCTACAGAGTAGCTGGTGGGTGTGGGCCCTGGACTTTTGGTTGGCAGCTGAGTGTTTGGTCTCTATGCCACCAGGGCACCCAGTCATAAAATTTTTCCACACATATCAGAAAATATAATTTTAAGTAAAAAGGAAAAAAACAAAAAAAGTCCCAAGTTCAACAAAAAATAGTAAAATACACAAAATCATAAGAGAAGATGGACAAGTCAAAAGCAAAACATGAAGAAAATGTCTCCTATGGAGGCCAGAATAAAGCAAGAAATTGGTAATCATATCTCTATTAAGAGAGATAAAGAAGGGTACTACATAATAATAATAGGTTTAATCCAGCAAGGAGACATTGTAAACATATATGTACCTAACAGCAATGCACCAAAATACATTAAGCAAACACTGGCTAATATGAAAGGAAAAATAGACAACTCTACAATCATAGCAGGGAATTTCAACACACCACCTTCAAAGAAGATCACTGAGGACATGGAGAACTTAAATAAAACCATAATCCAATTGGACCTAACAGACATATATAGAACTCTCCACTCCAACATATATAAATCATTTTACAAAGTAGACCATATGCTAGCACTCAAAACAAGTATCAAAAAAATTTGAAAGACTGAAATTATACAAAACATCTTCTCTGAACATGACAGTATAAAGTCAGAAATCAACAGGAAAAATAATTTAAAAGAACATAGAAACTAAATAACATACTATTTTAAAAATATCATGTCAATAAAAAGTGAAATAAAAAATTCCTAGAATGAAATGAGAACACAACATATCAAAACCTTTGAGACACAGCAAAAGAAGTACTCAGAGGAAAATTCATAGCAATAAATGTGTACATTAAAAAAGAAGAAAGACCCCAAATCATCAACTTAAACCAACTAGAGAAGGAAGAACAAAAGAAACCAAAAGCTACCAGGAAAAGGAAACAATGAAATGAACCAAAAAGAAAAACATTAGAAGGACCAACATCAGAAGTTAGTTCTTTGAAAAGATCAATGAAATAGGCAAACTACTGGCTATACTGACAACAGGAACAAAAAAAGAAGAGGAAAATAACCAAATTAAGAAATAAAAATGATGGCATTACAACAGATCCAACAGAAATAAAGATCATAACTGATTACTGTGAAAAACGTTACTCCAACAAATTTGAAACTAGATGAAACAGACAAATTCCTAGGACTACTATGTGAAAAAGACAATGGAAAAGCTCCATATCAGCAATCAGAATAAGACCAGGTGCTGACTATGGTACAGACCATCAATTGTTCATATGTAAATTCAATTTGAAACTGAAGAAAATTAGAATAAATCCACAAGAGCCAAAGCATGACCTTGACTATACCCCAACTGAGTTTAGAGACCACCTCAAGAACAGATTTGATGTGTTGAACACTAATACCAAAGACCAGATGAATTATAGAGGACATCAAAGACATCCATGAAGAAAGCAAGAGGTCATGAAAAGATAGGAAAGAAAGAAAAGACCAAATTGGGTGTCAGAAGAGACTCTGAAACTTGCTCTCATACACTGAGCAGCTAAAGCAAAAGGAAGGAATGACAATATAAAAGAACTGAACAGAAGAGTTCAAAGGGCAGCTCAAGAAGACAAAATAAAGTATTATGATGACACGTGCAAATAGCTGGAAATAGAAAACCAAAAAGGAAGAACACTTTTTGCTTTTCTCAAGCTGAAAGAACAGAAGAAAAAATACAAGCCTTGAGCTGCAATAGTGAAGGATTCTACAGGGAAAATACTAAATGACTTGGGAAGTATCAAAAGAAGATGGAAGGAATACACAGTCATTATACCAGAAAGAAGTAGTCGATGTTCAGCCATTTGAAGAGGTAGCATATGATCAGGAACTGATGGTACTGAACAAATAAGTCAAAGCTGCATAGATGGCTTTGGCAAAAAACAAGGCTCCAGGATTTGATGGAATATCAACTGATACACTACAACAAACAGCTGCAGCACTGAAAGTGCTCACTCATCTACACCAAGAAATTTAGAGGACAGCTACTTGGCCAACCAATTGAGATCCATATTTATGTCTATTCCCAAGAAAGTGATCTAACCATACAGGGAAATTATTGAGTAATATCATTAACATCACATGCAAGTAAAATTTTGCTCAAGATCCTTGAAAAGTGACTACAACCGTATATTGACAAGGAACTGCCAGAAGTTCAAGCTGGATTCAGAAGAGGGCATGGAACCAGGGATATCACTGTTGATGTCAGATGGATCTTGGCTGAAAGCAGAGAAAACCAGAAAGATGTTTACCTGTGTTTCATTGACCATGCAGAAGGATTTGCCTACAAGAATAGTAACAAATTGTGTCTAATATTACAGAGAACAGGAATTCCAGAACACTTAATCACGCTTTTAAGGAATTGGTACATGATATGAGAGATAGTTGTGCAAACAGAACAGGGGAACACTGCATGGTTTACAGTCTGGAAAGGTGTACATCAAAGTTGTATCCTTTCACCATAACTTTTCAATCTATATGCTGAGCAAATAATCTGAGAAGCTGGACTATATGAAGAAGAACGGGGCAGCTGGATAGGAGGAAGACTCATCAAGAATCTGCAGTATACAGATGACACGACTTTGGTTGCTGGAAGTGAAGAGGATTTAAAACACTTAGTGATGAAGATCAAAGACCACAGCCTTCAGTATGGATTGCTCTTCAATATCAAGACAACAAAAATCCTCACAACTGGACCAATAAGCAACATTGTGATTGATGTTGTCAAAGATTTCATTCTACTTGGGTCCACAATCAACACCCATGGAAGCAGCAGTCAAGAAATCAAAGGTGCATTGCAATGGGAAAATCTGATGCAAAGGACTCCTTTAAAGTATTGAAAAGTAAAGATGTTACCTTGAAGACCAAGGTGTGCCTGACCCAAGCCATGGTATTTTCAATTGCATCATATACATGTGAAAGCAGGACAAGGAATAAGGAAGACAGATGAAGAATCGATGCCTTTACACTGTGGTGTTGGAGAAGAATATTGAATGTACCACAGACTACCAGAAGAACAAACAGATCCATTCTGGAAGAAGTACAAGCAGAGAGGTCCTTGGAAGCAAAGATGGTGAGACTGCATCTTACATACTTTGGATGTCTTGTCAGGAGGGAATCAGTCCCTGGAGAAGGACATAATGCTTGGTAGAGCAGAGGGTCAGTGAAAAAGAGGAAGACTACCAATGAGATGGATTGACACAGTGGCTTCAACAATGGGTTTAAGCGTAAAAATAATTGTGGAATGATGCAAAACTGGGCAATGCTTCCTTATGTCATGACTCAGAACCAAATCAACGGCACCTAACAACAACACACTACCTACACAAACCAACACAAATAGAGATCAAAAATTTAAATAAACTCATTACAAAGGAAGAGATTGAAGATGTCATCAAAAAGCTGCCAACAAAAAAAGCCCAGGACCAGATAGCTACTGCACTGGAGAATTCTACCAAACATTCAGAGAAGTGTTGATGCCAGTTGTATGTAACCTATTCAAAAACATACGAGAGGAAATAACACTAACTCTTTCTATGAAGCCAGCATAACCCTGACACCTAAAGCAGACAAAGATGTCACAAAAGAGGAAATTACAGAGCAATATCCCTTAGTAGGAAACCCTGGTGATGTAGTGGATAAGTGCTATGGCTGCTAACTGAAACATCAGCGTTTGAATCTGCCAGGTGCTCCTTGGAAACGCTACGGGGTCACCCTATAAGGTCACAATGTGTCAGAATTGACTCAGCGGTAGTAGGTTTGGTTTGGTTTTTAATCCCTTTTTAATCCACTGCTGTTGAGTCAATTCTGACTCTTAGTGACCCTATAGCAACCCTGTAGGACAGAGTAGAACTATCCCATACAGTTTCCAAGGAGCACTTGGTGGATTTGAACTGCTGACCTTCTGGTTAGCAGCTATACCACTTATCCATTATGCCACCAGGGTTTCCATATCCCTTATTAAGATTTGCAACATTGAAGGATTATACGGGAAAAGTATTGAATGATGCAGGAAGCATTGAAAAAGGTAGAAGGAATGCACAGAGTCACTGTGCCAGAAAGATTGTTCAATATTCGACTATTTCAGGAAAACCAAAGTAAAACTGAGTGCATGAGCACATATGGATGAGTACAGGCATTTTAGTATGTAGGTATGTACAGGTGTGTACATAGGTGAGAACAGATATAAGTATCTATACCAAAACCCTCACTGTCATCAAATCGGTTCTGAATTATAGTGACCCTATATGACAGAGTAGAATTTCCCTAGTAAAGTTTCCAGAGAGTGCCTGGTGGATTCAAACTGCTGACCTTTTATGGTTAACAGTCATAGCACTTAACCACTACACCACCAGGATTTTGGATGTATCAATAGGTAGGTGTCTACAAAAAGTGAGTGCCATGAAGTCAGTTCTGATTCATAGTGATTGTGCACAAGAGAATGAAACCCTGCCTGGTCCTGGGCCATGCCCGCAATCATTTTTATGCTTAATACTATTGTTGCAGCTACTGTGTGAATCCATTTTGTGGAGAATCTCCCTCTTTTTCTCTGATCCTCTACTTTACCATGTATGATGCCCTTCTCCAGGAACTGATCCCTCCTGACAATGTGTTCAAAATATGTAAGGTGCAGTCTCACCATCCTTGCTTCCAAGGAGCGCACTGGTTGAACTTCTTCCAGATCTGTTTGTTCTTTTGGCAGTCCATGGTACATTCAACATTCTTTTCCAATACCACAATGAATATATTCCCAGAAACCAAAAGAAAATAATTTTCTGGGTTTGAAAGCTGAGCCCCATGGTCTCGTAGGACAACTGAGTCAACTGGTACATGTTGTTGTTAGCTGCCATGCCTGTGTTGCTACCATGTTTGAGCTCAATGTTGCTGTCACTGTGTCATTCCATCTCATTAAGGGTCTTCCTCCCTTTGGCTAACCTTTTACTCTACTGGTCTTTCCTGATAACATGTCCAAAATAGATGATACGAAGTCTTGCCATCCTCACTTATACACACACACACACACACATATATATATATGTATATATCTTATTTTTGATAAAATGAATACATTACTATATATACATCTTTACAAAAACATAAGCAGGTGTATCATATGTAACAAGATTAGTGGCAACTACAGCTATAAAGAATTATTTCATTTCCAAAGACTCCATTTAAAATATAATAGAAATATGTATAGTACAAATACAGGTTTAGCACTCTTTCAAGGTCTCCCCACTTTGAACAAGTTTACAGTTAGATAATTTTTATTCTCCTAAGGATACAGTAAATGAATAAAATTTCTGATCTCTATTAACTATCTAATCTATGATAAACCCTCACCACCACCACCCTGCCCTTGTAGCCATCAGAAAAGTCTTTTCTTCTGTACATGAGTCTGTTTTCAAGTCCTTGTAGTGGGAGTCTCATATATCATTTGTCCTTTTGCCATGGACTGATTTCACTCAGCATAATGTCTTCCATTGAAACCAGGTTATCAGATGCTTCCTAAAATCATTATTGTTCTTTATCATTGCATAGTGTTCCACTGTGTACACGTACCATAGTTTGTTTATCCATTCATCTGTTGAGGGGCATCTGGGTTGATTCCATCTTTTGGCTACTGTGTACTGTGCTACAATAAACATTCTTGTGCATATGTCTGTTCTGTGACAGCCTTTGTTTCTGAAGGATAAATTCCAAGCAGTAGGATTAGTGGATCAAATAGTCTATCTATTTTCAGCTTCTTAAAGAAGCGTCAGATTGCTTTCCAAAGAGGTTGTTCTGTTTTGCAATTCCAACAGCAGTGCAGGAGAGTTCTGACCTCTCCACAGCCTCTCCAGCATTTGTTGTTTGAGTGTTTTTGGATTATGGACAACCTTGTTGGGATGAGATGGTATCTCACTGTAGTTTTGATTTGGATTTCTCTGATAGTTAATGATCGTGAGCATTTCCTCATGTGTCTTTTGGCTGCTTGGGTGTCCTCTCTAGTGATACATCTGCCCATCTCCTTTGCCCATCACTTAACTGGGTTATTTACCTTTTTCTTGTTGATATTTTGCAGAACCTTGTAGATTATGGAGATCAGACAACAGTCTGACATGTAGTTGCCAAATATTTTTTCCCATTCTGTCGATAGTCTTTGAACTCTTTTGATAAAGTCTTTAGATGAACAAAAGTACTTGATTCTTAGTAGATCTCATTTATCTATTTTCTCTTCTGTTGATTGTGCTTTGTCAGGTTTTGAAGTCTGTCTAAGCTGTGTAGGACAACATCCATTGCTGATCCTATTTTTTCTTGCATGATGTTCTTCTTGCCGTCCTCACTTTTAAGGAGCATTCTAACTGTATTTCTTCCAAGACAGATTTGTTAGCTCTTCTGGCAGTTCATGGTATATTTAATATTCTTCACCATCACTATAATTCAAATGAATCAGTTCTTCTTTATTCATTGTCTAGCTTTCACATACATGAGGCAATTTACAATGTCATAGCTTGGATCAGGTGCACATTAGTCCTCAAAGTGGCATCTCTGGTGTTCAACACTTTAAAGAGGCTTTATGCAGCAGATTTGTCCAGTGCAATATGTCATGTGATTTCTTCTTTACTTTTTATTGTGTTTTAGGTGAAAGTTTATAGAGAAAATTAGTTTCTTATTAAACTTATGCTTAATGTTTTGTGACATTATTTACCCCCATAATGTCAACACTCTTCTCTTCTTGGTGTTGGGTTGCCTGTTTCCATTCATCCAGTTTCCTTGCCCTTTCCTGCATTCTCACCTTTGTTTTTGTGTTGGTGTGCTCATTTAGCTTGTATGTATCATTGAACTGTTTGTGTTATTTTCTGCTTTATAGGCCTGTCTAATCTTTGGCTGAAGAGTGAACTTCAGGAGTGCCTTCAGTATTGAACTAAAAGGGTGTCTGGGGCTGACACTCTTGAGATTTCTCCAGTGTCTGTCAGACCAGTAAGTGTGGTCTGTTTTTATGAGTTTGAATTATATTTGTGGTGGTCAAGATTATGTCAACTTGGCTACTACCTATTTGGCTGCTGTATTAAGTGGCAGGGTGGGGTTTGTGGTGGCTCCCTGCCCCTCGGCTCTCATCTCACGACCTTGGACTACGGCTGCTGATCGCTCACGTGGCCGGGAGCTCCTGCTCTCTTCCAGTGTCTGGTTCTGGGACTTGAGCTAGCAGCTGTTGGGCTCATCAGTCCTTACAGTTGGCACTTGAGAGTCCTGCTCCCTGACCTGCCGATCCTGCGTTCGCCAGCCACTGTCGCTTCATCTCGCCACCAGCTTGGGATCCACCAACCTCCAGCCTCTGTCGCCTCATCTCACCACCAGCTTGGGATCCACCGACCTCCAGCCTCTGTCGCTTCGTCTCGCCACCAGCTTGAGATCCAGTTGATCCAATGGTGCTCGAGGTGTCAGTTGTGGTAAGCGGGACATGCTGGTGCCCAGCGCCAGAACAACACACCAGCCTTTTCCTGATTGCTACCATGCATCAGGATTCAGAACAGCTGTCATTTCCCAGCCACACCCTTGTTTACCAGACCTAGGTCTTTCATGGCGCATGCCTGTGGGCAGTGGCTTCCCGCTGGCCTATTGTGGGCCTCCGTCTTGGGAGAGCGTGGCACATGAGGATTGGAGGAATCTGGGATAAATTGAGCAAGCACCAGGTAACGGGGACTAAGACTAAGACAGAAGACTTCTAAGACTAAGACTAAGACAGAAGACTTCTAAGACTAAGACCGGGACCGGGAACAGAGGACGGACCGACGGACGGACTGACAGACGGATGAGGAGGCAGTAAGTAAGCAGTAGGAGTAAAGTAAGCAGCAGGAGTAAGGTAGGAGTAGCATAAGTAAGTGTAATAATAAGAATAAAGTAAGCAACCGGTAAAGTGGCTCGAACCCGTGCGTGTGTCCTGTCTTGTTTCCGCCGGCGGACAGTTAGGCAGCGACAGTCAGTGGCAGATAGAGATGCTGTTTGGAGTCTTTGGCAGGCCCCTATTGGCGAATCACAGCGCAGACCTTTAGGATTTTGGAGCAAAGCTCTGCCATCCTCTGCAGATAACTACTCTCCTTTAGAAAAACAACTTTTGGCTTGTTACTGGGCCTTAGTAGAGACTGAGTGCTTAACCATGGGACACCAGGTCACTATGCGTCCTGAGCTGCCTATCATGAACTGGGTATTGTCTGACCCACAGAGTCATAAAGTTGGACGAGCACAACAGCACTCCATCATTAAATGGAAGTGGTATATACGAGATCGGGCCCGTGCAGGACCTGAAGGCACAAGTAAATTGCATGAGGAAGTGGCCCAAATGCCCATGGTCTCCACTCCTGTAACATTACCTCCTGTCTCCCAGTTTGCACCTATAGCCTCATGGGGGATTCCTTATGACCAGCTGACCGAGGCAGAGAAAACTCGTGCTTGGTTTACAGATGGTTCTGCGCGGTATGCCAGCACCACTCGAAAGTGGACAGCAGCAGCACTACAGCCCCTTTCTGGGACCTCCCTCAAGGACAGTGGTGAAAGCAAATCCTCCCAGTGGGCAGAACTTCGAGCAGTGCATATGGTTGTTCACTTTGCTTGGAAGGAGAGGTGGCCAGATGTGCAGCTGTATACCAATTCATGGGCTGTGGCCAATGGCTTGGCCAGTTGGTCAGGGACTTGGAAGGAACATGACTGGAAGATTGGAGACAAGGATTTATGGGGGAGAGGTATGTGAATAGACCTCTCTGAATGGGCCAAAGAAGTGAAGATATTTGTGTCTCATGTGAATGCTCATCAAAGAGTAACCTCAGCAGAGGATGAGTTTAACAATCAAGTGGATAGGATGACCCGTTCTATGGGAACCAATCATCCTCTTTCTCCGGCTACCTCCGTCATTGCTCAGTGGGCCCATGAACAAAGTGGTCACGGTGGCAGGGACAGTGGTTATGCGTGGGCCCAGCAACATGGGCTCCCGCTCACCAAGGCTGACTTGGCTACAGCCACTGCTGAGTGCCCAATCTGCCAGCAGCAGAGACCCAACACTGAGTCCTCGATATGGCACTTTTCCTCGAGGTGATCAGCCGGCAACCTGGTGGCAAGTTGATTACATTGGACCACTTCCATCATGGAAAGGAAAGCGTTTTGTCCTTACTGGGGTAGATACTTACTCTGGATATGGATTTGCCTACCCGGCACGACATGCTTCTGCCAAAACTACCATCCGTGGACTTACAGAATGCCTCATCCACCGTCATGGAATCCCACACAGCATTGTCTCTGATCAAGGGACTCACTTCACAGCAAATGAAGTGTGGCAGTGGGCCCATGTTCACAGAATTCACTGTTCTTACCATGTTCCCCATCATCCTGAAGTAGCTGGCTTGATAGAACGATGGAATGGTCTCCTGAAGACACAATTACACTGCCAGCTAGGTGGCAGTACCTTGCAGGGTTGGGGAAATGTTCTCCAGGAAGCTGTGCATGCTCTAAACCAGCGTCCAATATACGGTGCTGTTTCTCCTATTGCCAGGATTCATGGGTCCAGGAATCAAGGGGTGGAAATGGGAGTGGCACCACTCACTGTTACCCCTAGTGACCCACTTGCAAGATTTTTGCTTCCTGTCCCCATGACTTTATGTTCCGCAGGACGAAATGTCTTAGTTCCGAAGGGAGGAATGCTGCTGCCTGGAGACACATCAACGATTCCACTGAACTGGAAGCTAAAATTTCCACCAGGCCATTTTGGGCTCCTTGTACCTCTGGATCAACAGACAAAGAAGGGAGTTACAATACTGGCCGGTGTGATTGATCCTGACTATGAAGATGAAATTGGATTGACACTACATAACGGAAGTAAAGAAGAGTATGTTTGGAATGCAGGAGATCCCTTAGGACGCCTCCTAGTACAACCATGTCCTGTGATTAAGGTCAATGGAAAACCACAGCAACCCGACTCCAAAATGAGTGGTAATAGCCCAGACCCTTCAGGAATGAAGGTTTGGGTCACCTCACCAGGCAAGGAACCACAACCAGCTGAGGTACTTGCTGAGGGCAAAGGGAATACAGAATGGGTTGTAGAAGAAGGTAGCTCTAAATATCAGTTACGGCCACGCAACCAGTTGCAGAAACGAGGACTGTAATTGCTATGAGTATTCCTGCTTTGTATGTGTGTATTGGATATTTTGTTTACTTATGAAACATAAGATGTAAATGGGTTAATGCATTTTCAGTTGTACATGTATTAGTTATATCATGTTGACATAAGTATGACTTTGTAACTGTACCCCTTCAGAGACTGTGCATGGTAAGGTGAGATGTGTGCAGATGCCAAGTTGACAAGGGGTGGACTCTGGTGGTCAAGATTATGTCAACTTGGCTACTACCTATTTGGCTGCTGTATTAAGTGGCAGGGCGGGGTTTGTGGTGGCTCCCTGCCCCTCGGCTCTCATCTCACGACCTTGGACTACGGCTGCTGATCACTCACGTGGCCAGGAGCTCCTGCTCTCTTCTTCCAGTGTCTGGTTCCGGGACTTGAGCTAGCAGCTGTTGAGTTCATCAGTCCTTACAGTCGGCACTTGAGAGTCCTGCTCCCTGACCTGCTGATCCTGCGTTTGCCAGCCACTGTCGCTTCGTCTCGCCACCAGCTTGGGATCCACCAACCTCCAGCCTCTGTCGCTTCGTCTCGCCACCAGCTTGGGATCCACTGATCTACACAACCGGTGATCTACAACTCTGATCTCTGACTTGCTGACCTTGGGTTCCTCAGCTTCCGTGGACACGTGAGGCTTGTGCCAGAGCTTGGGACATTCAGCTTCTGTGATTATGTGAGCTGTTTCCTATATTTGTATCTATCTATCTATCTATCTATCTATATATTATAAATCTTTCCTGTACCTACACGTGTTACTGGTTTTGCTTCCCTAGAAAACCCAGCCTAAGACAGTATTCTACATTTTTCTCTGCTCTGCCCAGGATCCTTTACTGTTTCCTGTCAGAGCCTATAATAGAAACCCTGGTGGCATAATTGCTAACTACTATGGCTGCGAACTAAAACGTCAGCAGTTCAAGTCTACCAGGCACTCCTTGTAAACTCTTAAGTGGCAGTTCTACTCTGATCTATAGGGTCGCTATGAGTCAGAATTGACTTACTGCAGTGGCTTTTGTCTTTTCCAGAGCAGTTGGTAATTGTAGCCAGGCACCATCTGTTTATGCTGGACTCATTCTGGTGGAGAATGTAGTCCTTTAGTCCTTTGGACTAATCTTTCTCTTGTGTCTTTGCTTTCCTTCATTCTCCTTTGTAGCAGGTCAGGTAGGATCAATAGGTCTACTTTTGATGGCCACTCACAAGCTTTTATTCACCAAAGTAGGACATAGAACATTTTCTTATAAACTATGTTATGCTGATTGAGTTAGATGTCCCTGAAACCATGGTCCCTAGCTCTCCGCCCAGTAACTTGTTTCCTCAGGGTGTCTGAATGTGTCTATGAAGTTTCTGTGACTTTATCTTGGTCAAGTTGTACTGACTTCCCCTGCATTGTACACTGTCTTACCCTTCACCAAAGCTACCATTTATTGTCTAGTTAGTGTTTTCCTTTCCCCACCCCACCTCTCCCTTGTAAACATCAGAGACTACTTGTTTCTGCATGTAAACCTTTTTATGAGTTTTTCTAGTTAGTAGTCACATACAGTATTTGCCCTATCATTTGATTTCTTTCTCTTTTTTTGTGAGTGTGCCTTAGATAAAAGTTTAAAGCTCAAGTTAAGTTATCCTTCAAAAATGTATACACCTGTTATTTTGTGACACTGGTTGCAATCCCCACAGTCTCCCTTCCCGCTCTGCTGTCCTTGTGCCTGTTCGTCCAGTCCCTGTCCCTCCTGGCCTTCTCATCCTGCTTTTAGACAGGAGCTATGCATTTGGTCTCATGTATTTGATTGAACTAAGAAGTGTGTTCATCACAAATATTATTTTTGTTTTATAGGCCTATCTGATATTTGAAGAGTGGACTTCAGGAACGGTTTCAGTTTTGGTAGAGTATCCAGGGGCTATAGTTTCAGGGGTTCTTCCAATGTATCTCAGAACTATTAAGTCTTGTCTTTTTAAGTGAATCTGAATTCTATTCTACATTTTTTGCTCCTGCTCTGTCCAGAACTCTTTGTTCTGTGCCCTGTCAGTGTGGTCATTGGTGGTAGCTAGGCACCATCTTTTCTTCTGGTCTCAGGCTGGTAGAGTCTCTGATTCAACTGGTCCTTTAGTCCTTTGGGCTGGTATTTTCCATGTGTCTTTGGTTTTCTCTGTCATTTGGTATCTTGACTGCAGCTTCTATGGGCATTGATTATGAATCCAACTAAAATGAAATCCTTGACAACTTCAATCATTTCTCTGTCTATCATGTTGCTGCCTCTTTGCCCAGTTGTGGGAAAAACAAAACAGTTTGAAAAAATCACGGTCTACATACATGGATCTTAAAACCTTGTAAGCCGTCATCTAAGACACAACTATGGGTCTCTACTTGCCAGTAAGAATTAACTAACAGCTTGGAGGAGAAACATGAGCCACAACCTCAGCTATCCTGAGACTTGAAAAACTAGAGAGAACCCTGCTATCACCACAGACCATTCTAACCACGGTCACAGTAGATGGTCCCAGATAGAATGGGAGAAAAATGTGGAGTAAAATCAAAATCAAGATCTTATTTTAACAAAATTAAAAAGCCAGGCAGACTGTAATAGTAGAGAACAAAAGACTCCCTAGACTATCACCCTGAAACACTATTTAAAACTAGTGCCTATGTTGCTGAGGTCACCTTACAGTGATGTAGCAGAGTGACACACACAAAAAGGATATTACCCATTAGACCAGTGCTCTACTTAAAAAACCATCAGTATGAGACCAAAAGGTCAACAATTACTCAAAAGCAAATATGGGAAGGTAAATGGGCAGGGAAACTAGAGTACTAGAAATGGAACAAACAATACACTTTAAAGACAATGTTGACACATTGTGAGAAATGTAAAGAGTGTCACTGAATAATCTGTGCAGAAATTGTCAGATGAGAACCTAACTTGCTGTAGAAACTTCCATCAAAAACTCACCAAAGTATAATTAAAAAAAAGAAAAAGGAAGAAGAAGAATGGATGAGCGCTGTGTAGCTGCATGAGACGAATCTGGGACAGTCAAAGATCACCCCTCCACATTTGTCACCTAGTAGACATTTATTACCATCAGGAACTGGTCCCTCCTGACAAGCAGGAGGGGCCAGTCGCTGGAGAAGCACAGCATTCAGGGTAAAGCAGAGGGCCAGAGAAAAACAGAAAGTCTCTCAGTGAGATGGATTGACACAGTGGCTGCAACAGTGGGCTCAAGCATAGCAACAAATGTGTGGATGGTACAGGACCGGGCAGTGTTTTGTTCTGTTGTACTTTGGGTCACTATGAGTCGGAACCTATTTTATGGCATTTTGTTAGATGTATATTTGCACCACTCATCATCCTCACGTAGGCTATTTTTGTTCGTTTCCTTTAAAAGATATACTAATTTAATTCTCTCTTGTTTCCTAGATTTAAACTGAAGTCCAGAAATTTTAAGCAATTTTTCCCAAAGTCATCAAGCTAGTCACTGATGGAGTACTGGATGAGAAACTAAGTTCTCCTTTATCCCAGGCCATAGTTCTCAATATCATCAGTGGTTTCCAAGCATTTTCCCCATGAATCATATCTATGTAGCTTCAACGTATGTAATTGATAAAGGCTACCTTTTATGCTTACAAACAAACAAACAAAAAGACAAACCTGTTGCCACTGAGTCCATTCCAACTTGTCTTTATGGAAGCAGACTGCCACACGTTTCTCCCTTGGATTCACTGATGAGTTCAACTCTCCAACCTTTCATTGGAAGCTGAGCAGTTTAACCACTGCACCACCAGAGATCATTTATAACATCAATCAAAGAGAAATTGTTTTTGAAATTGGGGCTTACGGATGCCAATAAATTGGTCTCTGCATCCAATTCTTTTCTTAATTTTTATTACACAGTATTGAGAAAATCCTGATTCACTCAGAAAAATAATTGCAATCAGTCACAGTTTTTAATAACTCTCTTTGCAATCGCAGGACACACTTGAATCAAAGTTTTGCTCTTCAACTAAACTCCTGAAAGGAATTTGAGAAACCTTGCTTAGAACATAATTGGGAGATGGCTGCAATTAAACCATGCTCTTTTTCTATCTCTTACATATTCCTGCAAAGTATTTCATTCAGTTCAGTACAGGAAGTCAATATTAGCGAACTAAAATGTTGACTAAGGATGATTAAAAAAGAAAAGTAGGGGGCTGTTGGATAATGGAAAAGAGGAAAAGGAAAAGCCAAAGGGAAGAGCTCAGTTTCAGCCTGAGTGCAATTTGTTGAAAATTAATTTAGCGAAAGAATGATTTGCCAGATGACCAATTTACCAAATGTATTGATTTATAGAAAATGTGTTTCTTATGGCTATATAGTTCAGAGCTATTGTATTGAATGCAATGCTTTTAACACCCTTTTTGAAGACTTCTGCTAAATTTTAGGTAACTGGCTTTCATTTTGTTCTCAAAGCTGCATTTTAAGGACAGTGCAATTGACCTTGCTCCATCAACCTGCAACTCAACAGCAGGGAGGGAGACCTCAAGCCGGCAAAAAGCACCTCTGGGCTATCCACCTAAGAGAGGGGGTTACTAATGGACAGAAAGTGAGGAGACAAAGGGGCATAAAGGGGGGACTGAGGCAAGATGAAGGGCAGAGAGCAGAGAAGCTGAACGATAGTGTGAACAAAGAGCGGAAGGCAAAGACAGGGAAAACTGAAGGGTTGGGGAGAGAATCTGAAGGCCACAGAGTCCAGGAAAGTTCTGACTTTTTGTAGCCCGCCCACACCTTGCCAATTCATCCAGTACCAATGGATACAGACTTTATAAGAAATTAACTTTGCTGAGTATAAGACATGCATCCCTAAGATATTTAGAAAAACACAAAGTTATCATCAAATCCCAAGATGCACAATAAACAGGAAGCGAGGACATTAGGCCTGGAATGGGGAAGCAATTTCTCCACAGTTCTAACTGGAGGCAAACCTTAGATTAAACTTGGATCCTCTGATTTTTTAGGCAAATGCCTTCTTATTGCTCCATGTAGATTTCTAATGTGGGTATTATTGCCTGTCTGGACAGTGATCTTCATTTGTTTTTATAGTTTTCTCCCTACAACGATGGCAAAGCAAAGTCAAACAATATTACATTACCTAAATTAATTAAATGTGCTATTTCAATGAATAAATAAAGAGACTAAAGCTTAAATCAGGCCCAAAAGAGTTAGGTTTATGAAAATGAAGACTTTCTCAGACATAAATGCAGTCGTCATGTTTTTGGATACTTTTGTTCAAGCATATCTCCTTCTCAGAGGTGTAGATGTTGCTACGCTTTTTCCCATTCTTTGAAGACTCCCTGCAAATGAGACATGCAACTATTTTATAAAAATGATAAATTGGCCTGTTAGAAGTAGCCCAGGCTTCTGTTCCTCATGTCTCTTTCTCCCCTCACACTGTATCACTTCCTGGAAGTATTAATAGTTGCATTTCATTTTCCTATATAAATATTTAAGGACTGTAATTCTGCCCAGTTGACATTGCCAGTGCCTATGCACAGCAATGCTTCATTATCCGTGCCTCATATCAACATAATCTTGTCAAACTTTGTTTCCAATAAATAGGGCAGGCTGTATTTGGAATACTTTAATAACCTAGCACAGTCATATTGCTTTCAATCATGGCCTGCTTACAAATCCCCAGCTAAGAGGTGCAGTTATATGGAACAATAACCCGTGATCAGAGTGCCAATATATTTTCATTAGTCAATGACACCCAGCTGCAGAACAAAATTAGGCTGTGTCCTTTAAAACCCATCGTTCCCTTGTGGCAGAACCACAGCAAGCCAGATTGGCTGCACCAAACCTTCCTGCCATTGTTCAGCAAATATGCCAGCTGGGTTGTGTTCATCATAAACACTAAGTCTGCAATTTTTCAATTCCATGTTAGGCTTGGATTCAAAGCCCATTGTTCTGACATTATGGGGAAGGCAGACTAGAAGAAGAATATCATTGAACAGCTATTGTTTAAAGAATTTCTTCTCACCCTATTATTGTGGGTCATTTGGAAAATTAATTTATTTATGGAAACTTTGGAAATCACAACCAGTTTGGCACTACCTGTGGATTCCCCCCGCCCCCGGACTTTTAAAGCTTTGACAACAGTGTAAGAAAGAAGTTATTTTTTAGACTTTCCAGATCAAAGCATCCTAAATGGAGACACTTGAAAGGAAACAAACACTTCAGTCGGAAGCAATGCTGGCTATTGTTGTTTTACTACTGGCTTTCCCCACTCTTTATCAATAATCATAAAAGCTAAGATGTTGAAACCACCATTTTCCATAATAGATGAATTGTCATTTTGATTGGCAAGACCAATATCCCGTTTCTCCCTTCTCTTTTCCATCTTTTGACGTTCTATTTAGAACTCTTCCCATGTCTCCCCCACCGAGTATACTGGCATAAATGAAGGGAGATTGCGATGGCTAAATGATCTATGCTGGAAGTGCAGCTGTGGATGCTCCTAGATGTGATGTAAACCCCAGGCAGAAGCCCAGCTCAGCTTCTGAGGAGGGAGGAGGATATGTGTATGTGTGTATATCAAACCAAAGTCGAAACCTGTTGCCATCAAGTCAATTCCAATTAATTCAACTCACAGTGACTGTATAGGACAAAGTACAACTACTCAATAGGGTTTCCAGGAAGGGGTGATAGATTCAAACCACCAGCCATTTGATTAGCAATCAAGCTCTTAATCACTGTACCACCAGGGCTTCATACATATATAATATTTTACTGGACTTTGGTGAAACTATATACAGCAAAACAGGTTCCCATTCAACAATTTCTACACATATTGTTCAGTGACATTGGTTACAATCTTCCCATTGTATCAACATTCTCACTATTTCCATTCTAGTTGTCTTGCTTCCAATAACCTAATCTCATTGCCCCCTACTTTCTCATCTTTGCTTTAGAATAATTGTTGATCATTTGGGTTCACATACATGAGTTTTTAAAGGAGTACAGTACTCAAGGGCTATTTCTTTATTTTATGAGCTAGTCTGCCATTTAGCTGAAAGGTGACATCAGGGGATAATTTTGATTCTTGGTTTAAAAAGTATCTCAGAGCAAGAGCCTCAGGGATTCTTCCAGTCTCAACTGGTCCAGTATGTCTAGGTGGCTTTTTTTTGTTAGTTTGCTTGTTTATTTTTTAATTTAAGAATTTGAGCTTTCACTGACGCCTGATCTCCATAATCTATAAGATACTACAAAATATCAACAAGAAGAAGATAAACCATCCAATTAAGTGATGGGCAAAGGAGATGGACAGACACTTCACTAAAGAGGAGATCCAGGCAGCCAAAAAACACACGCGGACATGTTCATAATCTTTAGTTATTAAAGAAATTCAAATCAAGACGACAATGAGATACCATCTCCCCAACAAGATTGGCCATGATCCAGAAAACACAAAACAACAAATGCTGGAGAGGCTGTGGAGAAAGTGGAACCCTCCTACACTGTTGGTGGGGTTGCAAAATAGTCCAGCCTCTTTGGAAAGCAATCTGGCGCTTCCTTAAAAAAATGGACATCGATATATCATTTGACCCAGTCATTCCACTACTTGGAATATATCCTACAGAATCAAGGCCTTTCACACCAACAGACACATGCACCAGAATGTTTATCGCAGCACAGTCCACAATAGCAAAAAGATGGAATCAACCCAGATGCCCAACAACAGAAGAATGGATAGGTAAACTATGGTACATATACTCAATGGAGCACTACGCAATGATAAAGAATAATGATGATTCCAGGAAACATCTCCTAACCTGTTTTCAACTGGAAGACACTATGCTGAGTGAAAGTAGTCAGCGACAAAGGGACAAATACTGTATGAGACCTCTACGATAAGATCTCAAAAACAGACTTGTGTATAGAAGAAAAGAGTCTTTGACAGCTGCAAGGGAGGGGAGGGAAGGAGGGGGAGGGAGGAGAGGGCTTAGTTTAGATATTTGCTAGAGATCTGGTTGGGAGATAGAGGTTGATAGAAATCTGATTGGGAGAAAGCGATGATAGCACACATTAGAAACAAGAACAACATTAAGCGGACTTCAGCATAACTTGAGTATTCCTTCCATCTTAACCCAATATTGCAAGGATAGCGTAGCTGGGGCAGGGGGCAGAGGACCATGCTGTTAGGCTAAATCGAGGCCAGTTCGCACAACTAGCATTTTGCCAAGAGAGCTCTCTGCACCCCACATTGGTGAGTGGCGTCTGGGCTCTTAAAAGCTGCCAAGCTGCCATCCGAGGACACAGCAAATTGGCCCAACTCAGCAGGAACGGATGCTCACCGATGACCAAAATGACATGCAGTAAAGACAACCTAGAAGACAGAGAGACCCGCAAGAGTGGGTACCTTCATCGACTTGGGACCAGAAGAACCAGATGGTGCCCGGCCACCACCAGTGATAGCCACGATGGAGCTCACAGAGAGGAGTCTCACTGGCAACACAAGAATAAAAAAGGGTGCATCCTGAGATCTCCACTAAAATACCTCAATTGATGGTCCAGCGGTTTCAGAGTTCCCCTGAGGACATGGCCCCTGACCCTGATGCTGCCTTTACCCATAAATTATAACAAAAGTCCACTCTTCGGACAGGAATGGATTGGACTTGGCAATGCAGAGTGACCATATACTGGTTGCACTTTATGGTTCTGTGCATCTATAGGATATCATCCTGCTAACCTCTGGCTGGAGGAAGGAGAGTGGGTGGAGAGGAGCAGAAAGGAGGCTGTTGGGAGGATGAGAAATGTATGGAGCAGAGAGGAATAGTGTGCTGTCACTGGGCAGGGAGAGCAGTGGAAGCTGCATATAGGTGGGCATGTAAATTTATACGGGAATGTACATTTTCACTCAGTCATGTTGAATAAAAAAGAAAAAAAAAGAATTTGAGTTTCTGTTCTACATTTTTCTCTCTTTCTATGAGGATCTACCTACTGTGTCCCTGATCAAAATGTTCAGCAGTGGTAGCTGGGCACTGTTTTCTTCTTCTGGTGTCAAGAAAGAGGAGATTGTGGTCCATATAGACGATTGGGTCTACAGACTAGTTTCATCTCGAAAACTTGGCATTCCTTCTTTCTCTTTTGTGCCAGGTGAATAGAGAGCAATAACTATAATGTAGATGTCCACTTGCAAGCTTTTAAGACCCAGACACTACTCATCAAACTAGGATGGAAAGCCAGCCAGGTGCCGTCGAGTCAGATACAAAACATAAACTTTATAAATTGTATTATGCCAATTGATCAAGGTGTCCCATGAGAATATGGCTGTCAGTCTTTAAACCAAGAGAACCCATCCAGTGAGGTAATTGCTTGTGTCTAAGAAGTATCAGTAGCTGTGCTGAAGGGGAGCTGTTCTAAAGCACGCTTTTCACTGATACTATAGAGGGTGCAAAACTAGCCATGAATAGTGGCCCAGATCTTCTGATGATTTCTTTAGGCTGTTGTTGGTCCTTACCACTGGATTTGCAGCTCCTATGGCAGTGTTTCTCAACCCTGGTTGCACATTAGATCATCTGATTTTTAAAAATATTAATGCTTGTGCCTCTGCCTCTGAGATTCTGGCCTAACTGGTCTGAGGCGAAACTTGGACATTGGTATTTTTTCAAAAGCTCCCCAGGTGACTCAAATGTATAACCAAGGTTGAGAAACACTGCTCTGTGGCGTTTGTGAAAACTGTGACTGAACACAGCCAAGTCCTGTTCCCTTAATTTGCTTACCTACTTTGAAACATTCCTTTGATCAACTTTTTGCAACTCTTGGAAGTCTCAGCAAAAAGAAATGAAAAAACTGAGCTACACAACTGGATGGGGTTTGCATTAACCTGACGTTTCCTCTTTGAGGTGCTCTTCTAGTTTAGGTTGTCCAAGATCAATCGAACCCAGATATGTACAAGGACTGAGCAAATAACTAAACGTTGGAACCATGTGGAATGTAACACATAAGCACAGAACTGGATAGTGAGCTACCCAGTCCAAAAGTGGCAGATGCTACTGAGATCATGTTACCCTGCAAGAATGCTAGCCCTCTATGGTCCAAAATTTTGATTTATTATTTTTAGATAAAGTAGAAATTTAAATTTTATATGAAATATGCCAACTTTAGAACATTGGCTTACATTAAAAAGAATTTTGTGGGATAGATAAAACATGTCAACATTGGCCTCAAAGCCTGGCCAGTGGGTAGCTACTTTACAACTTCTGTAGACAAAATATAAATGAGCATATCCACCATAATCCATTCTAAATATTAAGTCATTACTGCTGGTGCTAGTTATTGTCAAGTTGGCTCTGATACATGGCAACCTTGCCAGCCAAGTGCCATCGAGTCAGATCCAACTCATGGCCACCCTGGCCCCTAGGGTCGCCATGGCAACCTTATGTATAACAATATAAAACATTGCCTGCCCTGCACCATCCTCACACTCTTTGGTGTGGTTAAGCCTACTGTTGGCGCCATCATATCAATCCATCTCAGGTAGGATTTCTCTCATTTTTCCTGGCCCTCTACTTTATCAAACATGATGTCCTTTTGTAGTGATCTACTTCTGAAAATTAGCCAGAGAAAATCTTATAAACAGTAAGTCACTAAGAAATAAGAGGACTGTTGCTTTTGAGTTAATTCCAACTCATAAAGACCAATAAGACACAGTATAACTGTCCCGTAGAATTTCCAAGACTATAATCTTTAGCGAAGCTGACTATCACATCTTGCTCCCATAGAGAGGCTGGTGGGTTGAAACCAATGACCCTTTGATTAGCAGCTGAGCACTTAACCACTGGCTCCTTAACAAGACATTATAAGAAGCATAAAATGTTAGTTCTAAAAGAAAACTAAAAACCCATCCAGCTCAATCTAGCTACTTAAAAAAATAATAAAAGTGAAAACATAAAGTAAAAAAATAAAATAAAATAACAAACTGAAGCCTAACTTGACTAGTGATGCAGCAAACTGATGTGAAGATTCCCAACTCCTGGCACACAGTCTGTGTTGAAGGCAGAGTAAGACCAGCCTTGACTCTGTAACTGAGGACCAGGGCTTTGAACTGGTTTTTCAGTTCTTTCTGGTACAACCATGGCTGAGGAATGACACTGGAAAAGATCCAAATTTTAAAAATTTGGGTAAACTAGAAACATAACTGCAATAGGAAAAATTACAAGTTGAAGACCTGCTAGAAACTTAATCTCTCTCTTAGAAAACAGGGGCAGTGTCCTCATTGCATAGCAACTAAATCTCTTGCCCATTGGATTTCTCACAGAGTTGGAAACTGCCGTGTCCCCCTCAAAGATGGCCCTAATCTTGCCATTTTGAATGTGTGTTGCTCTCCTCAGTCTTGGCAATAATCCAGTCTTACACAGCAGGCTACTGAAAGGGCTCACTATGCCACTTCCAAGCCTCCTATTCCAAGGCTCTGATCTGAAATTCTTCCTGTTTGGGTTATAGTTCCAGATTACCCAAGATGGAAAAATTCAGGTCTCTTCTAGTTTTACTTCATCAGCTGTAACTGAACTGGTTCAAACCATTTGGAAGCTGTGTTTGGAACATTTCTTCACTGAAATGGCAAGAGTCATGGTTTGGATGACAAAAACAGTAACAGGTAAACTGAAGATGTCTTATAATTTACACGGGGAGGAATAAATGCCTAAAATAGTTTAAAATATTAATTGGTTGACACTTTGTCAACTCTGAGTCATAGTGACCCTTTACAGTCAGAGTAGAACTACTTCCCATAAGGTTTTCAATGACTGACTTTTCAAAAGTAAATCACCAGGCCTTTCTTCTGAGGTGCATCTGGGTGAATTTGAACTTCCAACTTTTCAGTTAGCAGTGGAGCACACCAGCTGTTTGCACCACCCAGGGACTTAAAATATTAGGGAAAATCATCTCAGCCTGGGATTGTTGAGGGAAGAATCTTTACTGGTATATAAAACAGTACTGAATCCCTGTTCTGAACTGTGCCTTGTACACAGGCAAAACAGACACAGGCCCACTAATTTACACTCTACTGAAACATAAAACTTACTCAGATCTTGTCACTCTCTGCTTAGAATTTTTCAATGGCTTCCCCAAATTTAGAATGAAAGCCAAATAAATATTTACTAAGAGAAGTTAGGAAAAACAAAAAAGAGACAGAGAAGTTAGGGGGGAAATTGTAATTGTTGTTAGAGGTATTTCTCACTTAAGAGAAGACAGGTTCCCTTGAAATACATACCTTTTAAATGAACCATATATTACATTGAACCATACAAGATGGCCGATATTTGACTGTATTTTAACAATAAAATTAGTAATTTCATACAATTTAATCTAATATATGATATTCTAGCTTGACAGTGATTTGTATCATATACTTCTTTCAGGGGAACTTGATGTCATTAACCCTTTGCCTTCTTTTTTGTTGGGGCTTCCTGAAATACTCTTTCATTGGCTTCCGTGATACCTTTCTTTTCTGATTTTTTTCAGCTTCGTTCATTGGCCATTGCTCTTCTAGCTCCTTTGCTAGTCCTTCCTCCTCTAATGGAACTCTAAAAATGTTGAATTCCTAAAGCCTAGGATCCAGGGCTGCTTCTTTTTCCTATTTGTGTGTAGTTTATTTTTTAAGTATCTATTTGCATACAGTGTCCAAATTTATATCTGTAACCAAAATGCCCTTTCTGATCACCAGTATTATATATCTAATTTATAACTTGACATTTCCACTTGGATATCTTCTCCCGGGCATCATAAATGCATCATGCTCAAAATCAAACGTGTGGTCTTCTCCGAAAGCTGCCCCTCCTTTCTATTCCACTTCAGTAAATGTAACATCTAGCCTCCCAATTGTTTGAGCCAGCAAACTGACAGTCGCTTTGTACACCTCACACATTATCACCACCAAGTCTTGGCGGTTCTGTCTACAGAACACTTCTCAAATATACCTACTTCTTTCTATCTCTAATGTTTCCAGTCTAGACTAGGATACCCCAGATGGAATACCACAAAGCTTTCCTAATCGATTTCATTTCCTGATTCTGATTTCTTCTCCACAATACAACTACACTGATTGCTTTATTCATTATTTATTCCACAAATATATTTGAGGACTGACTATATGCCAAAGAGTATGGTGTGTACAGGAGATTAAATATTGGGTGAAAAGTCAATATTGTAAGGGCAGAGTAGCTGGGGCAGGGGGCAGGGGGCAGGGAGCCATGCTCTTAGGTGAAATCGAGGCCAATTGGCACAACTAGCATTTTGATAAGAGTGCTCTCTGCACCCCACATTGGTGGGTGGTGTCTGGGGTCTTAAAAGCTGCCAAGCTGCCATCCGAGGGCACAGCAAATGGTCCCAACTCAGCAGGAATGGATGCTGACCGAGGACCAAATCGACATGGGGGAAAGGCAATCCAGAAGACAGAGAGATCCACGTGAGTGGGTGCCTACATTGACTTGGGACTGGAAGAATTGGATGGCGCCTGGCCACCACCTGTGATAGTCACGATGGAGCTCACAAAGTTGAGTCTCACTGACAACACAAGAATAAAAAGAGTGCACCCTGAAATCTCCACTAAAAGACTGCAATTGATGGTCCAGCGGTTTCGGGGCTCCCCTAGGAGCATGGCTCCTGGCCCTAATGGTGCCCTTGCCCATAAATCATAATGAAGGTCCACTCTTTGGACAGGAATGGATTGGAATTAACAACACAGAGTGACCATATATTGGATGCACTTTATGGTTCTATGCATCTATAGGATATCATCCTGCTGACCTCTGGTTGGAGAAAGGGGAGTGGGTGGAGACGAGGGGAAAGGAGACTGTTGGGAGGATGAGATATGTATGGAGCAGAGAGGAAGAGTGTGCTGTCACAGGGAAGGGAGAGCAGTGGAAGCTGCATATAGGTAGGCATGCAAATTTATATGGGAATGTACATTTTCACTCAATCATAATAAAAAAAAATTGGGTGAAAAGCACTCACAGAACTTCAAGTCCAGTGGAACATGAAGCAAATACCAGATCACAACACTTTCTTGCTTGAAGTGAGCCTTGAAACCCTGAATCTGAAGTCACGAGATTTAAGTGCAAGTCCTGGGTCTCTGAGAGGTTGGTCAGTAGATATCTCACTGGTAAAATGAGGAAAGGAATGTATGTCCAACAAAGGCTCAACATTAAAGATGGTCTATTCCTAACTCTGCCTTACTGACAAGGAAACCGAAGTCTAGAATAGTTCAACTAATAAGTCACAGCACAATAAACAACTTACAACTCTTCAGTTGGACAGAACTTTTTTTTGGCACTATATGGAAGCTGTTGGACATTGGTGTTGAACAGGTTGCCGTGTACTTAGAGGAAAAAGACTGGCATATTTAGCTGAGGTAGTAATTAAAAATGTAAGCATTTGCGGATAGGCAGAATGTAGCATTAAATTAAGAGCCATGATGTTTAGTTATAGAAAACATGTTTTGTAAGGTTGGAAACATAGCATATAGCAGATGGACAAACACTGTTCATAAAATCACATCCCTGATCTATATCAGTACTTTCATTAGAAAACTGGTTCAATGACCAAAAGATGGAACAATATGGCCATTTCCCTAGGAGACAGATACTACAAAGAGATCTTAGAGAATCTCCTAACATGAACACCTCAGACAAAAGAATTTGTTTTCTAATTCAAATCAAGTTATTAAACTGAAATAAGGAAGCAAAACACTTCAGGAAAAGAAACAGCTGGCTGAGATTGGTGGCTAAGATTTAGACTAAATGAACTACTTCCCAAGAGACTTGAAAAATTAGAGTTTGCAAGTCTGGGAACAGAGGGATAAAATGGCAAGTGGCTCATTGGGCATGTTTGTTTAATTTCCGGAGCAAGAGTGTATTTCCCAAGTGTTTCCAAAAAGGTGGTAACAAAGAGTCGGATATTTATTTTACTAGCACACCCTGTGTGACACTTTCACTACAAATAAACATAGAGCTAGTTAGTGGAAACAACTAAAAGCACAACAGAAATTTCAGGAAAAATCCATTTACATAGTTTAATTGGTAGCAATTTATGAAAACTTGAATTTCATTCTCTTTCATAATTAGGTATGTAGAATCGATCAGATGTCATAAATATAGGCCTCCTTATTCAGCATGCAAGGACTAAAACTGAACAGGAATATTTTAAGTATAAATCTGAGGGAAGATGAAGGTTTAACTGTTATTAAGTTTTGTTTATGGTATGTTTGAAATCTAGATGAGACAGCCTGTAGAAATTCCTCCATCTTTGAAAAAAATCATGGAGAATACCAAGCTATCTTTTCAAGGAAAATAATTAACCTAGATACAAGAGTCACTTTTAAAAGCTTTTTTTGATACAATTCTTCTCACTTAAAACGTCTGTTCTCCTCTTAACCCCACCCTCAATCCTTATAATAGTGTTGTTAGGTGCCACTGAGTCTATTTCGAACAATAGTGACCCAGAACAGCCCCAGAGAGTTTTCTTAACCGCAGTCTTTATGAAAGTAGATCACCAGGTCTTTCTCTCAAGGAACGAGTGGGTGGGTTCCAACCAACTACCTTTCAGTTAGCAGCTGAAAACTTAACCAGATGTGTCTTGTCACTAGGAATCCTTCCTCATCTTATAATTCCACCTGAACCTCTCCTGTCCTTCAAGGTCCAATACATTTCCCACCCCAGAAAAATATAGAAAACATTCAACCTTACTGAATTATGAAAAGCAAGATTTTTATTTTTTAATTTTCAAATTAGAAAAAAAGAAAAAACTTTAAAAGCAATAATGCTAAAGTTGGTAAGGTACAATAATGCAGAACCCTGTGTTTGGTTAGGGAGAATGGTGGAAATTTGGTAAAATATATCAAAAGACGTAGAAGAACTCTTATCCTTTGATTTAGTAGGTTTGTTCCGGAAATTCATACAAAAAGTTATAATCAGAAATTAATAGAAAACAACTCTTGGTGCATAAAGATATTTGTTTCCATGTTACTTACAAAAGAAAATTAGAAATATTAATTTAGCCAATGAGAGGCAAGCTGAAATAATGGTATGGCAACAACTGCCATTTTAATACTTTTCTTCTCCCTCATTTTTATGCTTTAAAACTTTTATACGCAAAAAAAATGTTTATGTGCAATGACTTAGTCATTTAGTGCTATGTCATGATAAACTGTCTGCCCCCCCAAAATGTGTATAGCAGTTTGGCTAGGCCATGAGTCCTGGTATTGTGTGATGTTCCTGTATGCTGTCACTCTTCCCTCTAGGATGTTACCAAGGGAGGGTGGGCAATGGTTGTGTTGATGGGGCAAGGCTCAATATTTCAAATTGCATTAGGCCTTGAGGCAATCTCTTGAGACACAAAAAAAGAAGCTAGCAGAGAGATTTGAGGACCCCTTACCACCAAGTAACAGTGCCAGGAGCACAGCAGGTCCTTTGGAAAGGATCTAGCATCCTTGTGCTTTAGAAGTTCCCAGTCCAGGGAAAGACTGATGACAAGGACCTCCTCTAGAACCAACAGAGAGAGACTTCCCTGGTGCCAATGCCCTGAATTTGAACTTGTAGCCTACTGGACTGCGATCGAATAAAATTCCTCTTGGTAGCAATTTATGAAAACTTGAATTTCATTCTCTTTCATAATTAGGTATGTAGAATTGATCAGATGTCATAAATATGGGCCTCCTTATTCAGCATGCAAGGACTAAAACTGAACAGGAATATTTTAAGTATAAACCTGAGGGAAGATGAAGGTTTAACTGTTATTAAGTTTTGTTTATGGTATGTTTGAAATCTAGATGAGACAGCCTGTAGCAATTCTTCCATCTTTGAAAAAAATCATGGAGAATACCAAGCAGAGTCAAGACGGCAGATTAAACTCATGTCTCCCTAAGTCCCTCTGGAAACCAAGACCTGAAATGATAATTAAACAGAGCCCTATGGACACCTAGTGAGCCCTGGGATGTGGCATAGGGCTGTTAATTTGGACTTCATAACACTGAACACAAAATCTCTTCTCTTTCACTAACCACACTCTCAGTGAGCACAGGCTTGCACAGACAGAAGGTAAATCACCATGTCAATTTTTTCCTGTCTTGGCCGGCAGGCAGAACTGGGACTTGACTAGCTGCTAGTCTCCGACACAGTGCTAGTGGGACCGGCAAGCATAATTGCCAGGTTCTGAGAGCCTGGCTTTGGACTCTATATACCTCAGCTCCTCTGGCCTACCAGGAAATGGACAAGCCCAGGCAGCGGCCCCAGGCAGACTTGGTTCTTAGACTGGGAGGTGGCTCATGCTGGAGGGAGAGTGCTTTTCTAGCAGGGAGGCAGTGTTTTGCACAGTGTCACCTGGGGCCGGGGCCCAGCGGCAGAAGCTGTGGACTCTGGGTATTTCAGCACTCTTGGCCTCTCCGCTGGGAGCCTGGTCCTGGCCAGCTGGCTAGCTTATGTGGGACGCCATCTTGTTTTGCTGGGAGGTGGTGTCACCCACATGGAAGCCTCATCTGGACCTAATTCCTAGGCTGAGAAACAGTGCCTACCCAGAAGAGAATGCTTTTCCAATGGAAAAGCAAAATTCTACACAGTATTTCCTATAGCTGGGGCCCAACAGCAGAGGCCATAAGGCCGGTATTTTGTATTTTGAGCTAGTTTATAACACCTGGTGTTCAGTATAGAGGTGCTTACTTTGCCAGCTGAGAAGAGGGATGTAGACACCTGAAAACCTGACTGACTTTGGAAGTTGTCAAATACTTTTTTACTTCTCATTTTAAGACGGCCTAGAGAAACAACTGTGGTCCATCTTGACAGCATCTCTCCCAGCCTCTATTCACCCACATGAAGCCCCAAAGCAACAAATGTTGGAGAAGACGGTAACCTGGAAGTTACCCATGGCATCAGAAGGACCCAAATGAAACCACCTGAGAACTTCACAGACGAAGAAGCTTTTCTGAAACTATCGGAAGGTGAATACAAAAGGATTATATATAGAGCCCTCCTAGACCTTATGCAAAATGCAGCACAGCAAAAGCAAAAATTAAGCAAGCTGTTCGATCTGATGGAACATCAGTACTCTGAAATTCAACAGATCAAGACCAAAATCAAAGACATGGAAACTTCAGTTCAAAGCTAAGAAAATAGAATGGAACAAATGGAAAAGAGAATTTCTGATTTGGAAGACAGAGCCACTGACTCCAGCATCCATGAGGAGAAAACAGAAAAAAGAAACAAGAAAAATGAAGAAGCATTAAGAAGCATGTGGGACTCTATTAAGAAGAACAATCTATGATTAATTGGAGTTCCTGAACAGGGTGAGACACCTGAGAACACAGACAGTATTGTGGCTGAGCTGCTGATAGAAAACCTCTCAGAAATTATGAAAGAAGAGAATATAGATATATGCAAGATACATATCAAACACCACTCAATATAGATCTCAATAGAAAGACTCCAAGACACATTATAATCAAGTTTAACAACAGGAAACATAAGCAGAAACTCTTAAAGACAGCAAGACTCAAAGCAAGCTAACATTCAGAGGGAAACCCTGTAGGCTTTCATCAGATTTCTCAGCAGAAACAATGCTGGCACAGAGACAGTGGTTTGACACATTCAAAGACTTGAAGGAGAAGAACTTCCAACCAATAATTATATATCCTGCAAAACTATCCTTCAAATATAAAAATGAAATGAAGACATTCGCAGATAAACAGAAACTCAGAGATTTTGTAAAAACCAAACCAAAGCTACAAGAAATACTGAAAGAATCTCTTGGCTTGGAAGAACAAAACTGCTAACTTTGTATTTTAGAAGGACACATTATCCAGAAGCCTACGCAGTTAGGGAAGGCTCCAAACACAGTCAAAGCTATAACAGTGAAAGAAATGATCTAGTGATCATATCATGTAAACTATGATATCATCATATTAGAAAGAGTGATATACTACAGTCATCATAGTTCTTCCAGATGAAGAGGAAGTTGGCAAGACTAGTAGCAATCAAAATTGGGTTTATATATAGTTTATTAAGCAGGATCATAGGGGCAGCTGTAAAGCACAATAAAGAACTAACATACCATATTAAGAAATGTAATACAGGAGTCTCAACAACCACAAAACCAACCCTGAAAAAGGTGAAAAATCAACTCATGAAGAAGAATGTCCCAGAACAGATTAATAAGAACAATAGAGAAAATATCAACACAAAAACAAACAAATCACAATGTGAACACATACCTATCAATAATTACATCGAATGTGAGTGGAATGAATGCTCCAGTAAAGAGACATCAAGTGACATGTTGAATCAAAAGACAGGACCTATCTATATGTTGCCTACAAGAAACTCACCTTAGACTTAAAGATAGGAACAAACTGAAAATCCAAGGATGGAAGAACATATATCAAGCTAACAATGAACAGAGAAGAGGAGGGGTGTCAATTCTGATCTCAGATAAAATCAATTTTAATGTAAAATCCACCATCGTGGACAAGGATGGACACTATTTATTGCTGAAATATTCAATATACAAGCAGGACTTAACAGCATTAAGTATTTATGCACCTAATATCAGAGCATTTAAATATGGCAAAGAAACACTGACTACACTTGAAAAGGAGATAGATCACTTCACAATAATAGTAGGAGACTTCAAAACTCAAGTCTCAATATTGGACAGATCATCTAGAAAAAAGCTCAATAAAGACACAGAAGACCTTATTGCAACAATTAATCAACTAGACCTCATCAACATATACAGAATTTTCTGTCCATCAGTGGACAAATACATGTTCTTCTCTAGTGCACATGGAACATTCTCCAGAATAGACCATGTGTTAGGACATAAAGAAACAATTCTCAACAAAATCCATACCATTGAATTAATGCAAAGCATCTTCTAGATCATAAAGTCATAAAAGTTGAAATCAATAGCAGAAAAAACATAGATAGAATGTGGAACTCGTGGAAACTGAACAACACCTTGCACAAAAAACCATGGGTAACAGAAGAAATCAAGGATGAAATAAAGAAATTTATGGATTCCAATGAGAACGAAAACACTTCCTACCAGAACCTATGGGATACAGCCAAAACACGGAGCACACGTCTGGGAGGAAAAAACAAACCAAATCAAAGAACTGACTCTACATCTAGAACAAGTAGAGAGAGAACAACAGAGGAACCCCTCAGGTAACAGAAGAAAACAGATCATAAAGATCAGAGCAGAACTAAACAAATTAGAGAATAGAAGAACAATTGAAAAAACTGAACAGACCAAAAGCTGGTTTTTTTGAAAAGATCAACAAAATTGACAAACCACTGGCTAAACTTAATAAAGAAAAACAGGAAGCCAAGCCAAGTGCCATCGAGTCAGAAGGAAACCAATAACCCAAATAAGAAATGAGAGGGGAGTTATCACAACAGATCCTGCAGAAATCAAAAATATCATAGTTGAATACTATGAAAGACTGTATTCTAACAAATTCACAAGGTGAAGCAGAACAACTTAATAAACCCATCACAAAGGAAGAGATTGAAAAAGCCATCAAAAAACTTCCAACCAAAAAAAAGCCCGGGCCCAGATGGCTTCACTGCAGATTTCTACCAAATTTTTAGAGAAGAGTTATCTCCAATACTACTGAGACTATTTCACAGTATAGAAAGGGATGGAATACTCCCAAATTCATTCTGTGAAGCCAGCAGAACCCTGATACCAAAACCAGGGAAAGACCCAACAAAAGAGGAGAACTACAGACCAATTTATCACTCATGAATCTAGATGCAAAAATCTTCAACAAAATTCTGGCCAATAGATTACAACATATCAAAAAAATAATCCATCATGACCAAGTTGGATTCATACCAGGGATTGCAAAGCTGGTTCAGCATCAGAAAAACAATCAATGTGATCAACCACATAAATAACACAAAAGATAAGAATCACCTGATCTTGTGTATTGATGGAGAAAAGGCATTTGATAAAGTCCAACACCTATTCGTGCTAAAAACTCTCAGCAAAATAGGAATAGATGGCCAATTCCTCAATGCAATAAGGGTCATTTATATAAAGCCAACTGCCTACGTCATTCTGAATGGAGAGAGACTGAAACAGTTTCCCTTGAGGACAGGAACTAGACAAAGATGCCCACTCTCACCTCTCCTATTCAACATTGTACTAGAAGTTCTAGCCAGAGCAATTAGACAAGACCAAGGAATAAAAGACATCTAAATCAGCAAAGAAGAACTAAAAATCTCCCTATTTGCAGATGATATGATTGTATATGCAGAGAATCCCAAAGAATCCATAAGGAAACCACTCAAACTGATAGAGTTCGGCAAAGTCTGAGGATACAAGATAAACATAAGTAAATCAGTAGGATTCCTTTATACCAACAACGAGATTATTAAGGAAGAAATCACCAAGTCAATACCATTTACTATAGCCCTAAGAAGATAAAATACCTAGGAATAAACCTAACCAGAGAAATAACAGACCTTTACAAAGAGAACCACAAACCCTTACTACAAAGAAAATAAGAAAGAGATACATAAATGGAGAAACCCACCCTGCTCATGGATAGGAAGACTTAACATTGTGAAAATGTCTATTTTACCGAAAGCAATTTACTTATATAATGCAATCCCAGTACAAGTTCCAGTGACATAGTGATAGAATTTACAACACATAGGAAAAGTGACATCAAAGGACAAAATGGTGGATGATCACACAATCATGGGATTCATAATCCAACCAAATTGATATATATTTTTTGGACGGGACACAATTCAATCTATGACACGCAGCATTACTTTTGTAAAGGAGACCTGGTGGTGCAATTGTTAGTCACCTAACTGCTAACTGCAAGGTTAGAAGTTCCAACCCACTAGCTGCTTTGCAGGAGCAAAGACCTGATGACTTGATTCTATAACGATTACAGCCAAGGAAACGCAACAGGGCAACTGCACTCTGTATTATAGGATTGCTGTGAGTCAGCATCAACTGGACAGCACACAACAATGATGTTAGTTCTCTATTTTATGCTTTTTTATAGTGCTGTATTTTTTTATATTGCTGAATTACTTATTTCTTTTAAACCTTGTCTCTAAAGAGAAGTCTTGGTTCTAGCTGATTTTTAAGAAAATTCTATAAAGTTATATTCTCATAGTCGGAGAAAACACTAGGATTATGACTACAGATGTTGTCGCCTACAGAGTAATATAAAACTGCTTAAGAGAGATACACCAGTGTCCTTTGAAGACTGAGGGGCCTTGAAGATTGCCTGTTTCTTCCCCTAGAGCAAACAAGCTTTGCTCCTAATGTCAGACAGGAGAAGTTGAAAATGAGTGCAGATTTCAGGTCAGAGGTTTCCAAAGAAATGATCCTTAGGTATAACAAGTGGACTGAAAAAATGAGTGCTATAGGTATGGGGATAGTGATTTATCTTGTGTATCCACCTAAAGAATGCTTGAAAGTTTCCAAGCAGATTAATTAGGAACAGGTATTCTAGGCAGAAGAGTCGACTTGTGCAAAAGCACAGAGATGTGGAAAGGCAAGATGTTTAGACCTGCTACAGTGTAAATTACAGTAGGAGGCTTCATGACGCAACAGTTAAGAGATTAGCTGCTAACCAAAAGATTGGAGTTCAAACCCATCAAGCAGCTCTGAGACAGAAAAGACCTGGAAATCATCTAAACCCATATAGCTTCCAAAACCCAACCAAACCCACTGCCATCGAGTCAATTCTGACACATAGCCACGCTGTAGACAGGGTAGGACTGCCCCACGGTGTTTTCAAGGAGCACCTGGCAGATTTTAAATGCGGACCTTTTGGTTAGCAGCCGTAGCACTTAACTACTACATCACCAGGGTTTCCCCCATATAGATCACAGCCTAGAAAACCTTATGGGGTAATTCTACTCTGTCACATGGGGCCAAAATGAGTCTCAATCAACTCTATAGCACCTAACAACAATTGAGTGGAAAGCATAAACATAAAATGAGACACGAAGTATGAAATAGGGTAAGGAGCCAATAGTAGAAGACCTTTCATACCATGTTGAGATGCTGGAGATAAAGAACCACAGGTGATTTTGAGTCACAGGAGACATATGATCAGATGTGACAATTAAAAATACATCAATGTGGAGGCGAAGGGTAAAACTGGAGACAGAGAAGCCAGACAGAAGTTATCCGAACAGTCTTCTAAAAACACAAGAAAGGTTATTGTAGCTTGGATGCAACTTAAGGCCTTGAATATTCATAATGGTGGATTCAGAAGATGATTTAGTATACCCCAGCGAATAACAAAAGCATGGGCAAATGCACATTTGCAGTTTCATCAAAAATGTTCAGGAATTGAAGAGCAATGACCATGACTATAAAAAGCTTGTAAGAATTTTAAAACTCTTGAAACCTTCCTATGTTTGTTTAATCAAATCTGTGGTGGTTTCAACATAACTCCACAAGTTCTTTGATCCTTCTCCCATCAAAAAATGGGATATAATTACTTCAGATCCGACTCGACAGCACTTGGCTGGTTGGCTTGGCATTTGAATTTGGCCAGTCTTGATAAGTCATCTCTAACAAAGAAAATGTAGCACAAATGATGACTTCCAAGGCTAGAATTTTTTTTAAAAAAAGGCTTTCAACTCACTTTTTCCATAGGGATGCTTACTCTTGGAAACCAGCTACCACGCTAGAAGCACAGACAACATGGAGAAGCTACTTTTTCAGAACCATGCCCAAACACTGGCTCAGCTGAGGTCTCAATTGATAGCCAGTATCAATGTTAAGACATGTGAGTGAAGAAACTTTTGAAATGTCTCCAGTCCCACTCAACATCTAACTTCAACTACAGGAGAAACTCCAAGGGCCACCTGGCCAGCAAATCCCAGTCAACCCCCCAACCATGAGAGATAATAATAAAATTTTTGCTGCTGTTTTAAGCAACAAATTTCACATTGACTTGTTATGCATCAGAAGTCCATGAGAGCCAAAAGATGAGCCAGAGTATATCCCACTTGAATTTAGAGATCATTTAAAGAATAGATTTGATGCATTGGATACAAATGACCAGATGAGTTGTGGAACAACATCAAGGACATCGTATATGAAGAAACCAAAAGTTCATTAAAAAATACAAGAAAGAAGGAAAAGATCTAAATGGATGTCAGAAGAAACTCTGAAACTTGTTCTTGAACGTAGACCAGCTAAAGCAAATGGAAGAAATGATGAAGTAAAAGCTCTGAACAGAAGACTTCAAAGGGCAGCTCAAGAAGACAAAGTCTTCTAATAAAATATGCAAACACCTTTAGTTAGGAAACCAAAAGGTAAGAACACATCCAGCATTTCTCAAGCTGAAAGAACTCAAGAAAAACATTCAAAACTTGATTTACAATACTAAAGGGTTCTATGGGCAGAATATACACTGGGGTCACTGAGTCAGAATTGACTTGGTAGCAGTGGGTTTGGTTTTTGGTATGGGCAAAATATGTAATGACACAGGAAGCATCAAAAGAATGGGCAAAATATAGAATGCTTCCTGAAGCATCAAAAGAAAATGGAAGGAATACAAAGTCACTGTACTGAAAAGAATTGGTCAGCATTCAACCATATCAGGATCAAGAAGAGATGATATTGATGGAAGAAGCCCAAGCTACACTGAAGGCAGTAGCAAAAAAAAGATTCCAGGAGTTGATGGAATACCAATTGTTTCAACATCCATGCAGTGCTGGAAGTACTCACTTGTCTATGACAAGAAATTCGAAAGACAGCTACCTGGACAATGGACTAGAAGAAATTCATATTTATGTCTATTCCACAGAAAGAATTGTCAAACAATATCATTGATATCACACAGAAGTAAAATTTTGCTGAAGATCATTCAAAAGTAGTTGCAACAGTACATCTACAGGGAACAGCTGGAAATTTAAACCAGATTCAGAAGAAAACGGAAAACAAGGGATATGATTACTAATGTCAGATGGATCCTGGCAGAAAGCGAAGAATATCAGAAAGACATTTACTTGTGTTTCATTGACTATGCAAAGGTTTCAACTGTATGGATCGTAACAAATTATGGATAACATTGTGAATAATTGGAATTCCAGAACACTTAATTGTGCTCATGAAGAATCTGTATATGGGTCAAGAGGCAGTCGTGTGAACAGAACAAGGGGATGTGGCATGGTTTCAAATCAGGAAGGTAAGCATCAGGGTTGTATCTTTCACCTTACTTATTTCATCTGTATGCTGAGCAAATAATCTGAGAAATTGGACTACATGAAGAAGAACAAAGCATCAGGATTAGAGGAAGACTACTTAACCTGCATTATGTAGATGACACGACCTTCCTTGCTGAAAGTGAAGAGGACTTGAAGAACTTACTGATGAAGATCAAAGACCACGGCCTTTAGTATGGATTATATATTTCAACTTAAAGAAACAAAAATTCTCACAACTGGAACCAATAACCAACATCATGATAAAATGAACAGCAGTCAAGAAACCAAACAACATATTGCAATGGGCAAATGTGCTGCAAAAACCCAAACGTGTTATAAAGCAAAGATGTCACTTTCAGGACTAAGGTGGACCTGATCTAAGACATGGTATTTTAAACCTCCTTCTATGTGTGAAATCTAGACATGAATAATGAAGGCTGAAGAAGTGTTGTTGACTTTGAATTATAGTGCTGTTGAAAAATATTAAATGTACCATGGACTTCCAGAAGAATGGACAAATCTGTCTTGGAAGAAGTATTTTGTCTCAAGTCCTTTAGTTATATTATCAGGAGGGACCAGTCCCTGGAGAAGGACACCATGCTTGGTGAAGTAGAGGGTGAGTGAAAAAGAGGAAGATTCTCAACAAGACGGATTGACACAGTGACTGTAACACTGGGCTCAAGCATAGCAATGATTGTGAGGATGGCTCAGGATCAGGCAGTGTTTGTTCTACTTCACAGTGCTGCTGTGAGTCAGAGCTGGTTTGATGGCACCTAACAACAGCAACAAAGTATAACCAAGACATAGCCCAAGTCTTTCAAAATGACAAGAACCTACATACTTATATTCAGAGGCAGGGAAGAATGTAGGGAATAAAAAAACAAAAAACTGTTGGTATCAAGTTGGTTCTGATTCATAGCGATCCTATAAGACAGAGTAGACCTGCCCCATACAGTTTCCAAGGAGCATCTGGTGGATTTGAACTGCCAACCTTTTCGTTAGCAGCTGTAGCTCTAAATCACTCTATCATCAAGGTGTGCACTATGAAACTCAGGCTTAGGAGGAAAAGAACTCTAAGGAATAGGGGGCACTAAGGTCTTCCAAGAGAGCTTTACATTAAAAATGCTAACAACAGCATGTATTTATTCTGATAGACAATGTAGACAGATGAGAGACAGAAAGAGAGTAAGAATGGCATTAAAATGAAGGAAGTCCTCAGCAACCAAAAGAAGCGAAAGTAAAAATCCAAAGAGATAAGGAAATACTAATACCAGCACCTCCCCATGAGTCAGATCCAACTCGATAGCACTTGGCTTGGCAACACCAGCAGCTGTCCTGAGGTTATCTACAGAGCCCTGCATGCCTAGAATTTGGAGTTTTAAAGGAACAATGATTCCACACAAAGAAAAAAGCTGCATAAGAGAGTTCTCTATAAATCCAGGATCCTAATGAGCTGTACTTACTATTAAAAGGGGCACCAGAAAAGTCCCAGCTCATAGAGTCACGATGAAGACATTGACTTTGTTGGCTTTGACTTTGGTTGTGGAAGTGGGTGGGGATTCCCTCCTGAGGACTTAAAATCTCAAGCTGGCACTCATGCAAAGTTGGGCCTAGAGCTCACTTTGTCTAGGAACTGGGAGAAAAAAAGACAGGCAGAAATTTACTTTAAAAATGTCCAGAGATATCAATGAAGCAGACACAACTACTTTCTGGAGGAAAGCACATTAAACCCAAGATTCAAAAATTTCTCACAGACATGAGTTCTACAAATATCACTCACTTCTTCCCAACCCCTTGAAAAATACTAAATTTACCAGGGACTGCCAGAAGAATGGACAAATCTGTTTTGGAAGAAGTAGAGCCAGAATGCTCCTTAGAAGTGAAGATGGAGACACTTTGTCTCATGTAATTTGGTCATACTATCAGGAGGGACCAGTCACTGGAGAAGGACACCATGCTTTGTGAAGTAGAGGAAAATAGGAAGACTCTCAATAAGATGGTGAGCCAAAAAGGAAGGGAAGGGGGGGAAGGAGGGAGAGAGAGAAGCAGGGATGGAGAGAGGCAGGGAGGGAGAGAGGCAATGAGAGAGGCAGGGAGGGACAGAGGAAGGAATGGAGGGGGGAGGAAGAAGAGAACAGAAGAAAGGAGAGAGGGAGGGAGGAAATTATGAAGTATATAATGAAATAATGAAGTATGCCACCTACTTTGCACACTTCACATCCTTTCCTTTTTTGCCTCTTGTATAAGCTGCTGCAATATGGATTCCATCTGATTCCAGGCAGGAGAAACCTGACAGTGACTCATTTTACACCTGGGTATTACACCTCTTGTCTACACCCTGAGGCTCCCTACTAACATTACTCACTGACTGGACACAACTTAGAAGCATAAAAGAACTCACATGTTAAACTTTGACCAATGAGAACTAAGGGATGAACTATTCTTCTCTATTTCCACCAGTGGAAATTCTGGTGGTGTAGTGGTTAAGTGCTAATATAAAGGTCAACAGCTCACCAGGCATTCCTTGGAAACTGTATGGGGCAGTCCTACTCTGCCCTATAGGGTCACTATGAGTCGAAATTGACTCAGTAGCAGTGGGTTTTTTTGTTTGTTTGTTTATTCCCATAAATGTCAGTCTGGAGATGTAGTTGATTTGGCTTGTGGGAGACAGTCCCTTGGGAGAAACATTGAGAGTGTATGCCAGAAACAGACTTTCAAAACAGGAATTCCAAAGAATGCACTTGGTAAAGAAGGAAGACGACAGAAGGGGCAGATCTGAGATACAGAAGGAATGGTGAGCCGAGACTGTGGTAAACATATCGGTGTGTAAACAAATGCAGCCTGCATACAGCAAAAATAATTTCTAATTTGTAATATTAAAAAGAAAAAAAGATGTAATTAGAATAGTCAATTGAGGAAGGAAAGTTAAAGCTTTCCAAAGCCCTTATATTCTTCAGGAGCAAAGTAACCATTGTCAAACTTGAGGCTTCTTTATTTACATAAATGCTACAGACAAAAAAACTGTTTGGGGTTGTTCTGCTCTGTCATAGTGGGTCACCATAAGTCAGAGTTGGTTCAAGGGTACCCAACAACTAGAACAACATGCTAAGTACGTAAGTGTAATCAGATGTTCAAATGGACTCTTGTTGACTCATTTTTAATTGAGATTCCAATAAATAGATAACAGACACTGTCATGGGCTGAATTATGGCCCCCTGAAATATCTATTAACTTGGCTAGGTCATATTCCAAGTATTGTATGATTGTCTACCATTTTGTCATCTGATGTAGTTCCCCTATATACTGTAAATTCTATCACAATGATGTAATGAGATAGATTAATGGCAGTTATATTGGTGAGGAAAGCAAGATTAGACAGTGTCTTAAGCCAATGTCTTTTGAGATAGAAAAGAAAGAAGTGAGCACAGAGATTTGGGGAACCTCATACCATCAAGAAACCAGTAGAGTGAGCAGAATGCATCTTTGGACATGGAGTCCCTGCAGTGAAAAGCTACTTGACCAGGGGAAGATTAATGACAAGGATCTTCCTTCAGGGCTGACAGAGAGAGCCTTTTCCCAATGCTGATGCCTTGAATTTGGACTTGTAGCCTACTAGACTGTGAGAGAATAAATTTCTCTTTGTTAAACCTTTCCACTTGTGTTATTTCTGTTATAGCAGCTCTAGATGACCCAGACAGATACTAAAGTGAATGTGCTACTGAATCTCCCCAATACAGAGTTGATATAGGAAAGACTGAAGAACCAGCCCCATGATACTCCCAGAGAGATCAAGTCTGAGAAAGCTGTTGCCAAGTTGTGATTTTTTACTGTTTCCTACATGAAAGAACTGCAGTGTTGCTGCCTTTCCAGCTCAAGTCCAATCAGAAGAACTTCCATGGTTCAATTGAGAGAGCTTAAACATATTGTCTACAGCTAGAAAACTTGTGATTGTCTCATGTCTAAAAAAGCAACCTGTGACAAAAATAGTCACCTAGAGATTCCAGCTTGATAGCAAATGCTGGGTTCCTAAGAGCTGTAAAAGAAAAACCTACAACAAACATCATATTGTTCGAGGTCAAAGAATCTCCTATGAAACTAGGACCAAGACAAGAGCAGTCCCTATCACCATGTCTCTTCAGTGTTGTCCTGGATGTCCTAGTCAGACAGTTAGGTAAGAAAAATAAAAGACACAGACATCCAAAAGAAAAAAGTAAACCTGAGAAATGCTATGATTATCCATATTGTTGTTGTTGACTATCACTGAGTCAGCCCCTTACTCATGATAACCTTATGCACAAGGGAAGAAAATGCTGCCTGCTCCTGCCTCACCCCCACAATCAATTATGGATCAGACTGTTGCAATCTATAGGGTTTTCATTGGTTGATTTTTGGAAGCAGATCAGCAGGCTTTTCTTTCCTGGTGTATATTAGCCTGGAAACTCCACTGAAAGCTGTTCGGTGCCATAGACACACATAAGCCTTAATTGACAGGTGTCTGCTCATGAGATGCATTGTGCAGGCATTGAACTTAGGTCTCCTACATAGAAAGGTGAGAATTTCACCACTGGAAAGTTTTTATAGCCAGCCAGCCAAGTGCTGTTGAGTCAGATTAAACCATAGTAATATACAATTGAATAATCACAGTTAATAAGAAATTTTAGCATGATTTCAACCACACTGTAATACACTGTTCTCACTCGTGGTAAGACTACACACAATAGAACAAAAATACTGTCCTGTCTTACACTAACCTAACAACTGTTGTTATGCTTGAGCTCATTGTTACAGCCACTATGTCAACCCACCTTCTTGAGGGTCTTCCTCTTTTTCACTGACCCTCTACTTTACCAAACATGATGTCCTTCTCCTGGGACTGATCCTTCCTGGTAACATGCACAAAGTATATGAGACAAAGCCTCACCATCCTAGCTTCTAAGGAGAATTCTAGCTCTATTTCTTTCAAGAGAGATTTTTTCATTCTTTTGGCAGTCTGTGGTATCTATATTCAATGTGCTTCACCAACATCACAATTCAAAGGCCTCGGTGCTCCTTCTGTCTTCCATATTCATCGTTCAGCTTTCACATGCATACGAGGCAACTGAAAACACCATGACTTGGGTCAGGCGCACCTTAATCTTCAAGGTGACGTCTTTGCTTTTCAATACTTTAAAGAGGTCTTTTGCAATAGATTTGCCTGGTGCAATTCATCAGAATACACTAATAGCAAATACAAGATTTCAAAAGATTCCATTAAAAATACAACAAAGGAGGCAGAGTCAAGTTGGTGGACTAAACACACATCTCCCTAAATCCCTCTGGAAATGAAGACTTGAACTGATAATTAAACGGAGGCTTCTGGACACCTGGTGAACCCTAGGACATTGCATAGGGCTGTCAATTTGGAATACATACCACTGGAAGGGAAACTTCTGTTTTACCAACCCCCACCCTTGTTGAGTGCCGGCTCACAGACCAAAGGTAACTCACCATTTTAACTTTTTTCTCTGTCTTATCTGGTGGGTGGGGCTGGTGCTTGATTGGTACCTGTCATGCTTTGAATTGTGTCCCCACAAAAATATATGTGTTGATTTGACTTGGTTAGGAATCCCAACATGGTGCCATTCCTCCCATGTGTTGTGAATCCTGCCTCTGTGATAATGATAATGGGAATGGTCTGCAGCTGTGTTAGTGAGGCAGGACTCAAGCTAAAAGCTTGTAGAATATAAGGGAGAGAAGTGAGCTGAGGAAGTTGGGAACCTCATCCTCATACCACTAAAAGAGAAGCACCAAGAGCAGAGCATGTTCTTTGGACCTGAGGTTCCTGTGCTGAGATACTCTCACTGGATTTGGACTTATCCTACCAGACTGTGATAACTTCTCTTATTGAATGGACTTATAACTTGTTAATGGATTTTGCAGCTTACTGGACTATAACAATAAAAGATTGTCTTCATGAAACCTTCCACTCCTGGTATTTTCTGTTAGAGCAGTGCCAAGTAACTAAGACAGCACCTAAGCTCAGACACTGCTGGTGGGATTGGTGGGTGGAATCACCACATTTTGAGAGCCCAGCCTTGGACTCTGCACACCTCAGAACCTGTGGCCTCTCTCTCTAAGCCTCAGCCATTGAGTAGCCTGTACTGAGGCAGACGGGGGAGCTTTTGCAGGATGCCATCTCGTTTGGTGGGGAGGCAGACATACCCATACAGACGCCTCAGCTGGACCTAATTCTCAGGCTGCGAGGCAGTGCCTGCCCGGAGGAGAGCACTTCTCCAGCATAAAACCAGTATTTTGCACAGTGTGGCCTATAGCTGGGGCTCAGCATCAGATGACAACAGGGCAGTCACCTTCTCGTATTCTGAACTACTTTACAGCATCTGGGATTGGATATATAGGTGCTTACTTTGCCAGCTGGGAAGAGGAACCTGTACACCTGAAAGCCTGACTGACTATGGAAGCTGCCAGATACCTTTTAACTGTCAGTATAAGACTGCCTAGAGAAATAACTGCAGTGCATCCTGATGGCATCTCTTCCAGTCTTTATTGACTCACATTATAGGGTTAGCCAATGGCTCCTCAGTGACTCTATAAGTAGGGCTGGGTCTTTGCCAATCAGGCGGTGGAGCCTACTGCACCAGAGATTCCACTAAGCCCAGTCACTGAAGTACGTAGAGGTGTCTGGTGATCACCTTCCTTTCCAGACTGAGCTTTAGATCCTGTTAAGGTAACACTGGAGAAACAAAACAACCTCCAGATGCCAAAAAGCAAGAACCTTTGGATAAAAACATAATGAAGAACTCACCTGTGGCTTCAGAAGGCCCCTAAAAGAAAGAACCAAAGAATTTCCCAGATGAAGAAGCCTTTCTGAAACTACTGGAGGACTAGTACAAAAGGATTATATAGAGAGCACTCCTACACCTTATATAAAATGCAGCAGAGCAAAATGAAAAATTAAGCAAGCTGTTTGATCTGATGGAAGACCAGTACTCTGAAATCCAATAGATCAAGAACAAAATCAAAGAAACAGAAATTTCAATTCAAAGCCAAAGAAACAGAATTGAACAAATGGAAAATAGACCTTCTGGCATGCAAGACAGAGCTACTGAGTCCAGCATCTATGAGGAGAAATCAGAAAAAGAAACAAGAAAAAGGAAAATGCATTAAGAAGCATGTGGGACTCTATTAAGAGGAACAATCTATGATTAATTGGAGTTCCTGAATAGGATGGGACACCTGAGAACACAGAAAGCATTGTGGCTGAGCTGCTGACAGAAAACTTTCCAGAAACTATGAAAGAATAGAATATAGATATCCAAGATGTATATCGAACACCACTCAATATAGATCTCAAAAGAAAGACTCCAAGACATGTTATAATCAAGCTTAACAAAATGAAACAGAAACAGAAACTCTTAAAGGCAGCAAGACTCAAAGCAAAACCGACATTCAGAGGGAAACTGTGTAGGCTTTCATTTAAATTCTCAGCAGAAATGATGCTGCCACAGAGACAATAGGATGACACACTCAAAACCTTGAAATAGAAAAACTTCCAACCAAGAATTATATATCTGGCAAAACTATCTTTCAAATATGAAAATGAAATTGAGACATTCACAGATAAACAGAAACTCAGAGACTTTGTGAAAACCAAGGCAAAGCTACAAGAAATACTGAAAGAATCTCTTGGTTTGGAAAAACAAAGCCATTAACTTCATATTTTAGGAGGAAATACAGGACACATTATCCAGAAATCTGCTCAGTTAGGGAAGGCTCCAAACTCAGTCAAAGCTATAATATTAAAAGAAGTGATCCAGTGATCATATCGTGAAATCTATGATGTCATCATATTAAACGTTATAGTCCTTCCAGATGGAGATCAAATTAATAAGAATTGCAGTAGTTAAAATTATATTTAAATATAGATTATTAAGGGGGATCACAGGGGTAGCCACAAAGCACAATAAAGATAAAGCATATCAAATCAGAAACGTAATACAGGAGTTTCAACAACCACAAAACTAGCACTGAAAAAGCTGAAAAATCAGCTTATAAAGAAGAATGTCCTAGAACAGAATAGTAAGAACAACAGAGAAAACATCAACACAAAAATAAACATATCACAATGACAGCACTAAACACATACCTATCAATGATTACATTGAATGTGAATGGACTGAATGCTTCAGTAAAGACACAAGTGACATCTTAGATCAAAAGACATAACCCATCTATATGTTGCTTACAAGAAACTTACCTTAAACTTAAAGATATGAACAACCTGAAAAATTAAAGGATGGAAGAATATATATCAAGCTAACAATACACAAAGAAAAGCAGGTGTGGCAATACTAATATCAGACAAAACAGATTTTAATGTAAAATCCACCACCATGGACAAGGATGGATACCATTGCTGAAAGTTTCAATACACAAGCAGAACTTAACAATATTAAATGTTTATGCACCCAATGCTAGAGCATCTAAATACATCAAAGAAACACTGACTACACTCAAAAACGAGATAGATCACTCCACAATTATAGTGGGAGACATCAACACTCCACTCTCAATATTGGACAGATCGTCTAGAAAAAAGCTCAATAAAGACGCAGAAGACCTTCTTGCCACAATTAACCAACTAGAACTCATCAACATATACAGAGCTTTCTATCCATCAGCAGACAACTACACTTTCTTCTTCAGTGCACATGGAACATTTTCCAGAATAGACAATGTGTTAGGACATAAAGCAATTCTCAACAAAATCCATACCACTGAATTATTGGGAAGCATTTTCTCATACCATAAAGCCAGAAAAGTAAAAATCAATAGCAGAAAACACAGATAGAAACTGGAACTCATGGAAACTGAGCAACATCTTGCTCAAAAAGCCATGGTAAATAGAAGAAATCAAGGATGAAATAAAGAAATTTATGGATTCCAATGAGAATGGAAACACTTCCTATCAAAACCTATGGGATCCAGCCAAAACAGTGCTCAGAGGTAAGTTTGTCTCTATAAATGCACACATACGGAAGGAAGAAAGAATCCAAACCAAAGAAATAACCCTACAGCTTGAACCAGTAAAGAGAGAGCAACAGAAGAACCCCTCAGTCACTAGAAGAAAACAGATCGTAAAGATTAGAGCAGAACTAAACGAATTAGAGAATAGAAGAACAATTGGAAAAATTGAAAAGACCAAAAGCTGGTTTTTTAAAAAGATCAACAAACTTGTCAAACCATTGGCTAAACTTACTAAAGAAAAACGGGAAAGGAAACAAATAATCCAAATAAGAAATGAGATGGGAGTTGTCACAACAGATCCTGCAGCAATAAAAAATATCATAACAGAATACTATGAAAGACTGGACTCTAACAAAGTTGGAAAACTTAGAGAAAATGGACAAATTCCTAGATTCACATCACCTACCAAAATTATCACAAGGTGAAAAAGTCATAAAAAAAGACGACCAACTAAAAAAAGCCTTGGCCCTGATGGCTTTACTGCAGAATTCTATCAAGCTTTTAGAGAAGAGTTATCTCCAATACTACTGAGATTATTTCATAGAATAGAAACGGATGGAATACTCCCAAATTCATTCTATGAAGCCAGCATAACCTTGATACCAAAGCAAGGGAAAGACTCAACAAAAAAAAAAGGAGCACTACAGATAGATATCACTCCTGAATCTAGATGCAAAAATCTTCAAGAAAAGCCTTGTTACTAGAATACAACATATCAAAAAAATAATTCTTCATGACCAAGTTGGATTCATAGCTGGAATGCAAGGCTGTTTCAACATCAGAACAACAATTAATGTGATCAACCACATCAATAACACAAAAGACAAGAATCACCTGATTTTGTCCATTGATGCAGAAAAGGCATTTGATAAAGTCCAACACACACTCATGCTAAAAACTCTCAGCAAAATAGTAATAGGCGGCAAATTCCTCAATGCAGTAAGGGCCATTTATACAAAGCCAACTGCCTACATCATCCTAAATGGAGAGAGACTGATACAATTCCCACTGAGGATGGAAACTAGACAAGGAAGCCCACTCTCACCTCTCCCACTAACATTGTACTAGAAGTTCTAGCCAGAGCAATTAGACAAGACCAAGAAATAAAGGGCATTTGCCTTGGCAAACAGAAAGTAAAAGTCTCCCTATTTGCAGATGATATGATTGTATACCGAGAATCCTAAAGACTCCATAAGTAAACTGCTGAAACCAATAGAAGAGTTCAGCAAAGTCTCAGCATACAAGATAAACATACGTAAATCGGTAAGATTCCCTCATATCAACAACAAGGTGTTTAAAGAGAAGAAATCACCAAATCAGTACCATTTTCTATAGCCCCCAAGAAGATAAAATTCCTAGGAATACATCTAACCAGAGAAATAACAGACCTTTACAAAGAGAACTACAAAATCTTACCACAAAAAACTAAGAGAGACTTACATAAATGGAGAAACCTACCCTGCATATGGATAGGAAGACTTAACATTGTGTAAATGGCTATTTTACCCAAAGTAATCTACTTATATAATGCAATCTCAATAGAAATTCCTGTGAGATTTTTTAATTCGATGGAAAAACAAATCAACAACTTTGTTTGGAAAGGGAAGAAGCCCCAGACAAGTAAAGCATTACTGAAGAAGAAGAACACATTGGGAGGCCTCTCACTACCTGACTTTAGAACCTGTTACACTGTCACTGTTGTCAAAACAGCGTGGTAGTGGTACAAAAAGAGACAGATAGATCAATGGAACAGAATTGAGACCCCAGAGATGCCACCATCCTCCTATGAACAGTTGATATTCAACAAAGGCACTAAGACATTAAACTGCAGTAAAAGCAATCTCTTCAACAAATGGTGCTGGCAAAACTGGATATCCATCTGCAATAAACTGAAACAAGACCCATATCTCACAACTTATACAAAGACCAACTCAAACTAGATAAAAAATCTAAATATCAAATCTAAAATGATAAAGCTCAGCCAAGAAAAAATAGGATCAACAATGGAAGTTTTAATAAACAATGTAGACAGACTTCAAAATCTGACAAAGCACAATCAATAGAAGAGAAAATAGACAAATGGGAACTGTTAAGAAACACTTTTGATCATCCAAAGACTTTATCAAAAGAATTAAAAGGGCGGAGTCAGGATGGCAGACTAAGCACACGTCTCCTTGTATGCCTCTGGAAACCAAGACCTGAATTGACAATCAAACAGAGCCTTCAGATCGCCTAATCAGCCTCAGGACACCGCACAGAGCTGTTAATTGGGACTTCATACCACTCAGCGAAAAACCTCCTCTCTTTCACTGACTCCCGCTCCTGGCTAGCCCCGGCTCTCACAGACGGAAGGTAAACACACCATTTTGACTTTTTTTTCCTCGATCTCGGCTGGCGGGCGGAGCTGGGTCTTCCCTGGTGGCTGGACTCAGACGTGCTGCTAGGGGGATAGGCAGGCAAAATTCCCATATTCTGAGAGCCAGGCTCGGGACTCTGTTAATCTAGCCACTTTGAGCCTTTCGTTTTGTAGCTGCCTCAGTGGGGTTTGTGTGGAACTCCGTGGTCAGGGTGCGGGATGCCATGTTGGTACTGAGATTTTAGCGGGACCTCGTTCTTAGCCTGGGAGCCAGCGCCTGCAAACGGGACAGCGCTTGTCCGACAGAAAAGTAGTGATTTTGCACAGTGCTGCCTACGTTGGGGGCCCTGCAACAGAAGCAGAGGAATCGCTGCCTCTGGGCACCTTTAGCCCCTCTGTCTGCTGCCTGCGTGGAGGATGCCATCTTGGATACAGTGGCTGAAGCTGGACCTAATTCTTAGCTTGGGAGCCAGAGCCTGCCCACAGGAGAGCGCTTTTCTATCACAAAACCAGTACTCAATGCAGTGTTGGCTAAGGCTAGGCCCTGTCAGCAGAGGCCACCAGGGCACTAGCAGTGCTGTATTCTGAACCAGTTTGTTATCATCTGGGGTTGGATACAGTGGTGCTTACTTTGTCAGATGGGAAGAGGGACCTCTACACCTGAAAACCTAACTGACGTGTGAACTGGTCAGATACCTTTTGCTTTACATTTGAAGACAGCCTAGAGAAACATTTGCAATCCTTCCTCACAGTACCTCTTCCAGCCTCTATATACTCACATGGGACCCAAAAAGCAACAGACAATTGTGGCATACAAGCAATCATTCATGGCTTCAGAAGGCTCCCAAACAAAGCAACCAAGGAGTTTTCCAGATGAAGGAACTTTTATGAAAGCATCAGGAAGTGAATACAAATTGATTATATACAGAGCCCTTCTAAACCTTATACAAAACGCAGCAGAACAAAGTGAAAAATTAAGCAAGTTGTTCGATCTGATGGAACACCAGTACTCTGAAATCCAACGGATCAAGAAGAAAATCAGAGACATAGAAACTTCCATGCAAAGCCAAGAAAACAGAATGGAACAAATGGAAAAAAGAATTTCTGACTTGGAAGACAGAGCTACTGATGCCAGCGTCTATGAGCAGAAATCAGAAAAAGAAACAAGAAAAACGAAGAAACATTAAGAAGCATGTGAGACTCTATTAAGAGGAACGACCTTCGATTAATTGGAGTCCCTGAAAAGGGTGGGACATCTGAGAACACAGAGAGTATTGTTGCTGAGCTGCTGAAAGAAAAGTTCCCAGAAATCATGAAGGAAGAGAATATAGACATCTTAGATGCATATCGTACGCCACCCAATATAGATCTCAAAAGAAAGACTCCAAGACATATTATAATCAAGCTTAACAAAATGAAACACAAGCAACAACTCTTAAAGGCAGCAAGACTCAAGGCAAAGCTAACATTGAGAGGGAAACCCTATAGGCTCTCATCAGATTTCTCAGCAGAAACCATGCTGGCATGGAGACAGTGGCACAATACATTCAAAGTCTTGAAGGAGAAGAACTTCCAACCAAGAATTATATATCCTGCAAAACTATCTTTCAAATACGAAAATGAAATTAAGACATTCCCAGATAAACAGAAACTCAGAGACTTTGCAAAAACCAAACGAAAACCACAAGAAATACTGAAAGAAGTTCTTGGCTTTGGCTTAGAACAACAAAACCACTAACTTTATATATTGGAACGACATACTGTTCAATACTCTACTCATTTAGGAAAGGCCCCAAAGTAAATCACAGCTTTGATATGGAAAGAAGCGATCCAGTGATCATCATGAAAACTACGGTGTCATCATAATAAAAAGAGGGATGTACTACAGTTGTTATAGTCCTTCCAGATGGAGAGGAAGATGACAAGACTGGTAGTAATTAAAATTGGGTTTATAAATAGTTTATTGAGCGGGTTCATAAGGGCAGCTGTAAAGCACAACAAAGATGTATCATACCATTTCAAGAAATCTAACACACGAGTCTCAACAACTATAAAACCAGCTCTGAAAAAGGTGAAAACTCAACTGACAAAAAAGAGTGTCCCAGAACAGACTAATAAGAACAACAGAGAAAACATCAATATAAAAATAAACATATCACAATGGCAGCAGTGAACACAAACCTATCAATAATTACATTGAATGTGAATGGACTGAATGCTCCAGTAAAGAGACACCAAGTGTCATCTTGGATCAAAAGACACGACCCATCCATATGTTGTCTACAAGAAACTCACTTGAGACCTAAAGACAGGAACAAACTGAAAATTAAAGGATGAAAGAATATATACCAAGCTAACAATGAACAAAGAAGAGCAGGGGTGGCAATTCTAATCTCAGACAAAATCAATTTTGATGTCAAATCCTCCATCATGGACAAAGATGGACACTATTTATTGCTGAAAGGTTCAGTACACAAGCAAGACTTAACTATATTAAATATTTATGCACTTAATGTCAGAGCACCTAAATATGTCGAAGAAACACTTACTACGCTCAAAAGAGAATTAAATGACTCCACAATAATAGTGGGAGACTTTAACAGTCCACTCTCATCACTAGACAGAACATCTAGAAAAAAGCTCAGTAAAGATACAGAAGACCTCATTGACACAATTAACCAACTAAACCTCAGTGATATATACAGAATTTCCCACCCATCAGGAGACAACTATACCTTCTTCTCCAGTGCACATGGAACATTCTCCAGAATTGACCACGTGATAGGCCATAATGCAATTCTCAACAAAATCCATACCACTGAATTACTGCAAAGCGTCTTCTCAGATCATAAAGCCATAAAAGTTGAAATCAATAGCAGAAAAAACATAGATAGAAAGTGGAACTCTTGGAAACTGGACCACATCTTGATCAAAAAAACATGGATTATAGAGGAAATCAAGGATGAATTAAAGAAATTCATGGATTCCAATGAGAACAAAAACACTTCCTACCAGAACCTATGGGATACAGCCAAAGCAGTGCTCAGAGGTCAGTTTATCTCCATAAATGCACACATCTGGAAGGAAGAAAGAAACCAAATCAAGGAACTAACTCTACAGCTTGAACAAGTAGAAAGAGAACAACTGAGGAAGCCCTTGGGTACCGGAAGAAATGAGATCATAAAGATTAGAGCAGAGCTAAATGAATTAGAGAATAGAAAAACAATTGAAAAAATTGAAAAGACCAAAAGCTGGTTTTTTGAAAAGATCAACAAAATTGATAAACCACTGGCTAAACTTACTAAAGTAAAGCAGGAAAGGAAACAAATAACCCAAATTAGAAATGAGAGGGGAGTTGTCACCGCAGATACAACAGAAATCAAAAATATCATAACAGAATACTATGAAAGACTGTACTCTAACAAATTTGAAAGCCTAGGGGAAATGGACCAATTCCTTGACTCATACCACCTACCCAAATTATCACAACGTGAAGCAGAACAATTTAATAAACCCATCACAAAGGAAGAGATTGAAAAGGTCATCAAAACACTGCCAACCAAAAAAAGTCCGGGCCCAGATGGCTTCACGGCAGAATTCTACCAAGCATTTAGAGAAGAGTTATCCCCAATACTACTGAGACTATTTCACAGTACAGAAAGGGATGGAGTACTCCCAAACTCATTCTATGAAGCCAGCATAACCCTGATACCTAAGCCAGGGAAAGATCCAACAAAGACAGAGAACTACAGACCGATATCACTCATGAACCTAGATGCAAAAATCTTCAACAAAATTCTTGCCAACAGAATACAACAACATATCAAGAAAATAATCCATCATGACCAAGTGGGATTCATACCAGGGATACAAGGCTGGTTCAGCATCAGGAAAACAATTAATGTGATTAACCACATAAATAACACAAAAGACAAGGATCACCTGATTTTGTCCATTGGTGCCCAAAAGGCATTTGATAAAGTCCAACACCCATTCATGCTAAAAACTCTTAGCAAAATGGGCATAGACGGCAAATTCCTCAACACAATTAAGGGCCATTTATACAAAGCCAATTGCCCACGTCATCCTGAATGGAGAGAGACTGAAAGACTTTCCCTTGAGATCAGGAACTAGACAAGGATGCCCACTGTCACCTCTCCTATTCAACATTGTGCTAGAAGTTCTAGCCAGAGCAATTAGACAAGACCAAGAAATAAAGGGCATCTTCATCGGCAAAGAGGAAGTTAAAATCTCCCTGTTCACAGATGATATGATTTTATATGCAGAGAACCCCAAGGAATCTATAAGTAAGCTACTCAAACTGATAGAAGAGTTCAGCAAAGTCTCAGGATACAAGATAAATATAAGTAAATCAGTAGGATTCCTTTATACCAACAACGAGACTGTTAAGGAGGAAATTATCACATCAATACCATTTACAATAGCCCCTAAGAAGATAAAGTACCTAGGAATTAATATAACCAGAGAAACAACAGACCTTTACCAAGAGAACTACAAGCCCTTACTACAAGAAACTAAGAGAGACTTAGATAAATGGAAAAACCTACCCTGCTCATGGATAGGAAGACTTAACATTGTGAAAATGTCTATTTTACCCAAAGCAATTTATTTATATAATGCAATACCAATACAAGTTTCAGCATCATTTTTTAAGGACATGGAGAAACAAATCACCAATTTTGTTTGGAAAGGGAAGAAGCCCCGGATAAGTAAGGTACTACTAAAGAAAAAGAACACACTGGGAGGCCTCTCATTACCCGACCTTAGAATATACTACACTGCCACAGTGGTCAAAACAGCCTGGTACTGGTACAAAAACAGACAGATCGATCAATGGAACAGAATTGAGACCCCAGAGATGACACCATCTGCCTGTGACCAGTTGATATTCGACAAAGGCCCTAAGACATTAAACTGGGGTAAAAACAGTCTCTTCAACAAATGGTGCTGGCAAAATTGGTTATCCATCTGCAATAAACTGAATCAAGATCCATATCTTACACCTTATACAAAAACCAACTCCAACTGGATAAAAGACCTAAGTATCGAACCTAAAATGATAAAGCTCATCCAAGAAAACGTAGGAACAACAATGGAAGTTTTAACACACAATGAGGACAGACTCCAAAATCTGTCAAAGAAACCTCAATCACCAGAAGAGAAAATAGATAAATGGGAACTATTAAGAATCAAACACATTTGCTCATCCAGAGACTTTATTAATAGAATTAAAAGAACACCTACAGAATGGGAAAAAGTATTTGGCAACTCTATGTCAGACCAACGCCTGATCTCCATAATCTATAAGATACTACAAAATATCAATAAGGAGAAAATAAACCATCCAATTAAGCCATGGGCAAAGGAGATGGACAGACACTTTACTGAAGAGGAGATCCAGGCAGCCAAAAAACACACACGGACATGTTCACAATCTTTAGTTATTAAAGAAATTCAAATCAAGACAACAATGAGATACCATCTCACCACAACAAGGTTGGCCATGATCCAGAAAACACAAAACAACAAATGCTGGAGAGGCTGTGGAGAAAGTGGAACCCTCCTACACTGTTGGTGGGGTTGCAAAATGGTCCAGCCTCTTTGAAACGCAATCTGGAGCTTCCTTAAAAACATGGATATCGATATACCATTTGACCCAGTAATTCCACTACTTGGAATATATCCTATAGAATCAAGGCCTTTCACACCAACAGACACATGCACCATAATGTTTATCACAGTACAGTCCATGATAGCAAAAAGATGGAATCAACCCAGATGCCCAACAATAGAAGAATGGATAGGTAAACTATGGTACATATACTCAATGGAGCACTACGCAATGATAAAGAGTAACGATGATTCCAGGAAACATCGCCTAACCTGGTTTCAACTGGAAGACATTATGTTGAGTGAAAGTAGTCAGCGACAAAAGGACAAATACTGTAGGAGATCTCTACGATAAGATCTCAAAAACAGAGTTGTGTATAGAAGAAAAGACTCTTTGAAGGCTGCAAGGGAGGGGAGGGAGGGAGGGTGAGAGGGGAGGGTTTAGTTTAGACAGTTACTAGAAATCTAGTTGGGAGAAAGCAGTGATAGCACACCTTAGAAACAAGAACAACATTAAGTGTACTTCAGCATTACTTGAGTACTCATTCCATCTTAACTCAATACTGCAAGGATAGAGTAGCTGCGGCGGGGGGCGGGGGACAATGCTCTTAGGCGAATTCCAGGCCAACTGGCACAACTAGCGTTTTGCTAAGAGAGCTCTCTGCACCCCACACTGGTGAGCGGCGTCTGGGGTCTTAAAAGCTGCCAAGCTGCCATCCGAGGACACAGCAAATGGTCCCAACTCAGCAGGAACGGATGCTCACCGAGGACCAAAATGACATGCGGTAAAGACAACCGAGAAGACAGAGAGACCCACAAGAGTGGGTGCCTACATCGACTTGGGACCGGAAGAACTGGATGGTGCCCGGCCACCACCAGTGATAGCCATGATGGAGCTCACTAGGTTGAGTCTCACTGACAACATAAGAATAAAAAGGGGTGCATCATGAGATCTCCACTAAAAGACCTCAATTGATGGTCCAGCGGTTTTGGGGTTCCTCTGAGAGCATAGTCCCCGGCCCTGATGCTACCCTTTCCCATAAATTATAATAAAGGTCCACTCTTTGGACAGGAATGGATTAGACTTAGCAATGCAGAGTGACCATATATTGGAAGCACTTTATGGTTCTATACATCTATAAGATATCATCTTGCTGACCTCTGGCTGGAGGAAGGGGAGTGGATGGAGAGGAGGGGAAAAGAGGCTGTTGGGAGGATGAGACATGTATGGAGCAGAGAGGAATAGTGTGCAGTCACTAGACAGTGAGAGCAGTGAAAGCTGCATATAGGTAGGCATGTAAATTTATACATGAATGTACATTTTCACTCCATCATGTTAAATAAAAATTAAAAAAAAAAAGAATTAAAAGGCCACCTACAGAATGGGTAAAATATTTGGCAACTCTATGTCAGACTGACACCTGATCTCCATAATCTATAACGTACTACAAAATATCAATAGGAAAAAAATAAATCATCTAATTAAGCGATGGGCAAAGGAGATGGACAGACACTTCTCTAAAGAGGAGATTCAGGCAGCCAAAAACCACATGTGGACATGCTCATGTTCATTAGCTACTGGAGAAATTCAAATCAAAACTACAATGAGATACCATTGCACCCCAACAAGGTTATCCACAATCCAAAAAACACAAAACAACAAACGCTGGAGAGGCTGTGGAGAAATTGGAACTCTGCTACACTGCTGGTGGGATTGAAAAATGGTGCAACCTCTTTGGAAAGCAATCTGGCACTTCTTTATAAAGCTGGACATGGATATACCATTTTACCCAGTAATTCCACTGCTTGGAATATATCCTACAGAATCCAGGCCATTCACACCAACTGATATCTGCACACGAATGTTTACTGCAGCACAGACCACAGTAGCAAAAGGACGGAATCATCTCGGATGCCCAGCAACAGAGAATAGATAGGTAAACTATGGTATATATACTCAATGGAACACTATGCAATGATAAAGAACAACCAGGATTCTAGGAAACATCTCATAACCTGGTTTCAATTGGAGGACATTGTGTTGAGTGAACGTAGTCAGTGACAAAAGGACAAATATTATATGAGACCTCTACAATAAGAACTTAAAAACAGACTCAAGCATAGAAGAAAAGACTCTTTGATGGCTGCAAGGGTGGGGAGGGAGGGTGAGAGTAGGGTACAGATTAGATAGTTCATAGAAATTTGGTTGGGTGAAATCTGTGACAGCACACATTAGAAAGAAGATCAGTTTTAAGTGGACTTTGACATAACATGATTACTCCTCCCATATTAACCCAGTATTACAAGGATAGAGTAGCTGGGGCAGGGGACAGTAGCCATGCTCTCAGGGGAAATTGAGTCCAATTGGCACAACTAGCATTTTGCTAAGAGAGTCTTCTGCACTCCTCATCGGTGAGTGGCGTCTGGGGTCTTAAAAGCTACCAAGCTGCAATCTGAGGGTACAGCAAATGTTCCCAACTCAGCAGGAACAGACGATCACCAAGGACCTAAATGACATGGGGGAAAGAGAATCCAGAAGACAGAGAGGGCCATGTGAGTGCGTGACTACATCAACATGTGACCTGAAGAACCGGATGGTACCAGGCCACCACCAGCGATAGCCATGATGGGGCTCACAAAGTTGAGTCTCATTGGCAACACAAGAATAAAAAGGGATGCGCACTGAGATCTCCGCTGAAAGAATGCAACTGATGGCCCAGGGGCCTTGGACTTCCCCTGGGAGCATGGCTGCTTACCCTGATGCTGCCCTTGTCCATAAATCATAATAGAGATCAACTTTTGAGACATGAATGGGTTGGACTTGGCGACACAGAGTGACCATATCGTGGGTACACCTTATGTTCTATGCATCTATAGGATATCGTCCTGCTCACCTCCTACTGGAGGTGGGGGAGAGTTTAGAGGGGAGGGGATAGGAGATTATTAGGAGGATATGACATGTATACAATGGAGAGGAAGAGTGTGCTGTCACTGGGCAGAGAGAACAGTGGGAGCTGCACATAGGTGGGCAAGCAAACATGAGAATGTACATTTTCACTTAATCATAAAATAAAAATGAAGTAACAAAAGGATGTGAGACACATCAGAATAAATTAAATAAAAGCTGTGTTAAATCTTTATAGAGAATGTTAATAAATAAAACTATTTTAAAACATTAACAAAGAGCTAGATAAGTGGAGAAATACATCATATTCATAGATAAAAAATATCAATTCATAAGGCTCTCTCTTCTTACCAAAGTCAACTGTAGATTTGGCCCCTAGCCCTGATGCTGCCCTTGCCCATAAATCATAATGAAGGCCCACTCTTCGGACATGAATGGATTGGACTTGGCGATGCAGAGTGACCATATATTGGAAGCACTTTATAGTTCTATGCATCTATAGGATATCATCCTGCTGACCTCTGGCTGGAGGAAGGAGAGTGCGTGGAGAGGAGGGTAAAGGAGACTATTGGGAGGATGAGACATGTATGGAGCAGAGGAATAGTGTGCTGTCACTGGGCAGGGAGAGCAGTGGAAGCTGCATATAGGTGGGCATGTAAATTTATACGGGAATGTACATTTTCACTCAGTCATAATAAAAAAAAAAATCCTAAAAAGATTTTTTAAAAAAGAGATTTGACATGCTGGTTTCTAAAGTTTGTATTGAAAAACAACAGACCAAGAATAGCCAGTACACTTCTCTAGAAAAAACAAAGGTGCAGAAACTCATATCAAAACCTTTTATAAATTATTAAAAAACAAAACAAAACATTGCCATTGAGTCAGGTCCAACTCATGGTTTCCCGGATGCCAGAGTAGAACTGCCCCCTAGAGTTTCCAAGGAGCGCCTGGCAGATTTGAAATGCTGACATTTTGGTTAGCAGAAGTAGCACTTAACCCACTACACAACCACGGTTTCCTTTATAAATTATAGCAATTAAAATATTGTAGTTTTAGCATAGGAGATTAGCCAGTTAATCCCAGTAACAAAACAGAGCCTAGAAATGAAGTCATACCCAAATGGAAGCTGGATACATGACCAGGTGTTATTAGAGGTTGGGGCAAAGGATGGACCCTTGAACAAAGATGTTGAAACAACTGGATTTTCAGATGGAAAAAAACAAAATTGAATTCATTCTTCACACGTGCACAAAAGCCAATTGCACATGCTGTGAGGACTTAAATGTAAAAGGCAATACCTTAAAAGATTTATAAGAATATAGAGGAGACTCCGTGTCATTGGGATAAGGAAAGATTTCCCAAACAAGAGCAAAAAGTACAAATGACTCAAAGGTGTCTAACAATAAAATGTTAATTAGAAAAAGGAAACAACCTTCCTTCTCCATTCTCAACATTATTTTTACACCTTTCAAAAACCCAAACCAAATCATTGAGTCAATTCTGACTTATAATGACCCTATAGACAGAGCAGAACTGCCTCAGAGAGTTTCCAAGAAGCACCTGGCAGATTTGGACCTCCAACATTTTGGTTATCAGTTGTATCACTTAAGCACTATGCCACCAGGATTTCCTACCACACCTTAAGAGGAACAAAAACAAGTAGAATGATATCCACATAAAGACAGCCAGCATGAGTGAGGAACCTGGAAATCTTTGTCACAAGGAGTGAATGAATGAAATGGGAATTTTTCATTTTTAAAAAAGACAATTTACCAAGCATATAATAATTACTTTCAAATATTTGAAGTATAACGTGTTCAGAAAGCTTGAGGTAGGTGAGAGGGTGGAGATTTATGACCACATATGTCCAGTTTCCATTCTTCTCCCCAGGAGAAACCAGTATAGAAGGAGCCCTTTAAGTTCCTCTTCTGACCCCTACTCCTCACCAATAGAGAAGAGTCAAAAGAGGATCAGAGAGATGTAGCTCTGGGCCTGGCGGGTTCCAGGTGAGGAGTTCTCTCTGCCCCCAGTGATGCAGTAGATCTGCTTGCTGCAATGGCTGTTCTACCCCGCAACAATGTCAGTCAAGTCCAAAGGCCCAGTTTTATCCACAATGATGTTGACCTTGCAGCAATAGCAGACCTCTATGTTTACTTTCAGTTGGTTCAAAACCAATGGGGAAAATGATATGAGTAATTATCATCCACAGACTTCTGAGTTATTTTATTCATCTTTGCTCTACCTGAAAAGGATGTTCAACAACACACTTCTTACAAATGGTTCCCCGAGGCAGAACTGGGATGAACATGTGGAACTCATAAGAAGGAATATTTGTTTGAGCTTGTTGCTCAAACTTTCCCACACTTGGTTGGTACAAGTATGATGCACTAAGTTTCCTAGCAAATTTCCAGTGGAGGCCACCAACCCACACATACAGAACAGAGTATTCCTGTGTCAGTGACTCTAATGTCCCTCCCAGCTGTAAGAGTTAATGAAACAAAATAAATGCAGGCTGAGAATGTAACTGTGTCATTTACACTTTCAAAGAACAAGGACAATGAAAATGGTTTAGGCCAATATTCTTGCATTCCAAAGGAACTTTCAGAATTTTTATGCTATTTCTTTATATATTTTTTTCCTCCAGAATCCCTCAGGACACTTGCTTTCTGACATAAACTTTGAAGTGTGACAACCACAAAAGCAAAACTATTTCTCACACTGAGACAAATGTTCTTACCTGGAGAATTAATCATTGTTTGAAAAGGTTCTGGAGACTGACTCAGCTGCCTTGAGAAAGAGCAGAAAGCTTTCGATATGTGTAATTCACTGTATTTGCCTTTTCCAAAACTTCTGCTTTGCTTTTTCTTTCTGTCAACACTATCTCATGATTTTCTTTATCGAAAATTGCCCCTTGCTAAGACAGCAGGTTGATGTTAACACCAAAACTCAAATCCATTGCCATCGAGTCGATTCCTACTTGTAGCTACCCTATAGGACAGAGTAGAACTGTCTCATAGCGTTTCCAAGAAGTGGTTGGGGAATTTGAACTGCTGACCCTCAGGATAAAAACAAGATGAACTAATGGTGTTTCCATAGTGAGGTAGACACCCCCTCACATCAAGTCATGGTTCCTTCTTTCGACTTTTTTTTTGTTGCTGTTACCTTATTTTAAAATAGGGTCTGAGCGTCTTAAAACTCCAGTCAGTCTCAGCCTTAGAGCTCACTTTTAAGGCATCTAACATTGCTAGGAACTCTAGTCATGCAGTGGATAAACATTCAGCTGCTAAGGAAGAGATGGGTAGTCCAAACCCACCCAGCAGCTCTACGGGAGAAAGATGTGATTGTCTGCTTCCATAAAGATTATAAACTTATAAACCCTTTGAGTAGTTCTACTCTGTCCCACTAGGTCACTATGAGTCAAAATTGACTCCCTGGCAAGGGATTAAAATATGACTTTTGCCACAGGGCATCAAAAAGGCTTTCCAAAGCTCCAATAAGCCTGATGGAAACAGGTTGAAATAAGACACATGAAATCCAAAATCCACATCAGCACCAGGTAAAAGGGAAGTAAAAATATACACATATATATATGTGTGTATTTATATATATATTCATTTCCTGTTTATAATATTTATAACAGGAATTAAAAGCTAGCTTTTCACGTACAGTCATCAACTTTGTGATTGTCAGGTGACCAGCTCCTTGTAGTTTCAAATGGACGAATCCATAGTGAGCCAATGAATACATTCTTTTTGGCCTGTCTCCCAGGGCATTCAGGGACTCTGTCTGAGGGAAGACTTCAGGTACATCTGCTTTTCCCGTCTGTTTTGAGCCTTGATAGTCTTTTCATGTTTTGGAGGTTTTCGTTGTTGGAGAACAGTGGGAACAAAGTAAATTAAGTTACTCCTCCTAAATTCATACAATCAGTCTCAGCAACCTGGCCATATTCTTGAATCTATCTATCTTTTCAAGCACTTCTTGCCTCAAGTTTCAGATTCACGAATTTTTCTTGGCTTTGACAACCTGCAGGCTGTTTCAATACCAAAACCCAGTGATTACAGTGCCAAACCCATTATTTTCTTTAAATTCGAAGGGAAGACTTCCATTTTTTTTCTACTTTATATTCAGCGTTTGTTGCCACATTTTCAATGTCTTTTTTGCCTTTCACAGTCTTCTTTCAAGTTGGAAGTGAGAAACTAATGAAATTCAGGAAGAACAACATAAATGCAATCTCATCCCCAAGGAAAAAATGTAGTCTTCATTTTGCCTAAGATTGAAAACCTCAACTTATGTTCCTTGAAAATGTGCTTTTAGACCATCTTCATCATCACCCACATTCTATTCTGGGTAAAATGAGAAAATGCATGTGAAAGACTTGGAAAAGCTTGAAGCACGGTACAAATACAAAAGTTGGTTATTATCATACCCAGGCAGGCTCAACAGTGTGATTCTCTTTCACAGCGATGCAAAGGTTGATGAGTCTTCTTACAACCGGTCCAAGAATAGTAATTAGTAACTTATCTGACCCTCTTTCTGGTACTGAAAGGAATTTGAGGGTTGCATGAAGACTTAAGACGAGGTACTGTTTCATGATTTTCAGACTACCAGAATTGGGTCTTAATATATTGAATTCATATCCATCTGGGGTGGGCCAGAAGAAATTTTTAAGGCCTGGACTTTAATATGAGCTGGCTTCATGTTATAATCAAATTTCAAACTTTGAGGCAGGTAATCCAATTTAGTTTACACGTGAGCCAAAGAGATCCAGCAAAGTAAAGTGACTTGCCAGTATTTCACAATAACTCAGGGCCAAGTAAGAACCCATTCGTAGTCCCAACACTGCACCATAGGCTGAATCACATTACCTTTCACAGAGCCACAGTGATCACAGGCTGAATGATTAGTAGACAGACAGACAGATTTTTTCATACAGTATTTATGGATGGGCATAAGAAGCTGGTCTGAACAATGAGGATTTTGTTGATACATCATGTGAAAAACAAATTCCGCAAAGTTATTTCCATCTGTGGTAAAGTAGTCTTTGTGCCCATTAATAATTCACAACTCTGCTCAGCAAATGGAGCAGGGAATAAACCTGATCATTAGGAAAAACTACTATTGTCAGCACTAATAAAGGTAATCAACATTGATGTTTAAGTTGTTTTTCTTTTTTTTTGCATACTGACTAATCAGCAAGGGATTAAAAAAGAAATTATGAGGAAATAAACCAGCCATCCCGTAACTCTGTACTTCTGTTTCATTGTTTTAAACATCTTAATTACCAGGAAAACTTAACCACACAAAATGAAAAAAGAGATTGGGAACTCAAAGAGTATGGTTCATCATTTTCCACAGCTTACTTTCTTCATTATAATGCATTTTCCATTTTTAATTAAATGAATAAAATAGCTGTGTTGCCTGTGAGATTATATACAATTGCCAAATAAAGCTACAGATATCTCTTGCCTCAATGTGCTTAGAGAAGACTGCTATACTGGCTTTTAAATAGACACAGTTTCTTCACTTACCTTGTTTGGATTTTTCACTGGCTTATAAAATCACAACAGAGATTTCCTGTGGGTACTGACTACCAAATAAACTATACATCCATTTCTCATTGGTTTTTCTTTCTCAGCAGTCATCAGATGATTCCTTTGAGCTCAAAACTGGGTGGAACAAACACAATTTTTCTCTCTTCACTGTACTTCTGAATGAGGAATGCAGGCCCAGCTAATAACAGTGAGATGGACTTTCAGAATTTTTTTTAATTTTTTTGAAAGGAAAAGAGAGAGTTCGATTATCTGCTTATCTCCCATTGCATCAAATATTTCAGATTAATGCACTAATATACCAACAGTCGTTGACTCAGTACAGGACACAGCCAGGAACTACAGCGGACCACAAATTAGGAGACCTGATATCTAACTTTGGGAGACTATCATCGAAAGTAATGGGGAGCACGTCGATATAGTTACCCTTTCATGTGTGTCTTTCTGTCTTCTGGGTTCTCTTTCCCATATGTCGTTTTCGTCCTTGGTGATCATCTGTTCCTGCTGAGTTGGGACCAGATGGTGTCCAGCCACCTCCAGTGACAGCCGTGATGTGGCTCACAAAGTGGAGTCCCACTGGCAAAATGAGAACAAGAAGGGGTACACCCTGAGAACTCCACTAAAAGTCCACAATTCATGGTCCAAAGGCCTGGGGGTTCCCCTGGGAGCATGGTCCCTAGACTTGATGCTGTCCTTGATCGTAAGGTTACTGAGGTCAACTCCTCGGACGGAATGGATTGGACTTGGCAACACAGAGTGACCATATTGTGTGTGCACTTTATGGTTCTATGCATCTATAGGATGTTGTCCTACTGGCCTCTTACTAGAGGGGAGTGAAGAGAGAGAAGAGGGGACAGGAGATTGTTAAGAGGATACGACTTATATAGAACAGAAAGGAGGAGTGTGCTGTCACCAGGAAAGCAGAGCAGTAGGAGCTGCTCGTAGGCAGGCATGCGAATTTAAACCAGATTGCACACTTTCACTCAATCACAATAAATAGAAAAATAAAAAGTAATGGGGAGCAACACACTGAGAGGAATCCTGGAGTTCCTTTCTCCTGAGTTCTGAAAATGTTTTCAGTAGGTAAAGATTGAGTTATAAACAAGATGGCTTCCCAGGCTTCCTCAGGACCTATGAGTCAAACGTTATCCAGATAAAAAATGCGGGAATTTGAAATGTCAAGCCAAGAAAAAAAAAAACAAAAAACAAAATTTCAGTGGTAAAACATGAGCTAAGGAAAATGGCATTAAAATAGGCTCTGCCATCTCCATGCTTCATTAAAATAATCTGGTGTGGTAGTCACACTTGGGTAGAGAAGAAGCAGCTAGGAAGGAGCTGAGGGCAATGCCCTCAATGACTCATCAGGAAGTCTGTCACTGGTGGTAGCCGGGCACCATCCGGCACTAAGTTGAGTCTCACTGGCAACACAAGAATAAAAAAGGGTGCACTCTGAGATCGCCACTAAAAGACTGCAATTGATGGTCCAGTGGCTTCAGGGTTCCCCTGGCAGCATGGCCCCTGGCCCTGATGCTGCCCTTGCCCATGGATCATACTGGAAGGTCCACTCTTCGGACATGAATGGATTGGACTTGGCGATGCAGAGTGACCATATATTGGATGCACTTTGTGGTTCTATGCATCTATAGGATATCATCTTGCTGACCTCTGGCTGGAGGAAGGAAAGTGGGTGGAGAGGAGGGGAAAGGAGACTGTTGGGAGGATGAGACATGTATGGAGCAGAGAGGAATAGTGTGCTGTCACCGGGCAGGGACAGCAGTGGAAGCTGCATATAGGTGGGCATGTAAATTTATACGGGAATGTACATTTTCACTCAGTCATAATAATAATTTAAAAAAGCCTGTAGCATGAGGCCTCAGGTATGACCAGTTGGTATGAGTCTAAAAGGAAGAGTGGTTTCTAATAAAAGTCAAAGAGCAATGGCCTGGCTGTCCTAAGAGAACAGTAAGCCACCTCTACATCCTGTGTCTCAAATGTGGTTATCATAAACAGCACAGATATGGTTGTAATTTCAAGAAGAAAAAGATGGTTGTATGACTAGACTGAAGGCATGGCAACATTTGTTTACAGTGGAACCACACACAAGAGGGTCAACTGGAAAATGTTGAAAACCTGAACTAGCTGGGGACCTGTGAAGGACCTGCGGGCCAGGACAGTCCCAAGCTAGATGAAGATAAGACCAACAAGGACAGAGAAGCAGAGAGCTGAACATTCGTGAGCGAGAAGCAGGGCTGTAAAAAGTGGAACCATGAGGCTACCAAGTGACCTCTCTTCTGCTCTCATTAACTACCAAGCCTGGAAATGCTATGTTCCCTAATTTACAGAGACGAGGATATTTCACAAAGACTTACAAGACAAGAAATGAAAACCTGTTTCAGATATACCTTTATTATCCAAGAGGCCTCAGTGTTTGCAATGTAGACCATGTCTTCAAAACTGTCGCACATCTTAGCCCAAGGAAGACATACCCTTGTTACTTTTCCACTTCACTGTTCGAGCAACTCCGCTCCCCAGTTCTAAAGAGCCGTCATCATTGTCACTTATTACTGTAAAGATGTGATGATGTGGGAGCCTAGAAATTATCATTGCTGCTCTGACCCAAGTTTTGCAAGCATGGCTGTGACCTGTCCCTGTCACTTCTGAAATTGCTTGTCACTACTCAGTGCAATGTGTAAATTGTGGCAGCTGCAATTGGAGCAAAGAGGCTCATGCTGTTCATTGTGAAAATTGTTCTGAAACACGTTCTGCCAGGCAGCTCTTCTCTGAGAGTCTCCCAGTATTTCTTGAGTTTTAACCATTTGGTTTTAACAAACCGCAGGAGCAATAGACTAAGCGGTGGGTATAGACAGAGTTGATGACAGCTTGGCCCCTTCCCCGTGTCCTTCATTGCCCTCCACAGCTCATCAGTTGAACTCACTAGCAGCTTAGGCTCAAGCCTCCCCTTATAAAAAGAAAACCACTGCTGTCAACTCATAGTGTCCCTATAGGAAGAGTCAGGGTTTCCAAGATTGTAATCTTCACAGAGACAGACTGCCACGTCTTTCTCCCATGGGGAGATGGAGAAGCTGGTCGATTTGAGCTGCTGACCTTTCAGTCAACAACTGAGTGCTTAATTACTGTACCACCAGGCCTCCTTAGCCTCCCCTAGTTCCAGACATGGAAACCCTGGTGGTGTAGTGGTGAAGTGCTATGTCTGCTAACCAAAATGTCAGTAGTTCAAATCCACCAGGCACTCCTTGGAAATTCTACAGAACAGTTCTATTCTAAACTATAGGGTCACTGTGAGTTGGAATTGACCCGATGGCAGTGGGGTTTTGTTTTTTTTAGTTCCTGACATATACCCAGGTTAGAGGACTCCTGGCCCAGACATCATAGCTGAGCTCCTGTGTTGCAGCTGGGACTTTCTTAACCACCAGACCTAAGATCAGCTATCTTCTCAACCAGCCCTGACCCAGGACAACACCTGAACACTCCTGTAACCTGATCCACAACATCCCTGCTGTCACTATTCTTTTCCTAGTGGTCCTAGAATTCCTTAGCTGCAGTCCTTAGCTTAACTCTCAACACTGGCCACTCTAGAAAAGAAGACCCAGGGCCAGGACATGTGTAAGGTCAACACTTGAGAGTAAGAACTATGTTAAATTTTATGTCCTAGGCATAAAGGAGGCACTCTTAAGGAGGCACTCACTCTCAGGCTCCCCAAAATGTCAACTCTTCACTTGCATGAGCCTGAGTGTGAATACCTCCTTAAATTTTTCGCCTCGGGTACTCCCCTTGCCTTATCCTAGCAATGGCCCTGAGAGTACCCATCCTGTTTCACTGTCTATTCAGCAGGACCTTGACACCTGTGTATCAGTTAGTTATCGCTGTGTAACAAACCATCCCCAAACTTGGTGGTTTAAAGTAACAACTATTTGCTTATATTATAATTCTGAGGACTCACAATGTAGGTTGGACTCAGTAAGACAATTCTTCTGATCTCAGTTGAGCCCCCTCATGGAACCTGGGTTATTTCTAGATGGGCTGGATGGCTCTGTTTCTGGAGGCTGACTGGTTGTTGACCAGGGCATCCCAGATCTCTTCCATGAAGCCTCTCATCCTCCAATCAAGGCTAAGTGAAAGAAGTCAGATGCAAAAGGCTACATATTGGATGACTCAGTTTATATCAAAGCCCGGAATAGTTAAATCCATAGATACAGAAAGCAGAGTAATGGTTGCCAGGGGATTGATAGGTTCAGGGTCTCTCTACTTTAGGGTAATGAATATATTTTGGAATGAGACAGAAGTGCTGATTGTACAACATTGTTGTTGTTATTGTTAGGTGCTGTCGAGTTGCTTCTGACTCATAGCGACCCTATGAACAATAGAACGAAACACTGCCTGGTCTTGCACCATGTCCACAATTGTTTTTGTGCTTAAGCCCATTGTTGCAGCCACTGTGTCAATCTATCTCGTCTAGGGTCTTCCTCTTTTTCACTGACCCTCCACTCTACCAAGCATGATGTCCTTCTCCAGTATCCTGGGGGGACTGATCTTTCTCAACAACATGTCCAAAGTATGTAAGATGCAGTCCTGCCATCTGTGCTTCCAAGGAGCACTCTGGTTGTACTTCTTCCAGAACAGATCTGTTTGTTCTTTTGGCAGTCCGTCATACATTCAACATTCTTCGCCAACACCACAATTCAAAGACATAAGTTCTTCTGTCTTCTTTGTTCATAGTCCAACATAGTACAACATTGTCAGTGTACTAAATGCCTTAGAATTGTCCACTTTAAAATAGTTAATTTTATGTTATAAGAGTTTTACCTAACAGACAGATCGATCAATGGAAGAAACTTGAGACCCCAGAGATGATACTCTCTGCCTATGAACTGTTGATATTCGACAAAGGCCCTAAGACATTAAACTGCGGTAAAAACAGTCTCTTCAACAAATGGTGCTGGCAGAATTGGTTATCCATCTGCAATAAACTGAATCAAGATCCATATCTTACACCTTATACAAAAACCAACTCCAACTGGATAAAATACCTAAATATCAAACCTAAAACGATAAAGCTCATCCAAGAAAACGTAGGAACAACAATGGAAGTTTTAACACACAGTGAGGACAGACTCCAAAATCTGTCAAAGAAACCACAATCAACAGAAGAGAAAATAGATAAATGGGAACTATGAAGAATCAAACACTTTTGCTCATCCAAAGACTTTATTAATAGAATTAAAAGAACACCTACAGAATGGGAAAAAATATTTGGCAACTCTATGTCAGACCAACACCTGATCTCCATAATCTATAAGATACTACAAAATATCAATAAGAAGAAGATAAACCATCCAATTAAGCGATGGGCAAGGGAGATGGACAGACATTTCACTAAAGAGGAGATCCAGGCAGCCAAAAAACACACACGGACATGTTCACGATCTTTAGTTATTAAAGAAATTCAAATCAAGACAACAGTGAGATACCATCTCACCCCAACAAGATTGGCCATGATCCAGAAAACACAAAACAACAAATGCTGGAGAGGCTGTGGAGAAAGTGGAACCCTCCTACACTGTTGGTGGGGTTGCAAAATGGTCCAGCCTCTTTGGAAAGCAATCTGGTGCTTCCTTAAAAAAATGGATATCGATCTAACATTTGACCCAGTCATTCCACTACTTGGAATATTTCCTACAGAATCAAGGCCTTTCACACCAACAGACACATGCACCAGAATGTTTATTGCAGCATAGGCCACGATAGCAAAAAGATGGAATCAACCCAGATGCCCAACAGAAGAATGGATAGGTAAACTATGGTACATATACTCAGTGGAGCACTACACAGTAATAAAGAATAATGATGATTCCAGGAAACATCGCCTAACCTGATTTCAACTGGAAGACATTATGTTGAGTGAAAGTAGTCAGCGACAAAAGGACAAATGCTGTATGAGACCTCTACGATAAGATCTCAAAAACAGACTTGTGTATAGAAGAAAAGACTCTTTGACAGCTGCAGGGGAGGGGACGGAGGGAGGGGGAGGGGGGAAGGTTTAGTTTAGATAGTTGCTAGAGATCTGGTTGGGAGATAGCGGTGATAGCACACATTAGAAACAAGAACAACATTAAGTGGACTTCAGCATAACTTGAGTACTTCTTCTATCTTAACCCAATATTGCAAGGATAGAGTAGCTGGGTCAGGGGGCAGGGGACCATGCTCTTAGGCGAAATCAAGGCCAATTGGCACAACTAGCATTTTGCTAAGAGAGCTCTCTGCAACCCACATTGGTGAATGGCGTGTGGGGTCTTAAAAGCTGCCAAGCTGCCATCCGAGGACACAGCAAATGGTCCCAACTCAGCAGGAACGGATGCTCACCAAGGACCAAAATGACATGTGGTAAAGACAACCAAGAAGACAGAGAGACCCACAAGAGTGGGTGCCTACATCGACTTGGGACCGGAAGAACCAGATGGTGCCCAGCCACCACCAGTGATAGCCACGATGGTGCTCACAGAGAGGAGTCTCACTGGCAACACAAGAATAAAAAGGGTTGCATCCTGAGATCTCCACTAAAAGACCTCAATTGATGGTGCAGCAGTTTTGGGGTTCCCCTGAGAGCATGGCCCCTGGCCCTGATGCTGTTCTTACCCATAAATTATAACAAAGGTCCACTCTTTGGACAGGAATGGATTAGACTTGGCAATGCAGAGTGACCGTATATTGGAAGCACTTGATGGTTCTATACATCTATAGGATATCATCCTGCTGACCTCTGGCTGGAGGAAGGAGAGTGGGTGGAGAGGAGGGGAAAGGAGGCTGCTGGGAGGATGAGACATGTATGGAGCAGAGAGGAATAGTGTGCTGTCACCGGACAGGGAGAGCAGTGGAAGCTGCATATAGGTGGGCATGTAAATTTATACGGGAATGTACATTTTCACTCAGTTATGTTAAAGAAAAAAAAAAAAAGAATTTCACCTAATTTATTTTTAAATGTCTGCTCTGAAAAAAAGAATTCAGTAGTTCTGAATCCTGCCTCTGCATTAGACTCAGCTGGGGAATTATTTAAACACTGGCCTATCCTGGTTTACCCTAAAGAATTCTGATTCAGTAGGTCAGGGGTGGAGCTTAGGTAGCAAGCAGTATTTTTTAGAAACTATCCTAGTGGCTCTAGTGAGTAATAATGTTTGAGAACCATGGATACACATTAAAAAGGTAAGACTGAAACTTAGCTGATTTAAAGCAATTTATCATTCATCGAGCATCTAGCAAATACTACCGTGATTTGCTTGGCACAGTGAGAGGTGAAAGGATGAATTCCAGTTCTCATGATTCCTTTCCCATCTTCTACACATGCTCTACTTGTGGAGCTGCGCCAAGCACTGCTAAAGTTTGCCTGATATGCCCCCAGACATCTCTGAAGGCCAAAGATAAGGAAAACAAGGCTAACTGGGGTTCTTTGACAGTTACCAAAAGTTCTATAATGGGTTTCTAAGTAATCCACGTGTAACAGATACTACCATTATAATAATACAACTTAAAAATATGTTTATTCTCATGAGTCTATGAGTTGGATGGGATGTCTCTGCTTCCGGCTATATTGACTGCAGCAGCTTTGCTCCATATGTCTCTCGTCCTCCTCCTAGGACAGCTAGCTGGGACATGTGTTTCCAGTTGAGACAACAGAAGTATAAGAAGATAGGCTCCACTGTGGAAGCACATTTCAGACCTCTGCCTATCAGGCTTAGCCAAAACAAGTTCCATGGCCAAGTTCAAAATCAAAGGTCAAGATAATACTCCATTTACCATGAGGTGGTTAGGGAGGCATTTCAAAGTTATGAGACAAAGAGTGGATACAAGAAAGAGCAAGAAGTTAGAATAATAAATCAATCTACCACAAACTGTAGTAATAAGTGTGACGAAGGCACTAAAAATGTTATGCATCAAGTCCTTACTATGTACCAAGAATGATAACAATTATTATCTAATTTAGTCCTTAAGAACAATCCTGTAAGGTGAATGTTGTTATCTCTGTTTCTAAAAGAGGATACGGAAGCACAGAAAAGCTAAGCATTAAGCCCTAAATCACACCACTAGTAAGTACCGGAGCCATGACTCATACTCAGGTGTGTCTACCTTAAGACATTTATATTCTGCCTATGGCAGTATGGTCCTTATAACAGTTATTTGGTTTGTGGGGAGAATGTTTGATCCTCTGTTGAGAAGGACCAGCAGCAGGAAGAGGCTATATTTGGATGTAATCCTGGGGCTGGCATTGGTATGGCATAGTAGTTTTCCAAGAGCACACCAGAACTACTGGAGCCAGAGGGGCTAATCCATTTTGTTGTTGTTGTTGATGTTGTTGTCCAAGAGGAAGCAATGAGATTCCAGAGGTAGAATACCAATTTATTGTTAGATTCAGAAGTCAAATCTAAAGCTGTGAATGAACGAGTGAGCCAAAAGTCAGCAGTAATGGGTACAAGGAGAAGAGCAAGATGGGGAAATGACGTGGATCTTAGGGTCATTTCAGCTAAGCTGCTGAAACAAATTATTCAAAATTATAATGAGTTAACCGAACAAAAGTTTATTCTCTCACACTCATATGGAAATGAGTCCATAGCAATTTTCAGGTTTAGCGCAAAATGGAGAGGAGGTTGGTTTGTTCCAGACAGTCATTTGGGGAACTAGGCTGATGTCAGCTCTGCTGTCTTCAATATACGGCTCCAAGGTAACTCTGAGCGCCATCATCTCTATCAGCTGAAAGAGGAAATGGTCATAGAAGTACATGAATGGGAGGTTTTATGGGGCCAGGCCTGAACTGTCCTCTCAAATTTTGTTGGTATGACTCAGTTGCATCACCTCACTAAACTGCAAGGAAAGCTGGCAAAGGTGACAAAGCTGTGTTTCCCAAAAGTGGCAACAAGTCCACAACTAACAGTCTACCACAGCAGGAGGGTAAATAACTTGGGCCTTGCTTAGGGCTGAGTCACCGAGAGCCTTCCTGGGTAGCCTAGATTATTCGAAGATCAAATTAGACAGGTCTAGTTCCTCCCTGTGGCAGACTGCCTATTTGAACCAATTCACCACAGCTTTTTGCATTCACTCCCTTGCCATGGCCTCATCATGGGCTGAAAATGCTTCTCTGCACCTTGACTTTAGTTTTGGCCATGTGACTTGCTTTGGCCAGCAAATTGAGACAGAAGTGACACTATGTCATTTCTAAATCTAGACCTTTGGAGCACTTGCATGTTTCTGCCTTCTGTCTTGTCACTCTGCCATCACAATGAGAAGAGCACGCCTAAACTGTCCTACCTGATATTCTCAAGTGTTTCTATGACAGACATGTCGGGCAAAGACAAATTGGCCCAGCTGAACTCAGCCTAGATCAGTTGATTCCTAGTCAACTCCCAAATTTGTGAGCCAAATACCTGTTTTTCGTTGATTGCTGAGATTTTGTGGTTGTTTGTTATGTAGTGTTACTGCGGCCATAGTTCACTGATATACCACTTCAGCCTCTTTTCACCACAGTTTATTGGTGCATGGCCAACAGTGCTCTAAGACTTAGCAGGTTGGGGATAGCACCCTCAGTCTGCTTCTTTAAGCTGGGTGTCCTGCTGGTTTTCAGGTGAAAGCAAGTGTGAGTTGTGCTCGGGAATTCATGGATACCCAAGAAGGAAGACAAGCATTCCTCCTTGCCAGCTGATTAAATACATGACGCTGCTAACTGCATCATATTCAAAACCTCATGACTCCTAACATGTTCCATAGAGGAAGTAGATGTCACCTTGACAGGATTTCTTTGTTTTCTCAATAGATGTTACAAGAGCTGCCCATGTTCTCTAGAGCAGGCAATTTATCAAGAGATCAAGATTATTCACTGTGTTCTATTAATACACTTTATGCAGTCATACTGATTTCAAACAAAGGTATCTTCTGTCCAATTGTTTTTGTCTCTCATCTGATGGGAGCATTATTTTAGAACAGTTGTATCAGTCCAAATATTATCTTCAGCATAAAACATAAAGACTACATGAAGTGCTTCTACCTATAATGAAGTGTCAAAAACTTCCTGAATCTGACAGCTTTACTTTTTGCCTCCCCTCCCCTGCCATAATATCATTTGTTTTCTTTTTAAACAAGAAGAAATCAGGCACCATGGAATTCTCAGAAGGATAGTATATAGTAAGATTAACTGCAAATCAAATGGGCAGGCAGCCTTGGGTATTGAAGCAGGTGAGTGGCGTGATCAAATGTTACCAACACAATTGTCTCTAAACTGCCTTCTCATACCGTTTCCTCCCAGTACAAGTCCTTCCCTCTTTGTGGAACTAGTTCCACTGTGTGAAACCCTCTTTATAAACCACTGAATGCAGTAAGAAAACAGAGGTGCTGATGGCTAGAGAATCTCCAGTGGAGGTTGGAATCATGTACATTCTGGCAGTCAACATGTTGTACATCACAGACTTCCAACTACCAGGAGCCCAGGCCCCAGGTGCTGTGCTCTGACATCCATTTCTGCATTTGTGCTGAGGCTATGCAGCTCAGAAGATGTTTCTGGTCAATGACAGAGCTAAATAGGTATACTAGGTCTGCTGGCCCATTTCTGGGAGACGTGAGATACTGCTGATGGCCAGTGTTAGCTGAAGTACATCATAACAGCATTGCAGAAACTTCCATTGACTGCATACCAGTTTCAGACGTTTCCATCCACCCTTTTCTTATTTGACCCTTTGCTCAGGGTCTAAATTGCACCGCGGTCTGCCTCTCCCAGTCTTGCCCAGCTCCCTTCACATTTACTCTCATGGGCATTTCCCTTAATAGAAGCCTTGCACTTTTCAATGCTATCCTCCTGGCACCTCCATTCTTACTGTCTAATTCCTAAAGAATTAGAATGACATTTAAGGAAGAAGAGCTCCTGCCTTGCTTCTGTTAAGCTTGATAAACAATAGGGAGAGAGCAGCATTGATTGGCTAGGAAGAAGGAGAGGATGATTAACATCTGAACATGGCCCAGCATCTATGTATTCTCACCTTGTCTTTTTAATTACGGCAAACTATCATTTCAACATAGTGCCTTTTCCTACAAGAATAACAGTTTTCCCTGGATATCAGTCTCCATATTGATGGACACCTGTTTTCCAAATGATTTTTAGTTAGTAACTCTCAGAGCAGCATTTTCATTACTGCCAGTAGAAGAGAGACTAAAATACACTAATAATGATTTGCCTGCCCAGTGTACAGAAGTCTGAAACATAACTTGATGAGATCTCAGCTTGGAATCTGCTCCAGTGCTGAAGCTTTCCTTTGGATGTTACCAGACAGCCTATTTAGGTATGGTTTACATAAAATGCTCATGGCTGTGTCTGAATGTCATATTCCATGTCTCCCTATTTCCTGATTTCTCCACTCTCTCTACCCTGAATTTCCAAAGCTATATCCTATTCTGTGGCCCACTACTGTACTCTTCTCAGTTCTTTTTCACTGGTTCTTGACACCTCTTTGGTTCTCAGTCTGTAGCATATTTCTTACTTGGTCTGTGATTATTCATCCTTTCAGTGTCCAGCACACAGGACACTTGTGGTGCTGTTGTTTTGATCATCTGGGACTGCTCTAACAGAAATACCACGAGTGGATGGCTTTAACAAAGAGAAGTTAATTCTTGCACAGTCCAATAAGCTAAAAGTTTGAATTTGGGATGTCAGCTCCAGGGGAAGGCTTTCCTGCTTTGTTGGTTCTGGAGGAAGGTCCTGTGTTGCATCTGTCTTTGGTCAGGAAGCAGCTTGGAGCAGGAACCTCAGGTCTGAAGGACACACTCTGCTCCCAGCACTGCTTTTTGGTGGTGTGAGGTCCCCAGCTCTCTGCTTACTTCCCTTCCCTTTTACCTCTTATAGAATGAAAAGATAAAAAGCAGTATAAGCCACATTCCAGGGAAACTTCGTTAACATTGGAGCTGGGAGGTGACCTTAGGAAGGGTGTTACAGTCCCACCCTAATCCTCTCTAACATAATCCACCCTGTTGACCACAGGCAGAGATTAGGATTTATAGCATGGGAAAACCACAAAATGGAGGACAACCATAGAATACTGGGAATCATGGCCCAGCCAAACTATTACATACAGTTTTGGAAGGACACAGTTCAGTCCATGACAACACCTCCAGGCAAACAGCCCCAAAACAGTGTGGATTAGACTAGAATGGGGCAGGAATGGAAAGAGATTGCAACAAGTCTATGACATTGTTACTGAGTCATTTGTAGCACTATCCTATTTCTCACATAGAACCTTAGCTAACGACAATGAGGGTATCTACTACATTTCTCAGGTTTAAACACAACCCAGATCATTTGTGAATAAGGTCTCAACCCAGAGGGTGGGTCCGACCAGATTAGAGAACGAAAACAAACTTTAGAGAGGCATTCTTTCTTCAAAGCCGTTCTCCAGGAAATAGATGTTCTCAGAATGTAATCCATTTAGAAGTTCCATAAGTCATTAAGAGGTGCTGCATAAGAGAAGCTTTATTTCCATAGTCAAATAAGTCTGGGAGACTGTGGCTTAAACAAAGTTAATTTTATAAACTACAGAGCTTCTCAGAGCCTTTACTGTGCTGGTAGAAATAATAAATTGCCAGAAATTATATACAGCATGAAGAAGTTCTCAGCCTTACCTGGCTATGGATGACAGGGCTTCAGATTGGTTCAGTCCAGTTTGAATCCCTGCTGAGAGTCTGCATTTCTACCCCAGATATACTGAATCAGAATCTGTATTTTAACAAGCTCGTCAGGTGATTCTCATGCATAATAAATTTTAAGAAGCACTGCTTTATTAGTGGTTCTCAGAACTGGTCACTAAGCAGTATTAGCATCACCAAGGAAGTTGTTAGAAATGCAGATTCTCAGCTGGGATTTGAAACTCTGGTGGAAGCCGTTTTTTTTTTTTTTCAGTATCTTGCATAGCTTAGTGCTCAGAGGATCATAATTTGTGAAACACTAACCAAAAACAATGTCTCTCAGTAACAGCTTACATAAATAAACCAAAACCAAACTCAGTGCCGTTGAAATAATGCCAGCTCAAGCGACGCTACAGGACAGAGTAGAACTGCTCCGCAGAGTTTCCAAGGAGCTCCCGGCAGATCTGAACTGCTGAGCTATCGGTTAACAGCTACAGCACTTAACCACTATGCCACCAGGATTTCCACAGATTATATAAAACCAAAAAAGCCAAACCCACTGCTGCCGAGTCAATTCTGACTAATAGCAACCCTATAGGACAGAGTAGAACTGCTCCGTAGATTTCCCAAGGAGCATCTGGTAGATTCGATCTACTAACCTTCTCATTAGCAGACACAGCACTTAACAATTACACCACCAGGGTTTCCACAGATTACATACGGTAGTAAAAAGGGTGGAAGACAGTTTCTTACAAGCCATGTTCCTACCGTACTCCAAGTGACCCATCACAGTTGTCTCCCCACCATGGAAAACTGATATTACTGTCGGTTACCAGCTTCCTGGAAATTTCTGTTTGGTTGGAGTGACCTTGAGAAACACAGACACGTATCTTGGCATGGTTCCTTCCTTTATGACAGCTGGCCATAAAGATATATCTTCCTACTCTAGATCCCCAAGCTATAAGAATTAATGGAGCCATTCTTAAGGAGTGACATGAATTCCTTGGAGAAAGTCTCTATGTAAATACAAGTTCTTGTCATCTTAAATGCTGTGAATTTATGCCCTGGATTACACAGTAAAAGCCAGGCAGACAGTATGCCCCCATTATTTTTCAAAGCCGTAGAAGTCTGATCAACACATTAGCCTTTCAGCCATTGTCATTTATAAATATAGCATCCTCGCAAGCCCTGCCTCTTCATGTGAAATTCATATTTCTTCCTCTGTGAACTGATAAGATGTGGCAGCAATATATCCATGAAAACCAGAACTCTTTAGTATTACAGTTTTAACATTTCTAAGGGCCAGAAAAAGTAAAGAACTAGCAATGTGGGATGCATGTATATTATAACATTGACTTCCCAAATTGAGGGAAGTGCCAACATCAAAAGAGGGAATTAAGTTCTTCATTATTTATGTAAATTGGCCTTTGAAACCCAATTCATGTATTTAATTACACGAGGGGAAACTGATTCAAGATTTCAGATAAATTTGGCACAAAGATATACGCACTGTATCATGGAACAAAGAATTCATTGGTGTTAGAGATGTGTGCTATTTGAAACACAGGGTTCAAACTGACACAGACACTTTTTACTGCAGTCTAAGGTTTTTAGTTTTGGTTTTCTTTTTGTTACATTGAAAAGTAAGCCAGTCAGAAAAGACTGGATAATCAGAAACATGAATTAGAGGGCTTTTTTTTTTTTTTAAAGTAGTAAACCCTGGTGGTGTAGTGCTTAAGTACTACGTCCGCTAACCAAAAGGTCTGCAGTTCAAACCTACCAGGCACTCCTTGGAAATTCTATGGAGCAGTTCTACCCTTACAGGGTCACTATGAGTTAGAATCAACTCAGTGGCAGTGGATTGGTTTCAGGATTTAGTATCAACAGATATAGAAAATACATGTTGTTGACTGATTAATATAAACTTGGCCAGCATCACTGGTTATGGGTGATCACAAGCTAAGCGGATCTGGAATATCTGGCTCAGAGAAAACAGGTGGTTACATTTGCATTACAATTTTTCAGAGCTGCTATGCTTTGTACCTAATTTATTCTTGTGTCTTCCCTGCCCTGGGGAATTCTTTGTTACAGTTGAATTCTTTCTTCCTACCTTGAGATCTGTCGTCTCTATTACTGCGATCATTCCTCTGCCCAGAAGGCTTTTTTATCTCCTAACCTATAATTTTCTTTTTGCTCCCACTCCAAGAAAAGCTTCTCAACTCTTCAGAGATAAAATGACAACTGAGATGGGGAAAAAAAAGTCTCTCTGTGTCCCTTCAGTTTTTCTTCAAAAACATTCACCCAGTTTAGACTCCAGGGTGATTCTTGGACTCTGCCTAACACCGCATCATTCTTCATGAACCTCAAGGTATCGATCTTAATCTAAACTTCCAAATCGTCCCTTAGGAATGAATGGCAGCCTAAGACAGTCATTTTTCCTTGTTAGGTTCCCAGAAATAACCCCATTAAATAGTCAAAGCCTGCAAGAATTTGTGAGACAGAACAGGTGGAGATGAGTGGCATTTTGGGAATTTTTAATCTTAAAGAAATTCTTTGCTGTCATTAACTAACGCAAAGCACAGATTTTATACCACAGCAACACTTAATTAAATAACTGACTCTTAAGTGACCCTATAGGACAGAGTAAACCTGCCCCATAGGGTTTCCAGGGAGTGCCTAGTGAATCTGAACTGCCAACCTTTAGGTTAGCAGTAAATAAAGGGGCAAGGCCAGCACGTGGTGCTAGATTGGAGTCAGAGGTATCAATATGGGCTTGTGATAGACAGACAGGTAAATGGAGCCCTGGTGCCTCAATGGTTAAGACCTACGGTGAGCTGTAGCTGCAAACAAACAAAATTGCACAGTCTGAATCCACCAGTTGTTCCTTGGAAACCCCAAGGAACAGTTCTACTCTGTCCCACAGGGTCACTATGGGTCAGAATTGACTTGATGGCAATGGGTTTGGTTTGGTTTGGGGTTACACAGATAACCAAACAGGTAACTGGGGTAGAAACACCCCATGTGTTGTTACAGGAAACTGAATCTAGTCCTTTCATTATTTTAATGGTAGTTCTTCGTGGTATGTAGACATAGAAACCTTGTCAAAACCTGTGATGGAACAAGAAGCTCTAGAAAATCCATTCGCTTTCTTAAACTTTATACAGAAAGAAAAAAATCTCTTTGAATGTTATCAATAATACTTCAGATTTATGGCCTGGGTTTTGAGGCCTTCAGTTGGTAATTCAATAAATATCTGTTAAATATCTACTAGGGTGCATTGCGTGATTCCATTTATATGATACTCTGGGAAATAAAAAGATATAGGAACAGAAAACAACAGTGGCTGTTAGGGGTTGAGGGGTGAGGACAGGGCATGCCTATGAAGAGACAGCACAAGGGATTTTTCTTTGGAATAGTGGAAACATTTTGTAGAGGATTGATAGGGAATGGAGCCTTGGTAGTACAGTGGTTAAGAGCTCAGCTGTTAACCAAAAGGTTGGCAGTTCATATCCACCAGGCACTCCTTGGAAACCCTATGGGGCAGGTCTATTCTGTCCTATAGGTTCATTATGAGTCAGAGTCAACTTGATTGCAGTGGCTTTGGTTTTGGGTTCTGGTGCTGGTGAATAGAATTGTACATTACAAAGAGTGAATTTTATTAAATGCAATTTTTTTAATCAACCAAAATGAGGGGGAAAGATGAAATGTAGACTGTGAGAAATCTAACTGTACTACATACGACTCATATAACCACCCTGAAGATAGTGAGGGGAGCTGACCTAAGTCACATTGGAAAGTAGTCTTCTGACTGGATACTCTAAGACTAAAGGATGTCAGTGTATATATAGCACACAAATACAGTATTCCAGCTGGTGAATTTGTTTCTCACAGGGTTACAGGTTACCAATTCTGAAAATATTACTATTATGGGGTAAGATAAGTAAATATACTCTAGATAATCAGAGCCAGATTCTTACTGTCAGAGAAAGAGTTTGTAAATAAAGAAAGGGGGAAGGCCAGCACATGGTTTGGATTGGAGTCAGAGGTAACAATATGAGCTTATGATAGACATACAGTTAAATGGAGCGCTGGTGCCTCAATGGTTAAGAGATCTGGTGAACTATAGCTGCAAACAAACAAAAATCCACCAGTTGCTCCTTGGAAGCCCTACAGAACAGTTATACTCTGTCCTACAGGGTCACTAAGAGTCAGAATTGACTTGACAGCAATGGATTCAGTTTGGTTTGGGGTTATTCAAGTAACCAAAAAACCAAACCCACTACGTTGATTGATTCCAACTGATAACAACCCTATAGGACAGAGTAGAATTGCTTACTGAGTTTCCAAGGAGCATCTGGTGGATTTAAACTGCTTACCTTTTGGTTAACAGAAGTAGCACTTAACAACCAGGCCACCAGGGTTTCCATACAGGTAAAGAGACATAAAAATAAATACGGATGTGTGTATATGCAGATATACCCCAGTAGCAATGTTTAAATCTAAGCATCTTGGTTTCTACATAGCATCTTTCCATAAAAGGAACCAGGACTTCTTGAAGAACTTATTGATTTGTAAGGAAAACATAAGATGAGCCTGGAGTATCTTTTGGTTCCAGAAGAAAATAAAGTGCTCAAAATATTTTTTAAAAATGGTGAGGGCATGTTGAAAGTACACAGGAGTCAACCTGAAGGCGTTCCCAATGGTCAAAGCTGGAAAAATTGAGCAACAAAGTAAGTAATGATTAAAAAAAAAAAAAAACGAACCCAGTGCCATCAAGTTAATGCTAACTTATAGCAACCCTATAGGACAGGGTAGAACTGACCCATAGAGTTTCCAAGCAACACCCGGTAGATTTGAACTGCTGACCTTTTTGTTAGCAGCTGTAGCACTTAACCACCACGCCACCAGGTTTTCCAAGTAATGATAGTATGGAATTATAAACCAATATATAAATAAACAAATAGCCTTGAATCCATGCTGATATAAATAAATAAGTGAATCAATAAATAAATAAATGAGGAGAAGGGATGACTCTCTGAACAGAGAAGAATTCTAATTAAGTAATGTAGACAGTATAAAGAAAATTGAAAATCATGATTAGAACTCCATAGAAACAACCGCTATAGGCAAGATCCACCAGTGGATACAAAAAACTAGTTTGCCAAAGTTTTAGTAGAAACAAGATATTTACTTAATCTCAAAGTACCTCTCTAAAATATTTAGTAATTACATAGAGAAAAATAGTAAGATTATAATAAACAAATCCTAGCAGGCATTACTTAGCAGATTAGCCAAGTAAACCAGATTAACATAACCAGTAATACATAATAACACCACATGCTCCTGATATCATGTTCTGAAAAGGGCCCATCACTTTTGTCGTATCCCTGACAATACTGTATAGCCTCTATCTAACCATGGGGAAACATCAGACAAACCCAAATTGGAGGACATTCTATAAAATGACATTTGTCACAAGTGTCAGGGTCATGAAAGACAAGGAAACACTGAGGAACTGTCACAAATCCAAGGTAAGAAGACACAACAACTAAATATAATGTGGGAATCCTGGATTAGATCCTAGGACAGAATAAGAATACTAGTGGGGAAAAAGAATGGTGAAATCCCAAAAAATTATGTAGGCTAGTTAACAATATTGTACCCTGGCTAATTTCTCTATTTTAATTAGTTGTTTCATGGTTATGTAAGATTTTAACATAAGGAGAAGTTGGGTTAAGGGTATATGAGAACTCTTTACTAAAGCTGTGATTCATCTGAAGGTCTAAGATTATCTCAAAATAGAAAGTTAAAGCAAACAAACAAAATTAGGAGTCTAATGCAAGCTTCTGTGGCAGACTGCACTTTCCAACAACGGGCCCAGCCAGGGTAGTGGTTCCTGGTCCCACTTGCCCTTCCAGAACCGTGCCATTCCGCTTGCCTTAATTCTGGGCAGGATTTTAGGACTACTTCAAGTAGGATGTGCCAGAAATGACCCAACAGTAGCTGGGTTTTGTTTTTTTATTTTTTTATTTTTATTTTTTGTGATGCACCTACTGCTTGGCTCTCTCCCTGGATGCATGGGCAATCCAGCCACCATGTTGTGAGGAAGCCCAGGTTAAGTGAAGAAGTCACCTGTAAATGTTCCAGCAGACAGCCCCAGCTAGCCTCTGAGCCAATAGCCAGACCGGTGAGAATTCCTGCCTCCAGACATTTGTAGCCCACATACTTCAAGCTGTCCCAATTATCCATCAGTGAGACAGGGATATTGAGTCGTCACTGAACCTTTCCCAAATTGCAGATTTGTGAGCAAAATAACCCGGTTTTGTTTCCACTAAGACTTGGGGTGGTTTGTCATGCAACAAAATATGACTAGGATAACAACCTAAAATGGTATGATTCATTGCTATTAGAAATTACTGGATTATATTCATTTCATCCTTTAAAACAAAGCTTGAGTCACAATGGTAAAAAGAGTACTCATAGGTGGTATGAGTTTGGTGGCATTTTTGCCATTTTGTTTCTACAGTGATTTATTTTCCAAGAGTATTGTTTTCCAAAGGAAATCAATATGATAGTGAATTATTGCAACTTGTCCTAAGGGCACATTGGGTTTGTATTTTGCTAGGTCTCATTCTAAGCACACCCATATTAAGGTCTACCTGTTAATTTTCAGAACTAAATCATCCTATTCGTCAGTGAGTTGGGGGCAAAATGTCAGTGTTCTCAAGTTTCCCAGAGCTCTCTGTGCCCTCTACTCACCCTCTAAGCCCATATCTAAATGTCTTAGTTGACATAGATTCTTGCCTTGTAAAGAGTTGGTACCACACAAATAACCACCATTTGTTTGCAAAAGGATACTTTAATGTTCTTCAACTGGATGTTTTTCTTAAGTTTGTCAACTTATATAGAAAACTTATCTAAAAGTATAAAACCAAGACAACTTATCTGAAAAATACACTTGTATCAAAGACACCAAATAATAGGATAGTAACTATCTTAGGCATATTTGAGAACCTCTATATCCCTTAATTCTTAATTTTCACAATTAAGCTAAATTACTACCTTGATCTTAAAGAAATTACAAAGTAAATTGTACTATCTTCAAGATGTTAACACAGAACAAATAAAACAGAGATTATTAATGCTTATTTTTCTCCCTAATCTAACGAAGGAGCAAGCTACTAGTCTAGGGAGGTATACTATGTTCTTTTGTTCCTCTCTGTTGGATTAAAGTGAAGTGTGTTTCAACACAACCTCACTGAAGTCACTGCTACCACCTGAGGTCACATTAATCTCTTGTTTCTTTCAACTTTGAGAGCAAAGAGAGAGATCATGAAAAACCCACTGAGTTTTGAGACAGAAACACCAGAGTTTGAATCCTGGTTTTCTGTCAGTGGTTCTCAAAACTTTGGAGTGCCTCACAACATCCTGGGGGATTGTTAAAACAAGGACAGTGGTGGCAATGGTTGCTGTTAGTTGCCGTCCAGTCGATTCTGACTAATGGCAGCCCACCGTGTTACAGAGTAGAAACACTCCATATGGTTTTCTCGGCTATAATATTTTTTTATTATGATTAAGTGAAAGTATACAATCCAAATCAATTCTACATGCCCACCTATCCGCAGCTCCATCTTCTCTGCTCACCTTGTGACAGCACATTCCTCCTTTTCACTCTATACTTCTAGTATCCTCTTAATGAACATCTGTCCCACTGTCTACTATCTTCTCCCCTATCTAGAAAGAAACCAGTAGGACAACCTCCTATAAATGTATAAAACCAAAAAGTACACACACCATATGCTCACACTGTATCCCCAAGTCCAGTCCATTCTTGTCTGAAAAGTTGACCTCAGAACTGGTTTCATTTCAGGGTTAGTAGCAAGTCTAAGGACCATGTTCCCAAGAGACCCTCCAGGCTGTCAGACTATCAATTCTGATCTTTTGGAAGTGTTCTTGAACTCTGCAACTCTTTTTCTTGTGTTGCCTCAGGGACTTTATATTGTGTCCACTATTACAGCTACCTTTGGTGGTGGTCTTGTCTATAATCTTGATAAAACAGATCAACAGGCTTTTGTTTCATGGTGTCACTGTCAGCACTGTGCAAGTTCCAATCCACAGCGTTCAGGTTAGTAATCTAGTGCAATAGGGTGCCATGGCCCTGTGTTTCTAGAGTCATTTTATATACTACAGTCTACAAACCATACTATCTTTCTAAACTTAAAAAAATAAAAAAGCACCTGGATCCTGAAGTACTAACTCCAAATATTCTGGATAAGGGACTGGGAGCTGTCTTCAGCATTTCAATGCATTTTCCTTGACTTATTTAAATGTTTTCAGCTTTTTTTAACTTGATTATAAATTCCTCAGGAGCAGAATCATGTCTTACATGATATCCCTCACATACAGCACATACCAAACATGAAGTATGTGCTAAATAAATAACCTTTGGATTGAATTTATTGACCCTAATAAGACTCAGGTAAAAGATTGACATGATTCTATAGTATGAGATTCAAGAAGGAAGATAGATCAAAAGAATTGCAAAGCTCTTAAAATTGCAATTTTGACTATAATCCACATAATCCCAAATGATTCTAACAAGAAGAGTGACAATGACACTGCTGCTCTTCTTGGCATTTGTCATATGTCACACCTAAAGTATTAAAACTGGACCCATTTCCTCTCAGCTTCTCCAGTGCCTTGTGCCCTCCACTAATCTTATATCTACATCCTTGACCTCTCCCTTCTAATGGTTCCTTTCCATCAGCATTTATAAATGCTTACATTTTTGCATCTTAAATAATTAAAGAGATTTAAAAAAATGGTATTAGAGAATTGGACATTCATAGGCAAAAAAAAAAAAAAAAATGAACCTTGACTTAAACCTCACACCTTATACAAAAATTAAAGTGGATCATGAACTTAAATATAAAACATCAAACTATCAAATTTTCAAGAAGTACATAGGATAAAATGTTTGTGATGCTGGGCTAGAGGAAGAGTTTTTAAAACTGACAGAAAAAGCAAGATCTGTAAAAGGAAAAATGGATAAACAGTAATTTGTCAAAATTAAAAACATTTGTTCTGTAAAATGGATGAAAAGGCATGTTACTGACTGGGAAATAACACTTGCTAACTACATATCTGACAAAAGGCTAGTATCTAGAATACATAAAGACCTCTCAAAAGCCTGCAGACAATAATTAAATTGAGAAATGGGCAAAAGATGCAAACAGACATTTTATCAAAGAGGACATACAGATGGTAAATAATCACATAAAAAGATGTTTTAAATCATTTGTCATTAGGGAAATGCAAATTAAAACCGCAATAAGGTACCACTAACACCTAATAGAATGTCTAAAAACACAGTCTGGTAAAGATGTAGAAAACTCACATCACTCACACATTACTACTGGAAATGTAAAATGTTATGGCCACTCTTGAAAGCAGTTTGGCATCCTCTTATAAAATTAAACATATAAATATGATAAAACCCAGTGATTTCACTTGTGGACATTGGGGAAAAGGATATAACCAGATTTTGAAGGATTACTGGAAGCTAGTTCTGAACTGACGCTAATTCCAGGAGACCCAAAACTTCACTGTGGCCTACCAGTCAGAGTGGGGGTATATGGAGATCAGGTTATTAATGGAGTCTTAGTGCACGTTTGTCTCACAGTAGGTTCAGTGGAACCCCAAACCCATCCTATGGGTATTTCCCCAGTTCCAGAATATATAGTTGGAAATAGATACACCACAGCAACTGGCAGAACCCCACCTTGGATCCCTGACAAGTGGAGGAAGGGTATTATGGTAGGAAAAGCCAAGTGATAGCCATTAGAACTTCCCTTGCCTAAAAAACAGTAAAACAAAAGCAATGATGCATCCCTAGAGGGATTTAGGAGATTACTGCCACCATCAAATGCTTGATGTATATAGTCACAATTTCTACTATGTCCTCATTCAACTCACCTATTTGGCCTATGCAAAAAACAGGTAGATCCTGGAGAATGACAGTGAATTACTGAAAACCTCAGTAGTTGGTGACTTCAATTATAGCTGCTGTTCCAGATACAGTTTCACTGCTTGAGCAAATTAATACATCTCCTAGTGCCTGGTATGTAACTATTTACTTGACTAATGCCTTTTTCTCTATACACGTTTTGAAGGACCACCAGAAGTAATTTGCCTCCAGATGGCTAGACCAGCAATATACCTTTGCTGTCCTACCTCGTGATGTAACAACTCTCTAAGCCTATGCCATAATTTAGTCCTCAGAGATCGTGATCATCTTTCCCTTCCACAAGATATCACACCAGTTCATTTATATTGACGACATTATGCTGATTGGGCCTAGTACAGAAGAAATATCAATGACACTGATTTTATTGGTAAGACATTTGAGTGCTAGGGGTAGGAATTTACCCCACAAAAATTCAGGCACCTTCTACCTCAGTGAAATTTCTAGAGGTCCAGTGGTGTGGGGCATGTCAAGACATTCCTTCTAAAGTGAAGGATAAGTTATTGCATCTGGCCCCTCCCACAGCTAAAAAGGAGGCACAATGCCTCTTTCAGTTCTGCAGGCAACATATCCCTCATTTGGGTGCGCTGCTGTAGCATATTTATCAAATGACTAGAAAACGTTTTGAGTGGGACCCAAAATAAGAGAATGTTCTGCAACAGATTCAGTCTTTTATGAAAGTCCTTCTGCCACTTGGATCATACAATTTAGCTAATTTAACGGTGCTTGGAGCATCAGTGGTAGACAGAAATGCAGTTTGAAGTCTTTGGCAGGGCCCTATTGGTTAATCACAGAGTAGACCCTTAGGATTTGGGAGCAAGGTCCTGGTATCCTCTGCAGATAACCACTCTCCTTTTGAGAAACAGCTTTTGGCTTGTTTCCGAGTCATGGTAGAAACTGAATGCTTAACCATGGAAAACCGAGTCGCTGGATGTTATCTGACCCATAAAGCCTCAAAGTCGGAGGTGTGTAGCAGCACTCCATCATTAAATGAAAGTGGTATATACATGATCAGGCCTAAGCAGAATCTGGAGGAACAAGTAAATTACATGAGAAAGTGACCCAAATATCCATGGTTTCCACTCCTGTCACAGAAAAATAATTGCATCTGGTTTACAGATGGTTCTGTATGATATGCAGGTGCCACGAGAATGTGGAGAGCAGCAGCACTAGAGCTGCTCTCTGGGATCTCCTTGAAGGACAGTGGTGAAAGAAATTCTCCCAATGGGCAGGACTTCAAGCAGTGCACTTACTTGTTCACTTTGCCTGAAAGGAGAAATGATCAGATGTGCAACTGGATAGTGATTCATGGGCTGTGCCAATTGTTTGGCTCAAAGGTCAGGCACTTGGAAGGAATGTGATTGGAAAATTGGAGACAAGGAGCTATGAAGAAGAAGTATGTGAATAGACCTCCTTGAATGGGCCAAAAAAGTGAAGGTACCTGTGTCTCACGTGACTGCTCACCAAAGGGTGACCTCAGTAGAGGACGATTTTAAAACAATCAAGTGGATAGGATGATGTAGTCTGTGGAAACCACTCAATCCTCTTTTCCCCACCACTGGTCATTTCCCAATGGGCTCATGAACAAAGTGGCCATGGTGGCAGGGGTGGAGGTTATGCATGGGCTCAGTATCATGGACTTCCACTCACCTAGGCCAACTTGACTACAGCCACTTCTGAGTGCCCAATCTGCCAGTTTCAGAAACCAAACACTGAGTCCCTGATATGGCACCATTCCTCAAGGTGATCAGCCAGCAACCTGGTGGCTGGTTGATTACACTGGACCACTTCCATCATGGAAAGGGCAGCATTTTCTTCTCACCGGAATAGACATTTAATTGAGATATGTATTTGTCATCCCTGCATACAATGCTTCTGCAAAACCTACCATCTGTGGACTTACAGAATGTCTTATCCTCCATCATGTTATCATACACAGTATTGCCTTAGATCAAAGGATTCACTTCACGGCAAATGAAGTTTGGCCATGGGCCCATGGTCATGGAATTCATTCATCTTATCATGTTCCTCATCATCTTGAAGTGGTTGGCTTCACACAATGATGGAATAGTCTTCTAAAGACACAATTACAATGCGAGGTAGGTGGTAATGTTCTCCAGGTGGCTGAGTAAGCTTTAAACCAGCATCCAATATACGGTGACATTTCTTCCATTGTTAAGATTCATGGGTCTAGGAATCAAGGGGTGGAAATGGGAGAGGCATCACTCACTATTACTCCCTAGTGACCCACTCACAAAATTTTTACTTCCTGTCTCTGTGACCCTATGCCCTGCAGTTCTAGAGATCTTAGTTCCCAAAGGAGAAATGCTCCCACTTGGAGATGCATCCCTGATCCCACTGAACTACAAGAATGCCACCCAGTCAATTTGGGCTCCTTATGCCTCTGGATCAACAGGCAAAGAAGGGAGTTCCCATACTGAATGGTATGATTGATCCTGATAGGCAAGAGGAAACTGATTGATATTACATAATGGAGGTAAAGAGGAGTGCGTCCTGGAAAGCAAGACATTCCTTAGGACGTCTCTTAGTACTGCCATACTTTGTAATTAAAGTCAATGAAAAACGAACTACAGCAACCCAATTACAACGTGACTACTAATTGTCCAAGCTCTTTAGGAGCAACAATTTGGTTCTCGCCACCAGGCAAATAACCACAACCAGCTGAAGCACTTGTTGAGCATAAAGGGAATACAGAATGGGTGATGGAAGAAGGTAGTTCTAAATACCAGCTACAACCAAGTGACCAGTTGTAGAAATAATGACTGTAATTATTATGAGTATTTCTTCCTCTATTCATCTGTCAGTTTGTGGTACTGTTGTGGCTTGTGTGTTTCTGTGATGCTGGAAACTACGCCACCAACTATTCAAAATCAGCAGGGTTACCCATGGTGGACAGATCTCAGTGGAACTTCTGGACTAAGACAAACTAGGGAAAAGGACCTGGTGGTCTACTACTGAAAAACTTGGCCAGTGAAGACCTTATGAACAACAGTAAAACATTGTCTGATATAATGCCAGAAAACGGACCCCTCAAGTTAGAAGACACTTGATTTACAACTGTGGATGAGCTTCCTCTTCAATGTAGAGTCAACCTTAATGACATGAATGGAGTCAAGCTTTGGGGACCTTAGTTTGGTGATGTGGCATGACTCAAAATGAGAGGAGCTTCAAACATCCATTAATAGTTAAAACATGGAATTTACAAAGTATAAATCTAGGAAAATTGGAAGTCATCAAAAATGAAATGGAATAGCTAAAGGCTGATATCCTAGATATTAGTGAGCTGAAATGTACTGATATTGGCCTTTTTGAATCAGACAATTACATGGTCTTCTATGCAGGGAATGACAAATTGAAGAGCAATGACATAAAATTTACTGCTGAAAAGAACATATCAAGATCTATTTTTAAGTACATTGCTGTCAGTGATAGGATAACATCCATATGCCTAAGATGAAGACCAGTTAACACGACTACTATTCAAATTTATGTACCAATCACTAAGACCAAAGATGAAAAACCACATATTTTTATCAACTTCTGCAATCTGAAATTGATCAAATACGCAATCAAGATGCATTGATAATTATTACTAATAGAAATGTGAAAGTTGGAAACAAAGAAGGATTAACTCCAAGCCCACTCCCATTGACTAGAATCTGACTCATAACAACCCTATAGGACGGAGTAGAACTGCCCCCACAGGGTTTCCAAGGAGCACCTGGTGGATTCAAACTGGTGGCTCTTAACCATTATGCCACCAAGGTTTCCAAAAAGAATTAGTAGTGGGAAAATATGGCCTTGGTGATAGAAATGATGTCAGAGATTGCATAATAGAATTTTACAAGATCAACAACACTTTATTGCAAATACCTTTCTTCACCGACATAAATTGGGGACTATACACACAGACATCACAAAATGGAATATACAGTAATCAAAGCAACTACATCTGTGGAAAAAGGTGGTGGAAAGGTTCACATCATCAGTTAGAACAAAGTCAGAGGGTGACTAAAACAGACCATCAATTATTCATATGCTAGTTCAAGTTGAAGCTGAAGAAAATTAGAGCAAGTCCATGAGAGCCAAAATATGACCTTGAATATATTCCACCTGAAGTTAAATACAACCTCAGAAATAGATTTGACACATTGCACATTAATAACCTAAGAGCAGAAGAGTTGTAGAATGGCATCAAAAACATCGTATGTGAAGAAAGGAAGAGGTAAGAAAGAAAAGACCAAAACGCATGTCAGAAGAGATCCTGAAACTTGCTCTTTGAATGCTGAGTAGCTAAAGCAGACGGAAGAGACAATGAAGCAAAAACACTGAACAGAAGATTTCAAAGGGTGGCTCAATAAGGCAAAGTATTACAATGAAATGTGTGAAAAACTGGAGTTAGAAAGCCAAAAGGGAAGAACATACTTTGCATTTCTCAAGCTAGAAGAACTGAAGAAAAAAAATCAGGTATTGGGTTGGAATACTGAAGGATTCTATGGAGGAAATATGGAATGACATAGGAAGTATAAAAGAAGATGGAAGGAATATACAGAGTCACTGTACCAAAAAAGAGCTGGTCAACAGTTGGTCATTTAAGGAGGTAACATATGATCAAAAATTGATGATACCGAAGGAAGGAAGACGTCCATGCTGCACTGACGACATTGGTGAAATACCAGGAATTCATGGAATACCAAGTGAGATACTTCAGCAAACAGATGTAGCACTGGAGGTGCTCACTCATCAACGACATGAAATTTGGAGGACAAGTAGCTGGCTAACTGACTGAAGAGATTCATTTTTGTGCCCATTCCAAAGAAAAGTAAGCCAGTAGAATGCATAAATTACTGAACGATATCATTAACATCACACATAAGTAAAATTTTGCTAAAGATCATTCAAAAGTGGTTACAGTATTCCATCTACAGAGAACTGCCAGATACTCAGGCTAGATGCAGAAGGGATATTATTGCTGATGTGAGATGGATTTTGGCCGAAAGCAGAGAATATCAGAAAGATATTTACCTGTGTTTCATTGACTAGGCAAAGGTGTTTAACTGTATGGGTCGCAACAAATTATGGATAAAACTGTGAAGAACGGGAATTCCAGAACACTTGCACTCATGAGAAACTTGTACATAAACCAAGAGACATTCTTTCCACAGAACAAAGAAATACGGGGTGGTTTAAGATCCGGAAAGCTGTGTGTCAGGGTTGTATTCTTTCACTATACTTATTCAATCTGTATGCTGAGCAAATTGTCAGAGAAGGTGGACTCTGTGAAGGAGAATGAGGCATTGGGATTGGAAGAAGACTCATTAACAACCTGCATTGTGCAGGTGTCACAACCTTGCTTGCCAAAAATGAAGAGGACTTGAAGCACTTACTGACGAAGATCAAAGGCCACAGCCTTCAGTACAGATTACACTTCAACGTAGAGAGAACAGAAATCTTCGCAACTGAACCAAAAAGCAACAATCCAATAGAGAAAGACTGAGGTTCTTAAGGATTTCATTTTACTTGGATCCACTATCAACACCCATGGAAGCAGCAGTCAGCAGATTAAATGATGTATTACATGGGGCAAATATAGTGCAAAACCCCTCTTAATGTCTTGAAAAGCAAATACTGCACTTTGAGAACTAAGATAGGTCTGACCCAAGCCACAGTATTTCAATCACCTAATAAGCATGCAAGAACTAGACAATGAATAAGGAATACCAAAGAAGAATTGACACTTTGAGTTATAGTGGTGGCAAAGAATACCAACTATACCATGAACTGCAAGAAAAAACTAACAAATGAATGTTGGAAGAAGTACAGCCAGAATGCTCCTTAGAAATGAGGATAGAGACTTCATCTCATGTACTATGGGCATATTATCAGGAGGAACCAAGGCCTGGAAGAAGATATCATGCTTAGAAAAGTAGAAAGTCATTAAAAAAGAGGAAAACCCTTGAAGAGATGTGTTGACACAGTGGTTGCAACAATAGGCTCAAAAATAGCAATGATTGTGAGGATGGTGAAGGACTGGGCAGTGTTCCACTCTGTTTCACACAGGGTCGCTATGAGTTGGAACTGACTCGATGGGATCTAACAACAACAATATCCATGAGAAGGTGACAGATTCCATATGTGATCCATCAAACAGAGTTGAAGTTGGTAAGCAGAGTAAGGATAGTAAACAAAGTCCATCTGTAGAGGTTTATAAGAATTATCTAAGAGCCCAGCTCTAATACAAAAGTTAAACTTGAATAAGAAAGATGATACCAGGCAACTGGGTCAATTGAGGTACAGAACAACACATTTTGTTCATCCAGATTTGTTTTAATGATCGGTACTTGTGTCAAGATTTTTACCCCGCGAGTTCTAAAGTCAGTACATCATGAATAGTCCTCTAACACACATGTCGTCACCTAGAAAAGCTCCCTTGAATGCAATAGCCTGAATAAAACAGCAACACAATTCAAATGCGAGCGTGATGACACAAACAAATCACATTTTCCTCAGAACTGTTCCACTTGATAGGATCAAGAATGTCACAGAACACTGATGAACCTGGACCATATGACCACCCTTCCAGATATATGAAGTGAATCAGTGGGTTTTCAAAGTAACAGTTATTGAAATTCAGAAACTTCTTTTTCTTGATTTTTCTCAGTAATGTCTATTGACCTTCACTGCTGGAATTCTGGTAAAACACATGTGCTCAGAAAGGAGATACAGGCAGAGAGAACAAAGAAAGTTGGGAGTTGGGGAGATAGAGGAAAGGTTAGGATGCTCTGTGTGAAATTGCTAAGTCTTGTATCTTTTATGTACAAAAATGGCCATTTCATGGGAAACCCTGGTGGTGTAGTGGGTTACGTGCTATCACTGCTAACCACGAGGTCGGCAGTTCAAATCCACCCGGCGCTCCTTGAATACTCTGGGGCTCAGTTCTATCCTGGCCCCTAGGGTCGCCATGAGTCAGATCCAACTCAACAGCACTTGGCTGGCATCATCCCACATTTTTACAATAGAAGAGAGACATTCTACATAAGGATGACTTAGCTGCAGATAAGAAGTCCCTGGATGGTACAAACAATTAACAAACTCAACTAGTAGCTGAAAAGTTGGAGTTTTGAGTCCACCGAGAGGTGCCTCACAAGAAAACTTTGGCAATCTACTTCCCCAAAATCAGCCACTGAAAAATCTATAGAGCACAGCTCTTTGACAGACATGGGGTCACCATTAATCAGAGTCAGTTTAATACAATCGGTTTACAAGTTTAGCTGTATATGAGTCCTTTGTATTTCCATAATGCTAGCTCCGATCACCTTCTATTGGAGATGGAAAATAAGTAACCTTTATGCACTGGCTCACAATTTAGGGGCCTACAAGAATGGAAGGAAGGGCTTAAAAAACCCCAAGCCCAAGTGCCGTCGAGTCGGAAACAGCCACATCAAAATGAATAATTAACAGGTCAGATGCTGGACCTATGCCTTCTGAATTGTCATCCTCCCAGATTCTTAATTCTGTGGACCATTGATTGCCCACTTTCCCAGAGGCCACACTAAAATCCATCACAGAGACACTGGGCATTATCCTCAGCGCTGCCTGTATGAGAAAGTTCCACGATTCTCCTGAGGTCTCTGTCAGAGGGCCCAGGTGCCCACAAACTGATAAAAGCACATACTTCTGTTTCTATTTATTTCTTCATTCCATGGATGAGACTAGACTGCTGCTGATTTTTGTCACTTGACAATTTGACTTGTGTCAGAATCAGTGTCTCTCACCTCAGGGAAAGGGAAAAAAAGAAAGGGAAATGGCAATAATTTATTTTGCTCTCTTTTTCCTCCAAACTTATATTTTTCTGACACTTCACTTAGAGTTAGTTGAAAACTGGATTCATGCCAGGACCTCAGAATGAGGGACATGTTGTCATTACCAGGGAGGATAAATTGGGCAGTAGTTCTCAACTCTGGCTGATTCTCACACTTAACCTGAGGGAACTATTTTAAAGCACATATTCTCAGGCCTGAACCCAGCCTTAAGGAGCCCCGGTGGTGCAGTGGTTAGGCACTCACCTACTACCTGAAAGTTCATCAGTTTAAACTCACCACCCACTCTAGGGGTAAAAAATGTGGTAGTCTGCTTCCGTAAAGGTTTATAGCCTTGCAAATGCTATAGGGAAGTTCTACTCTATTCTACAGGGCTGCTATGAGTGGAAATCAAATCATTGGTAACAGGTTTGGGTTTTTTTTGTTTGTTTGTTTCTATTTTAACCTAGGCCAACTGAATCAGAATCCTTGAGAGGCTGTCTTACTGGTTTAACTCAGTGGTTCTCAACCAGGACTATTTTTACCCCCAGAGGACACTGGGCATCATATAGGGTCACTATGAGTAAGAATTAACTTGATGGCATGAGTGTGGCTTTTTTTTTTTTTTTTTTTTGAGACATTTTTGTTTGTCACAATTGTGGGGCTGGATTCTACTGGCGTCTAGTGGGTAGAGGCCAGGGATGCTACTAAGCATCCTACAATGCACAAAACAACTCCACACAGCAAAGAATCATCCAACCCCAAATGTTAATAATGTTGAGGTTGAGAAATCTGAGTTTAAAACTCTTCAGCTTGTTCTTATGAACTGACAGCCTTCTGAACTATTGATATTAGGTATTCCATGTTCCAAGAAGATGGGTAAAGCTGAGAAAGATCACAAGTTGGTGACTTCTACTTAGTGGTAAGAATAATTGTGAATTACTAAATCAAGCCTATAAGAGTATTTCTATTTTATAAAACCTTGAGAGTTGGGGTGAGTTGAACATAAAAAAAGGCAGGTGGTGTGTGTACTTTATGATCTAATATATATTTGAGGCTGTCCCACTGATTTATTTCTAGAGGGGAGTGGAGAGGGGGGATAGGGCAGACAAGCACTGGTTGAGGGGATGCTGGAAGTAATGAATGGAAAAGAAGAGTATGCTGTCACAGGGTGAGGAGAGCAGAGAGAGTTGTAGAGAGGTGGGTGGTCAGTGTTTTATACGATAAATTGACTTAGATTTAATCCCAATAGTTTTTTTTAATGCACAAATTTTGCCCTTCCTATGAGCAGTGGTTATGCGTTGTTCTGCTAACCAAAAAAGGTTAGTAGTTTGAACCCACCAGCTGCTCCTTGGAAACTCCAGGAAGCATTTCTACTCTGTTATATAGGGACACCGCTAGTCAGAATTGACTCCACAGCAGCAGGTTTGGTTTGGTTTGGCTTATGCTTCTTACAGGAGTTCATGGATGGTACAAATGGTTAAGCTTTCAACTACTAACTGAAAGGTTGGCAGTTCTAACCCACCTAGAAGTGCCTTGGAAGACAGGCCTAGGGATCTGCTTTCAAAAGATTACAACCATTAAAACCCTACAGATCAGTTTTACTCCACACACATGGGGTCCCTACGAGTTGGAATCAACTTAATGGCTTCTGGCAGTTACAGCATATATCCCTTACATTCATTTCTCACACACCCTCCTGCTCTTTAATTTATATGTGAAAATAAGGGGCATTATTGACAACGACCTGTGTGCACATGGCTAGCGGTGCAGTATATTCCAGAGAAAATAAATGTTCATATGGAGGTAAGGAATGCTTCTGTTTTTTTATTATTATTATTTCATGTCTTGCCTGATTCTCCTTGTAAAATCCAGAGCTTTATAATGAATACTGAGATTCAAATATTGATTCAGTGGCAGAAACAGACAGTTTCTGCTATACCTACTTGGTACAAAGTTCCCTACCACTGAAAGTGAAAGGATTTTATCATTGTTATTTGTTTCAAGCCTTTTACATGGTGTCTGAGTGTGGCAGCTAAGAGAATTTACTCCCATAGACTGAGAGGGTGGTGGGAGGTTCTATCTTTTTCCAGACTCCTATAGCTCATGAGGAAACCCTAGTGGCATATTGGTTAAGTGCTGTCTGCTAACCAAAAGGTTGTTGGTTTGAATCCAGCGGGCACTCCTTGGAAACGCTATGGGGTAGTTGTACTCTGTCCTGTAGGGTCGCTATGAATCAGAATCGACTCAAAGGCAATGGGTTTGGTAGCTCATGACTTTTCTCCTCACGTCAGTACTCATTCTGGGGAAAACTTACATTAAAAATACAAAAGTAATTTGGGCCTTATTTCTACACTCGTTTATATATTCAGTATTGCTTAAGAGCCTACTGCACATCCGGCACTGCTGTATGTACTAAAGCTACCAGAAAACAGACAAGAAGACAGTGCCCTCATGGAGTTTACCTGTTGGTGGTAGAGGTACACATACATACCAAATGCCAAGCTAAACTTTACACAACTGTCAGGTCATGTGAGTGGTTGGAGAAAATTAAGGCAAGATAAGAAGAAGGACTGGCAGTGGTGGGAGTCGGGGTGCTGTTTTATAGTGGATGGTCAGGGAAGGCCTCCTTGAACAGGGGATGCTTGAGCAGAGATCTGAAGTAAGTGAAGGAACAAGGCTTGTCAAGTGGATTTCTGGATGAAGAGTGTAAGCAGCAAAGGGAATGGCAAGTGCAAAGACCCTGGGGTAGGTGAATGTCTTGTAGATGTGATTGGTCTCAAATTTTTGAAGTGTTTTTTTTTTTTAGTTATTATGACTAAGTGAAAATGTACATTCCCATATAAATTTACATGCCCACCTATATGCAGCTTCCACTACTCTCCCTGCCTGGTGACAGCACACTATTCCTCTCTGCTCCATACATGTCTCATTCGCCCAACAGCCTCCTTTCCCCTCCTCTCCACCCAGTCCCCTTCCTCCAGCCAGAGGTCAGCAGGATGATACCCTATTTGGCTACTTTAGCTCTATTAACTCATCTTCTCCCCACATGAAAATAGAAAATAAACTACCAATCAACTAAGGTCAGATAACTGCTGAGTTTGCCCAAACAGAATAAACTGTGTTCTGTATCTTTTTCTGAAAGGAAAACAGAATGTAGTCTATTTTTAGGTTTTAGAAAGAGGAAAAATAGGGTTGAATCCAATGCTAGACTTTACAAAATACAAGTAGATAAACAGAGACACTGTATTACTGTCCTAAGGCTGCCGTAATAAAATACCACAAACTGAGTGGCTTATAAGAAATGTATTATCTCACAGTTCTAGAAGCTGGGAGTCCCAGATCAGGGTGTCAGCCGTATTGGTTACTTCTGAGGCTTTGAAGAAGAATTTATCCCATGCCTCTCTTTTAGCTTTTGGTAGCTCTAGGCATTCCTTGGCTTGCAGCTACAGGGTCATATGGCATCCTTCCTCAGTCTATGTCCTTTCTCCCCTCCCCCATCTCTTCTCTCTTTTTATAAGGAGACACTAATGTTGGATTAGGACTCACTACTCCACTATGGCCTCACATTGAAGAAAACATCTTCAAACACCCCACCTCTAAACAAGGTCAAGTTCACAGGTACCAAGGTTATGACACACAGATTTTGGGAGACACAATTCAATTCAACCCATAATAGACACTAACCAAGCACATGTTACTAGTTGCACAGACAGAGTGTCAGCAACCCAGGAAGTTATTCATGCTTGGAGGAGAGTCAAAAACCAATAAGCATTACTGTTAAAATGAGGAACATGCTCAAAGCCTATGAACCCTTCTCATGAAAACATGCAGAAGATACTATTTCAGGTGGACCAATGAGCAAGCACCTTGTGGGCCCCTTGGAGAACAGTAGAAAAAGCCCTCAAGGAAAGGGCTCTCTTTAAGAGGTCCTTTTAAAAGGATATCTGAAAGATGCCAGGAAATAGGAAGGCTCATCCCAGCCCTATAAAAACACTGAACAGTAGTGGAGCTTGCCCCATCCACAGTGTTATGTTTCCTGCCAGAAACGTGACCTTTACATCTATAAAGGCCCAGGGTAACCATGAGATGTCATCAAAAAGAGCCTCTTTTTTATCTTGTTTTGTTTTGTTTTGTTTTTTAGAGTTGATTTCCCTCCCTGATATTCATACATCAGCCCAAAGCTTCTGACTTTCTGAGACTGATAGGAAGAGAAAACAAAAATCTAATTATTCAAATGTCTAGGTCAGTAGTTCTTAAACTTATGACCACAGAAGGAAATCCTGGGAGCTTGCTAACAATTTAAATGTTAGATCCCAATCTTTACAAACTTCCCAAGCTAGTCTGAGGCCAGTAAACCATGGAGTCTTACTTGGATAAATATTAACACATCTCCTCACTTACACCCCCAAATTCTTTTCCTCACTGATCAAAGACAGCTGTTTGGGAGAGAGAATTAACACATGGAAGTTAGCCAGATTGCCTTACGATTATCTTAAATCTTGGCTCCTGATGGCAGAAAGTTTGTGGGTTTTTTTCTTCTCTGTCCTCAGATGCAGATATTTCTTGATGCAGTTCACAATGAGCTACATGGAAGACATGAAGAGAAGTGACAAGTCCAGCTTCCCAAAATTATTCTTCCTAGAGACCAACCTGGAACTGCATTTTATTCTTGGTCAAGTTGGTCTTCCTACTAAGACGACAGTCAAGTACGTCAGCCATGTCTTGTACTGGTGGCAGTTCTTCAGAGAGCACTAGAGGAAACGATCCAAACAAATATTTTCACAGCAACCCAGTAAATCAGGAAGTGTGTTATGATCCCCTTGTTTTGATGAGACCCATCAATCCAGTTCCTATCGTCACCCAAGAAATTAGCTCAGATTTCTTTTTACCAAAAGCAATCAATACTGCTTAAGAGAGTGAAGCAAGATGAGAGCTGGGAGTTGGGATACCCCGGCTGAGACTCCAGAAGAGTCCCCAAGTAACTATGTGACCATAGAAAAGTCACCTCCTTTCTTTTCTTCTGAAGAATCAGAAGGTGTATTTAAAAGCTTCTGAAGCCCCTTCTTGTTCTCACTAGGCACCTTTCCATGAACTGCAGAAGGTCCTTTGTTAGCTCACATGGTGGAGATTAAAACCAAACACAGGGTTCTGGACAGGTAGTAGGGGAACACAGCAACTGAGGCCGTGAGACACGTGTGACAAGATTAGGTTGTGAGGACCAAGAGCAAAGAAAGAGGGCAGAGAAAGGGCTGGGGGAAAGGATGGAGAATCAGGGAGAGAAACACTTAAACCACGGCATTATAAGCATTTTGGACTGGATAATTCCTTGTGGCAGGGGCTATCCTGGGCACTGTGGGACATATAGAAGCATCCCAGGCTTCCACCCACTAGATGCTGGTACCACCTCCCTTGCCCACAGCAGTGGTCATGAAAAATGTTACCAGGCAGTAGCAAATGTCCCCTGAAAGGCAAAATTACCCCTGGTTAAGAACCACCGCTCTAACTCAAAACACTACAGCTTTATACAGCCAACCTTCTTACTAATTATCCAACACAATTCAAAAGGAATGCATGCAGTTTATACGACTGGACCCATTAAGTATATCATTCCTTGAGTATTTTGCTTGTTAACCATGTAAATCTGAAAAGCAAAGACTACCTCTTCCCAATTCCACTTTCCATCAAATTAAGATATTGGTAGATAAAGGAAATCTACCAGAAGGTATAAGGGTGAAACCCACCGAAGGAGTAGAAATGAAGACTAAGTAGAAGACAGAGTGGACCTGGGATTTTGGGGGGTCAGTCTGGGTTGAAAGACTGGAGGTACCTTTAAGGGTGAAGGGAAATATGTGAAGGGGAGAGAGGAGGAAGTTGAAACCTACCAAAGAATGAGAAAACTTGGAGAGTCAGGGACTGGGCCATAAGGGTGTACGTGTGTGTGTGGGTGTGTGTGTGGTGTATGTGTTGTGTGTGTGTATGTGTGGTATTTGTGTGCGTGTGTGTGTTTAAGCAGGGTCAGGTGAAGGCAGGGAAGTCTATAGGGATGGAGAATCATCATATTCTGAGGGAAAAGAAACTAGGTGGGAGGAAAGTGAACTAACAGCTGAACACGGGAGAGAAGACAACAAGAGGAGAGAGCTGGAAGAAACGGAAGCACATACAAGGGTAACACCTGAGCAGAGAACGGGAGTACCAAAGACAGCGGCAATGACTGCTCATCGGGCAAATCAGCGCAGCGCTGCCTGCTGGCCCCACTTGACCATTCATTTACTATCCACTGCTGATGGATGGATGCTACTGAGGGCCTACCAAGTGCCACGTACTGTGTGAGCCCCTGGCAATCTAAAGAGCAAAATCCCCAGCCCTGTCCTCAAGAAGATGACATTTATCTGGTCAAGTTCATGCAGAGTAAAACAGTCCATGATTGCCTTCCCAGGAAGAAGCACTTGGAGACTCGCAGTTCATGTTGCTTAGCCCATGAAACAGCATAATCAGGGAAGAAAAGCAGCTCCCAGCCTGCTCCCTATCATCTTCAGGTGGCTTTAAAACCATGATGGGGATAAACGTTTCTGTAAGGTTCTAGAAAACCTCCAGTCACCCCTCCCCCGTAAGTACGAAGCTGTGATTTACAGCACTGATTTTCAGGGAGACCCTCTTACTGTCAAGTCAGCTGAATTTCTGTGAATTTTAGATGCCCAAGGGTTGGTGTGCTGTCTTGAGTTAGTTCCTCTTGCCAAGGGATAGAAAAGGCTCCCAAAGGAAGCCTGCAAAAACAGCTCATTACTGTGCAATCCATTCCCCCACCACCTCGCTGAAGATTCAGGCGGAAAGGCTTTGTTGCCACCACCGTCTGATAACAGAGGTGGTGGCCTGAATACTAACCAGAAAGCCGCAGAGAAGGAAATGTTTCTGAGAAAATGTGTCTCTTCTGCAGGTAGGAAAACAAAAACAAAAACAAAAAAAACAGGTCCATGCACAGAAATCTCAAGTGAGCAAATCTGCAAGTGTCTTAGGAAGGCTGGGGAACATTAGTTCTGGGGGGTCTGCGTTTGCAGAAGCTGTTTTCAATGCTTCCTGTATTCGCACTCACACACAGTGCAGTCGGTTTGCTCAAATGAGTGCAAACAAAGGAATAAATTTGTTTGAAAGGGCAGGCTTCATTATACTCTAATTAATGTAAATCTCACCCACAGAGAGGAACAAAAATAAATAGCTATAGTAATTAAAGTATAGGGTTTTTGTTTTGTTTTGTTTTGCGGGGTGGGCAAGGAATTCAGGAGTGCCTGCAAAGGATTCACATTTGATGAGATTTCAGAAAAGGATTTTTGTATAGTAATTTTTCAGATGAACAAACTACCTAAAACAGTTAAGTAGCTGTCCATCCTCCAGGTCAGTAAAATGCTCCTAGATATACAGTTCTCCATCCTTTCTTGAGAGGGAATTGGGAATCCACCATTTTTCCACCAGAAGGGGGGTTGGAAAACAGGAATCAGCTTCTCCTGGCGGGGGCTGGGGGGGTCAAAGGCTATGGTTCAAGCCTCTAAAGTACTAAAGCATCTAAAACGGTTAAAGGAAAAAGCTTAAAACAGTAAAGAGGAAGGAAGTGAAATTATTAAGGAACTGTTGTATTTAAACAGCAGACAGGCAAAGCCGAAAACTCAAAGCCAAGTTTATTGCTTACCCATCCATTGCCATAGACCACTGGATTCTGACTCATAGGGACCCTATAGGACAAATTAGAACTACCCCATGAAGGCTTCCAAGGCTATAAACCTTACTGAAGGAGGATGCTACGTTTTTCTCCTATGCAGAGTCTGATGGATTCGAATGGCTCTGACCTTTCAGTTAGAAGCCGAGCTCTTAACCACTGTGCCACTAAGGCTCACCAGCTAAGGGAAAATACTATCATACAACAATGAGCTCATTTAGTCTCCCCAAACAACAGGGCTGTGGATTGGGTCAGGAGAGGAAGTTTTGTCAAATAAGGTTCAATTCTGAAAGAAATTATTTTATTGGTTAGGGAGGGAATTACAAAGTCTCTTTGGGGATTGGTCATTGCTTGGTTTATTTCACAAAAGCACAAAGTTCTCAAAGTAGTCTGAGGTAGGTTGCATTGACCAGCCAGGTTCGTGTAGCAACCACTGTCACAGGTGCATGCTTGAGACTTGACAATGTTCTGTTTTCTTTCATTTAACTGTCATCCAAATAATAAAATTCCTAGCAGTGGCTAGTGACTTCCAAGTTGTATGTTACAAATTTTTCCTGATGATCTTACACACGATATCAATAAGGCAAGTCTAATGAAGACATTCATCTCTTGAACTGGCATGGCAATTAACGCTGTGCTTGTTTCCACCTGTGACATAGTCATACTGCCTTGAGGAGGGAGCCAAACATGTAAAGATCCCACATGACGAAGAACCAGGAAGTGCCAAGGCCCAGAAGCCGACTTGAGCCTGTTGTGTTTGATAAACAAGCAGAAGGCCAGCATGGCTACAACAGAGTGAGGGAGCGCAAGAATAAGAAAAGATCAGGTAGAGCTCAAATCCATCTGGGACAAAGTTGGACACGGAATTTTATTCCAAATGGGATGGGAATCCATTGGAGAATTTCAAGCAAAGAAGTAACATAATCCAGAGCTTTAAGTAGAAGAATCTTTTGAATGCGGAGGGTGCAGAAGTGTAGCTCCAGACTAGTGATGGAGAGGGATGAAGGAAGAGAGCCATGGGCTGCACACCGAAAGAGGGGAGGTGACCAGGAGGTGAATAGGTGCATGGAACAAAATGCCAGTAGGATAGTTGTATGCACTGAAAAGGAGCTTTGAATTTTGAGACAGTAGGAGGAGTAAGAAGGACACAATCCCAGCAGGCCCAGAGTGAAATGAGTGAGGGAAGGGGGCTCCAGGGAAAGCATTATCTTAAAGGGAGATCAATTAGATCTGTGGTTCTCAACTGGAGTGATTTTGCCCCCCGAGATATTGGCCATGTTGGGAGACATTTTTTGTTATCCTGACTTGGAGGAGGGGTGCCACTGGCATCTGGGGGGTAGAGGTCAGGGATGCTGTTCAACATCCAAGCTCTGTTTTCCAGAGCTTGTTTCTTCAATTTTAACATGATTTTTCCTGTAATTTTAAGAATTCTGACCAGCTTCCTTCCTTCCTTCCTTCCTTCCTTCCTTCCTTCCTTCCTTCCTTCCTTCCTTCCTTCCTTCCTTCCTTCCTTCCTTCCTTCCCTCCCTCCCTCCCTCCCTCCCTCCCTCCCTCCCTCCCACCCGTCCGTCCGTCCGTCTGTCCGTCCATCCATTGTTTCAGCAGAGCAGAACTGCCCCATAGAATTTCCAAGGAGCACCTGATGGATTTGAACTGCTGACCTTTGGGTTAGGGCAACCCCAACAACAAAGAATTATCTGACCCCAAATGCCAATAGTGCCAAGGTTGAAAAATCCTAAGTTAGATCAAGAAGGTAAAGGTAATGTTCAAAGGAGAAAGGGCTTTTTCAAGAGGACAGAGGAGAAGGGATTGTAAGAGGCTGAATCTAAGTAATAGCTAAACAAAACTGAATGTGATAAGGGTCCAGGCAGTAACTGACACGTCCAGGAAGACTGGATTATTTGGAGGTAACTGAGGAATACAAAATGGAAACCCTGGTGGTGTAGTGGTTAAATGCTACGACTGCTAACTAAAGGTCATCAGTTCAAATCCACCAGGCTCTCCTTGGTAACTGTACTCTGACCTATAGGGTCAGTTCTACTCTAACCTATAGGATCACTATGATTCAGAATTGGCTCAACGGCAGTGGCTTTTTTAGTGGAGTGATACAAGATGTTATGGGTTTGGTCCTAAGGAGGAGATGGCAAAGAAGTTCTACTTATAGACGTACTTGGACTAGTTTCTTAGACAAGTTGCAGAATTGAGGTAGGTATGGTGGTAGATGGAGGGGTCAGGTACTTACTAGAAACAGAATCCCAATGGCTTCTCTTCCATCTTGCTGACAGTACCATGGCAGCCAGGGGAGGGGCTGTCTCCACAAGAGCTTAACCTAAGCTTCAAATCCAGTCCAGGAAAAAAAGACACAGTTTTATTGTATGATATCTAGATGCCTATAAATGGGCAAAACCTCAAAGTCATAAAATCTGCTATTAAAATGTCACACTTTCAGAATGATGGAAACTAAATATGCACAGTGTGATAAAAAAAAAAAGCTTGTAAAGTGTTACTGTGCCAGATGAGTGTACCTTAAATGTGTCATTTACATTTTGACAGTTTCAAATGCTCCCTTTTTATTCCCTTCTTTGTGTTGGAACACTGTAAAATCAGGAGAATTCATGGCACTTTGGTTGAAAGACATTGTCCTCCAATTTTCATGGACAGAGTTATCAAGTTAAAAAAAAAGGGGGGGCTACAGATTTCTTAGAAATATTTTTCCCAAAACTGATCAATAATTTCACTGTTTTCTTTTAAATTAAGATAATGTTAATGAAAACTCACTATATGCCAAGAATTGGGACCAAAAGAAAAACAGTACTTTAATTACAGCATTTCTAGCTATTTCATTAAAACATATTTTTAACTATTGCAGAGCAAAACAGAAGTTTAAGATGATTATTCATATTTGATTGTGATAGTTTACATTCTACAAGATTTTTTAAGGTTTCCTATCGACGGCACTTGGCTTGGCTATGAAGGAAATTTCATATTTGAAAAGGTGCTACTTTAAGTTAACAATATAGGTGTAATTTAAGCTACTTAATAAGGCTTTGATAGAAGATATAACAAATGTAGCCAGCAGTCAAAACATTGATTGCAACACGGGGTTATTCTATTTCAAGTAAACCCACAAGCCCACTGCCATCAAGTCAATTCTGACTCATAGTGACCCAAAAGAAGAGAGCAGAACTGCCCCATAGAATTTCCAAGGAGCACCTGATGGATTTGAACCACCAACCTTTTGGTTAGCAGCCATAACACGTAACCACACCACAAGGGTCTCCTCATTTCAAGTACTGACTTATTAAATCACGTATTATAAATGCAGAATGTCCAGGGATATTTTCATGAGAATATGACCAGCCAAGTGCCGACCAAATGCTATCTATATAGCTGTTTGACTACCTTAGTTAAAATTCCACACTAGTGATATTTCAGTGGTCCTCTTTGCTTCCTTCTTTACCGCCATCCCAGGTAACACTTTGTCAGGGTGTGTCCTTGGTCTCAAGAGGAGCTGAATTGTACCATGTGTATAAACCAAGAAACCAGCCCTCTTATTGTCGAGTCAATTCTGCCTCATGAAGACTCCATGTGTTACAGAGTAGAATTTTCTCCACAGGATATTCTTTGCTGTAATCTTTACAGCAGCAGATCGCCAGGCCTTTCTTCTGTGGCTGCTGGGTGGACTTGAAGTGCCAACTTTTTTTTTTAATTATGATTAAGTGAAAGTACACAATCCAAATTAAATTTGCATGCCCACCTATCTGCAGCTCCTTCTGTTCTCCTTGCCTGGTGACAACACACTCCTACTTTTCATTCTATATATATCATACCCTCTTAACAGTCTCCTGTCCCCTCCTCTTCGAAGTGTCAACTTTTGCATTAGTAGTTGAGTGCAAGTTGTTTGGGCCACTGTGAGACCTATGGTGTGGATGTATCCATGCAAACTCAGCAAAACTACTGGGGATGCAAGGAGCCTGGGTGAGACAAGCAGTTTGCAATTGGCTGCTAACTGAAAAGTTTGTGATTTGAATCTACCCAGCAGAAGAAAATCCTAGCAATTTACTTCTGTAAAGATTATAGCCAAGAAAACCCTATGGAGCAATTCTACTCTGTAACGCATGGGGTTGCCATGAATTGAGGCCACCTCAACAGTAGCTAACAACTGAGGGAACAACCAAACGCTGATAATGAGAATAATGAAAAGAACTTAAATTCAAATAAATTTAAATTCATCTTACATGTCAATAAGGTATTTTGCTCTGAGAGATTAGGCTCCATTAAAAAAAAAAAAAAACCTTCTGATTAACTCTATCACCGAGGTTGTTTGTGAATTTTTGTGTGGGTAACCTCCTACTGTTTAAGAGCTCCAGCTGCTCACCAAAAGGTTAGCAGTTCAAATCCACCAGGCACTCCTTGGAAACTTTATGGGGCAGTTTTGTTCTGTCCTGTAGGGTCACTGTGAGTTGGAACCGACTTGACAGCAATGAGTTAACCTCTTGCTAGGACTACCAGGAAAAGAAGTATAAGTAAGTGAAGTTGCACCCAGCTCCACTACCTCCACCAAAATATGTAAAGCAAGATGGAAAGGGATTGAAGTGGATGAGTTAAAAGGAATAAAATCATGTGTTCCTTCTGCAAGGAAAAGAAAAAACAGTGAGAGAGAATGAGAAAATGATTCTATCCATCTGAAACACCTAGTGTAAGAGTTTTTCCTCTGCTTTTTATTTTTCTGCCCCATATAGAAATACTCAAGAAAAAAAGAAGAGAAGAAGGGCGGGGGGAGAGAGGAGGAGAGAGGGGGAGAGGGCGGACAGGTTGAAGGAGAGAGAGAAAGGAGAGGGAGCAATAGATGCCAGGAAATGAGAGGAGATGCTGTGTCATCCTCTCTTCCCTCCAGGACTCTTCCTCTGGCAGTGGATGGAGAGGGAGACTGAATGAGAAGCTGCAGTCCTGTTGTGAATGAAGAAGCTATGGGGACTTTAAATCAAAGCAAAGTCACAGAGCAGTAAAGCCAGGATGAGCTCAGGGAGTTCCACACCCCAGCAAGCAGATGAGAAAAAAGAGCCAAAGGTTTCTCTCTTTAAAGATGTAAAAGTTAAGAAAGAGGAAGAGCAGGCATTACCATAGTTATGAAATAGTGAATAAAGGAAGTGGTTTAACTTAGACTGGCTTCCTTTACAAGTTGCAATTAAATAACATCTTTAAATTCTGTGTTTGTTTTATCATACAACTTTAGTAAAGAGATGTGTGTTTGGTTACAGTGTAGAAAATGCAGTTATTAATCTTTGGGAGGGGATTTGGGCAGAAAATTCAATCCAGGCTTCAGGAAGAGTTGGCCTGGCCACCTGAAACATGACCAAGGTATTGGCACTCAGTTGGCACTGAATAAATATTTGTTGAAACGATGGATGGATGGATGGATGGATGGATGGATGGATGGACAGAAGGACAAACAGACGGACGGATGGATAAAAGCAAGCTGGTCAGAATTCTTAAAATTACAGGAAAATCAAGTTAAAATTGAAAAAGCAAGCTCTGGCAAACAGAAAGCCAAAGTTGGAAACAAACAAAAAAACACTTCTTCCGGTGGTCAAGAGCATCACTCAGCTTTTAATGACAGAGTATATACATATTTACATTGAACTAAACACATGGACTTGACAGCTTAAATTACAGTGTTTTCTCCTCTCTACTTTGTTTCTTCAGAAATCTGCTAAACAAGAACTAAATGCCCAAATATATGCATTGTGGCATTTCTGATGTTGAATGACAACTCACAATCTTTGTGGCACAGTATGACAAACATCCCTTCCTTGGAAAGCTTTCTAGGGTATACAACTTGCATTCCATCTGTGGTGCTTGAGACAAGTGATTTGCCCTCCATTAAACATGTTTTGCAGTTAATCCTCTCAAAAGTGCATTCAAAAGCCAACCAAAGAGCTGCACACATTAAGTGATTTGGTCAATGCCCATGTTTTAATGACCATCAAATCACCAGGGAGTGAAGTTCTTTTTACCTATACTTTCCCCCTGACACAGCCATTTTTAAATATGCAGGCCCAGGGAGGTGGGCTGGGAAGCCAAGCCAAGAGGAGGGAGTGTGAATTACTAGCATGTCAGAGTCTTGAAAATTTAAGGAAATGACAAACATACTCCAGAGGTAGAAATGTCCCTCAGTGGTAGCCTTCTGTCTCACATTCCATGTTGAATCTTTGATCTGTTTTTTTAAGTGACAAAAGATGGCACAGTAGGATCTTGTTAGGTGCCATCAAGTTGACTCCAACTCATAGTGACTCTAAGTACAACAAAATGAAACACTTCCTGGTCCTGCACCATCATTGCTATGCCTGAACCCATCATTGCAGCCACTGTATCAATCCATATCATTAAAGGTCTTTCTCTTTTTCACTGACCTCTCCTTACCAAGCATGATGTCCTTCTCCAGGAACTGGTCCCTCCTGACAACATGACCCAAGTAAATGAAACCAAGGATGGTATTCTGCCCTTCTAAGGACCATTCTGGCTGTTCTGCTTTCAAGATAGATTCATTTATTCTTTTGGCAGTCCATGGTGCACAAAATATTCTTAGCCAACACCGTAACTCAAAGTTGTCAACTCTTCTTTGGTCTTCCTTGTTTGTTGTCCAGACTTCATATGCATATGAGGCAATTAAAAATACTATGGCTTGAGCCAGGCATACCTTAGTCCTCAAAGTGACTACTTTACTTTTTAACATTCTAGAGGCCTTTAGCCACAGATTTGCTCAGTATGACATGTCATTTGATTTATTGGCTGCTGCTTCCATCGGCATTCAATGTGGATCCAAGTAAAATGAAATCGTTGACAACTTCAGTATTTTCTCTGTTTGTCATGATGTTACCTATTGGTCCAGTTTTGAGGATTTTCGTTTTCTTTATGTTAAGATGCAATCCATACTGAAGACTGTAGTCTTTGATCTTCATCAGTAAGTTCTTCAAGTCCTCTTTAATTTCAGCAAGCAAGGCTGTGCCATCTGCATATTGGACATTGTTAGTGAGTCTTCCTCCAGTCATGATGCCCCATTCTCCTTTATATCATCAGCTTCTTGGTTATTTGCTCTGCATACAGATTGAATAAGTATGGTGAAAGGTTATAACCCTGGCTTGCCATAACATATCCTTCTAACTTGAATTAGCACTGCCCTCACTGTAGGTGCTCACACTTCTACAAAACATTCAACCTCAATTTTGTCTCCTCCGGCCTCTTTTTAAATTTATTTTTGGAGTCTTTATAAAGTTTTGGTCCATCAAAGATCTTGAGTCAGACAGATGACTTCTGGATTTGAACCCAACACTTTCACTTTCTGGCAATGCAATCTTCGAAGACATAACTCGAACTTCTTAATGTCTCAGTTTCTTCACCTGCAAAATGGGCTAAGAATACTATCTCTTTCATGGGATTGTTGTAAGAAATGGGATAATTCATCTAAAATGTTCAGCAGAATGGCATATAATATTCATAAACATTCACCAACAATAATAGCTATCTACTATTATGATTGTGAAGTTTTGTTCATGTGTTAGGCAGCTAACCAAAGGGTTAGAGGTTCAAGTCCACCCCGAGGCATCTTACAAGAAAGGCCTAAGGATCTGCTTCCCAAAAATCAGCCACTGAAAATTTTAAGGGACATAGTTCTATTCTGACACACATAAGGTTGCCCTGAGTTGTAGGTGACTCAATGGGATAAAATCTGTGTGTATGTGAGTGTGTATCTCCTGTGGAATAGTCAAACCTTAAAGCTGATAGAGGTCTTGGAGATCATTAAACATAAGGTTCCCTGTTAAAGTTACCTTTTATTGTTGTTCTCTGTTGTTTTCAATACTGATTCTCCAGGTTCCCCCCAGAGTTTGTGATTTAATCCATCTGCAAGAGACCTGGATGTTGGCATGCTTTCAAGCTCCCCCAGTGATCCTAATGTGCAGCCAGGCTTGAAACCACACATATATACCACAACTCCCTCATTTTACAGATGAAGAGACTGAGTCCTAGAAAACTGAATTGACCTTCACAAGGTCACATGTCTATTTGGCTCATAGAGAGCAAAATCTATTCTGACTCATAGAGAGCCTATAGGACAGAGTAGAACTGTGCACAGGGTTTCAAAGGCTGTAAATCTTTACAGAGTCAGATCGCCACATCTTTCTCCCACAGAGTGGCTGGTGGGTTCAAAGCACCAACCTTTCAGTTAGAAACTGAGCGCGTTAATCTCTGCACCACCAGGGCTTATCAACAGCCTGCCCATGCCTTTGCGCCTCTGCTTCTCTGCCTTCTGAATTTTGAATTTCTAACAATGAAACCTGAAACCTTAAATAACATATTGTTAACTACCCCAATTCATGGCAGCCCCGTGCACAATGGGACAAACTGATGCCCAGTCCTGTGTGATCTCCATTAGAGGTTGTGAATGAGACCTTTGGGATCCACAGGGATTTTATTATCCAATTTTCAAAAGTAGATCACCAGGCCTTTCTTCCTAGTCTGTCTTAGTCTAGAAGCCTTACTGAAACCCATTCAGCATCATAGCAATATTCAAGCCTCTATTTACAGACAAGTGGTGGCTACACATAAGGTACATTGGCCAGGAATCAAATTCGGGTCTCCTGCATAGAAGGCAAGAATTCTACCACTGAAACACCAAAAAAAAAAAACCCAAACCAGACCTGTTGCTGTCAAGTTGATTCCAATTCATAGTGACCCTATACGATACAGTAGATCTGCCCCATAGGGTTTCTTTCCAAGGAGTACCTGGAAGATTCGAACTGCTGACCTTTTGGTTACCAGACATAGCTTTTACCCACTGCAGCACTAGGGCTCCTCTGAATCAATTAAACAACATACACTCTGTTATGCCCCAGTCCTACATGCCCCTCACTCCAACATGCCCATTCCTGCCTCTGGGTCTTGGACTGGGCTGCTCCTCCCTCCTGTGCCCTCCTTCTCTTCCTCCTTTCTCTCTAGGCAAAATTCTACCCATTCATCAAGGTCCACCTCTTTCTTAACTGTCTCTACCTTGAAACATTTCTCTTACTTGTGAACTCTCACACCAAGAGTCAATATCACACAGTTCAATATTTAATCCCATTTAGAAACTCAGTTGTGAGCTCCCACAGTTAGAGCTTACAACAACCTTTTTCTGTATCTAAAACACTGCAATGACTGAGCGCATACTGGATTCTTGATACGCAACTCTGGTTTGGTTGATTGTTAGTCTATTACTTGTTAGAGACAGGATGGGGTGTGGGAAATGAAAAAAATACCATAAATAAGCTAAGAATTATAAAAAAAAAAAGGATAGGCAAACATAAAAGTCCAGGAGGCCCTGATGCTGCCCTGTCCATAAATTATAATGAAGGTCAACTTTTCCAACAGCAATGAATTACTGTTGGCGACGCAGAGTGACTGTATCTTGTGGGAATTTTATGGTTCTATGTATCTATGGGATTTCATCCTGTTGACCTCTTGCTGGAGGAAGGGGAGTGGGTGGAGAGGAGGAAACAGGGAGGATAGGACATATACGGAGCAGAGAGGAGGGGTGTGCTGTCACTGGGCAGAGAGCGTAGTGGGAGCTGCATGTAGGTAAGCATGTGAATTTATATGGGAATGTACCTTTTCACTCAATCATAAAAAAAAGAAAAACAAGAAGTCCAGAATGAAAGTGATATAACAAGGGTGAAATAAACATGTAATGTAAGATGGTTCCTTAAAACACCTAGCTTCCAACTCGTACAGATACCTTGCAAGGTGGGGTGAGAAAGTGCTTCTTTCCTTTTGAAATTAAGCGGGGAAGTTTATGTACCATCTGTGACAGTTTGAACTATTATTCAGCATCATGGATTGAACTGTGTCTTCCCAAAAATGTGTGTAGCCATGTGGCTGAGCCATGATTCCCTATATTTTGTGATTGTCCTCCACTGTGTGATTTTCCTATGCTTTAAATCCTAGTCTCTGCCTGTGGTTAACAGAGTGGATTATGTTAGAGAGGATTAGAGTGGAACTGGAACACCCTTCCAAAGTCACTTCCCAGCTCCACTGTAGAGTGAGTTTCCCCTGGAGTGTGGCTTGTACCACCTTTTATCCTTTCATTCTACAGGAGATTAAAGGGAAGCAGGCAGAGAGTTAGGAACCTCATGCTATCAAGAAAATGTCACCTGGAGTAGAGCATGTCCTTCAGACCTGGGGTTCCTTTGCCAACGTGCTTCTTGACCAAAGACTGATGCAACTCAAGGACTTTTCTCCAGAGCCGACAAAGTGGGAAAGCCTTCCCTTGGAGCTGACATCCTGAATTCAGGCTTGCAGCCTATTGGCCTGTATAAGAATAAAGCAGTACCAGATGACTAAAACATTTGGCAAGTATTTATTCTTCTTCCCTCCCACAATGAGCAGACATACTCCCTTGCCCTATGGATGTAAGGATTTTACCATATATGATTGTCATTTTATGTGTCAACTTGGCTAGATGACGGTTCTCAGTTATTTCACCAGACACTAGTGTAGTTGCTTTTATGAAATAGTTACATGTTCTGTTATGGCCAAGCCAAGCCAAGTGCCGTCGAGTCAGATCCGACTCATGGCAACCCTAGGGGCCAGGGCAGAGTGTTCACAAAAACCAAACCAACCACTTTCGAGTTGATTCTGACTCATAGCAACCCTATAGGAGTAGAAAAGCCCCATGGAGTTTACAAGGAGTACCTAGTGGATATGAACTGCCAACCTTTTGATTAGCAGCCACAGCATTTAACCACTATGCCATCAGAGGTTCCATGAAGTGGTTACATGTTACTAAATCAGTTGATCTTAAGTAAAGGCAATTAAGTTACATAATGTAATCTAGTATAATGTAACAACTTTACATCTAATGTAATGTAAGAGGTGCCTGGGTAGCACAAATGGTTAGCTAACTGAAAGTTTGGCAGTTCGAATCCACCTGGCAGCTCAGTGGAAGAAAGACTGGAGAAGCTTCTTCCGTAAAGACTACAGCCAAGAAGATTCTGTGGAGTAGTTCTATTCTACAACGCATGGGGTCACCATGAGTCAGAATCAACTCAACAGCAATGAGTTTAATGTAATTACCTTTTATAATAATACAGTGTAATGCAATCAATCAGTGGAAGGCTGTAAGAGCAGAAAACAAGTTTCCGTAGGGCAGCTTCTGCCTCGTAACCTATGGAATTTGTGCTGGGAGCTTGCAGGGGGCTCCCGTATCTTGCCTGACCTATGGATTTTGGACTTGCCCGTCCCTCGCAATCACATTAGTCAGTTCCTTGAAGCAAATCAGTCTCTCTGCCCCATCTTTCTACTGCAGAGCAACTGATGAGCTCAAACCACTGACCTTTGAGTAGCATCTGGTCACTTTAACCATTGCACCACCAGGGCTAAACAAGAGTCCTCCTATCCTAGAACAGGTAATACACTAGAAATTTTTTTTTCTTTTTTCCCTTTGTAAGAAGGTAAAGTTTATAGAGACATCAACAGGAGAGAAAACCGAGATGGTGAAGATAAAAAGCTGATGGAGCAGAGACGAATAGTGTGCTGTCACCGGACAGGGAGAGCAGTGGGAGCTGCATATAGGTGGGCATGTAAATTTATACGGGAATGTACATTTTCACTCAGTCATATTAAATTAAAAAAAAGCTGAAGGATTCAAGATCTTAAAATCCTTGCTAAATAATGTATCATTGTGCCTTTAAATTACTCACACACACATACATATTTACTTTTTTAAAAAGGTAATTCATTCATGTTGTTAAATATTTACATATATATGTATTTGTGTGTATTGTGTCTGTGGGTGTCTGTGGGTGTCTCTGTGTATGCGTGTGTGCATATGGAAACGCTGGGAGTGTAGTGGTTAAGTGCTATGTCTGCTAATCAAAAGATCATCAAATCCACTAGGCACTCCTTGGAAACTCTTTGGGGCGGTTGTACTCTGACCTATAGGGTCGTTATGAATTGGAACTGACTCAACTGCAGAGAGAGACCCCTAGTGGTATAACTGTTAAGAGCTCGGTTGTAACTGAAAGGTTGGTGGTTCAAACTCGCCCAGTAGCTCTGCAAGAAAAACACCTGGCAATCTGCTCCCCAAAAGATTGTAGTCTGGTACAGACTGGAAACCCTATGGGACAGTTCTAGTTTGTCATATGGGGTTTTTATGAGTTGAAATTGACTCAACAGCAAACTTTATATATGTGTATATGCATGGTTTCCCTCCTACCCTGTTCCCCATCAAGCAAGTTTCCCATCCCCTCTGAAGCCCATAAGTATTCAATTTCTGGAATATTTTTCCAGAGTTTCTTTATACAAATAGAAATATGGCAATATAATTTTCTCATGTTTCTAACACAAAAGATAGTATACTCTACCCTTCATTCTATACTTTTTTTTTTTTTAAACTTCATAATATATTCTGGAGATATTTCCATTTCCAGATGTAGAAACGCCCTCATTCTTTTCTTGATAGCTGCATGATATTCCATTCTATGGTTGTTATTGTGGCCTTTTACACTTCCAATAAGCCTGTTACTGCTTGAATAATTTCCAGTTTTATACTTCTCAGAGATAAATGGTTTATCACCACATTTATTGCAAATGGGATAATAATGATTCAAAGTGAAAATGTGGTAATTACAGGATGAGTCTTATGGTTCTGAAAACAATTGCTGAGATGTAGGAAAACTTAGTAAAAAAAATCATGAATCTCAAAGGCTTCTTGGCAGAAAATGAGAATCTAGGAGTAAGAAATTCTTCTGGAGGGGACCATCATTACAAAACAGAAGTAGAGTGTTCACATAGTAATGTAACACCTACAGGATATGAGCAATGAGATCTTATCCTTCTATGTCCATGTTATAAATCCTTTCCTGGGAGCAGACTAAACTGGGTGTAACAATCCTGACTTTTGCTTCCTATTAGAATTCCACAGAGTTAGTTTCTGTTTCCACAGGTCTTTGTGGGCCGTGTTTTCTCTTCTTTCTGTCCTCTTCCAAGGCACCCTCTGGATTTAGATTAATGTCTGTTCAAACGCTCACTTTTTAAAATTCAAATTCCTTGTTTTTCAAATTCTGTGAAGTTTTCAAAATCTTGTATAGATAAGGCTCTTCTGTATTTTGCTAATTAAATGCTAAACTTCATTTGGTCTTAAATAAATTATAGCGATCATTACAGGTGTTTCAATCATCAGCTGCTGCGTAACAAACTTCTCCAAAATGTAGTGGCTGTAAATAAACATCATGTTTCATGAATTCAGGAAAGGCTCAGTGAGTTGGTTCATCTCTGATTGCACATAGCATCAGCTGGGGTGGAGGGCTAGAGGATCCTCTTCAAGATAGCTTTACTCATATGTCTGGTGTCTCAATTCTCATTGGCCTATCTCTCTCTGCCTAGTATGCCATACTCCCAGACTTCTCCATGTCGCTCGTGCTTCTCACAGCATGGCAGTCAAAGGGTGATCAGAATTCTTACTTGGTACCTCATGGCTCTAAGAGTGGATATTTCAAGGGACAGGATGCACACACCACATTTTGTTTATCCATTCGTCTGCTGATGGACACTTGGGATGTTTCCAGCTTTTTATTATTGTGAGTAATGCTGTAATGAACATTGATATACAAGGATCTGTTTGATTTCTTGCTTTCAAGTTTATTGTTGCACATAATCTTTAGGTCAAAACATTGATCAAGTTAGGCCATATTTTCAAAGAGAGATGCCATAGAAGTTGATTTCTTATTCATGAGAAGCCCAAACACAGGTTGAAGGTGGGAAAGGATGAGGCTCCACTGCACATGGCCCTTCAAGGTTCAAGGCCAAAGGATGTCCTGTCCTCTTCAACAAGTATCTTCCAAGATTACCTTGTGTGTTGAAGAAGAAGAAGAGAGGGAAGAGGGTGGAGAGAAATTCATAAGAGGTTTCTAAGGATTAGGCCTGGATATTCCATAAATTCCTTTCATTTATATTCTTTTGGCCAGAATTCAGTCACACGGCCTTTCCTAGATGCAAGGAGGTCTGGGAAATGTAGTCCTTGGCTGGACACCTTCTCTGCAGCAACACCACTACTCTATGGAAGGAAAGCACAAATATTTGGTGGACAACTAGCATATCTACCATGGTGCTCAATAAATGTTAGCATTTATAACTTACTCTCACAGTGAAGATTGTCATTTTTTTTCCTTAAGCTGGAAACTGAAAAAAATAAAAGTTTAAAAACTCCATCTCATGAAGAGATCTACTCTAACTACATCACATTACAGCCATGTGACCTTCCTCTACACCCTTACACCCCTACATACATACATGAATACCTCTGAGAACCAAGACCTTTGAATCCAGATTTCAGACACTGAAACCTAATTCTCAGTAGTTTGTTAAGTGCTTAAAAATGAAAATGAGTTTTTCCAGGCCACTTCATAATGAATCAATCATCTTCTCTGGGAAGGCCAGAGATACGTGTCTGTGGTGGCATTAGAGAGGAAGGGCAGAGGAATGATCGGAGGCTGGGTTGGGCCTTTAATGGCAGGAGACTTTTTTTTTTTTTTTGCAGGGGGTTGGGGGTGATGAGAAAGACATTTGCCCAACTGACGTTAAAAATTAAAACTGTTGGAGGTTAACACCTCCTGCTTGAGTGGATCAGTATGAAGAACACTGTCAAGGGATTCAAAATCCAGATGTCTATACTAATTTGGGTAAGCGGCATGAACAGACCATTTCTCTGATCCAAATTTATTAAGTCTTCAGAAAAACAAAAACTCTACCCATCTGCTTTATTAACTTGTGGTTTGTGGGCCCTAGAGGAGACCCATAAGGAGCCCTGGTGGTACAATGATTAATTGCTCAGCTGCTAGCTAAAATGCCAGGACTTCGAACCTACCAGTTATTCCATGGGAGTAAAGACTTGGCAATTTGCTCTTGTAAAGACTTCAGCTTCAGTTCTGTTTTGTCCTGTATGGTCACTGTGAGTTGAAACTGACTTGAAGGCACACAACAACCACAGTTGGTCCACTGATGGTCTTCAGGGGCTCTACGAATCCCCTGAGATTGTATGCAAATATGTGTAAGTATGTACAGGCATATATATACATACACATCCCCTTACAATCACCACTGTCATACAAGCTCTTTCCTATCTCAATCACTGTTAGTCCTGCACCAGGGTTCACCAAAGCTTCCACAATATCATATGGTATGAGTTACAGAACAGGTTTTATTGGGAAAAGGGAAATTTAAAAGACAGGATCAGGAAAAGGGGAAGTCATAAGCCCTTGTTCTCCCACTATCCCACAGAGACAAGCTGAGACTTACACAATCCCTGGAACTGCAGCCTAGGTTTGCAGTCCACTAAAGAAATGATTCACAGCTGGAGGCAATTTGCCCCTTTGGATCATTTGGCAGTGTCTAGACATAGTGTCGATTGTCACAACTGGAAAAGGTGCTGTTGGTATGCAGGGGTAGGGGCCAAAGATGCTGCTATCCATCCTAAACTGCACAGGGTGGCCCCCACAACAGACAAGTGTTGGGTCTGTAACATCAGCAGTGCCAAGGCTGAGAAACCCAGCACTAGAAGGACCTCTTAATATGGCAGTCTTTCCAAGTAGGTTCGGACTTTCAACAAAGTCATTTCTGCTCTCTTACACTCATTTCCACAGTAGGGGAGGTATACTGACTCTTCCTGAATTTAGTTAGCGCAAAAAGCAGGGCCTGAGGCAATGGTTTGCATACGGGTAGTTTACTTAAGAAAGTCGTCCCAAAGAACAAAAGTCGTACAGAGAGCAGTGAAACAGCAAGGATGGAAAAGCAATTTAAGAGCACGTTATTTAGCTATCCCTACTGTGGGCAACTTGGGCTCAGTCCTTCTGGCGGTCCCCTGAGGGACCATATAGAACGTATTTCAGAATGTCTGCCGACCAGACTAACATTTACCTACCAATTTTTATCCCCTAATGGTCAAGGATTCTCCCATGGGGCTTAACTCCCTTCAGATTTGTACATATTCTCAGTCACCAGAAACTGCAGGGAAGCCCTAAATCAGCTACTTATTGTAGCTACAGTCAGGTCTTGTCAGGCTCCATTTGCCACCACAGAAAGAAGAGTAGTCCAAGAGGGTATGAGATAGGATAAAAGACAGGCGTGGTACTCCCAGTCTAACAATTTATTGTGCACTAGGGGACCATGTGTTAAACCTTCCCTACCACCTACCATACAGCCTTAAAGATGGAAACAAGCAATCAAGCTTCCGGCAACTTCTCCATCCAGAAGTGAGGCACTAGCCTGGAGGGAGCCTGACTCTCTGTCCTTGTAATCTTCCACTTCTATCTGTACTGGACTTTTTCCAAGCATCTCCTATATGGTATGTTTAGAATGCCCCAGCTATTCAGACAATATCCTGAGATAGGACCTTTCTCACTACCCTCTATCCTTAGAGCTCAGGGCTTTCAGATTCCTATGAGAGGAGAGTGGGCTGCTTCAGCCAACTGATGCTACCTGTTAGCACCCAGGATTCTCTTCTCACAGTGAATCCACCGTTCAAGGGTTCCCAAATGACAGCTGCTCCAACTCTTAGTAATCTGCAAATGACAATGCAGCCACTGGACCTCAAGCTGTTCCTGGGCTGAGTAGCCTGGCCTGCCTTCTCAAGGGCTATGATGACAAATGACCCTGCTCACTAGCTCTCCAGATGCAACATCTTTACTCCCAGGAGAGATATCTCCTACTTTCAGGCTGGCCTACAAGACAATTTTGGTTGTTTCCGCTGGTCCTTCCAAAAGGCCATAACCGGACAATCTGAATTCTCCTTCCCTGCTGTGCCAAGTGTGTTCATTTGTGGTTGTCCCTTCTTGTGTTAAAGGACTTAGAACAAATTCCAGAGTGTCTGGCCACATAGAGAAAGTGGACACTTACAAAGCCAGGGCCAGGGCATGAGCTGGCATTCCAAGAAAGAGACTGCCATCTTTCAGTCTTAGAACAAACACGAGAAAATGGCCCTGTCAGAGGACACGCACTACAGTCCTGGACACGAAGCCATTTCAGGTTGGGTCCCAGCTGTTTGCCAGAGTTGTCTAGGGCCACCAGTTGGCTGGGATCAGGAGCCTATGGAGCTACAGGAAGCTATAGCAACTTTTTTCAAGGTATGGAAGCCATTTGGGCGATGGGTGCAGCCACTCCCACTGTAACTGATAAAGCTGAATCAAGCATTATATTTAGTAATGCAACATTCTATCAGAAGGTTCTTTATCTTTTTTAATACTTGTAAGAAATATAGTGACTTATTTCATATGATACGTAGCCCATTTTCATATTTATGCAAATCATATTGTTAGAAAACAGTTAAGTTGCTTTGATTTGCTTGCCATCTGGTTATCTTCATTATTAGAGTTTCTGATAGCCCATGTGGCAACCCCGGTGGTCTGGTGGATAAGTGCTATGGCTGATAACCAAAAGGTCAGCAGTTCAAGTCCACCAGGCACTCCTTGGAAACTATGGGGCAGTACTACTCTATCCTATGGGGTCACTAGGAGAAGGAATTGACTCAACAGCAGTGCCTTTCTTTTTGTTTTTTTTAAGCCAATTTGCTTTTTAACAAGTGAAATGGCATGATCCGATTTGCTTAAGAAAATAATTTTATGAACAAAGCTAAGGAATAATTTAGCAAGTAGAGGCCACATACCCAGACACTCCTTCTGGGAGAAAGAAGGGACCCCAGTCCAGCCAGCTCAGTGCCCAGGCCACTCAGAGTGAGCCCCCTGGCTCACTGTTGTGCAAGCCAGCTCCCTGCATCCCAGCAGCACTGTAAAATGCTAAATGTTTTAGCAATGTCTCAGTGGACTACTTCAAAGAGCAGTGCTGGTTTTACTATATGGAATGCCCTCACATCTGTGTGTACCATTCGCTTCCTCTTACAACATTTTTCTGGCTCTGCATATAAACCAAGACCCAAAACCACCACCGTCAAATCAATTCCGACTCATGGTGACACTATAGGACAGAGTAGAACCACCCTGTAGAGTTTCCAAGGAATGCCTGGCAGATTCAACCTGCCGACCTTTTGGTTAGCAGACATAGATAGCATTTTATAAGCACTATGCCACCAGGGCTTCAGGGTTTCACAACAGCCCATTGTCATTGAGTCGAATCTGACTCATAGCAACCCCAGAGGTGAAAATAGAACTGCTCCACAGAGTTTCCAAGGAGTGCCTGGCAGATCTGAACTGCCAACCTTTTGGTTAGCAACCATAGCACTTAACCACTACACCACCAGGCTCTGCACACAGGCGCTTGCTAAAACCTCTACTCTACACTGATTACAGAAAGAAATGTAACTATTGTTGTTGTCGTGAAGTGCTATCAAGTTGCCCCCAAGTTCATGATGACCCCATATGTTACAGAGTAGAACTGCTCTGTAGGGTTTTCTTGGCTGTAATCACTACACAAGCAGTTTGCCAGGCCTTTCTTCTGCAGGCCTCCAGGTAGGTTCAAATCACCAACCTTTCTTTAAGTTAGCAGTTGACTGCAAACTGCTTGCATCACCCAGGCTCCTTTAATGTAACTATTAAGTAGACATATTTCCTAGCTAACTAGCCACGTGACTATTCAATTCCTTAAAAACAGAAATGAAAAAGAGTCAGAGATTTACCATAGTTGCATTAAAATACAGCCTGGAAGAGTATGAAGAGGATAACCATGGCTTTTAATACTGGACTGGGAAGTAACAGGATTCACCGAGAAGCAAAAAACAAACAAAAGTGCCTCTATCCAGATTCTCTCTCTGGCCACTGCTGCACCCATTTATTTTCTGCCCAGATGGCAGCATGCCTCTTAATGTTTCCCTTGCCACTTTTATTTTTCCCAATCAGTTGCAGCAAAACCCCTTGCAAAAGAAAGTAAAAACAAACACCTGGTGAAGAAAACACAGACAAATCTTCATTGGCCGAGACAGACGTATGCCTGCATCAGCTCCGACAGCAGACTCAGAAAAGAGCAGACCAGATGCTCTCCTCCATTCTTAAAAAAAAAAAAAAAAAGATAAAATTATAATGCATATTGGGGAAGTTTCCTCAAATAAAGGCAGTAGTAAAAAAAATATTGCCCTTGTGTTTGAGCACAATTGATTTCCAGTATGTTTATGGCACAGAGGAAATAAACATAAAGAACTGCAGGTAAACAGAACTGCAAATGTCGTTCGGTCCAGCGGCACGTGGAGGGAATCCGTAATCACGTTTTCTTTCAGCCTGAGGTTAACAAATCAGATGGCAGCACAGAGCTCTCTAGGTAGAATGATGTTCTAAAAATAACCACCTCGCCTCCTTATGTAACCCAGAGGCAATCTCATTCTGTTTCTAAATTTAGTTTTCAGCAAAAACCAGTCCGGAGGGGGAGGTGGTTGGTGGTGTCAGTTAGCAGAGTGACTCACTGTGCTCAGCTAATAAAACTCAAATTTAAATCTCTCTGGAATAATAAGATGAAAGAACACAGGTAGGAGAAGGGTTTTCTTTTAAGGGCCCCAAATAAGATAAAGTAAGCTTTGTTATTGCCATCAGGGCCTGAGAAGAAGAAAGGGGGACCATTTAGACTCAAATGACCTTGTAATAGACACAAAAATCAGATTATGTTTATCTGGCTAGCTTCTAGGCAGGGATTCTGAACATATCAATGAAGGCTTCTGCTAGCAGACCATTTATATGTGTGGGTCATGGTGACAATTTCTGAAGCAGAAACAAAATTTACTGACTTTGAAGTTTTCCTTTAAACAGACACACGCTTCCCTTCTCCGGCCCTTTCTGCTATTCGTTCCCTGGATCAGTCTTAACAGAAAGTTTACAAACAGAACTACACACATACTCACACAATTACAAAATAATACTCCTTAATAATATACCAGGATGGTTAAATAATAAAATCACCTTTGTTTCTAGTCTCTATTCACGACTCATTCTTCACCCTAGGAAAGTTTCCATTCACTTAGCAAGCACACTACCAGAACATTCTAATGGCCAGAACTGTTTTCCAGTAACTTTCCACACTAATAAATGCTCACAGTGGTGGTTCAAGTGTTACAGCATCATGGAGTGTCTTCAAAATTATAGGAGACTTACTCATTTTCTCCTTTGATGGAAATATACTACATCTGGATTCCTTGAAATTGCTTATCTGTGGATGAATGAGAGGAACTTTCAATGGGTCTCAGGAACTGCAATGCTGGGTTCAAGTTCAGACTTGTTGGCAATTCATTTTGGGACCATTCATGTAGACATTCTGAGCCTCATAATCCTCATGGGTAAAATGGGGCCAATAATAGTATCTTAGCAAAGTCCTGTGTGCATTGAACTAAATATGAAGTTGTTGTTATTGTTAGGTGCTGTTGACTTGGTTCCAACTCATAGCATCCCTATGCACAAGAGAACAAATCACTGCCCAATCCTGCACCATCCTCATAATCGTTATGCTTGAGCCCATCATTGCAGCCACTGTGTCAATCCATCTCTTCCAGGGTCTTCCTCTTTCTCACTGACCCTCTACCAAGCAGCATGATGTCCTTCTCCAGGACCTGGTCCCTCACAATAATATGTCCAAAGTATATGAGACGCAGTCTTGCCATTCTTGCTTTCAAGGAGCATTCTGGTTGTACTTCTTCCAAGACAATGATATGGAAGACTACTTTGTAAATTATAAGCACTATAAAATTATGGGGATTGGGTTGGTTTCTTTTCTAAGGCTATCTAGAATATAAAATTTATCAGTATAACCCCTTCCATAGCCGTTCTGGATAAACATAAATTTATTTTATTTTACTTATGTATTTGTAGAGTAACAGAATTGGGGATATATCCACAACAGAAGAAAACAATTATCAAACTCATAACTTGCACTTTTATTTATATATCTATTCCCAAAACTAACTATTTATTCAAATATGAGCCTCTTTCCTAAGTAGAGTCTGTAGGGAAATGGCATGCTACAAATGAAGAAAACATGATAGTATCACCTAATACTTGCATTGCTGTATCTTATGCCAAGGACTATTTTGCACTATTCAAAGTACTTTACAAATATCAAATAATTTAATCCTCCTAACAATTCTCTAAACCAAAACCTATTTGCCATCAAGTCTATTCCAACTCATAGTGATCGTATAGGACAGAGTAGAGTTGCCCCATAGGGTTTCCAAGGAGTGGCTGGTGAATTTGAACTGCCAACCTTCTGGTTAGCAGCTGAGTTGTCAACTACTGTGCCACCAGGGATCCAACAAACCTCTGAATAGGTGCTGTTATTATCCTCATTTTATAGATGGGGAAACCAAGGTGCTGAAAGGTTAAAAATAACTTTCTAAGTGTCTCTCAGGATTTGAGGGACAAATGAGTGACTCAAACTCAATCCAGCCCCTGAGTCTGTGTGCCCACTGGATACACTGTCCAGACCTTGAATCTTCTTTTCCCCAAAGTAAGGATGCAGCCTGCTGACCCTGAGTTTGACTCAAGACAGAGAGGCATCTCAGATATTTGTAACTATTGTCTATTAAGGATATACAATGCCTATGAGAAGTTTTTCCTAAATGATTACATTAGCCAGTTGTAAAACACTCGGTCACAGTGTAAAATGAAGCTCTCCCAGATCAACAAGAACAAAGGAAACTTAGGCCCCAGCATCACATGTATCAAAGGATGCTCTGTCAGGTCCATGACATCTGTTTTTCTTTCCACTGCAGCCACCTCTCTTCTGCAATTTCTTTTCTGACTAAATAAATCACGGTATTTGCAAGGCAGTGGGAGTAGGACCTCCTGCCTTTCCATAGCCGATTAGGAACTTGTAACAGTACAGTGGCCTACACTTTACAAGTGTGTTTCTGCCTCCACGACATTTAAAACTCACAAGGAAGAAACCAGCATGTCTCAAGTGCTCAAAACACTAAAAACTTATCTGGAGCCCAGTTATCTCTAATCTCTGTTACTAAGGGTTGGCATTTGATTGAATCCTTTAACCATTAACCTTTAAAAAGTTCAGAGCTTCTGTCTTCCTTTGTAAACTGTGCTCATTGGGGTAGAAGACTGTTCCGGCCTTTTGCATTAAGATTCTGCAGCTCTGAAGACAGCAAACCCAACCTACTGCTGTCGAGTCAATTCTACCTCATAGCGATCATATAGGACAGAGTAGAACTGCTCCATAGAGTTTTTTAGGCTGTGATCTCTGCAGAAGCAGATTTTTACATCTTCCTCCCGTAGCGCAGCTGGTAGATTTTAATTACCAGTCTTTTAGTTAGCAGCTGAGTGCTTTTACCACTGTGACCAACCAGAGCTCCTTTCCTGAAGGCAGAGATTTGACTTAAACATACAAAGAAACTTAAGAGTACAAATATACAAATATACACATAAACACAGTCAAGGAACTTTTCTTTTTCTTAATTCAATTAACCATTGCCCTTAACCAAAAAAAAAAAAAAAAAGCGAGCCGCATATAGGTGAGCATGCAAATTTATATGGGAATGTACATTTTCATTCAATCATAATAAAAAAAAAACTTTTAATTAAAAAAAATGTCAAACTGCCATCAAGTCGATTGTGACTCATAGTGACCCTATAAGACAGTGTAGAACTACTCCATAGAGTTGCCAAGGAACATCTGGTAGATTTGAACTGCTGACCTTTTGGTTAGCAGACATAGCACTTAGCCACTACAGCACCAGGGTTTCCGACCGTTGCCTTAGAAACCCCCAAAGCCTTAGGCTCTGGAGGTAAATAGGGTCCTAAAACCCAACCAAAAAGTTCATTACAGCCATCTTCTACTTTCAGCTGGGTCTGCCAGTCCAACAAAGAACACAAGCAATGTGTCATGCCTGCCTCACAGAGACTATTCTGTCAGCTCCACCCTCTAACATTCCAAACAGAACCACAGCCAACCAGACTGGGAGGGCTGGAGGGCTGGGTGAGCAATAAAGCTCGAAAGGTAAAAAGAATTCAATGGAAAACAAACTACTGAAGTCCCAGAAAGAAATGGTGCCATGGTCCCTGCAATGAGAGTAAACAATCTGCGAGAGAAGTTTGAAGACAAAAAGAATTATGCAAGGAATATGATCACAATTCTGTTGCCTGTAATTACCTACTTAGCTAATTCAGCTACACAGAAAAGAGTTTTGAAATTACATGAAAGAAAAAGGAGAAGGCCTCTGAGCAGACAATATAGATTGCACTAAGTTCATGTACAAAGCTCATACACTTCTCTCACAGAAAAGAGCCTTGGGTCCTCCTTCAGAATTTATGGGTTCTGACTTTATACGCTGTTTCAACAAACTTACAGTTACCTGGTTGCATTGCAGAAAAATGATGAATAGTGGCAAGTCTGAAGCGGGGGGATGGTAACTGGTTGAAACAGACAAAACTGAGTAGGGTAGTGAACAGGGAGGGGAAAGTCACAGAACCTTAAAAAGGACAAACTCAAGTATTCAAAATGTTACAGGCTATTTAAGGTATCAGAACCCCTCGATTATATCAGTAGGTCCCAAAGACTCGGTATGACCATTGCTAAATCATCTAAAACTTTTAGACTGTGTTCAGAATTCTTGAAAAATGAAATCCAAGAGGATAGAAATGCCTTATGAAGGATTTCCATCAAAAACATAAAATAAATATTAACATGCATGTCATTTTTCTCTGTGGAAAATTTCTTTAACTGGCACACATCATTTTCTTATAATGCCTGTATGTTGCATGGTGATTATCCCCAAGAATGCTTGCAATGAATGACACTAAGAACTTGCAATGATGTTATGCAAATTAAGGCAGAAAATGCAAAAATAGGGTATTGAGTTCACTTCCCAGGCAAAGCTAATGCAGAGACTGAAGTGCGATGAAGAAGGTTACAAAAGATGAGATAGGAGACGGAAGAGAATTTACAGTTGAGATGACATTATCATTTTAGATACAAAATCCCTAAAGTGATGATAACATTATCTAGGCTCCCAAATCCTAATCAAAATCCTTATCCTACGTGAAGAGATGAAATCTCTGACATTTGAATCCTTGGACATCTGCTTATGATTTTTTGAGATTGCAGTCGCAGCACTTTGGTTTTCAGGGCATGCTTGGAAGTCTCAGGAAGACAGCAATCTTCTGCAAAATCTAGTTCCACAGCACTTCAGTGTGAAGGAGTGCCAAGTAGGGTGTGAGCTGTTAGATGAGCACCTTTCAAAGCAAGTGAGTGAATGAAAGAGCCAGGAGAGTTTCTGGGTGCAGAACCTGGCTGAACAAACCTTTTTGCTTCACACTTCAAGCTGACCATGAAGCTCTCAGCAATATGGTGCTAGTATTATGCCACTAGGGGCTGGAAGCTCAACAAATCCTAATATATATATACATGTTTAGTGGAGGCCACAGCATGAACACTCTTTACTTCCTCTTCAAGGTGCAGAATATTGATTTGACTGCTATCCCTGGGCAGAGAGACTGAATGAAGATTTCATCTCTTTGCCTCATTCAGAAATCCTTCCTCTCCAATGGGGCATGGAGGAATGACCTATATGACCAGGGACTGGTATGCCTTTTTTTCTTTCTCAGATATTTGTATTTCTCCTACATGTTTGTGTATACACCGTAGCTTCTCCTACAGTCACATTCAACTGGAAGAAGTTGGAATAAGGTGATGGAAAATCCTCTTACACAAGTCCCTACTGTCAAACAGCATCTCTTACTGAGTCATTTACTCCTCTAACCATCTAGAAAATGGCCTCTTCCAGTGAACTAAATGGCATCTCAAGTTGCTTGAGAAATCTAACGCACCTCCTTCTACCAGGCAATCTGTTCTCTTTTCATAGGTAGCATTAGGCCTATTTTCCTTAATTTCATGCACACACAGGCTGTTACCTAGGCGACAGCATACCCAGCTCATACATTGGTCAAGCCTAAATTTTTATCTATCTTGGTGAACCAAACAGGTAGCTAGTATGATCCAGTATACCCAAACTTGACTTTAAAAACAGTTAGGAGAGAGATTTTTGTCAAAACAGCTAGAACTTCAGTGGTCCTAAGGCAGGCTGGTGTGTGCAGGCATTTGTACAGTCGGTGTCCAGGCATAAGGAGAAGGCCTTGACAGGCTGGCTTAGTTCCCCTTGGCACCTGAGAAGGTGCTGGTAGTGATTTGGAAGGCTTTTGTTCTGTTTCTTGGAGGAAAACAAAAACATACGATATTGTGTCCATTTGGAATTGGCCAGAAGCAGACTCTGCATTAAGGATGTGGGTGCAAATAGTTTATTTAGGAGGCAATCCCAGGAAGCATTCTAAGAGAAAGGGAAGTGAGACAGAAAAGCTAAGGATTCCAACAAAGTATTAGGGCACAACCCCACTAGAGATTCTCAGAAAAACAGTATGGTACACACTTTAGAATCATCTTATCAGTAATGGTGATGGTTGCACAACATGGTAAACACAATTGTCATTGAATTGTACATGTGCAGAATATTAAAATGACGAATTTTATGTTATACATCTATACATACACACACAGAGATATATAAAATCACAGTGAAAAAGGAAAAAATAATTATCTGATTGATGAGGAGGAGGCTGGAGTATATTTATCCAAGTATTCCCATCTTTCCACTGGCAGAGAGTCACCCCTGGTAAATTAGCTCCCTGGCACTACCAGCCTGCCCTGCCCAGGGGCTAAACAAGTATCTGCTGCCAGAGAATGACTCCAGAAGAGACACGAAAACCTAATATCTGCTACTGGAACTGCCTGCAGTGACCTCCATGCCTCTACTGCAGTAATTAAGGTGACTGTAAACATAATTGAAAATCCACACAAGTTTCAAAAGCTGATCAATACATTGTCCAAGAGTTCCAAATATGCAACCAAAATACCATGACAGGAAATGAGGCAGCAACAACAACTTTTATTTTATTTTACCAAAATAAACCAGGAGAGCAAAGATTTGAATCATGACCAGTATTAATTACATCATAATTGTTTTTCTGATAACCATATGGCTCAGAGAGAAGTTGACCTCAGAAGATGCTGTTATGAGAAGCAAATGTGTAGGCTTGGGGTTCTCACACAGCACAGAAAGAAGCTGGCTGTTGAAGATGACAGGCAACCACACCAAAGAGAGAATCAAATCAAAAGAAATGTTATCACACAAGAAAGCCAAGAAAATCCCCCTCAGCCCCTTGGGGCCAGCTCTGACATATGGATGACTGATGGTCAGCCAGAAGGTCAAGGAGAAAGCCAACATGTCATGGGCTAGGGAAGATGCAGAATCTGGGATATCGTGCACACCCAGGGGTTTTGCTTCCAGCCAGGGAACCTGGTGACAGCCAAAATGTCTCAGGGACTAATGAAAGAGTCCATCAGTCATATCTGGCCCACTAGATCAGTTAATAATCTTCCATTTTGCCCACATCCACCCCTGGCAAAATTGGCTCAGAAATTTAAGGACCTTGGGCAAAGGTGTGAGAAGGAAGAAGAGCATTTAAGAGCCTTGTCAGATCCAGCCCAAAGGACCAGGGAGAGGAGGTGTATGCAGGGTGAGCAAAGCTGGGTCTAACAAAGGAGAGGGCAGGGGGAGAAATGTATGGAAGATCAGGGTGTCACACAGGCTCTGAAGTCAGGTCTCCCTTGCATTCTTCAGGGATTTTTCTGACTTCTCTGTGCCTCAGTGTCTTCATTGCCAAAATAGGGATAATACTAATACCTGCCTCAGAATAATCCAGAATTGTTGTGAGAGTTGAAAGAGATACTTCCAATGTGCTTACACAATGCCAAGCACAGCACTCACTAGCTTTTAAGGCTCTGGAGGACAGGAAGACTTGAGTACTTTTGTAGGCCGGGGTATAGAAACTTCAGGAAATGAACTGTTCAAAGATAAAGTTGGAAAAGAACATCTCAGAGGAAGAGGAGAAGGAACGGAATCAAAAGCATTAAATTCCCCAGGGAATTTTATGTAAAATTCTCAAACAATGATTCATCCTCTTATGCTATCATTAGCTGTCTGTGGATCTAGATTCAGAACTATTTCATAAACATTTTTTTGGTTAAACTCCACCTAGATGCCAGGACTGTTCTAAGATACCAGGTATGAAGTAGAGAACTAAACAAAGTAACGCCCTTATAGAGCTTTCATTCTAACAAGTAAGTAAATAAAGACCCAAAGAAATAGATAACAGGAAATGTGGTCACGAGACTAACCAGAAATGAAAGAGGATAGAGCACCAACGAAAGGCGGGGACTATCAGGGAAGGTTGGGCTGATAAAGTTACATCTGACTAAACCAAACCCAAACTCAACCCAGTGCTGTCAAGTTGATTCCGACTCATAGCGACCCTATAGGGCAGAGTAGAACTGCCACATAGAGTTTCCGAAGAGCGCTTGGTGGATTTGAACTGCTGACCTTTTGCTTAGCAGACATAGCACTTAACCACTGCACCACCAGAATTTCCTACATTGGCCCAGACACCTGAAAGAGGGAAAGGGTCAGTGTGGCTGTGATGAAAGGAGCATCCTTGAAGCGTGTGCGGACAGCATCGAGGCCAGTGTGGTGGCCAGTGCAGCAGCCAGTGTGGCTTAATGTGGAAAGAGCAAGCAGAAGAAGTGGTCAGAGAAAAGGCCAAAGTCAGCAGGAGGCAGTGGTATCACTAAGGAGAGACAGGGGGTGCAGACCCCACCTAGTGACACTGTTAGAGAGGGTAACGCCAAAATGACTGTCGATAAATAGTTAAAGCAGTTGTTTCAGCAGAAACTTCTTATTTCTTATAAAAATATCCCTGTGGTTAGTTATAACAGTACAGGCCATTTCTCGTACAGCCAGCTTACATGTATCAATATATTTTAACAAGGCTAAAAAGTCTATGCTAGTTTACTTTTTGAACCTTCTAATGTGTTCTGGTCAGAGCTCACATTATTACCCAATTACAATGACACCTCAAATCCTGTGGCTTCATCTGCAGGAGCTACAAGCATGCACTGCTTTTGTGGTGGTCAGTGTTTTTATAGTCGTTGATTTTGTCAAATTTTCTGATGTTGTATGTATGATATTGCAATTAGTGTTTGTGAACCTCTATTAATCACTTTTTTTAGAAAGGAAAAGGAGTGAGATATACAGAAATCACAATATATGAGTAACGTTAGTACAAAAAACATTACTAAGGCTTCTGTATGATCTGATACGGGAAGAAGGTCCATGGGGGGTGATGCATTACTGCACTGGGTGACACCAACCCTAATAATGCCACTGGTAGGAGGGTGAGACCACATAATGCACAACAGAGCCACCAGAAAAAGTTTTGAAAACTTGTTAGTTCCAGGCTGCAGCCCAAACTAGCTTAATCAGAATGTGGGGGTATTATGAGTTGAATTGTGTCCTCCACTAAAACAAAAAAATCTGTATTGGAATCCTAAGCCCTATACTTGTGGGTGTAATGTTGTTTGGAATTACGGTTTTCTTTTTTTTGTTACCAAAAAAACAAAATCCAGTACCGTGGAGTCAATTCCAACTCATAGTGACCGTATAGGACAGAGTAGAATTGCCCCATAGTTTCCAAGGAGAGCCTGGTGGATTTGAACTGCTTGAACTCCTTTTTGAACTCCTTTTGTTTACCAGCCGTAGTACTTAAGCATTATGCCACCAGGGTTTCCAAAAAGTTTTCTAAATCTCATCATTTCTGAGTTTAAAAAGAGCACTATAGACACACATGAGCCCTGGTAGTAGAGTGTCTAAGAACTCAGCTACTAACATAAAGATCAGCAGTTCAACAGCTGCTTCTGGTAAATCCACTGGGGCAGTTCTACTCTGTCTTATAGGGTTACTATGAGTCATTATCAACTTGACAGCAGTGGGTTGGTTGGCTGGTTGGCTTTTTATACAGACGCAAAGACAAATACAGTAGGAGGGCAGCCATCATGTGAGGATGGTGTACAACCAAAGGGTCACAGGATGACACCAAACCTAGGAGAAAGGATCCCAGAACCGACTTGACTGAGGCATTGGTCTGGACATCTAGCTTCTTGAACTGTGAGAAAATAAATTTCTATTCTTTAAAGCCACCCATTCTGGTATTTCTGTTAGAGTAGCATCAGGAAACTAAGATGGGGTGGGACTCAGACATCAGAATTTTTTTTTTTTAATTGTTATTTAATATGACTGAGTGAAAATGTACATTCCCATATAAAATTTACATGCCCACCTATATGCAGCTTCCACTATTTTTAAAAGATTTCTAGGTGATCAATGATGAGCAAAATCTGAGAACCACTGACCTAAATCTTTGAAGGTCATTTTAAGAACTCTGGCTTTTATGCTTTCACTATGAAGTAAGAAGCCATTGGAAGGCTTTGAGCAGGGAAGGGATGTGCTTTTTGTTTTAAAATTCTGGCTGCTATGTATACTACAGACCTACAGGGGAGAAAGGAGTACAGGAAAAACCAGTTAGGAGGCACAACATTTATCTTCTTCATTTTTCTGATTCCCAGTGCCTAGGGCAATATAATTAAATTTTAGAACATAAAATTAATATCCCGAAGAGATTAGTTTGGCTTCAAACTTCTTATTATACATTTGTGCATGGTTTATCACCATATTTCCTTCGTAGGGTTGCCCTATGAAATTCAGGATGTGCAGTTAAATTTGAATTTCAGATAAATAATGAATGTTTTTTTAGCATATCACACGCAATACTGAAGAATTATCCATTGTTTTTCCGAAATGCAAATTTAACTGGACACCTTGTATTTTTATTTGCTAAATCTGGCAACCCTGTCTTTAGTACTTTCTCAAAGGAGACTCTTTGATGTTCATATATAAGCATATAAACCTTGCTTCATTTATCTTCAGAGCTATAATCATTGCCTAACATAATATTATACATTGATTTATTTGTTTAGCAATTGTCTCCCCCACTAGAGCATGAGCTACAGCTGAGCAGGATCTCTGTTATAATCACTGTGCTATCTGCAGAAGCTGGAAGAGAGTCTACACAGTAGATATTCAACAAATACTTGAAGACAGATAGAAAAGGGGAGGGAGAGAGACTGGAATGGAGGGGGGAAGGAGGGAGAGAGCATAGGAAGAAAAGAATGGCTAATGTCAGAGATACGTTTTCTGCAGGAGAAAAATGAGTTTAAAGAGCTCAATGCTGACTTTTTTCTCAGAGAATAAGAGTTGAGATTATCTGTTAAAACTGTGGGAGGCAAACTAGGACAGAAAATTTAGAGGGACAAATGTTTAAGGAAGGTCATGGTGGAAAAATGGGACAACATGTCACCAGTAAAAAATAAAGACTTGTCAGAGTAATGAGGCCCTCCCAGAGTTTGGCAAGTACAATCTGTATATACGAAGATATTTGTGATGAGTTGTCTCCTGTTGGGGTCAGTAACCTGAGATTTAGAAACAAAACAAAACGCGCACACATACAGGCAGTTTGAGCAAAAGGTCGAAGTTTAACAGGGTCAACTGTTCAAGGAAGCCATGGAACTGACTCATAACATAATGTTTAAGATTTAGGCTGTGCTGGGAACTGAGACTCTTAGGGGAAGTTACTAGAGTTGCACCTGAAAAAGGCACTAAGAACTGAATCTTGGTGGAGACATGTGGCAAGTGTCATCAGAGAGAAGAATTTGAGAGTATGACTCTTTGGAAGTGGCAAGGTGATATCAGAGTACTTAAGAATTCAGTCTCTATAGCCTAATTGTTGAGTCTGAATCCCAGCCCTGCCATTTATTAGCTGTGTGACTCTGGCCAAGTTACTGGATATTTCTGTGCCTAGGTTCTGTCATCTGTAACGTGAAAATCTTCATTGTACTTCACTCGTAAGTTGTGTTGTACTGATTAAATGAGTTTATAACTTGTTGATTCCAGCTCATGGTGACACCAGGTGTTACAGAGTAGAGCTACTCGATTGTGATGTCTTGGGTGTAATCTTCATGGAAGTAGATCACCAGGCCTTTCTTTGATGGCACTCACAGGTAAATTTGAACCACCAACCTTCAGGTTAGTAGCTGAGAACAAATAATTTTTATGTGAATTACTTAGTATAGAGCATAGTGGGTAGCTTATAACTGTTAGCTGTTATCACTATAGGTGTGGGTTGTTGACATTTAGCAGAAATAAAAGTGACTGTAATACAGGTGGTCCTCATTGAGACAAATGAATCAAATGCCGTATCTGTTTTATCATAAGAAAATATCAAAAAAAAATAACTTCAAGGGAAACAGTCAAAATAAAACAAAAGTACAGAAAGCATCCTAACAACAGAACAAATCATTCAAGACTTAGAAATTAACAAATCTATTTTTAATATCAAATAAATAAAATAAAAAATAATTCAAGGCATAAAACACCATATATTCATATTTTAATAATTATAATCATTTATGAGCTACTGGAGAGTAGGAGTTTTATCCATTTCATCTCTGTATCTGTTGCTTGTTATGCTAGTGTGTCATTAAGTGTTTTTTGAACAAATGAATAGATAAATGAATCTATGGAAGCAAAACCTGGTGACATAGTTGGTTAGGGGCTGCTAACCAAAAGGTTAGCAGTTCGAATCCACTGGGCACTCCTTGAAAACTCGATGGGGCAGTTCTACTCTGTCCTATAGGGTTGCTATGAGTCAGAATTGATTCAACAGTAGTGAGTACATGTATGGAAGGAAAGTTTACATTATTTTTCATTTATCTACTATAGTCAGTGAGGTTTTCCTTTTTTTTTTCATTTTGAATATGATTCTAGATATAAAGGATTAACTTGCAGCAGACCAAATGTTTACCAAGAACCACTAGGAAACACAAAAAAAAATGCAAAAACTAGAGAAAGAAATGAAAGGCAGAAAAGAAGGATGGAGCGAGCAAAGGAGAAAAGGAAGCACAAGAGATCTGTTTGACAGCATCAGAGAGCTGCTAAGGTAAACAGGAACCTAAAAAGGGGATAAACTGCAAGGAATTGAGCTAGCATTCACTTTGCTTTCTCCTGAGGATGACTGACAGTTCCAGCCAAGGGGCAAGAGGCTGAGAATACAGGATTTTCCCAGAGACAGGACTGCCACTAAGAGATGGAGAAGCAAATCAGAGTTTTTGACAGTAACAGTGAAAAGGTAGAGATTTGAGAGTTCAAGATCTCAGTGAGAAGGGAGGAGCAGAGATCTAAGCCTTGAACTTGACCAGTTTTCCCTTTGAAGTATTTGCTGCATTCTGAAGCTGCGCAAGACAGGAGACCAAGAAGCTAAGCAGAAAATCTATCAAGAGAAGAGGGGTGTCTATTCAGCAGTCAGTTAGTGCTGAGGAGACAAAAGTCGGAGTTTGGAACCCATCAGAGAAGAGGGATCTCACGGAATAAATACCTCAGATACTCAGGTGGAACTCTTGAAGAATTACACTGTAAGAGCATGAAGCAAACAGTAGGTAGACAGACACTTAAGAAAATGCAACCCATCTTGAGGCAGTCTACCATGGTTAAATTAAAGTGATCAGCTCACCTCTGTCTGCCAAGAAGAGGAAAAATTAAATCTCTCTTGGGAAAAAATATATCATGCACAGCCTATAAAATTTTTTATGCACAATAGTCTCACAGTTAATCAAATACTACCAGACATTCAAAGAGGCCAAAATCAAGAGGAAAAATGGATAATATTCATAGACCTCCCCAACAGGTGATCAAGATTTTAGAGTTAGCAAGGGAGAATTTTAAAACACCTAAGATTGTGTTCAAGAAAAGGAGCCAGAAATTGTGAGGAAATACAGAAAATATCTTCATAGAAATGGCATTCATAAAAAAAAAAAAAGAATTCATTAGACTCAAGAACTGAAAAATAGAATATTTCAAAACTGTGGTGCAGTGAGTTATTTAATATGGTCCTTCTCGCCATGGTCTTTGTGACTCACACAAAATGATTCAGTGGGACTATGCAAATAACATGTAGAATCTGTGATAACAGGGGTTATGCATCAACTTGGCTAGGCCAGGAGTCCCAGGATTATATAGTTGTCCTCCATTTTTGTGATCTGATGTAGTTATCCTCCATTTTATGTGGTGCTAATCCTAACCTCTCTGTATTAGTGAGACAAGATTGGTGAGAGTATATCTTGGGTTACAGCATTATAGGAGGGCATGACTCTCAAGTCCCATCTTTACTCAAGTTATACCCTTTCCTGGGGTGTGGTTTACATCCAAGGAATACGTATGGGCATCTTGGTGGGGCTTATTCTCTGCATCTGGATCCTACATCCAGTTCATGATTTTCTAACCTCTGGATCTTGGGACCTGAGCCAGAAGCCTGCCAGCTGACCTGCCAATTCTGGGATTTGCTGGCTTCTGTAGCACTGTAGGCTGGCGGCCTACTGTCTCACCTGATTCACCAACCTCCTCAGTCTTGTGAGGCAGCAGCCTATGGTCTGACCTGCCATTTTGGGTTCATCAGCCCCTTTGGCCACTGGAATCAGGAGAAGCCTACAACCAACTCATGGATTTGGAACTTTCCAGCTTCTACTGTTGCATGAGCTATTTCCTTGATACAGTTCATGAGTTCTGTGAGATGCTGCAGCAAACAACAGAATCCAAAGATGTGAGGGAGACTACTGAGGGGAGGAGTAGTAGATGTTAGGGATGATGGAATGGTACATCAGTTTGGAAAAGATGGACATTTGGGATGTCTTTAACCTCCACCTCATAGGAACCAGGTTTGTGCTGAGGTTTACAAAAGAAATTATTCATTTGGAAATAACTTACGATAATCATAAATTATAATGTGATCATGACTGATAAATTATTGATTAGTGAGAAAAGACATGGCAAAAAAGAGGATTCGTGAATCAGAGAACAAGTCAATAAATAATATACAAACCAACCCATAGAGAGAAGAAATAAATGAAAAATAGTAAAAGGAATATAATACATGTATAGGAAACAACATCTAGAACGTGTAATACATGTATAAATAAAATCACAAAGTGAAGATAGAATGGTGCAGAAGCAATATTTGAAGAGAAAATATCTAAGAATTGATCAAATGGATGAAAAGCATTCATCCCACAAATTAAAGAAGCTTAGTAAACTGCAAGCAGAATAAACATAAAGAAAACCAAAGATTAGACATGTCATAGCAGAATTTCTAAAAATCCAAGACAAAGACATAGCCTTAAAACCAGAGGTTAAAAAAAAGAACATGAGGGAAAACTAATAAGACCTACTACTTACTTCTCTAAGAATATAATAGAGCCCAGAAGGCAATGGAAAATGGCAACTTTAAAGTGCTAAACTAACTTCCAACTTAGAATTCTATATGCAGTAAATAGTCTTCAAAACTTAGAGTGAAATAAAGATATCTTCTGCCCCAAACTGAGAGAATTCATCACTATCAGGCTTGCAATATTAAAGGAAATTTTTCTGGGAGTAGAAAAATAATCTCAGAGAGAAATGTGGAAATGGAAGAAGGAATTCAGAACAATAAAAGAGATAAATATGGAAGTAAATCTAAAAGAGTTATACAAAATAATAAAAATATTTTCTAAAGTCAAAAAACTTAACTGTAGCTTAAAATATATGTAGAATTGAAGGGCATGACAACAATATTACAAATAATGGGGGGAGTGTATAAAGCTCACCTCTTGTAAGATCCTAGCATTATTAGGAAAGCAAGAAAAGTAAAAATTTATATTAAACTAATAAATTAAGAAAGCATGTCATGGTCTCCAGGGCAACTACTATGTGAATAACAAAATGATGTTTAATCGATGAGCTAATCAAGGGGGAAACTGAATAATAAAAATTATTGATTATCCAAAGGAAGGTAAGCAAGTAGAGGAAAGGGAACACAAAAAAAGTATAATAATTTTAAAAAGCATACAGTAATATGGAAAGCTATGAACTCAAACATACTAGTAATCACATTAAATATAATTTGTCTTACTGGACTTTGTTGTTGTCATTAGGTGCTGCTGAGTCATTTCTGACTCATAGCAACCCTATGTACCACAGAATGAAACACTGCCCAGTCCTGCACGAATCCCACAATTGTTAGACTTTAGCCCATTGTTCTGGCCACTGTGTCGATCCATCTCATTAAGGATCTTCCACTTTTTCATTGACTCTTTAGACTACCAAGCACGATGTAATTCTTCAGGGACTGATTCCTCCTGATACCATGTCTGATGTATGTCAGACATAGTCTGTCTCATCAACCGTGCGTCAAGGAGCACTCTGGTTGTACTTCCAAGACAGCTTTGTTTGTTCTTTTGGCAGTCCATCGTAAATTCAATACTCTTCACCAATACCACAATTCAAAGGTGTCAATTCTTCCTCACTCTTCTTTATTCACCATTCAATTTTTGCATGCATAAAAGGTGATTGAAAACACCATGGCTTGGGTCAGGTGAACCTTGGTCTTCGAGGAGACATTTTTGGTTTTTAGCATTTTAAAGGGTCTTCTGCAGCAGATTTACCCAGTGCAATGCAACTTTTGATTTCTTGACTGCTGCTTCCACAGTTGTTGGTTATGGATTCAAGTAAAATGAAATCTTTGAAAACGTCAATCTTCTCTCAATTTATCACAATGTCATTTATTTATCTATCCAGTTGTGAGGATTTTTGTTTTCTTTATGTTGAAGTGTAATCTATATTGAAAGTGGTGACCTTTGGTTTTCATCAGTAAGTACTTCAAGTCCTCTTCACTTTCAGCAAGCAAGGTTGCTTCATCTACATAACACAGGTTGTTAATGAGTCTTCCTTCAGTCTTCAATCCTCCTTCTTCTTCATATAGTCCAGCTTCTCGGGTTATCTGCTCAACATACAGATTGAAAAGGTACGGTGAAACAGTACACAACCCTGATGCACACCTTTCCTTACTTGAAACCATGCAGTATCCCCTTGTTCTGTTCACATGACTGCCTCTTGATCCATATACAGATTCCTTATGAGCACAACGATGTGTCCTGGAGTTTCCAGTCTCTGCAATATTATCCACAATCTGTTATGATGCTTTGCATAGTCAACAAAACACAGGTAAACATTTTTCTGGTGTTCTCTGCTTTGAGCCAGGATCCGTGAAACATCACCAGTGATATGCCTGGTTCCACATCCTCTTCTGAATCTGGCTTGAATTTACGGCATAGATGAGTGAGCACTTCCAGTACTGTGTTTGTTGAAACATCTCAGTTGGTATTCTCTCAACTCCTGGAGCCTTGTTTATTGTCAATGTCTTCAGTACAGTTTGGATTTCTTCCTTCAGTGCCATCGGTTCATGATCATATGTGGCCCACCAAAATGGTTAGATGTCCACTAATTCTTTTTGGTATAGTAACTCTCTGTATTCCTTCCATTTTCCTTTGATGTTTCCGTCGTGTTTCAATGTTTTACCCACAGAATCTTCTCCTATTTCTAGTCAAGTCTTGAATTCTTTCTTCAGCTCTTTCAGCTTGAGAAATGCAGAGCCTGTTCTTCCCTTTTGGCTTCCTATCTCTAGCTCTTTGCACATGTCATTATAATACTTCACCTTGTTGTCTTGAGCTGCCCTTTCAGATTTTCTGTTCAGCTTTTACTTCATCATTTCTCCCTTTCACTTTAGCTACTCAGCATTCAACAGCAAGTTTCAGAATCTCTTCTGACAGCCATTTTGGTTTTTTCCGGCTTGCTTTCTTCACCTATGATGTTCTTGATGTCATTCCACAACTCCTCTGGTCTTTGATCATTAGGGCTCAATGCATCAAATCTATTCTTGAGACAGTCTTTACATTCAGGTGGGACATACTCAAGGTGATACTTTCACTCATGTGGACTTGTTCTATTGTCTTCAGTTTCAACTTGAACTTGTGTATCAGCAATTGATGGTCTGTTCTGTGTCAGTGCCTGACCTTATTCTGACTGATCACATTAAACTTTTTCTGTTATCTCTTTCCACAGATGTGCTCAATTTGATTCCTATGTATTCTATCTGGTGAGGTCCACACGTGTAGTTGTTTATGTTGGTAAAAAATATAATTGTGATTAAGAAGTCATTGGTCCTGCAAAATTCTGTCATGTGATCTCCAGCATCATTACCATCACCAAGGCCATATTTTCCAGCTACTGATCCTTCTGTTTTCCAATTTCTGCATTCCAATCACCAGTAATCATCAATTCACCTGGTTGCATGTTTGATCTATTTCAGACTGCAGAAGTTGGTAAAAATCATCAGTTTCTTCATCTTTAGCATTAGTGGTTGGTGCATAAATTTGAGTAATAGTTGCATTAACTGTCTTCCTTGTAAGCATACAGATATTATCCTATCACTGTCAGCATTGTACTTCAGGATAGATGTTCAAATGTTCTTTTATTTATTTATTTAATATGACTGAGTGAAAAATGTACATTCCCATATAAATTTACATGCCCACCTATATACAGCTTCCACTGCTCTCCCTGTCCGGTGACAGCACACTATTCCTCTCTGTTCCATACATGTCTCACCCTCCCAGCAGTCTCCTTTCCCCTCCTCTCCACCCACTCCCCTTCCTCCAGCCAGAGGTCAGCAGGATGATATCCTATAGATGCATAGAACCATAAAGTGCATCCAATATATGGTCACTCTGCATCACCAAGTCCAATCCACTCGTGTCCAAAGAGTGAACCTTCGTTATGATTTATGGGCAAGGGCAGCATCAGGGCCAGGGATGGAGCTCACTAAGTTGAGTCTTACTGGCAACAGAGTAAAAAGGGATGCATCCTGAGATCTCCACTAAAAGACCTCAATTGATGGTCCAGTGGTTTCGGGGTTCCCCTGAGTGCATGGCCCCTGCCCCCAAATATTCTTTTTGATGATGAGTGCAACCCTATTCCTCTTCAAGTTGTCATTCCTGGCATAGTAGACCATGTGATTGTCCAAAATTTAAAATGGCCAATACCAGTCCATTTCAGCTCACTGATACCTAGGATATCGATGTTATGCACTTCATTTCATTTTGATGATTTTCAAATTTCCTGGATTCCTTCTTCATTCACTCCACCTTCTGATTATTAATGAAGGTTTCCAGCTGCTTCTTCTCATTTTGAGTCATGCCACATCAGCAAATGAAGGTTCCAAATGCTTGTCTCCATTGGCAGCATGGAGACTGGCTCTATTGGAGGAGGCAGCACTTCCCCAGTTGTAGTTTGAATACCTTACAAAGGTTGAAAATAAAATTATGTAGAAAGATACATCATCAAACAGTAATAAAAAGAATGCTAGTGCTGCTACACCAATATCAGATAAAATAAAACTTAAGTCAAGCAGCAATACTTTAAATAAAGATATTTCCTAACAATAAAAGGGTTAACACCATGAAGATTTACAGGTTTATAGCTACATGAACCCAATAACATAGCTTGAAAATGTATAAACTAAGAATTAACAGAACTACAAGGAAAAATACACCAATCCATAATTATAGGACTCAATTCAATCAGCCACTCATATAGTATGAAAACTACACCTTCAATAGAAATATTTTCCTTTAAAGCATTTTCCAAGTCTATTATCTTTCTTTTACTGCATACATGTATTATTTGTGCTTTGTCCTTTTTAGTAGCTGTATGTCAAATGCTATTATTTTAAACTAAGTAAATAATAGAAATACATTTAACAGTCTCATGAGAAACACTAAAAATATATACTTCAAATTAAATTGGAGAGCGATGTAAGAAACAAGTGTACTCATTTTTATTATTTTTCAAAATAAGAGATTAATAGATATTTTCTAAAGAAAGAGACTTAAAAAGCATTATAGGAAATTATAATTGTAAAGCTAGCCATCATAACAAATACACAGACATTTCTAATTGTCAGAATCATGGCTTATAGCCATACTCAGCATCCGCAGTACTGTACTCAAGAAAGCATTGACTGGCAACGCCCCCAAAGTCCTCTATATGTTGTTTTTCAAATGGTAAGGAAAAAGGAATTCACATTGATGTTTAAATGAGTTGACACTGACTCTTAGCGACCCTATAGGACAGAGGAGATCTGTCCCATAGGGTTTCCAAGGAGTGGTTAGAGGATTCAAACTGCTGACCTTCTGATTAGTAGTCGAGCTCTTAACCACTGCACCACAAGGGCTCCAATTATCAGAACAGGTTCATAAAAATAAGCAGTAAAACTGTTCAAACAATGAAGAATGTTTTATACATGTTTTAAAAAGGAATTACAACAGAAAATAAGATGAGTGGACTCCTACTTCTGGTAATGACATATTAGGTAATTCAGAAACACCCTCCACTAATAACCGCTAGAAAAGGGTGAAAAAAAATGCTTTTTAATACTCCTGAAGCATCACAATATTAATGAGAAAAAGAAGTATTACATGGACAGGGTCTGAGGAAAAATGGATACCCTGGAAAATGAACCCTGTGTCTGGGGTGTCTTTACTCCTGGGAGTAGCTGATGATTCTAGCAGCTACAGTTGAGAAGCTGAGAGGCTAAACAACAATTCAGTCAACTGAGTGGAGCTAAAGGGACAGACACTGGAGTCCAGGCGCCAGCAAAGGGGCGGGAAGTCTGGTGAACCTTCCTCACTTTGAGTCAGATTTCCCAAAATCAGTACTCTAAGATAAGTGTGGGATGAAGGTATGGACTACTATAGGGACTGCAAGTAGTCTCCCAATCCTCTCAATCTCTGATATTGGACAGAGGTGACCAATATGGCTAGTGCCTCTGGACCTCTGGCAGAAACAAATGCGAATCCTCTCTGAAATATAATAATATCATCTAGGTCTCAAATTACTTCTACAATTAAGTTTTCAAATACAATGTCCAACCTGCAAACAAAAACTGACAGGCTGGAGGCAAGACAACACAAATTAAGACCAGCAGAGGAAACAAAAAGAAGTAGAAAAACAAATTATTCAGAAAAACACTTCAAATGCAACACAGAATCCCTAATATGGTGGGATTAAAATGGGTGCACAACTTGAATTCAACTGAAAGACCAGACCTGATAATCCATCTGAGTGGAAGTTTCCCTGAAGACACGGGCCCAAGACACTCTGTTAGCCCATAGCTGAAACCATTCCTGCTAACTGAGCAGCTTCTGTTCAGAGGCAAGAAGAGAGGGTAGAGGGGGACAGGTGCTGGCTGTGTGGACATAGGAAATCCAGGGTGGAAAGCAGGAATGTGCCATGATCATTTACAGAGAGCAGCTAGAGTTACACAGCAGTGTGTGTGTCAGGTTTTATATGACAAATTAGCTTGGATTGTAAACTTTTACTTGAAGCACAATAAAATATATGTATATTAAAAAAAAAAAAAAACCTTAAAATAGGCTCACAAAGTTTAAGAAGAGAAAAAAGGAAGTTTGAGAATTGCAGCAGAGAAACAAAAACTACCTAAAAGAATCAAGCTTCTTCTCCCAGCACCAAAAAAATTGTACATGTAGAGTCCAAAAGCAAGTAGACGTTCTCTGTAACATTGGTACATGAAATTACTGATTCAATTATTTAACATCTTATATTGAGTTAGTTTTCTGTATAACCCACAGTTAGATACTGAGGGAAATAATAAGATAAATAAAACATTGCTGCTATCAAGGATGCCTGGATGGCTCAAATACCTTTTACTATTCTACTATCCTAAAGGTTGGTAGTTTGAACTCCTCCCACCCCCCACAGCACAATGGAAGAAAGACCTGGTGATCTGTAAAGATTACAGCCAAGAATGCCCTATGAACAGTTCTACTCTGTAACTCATGGGTATGGGCCACCATAAGCAGAAATGCACTCAGCAGAAATGAATTTAGTTGTTGTGGTTCAGGCTGTGATGAAAGATTTCATGGCTTATAGCCATACTCATCACCTGCAGTACTGTACTCAAGAGAGCATTGACTGGCAATGCCCCAAAAGTCCTCTCTATGTTGTTTTTCAAATGGTAAGGAAAAAGGAATTCACATTGATGTTTAAACGGTCTGGTCTTAAATCTGCTCTGTACGGACGTTGCTAAAGATGGATGGATAAGAGGCCATCCTTACTGTGTGATGTAGACCAAGGTTGGAATACGGAATGAAGAGAGAAGAACCCCAATCTGCCACACTCCATTGCACAATGGCTTCCATCTAAGGATTATGATCACACAGGACATCAGGTCAGTGCCGTTCTTCAGCTCACATCAGTAGCATAAGCAACTTGGTTCCATCTCTATTTGAAGACGTATTGATTAGGGGGCTGTTGAAAGCAATATATTTCTTTTCAATTTCTTTAAAGCAGAAACCTACTAGAGCCTCCTGGAGAAAATAGCCTATTCTTGATGCTGAGAGGACACTTGAATTAAAGCATAAGTTACTTAACTTCCATGATAAATATCCCTCATTGCAAATATGGCCTTTGAAAAATGTCCATTTGGAACCGTGGAGGAAACAGAGTCATTTCTTAGAAGCATAAACTTCTTCCCTGAGACAAATGCATGAACAAAGGGGATGAAAGCAAGTCTATTAAAAGAAAGCACACCCTACATATCCCATTTATTAAAGAGCTATAGAAACGTGGAAAATCAATATCATTTTATACCACACTTTTCTAGTCTTTAATCCTGTGTAGCCACATGGTCCACGAGTCTAACCCCAAGTAATGTTCCTTAGGTTCTTAGGTAGTTGATGTATGGATTGTGTGAGACGCATTATACTTCCAGAGTGAGCCCGTAACCACGGCTGCTAAAGTTCTGCAGCTGATCTGGGTGATCATGTGCAGCTCTAACACACACGCAAAGTAAAGCCAGAAAGTTACCCTCAAGATCTGCACAAAGCAACATACTGTCACGAAATATAAAGGCATACGAGGGAAAGGATTTGGGATTTTGTGCTTAGACTGACCAGGTAATTTTCCAAAAACTTCTCTAATTTCAGTGAAAGGATCACAGTCCTCACTCTCTCCAACACACTCAAACCAAAGGAGTTCTTTCCTGGCTGACTTCAATGGCTAACAGAGCTATTTGCCAGATCATTCCGTTCAGATGTAAGATGGTGACTAAAAGTGTCACACTGGCGCTACCTAGTACATGCTGTCCTTCTTAACAATACCTGAGGATTTGTAAGGATAAGTAAAATTAAGCATTGAATTCAGAGTACACGTGAAATTCATTTCAGGGAATAGCTCATTTAAACATATTCTATACATAGGGCAACTATAGATCTTAAGCATGCATAGGCAGAGAGGTTCAGAGGGATTCTGGTTTACCTGCTAATTTTTCCTCACTAGAAAATAGATTTAAACCATTGATTTAAGATAATTATAGATTGAAATCTTGTGCTGGTTGCAATTTACTTTCTCTTTCCACATATTACTGGTGCAATCATGCATAAATACATTTCTGTACTCCCTAATGCTACTTCAAACAGGACCATGTTGGTGTGGTCCTGACCTTATATCAGAGTCGATATAAATGTATACATATGTGTGCGTGTGTATACATATATATAATGCAATATACTGTGTATGTGTATATATATATATACACATAAAACCCAACCCAAACCCACTGCCATCGAGTCAATTCCAATGCACAGCAACCCTATAGAACATAGTAGAATCGCCCCCATAGAGTTTCCAAGGATCACCTGGTGGATTTGAACTGCCAACCTTTGGGTTAGTAGATATAGCACTTAATTACTACACCATCAGGGTTTCCATATATATATATATATCACATACACACAAAAAAAAAACAGTGCCTTCGTGTAAGGTCTGACTCATAGTGACTCTAGAGGTCAGAGTAGAACTGCCCCACAGAGTTTCCAAGGAGCACCTGGCAGATTTGAACTGCTGACCTTTTGGTTAGCAGACGTAGCACTTAACCCACTGTGCTGCAAGGGTTTCCTCCATATATATACACAACATTTAAAAAAGCATTCTCAGTTTCCAAACAGCAAGTTATCAAAGTTCAATATTTAGAATTCACAGACTTCATCAAATGCATTTCTATTGCTGTATTTCCATCCTGATTTGCTACACATAACAAAATGAATGGGATACCTCTTCCATGTTGTGAATGGGTTATGCAATAACAAAAAAAAAGAACCTTACTGCACTGAGTTGATTCCAACTCATGGCTACTTTATAGGACAGAATAGAACTGCCCCATACAGTTTCCAGGGAGTATCCAGTGTATTTGAACTGCTAACCTTCTAGTTGGCAGCAGTAGTGCTTAACCTCAGTGCCAACAGGGTTTCATGTTCTGTTATACTTCTGCCAAATTGCAGCAATGCAAAGCCTCCTAAAATGTGGCAGGGTATCATCACTTTCAATTTCCCACACCCACCTCACTGGAGTTCAGCTAAGCATTGTTAAGGTATAGCTGTTTAAATATTTTGTGTCCCTTACACTTTATTTAAGTGACTGAAGAAGTGAACACTGCATCTTTAGAAACCGGAGGACCCAAGCTTCCAATATGGCCAAGATTCAGGCAGCCAGGGGTCAGCAATGAGGTCCACTGTCAACTGGGAAGCATGGAGCTGGAACATATTCATGGGTGGAGATTGAAGAATGGGCATAAAATTCAACCAAGCCACTGAATCAAAGTCAGGCAGAGTGGGGAACCAAGTCACTGAAACACTGCTTGGGATCACTGAGTTCAGAGAGCAGAGAAGAGGCAGATCTGAGCAATCACTTGAGGTCCTCAAATATAGGGAACTTTCCAGAGGACATTTTAACTGTGCATGAAAGGAAGACTTGTCAAGTTTGATCTAAAACCAGGCTCTTGAGAAGAAAAAACAAAACATTCTCCTGCACCTTCCCCAAAGATATATTATTTGATAACATGTAGCTTTCTTTCTATTTTTTAAAAAATATTTGGAGCTGACTTGTTTTTTAATACATGCACCAAATCATTTTGATAGACCTTGTGGTTTCTAGTTGCCTTCTGGGTCATATTTTCCTGGGTGCTGGTGTTAGGTGTCATCAAGTATTTTCCCACTCATAGTGATCCTATGGACAAAAAAAGCAGCGGCTAGTCCTGCACCATCCTCACAATTATTGCTATGCTTGAGCCCATTGTTGCAGCCACTGTGTCAATCCATCTCATTGAGGGTCTTCCTCTTTTTTGCTGACCCTCTACCAAGTATAATGTCCTTCTCCAGGGACAGGTCCCTCCTGATAGCATGTCCAAGTACAGGAGACTAAGTCTCACCATCCTTACTTCTAAGGAGGAGTCTGCCTGTACGTCTTCCAAGACAGATTGTGTATTCTTTTTGGCTGTCCATGGTGTATTCACTATTTTTCCGCCAACACTAATTCAAAAGCATCAATTCTTTGGTCTTCCTTATTCATTATCCAGCTTTCACAAGCGTATGAGGCAACTGAAAATATCATGGCTTGGATCAGGCACACTTTGGTCCTCATAGTAACATCTTTGCTTTTCAACAATTGAAAGAGCTCTTTTACAGCAGATTTGCCCAGTGCATCTTTTGATTTCTTAACTGCTACTTCCACGGGGCTTGATTGTGGATCCAAGTAAAATAAAATCCTTGACAATTTCAGTCTTTTTTCTGTCTACCATGAATTTACTGATTCAGTTGTGAGGTTGTTTTTTTTTAATATTTTGTAGTGTAACCCATACTGAAGGCTGTAGTTTTTGATCTTCATCAGTGTTTCAAGTCCTTTGTCTTCAGCAAGCTAGATTGTGTCATCTGCATATTTCAAGTTGTCAATGAGCTGTCATCCAATCCTAGTGTCATGTTCTTCTTTATATAATCCAGCTTCTCAGATTATTTGCTCAGCATAGAGACTGAACAGGTGTGCATACACCTTTTTAAATTTCAAACCACTAGTATCCCCCTGTTTTGTTCCAATGACTACCTCTTGGTCTATGCACAAGTTCTGCATGAGCACAGTTAAGTGAAAGTAGATCACCAGGTCCTTCCTCCTAGTCTGTCTTAGGCTGAAGCTCCACTAATACCTGTCCACCATGGGTAACCCTGCTTGTATTTGAAATACTGGTAGCCTAGTTTACAGCATCACAGCAACATACAAGCCACCACAGCACAACAACAAACTGACAGACAGGTGGCAGGTCTTCCTGAGTAACCTTGAGTAAAGTTCAGAGTTTACAATCTCAACTATAAATCCTGAAAGGAGGGACCTCTCTTTTTTTAAATTCTAAATCACCACAAAATTTTTCTATCATTTTCTTCACAAGGATTGCAATGGCAAAAATAGAATTCTGAGTTTCTTCAAGGAGATCATTTGTTAAGGGTGAAAGACAATATCAATTTTAATCAAATCCTTAAAGGACAAGAATGAGTGTTACGGTAGGCAGAATAATGCCCACACTCAACATGTCCATGTCCTAATCCCTGGAATCTGTGAATCTTTTGTTACATGACACAATGAAACTACAGTTGTTAATAAACTGAGCATAAAATAAGATGATTATTCTGGATTCCAGGTGGGCCCAATACAAGCTCAAGGATTCTTATAAACGGGGAGGATGCAGGATGAAGAGTCAGAACCAGAGAGATGTTATCATGGGATTATTCGACCAGACATCGCTGGCTTTTAAGATGATGGAAGAGGCTACAAGCCAAGGAATGCAGGCAATCTCTGAACAGCTGGAAAAGGTGACAAAATGGATTTTTTCCTAGACCCTCCAGGAAAAACTGCAGCCCTGCTGACATCTTGATTTTAGCCCAGTGATACCCTTTCCAGGCTTCTGCCTCCAGATGTGTAAGATAATAAATTCAAGTTGTTTTAAACCATTAAATTTGTGTTAATTTGTTACAGCAGTAAACTAATTCAATTGTTGAAATGCTTTGTGGCATTTTGCATATCCTTAAAGTTGCTGGCATGAAGGACAATATTTATGCAGCTTCCCCCAAATCATTCCTTTGTTTCTTATCATGCCACCATGTCTACTAACCACTCTTGCCCAGTCACAAGATATTTAATGATTTGCCCCCAATACAAATTGCTAGGCCCCACCTCTGGGGTTTCTGCTCTGGAGTTGGGCTAAGAATTTGTGTTTCTAACAAATTTGTGAGTGATGCTGATGCTGTTGGTCAGGGGACCACACTTTGAGAACCATTGGTCCAGCAGGAGAGGAACATATAAACAAACAACTAAAATACACTATGTTAACTGGCATGATACAGGCATACAAATGGTGCTACAATCACAGTACAGCAGTGAGTGTCATGGATTGAATTGTGTCCCCCCAAAAATGTGTGTATCAATTTGTTTGGCTAGGCCATGACTTCTGGTATTGTATAATGTTCCAATACACTGTAAATCTTGCCTCTATGTTAATAAGGCAGGAGAGGCAGCAGTTGTGTTGGTGAGGCAGGATTCAATCTCTAAGATTGTACTGTGTTTTAAGGCAATCTCTTGGGACGTAAAAGGAAACAAAAGCAAGCAGAGAGTTGGGGACCTCATACTACCAGGAAAGCAGCACACGCAGCAGAGTGTGTCCTTTGGACCTGGGGTCCCCGCACCTGAGAAAGGCCCAGTCCGGGGGAAGATTGAAGACAAGGACCTTCCTCTAGAGCCGAGAGAGAAAGCCTTCCCCTGGATCTGACACCCTGAATTTGGACTTCTAGCCTACTTTACTGTGAGGAAATAGATTTCTTTTTGTTAAAGCCATCCACTTGTATTTCTATTATAGCAGTGCTAATGACCAGGACAAGAAGCATCAAACACAAGATGCTACCTGGATAAAGAAATATTTTAGAATGAAGTAATGTTTATGCTTAGGCTTGAAGAATATGTAAGAAAAAAACTAGACAGAAAAGACAAGATAAAGTGAAAAACAAACAAGGAGAGGCATGTCTGTCAGAGGGAAAAATCATTATAAAATACTTGTATTAGTAGCAGTAGCATCGAGCTGCATATAGGTGGGCATGTAAATTTATACGGGAATGTACATTTTCACTCAATCATATCAAATAAAAAAAGGAAAAAAAAAGAACCTGTCTAACTTCAAGGGATATAATGATAATGCAAATTGAGGTCAGCCCAAAGGCTGAGCCCTGTGAGGTGAAGGTCAGACATACCTCCAGTCTCCAAACTTTCTACCAATTCTGATATAGGTTGTCCCTCCACAGCACTCTCTACTCCCCTTTTGGGTTCAGTAACCCCTTGCAATGGCCACAGAGAACTCACAGACCATACGTAGAGTTAAGTGATTTATTAAGGAAGTAATAGGGTACAACTCAGGATCAGGATTAACAGGCTACAACTCAGGAGCAGGAGCAGGAAGCACGCAGGGAAGTCTCCCTCCTTAAGTGCAGGCCTCTCAGCCACGCAGGCCTCCTCTTGTCTCCCTCAGGAAAGGCTCCTTTTTGCCCTGACGTCTATCACCACTGACTCCCCGGAGCTGCCCCCTCCATGGCCTGTCACTGCTGACTCTGCTGTTGGGCCTCTTCTGGGCCTCTTGCTGTCTTCAGTGTTACAGGCTTTGACCCATGTTACAGTTCTCTTAGGAGGTTCCTTACCTTCTCTCTCTCTGCTGTTTCTCTCTTCCTGCTGCTTCTTTTGCTGCCTCTTTCTGTCTGGAAAACTTCCGTAGAATTGGCTGCATATATATACAACTTCTTGTCAATTTCGAGGCATGAATCCTCCTAACAGAGGCTACAAACTGACCAATCCCCTACATACACTTTATTTTATGGTAGGCTATAGTCAACTCATTTGCATACTCTAGCCACCAATCCCTGCAAGATACCTGTCAGTCACAGGGCCAGCTGCAGCCTAGAACCAGACAAAAAGTATCAAACCACAAGTTGTTTGCAGCTTCCCCAGGAAATGTCAACTGACCTGGAAAAAAGGAACAAACCCTCTAGGGTAGAAAACTAGGGCAGAGGTAACTCCTCAGGGCTTAAGAGAAAAATCTCTTAAGCTGTATTTCCAAAGAACCAAGACAAAAATCCATGTAAAGGAACTCATTTCACCACAACAATAAAGGAAGACACAAAATTTGAAAATGCTTTTTTTTTTTTTAAGAACACTGAAAATGTACAACTGGAGGAAAGGGTCTCATGAGCAAGTGATGGGAAATGAGGCCAGAGAGGAAGACCAGACGCAAGGACTTTGAGTGTTAAGCAAAGGAATTGACATCATCCCCAATGCTACAGCTATATAGTAGTATCTATAACCAGACTTAAATTTTAAAACAGTTGCTTGATTGCTGCAGTGAGTGAGTGAGGCTGGTGATGAGACCAGGGGCAGGGGAACTGATAAGATAGCTGTTACAGACAAAGCTGTCTATTTTCTCAACAGAGATGTGAGGAAGGCTTGCATTATGGTAATACAGCCCTTGAGAGAAGCATGAGGGTAGAATTTCCAAACCTTGGTTACCAATTAAATATGAGAAGTGAGGGAAGGGCACGGAGGACTAAAGGATGACTACATGGAGAGTTCTGGATTATCCATTTGGTTGATTAATAGAAATATCCACCAATAGAGGAAACGCTGAAAGAGGAAGGGGTTCGCTTGCAGGAAGAACTAATGATTAGTTAGGGATTCATTGGGGTTCAGGTGTCTGGATTATATCCAAGGGCAGATGGCCAGATGGTAATTTTAAACAGCCATGAGTTGTGAGTTTTGTGGCACAAAATTTAGCACTCAAATCAAAGTGTTTACTTACAGACGATCTACAAATAACAAAAATTGTTTTTGTTTTTTTTAATCAGGTACTTTTCTTAAAACAGAATGTACCATCCTCCTGCTGCTTCCAGGCCTAATGTGTGGGCGGCCCCTCTCAGAATCAACAGGGTTGGAAAAGACAAAGAAGGGGGAAGGATACACACACTTCATGGTAATTATACTGCCTGAGGTAGGTGCTATTTCTCAAAGTATATGTTTTGGGTTGGCTACCACTTTTCTCCTTCTCCTCCGAAAGTATATATGGCTCTGTAGGTATATTTTATGTTTACCCTAAAGAGATAACAAGGCATGTTGATGGTAATGAGACATAGGCAAGGCACAGAGCATGTTTGTATCGTTTTTGCATTCTGCTGAATTGATTCTGACTCACAGTGATCCCATAGGACAGAGATACCTCATAGAGTTCCCAGGGCTGTAATCATTACAGAAGCAGACTTCCAGGTCTTCTTTTCTCCCACTGAGTGGCTGGTGAGTTTGAACCGATGACCTTTTGGTTAGGAGCCAATCTCTTAACCATTGTGCCACTAGGGCTCCTTTGGAGTATGTTAGAGGTCATGTTTTCAATTTTCTTTTAAGAGACTATATAGATATTTAAGAATTAAATAATTCATGTAGATTGAGCTCTAAAGCACATGAAATAACAGCTATTAGAATGCAAATAAGTCATGTGGTTCTAAAAGTTAAAAGCTGAACCTTTAATAACTTTAAATAATTAATTATCATAAAAGATAAAGATCATAGAAAAAGAACATTCTTGAAACTTTTTTACAGAACACTGTATAAATGCATTTATATACAGAGAAATATATCATCTGCAAGACTACAGATGATTTAAATTTCTCTTTATCCTTTTCTATATTTTATGAATATCAATAACGAGTATGTATTGTTTTTGCAAACTAAAACACACAGAAAATTTAAAGCTATTTCCACTAATAAAAAATGAAAGTATTCTTAAGTACCATTAGTTTAAGCTGAAAACCTGAGATTATGCAGACATTTGTCATAAAACAGATGTTTGCCCAACTGCCTCCTCCCTGTCTAAAATGCAGCCAAGTGGCATCCAAAGTGATATCTGTCTTGGTGACAGACATCTGGGCTTAGGCAGAGCAAGGGAGATAATAGCTTCCTGATATGTGACTGAAATACAACAGAGTGAGGTGGGAAGGTTGGACTAACCAGGGAGAAAAAAGCTTTAGGACATGAATTTAGAAAATTGCAGATTTGGGGGGACCATGACTGGATGAGATTAAGTTGATCCTCCTTATATGTGAAGATAGAGACTATACATCATGACTATGGCTCCACATACTTACTGTCTGAATACAGATTTGTCAATTTTAAGCATAGAGCTAAACTTTCCAGGCAAATGCAGGCCACTATGATACAGTTATTACACAAATGTCCCCACAAAAATATGAAACCCCAAGACACCCATTCAGAAAGAAAACTGGGAATAAGAATATATGCTAAATAAGCACGGAACTTTGCATATAGTCTTCACCGACTCTAGGAAATGCCAGCTGCATATGTAATGTCTGCTGAAAGTGCAGTCCTCCCCAGTGAGGTTAGTCATCCTTGGAACTTGGGTATTAATGAGAAAACAGGGAAAATAACATGTGAAGATAACAAAACCTAAGCCCTTTCATAGGTGAACTCTCCCTGTGTCTAAACATCCAGTAATTGTAATTCATGTGTTGAAAACATCTAACATTAGAACAAATTTTAACTGTGAAACTGGACAGTGTGTCATTATCTGACTATAGGGGAACAGTGAACTAAAAATGGCTTATACCAGTTAGCTATTACTGTGTAACAAACCATTCCAAAACCAGTGCCTTAAAATAATCAGCATTTACATTGCTGCTCACAAAACCACAGGTAATCTGGATGGTTCCTTTGCTCTCAGCTGGCCTCCCACATGGGTCTGCAGTCAGCTGGGGATTGGATTGGCAACTCTGCTGACCTCAACTGGGTGCTTTCACATGTTTGGGGATCATCTCACTATAGGCTAGTCTAGGATGGCTTTGAATGGGAATAATTCCCCTTCTCTTTCAGTAAGGTAGGCCAAGTGTGTTCTCCCTGTGGCAGGGCTCCAAGAAATAGTAAAGAACACAAGTCTTATAGGTTCAGAACTGTCACGTCAGCACCTCCACTGCAGTCAACTGGCCAAAGAAAATCACAAACCCAGGCCATGGTCAAGGGGATAAAAAAATACTCTTGGAACTCTGTGAAGACTCATTGAAAGAGTACATACATATAACAAGGAGTGAAGATAGAGGCCAGTTTTGTTATCAGTCTACCACACGCATAAACCACACATATGAAAGTCAAATAAGAGGGAAAGAAAGTGAAAACTCAGGAGAGCATGGTCAGTTAAATAGACTGTCTCTTTCTTCTTGGGTGATGACCTACAATGAAAGCAACCAGCTTCATTCAACAGAGGAAGAATGGTCTGTACCCCTACTTCATCCTAAACCAACCAAACAAAAAAAAAACCTCCCACTGCCATCGAGTCGTGTCTGACTCATAGCAACCCTACAGGTCAGCCTAGCCTAATACAAACTCCATCTGTATCACTTTGTACCTAGGTCTGAACTTGAAAGATACAGGTATCCCCCGCTATTTGCAAGCTCACTTTACGCCACTTTGCTTTTACAAAAGACATACATTAGCACCTGTTTTAGCTAACCAAAAGAAATATGAAGAAGATTTTCACATTATGAAAAAAGGCAAAAAGTGGAAATAGCATTCAGGGTTTGTTTTGCAGTAAGTCAGTAAAGAGGCAGTGCACACCCTGCTGAGCAGTAGAGTGGTGTTGCCAAGCTCCTTCCCCAGGAACCATGCTCAGCATCTCAGCATCAAGCTGCCATAGCTTTGACCTGTGTCTGTGAGCATCTATGCTTTATCTTGATTTATTTTGTGCATCCATTAACAAGATGTGTCCCAAGATGTCAGAGAAGCCTAAGCAAGCTCATAAGGATTTTATGTGTTACTTGGTATGATTTAGTAGGTTATTTTTGGGGTCTGAGAACACTTAAAAATTATTTCCATATAAATGAATGGTAATTGCTCCTTTGCTTTATGCCATTTTGACTTATGAAAAGTTTCATAAGAATGCTCTATTTGAATAGCAGGGGAAATCTGTATTTAAAATAGAACAGAGTTCTTCCTATTTGAAATAACACACATCTATAGACTATTTTGTCAAAGAAAACATGCGTTACTTCACTCAGCATAATGTGGTTGGGACTATTATATGACGTGCCAAATTCTGGCACTTTTAAGAGTGATTCAGATGTGAAACTTTTGCCAAGAAAATTCTAACACTGGAGGCATTTTTCTGAATTAGCCACTTAATCGCCCACTTCTTCCCCTTTCTTTGTTTTTTTAGTTGCAGTTCAAGTAGGCTGCATTTTCCCACACGGGGTTACTGAGTGTCCTAGTCACCTGGTACTGCTCTAACAGAAAATACCACGGGTGGAAGGTTTCATGAAGAGAAGCTTTACTGACACAGTCTGGTAAGCTGCAAATCCATTTATAAACTGTAAGTCCATTCAGAATGAGAAATCATCACAGTCCTGTAGGCCGAGTCCACAGCCAGTGAGAGCATCTCCACACAGGAACCTCGGGTCCAAAGGACGTGCTCTGCTCTCGATGCTTCTCTCTTGGTGGTATGAGGTTCCCGACTTCCTCGCCTCACTTCTCTCCCTTATATTCCACAAGCTTATAGCTTGAGACTTGCCTCACTAACACAACTGTTGCCTACTTTCCATCATCAAGCTCACAGAGGCAGGATTCACAACACATGGGAGGAAGGGCACCATATTGGGACTCACAGCCAAATCAAATCAACACAGACATTTTTGGGGCGACACAATTCAACCCATGACACTGAGCACTTGAAAATCAAGAGTAGTTTGATCTAGAGTAATAATAAACAAATTTATAATAAAGATATTTAACAAGCAGTATGGCACAGGCACTGGTCAATCAGAACATAACGAGAACTGTGAGGTATGTTGTGGGCCCTACCACCATCTCTCCCTCTGCAAAAAGGGATGAAGGATACCTCCCACGTCACCTCCAATCAGGAGAAAGGTTCTTTATGAGACCATTCCAAGGGCTAAATATGTGCTCCTGAAATCACTAGGGACACTGTGGACTGTTGTCTGGAAAATCTAAGGTGTAAGATATAGGCCGACTAATTTCTTTGACAGCTGAGGGGACAAGAGCTGGCACATTAAGATTTGCCAGCACTCCCAGGATTTTTCAGGAAAAAGGCATGCTTCTCATGGACAAGATATTGCCCCCCATTAGAGACAGCCAGTGTGGGGGTCACCTTAGATTTTGTTTAAGAGAGACACTTGAAGAGATGAACACAAGTCAGAAGAGAGAAGCTGTAGGTGTTGCCAGATTATCCAAAAAAAAGACCGAACCCACTGCTATCAAGCTGATTCCAACTCATAGTAACCCCATAGAACAGAGTAGAACTGCTCCATAGAGTTTCCAAGGAGCACCTGGTGGATTCAAACCACTGACCTTTTAGTTAGCAGATGTAGCAATGGACCATTACACCACCAGGGTGTCCAGATTATCAGGGGCTGAGAAAAAAGGAAGCAGCTAAAGGAGAACTGCCTTCATCCTCACTTGTGGAACAACAGGGAGAGGTTCAGAGCAAGAAGAGCAATGTCTATCAACCACATCAGTGCCCAAGTAAGGAGGAATCAATTTTTAAAACCTGCAGTCAGACCCAGAAAGCACTAACCCAGTTTAACATTGCCCCGGTCAAGTAAGACCTTTCCTTCTTCCCTCACCTTTCTTCCCTCCAACTCTGGAGGACCAAGACCCCTACTTAATGAGATGATGTTGTTGTTAGTTGCTGTTGAGTCAGTTCCAGCTCACAGTGACCTATGTGTGGGCGCAGAGTAGAACTGCTCCATAGGGTTTTTAAGACTGTGGGCTTTCAGAAGCAACTTGCTAGGTTTATCTAGCCAGGTACTTCTGGGTGGGTTCCAGGTGCCAACCTTTTGGCTAGTAGTTGAGTGCTTCACTGCTTGCATCACCCAGGGACTCGACTTAATGGGGTGGGGAGAAGAAATAATGAGCAAAGGTGGGCAAAGCAAGAAGTCAATTCTACAGTGCCCTCCTCAATTGGTGGTTTCCCACCAGCCACAGCTGGGGGAGTGAGGAAACATCTCCTCCTTAAATCAGTTCTGAAGTGTGACCAAACGTGGGACTGGACATTGTAATTGCCACACAGCGGGCTTTCTATCACCTACAAGTGTAGGAAAAAGCCATGACATGGTCCCAAAATTTCACCATGGGCAGAATAAAATGTAAAAACAAACAAAAGACTGCAGGAAACAAAAATTAGACTGCTTTATAATTATGTATCATTCTTTGATGGATCAGTTCAAAGACCCACTTCCCTTAAAGATACCATTCTAGCAGACAAAATGAGAATAAATAAGAAAGCAATTAGTTATCTAATAACAGGTAGTGAGTGATAGGACCATGAAGAAAAATTAAGCAGGGTTAGGGGATACAGACGGTAGGCGGGAGGAAGTAGGACAAAGCAATATTGTCAACAGAGTAACCACAGTAGGCATCTGAGCAGAGACGAGGAGTGAGAGAGCCAGCCTTAAAAAGATCTATGGGAAGAGTGATCCAGGCAGAGAAAGAGCAAGCAATAGGCTTGGTGGTCTGAGAACCAGAAAGAAGGTTGTGTGGCTGGGTTAGTGAAAGTGAGGAGAGAAGGGTAGAACAGGACTTTGGAAGATTCAACGGTCATGCTCGTACACTCAGGAAAATGGAATCGAATGTGAAGTGCGATGCAAAACCATTTGAGAGCTGACTTCTATTCTGAAATGGTTATCTCGGTTGGCGTGTGTTCCAGAGTAAACGGCAGGCTGGCAGGTAGAGTCTGCGTGACCAGTGATGATTCCATTTGCCAGGTGGCTGTTTCAAATTTAACTACTGTTTCAAACTCACCCAAAGGACAGATTACTAAATCCTGTCTGTCTCCAAGATCTCCTGCATCGAAATCTTGTAGGAATAAGGGCACTAATTTTAGTCATCTCCTCAAGATTCTCTCATGGTGTCAGAAGCAGGAATCACATCCTACATCATTACACAGTAACTATTTTATGAGGACCTACGAGAGAGCTGTAGCTCAGTACCAGAAAGACATATGCTTTTCATGAAACATGCCTGTTTGCTTTAACCACATTTATCTAGCATTCACATTTTGGTGAAGGATTTTTTTGGTTCAATATTTTTTTTTTTTTTTGCTGTCCCAACTTTCACTTAAGCTTGACTGTACTTTATTTACCTTCATTTTTGGAAACCCTGGTGGTGCAGTGGTGAAGTGCCAGAGCTGCTAACCAAGACGAGGTCAGCAGTTCAAATTCACCAGGTGCTCCTTGGAAACCCTATGGGGCAGTTCTACTCTGACCTATAGGGCCGCTATGAGCCAGAACTGACTCAATAGCACCTGACAACACCTTCACTTTCCCTTTGTCCCGATTTTTTTAAACCTTTTTACTGTATCAGAAACCCTGGTGGAGTAGTGGTTAAGTGCTACGTCTACTGACCTAAAGGTCAGCAGTTTGAATCTGCCAGGCACTCCTTGGAAACTCTATGGGATAGTTCTACTCTGACCTATAGGGTCACTGAGTCAGAATCAGCTTGATGGCAGTGGGTTTATTTTATTATTATTATTTTAATTTATTATTTACACTACTGAACTGCCACTTCAGTGGTCTCCAGAGCAATGCAATAAACTCTATTGTTTTTGTTCTTGTTGTGTTCCACTGAGTCCATTTTGACTCACAGCAACCTATATGACAGAGTAGGATCACTGCATAGGAGTTCCTAGGCTTGTAATCTTTATTGGAGCAGATTGCCAGCTCTTTTCTCTGATGTAGCAGCTGCTGGGTTTAAATCATCAACCTTTCAACTAGCAGGCGAGCACTTCACCATGCACCGCTAGAGCTCTTATAATGGTCTATACCTACATTTAATTGAGACTCATGTCCCTTGCAGCTTCAAGGGCTTCTCTGATACAAGGCAGGGATTCACAGCTTTTTGATATGTATGGAGCAGAGAGGAATGCTGTGCTGTCAGCAGGCAGGGAGAGCAGTAGAAGCTGCATATAGGTGGGCATGTAAAGTTATATGGGAATGTACATTTTCACTCAGTCATAATAAAAAGAAAAAGAAAAAAAAATTAGGAAATCGTGGTGGCATAGTGGATTAAGTGTTACGTCTGATAAGCAAAAGGTCAGCAGTTCAAATCCACTAGATACTCCTTGGAAACTCTATAGGGCATTTCTACTCTGACCTCTCGGGTCACTGTGAGTCAGTGACTGTGAGTCAGACCCAACTCAACAGCAGTGGGTTTAAATAAATATTAACAGTAATTTCATTATTTTGTTTACCTAACACCATCATTCAAACAGTACCTGGATGAGTTTAAGCCTATATTTAGTCTCCAGGTTATGAAGAAGTTTCATTCCAAAATTTGTCTTTAAGTCCAATGTGTACATAAGTCAAAACAGGTACAGTTTGTACCTGATATGGGCTAGTCAAATAGTTGTTTTAGCATATGTAGGGTACTTTTCTATGCATAAAAAAATTTAAAAAAAAACTTCAGATACACTGAAAACATCTTTAACATAATAATAGTAATGTTTTGGTGTGGGTCACAAAGTAGCACCTCTTTGTTATTAGGAATCATTGTGTGTACCTCAAACTTGGAATATAATATGCTTTACTGGAGTTTACTGCTAACAACAGACAGTATGTGAATCAGATATTCATAACCTATGGACTGCCTGTAATGCCATTTATAATCTTTGCCTGCTACAACACATTTATCTGTTCTGCTTCCCTGCATAACATATATTTCTTAAACCTAACTGAAAATAAATCATTTTTTAAAAATCCTGTTTTGCTTAACTTGTGGATTTTTATCGTGATGCAGCTCAGAGCTGTGTTTGTACCTGATTGACTGAGATAAGGATTTGTTTTGCCTGTAACTGACAAAAGCATATATATGTGTGTTTATATATATAATATGGTAAATGAACAATCAGTTCATTCTTTGCCAAAAATAAATGTATTCTTAAGAATATATACTAAAAACACATTGCCATTAATTCAATTCAGACCCTTAAGACTCTATGGAACACACCAGAACTGCCCCATAGGATTTCCAAGGCTGGAATCTTTACAGAAGTAGAGGGCCACATCTGTCTCCTGAGGAACAGCTGGCAGGTTCAAACCACTGACACTTCAGTTAGCAGCCAAGCCCTTAATCTGCTATGCCACCAAAGATCCTTCAATATGTGTACTATAAACTAATCAGTGATGTCTGCATACTACACATTTCATGTTATAGCATTTGAAAGGGGGAAAAACTTCATGAGATCTTATTCAAACAATATAAAATAAAATCCTAAGAATGTCAATTCATGTTTGATTTTTGTATAAAGTGTAAGTGGTCTTCTTACCTGAAACAAAAATACACCCCTATAATACAAAAAACTGATCCTAAGGGCACCTTAGAAGAACTGAAATCTATATCATTTGGGCATTATTTCTTTCTTTCCCAGTGTTAGAATATTCAGTGTTACCTCCATGCTAAATTGTTCAAAGTTTAGATTGCTTTACCAATTATTTTTCAAAAAGGGAGGAAAGAATTAAGAAAAATTTCAAGTTAGAGCAAAGAACCCTTCTCACACAGTAATGAAACTGAAGGAAATACAAGCTTGTGACTACAAGAATGCCCTTCACTAATACATTATTCAGATTCTTCTGTGGCACTCAAATTGTACTCTAAAACCCAAAAAACAAGAAACCAAATGTGAACAAGATCAAACTCTACCAGAAAATGAGGAATTACAATGAAGTCTATTGAGCCCTCTTCGGTTTAGGACAATGAGCAGAGTAGGACATACTTTATCTTAATGACACCCTTTAAACAGTGATACCAAAAAAACCCAAAATGCTGTCAAGCTGATTCTAACTCCCAGTGACTCTATAGGACAGGGTAGAACTGCCCCCATTGGATTTCCAAAGGTATAATGCTTATGAAAGCAGACTGTCACATCCTTCTCCCATGGAGCAACTAGTGGGTTTGAACTGCTGACCTTTTGGTTAGCAGCGCTAAAAGAACATTGCTTAAGATTAAGAAGTGTGGTGCATCGTGATTCCAAGTATCCTCTGAGAAAGCATTAATAACAGCAGTCACCATCAACTAGGAGCCTACAGAGGCACTGACTTTGGCCATCTTTCCCAATGATTAATAACACCTTCTAATATTACAAACATAAATGTCTCAAAGTACTGGAATTTCATCACATTTTGGTATTTCTGGGGCTGCCTAAAAATGGAAAAGTATCCAAGTGAAATCAAATTTTCAGTGCCCCAAATGTAAAATAATATTTTACCATTTAATTGTCTGCTATACAGTACAGTCTAGTAGATTTCCACTTCTAGGTATTTTACAGTACTTTGGAAATCAATGGTAAAACCTCGTTTTAAAAAACAGTATGTGATGATTTCCAAGCTATTTGGCTAATGAGCCAAGTGCCGTCGAGTCTAACGGCAAGTGTAAAATAACAGTATGTGGCTGTGCTTAAATTCACATGAAAGTGACATCTTTCTCAATCAAATTGAAATGCACTCCTTTTGGAAAGATTAACAAGATGTATCACATACACACATATAAACAGACATAACACCTGAATGTGGAATAATGCAAATTTATTGAAAAAAATCATATTATAGATGGTCAGGTATGAGTCAGTTCCCCACAGTAGGGGAACAAAGTTGTTAAAAATACAGCTGTGCTCCACTGAGGCATTTGTCTACATATAGCATACAATTTGAAATAAATCAAGTCAAGGTTTAATGCTACTTCAAGGGACGAAGACCCTACTGGCTTTATAGCTAACTTTTCCTTCTCACAACTGCCAAAACTTAATAAAAAGTTGACAACATATAAGGTGGTAATTTTTTTCTTCATCCCATATTCAGTTCAAAATATTATTATCATTGTTCACATTGCCTATTTTTTGTGTCATCTGTATGATGTTGTCCAAAAGGCAAGTTTGAGACAGTGAACCTTGCATTAGTGGAAGAGCTATCAGTCCAAGTCTGCATACAGGTCAGATATGTCACTCATTTCTTCCAGTGGAGGGCTCGGAGTTTTTGCATATTCGATAAACTCAGGTAAAGGTGTAGGACTGTAATAGTGTTCAGGGAACGCACTTAGAGATAGATCATCATCATCTTCAAACACACAAGATCCTGGAGGAGGAGGATCCATAGCAGATGGCAACTGGGAAACCGTATATCTAGGTGGAGAGATTGTCGGTGGGGCAGAGGTCTTTGCTGGAGGTGACACTTCACGACAAACCACGTGAGATTTACTTGCAGCCTTGGGAGAATACAGCACTGGGTATTTTACGGGTGGTGCAAATGCAGGTGATACATTCTGCTGCTCTAAAGGCATATGATGAGATCGTACCAGTTGATTTTGATCTTCAAGTAATGGTCCTTCAGCACCTGAACCTGAGTCATCCTTCACAAGGGAAATTAATAAATTACGATACTTTCTTGTTGAAATAGTAACTGTTGCATTGTAAACGGCAGGAGGTGAAGACAATCTTACTTGATGAGCACGGTGTTCACGTGACTCATATGTCTGACTATAATATTCATATGGCTGACTATAATGCTCACATGGCTGACTATACGGCTCACATGGCTGCCTGCAGGGCTCACGTGACTGACCGCAGGGCTCATGTGGCTGACCGCAGGGCTCTCGTCGCTGACCGTAGGGCTCATGTGGCTGACCGTAGGGCTCACGTGGCTGACCATAGGGCTCACGTGGCTGATCGTAAGGCTCACGTGGCTGACCATAGGGCTCACGTCGCTGAGTACAACACTCACAGGGCTGATTATAGGGCTCGTGTGGCTCACTATAGGGTTCACGTGGCTGAGTATAATGCTCACTTGGCTGACTATAATGCTCAAGTGGCTGACTGTAGGGCTCAAATGGCTGACTGTAGGGCTCACGTGGCTGACTGTAAGGCTCATGTGGCTGACTGTAGGGCTCAAATGGCTGACTGTAGGGCTCACGTGGCTGACTGTAAGGCTCAAATGGCTGACTGTAGGGCTCACGTGGCTGACTGTAGGGCTCACGTGGCTGACTGTAGGGCTCACGTGGCTGACTGTAGGGCTCACGTGGCTGACTGTAGGGCTCACGTGGCTGACTGTAGGGCTCACGTGGCTGACTGTAGGGCTCACGTGGCTGACTGTAGGGCTCACGTGGCTGACTGTAGGGCTCACGTGGCTGACTGTAGGGCTCACGTGGCTGACTGTAGGGCTCACGTGGCTGACTGTAGGGCTCACGTGGCTGACTGTAGGGTTCACGTGGCTGGCTGTAGGGCTCACGTGGCTGGCTGTAGTAGGGCTCACGTGGCTGGCTGTAGTAGGGCTCACATGGCTGGCTATAGCGCTTGCGTAGGGGTGATTGTGGTATCCTGGTGTGCTCTGGCAGTCTATGGCTCTTACCACACTTGTCTTGCAGCACTGATGGTGAGACAACACATGGACACACTATCTCTGATGGAGCACAGATTACATCTTTCTCAGAGCTGTTATGACGGAGGTTGACATGAGCATCTAAATCTCTTTGAGACAGGTATGTTCTCTTACATGTCTGAACAGAAGTGCACATGAAGATGGAACCTCGTCTGTGTTGCTCAATTCGCAGCACAGGGCTACTACAGCCTGGACATACCTTCTCTTTTCCTCCATATAAAACAGCACAGGCATAGCAAAAAACATGCTTGCATGAGATTATTCGCCCATAGATTTTAATAGGCAAGTCACATCTGTCACAGAAATGAACTACTAAATCATCCTTTTTACCTATCAGGTTTATCTTACAATTCTTCCAAAGGTGTGCGGAATCTTTTTTTCTACCCCCCTTACAGTCATACCGTCTTTTTTCATTAGAATCGCATCTTCCACCAAAAGGCATCCTGTTTATAGTCTTTGGGAAGTTGAGGTACAGATACGGCTCCGTTCACTGGCTCAGAAATGTGCTGTAGAGGATTTTGCTGGGAATAGGAAGGCCACATAGTGATACAGAACTACTAGCGCCTGGCAACAAGAACCAAGATTCCATTCGCAGGGCACCATGGGAGCAGACATTAGCTACGGTAAGAAAGGGGGTGTTGCATGGTAAGGAAGCACATGCGCATCACCTTCCTGAGCCCAGAGGGTGGAAGTGCTATCAAATTAAACCCCCAAACCCTGGTGGTGCAGTGGTTAAGTGCAACGTCTGTTAAAAGATCAGTGGTTAAAACCCACCAGGTGCTCCTTGAAAACTATGGAGCAGTTCTACTCTGTCCTACAGGGTCGCTATGAGTTGGAATTGACTGCAGGTAGTGGGTTTGGTAGGTTTTTCTCCCACGCTCCCCTTCTCTCTTGGGCCCTCAAGAGAATTCTTCTGTAACTTCCACTAACCCATCCAGGTGAGGGAGTAAGGTATAGTTTGGTCAGACAGAAAAAGCGCTTAAGTATTGCGATTTATAAGGCTGCTCTTCACACAGAGCTTAAGTGTTGAGATTTCTAACGCTGCTCTTCATACACTAAAAAACAAAGTGAGCTTTAGCTAAAAAAAAGGAGAATGATGGAAACAGAAAGCAGAGCAGGGAGCCCAACACTAGTCAAAATTATAAACTCCCAGCAGTGAGGCAGCTCTTCCCAGCCGTGTTGTCTTCTGGGACTTATTTCTATCCTGTAGCATTTTTGTAAGCACAAACCAGAACCACTGCCTTAGAGTCCATTCCGACTCACAGTAACCCTCTGCAACAGTGTAGAACTGTCACATACAAAGTTGCAAGGGCCGTACAGTTTTCTGCAAGCAAACTGTCTGCACATCTTTCTCCAGAGGAGCTCCTGTTAAGTTCAAACTGCGGACCTTGTGGTTAGCAGCCCACCGCTTTAATCGCTAGTCCATGTTTGTAAACTGCCTTAAATCCTCCCCTGGAATAAAATGGGGTTCTCTCTCTCTCTCTCTCTCTCTCTCTCACACACACACACACACTCACACACACACACTTTTAAGATTTTGTGATTGCTTGATACAAAACCCAAACCCCACTGCCGTCGGGTCGATTCTAGTAGAACTGCCCCCACAGTTTCCAAGGAGCACCTGGTGGATTTGAACTGCCAACCTTTTGGTTAGCAGCCTTACCACTACGCTACAGGTGTCTCATGCTTGATACAAGGAATTTAAAATCAATTTGCCTGAAGGAAGAAAGCATTGTATTTCTCTTATCAAGAGTGATGTAAAAACTCATGAATATGGTCACTTGCTTGTTGCTGTTCTCACTTAAAAAATAATTATGGGTTTTTAGGCTAAGTTCCTCCAAGTCTAAAGGTGGAAACCGGATCACAGAAATCATAACTTTCTGGCTCCACCCTTCCACCATGATTATGGCTCCTCTGTACCTCATAAGAACCCATGGTGGCATAGTGGTTAAGTGCTGTGGTGGCTAACCAAAAGGTCAGTGGTTCAAATCTGCCAGGTGCTCCTTGGAGACTCTATGAGGCAGTTCTTCTCTGTCCTATAGGGTCGCTATGAGTCAGAATCCACTAGAAAGCAGTGGGTTTGGTTTTGTTTTTCTTTACACTTCAGAAGAAGTCTTGGGGGTACAATAGTTAAGCAGTTATTACTAATGAAAAAGTGGTGGCTCCAAACCCCATGAGGCAGTTCTACTCTGTCATGTGGGGTTGCTATGAGTTGAAAATTAGCTCAAGGGTACCAAACAACAATTACAACTCAGGAAGTATGTTCCAAGCATGCAGATACTCACTTTTTTAGCTATCTCCACTGTCAAAAACCAAATCTGTACTCTTTGTTACAGAGTTGATTCTGACTCATAAAGGCCCTACAGGACAGAGTAGAATTACCACACAGGGGTTCCATGGTGGATTTAAAGTATCTACCTTTTGGTTGAACTTTAACCACTGTACCACCAAGGCTCCAATGTCACCTGTCAAGTCCCTCCATTCCCTCAAAAACTATTGGGGAGGTGGAACCTAATGATCAATTTCTTAGACTTTGTATAGTATGGGAGAACCTTGCCTATGCTTCTCAATTCACAGCACATGGTTACTACAGCCTGGATATACCTTCTTTCCATATAAAACAGCATAGGCATAGCGAAAAAAAAAAGCTCACATGGAATTATTTGCCCATAGAATTTAATATTTGTCACAGAAATGAACTAGTAAATCATCCTTTTCATCTATCAGGTTTTTTAGACTTTCTGTAGTATGGGAAAACAAAGTCTAAGCAGTGTCTCAGAAAGTGTATGAGAGGAGAGGCTATCGAGGCTGAATGATTTTAAGGCAGGTTTTACAATAAAGGGATCTGATTTGGATTTGGTGGATTCTGTCACATAGCTGTAGATTGCTGGACACAGTAAGGTGAGAATCTTTAATCAAGGATTGATAAGGTTATTCTTGTTTTCTGTTAATTGGATCACAATCTAAGCTTTCACCAAAAAGTATTTCCTGAAGCAAGTAACTAAATGTATTTATTCTCAGAATAGTTTAACACAGGAACAGAAAACCATCCCCAGTCCCATTGTCACTATACACAGTGACAGGGAATTATGTTAGTTTCAGTACTCAGCTACCATGTAGCATCTGTCAATTTCCTTTTCTCTGGCTCTGGCTTATTGGGGTGTTGATTCTTGGCTACATAAATGGCGAAAACCTAGTAATGACAGATAACCCCCAAAGGCACCCTTGCCCACCAATGCCCAAAGTTGCTGCTGCTTCAGCAAAGACACAGTACCCACTGACGGTATTGCTGCATCCAAGAGTATAAATGGACTTCCTCTGTCCTCTTATTTCACTCCATTGCATGGTGGCGTAGTGGTTAAGTGCTATGGCTGCTAACCAAAAGGTTGGCAGTTCAAATCCACCAGGAGCTCCTTGGAAACTAGCACCCTCCTCTAGTTCTTGAACCTTTTCAGGATCTTAGCAATGCTGTCTTCTCTTAGGATTCGTTCACTTCTGGGAGACAACTTTATCTTTCGAGCAAATAAATTCCTTATGGGTCTGTCTCGTGGAGTCTACAAACACACCTAGTATGCCTGAACACCAAAGTCAACACACTACATTCTCTCAAACCAGGCGTCCCATTATATGGTGATTTATCTTTTAGATAATTTGAAATTTTGTTGACTTAAAGAAACAGTTGTATTTTTGATAAGCTGAAATGGTTCTTATGAAAGCATGTATTATAAACCTACTATAAACCAAAATTAAAAAAAAAAAAAGAAACCAAACCCATTGCTGTCAAGTCAATTCCAACTCATAAAGACCCTATAGGACAGAGAAGAACTGCCACATAGAATTTATGAGGAGTGGCTGGTGGGCTTAATCTGCTGACCTTCTAGTGAGCAGCGATAGCTCTTAACCATTGTGATTCTGAGTTAAAACTAAAACTTACAGTATTACAACACATGCAAATATTCCCATTTTACAGTGACTGGCTTTCCAGGCTTTTTATGAGGCCTTGGTACTTTTTTTTTTTTTTAAATGATATGCCTATAATTCAAATATCATGAATAGAAAGTGAAAAATCTGTCAAGTACAATGTCCATAGCTTATTTTCTCCTCTTTCCTTAAACCAATATTATTCTGTCTAAACTGAGACATTTTTCACATGACAAGGTTTTGTTTTCACACATTGACCCTGAGGGAAATGCCAGATTTCTTGGCTGATTGGAAATTTGCTTTTGTTGCTCATTGGGTCTACTTCACATTTTAGTAATAAATTATAAACTCAGCTCGAGAGTAGTGAAAGCATGCTTTACTGTAGACCAGCAGTGTTAGCTTCCAGTCTAAACATTCCAAACCCAAGGAACTGCTATGGTTTAGCACTTCCAACCTCTCTACTTGGAGTATTGCTTGTTTGTAGCTGAGAAACGTGATCTGAAGGCCCTTAATAAATATTATTTGGTGAAATTGCTGATAAGATAGAGGGTATTGACCCTCTCCTTATCCATCCTCAGATTTAAGAAGCTATCTTGCTACATTTGAAAAGTGGCTTTACAAATTGATCCTTTTTTAGTGCCTTTAAACAAAAAGTTAAATGGACTTCCATTCACCCACTTCCTTTAGGGCTTAGAGACTTTGTCCTTCCATCTCATTGCACTTAAAAGTTGTTAGACTTACATTCATTTGACAAAAGAGAGATTTGGTGTCTGTCAGCTGGTAACCCTGATTGGATATAAAAAGGTTGGGTTTGGAGATTTAAAAGAAATTGAACCTTTTGAAATTGCTTTGATTCGTGGATGCCTGTTAGAATTTAAAAAATCAAAATGAGGTTGACAAAGAAGAATTATGGACTGACTGTTCAGTGAAGGAGTATCAACGTGAACAATTAATACTAGGAAACAGGTTCAGAAATGTCCATTTAAGCCACATGCCATCTGGCCCAGAAGCAGCCATTCTACCTGAGTGACACCGAAGGTCAGTAGGAGTGAGAGCCATATGTCCTGCTGCCAGGCTCCTGGATTTTATTTCTCATTTAAGAGAATCAGACCTGTCATTCCTCTGGCTCCTGTGGACTTAAATTCACATAATCAACATATCACTGCCAGAGACTTAGTAATAGCTGATACAGTTTAAAGGTGAGTAGAGAATAATCATGCTCCCAAGCCAGATGCCTTCAGTTTCGCAAAGAAATAAAAAGCCCATCGCAGGCTCCAAAAAGTGAGGCAAATTGCTCTGTAGGAAGGAGCCCGGGCCTCTCCTCCCAGAGGTGTTTGTAGCTATACTTACGTCCTAGGAGGGATGGCCCTTGGCAAAGTTGCAGAGCACGAGTTCTCTAAACATGGCCCACAGATCCCTGGAGAATCCCAAGACCCTTTCTGAGAGTCCTTGAGATCAAAATGATTTCTGCAGTTGTACTAGGAGTCCAAAGATGGTACAAATAAGTGTTGAACCATTAGCCAAAAGGTTGGTGATTTGAACCCACCCAGAGAGGAACCTCGGAAGGCAGACTTGGCAATCTGCCTCCCAAAGGTCACCGCCTTGGAAACCCTATGGAACAGTTCTGCTCTGCACACATGGGGTAGCCATGAGCTGGAATTGATTCAATAGCTACCACCACCAACTAAGATGTCACTTGCCTTTTTTGACCGATTGACATCTGCACCACTGGGGCAAAAGCAATCATGAACAAAATTGCTGGGACCTTAGCACAAGTAAAGGCAATGTTAGCAAACTATACTAGTAGCCATTGAGTTTTTAACTGCCACACAGTAAAAAGAAAATGCCAGTTTAACTTAAGAATGTCCTTGATAAAGAACTAAAAATGATTAATTTTATGAAATCTCCACCCTTGACTACATGGCTTTTTGATATTCTGGGTGACAAAATAGAGAGTACATATAAGGCACTTTTGCTGCATACCAAAATGCAGTGACTATCTTGAGCAAAGCATTTACTGCTCCCATTTGAATTAGAAGGTGAGCCATATTTACTTGAAAGAACAACTGACAAAATGTAGATATTCAAATGTGGGTATTGGGCAGACATTTTCTCAAAAAAGAACAAAGTTAACCTGTCACAGCAAGGAAAGCAGCTGATGGCATTTGCTGCCAGTGATAAAACTCAGACTTTCAAGTGAAAATTAGAATTCTGAAAGACATGTGAGCATGACAGCTTCTCAGTACTTAAAGGCTTATCTGATGAGATCAGTAGTGGTTAATAACGAATGTAAGTTTTTGAAATTGTATAATGAAATGTGTCCACATTTGGAAGATCTGTATAATTCAGTAAACCAGTATATTCCAAATGACCAGTGTTTGACCTTACAAAACTATGCATGACTAAAAGACCCCTTTAAAGTCAGCAATGGATTTTAATGTAATAGAGAATGGACAATTCATTGCTACGTTTCAGATTCTGCATTGCAGGAAACCTTTAAGAAACTACTGCTTATTGAGTTTGGGTTTAGTTTCAGTTATCTAAAAGGTTATTAAAATAACCCTCCCTTTTCCAACAATTTATCTGTATGATCCTGGATTTTCTCCACATACTGCACGAAAACGAAATATCACAACAGATTTTTGAATACCAAAGAAGATATAAGAATCCAACTGTCTTATATTAAGCTAGACACTAAAGAGATTTTGTAAAACAATGCTGCTATTCTCATTAGTTATTTTTCTTTTGGAAAATGTACCTATTCTTCATAAAGATATATTATTTATGTTAATGTGTAATGGATTTATTAATGATATTTTTAATAAATGAATAAGTATGTTTGAAGTTTCTTGATACAGTCTACATAAAGAAATACTCTTTGGGAATCCTCAATATTATTGAAGAAGGTGAGGAGTACCAAAAGCAAAATGTGGGAGAATCACTGTCCTAAGTGATCTCTAATGTCTTTCCATCTTCCCTGCCAGAAACACTGCTTTCCTTCCTGACCTCTACTGCTCCGACCTCTATCCAAACCAAATCAAATTTCCCAAAAGGTCCTGGAACTCTCTCATCTTCAAAATCAGCTGGTGCTGGCATGGAGAGGGAAAAGAAAAATCAAGATCTCTTAACCTCCAAGCACTATGCTGCACACCTAATACGTAGCATGTTATTTAATCCCCCTCACAGCCCTGTGAGATAATGATGACATGCCCACATGACAGTAGCGGAACACATGGAGCACCAAAGTGATTGCAAGGGTCAGCAAAACTACATGCTCACACAGAATTATCTGTAAATCAAGTAAATAAAAACCATCTTATACATACAAAACCCACTGCTACTGAGTCAACTCCAACTCATAGCAACCCTATAGGACAGGCTAGAACCTCACCCTAGCGTTTCCAAGGAATGCCTGGTGGATTCAAACTGCCAACCTTTTGGTTAGCAGACATAGCACTTAACCACAGTGCCACCAGGAATTCCACTTACAAATACAGCACTACTTATTTTCAAATACATGTAGATAATACTGTACTTGAATACAATTTCATTGTAAAATTATCAAACTCACAAAAGCTTCTGGTCATGGTGTTTTTGTTTTTTTAATTATTCAATGATTGAGACACTACACATATGGAAGAGATATGGAAAACAACTGACAACATAAAGGGATCTTCATCTTTGAAAATATTGAGGATCATTGCACTGTAGCATAGTAACTATGCTGAGTCCATTGTAAATTTAGTACTTTCAGGACAATGCTAGACTACTTGGAGTAATACCTTTAACTCTAAAAATGCACCTGTCCATCAAAGTACTTAAAAACTCTAGTTAGAGGAATCAGCAAATGCATATGAAAGCCAACTAACAGCCTAGTACAGTCCAGGATTAGATGAGGGAATCCAACAAGAAAGTAGCTTCTAGCTGAGGTATCCCGGAGGAATAAAGACTGAATCTGTGTCTTTAAAGACAGAATTTAAATGCACAGAGAGCAGCTGGCCTTCCAAGTCATGGAAGCAAGATGGACAAAGACAGGTATGGAAAACAGAAAGTGTGTTCAAGAACATACTTCAGTCAGTTAAAAGACAAACAAACTCATTGTCATTGAGTCAATTCTGGACTCACAGTGACCCTATAGGACAAGGTAAAACTGTTCTATGGGATTTCCAAGGCTGTCATCTTTATGGAAGCACCCAACCACATCTTTCTCATGATGAGCATCCGGTTGATGCAAACAACTGACCTTTCAGTTAGCAGCCAAGCTGTTAGCCACTGCACCAGATCACTAAAAAAGCAAAACCACTGCTGCTGAGTAAAATTCTGATTTCATACAGACCCTACAAGACAGCGTAGAACCGCCCTATAGGGTTTCCAAGGTTGTAAATCTTTATGGAAGCAGACTGCCACATCTTTCTCCCAGGAAGTGACTGGGAGATTTAAACTGCTGACCTTTTGCATAGCAGTAGAGCCCTGTGCCTTCAGGGCTCAATAAGGAAGTAGTGGAAGATAGGGTTGAGAAAGGTAATTGAGGGCCAGATGGTGGAGTGCCTTGATGATCTAATGAACAATATAAACTTATCCTGAGTTTTCAGAATCAGTCATTGAATAAAGATATAAAAGTAAGAAAGCAGGATGCAGGGTAGATTGACACATTGGGACAGAAATGCATTTAAAGTTCAGGACTTTGAGTGTTCAAGTCTAACTGGTGAAAGTAGAAGCCAAAAGGCATGAGGCAGACACTGAAGGAGCACAGTCTCACAACTAACTCAATAGAAGTAGCCAATGGACAGGAGGGAAAGAGAGAAGACTCAAAGTTTTCAAACCCAAGAAGCAACACATGTTCCAATGGGGAAGGATTTATTTGGCCTGGGTACCCATCTGCTGATTCTACATCCTCATTAGTTTGGTCCTGATCCACTGGAAGATCTGAGGGCTATGTTTAGTGACCTGGAGGAATTTAGACCTCACCTGAAAAGGTAATCAGAACAATATCCTGAGTTTACCATTGGTCAATTCTTCAACTGTTTGAGTACCTGAATTTATTTTAAAGACTGCAGCTGCCCACATCCAGACCACTGTCCTGAGTGATTACTGGAGTCTCCCTTTTGAACTGGCAAGGTCTATGTACTTGGCTTTGATTTTTCTTAGACTGGGAGTCTTGGTTTTGTACTGATATCTTGACTTTATGACCTATGACTCAGTCATACTCAACTTTACTTCACAGATGTGGGGAAGGAGGCCATCTCTACTCTCCCTGTCACTTTCCCAGACTCCGTTTAACCCTACATTATCCCCACTGGTGGGAGAGCAAGATGAACTGGGCTTTTTGCAGAATACTGAGGCCGCTTCTGAAATACATTTGGCAACAGTAGAAAGGAAGGGGATCATTAAAATGATGAAAAGTAGAAGGATAAGGGAACAGCTCAAGATTAAAAGTTTCAGTGTGAAAATGGGGAAGGAGGGTAGTACAATGATGAGATAATCACCTTCAGGTACAAAGAGGGCTCTCCTAGAGAAGAGGAAGCCTGGCTGGACTCCCTTCTAGCCAAGGACAGACCAAGGGCTTAGTTACAGCATGGGGGATTTACGTGAGATAAAAGAATTTCTGGAACCAATGGGGAAATGAGTTTCAGAGGGGTTCTGTGTAATTGCCTTCGCAGGAGATGGCTAAGAATAGCATAGCTCCTCTGGCAGCTGGAAGGTGAAGAAGTGTTCTGTGGACAAGCAGGAGGTAGACTTACGTCTTTTCTTGTGGTCCTTCCCATATCCCTCTCCCGTTTCCTATAGAGACAGAACTTCTGGAAGCTGTTAGCCCCTCCCCACCCCCACCCCATGAAAGAGTTAGGCTCTGAACCTTTCTCCAGAGCGATTCCTGAGATTTTTAGATTTTTCAATTTTAGAATAAAGTTATTGTACCAGCGGTCACCAGAGCACTGCAGTGGTGATAATTCCAAAAGCCACAGAGGCAATTTCTGACTAAATGATATCCTAGGCAGACTAAAAATTGTTTCTTGAACTAAAGGGCTGCATGGCTGGTTTTTAATTAGAATGCATTAATACAGTGTTCCCATTTATTAAAAATGAAATTGAAAGGAAAGAAATGCAATGAGGTAATTTAAGTGAGGAAAATATTCTCTGATTCCTCTATTGTCCAAATATCACCCTTAAAAAGAGAAAAAATTAAATAAAAATGCATCTTATTCCTTATCTACCTAACCTTTATATCTAGAATCTCAAGGATCCATATACTTGTATAAGCCTCTGGTGTGTATCCATCCATTCATGTCTCTCTCTCTCTCTCTCTCTCTTTCTGGGTGTGGGTGTGTGTGTGTGTGTATGTGTGGAGTCCCTGTGCGGCACAAGTGGCTAAGCATTCAACTACTAACCAAAAGACTGGCACTTAAACCCACTCAGAGGCATCTCAGAAGGCCTGGCAGTCCACTTCTAAAAGGCCATAGCCTTGAAGACTCCATAAAGCAATTCTACTCTGAATGCATGGAGTCAATGTGACTGGGAACTGACTCAACTGCAACTAACAACAACAATACGTGTATGTGTGTTCATGTGTGTCTGCGTATTTTGAATCTATATAATCAAATAAGCACTTACATTTTTTGTTCAGCATAGTATATGACACAATAGGCGCCACTTTTTTTCCATGTCTAAACTGGCATGAACACAGGGCTACTCGCATCAGTTCCTTTTTCCTCTCAACTGACTTACTTGGTAAAATCAAGAAGTTTGCATCCTACTGCATAAGATGACCTGGATGACCCTCCACTGAAGAAGTATGAAATATGTCACTGGGTTTTCATTTCAAAAAGCAGTGAGAAGTGGTTGATAAGCTTTTTCTTGTTTGCCATGGCAACATCCTTTGACCTATGCAATTGTAGAAAGATGCTAAAAGGAGAAAAAAAGACAGGGAAAAGTCTGTATGTGTTTTATCATCTATCAAGATAAAAGTTATAGCACTATTTTTACTAGGGCCAAAAAAAGCATCATGCTTACATAGCAATTCCAAACCCGTCCGTTACCAAATCCTGTCACAACAATTCTGTCCCCTTGATTGCGCTCCTATCTGTCTCCACGTATCCCTCCCACACCACCAGCGTGTTGTATCTCCCATGGGTTATTGCAATGGCCTCTAAGCTGGTCTCTTAGGCCTCCCCAAACATTCTACAAACCATCACCAGCTTACCCTTCATTAAATGGAAATTTAATTACGCAAGCAATTCTATTTAAATTGTTCAGTGACTCCCAGATGCCTACGAGATCAAGTCCAAACTCAGTGACACAACCTTTCAAGACCCCTTTTGACCTGCCCTCTGCAAAACAATCCTGCTTCATCACTAAACCCTCCTTGGCTACTGTCCAAGCCCCAGCTCAAGCTATTTACAGTTCCCTCCCAATGGGTTCTTTTCTTCCTCATCACACTTCCATGCCTTCCAGAAGCCTGGCCCTTCTGCTTGGTACACTCTGCCCTCCACTTGCTTCCTTGGCTATCCAACAGATGCTCCAAAACTCTAGTCCAGCTTTACCTCCTTCAGGAAAGCTCCCCACCGTGACCCCACACCCTGCCTCATCTCCTCCCTATGCCACCTACAGCACATGCAGGAGAAGCTATGAGCACCAGCAAAGCAAGGGCTCAAAAAATGAGAGGACAGAAGATTTTCTGAAAGAATTTTATGTTCTTTGTTATTTCCCTCAAAAAGCTGCAAAATAGTGATCATGGGAGATGAAGAATCAAAACTTATTTGGACACTTCCTTGCATTTATTTTACTGTAATTTTTTTAAACTTTTTAGTGAAATATAACATCTATGCATAAAAGTATACAAAGCATTAATGTAAACAGAATCCAGATCAAAAAACTTATTAGCAGTAACCCAAATAACCCTTTGTGTGTCCCTCCAGTAACTAAAATCCCCAAAGGATAACCACTCCTCTGACTTCTAGTAGTGTACATTAGTTTCTCCTATTTTTATACTTTATGTATTTAGAATCATCTGGCTCTCTTTTGTGTTTAGGTTCTTTCAAAATTATGTTTGTGAGAAACATATTGCATGTAGTTGTAATTTGTTCTCGTTATCATACACTAATGTTCAATCACTCACTGCAGATGGACATTTGGGTACTTTCTGGTTAGGAAATTTGGAAAAATGTGTTTTTATGAGCACTCTTCCATGTGTCTTTTCTTGAAGTATGTATTTCTGTTGTATACACAATAGGTTGAACAAAATGAAATTGCAAATAACCCAAAAAATAAAATAAAATCTGCTGCTGGTGAGTAGACTCCGACTCACAACAACTCTACAGGACAGAGTTGAACTGCCCCATAGAGTTTCCAAGGAGTGCCTGGTGGATTTGAGCTGCCGATCTTTTGGTTGGAAACCCTGGTGGCATACTGGATAATTGCTACATCTGTTAACCAAAAAGTTGTCAATTCAGATCTGCCAGGTGCTCCTTGGAAACTATGGAGCAGTTCTACTCTGTCCTACAGGGTCAGTATGAGTCAGAAATAACTCAACGGCACTGGATTTGGTTTTGTTTGGACCTTTTGGTTAGCAGCCATAGTACCTAACCACTCGTCAACCATTTTTTACCTACTAAGATGGCAACTTAACATAGATCTAGGAGTAAAATTTCTGAGTCATAGGTTATAAGTACATTCAGCTTTGGAAACCCTATTGTTGCAGTGGTTAAGAGCTAAGGCTGCTAACCAAAAGGTCAGCAGTTCGAATCCACCAGATGCTCCTTGGAAACCCTATGAGGCAGTTCTACTATGTCCTCTAGAATCACTGTGAATCAGAATTGACTTGATGGCAACAGATTTGGTTTGGTAAATTGATTTTATACACACACACACACACACACACACACACACACACTCAGCCTTAGAATAGTTTTCCAAAATAGTCATACTAATCTATACTTCCATCAGTTTTATATGTAACATGAGAGTCTGGCTGTCTATATCCCCTCCTTTTTTTTTCTTTTTTCCCAAGCCACTCTGGGGCATGTATAATTGAGTCATACTGTAGTTTTAACTTGTATTTCCTGGTGACTAGTGAAGTTATGCATTTTTCATATATATTCATTGGTAATTTGGATGTCCTCTCTTGTGAAGTTCCTGTTCAAGTTGTCTGCCCAATTTTCCATTGAATTGTCTATTCATTTTATTATTATCATTTTGAATCTCCCAGCTGAGGGCATTGTAATTCTTTCATTGCTTAGCTCTGTAAGTATTTTTATCCAGCCATATTCCCAAAGAACACTGTGTTCACCTCTGTTCTATGACATTACACTGTTGAAATCACTTACCTATCTACTTTTCCTTCTAAATTGTTAAGTAATTATTAAATCCTTAAGTAATTGGGAGCTAGAACTGATTCATCATTCTATTCCCAACCCTAGAATAATATCTAACAGGTCACTCAATAAACATTAGTTCAGGTAGCTAATATGCATTTGACATTGTATTCTTCTTAAATTTGTGTCATCTCTTTTATACTCCTTTGTATGATGTTTGTTTGGAAGGGGAATAATTTACATCAGGGGAGGCAAAAACCGAAAAGCAAGTTAGTAAAATGAAACAACCAGTCACATGTCTATAGAGTTAACAGATACAAAATATTAGAAACCCTGGGTGGCATGGTGTGATGGTTAATATGGTGTCAACTTGGCTCTGCCATGATTCTCAGTGTTTTGGCAGTTGTATAAAGTGACAGGGGTGAGGCCTGTGGTGGCTCACAGCCCCCTCAGCCTTCATCTCTTTGCCTTCAGCTGCCTGCTTCCTTCCTGTCTTCCTGTTTGCTCACTTTGACAAGGACTTTTTTTTTTGGCTTTTTGCAGATCCCACATCTCTTTTGTCTTCTTACATCCTGTTCTTGGAACTTGAAGTAGGAGCTTTTGGGATTCATCCATCTTCACAACCTGCAAGTAAGAGTCCCATTCCCTGACCTGCCAATCCTGGGTTCTCCAGCCCCGGCAGCTGCACGAATCAGCAGAAACCTGGAAGTCTCAACACCATCGTGGGACTCGCCGACCTTCACAGCCTGTGAGTGAGAACTCTAATCTCTGACCTGCCGACCTTGGCTTCACCAGCTTCCAAGGCTGTGTGAGGCTTGTACTCTGATCCAGGACCTGAGACATTTCAGCTTCTACAATTGCATAAGCTGTTTCCTTTATATAAATCTTTTTCTATTCATATTTATATGTGTTACTGGTTTTGCCTCCCTCAAAAACCTAGCCTAAGACACAGGCTGTTTGTAATTGGCTGCAAACCTAATGACTGGTGTTAAAATCCACTCAGCAGTTCTGTGGAAGAGAGGCCTGGTGATCTGCTTCTGTAAAGATTACAGCCAAGAAAACCCTATGGGGGCAGTTCTATTCGTTCTACTCTGTAAGACATGGGTCACCATGAGTCAGAATTGACTTGAGGACAACAGGCTCTTTGTTTTGTTCTCTTTTGTGATTTTTAAAGCTGGTTAGATTTTACTGTGTGTTACCTTCTTACATTGTTCACTTCATTGTGCTTTGTATTATAATTGTTGGCTTAGACATCTATTTCCTCCCAGTATACTGTAACCCTGTTATGGATGAGACCCATTTCTGATTCCACATGGGGTCATGAGTCAGAGTCAATTAGAAGGCACCTAGTGATACCCTCATACAGTACAAAACTGTAAGAAAGCAATCTGTCATATATTTCAAAAGCCATAAAAGTGTATACATGCCTTCTTGAGTCAAGTAAATGCATTCCTAAGTATTTATTCCAAGGCAACAATTCAGAGCAAAGAAAAATACTTTATACCTTGAGGTATTTATCTCTATTTACAACAGTTAAAAAAAAATGAAGTCAATAATATACATCTAACAGTGAAGAAATGATTTAATAAATGATGTCATGGAAACTCTAAAGAATACTGTGCTTCCATTAAAAAAATAGGATTATATAGTGCCATTGATAATCTTGGTGACAGAAATAATGCCAGAGATCTCATGATAGAATTTGGCAAGACCCATGATTTATTTATTCACTGCTAATACGTTTTTTTCAGCAACATAAACAACAACTATATAGATACACAGGAAACAAATCAACTAAATCTGTGGAAAGAAATGATGGAAAAACTTAATATCATCAATCAGAAAAAGGCCAGGGACCAACTGCAGAACAGATCATCAATTGTTCACATGCAAGTTCAAGATGAAGCTAAAGAAAATTAAAATACATGCACAAGAGCCAAAGTATGACCTGAAGTATATCTCACCTGGAGTTAGAGATCACCTCAAGAATCGATTTGATGTACTGAACACTAATGACTGAAGACCAGACAAGCTGTGGGTTGATACTGAGGACATCATGCATGAATAAAGCAAAAGGTCAGTTAAAATGCATGAATGAAAGGACCAAAATGGATCTATTAGAAGAGTCTCTGAAACTTTCTCTTAATTATAGAGCAGCGAAAGCAAATGGAAGAAGTGATGAAGTGATGAGTTGAACAGAAAATTTCAACGGGTGTCTCAAGAAGAGAAAGTATTATAAAGAAATATGCAAAATCCTAGACTTAGAAAATCAAATGGGAAGAACACACTTGGAATTTCTCAAGCTGAGATAACTGAAGAAAAAAAGCAAGCCTCAAGTTGCAATGTTGAAGGATTCTATGGGCAAAATATTGAACCATGCAGGAAGCATCAAAAGCAGATGGAAGGAATACAAAAAGTCACTGTACCAAAAAGAGGTGGTGGATGTTCAGCCATTTCAGGAGGTAGCATATGATCAAGAACCAGTGGTACTGAAGGAAGAAGTCCAAGCTGCACTGAAGGCATTTGCCAAAATCAAGGCTCCAGGAGTTGATGGAATACCAATCGAGATCTATCAATAAATGGAAGCAATGCTAGAAGTGTTTACTTGTCTAAGCCAAGAAAACTGGAAGACAGATACCTGGCCAACTTAGTAGAAAAGACCAGTATTTGTGCCCATTCCAAATTTAGATGCTCCAACAATATATGGAAATTACTGAGCAATATCATAAATATCACACACAAGTACAATTTTGCTGAAGATAATTCAGAAATGGTTATAGCAGTATATTGACAGGGAGCTGCCAGAAATTCAGGCTGGAATCAGAAGAGGACGTGGAATGAGGGATATCATTTCTGATGCCAGCTGGACCTTGGCTGAAAGCAGAAAATACCAGAAATACGTTTACCATGATTTATTGACTATGAAAAGGCACTGACTGTGTGGATAGTTAACAAATTATTCATAACATTGCAAAAAACAGAAATTCCAGAAAACTTTAATTGTTCTTGAGGAATCTCTACATAGACTGAGGGAGTTGTTCCAACGGAATCAGGGGACACTGCAAGGTTTAAAATCAGGAGAGGTGCCCATCAGGGTTGTAGTATTTCACCACACTTATTCAATCTGAATGCTGAGCAAATAATCTGAGAAGCTGGACTCTATGAAGAACATGGCATCAGGACCGAAGACGACTCAGTAACAACCTTTGACATGCAGATGACACAACCTTGCTTGCTGAAAGCTAAGACAACTTGAAGCACTTACTGATGAAGATCAAAAGACTTTAGTATGGATTACACCTGAACATAAAGAAGACAAAAGTCCTCACAACTGGACAAATAAGCAGCATCATGATAAATGTAAAAAAGTGTGAAGTTGTCAAGGGTTTCATTTTACTTGGATCTACAATTAATACCCGTGGAAGCAGCAGTCTAGAAATCAGAAGATGTATTACACTTGGAAAACCTCCGGAAAAGACCTCTTTAAAGTGTTAAAAAGACATCACTTTGAGGACTAAGTGGCACCTGACCTGAGCCAAGGTATTTTCAGTTGCCTCATATGCATGGAAATGAGAAAGGAAAACAAAGAACTGATGCTTTTGAATTGTGGTACTGTTGAAGATGACTGAATATACCATGGACTACCAGAAGAATGAACAAATCTGTCTTGGAAGAACATCCCAAATGATCCTTAGAAGCAAGAATGGCAAGACTTCATTTCATGTTCCTTGGATGTGCTATCAAGTGAGGGGCCAGTCCCTGGAGAAAGTCATCATGCTTGGTAAAGTAGATAGTTGGGAAAAAAGAAGACCCTCAATGAGATGGACTGACACAGTGGCTGCAACAATGGGCTCAAACAGAGCAACGATTGTGAGGATGGTGCCGGACCGAGCAGTGTTTTGTTCTGCTGCACGCGGGGTCACTATGAATCGGAATTGACTCAAGGGCCGATAGCAATGTAACAACAAATGATGCATGCCAATACTATTCAATGAAAAAAATCATGCAAATTCATATTATACTCTGATTAAAATTATGCTCCGTAATTTTGACGGCACTTGGCCTGGCTGATGATGCTTAGACCCTGGGAGCAACATGAAAACAGGCACAGACAAAATAAATGGAAATTTTAGGTTGCAGGATTTGGGAGGCATTTCCGCTGTACTTTCCTTCCACTGCTCCACTCCTGGACCCAGGCGCCCTCAGCTCTTGCCTGGATGACTGCAACATCCTCCTAACTGATCTGCCGGCTTCTTTCCCTGTTCATCTGCAGTCTGTTCTCAGCACATCCAGAGTCATCCTGGGCATCATGAGTCAGGTCCTTGTCACTTGTCTGCTCAAGAATCTCCAGTGGCGTCCCATCTCCCACAGAGTGAAAACAAGAGTTCTTACACAAGGCTACATGACCTTAAATGACCTGAAGGCTGGTTTTCATTCTGACATCATTCTGTTCTACCCTTTTCGTGGCTCACTCTGCTCCAGCAACATTGGCCTCCTCATTCTTCCTCAAACATCCCAGGAATATTCTGACCTCCAGATCTCTGGACTCACTGCTGCCTCTGCCTGCAAGTCTCTCCTCCCCGACAGAGTCTTTGCTCAAATGTCACCTTCTCAGAGAAGTCTTCCCTGAGCAGGCTATTTGAATTTGCAAAACTCCAACACTGACATGTCATATCCCCCTTCACTTTCTTCCATAACAGTTATTGGTTTCTAATACATGTTTCACTTAATGTGGTTTGTTTATAGCCTGTCTCCTATGCAGTAAGCTCTGTGAGAGTAGGAATTTTTATCTGTTTACCTTAATATCCTTAGTAAAAACCAATCTTAGTCACATCAATTCCAACTCATGGTGATCCCATGTGTATATAAGGGTAGACCTGTGCTCTGTAGGGTTTTCAGTGGCCATTTTTTTCAGAAAAAGATCACCAGGACTTTCTTCTGATATGCCTCTGGGTGGACTTGAACCACAAACCTTTTGCTTTGCAACTGAGTGCATTAACTTTTTGCATCACCTGCCAGCAGTCCCAAAACAATCTCAAAATATATTTTGTGAAATGAAAGAATAAATTAGCTCTGGCTTGGCAGCATATATTTGAGGACCCATTTCATGGATACCCTGGTGGTATAGTGTTTACATGCTACAGCTACTAACCAAAAGATCAGCAGTTCTAATCCACCAGGTGCTCCTTGTAAGCTCTATGGAGCAGTTCTACTCATAGTGACTTGTAGGGTCACTATGAGTCAGAACTGATTCAATGGCAGTGGGTTTGGTATTACATGGCAGGCTCTGAGTACCAAGGATATAGCAGTGAACAAGGCCAAGTTCTTATATCATGGAACTTAGAAGCTAGTGGAGGAGACAGTTTTAAGAAAGAGAGGGAAAGACAAAACACAGTAAAGGGGGCCAATTTCTATGGGCACATGAAGAGCATTTCAGGCAAAGTAGCAGAGTGAGAAGACATGGGAAAACTTGGGAGATTTGAAAAACACAAAGACAGTGTAACTAGGGGAAAAAAAACAATGGAGAACTGTCAGTGGAAGAAAGTGGAGGGTTCGGTCACGTAGGACCTTCAGATCAAGGTAAGCTGTTAAGATGCTACTGTAAACTCAATGGAAAGATGACTGAAAGGTTTTAAAGCAGAAAAATGACATGGCTGTTATAATACTGTTTGTGCAGTTTGTGGTTCAAGTCACGAAAGTCCTGGATTAATCCAAGTGCAATGACAGCTGGCACTGTGCCTGTGTGCTGTAATGTGCCATAGGATTGATTCCAACTCATAGTGACCCTGTAGGACAGAGTAGAACTAGACGATAAAGTTTCCAAGGCTTTAGTCTTGACCAAAAACAGACTACCACATCTTTCTCCCATGGAGCAGCTGGGGGGGTTCAAACCACAGTCCTTTCAGTTAGCAGCCAAGCACTTTATCTGCTGCACCACCGGGGCTCACTTTACATGCTATAGGCAGACAATAAATGACAGAATTTTTTTGTTTGTTGGTTTTTAATTTATTCTACAGTAAATATCAACAAAGGACCTGGGCGAGGGATACTTTTGATACTACCAGCATTTGTGGAGTAATTTGGCGCCCTGATGGCACAATGGTTAATGCACTTAATTGCTTGATTGCTAACGAAAGGTTTGGTCATTTGAACCCACCAGCCACTTAGTGGGCGAAGGCTGGGGCAGTCTGCTTCCATAAAGATTCACAGCCTTGGAAATCCAATGAGACAATTCTACTCTGTCCTATAGGGTCACTATGAGTCAGAATCGGCGCAAAAGGTAGTGAGTTTTTTTAGTGGGTTGACTAATTTGAATATGCTGAATGCTTTCAGATTTTTATTCAGTGCTTACAATAAAATTGAGGCACAGAGCTTTCAGTTCCTAAAGAACCATTTATGCCTAAAAAGGGTTTTGATTGATTTCTTCCCAACAATCCATGTGCATAAACTGAAACTCAGTCTGTGCTGGAACCTGTGTGTATGCAAATGAGAGCTGAAATGTGAATCTCCAGGGACCCAGCGTGGCCCTTGTTGATAAGTAAAAATTTCCTCTAGAGCATCTGTGACAAATCCACTCTCAGGTTCTCCTGGATAGATTCATAGCCAACTCTGGAAGGTAGACAGGGATACATTCATTTCATCCTAAATAAATTCACCAAAGACTAACTTATACATCTTTAGGAGAAATGGAAAATAACAAATGCTCATACATGCTTGGTTTACTAAGAAAAGATAGGACTGGGTTCTGCTTAAAATAAAATCTCCTATTATTTAGCAGTTTAAGGAATCTTTCAACTCTTCAGCTATGGATATTGCTGAATAAAGGCAATAATTCAGTGCAGAACTGCATAGTTAGCAGCGTCTCTTTCAAAATGAATGCTGTTTTGTTTTTCCATTAAGAAACAAGACATGGATTTCCATGTAAACATAGATGACCCAGATGACTAGTCTCTGCTACAAAAATAAAGGATATTAAAGTATAAAAAAGATATAAGCCCACATGAACAAAGATAATCGATCCCTACTAGAAGCAAGTTGAGGTGCACTGTGTAATACCAGAAGGCCTCAGGACTTACAAGCGGTAGGTAACAATGAGTATCAGAATCCTGAAAACATTGTGCTAAGTGAAATAAGCTCTACACAAGAAGTCAGATATTGTACTGAATGGGAAAATGCACACAGAAAGAAAGTGGAATGGTGGTTACCATGGGCTGACGGTAGAGGAGGAAATGGGCAAGTAATGCTTTGTGGGTACAGGGTTTCTGTTTGTGGTGATGGAAAAGTTTTTGAAAAAATAATGGTGATGGTTGCACAAAATTGTGAATGAAATTAATATTACTTAATTGTACATTTCAAAATGGTGAAATTGGCAAGTTTCATGTTATAGTTTACCATAATGGAAACAAAACAAAACAGGGGGATTGCTTGAAAGTCACTGAACTACCTACAGGCAGAGGTGCAAAGGTTTTATTCAAAGGAAAAGGTGACCTGGACACATCTTGGTTTCAGGAGACAGGCAGTGAGGGCCCAAGCTATCACAAGGCTGAACACATGCAGACTTAGTAGCAGTCTACAAACTGAACTGGGGGATGCCGACTTCTGGTCTGCAATCTCTATTCCCAGAATACAGGCAGCCAAGCAGATAAACATCTCCAGCTAGAACACTGGAACATGCTTGTCTAGAAAACTGAAGAAACTCTAGCAGTAGGCCTCCGTATATACTGACTTTCCATGGTCCTGCCATGCTTGCCTACTGGTGGCCAGCCCCAAACCGCACAAGCAGACCTTTCATCAACTTTCTTATACCTCACTTTTAAAAATGAAAATACAGCAAAGGATTACCAGGCATTTGAAGAAAGTTTCCAAAGCAAAAGAAACCAAACAAAGGAAATGTATCTGGAGTAAAATACAATGTAGAACCAGAAGAAAGATTCAAAACAAACGCTATTTTTATCTTCATGGAGGTAAAATAAGACAGTGTACCCCAAAACAAAAACAGAATGTGAGAAATGAGAAAAAGCTTTTGTATATTAAAATGTGACAGCCAAAACAAACAGAAATGTTCCATTGAACAGTTGAACAATGAAATCAAGGAGTCGTCTCAAAAATAGAATTAAAGTTAAAAATAAAAGACAAAATGAGAATATTAGAGGATTAACCTATGAATCTAAAGAGAGAAGAGAGAAAGTAGGGAGAAGGAAATAATCATAGATACAAGAAAATTGCCAAGATAGAACCAAAGGACCCAGGTCTCCAGCCTAATCGAGCCCCTCTACTGCCCCAAACAATCAGCCAATACCAACTTTCATCACTAGATACCATCACAAAATTTCAGAAATCAGAGATAATTTAGTTGGGTAACAATCATCACCTAAAATGCAACACAGAACTACAAGTGGTCTGAAATACTCAGGATACTTTGTGAGAGTGCTGTGTTTCATTTGACTCAAGCTCCCATCTCATACACAAATATATATATAACATTTAGTTGCTTATTAAACAAACCACTGTATAGAAAAGGATTATGTTTGATTAAAAAGATGTGAAATGTATGGAAACAAATCTGAATGTGTAAACAGGATATTTGAAATCAGGGCTGGAAATCCAGGGCCCAGGGTCACCGTGGCTATACACTTGCCTAAGGGAACACTGGGAAAGCTGGATTCAAATCTGCCTCCACTGCTTGCTGGCTAAATGATCATAGGCAAATCATTAACCTTTCTAGCCCTCAGTTACCTTGCCTGCAAAATGGGAATAAGAAGATGCATCTGAATTGTTGTAACAATAAAGCCAATTAATATAATTAAGACACTTGGTACATGCCTGGCACATGCTGCATGCTCAATAAGTGGTACTTCATATTCTTGGCAAAGAGCTGATTCGGAAGAGCTTTCTGAAGGGCTCAAGATGTGACTCCATCAATTATAAACCCCTGTAAACTGACTCTTTCTTCACATTTATTTTCTAACAGGTGACTACAGAAGCAGAACCTGAAATCTTCAGTAAGTTATAGGTAACAATCAGGTTTGTAAACATTGTTCTATATACTGTATAGAGCGCTAGAGAAGGGTCTTTAGAGTCAAAGTTGGCTTTATTTCTGAATCCTCCAAATACCACTGTAGCCTTGGCAAGTCATGATGGTATTCCCCACCTGTGAAGTGAGAAGAGCAACAACCATTTGCAAGACTGTTGTGACGGTTGGCTATAACGCACACAAGGGCCTCGAACAGTGACTAGGGCATAATGGGTGTCAACAAGTGGAAGATGTTCTCATTACAATGATTATTACATAAATCAAAACCACACCCATTGCAGTCAGGTCGATGCTGACTCATAGCGACCCTATAGAGTAAAGCTGTCCCATAGAGTTCCCAAGGAGCGCCTGGCAGATCTGAACTGCTGACCTGCTGGTTAGCTGCTGTAACACTTAACCACTTCCCTGCCAGGGTTTCTGATTATTATTTACATTAGGAAAAAAATCATTTACAAATGACAATTGAAAATATGGTCAATTTTGGAATAAATACATTCCACAATATTTGTGCCATTCATCAAAGCTCATTGGGGTGGGAGGGTGTCCAACAGGTATCAGGGTACTAATGTCACTGACTTATAAATCCATTTGGAAATTGACAAACTGTACTTCTAAATGGTAAACTATACTTCTCTTTTTTTTTTCTCTAGTACATTTATAGATACTTCAGCCAAACTGGCAGCATGAATAATACCGAATACTTTAGGGAGATTTTACATTGGGAGATTTTTAACATAATCATTTAGAATTTTTCTTTCTCTTTAAAGTCTCATGTCAGAATTAATTAGAACAGTCCTTTCATGGCTTGGACATGGATACTTCTTGGACTCTCAAATTCAATTTCTCCATCTTTCAAGTGGAGAAAGTATAAGGCAGAAATATGGTGAATAACACTTTTTATCTTGTAACTTGTGAAGTAAACAATTACATAAATTCTCTACAATTGGGCAAAGAACTTGGATAGACATTTCAGCAAAGAGGATATACAAATAGTCAACAAGCACATGAAAAGATGCTCAGTAATATCAGCCATTAGTGACATGCAAGTCAAAACCACCATGAGATATCACTTTTCTCCCATTAGAATGGGTAGGATTTAAAAAAGAAAGAAAGAAAATAACATAGTTGGTGAGGATGTGGTGAAATTGGAACCCTCATCCATTGCTGGTGGGAATGCAAAATAGTACAGCTGCTGCAGAAAACAGTGTGGCACTTCCTCAAACAGTTAAACAAAGAGCAACAATATGACCTAGCAACCCTACTATTAGGTATACACCCAAGGCACTTAAAAACAGCAACACAGACAGACACACATATACCACTGCTCATTGCAGCACTATTCACAATAGACAAAAGGTAGAAGCAATCCCAATGTTCATCAACAGATAAACAAAATGTGGTATATACATCCAATGGAATATTAATCAGCCACAAAGGGAAATGAGATCTTGAGACATGCTACAACATGGATACCTTGGAAATGTATTGAGTAAAGTAAGTCAATCACAGAAAAACAAATACTGTTTGATCTCATATATGTGAAATACCTAGAATAGGCAAGTATATAGAGATCCAAATTTAATAGTGGTTATCAGATGAAGAGAGTGCTTCTTGGCTTAAGTAGATTCAGGAGACTAACTGGGCAGCTCCAGAGGCAAAATGAGAGGACAGAGCAGGATAGGAGTTAGCTGAATGGACACAGGAAATACAGCTGGAGTGTGCTGTCATGGGATGCAGCTAGAATCATATAACAAGGTGTGTGTAAATGTTTGTGTAAGAAACTGACTCAAATTGTAAACTTTCACTTAAAACACAATAAAAACTGAGGGGAGGGGAGGATTTGGCAAGGGATATTGGTTATGGTTGCACAACACAATTGATGTAATTGGTGTCAGTGAATTGTACACAAGTGAACTGGCAAATGTTATCAATGTTTTTAAAAACAAAAAATTCTAGAAGATATGGTATCTATTTTTGCACTGTATTTCAACTCATAGGATATTTTATTCACCATCTCAGTAGGATGTATTTTAAAAGCTTCAAACATTATTGTAAATCCATGACATAGCCACAGAACCTTATGTTCAGTTACCTTCCTAATTGAGATCATTAAGGAAACAAAATACACATTCAAATGAAACATGTATCTAAACCATTTAGGGATAATTAAAATTATAGATCAAGTTTTCTTTCACTGATCACAAATTACGGTAATGCTTTTGTGCTACTCATTTCCGGGCTCACTTTGGTGTGTTTATTAAAGCATAGTATTGTCAGATCACAGGGAGTATCTCATTTTCATTTTCATATCTCCAATTCTAAAGGGGATTAAATTATCCAATTAAGCTGTTAATTAAAAAGAGTCCTACAGAATAAGCTGCAGGCTACCAATGACATTTAAATTTTTCATTATGCTGTGCTCTAGAGTGATTTTCTAAACGCGAGAGTTCAAAGTTACTGCTCATCCACTTTACAAGTTATAGTAAGTACTGCTAGCTGATAGCCAAACCTATTTCCTCTTCCTTTGGGCATACAGCTGGACTACATGTCCCAGCCTCCCCTGCGGTTAGGCTTGACAAAGCACTGAGCAATAGCCAATGGAATATGAGTAGACGGGATGTTGACAAGCTCCAGGACTACCCCAAATCTTCCTTTCAACATCATCCATGGCCGTTTCCCCTCTGCTGGCTTCTTGAAGACGAGTGCACTCTCAAGCATATGCTGAAAATGGTAGAATCACAATATGCAAGGAATGTGGGTCCCGGAATGACAAACTGAGGGAGAGAAGTGTATGTAGTGAAAACAAGAAATAAACTGAAATTGAATTAAACCACTGAGATTGTCTGTTTCAACAGCTAGTGTGATCTTTCTTAATTAGTAAATAAAGCGAGTGAACTGGAAGGTCAAGCATCAATCAGGACCACTTAGCTATATAACTAAGCACCTGAGCAGACTTCACATGTCTTGGGTCTCATAGACTTCTCTTCTACCAAAGCCTCTCCTTCCTCTCCACACCCTAGAGATCACCCATAAACCATTATTTCATCTTACTTTTTGCCATATCCTCTACACATAAATTCTAATTTCAAATGTCAGCTTAAAACTAAACTCTCCAAGAGGGACACCAACAAGCCATATTCAGCCACTTACTACCTATCAGCTCTGCATCACCTTTGATGTCTATTTCCATACTACAAAATCATATGACACACCTACTACACAAATGGACTTGCCTAGGACCCTGTAAGCCAGTGTTTTTCCAAATGTTATGTCACTGCTAGAAAGCTGTTCAACATAATCAGCAGGAGACTCTACTTCTACTGCCAGCCCAACCCAAAAGTGCCCCCATGGGTACATTAAGATGGATTTGATCATATGCCTCTGGATTTGTCTGGACTCAGGCAAAGGAGTTGGGCTTTCATAGTCCTGAATCCAATAAATGCAGAATCCAATAAAATGCACTTCCAATTCTCTGAAAGTACAAAGAGGCTCCAGTAATATGAGGGCAGCCACCGCAGAAAGTGGCAGCAAGTTAGAAGCAAAAGCAGACACAGGAAGCACAGAAAATGTCCAGTAAAGAAGAACCAGATAATTCCTTGTCTGTGCTCCACACCACACCTGATGTATCTATCATCGCACTTACCATTCAGTATGATCGTTATAACCATTCACACACCCATCGGCCGTGTTAGACCTGACTGTTCATTGAAGTCCAGAGATTATATACTGTCCACCAAAATGCACTGCTCTAAACATAAAGTGTTCAGTTATTGTGGTGTGTTAAATGAATGACTGTAAATTGACTAGACCATTAAAGAGTGGTAGCAACACATGAAGATACCTTGGTTTGATAGTAAGAGTGATATTCACTGTTGATAATTTCCTCAGAGGCCTTTCTTTTCCCAATAGAAATACTGTTGCAAAGGCAATAAGCCACAGCTGCTAACTGATATTCTGGAAGAAAAAACTTTGACCACCTTAATGTCTATAGACAAAGTTACTGCAAATCCCACTTTTCAAAACTAAGAAGGCTAGTCTCTACAATGCTTTGTGGATATTTTTTTGATAAATAATAGTGTCTGAAACAGAATTGAGTATCAGTAGATGTAATAGGTTATAATATCTTTTAAAAAACAAGAGAAACAGAAAATCTTCAATCAACTTTTTATTGTCCTTAAAATACTTGTTCACAATGTTTCATGAGTAGGGGAAGAAAATACAACCAAATGAGTTTCACAGTGAACATTTAGATATAAAATGCAGAATCCGAGAACACCTTTCTTCAAACGAGTAGGGGTACTGCCACTGGAGATGAGAATCTTGTGGTAGGAAATAATCATATATTCTTCCACAATTTAATGTCATTGAGACATTATGCTAAAAATATCAAGGAAGAAGCCTATCAAATACCAAGTCACAAGAGAAATTCTGAATGAATACATATAGTTAGAAATCGGGAATTTGAAGGGATGCACGTTACTCCCATGCCAGTAGCCTCAAGTGCAGAGGATCTGCCTTTCTGGACACCGGACTACTTGACAAGTGATTTCATATTCTCCACCCCTCTGGCAGGAGCATATCCTGTCTGGCAAACCATAGTGCCTAGCTGCATCTTAGCAATGCTCCAGGGCTAAATAAGAGAAAATTTATGTGCTCTGCTTTAAGCTCCATTGAGGAAAGGCACTAAATAACCTTCAGGATGATTTATGAATCGTGAGCTTGTGTTAGTCATGTCCATCTCATAAAACGAAAAAATGGAAATGGAAAGCCAATTCTGGGTGCTTGGTGAAAAAAACCACAAACTCTGGGCAATGGTGATAAGCCCAGAAAAGACCACTTTATATACATGGAATCCTTGACTAATCCAGGAGAGTTGCACAAAAGATTAACTCCTTCCCATGCCTAGACAGTAGTTCACTGGTAGAACATCTGATATATGAATCAAAGAAGTATGTTATGGCATCCCTAGTCTGAGATCCAATATCTGATTTCCTTTTAATTTACCATAATTATTTTTGTAAAACTTTATGGCCCTACTCCAATTGATATACACAGCAAGGTTGTAAAATCCTTTCCACTCTTCAGAGCCATATTCTTAGGCCAGCCCCTCTACACTTTATTTTCTTCCCTTCCAGTTGCATTTTATCTTCATCCTTCTACCACTTAATCAATGTCTGTACTGATGAGGGAGGTCAAGAGTGTGAGTTGAAGATGGAGGTATGAGCATGTTGGAAATCCAGTCTTACTAGAAAATTGTTCTAACTCATCACAGTGATGATTTGGTATTGCAACTTTGGGTTTGCTTTTTGTTTTGTCTTGTTTTGAATAAAGGCCACCCTAACTACAACATTCAGCATAACTGAGTTCCATCGGGTAAAGTTAATTGGGACAAGGTAATGGTAACATGTAGAAACTACAAGGATCCCACTTGATCACCAACAGATTTCCCCAAATCAGCAAATGACTTAATGATTTCTATTTCCAAAGGCATAATTCTATGCCTTCATCAAACACGTTCTCTGACCTGCAAAATGTGTTTTTGTTTTTGTTTTTAGCTTGAAAAGAAAGAAGGAAAAGACTTTATGGAAGCATGACAAACCTCAAGTGAAGATAAATGTCTCTGTGCAGGAATAAAACAAGGTGTATCTTATGTATCTAAGCCAAAGCAGAATGATGCCTCCAGAGAAAAGGCACACTGATTTCCAGCACCCCTAACCTAACATGGAAACATTCACGGTATAGTGACTAAGTGCTCCGGCTGCTACCCAAAAGGTCAGCAGTTCAGATCCGTTAGTCACTCCTTGAAGTTCTGTGGAGCAGTTTTACTCTGTTCTGTAGGGTCATGATGAGGCAGAATTGACTCAACGGCAGTGGATTTGGTTTTTTGATTTTCTAATCTAGTGTCACTTGGTTTTTGAAATACAAACAAGGTCACATGAAGCTACAGTTAAGAGGATGGCAAGGTAGCTGTCCTTCAGAAGTGTATCTATTTGGACAGGAGGAAGTCAAGGGGGAAATCACTCTCTCTGGCTAACATGGTGCCATTGTTTTCTCAGAAGTTCCTGTGGTCACAAGAAAACCTGGCACACACTCGTGTATGTCTTTATTTTAAAAAAGAATAACAGATCAGAGCCATGCAAAATAGGCTCCTGTGGTTACTCTGAGTTTGTCATTTTGCTTTCGAGATTCTCCTACTGCCCCACTTCCCCCAGCATTTCATGTACAAGAAGTAACATGAAAAGGGAGAAATGGCTATTTGAAGAAACTGGACATACCAGGTAACTGCTTTAATGCCACTAAGATTTTCTCCTCCACATACACTCATAAGAGATAGAGAAGTTCACTTAAAAGGAAAAAGCTCTGAGGATCAAATACACAGTGCAGTTCTTTCTTCCAGGCTCTTAGAAGATTTGGAGTACAAATCGTGTTTCTTTGGACTATACAGGGAAGCTTAAATTTTAAATTCAAAAATGTCTTCAATCAAGAATGTTTTCTGAACGGTTTTCTAAAACAGAGATAATCTCAAAAAAGATGAAACAGAAGGGCACTTGGCTTCGTCCTCTAGGTGGGGTGTGTCCCTTTGCACTGAAGGGACTGCTGAGCCATGCATTCCTAATAGGGTATTAGAAAATCATTTTCTCAACACCTGCTCATTTCAGAAACTAGAGAATGACCATATAGGAGGGTAATGAGACAGACAGGAATAAGGCTGAAGAAACAGGTCTGGGCTAGAGCTTTCTCCAGCAGACAGACACAACCACCAAGATTTGGACAGGCTAGATAAAGCCACGGAGATTACATCTCCTTGTTTCCCTGCTGCTGCATGACTAGGAGCTTGGACTTCTTCTGGGATTTGAAGCTATACCCTGTTTTCTATCTGATAAGCTCAAATCCTTTACCATATAGCATTTCTGCCAGCTTCATTCATGCTGACTTGAACAGGGCCATTAGCTACACCAGACACAAGTTGGGAGGCACATTTCCATTCCAACAGGACTCAAACTGAGGGCAAAAACTTCACCAAAAAGTTAAAAAGTGAAGATCCAAGATATCTCCAATTTCTTAGAGGTTAAAAATACTGTATAATACTTTACATAAAATCTAGCACCCTACTCCACAGAACAGTAGGCATTCAAGGTATCTACACATATGTCTTCATCATCGAGGGTTACCAGCTTAATAGATGATTGAATCGTTAGGGATGCATTCTGTTTAGGCCCCCTGCAAAGCTGGAGATTAAAATGGGGTGTGCCACTTAGCTGTGCCTAAACCACTAAAATGGACAACAGCAACAACTCAACAGATAGCATTTTAACAATAATAGCCTAGAGATTTATTTTTGTGGGTTTGGTTTTCTATAGGGCAGACCTGGTTCGCTTCTTGTATTCTGTTTTTTACGTCCTAGAACTTTGAATAGATACGGTTTAGATCCAAGCAGACACCCTATCCAAATAATGAAAATGCACTAAAAATAAAAATTGTCAGGGAATACAGGCCTGAAGCAGTGGGAGCTCAGCACTCGCTGCAGCATCTAATGGCACTGTTCAGCTCGCTGCAGACAGTGGGAAGCAAAGGCCAGCTACCAGAGTCGGCAGGAGTCCACGCCTCTGTTCATTGTGGAATTGAGTGGACAGTTAAAAGCTTTCTGGAACTCTTCAAAGTTGCTAACTGCACCATTGACTCTGCAAAAGATATGTCAAAGTCCATGTCATTTAATTTTTACATACCAACAGGTGCTGCATAGGATTATAGCAGTGTGCTACTAGGAGGGACATTGCCCTTTACTTGTGTAAAGGAGAGACAACTGAAGCCCAAAATGGTTATGTAAATTTCCAAAGAAATAAACGGAGCTGAGACCAGAACCACCTGAATGCCAGGCAAATGTTCCTACTACTCTGCCTATTGTATCAAACTCCTATGAAAATGTATCACCACCAAATGCTTAGCTGTTCTAACTATTTTTTAACTTATTTGTTATGGAAGGTATAACTTACATAAACTGTGACAATCTTAAGAGTAGGGCTCATTCATTTTTTCATAAGTATATGCCCATGCTATTATCACCCAGATCAAGACAGACCATTTCCAGCATCCAGAAAGTTCCTTCATCCAGAGGTTCTCTTATATCCCCTACCAATACCAACACAAGGATAACATCTGACCTCTACTGCCACAGATTCTTTTGTCTGATTTTGGACTTGATATTATACGGAATCATAGCATAGGTACTCATGAATCTCTGACATCTTTTACTCAATTTTATGTTTGTAAGATGCATCCATGTTGTTGTATTTCTAACTGTTTTTTAAAGAATTCATTCAATCTACAGAAATGCTCTTGCAAAATTCTTAGGAGGTTTGGAGGATCATATTTACCTAGAATTTGGTTCATGCAACAATCAACTAATGAATGGTGGCCAGTGGGTATCAATGAGTAATTTTTAAGGGAAGTTACCTCCCAAATCCAATATTCTTGCCAGTTTCCGACTGCAGTAAAGACGTCTGATTCCTACTCAGCACTTTGATTGTAACTGCCTTTTGGCAGTTTTCACAGCACTCAAAATCTACAGTTGCTGCAGACATCAGTAACAAGTCAGGGGGAAAAAAAAAAAAAACTCCCCTCATCCATTTCTTACTCAACTGCATGGTCAAAGGGTTGACTAGAGACTCAGTATTCTCAGTCACTATTTCTTCCCTGTGATTTTGTTACCTGCAGGCATTTGAATGAACATAATGGCTTGTATCCAAAAACTCCTCATAATCTCTTGTGTTTTAGCTGGGATCTATGGGGAGGGATGCATATTTCATAGTGTGATTCACGCTGGGCAGTGTTAAAGATAGAAGTGAGCCAATAATTAGTACGCATGCTCTGCAAATTGTCGACTAAAATCCAACATCAGGCAACTAGTTAGTAAAAGGAAATTGGTTTCTAAAAGCTTATCTGTTGAGTAATTAATCTACTGTGTGGTTTCATCTGCACCATTTGTCAATGGGAGCACATTTTAGTCTATTAGAGACTGCCAGCCTTCAGACAGTTCAGCCCAGTGGGGGAGACTTTCCAACACAGTGATTAGATTTTTATGCTAGTGGGTAATTTATAGTCAATTTCTGAAGCATTTCTACAGCAAGGTTTTAGGAATAACAATTTTTTAAATAGAAGAAATTTTTAGATGACTTTCCTGCAATATGCTGATGGATTCATTTAAACATTAAATAAAGAGATATCCAGATACAATAAGTTCTAATCAAAGAAGGAACAAATGTAAATTATCATAGCTTCTTGGATTTCTCAGTATAATTCTCTTCCCCCTACTACTGACAGTTTCTCTCAAACCATAGAACCTAGCAGAGGGTAAGTAACATTAACCTTAATTTTATTTTTACTCAGTATTTTATATATTCTGACAGTTAAATAAGATTGTATGTCACAATCCTCTCCCCTTCACATATAACCCCAGAAACCCTGGTGGCATAGTGGTTAAGAAGTTGGCTGCTAACCAAAAGTTGGGCAGTTCAAATCCACCAGGCATTCCTTAGAAACCCTGTGGGGCAGTTTACTCGGGCCTATAGGGTCGTTATGAGCCAGAATCAACTTGACAGCAGCAGGTCACACATCACCAATTGTTCCTAAATAGGACTAAAGCTAAAAGCTAAAATACAGAAGTTATAAAACTAAAACATAGACTCTGTACATGAATTATGATTTCTAAATATCATCACATACCCTCCCTTGTTCTGTTCAGAGCTATTCAGAAAATGGGTATTCATTCACTTTTGTGGGTCAATTGTATGAAAGAACAAGAGGAGTTAAACAGAATCAGCCAGGGTTCTAGGCATTTTAAGGCAGAGTCCATAAACTCTCACCCATTTTTAAAACAATGAAGACTGTTACTTGATCAGACAAAGAAGCAGGTAATTGGATAAATCAAATATTTCAGTCTACTGAGAAATGTCATATATGGAACCCAAGAATTGCTGCCTTGCAAAAACTGGAAGATAATAAATGGGATTTAATTTGAAATCTAGGGCTTGGATTCTGAATTCTCTTTGGAGTCGTGATAAAACAGTATATTAGAGGTGTGTACAAGCGACCACCAGCAAGTTTAGTTGAGAGAAGGCTAACTAAATCTGCTTAGTACTAATAAGGAAAAGATGCTTAATTTCTATTTGGCCATATTTTTTTTTCGCCTGTAAAATGGAAAGCGCACTGCTGATAACACAGGCTTTTGTTCAGACTACCTATTTAGTAGAGCACTGGGATGGATGGGTAGGAGAAGAAGTCGGGAGAGGGCAGGGGAGAACTGGTGTCACCCATTCACTCATTTACCTGAACTGAGGAGGGCTATGAGCACCAATCTGGACTTGTTCTCTGGCAGCCTCTGGTCTGTAGGAATTGCACCTCACCTGAAAGAGAAAAGCACCCTCCAAGTACATTCCTACTCCAATTATACATTTTATACTGCCTTAACTGTTCCAAATTATGCACAAAAAACTGATTTTAAATCAGTGGATGACAAATAGTTGTAGGAGATGAGATAAAAACCTTCATCAGCAGTAACATCTAGTATTCTAATTCCTAAAGTAGAAGGTTTTATCAGTGTGGGTAGTCCCACAACTGGAGTGAATTAGGAAGGTCTCCAGACAAGTGCTTCAAATTAACAGACTAGTATATGGGCCCAGGAATCTACCAATACATTCATTCACTTAATGTTTAGAATAACCCTTACTAGATTTAACCATATTCATTCAAATCAATAAACTGAATCAATCAATTATCTGTTCTTGAGTAAGGTTATGAGAAATTAGTATTGTGCACTCTTGGTGCTTCACTTGCCTCACCCTAGCCTGGACCTTGGATAGGAGTGTCCTCTTCCATCTCCTCTGAAAGTAGACAGGGCTATATGAGCTGCTGTGGCCAATGAAATGCAAGCAGAAATTATATCCATCACTTCCTGGCAGAAGGTTTAAAAACCCGACAGTAGTTTTAAGATCTTAAGAGCAATTTAAGATGCAACAATAAGGACCAGTGTGCATTTCATCATATGTCTTTCATATTCCTATGGTGACCAGGAAAACACATGTCAAGATAAAGACTCCAACACCGAGGGTCTTGACTAATAACTATGGGTTGAGTCTCACAGCTGACCCCTGCTAGAGATGGAGCATAAAAAAGAAATAAACTTTCACTGTGCTGTTTGTTTCTACAGCATTATTAACCTACTTAATCCTGACTTGAAGAATGTCTTGACAGATGATGTGAGCTTGAAGTATGAATGGCTAGGACACATATATATGAGAACATTCCAAATGGAGGGAACAATGGAAACAAAGACAGAGGCAGAAAACAGTGAGAGATATTTCAGAAAAAAATAAGACATTCAGTTTAGCTAGAAAGTGGGGTGCGTAATGGGCAACAATGGGAGACCAAGTGAGAGAAGGTGTTGTCAGATTTCTGAAGTCCTGAGCAACAGGCTAAAGCATTTAAACCACAGTTAAACACTGTTTCCGAGTAGGGAAATTTTATGATCCATATTTTCAAGAGATTTGCCTGGCAGAGGTGTAGAGGATGAGGAGGAGGAGATTAGAGACTAGTTAAAAGATTACTTCTAGGCACCAAACAGGTCTCAATAAATGTCCGTTGAACACACAGACATTGTGTCATGAGTTAAATTGTGTCTCCTGAAAATATGTGTCAACGTGGCTAGGTTATGATTCCCAGAATTATGTGATTATCCACCATTTTGTCATCTGATAGGATTTTCCTAATACGTTGTAAATTATACCTCTGTGATGTTAATGAGGGAGGATTAGAGGCAGTTAATCAGGCAGGACTCAATCTACGAGATTAAGTTGATTCTTAAATCAACCTCTTTTGAAACATAAAAGAGAAGCAAGCAGAGAGACAGGGAGACCTTGTACCAACAAGAAACAACAGCTGGGAGAAAAGTGCATCCTTTGGACCTGGGGTCCCTGTGCTGAGTAGCTCCTAGACCAAGGGAACACTGATGACAAGGATCTTTCACCAGAGCTGACAGAAAGAGAAAGGCTTCTCCTGGAGCTGGCACCCTGAATTTGGACTACAAGACTGTGAAAGAATAGATTTCTGTTAAAGCCATTTGCTTACAGTGCTTCTCTTACACAGCACTAGGTAACTAAGACACGTGGGAATGCAGAGAAGTAGAAGAATGTGATCAGTATGTGAAGAAAAGATGGCAGATCAGAGCAACTACGGGGATACTGGAAGCAGTCACTGTGGTTCTGAATTTGGCACTGAAGATGTTTCTGTAACGTGATTCCTTAATCTCTTCAGAAACTAGCTAATGTGAACTGGTTTCTGGCATTTGTTTTTATCACATTTCTTCTGATACTCTTTCATTATTATATAGCATTCTCTTTGCTTCCTTTATCATTAAGAGATTTCTGAAGACACATTTTAGTTGTTACCATTTTCTTACTGTCTTCCCAGGAGGGAAAATAACTTGACTCCTTATAAGTAGACTTACTCCAACATGCAAAAGATTAAAAATCCTCTTCATTTTGTCAGTAGGAAAAGCTCCAAGATAAATTTCTCATTAGTGATATAAAATAGCTTTCAACCTTTTTTCCCTAAATCTCTTTTATCATTTGGCATTTTATTTGGAGACGCTTCAAAATTATGACTGTAACATCACTATCAATTAGTTTCTTTCATCTACATACAGACAGTGTAGATTAGGATGTAACTAAGAACTGATGGATCTTTACATTTTGTCTGCTAGAACAGAGTTTGATGAACGTTTTCTATACAGGGACAGGTAGTAAATAATTCAGGGTTTTTTTCCCCTTATTTTTAATATTTCATGGTGCTTTAAGTGAAAGTTTACATTTTGAGTCAATTTGTCATACAAAAACTTACACACACTTTGCTATATAACTCTAGCTGCTCTTCCCACACTGTGACAGCATACTCCTCCTTTCCACCCTAGATTTCCCATGTCCATTCCCCTAGCTCCTGTCCTATTCTGCCCTCTCATCTTGCCTCTGGACAGTAGTTTCTCAGTTAGTCTCATGTATCTATTTAACCCAGCAGGCACACTCTTTGCTAGTATCATTTCATGTCTTATAGTCCAGTCCAATCTTTGAAGAGTTGGCTTCGGGAATGGTTTCAGTTCTGGATTAACAAAGAATCTGGAGGCCATGTCTTTCAGGGACCCTCCAGTCTGTTGGATCATCAGGTCTGGTCTTTTTAATAGAGTTTGAGTTTTGCACCCCGTTTTGCTCCCTCTATGTCACGGATTCTTTGTGGTGTTCCCTGTCAGGGCATTCACGAGTGGTGGCCAGAAATCAATTCTTTAGGTTTTACAGGCCATAAAGTCTCTGTTGCAACGATTACACTTTGTCCTAGTAGTGCGAAACCACCTACGGCCAAACATAAATGAATGAGCATGGCTGTTTTCCAAGAAAACATTACTTACAAAAATAGGCATCAGATCATAGTTGGCCCACGGGCCATAGTCTGCCAATCCCTGCTCTAGAAAGTTCTATTTCTGTATATTTATTTTGGATATCCAACCCAGTACTGACCCAAAAGAAAGTCCCTCTAGTTGAATTTTGTTAGTCTTACCCTTTTTGAGCAATTCATCTAAAAATATCAAGTATCTTAAATGCACTCAGCATTTTTGCCAGGTGCTATGCAGTTACATAAGAAGTATAAGAATCCACAAGATTAGATAATGGGGATAAAACTAAAAGCCTTGAAGTTTTTTAGAACAAATAACTACTCAGTGTTAACGAAGGAGGGTGTAGGACTTGAAGATATTCATAAAGACTCGTGTTGTTGGGGAAGAGTTTTCAGAAGACATGAAGGAAGATGAACAAAGGAATGAATAATCTGGAAGGAGGAAGGCTGGATTATAAAAGCAAAGTGACAGAGACATAATGGAATGGTAGCAAGGAAATACACCTGGCTACAACTGAGTCTGGTGGAGCTATGGAAAACTAAAGCCAGTTGGTAGAGTATGTCAGATTTAGGAACACTTTGAAAGGCAAATGGAGGTGTTTGAACTGGATGTTAGAGACACTTGGGAGCCACTGGCTTTCTCTCAGCAGGTTAGTGATGTGATTCACTATTTCAATTGTATTTCAATGGTACATAAGATGGATAGTGTTGGAAAGAGGCTGACGTCAGGAAAATTTGGTCCTAAGGCTGCTGAAATAATCCAAGGTAGAAGACATTAAGGCCTAGCCTACAGACGATAGGATGGGGAAACATAGAGGTTACATAAGAAAAGCATTTGAAAAGATGAAACATCCAGCTTTGGGGGCAGCCCATAATAAGAAGGATAGACAAATAAAAAAGGAAAAGAAATAAAAGCTTTTCAGATTGGAAACAAAGTAAAACCATCTCTGCTCATCAATGATATATGATCCTATATACCAGAAAATCCCAAAGAACTCACAAGAAAATATCTAGAGCTAGTGGAAGAATTTAGTAAAGTTGCAGGATACAACATCAAAAAACAAAAAATCAGATAGGTTTCTACACCCCATTAATGAGAAATCTGAAAGGAAATTAGGGAAACAATTCCATTTTTAATAGGATATAAACGAATAAAATACCTAGGAGTAAATCTAACCAGGGAAAACAATAAAACACTGATGAAAGAGATTAAAGAAGACTTGCTTTTGTTGTTAGGTGTGTTCAAGTTGGTTTCAACTCACACCAACCTTATGTACAACAGAATAAAACACTGCCCAGTCCGGTTCCATTTTCACCATCTTTGCTGTGTTTGAGCCCACTGTGGGAACCACTGTGGCAATCCATCTCATTGACGGTCTTCCTCTTTTGTTGACCCTCCTCCAAGCATGGTCTCTTTCTCCAGGGACTGGTCCCTCCTGATAACATGTCCCAAGTATGTGAAACAAAGTTTCATCATTCTCACTTCCAAGAGGTACTCTAGCTGTACTTCTTCCAAGACGAATTTGGTCATTCTTCTGGCGGTTCATGGTACATCCAATGTTTTTCACCGATGACACAATTCAAAGGCTTCAGTTCTTCTTCAGTCTCTGTTATTCATTGTGTAGCTTTTGCACACATATGAGATGATGGAAACCATCATGGCTTTGGTCAGGCATATCTTATCCTCACAGTGACACTTTCGTTACTTAACACTGCAAGAGGTCTTTTGAGGCAGATGTGCCCAGTGCAATATATCATTTGATTTGTTGACTGCTGTTTCTATGGGCATTGATCATGGACCCAAGTAAAATGAAATTCTTGACAACTTTGATTATTTTCTCCATTTATCACGATGTTGCTTATTGTTCCAGTTGTGAAGATTTTTGTTGTCTTTATGTTGAGGTCAAAGGAAGAAAGAAGACTTAAATAAATGGAAAGATGTTCCATGTTCATGGATTAAAAGACACGATATTGTTAAGATGTGAATACTACTCAGAGTGATTTACAGATTCAATGAAATCCTGATGAAAATCTAACAGCCTTCTTTACAGAAATAGAAAAACCAATCCTCAATTTTATAGGAAATGCCTAGAGGCCCTGAATAGCTGAAACAATGTTGAAAGAGAAGAACAAAGCAGGAGGACTTACACTTTCTGAACTGAAAACATACCATAAAGCTATAGGGTTGCTATGAGTAGGATTGACTCTATGGCAGTGGGTTTGTTTTTTGTTTTTGTTTTTTTATACAGTTATGGAGTGGTGGTTAAGAGCTTAGCTGCTAATCAAAAGGTCGGTGGCAGTTCAAATCCACCACCTGCTCCTTAAAAACCCTACAGGACAGTTTCACTCTATTCTATTGGGATGCTATGAGTCAGAACTGACTCAATGGCAGTATTTTTTTTTATACAGCTACAGTAATCAAAACAGCCTGGTAGTGGTATAACAATAAACACAGAGACCAATGGAATACAACTGAGAGTTTAGAAATAAATCCAAAAATCTACAGTCACCTGATTTTTGACAAGGGTGCCAAGTCCATTTGATGGGGAAAAAAGTTTTCAATAAATGGCCTGGGAAAATTGGATTTCCAGATGCAGAAAAATGAAACAAGATTCATGTCTCACATCATGCTCCAAAACAAATTCAAAATGGATTAAGAACCGAAAGGTACAAACTAAAACCATAAAATTCTTAGAAAAACAAGCAAGGTCAACATTGCCAGGCCTAACTTTTAACACTGGATTATCTAACATAGTAACAAAAGGACAAACAACAAAAGACAAAATAAATAAATGGGACCTCATAAAAATAAAAATCTTTTGTTCATCAAAAACTTTACCAAAAATGTGAAAAAACAAGCTACCAAGTGGGAGACTATTTTCAGAAACCTTGTATCTGACAAGAATCTAATAACCAAAATATACATAAAATTTCAACAACAAAGGGACAAATAACCCAATCATAAAATGGGCAAAGGACTTGAAGAAACGTTTCACCAAAGAAGACATTCAAATAACCATCAAACACATGAAAAAAAGCTTGATGTCATTAGCCTTCAGAGAGATGCAAATCATAACCACAATGGATACTATTTCACTCCCAGATAGCCCTGCTGGCTTAGTGGTTAAGCATTTAACTGCTAATGGGAAGAAAGATCAGTAGTTTGAATCTACCAGTCATTCCTTGGAAACCCTAAGGGCAGTTCTACTTTTTACTGTAGGGTTGCTATGAGTTAAAATCAACTCAATGACAACAGGTTAGGAGGGCTAAGATTAAAAATGCATGTATTAAAAAATAACAAATGTAGCAAGGATGTGAGGAAATTGGAACCCTTATTTATCGCTGGTGGGAATACAAAATGGTACAGCTGTTGTGGAAAACACTGTGTGGGTTCCTTGATAAACTAAAAATAGAACTACCATATGACCCAGCAATTCCATTCCTAGGTATGTACCAAAACACTTGAAAACAGAGACCAGAAAAGAGACTTGTATACTAACGTTCACTGAAGCATGCTTCACAATAACCAAAAGGTGGAAACAGCCTAAACGCCCTTCCACAGATGATAAACAAAATGTGGTACATACACACAACGGAATACTGCTCAAACCAGAAAAGTCCAAACCCACGGCCACTGAGTCGACTCCAACCCACAGTGACCCTATAGGGCAGAGAAGAACTGTCCCATGGAGCTTCCAAGAAGCACCTGGTAGAGTCCAACTGCTAATGTTCTGGTTCCCAGCCATAGCACTTTAACCACTGCACCACCAGGGTTTCTGGAGTACTGCTTAGGTAGTAGGAAATATGAAGCCTTGGCACTTTGCTGCAGTGTGAATGGAGCTTGAAGACATGCTGAGTGAAATAAGTCAATCACAAAGGTCAAATTCGTATGACCTCACTTATATAAAAAGACAAGAAAAGGTAAATGTATACAGACCAAGGTTTATTAGTGGTTACCAGGGTAGGAGGGAGAGGGTTAATGGTGACAGGAAAAACCACAGTGATTAAGGGTATTGCACAGCTGATCATTGTAACTGTTGTACAATAAGTCATACACCTGTAAAATGTTGATCTGGCAAAGGTTGTATAATAGATATATTTACAACAACAACAACAAAAAAGAGTAGCTGCTGAGGCTACTTATGTACAACCAAATACTTTATGGGATTTGGTTCCTTGGTTTGAACGTATAGGGTCAGGTTTTCATAAGATATCCCAGTTAACTGACATAATGTGTTTAGTGCTTCTGTTCTACCTCTTAGTTCACTGCATACTGCCTGACACCTTGAAAGCTTACAAATGGCTATCCAAAGCGCAAGAATTGGTTTTTATTCACCTGGAGCAACAGAGGTAAAACAAGAATGAGGAACAGGAGAAGGATATGTAATATGTGGCTAACTGCATCTATGAACAACTGCCTCCTTTGCCATGAAGCCAGGGGGAGTGGATGGTGGCTGGTTACCATTACTGAACATTTTGATTAGCCAAGTGCCGGAACATTTTGATTAAAGACTCCATAAAAGAACCCTGATCAAAAGGAGAAAATGCTGAAGAGAATTTCAAAGTCTCATGGATTCTAGAACTTCTGGATCTACAGAGGGTACATGAATCCCTGAAACTATTACCATAAAATACTCTTTAAAAGTTAAACCAAAAATATCCCCTGAAGTCATCTTAAAACCAAACAATAGCTTAGCTTAATCAGTAAAAAGAGGTCTGCCTTGAGCATTATGCTCTTTGAAAAGCTCTATATAGATCAAACTGACCACAGCAACTCAAAAGATTAGATAGGAATCTTCAGAGGCAGCGAATTTATATTAATGAGGAAGGAACAACCCAGAAAAGGAGGGTGAGAACAATTGCACAACTTGAAGAATGTAATCAGTGTCATTAAACTGTACATGTAGAAACTGCTGAATTGGTATATGTTTTGGTATATATATTCTCAACAACAAAAAATTACATAAAATTGAGAAAGGAGGAGGATAGGTGAGTCAAATAAGACCTAAGAATCCACACCTCCTGGGAAGACCCAAAGACTGGTGGGGTGCTGATAGAAATGGGAAAACAAAAAAGGAAAATCATTTTGTTGATGACTCCAGTTTTGCTGACATCAGGTTGATACACGGTAATTTATCTAGTGCTATCATGTCAACTAAAAAAAGTAAAGGACCCTACAGAGACGAGAATCCTTTAACCAGAGTCAATAGTAAACACGAGGGTAAGAGAATGGAGAAGAGGGGACAGGAGATTGTTTGGAGACAACTAATATAGAATGGAAAGGAGGGGTGTGCTGTCACCGAGTAAGGGAAGCAGAAGGAGCTGCAGATAGGCAGGCATGCAAAATTCATTGGATTGTATACTTTCACTTAATCACGATGAAAGAAAATAAGACATGAGAATGAATGAGTTTTCTGGGGAGTGAATGCAAGGACTTAGGAAAAAATGATTGTACTGATGAAAAACATACTGATACATCAAAGTCTTCATCAACCCACCCTTGACCTCTCTGAAAACGGTCCATCCTTTTGTAGTGTACAGTGAATAATTAACAACAATGAATTGGCACTTGAATCATGAGCCAGAGACTCAAACTCAGAATTTTGCCTTATTTAGTGCACATATTCCTTACATCAGTCTCTTTCAATTTCTGCTCAGAAAACCCACTAAATTCCCAGGGGAGTGACATGACTCTCTTTGTCTTGGTTTTTTCCTTGTTTTGTTTTCGTTCCAGCTCTATTAGTCTTCTTACATTCATTTGACAGTTAAGAATATAGCCTTGCGGGTACCCCATAGGTGGAGAGGACTGAATAAAGTCAACAACTAGGGCAAACGAAAAGGAAAAGTGCAGGAAAGGGCAGGGTCAGGAGAACCAAAAGAACAAGTTACTAGTCATGGTTATAAGCAGTATCAAATACACTGAAAAGAAATATCATTAACAAATATCAAGTGAGTTAACATATGGCAGATAACCCACTTGCTAAAATATACCAACGATCCTTGAGCCAGGTAATTACATACCACAGAATAGCAACAAGGTGAAATTTATCCTAAAAATAACAATCAGTATAAAATTTTGGAAAAAATCAAAATTATGCCATTAAACTTTTGTTTCAAACCTTTGATTAAGAGTGCAAGCCACAGTCCCACAGTTCTCCATCTACTCACATGAGCATAACTCAGGAAGAAGAGCTGGTTGTTGGTGAATGTGATGCCTGGTAGGAGAGGTTCCTCCACTCCCTGCCTGTGATCTTCTACCCATTTCCTGTAAGCCTAGTGAGAGACGAACAGATGATCTTCAGCATTGACCTTTGTTTCTCTTTTCTCACCCAAAACAAAGATACTGAAAGAAACCACAAAGCCAGTCTCTTCTGCCATGTGCAAAACAGAATGTGTCAAATTTTCCTTTAAGAAAACAAGTATCTGAAAATGCGTATCAATGTGTTATTGCTTAATATTGAGGCAGGTTGGCCTACAAAAGGGCCTTACACCCAACAGACACCAAAGGAAATGGGCCAAAGAGTTCAGATGTTAAGAACTCGCAAAAGAAGCTATTCTTTCTATGTTTACAAGGGACAAACAAACCTAACAGAGTCGTGACAGTTAAAGTAATACATTTAGGGGCCAATTTTTATCTATTTTTCTAAGAAACAGGAAAAGCAATCATCTTTTTTCACCATCATTTTATGAAAGGAGGTATACTTTAACTAGAACATAGGAGATAGCCTTAAAATAACAAGCTGGTCATACTGAATGCACTCAGCTTTATGAAAATCTTTTCACATTACCCTTGTGTACCTTGTGTAACCACAGACTAGTGGATGATGAAAACGTTGTTATGGTTTCGTCCTGGCCCCGTATATGAGAACCACTAGCCTGTGACAATAATTTAGAAGTTTGGTATTTTAGGAGAGAATTATAAAGGGGGCTATAGAAAGAGTTGTACTCAAGGAAAATGCATACGAATCTAGCCCTGAGGAGATTTTTGTAGCATGCTGATATTATTGTGAATGTATTTTTGAAAACTCTCCTTTAAATGTATGATTCTTAATAACAAATATTATTCTTTAGGGTGACTTTATACCCCAGGCAGAAGAAAAAAAAGAAATGCATCTCTATCTGTATAATAACATCAATGGGGTACTACAATTCTGTTCCCAGAAATTCTGTAATATCTAATGCCTCAAGAACATGTCTGTGGTATAAACTGAGGTGCACCCATTCAGTGTTTTACAGTGTAATTTAGAAAATCACAGCCAAGGTAGCAGCACATACCCTGAAGGCTTCCCGCAGACCTCCATTATCAGCAATATTTTCTCCCAGGGTCCTCTTCCCCTTCACCTAATGAAAAAGGGAAAAAAAGTTCTTCACAGGCAACTATTATTCAACAAGAAGCATAAATACTATAGCAAGAAAACGTGTCATATTTTAAAGAGAAAATTACATTCAATAACTCAGAGATAGTCGTAATACATAGTAAGATGCCAAACTAACCCCAGCAAGGTGCTCCTGAATATAATCATTTGTTTTACTATGCTGTACATTTCTTCCTCATTCACCCTTTATTCTCATCAATCTATCCAGCTCCAATAAAATGTTCATAATGTACTGAGTAACTCTGGTTTGATGGGAGAAAAATAGAAACGTCAACATGCGGGCTACTTCCTCTGACAAACACACACAATCTAAGCATTCTTCTCACCATGCCTGTGTGCCTGTGTTTTAAAATATTTGCCACCCATACAGTAACAAGATTTGAAGACCAATCATCATCTTTCACTGTCAGCAATTTCCATAAAAAAATTAAAAGAAGGGTAGTTTTCATGGGGAAAAACAAACCAGATAGAAATAACATCAGCCACAAATTCAAGGTTTCTAATATATATGACAACCAGTCAAGTGTGGTGAAAAAATACTTCCAAACATTTAGAGATTGGTTCTTAGAACTTTAAATGAGCTAGCACAGAGCTGAAGGCAGTTGAGACAAAGAACCTATGGTCTACAGCGGCTAAAAGATTTGCTCTGTCAGCTTCTGTGTAGTAGGCAGAATAGTAGGCCCTCAATGGCATCCATGTCATAACCCTTGCATTCAGTGACCATCGTACCTTATGTGACAAAACAGACTCAGTAGATGCGATAAAGTCAAGGAAGTTGAGATGGGAGATAATCCTGGATTATGAAAGTGGGTCTGACATAATCACAAGAGTCTTTATTATAAGAAGATGGAGGCAGAATTGTCACTGTCAGAGCGATGCAATGTAAGACTAGACTGGCCATTGCGAGCTTTGAAGATGGAAGGGGGCCATGAGCCAAGGAATGTGGGCAGCCTCTAGAAGCTGGAAGAGACAAGAAAATAGGTCCCCCTTAGAGCTTCCAAAAAGGAATATAGTCCTGACAATACCTTGATTTTAAGCCACTGAAGCCCATATCAGTTCTGACCTACAAAATTGTAAGATAATAAATTTATATTGTGTTCAGATACTGAGTTTGTAGTAATTTGTTTATCAGACCAACAACAGGAAATTAATGCATGCTGCTCTAAATTTTAACTTACAATCCTGCTAACATTTTATTTTTAAGCTAGACCAATGAGCCAGCTGCCAAGCATATTCCCCTGAATAAAGACACTTTTAAGAACATGACTCCCTGTGATCACCCAGGCCCTTCTTAGCTGCAGTCCCAAAAAGCTACCATTGCTGCTTTAAAAACACTGTTTCTTTTACTATAATCATATGAGGTAAGTGGAGCCCTGTTGGCACACTGGTTAAGAGTTTGGCTTGTGAAATGAAAGGCTGGCAGTTTGAATCCAGCAGTCATTCCTTGGAAACCCTATGGGTTCCAAGGATAGTTCTACTCTGTCCTAAAGCATCACTATGAGTTGGAATCAACTTGATGGCAATTTGATATAGATATAGATATATAGATGGCAATTATATATATGTATATGTATCTATCTCACATCTGCTGAGTCCCTTTTGGCATGTAAGGTAAGATGGTCACTGGATTTATATATATATGATGATTATATATACATATGTGTATGTATGTATATACACATATGTATATATAATCATCATACTCATTGAACAAGTAAGGACTCTAAAGCTGTAAGTTTGTAGCAGTGATAGAGTTACTGAGGCTGCTGACTGTGGTCTGAGGGACTTCTAGGACAATTATTATTATAGTTCATAAAGAAAATGTTCTACATCCTGCTTTGGTGAATAGGGTTTTGGGTCTTAAGAGCCTGCGAACAGCCATCTAAGATACTTTTATTGATCCCATTCCATCCACAGCAAAGGAGAATGAAGAAAACCAAAGACACAAGAAAATATTAGTCCAAAGGATTAATGGACCACAAGAATAAAAGCCTCTGCCCAGCCTTAGCCCGGAAGAACTGGACAGTGCCTGGGTACCACCAGCTATTGGTCTGACAGGGATGACAAGAGAGGTTCTGGACAGAATGGGAGGAACTTGTAGAACAAAATTTAAATTCACAAAAAAAAGACCATACTTACTGGTCTGAGGCTGGAGGAACCCTCAAGATTGTGGCCTCTAGCTACCCTGATAACTCAGAAATGAAGCTGCTGTGGAAGTCTACCCTTCAGCCAAAGATTAGGCTGGCCTATGAAACACATAGTAACACACCTGAGGGATGTCCTTCTTAGTTCAGCCAAGTATATGAGACCAAATGCACAACACCTGCCCCAAAGCCAAGATGAGAAGGCAGGAAGGGACAGAAAACCTGGGCCAATGGACATGTGGTACTGGGGATATAAACAGAAAAGGGGAGAATGCTGACACATTGTGCAGACTGCAACCAACTCACAAAACAGCTCGCATAACAATTTTTTAACGAGAAACTAATTTGTGCTATAAAATTCCACCTAAGACACATTAATATGTCTAAAAAGAAGAATCAAATAGATGGAAAGGCGTATCATGTTCTAGGATGAGAAACCTATTATCATAAAAATGCCAATTCCATACATTTACTGCAATTTAGATTTGAATCCCTATGGCATTGGGGGTGTGGCTGGAGGAGAAGTAGGCTTAGGGGAGAAAATTGAGAACAGCCAAGTACTCGACAGCACTTGGCTCGACTTGGCTTAAGTATAAGAGTGAGGAAGAATTTGTATTGACAGATACCAGAACACAACAAAAACCCACAGAAACATGGTACTGGTATAGGAGTTAACAAATAGAGCAGTAAGAGAGAATTTATAATCCAGAAACTTATCTCATTGCATGTGCAATTTTAATATTTGACAAACTTGACAGTTGAATTCAGTGAGGAAGAAAGTCTTTCAATAAATGATACTGGAACAGTTGGCTATCCATTTGGAAGAAAATAAAAGTGCACTCTCAATTAAACCCCACAGAAAGATAAATTTCATATGCATGAAGATTTAAATGGAACACAATAAAACATTGAAAATCTTTCCAGAAACACTAGGAGACAACATGTATGATACAGGTATCAAGGATGTATTTATAACCAAAAATGAAAGCGCAACAATTATTCCTTGATGTCTAGAGATACCATATTCAAAGTCTAGTGAATGAGTAACATATTTGACGGGAAATACATAAAAATACGAATGACAGATAAGATGCTAACATCTATAATATTAAAAAATCTCTCATAAATTGACAAGAAAATGACAACCCAATAGATAACTCTTTCATACAACATTGGTAGGAATAAGTAATGTTACAGCATTTTAGTGAGAGCAGGCATCTAGCCCATAGGGAAAAGAGTATGCATATAATATGTATAAGGGTATACGTATTGCAACAGCATTTGTCATGGCAAAATAATTGGGAACAACGTGCAACCTCCTCAACAAGAGGTTAGTTGAAATACAGCATTTATACCAGGCACTCTTAGGCAGCCACTGAAAACAAAGTTATGTCAGTTTACTGGCATGTAGTTCCCTAATGTTTTGTTGATTATGAAAGCAAGATTCAGAATAGCATAACGTATTCCACTTTAAAAATATAAACAATGTGAAATACATATACATATGTATATGTGTGTGTATCTCCGTAAGTATGAGAAAAACTGTCTCAAGGTTATTAAGATAAATTACAGATAAGGGCAGAGTGAAGAGAGGACAAGGAGAAAGAAATATAAAGGCGAAGGCACCTCTGTATGTATATAAACATTTACAAAGCACATTTCTTTGGTTCAGACTTCTCAGAACTCTTAATGAATTCATGCCCTTTAGTTCAAATAGTGAGATTTTATTTCAGTAAATTAAACCTAATCATCTTGTTTGGTAGAGGCTCATTGAAAACAAGGGAAATGCTCAGTGAGATAGACAGGCACAATAGCAAAATGGACTATTTTGCAAAAATAAGCCAAACTGGGCTCAGACACACCAACAATTTTAAGGATGGCACAGGACCAGGCCATGTTTGTAATTCTGTTGTACAGTGAAATCTGTGAAAGCCCGAACTTATCAGGACAGCCTTCTTTTTCCTGGTCTCACAAGTTTTTCCGCTTAGACAGGGGGCAGTCTTACCACTTTTCTACTGCTGTTTTAGTGGAAAATATTTGAGTTTTCCTTTTCTGACCATTTTCTGCCTTACACTGGTTCCAGCTCTCACAGGTTTTGCTGCACATAAGGTTGCCATGGGTCACAGCTAGCTCCACAGCACAACAGCAACAACAACAGCTTGGAAAGGATTTTTTTTTTCATGATACAGGCTGTGGGAGATTTCTAAAAATTTTATTATTTATCTATGCTACAGGATATTCTAGATCTAGAAAACTGTATGTTCAGGCCTGTGATTCTCAAACATTAGCTTGCATTACAACCACCTGGAGGCCTTGTGCGAACAGATTGCTGGGTCCCATTCCCAGAGATTCTGACTCAGTAGGTCTGTGGCAGGCCCCAAGAATCTGTATTTCTAACCAGTTTCCAGAGGATGCTGATGGTCCAGGAGCCACAATTTAAGAATCACTGTTGCAAGCAAGATGATGTTCCAATGAAAAACAATGACCCACATGACATTCCCCTAACCACACTTGTACTCACATTTAAGCCAGCTTTCTTCCAATAATAGCTACTATACTGGTTAACCATGCACTTTGTCTTTTCTTTAAACTTTTCTTCTGAGTCAACAGACCACCAAGGATCCAGGTTTCCATTTTTATCGTATTTCCTCCCTAGAAAAAAAGGAAAGTTAAAAGATAACTTATGGAAACAAGAATCTTCACCTTTCTTTTCCCTCATTTCAACAAGCCTTCAAGAAGCAGTCGCAACAGCAGGGGACACTCCTCCAGAAAGCAGCTCCTGCCCTCTCAGCAATGTCACAGGTGAATTGTAAAAGGGGAAAGAAGAGAGAGGACTGAGGGAGTTCCTTCCTTCTAAGGAACAAAGGGAAATTTAAAAATAAGAGTCATCTATCTATCCCAGGCACTAGTCTTCTCCAGTCTTGGAGTCTCTGTTTCCATCTGGTCTGACCCAAAACATTCTCTGAATTATGAACTAAAGTGGCATCATTCAGAAATCCCACGGAGAGAGTTTGGGCACCACTGCCAGTGAAATTCCGAACAATCCATAGGACTAGCCCTGATGAGTCATTCACACCACATGACCATAGACCCTGACTCAGCCCTACAGAATGTGTCTCCTCCCAGTTGCCAGGAGCCTAGAGACACATAAATCCTCCGTTATGAATCACCCCGCAGCAGTCAGTGGGGGAGGGAAGGCCCATCTGTCCTACTTAGACAAGGAAGGATGCTCAAAAACGGAGCACTTGGAACAAGAATCCCAATCTCTACAACATAATGGGGAAAACAATCAGTTACATATGCTTTCTTAATAAATGTTTCCTCTTCATTTTCTCTGCACGCTCAAAACAAAAGTTTGGGTACACCTGAACTATCTTCTATGTTTAAGGTTGCTACTGGAATAAGAGGCACAATTGAAATTCAAACAGAAGACTTCCCGTTGGGCTTAGAGAAGAGTCCCCTAAATAAAGGTGTTAATTAGAACAATCGAAAACTCTTTAGCAAAACTAGATGCCACTAACGGTACCCCCTGGAAAAGCCTGGGCTCACTGTCTTTCACCCACTAACCAACCAATCATTCCATAGTTACTGGGCATGTACCTATGTGCAATGCACTGTTCTAAGCTAAGTTACAGAGTAAAATTTTCATCACTAGATTCTATCCTTCAAGAGAGATGCTAGAAGGCTCTGAGGAAAAAAGGTACTTAAATTTCCTAGGAAGAATGGACCAGTCCCAAGAGATGGCCAAAGTGATCCTCTCAAATAAACCAATCATCTCAAGACAGAAAGTCTAGCTCTGGGGAATCAGGTAACCACAAAGCAGCTATATTTTAATAGGAGGAGGGCGTCTAAAGGAGTAAAAATCCTTTAGGTGATCAAGGAAGGATTGATGGGACCATGGGAAGAACTGTCCGGAAAGAGAAGAACCAGGAAAGAAGGTTGGAGCTACCACAAGCATGGAAGAGGTTCCCCTGTATCGAACACTACCCTGGGCCAGCCACATTCTTGAGTTTGTAAACCACTGTGGAAGTATGTATGAGACAGTAATTTTCTATTAATTTGTACATTTCAGACATTTCATGTGGTCTCCAATAATAGAGTTAAAGGTGAAAAGGCTAATTTTAAAAAGGCAGCTCTCAAAAGGAGATCATTTCTACAGTTTATACCGTATTCTGCTTTTTCCTTTCACTTAAATGTCTTCAGGATATGTAGCATATAGCATATTCCATACAATGCATTATAAGGAAAGCAGACCCTTTTAAAAAAATCTGCACACATGTCAGTATGGCAAAAAAGAGATTGAGCACTGCCTAATCCTTGAAATCGTATAAAGGAAAGAGTCAGTCAGCCAAACTAACTTGGGGAATGTCACTCAGTAGAGCACTCACCTCCAGGGAGACCATCACAAGAAACGACAAAGAGGAGACACTATAAAGCAATTCTTATATCCATTATGACAGCTACAGCAATCCTGCTTTAAATGCAAAGCTAATTTTCTTGAATTTACAGGGTCTTTTTTTCATTCTACACTGATCACCAACAGGAATGATTATTTATTTATTGCAAACTAGCACAGCAAGACACAGGGGCAAGTTTTCAATCAGCAATCATGTTGCTTTGGACAATCTTCAATCTATGATGATGCCACTATGCAAAGATAATAGCAACAATTAACATCCATCAAGTCAACATTATTACAGAAGCAGCAGCTTATAAAATGAACCAGTACTTACCATTATTATCAAATCCATGTGTAAATTCATGCCCAACAATCACTCCTATAGCACCATAACTCAGAGATCTATGGCATAAATACATGATTTGGAGAAAATTACAAGCATGAACCTCAGAGCATAATCTTTTGATTTTTTGTTCGGTGAAAACTAAGATAATCTGTTTTCTACTAACCATAGTAACAGCAATCTAACAACTACTCCTACAACTGTAAAAAGATCTAAATACAGCCTTTTGATTGAAATGGACAAAGAAAATATAAATCACATCACAACAGAGGGGCCTAGACAGAGTTGGAGAAAAAGGTAAAACAAAATTCTAAGTCACAAAAAAAGACCAGACTTACTGGTCTGACAGAGACTGGAGAAACCCTGAGAGCATGGCCCTGGACACCATTTCAACTCAGTACCGAAGTTACTCCTGCAATTTACCCTTTAGCCAGAGATTAGACAGGCTCATAAAACAAGACTATAGGGGTACCCCAGCCCAGACACAGGACAAGGAAGCAGGAGAGGCCAGGAACGCTGGTAATGAGGAACTCAAGGTTGAGAAAGGAGAGTGTTGACACGTGATAAGGTTGATAACCAGTGTCACAAAACAATATAGATGATGTTTATGAGAAATTAATTTGCTCTGTAAACCTTCAACTAAAGCATAATTTATATTTATATATATGTATATATATATGTGTTAGAATATATATATGTTAGAATACATATATTCTAGCGTTGTTGCTATGACCACATATGGGCCTCAGTATCTTATCCCACAGTATTTCACACGTCCTATCATGTGAAGGAAGCCCTGGGGGCACAGTGATTAAGTGCTATGGTTAGTAACCAAAAGACCAGCAGTTCATATCTACCAGGCACTGACTGGAAACTCTGTGGGGCAGTTCTACTGTCTCCTATAGGGTCAGTATGAGTTGAAAATGGACTTGAGAGCAAGGTTTTGTTTTGTTTTGTTAATTATGTGAAAGAAATGATTTCTAAAGTACTTTCCAGAACTACAACGCCTATGATTTTCTATCTGCCCCAGCTGTATTTTGTATTTATAAACACCCAGAGCATCAGAAGTGTTTGCAAAGATCCTCTCAGTAAATACACCATTTATTTTATCTCAGAACTTGTCAAAAAGTGGCTGTAACCTTAGAAGTTAAATTGTTTTCCAAATGTAGTCATAATAAAGGAAGAGAGCAAAGATTATGTGGGATCACTGTTTTCAAAGGCTGCCACATTCCATTTCTCACAAGCAAAGATTATGAAGCCTTAACCAAGTTTGGAAAAGGCATTACATAATTTCTCTTCACCTCTGAAGAAGTCTGTGGTAGATTATCTACAAAAGCAGTAGATACAAACAAAACAAAGTCTATGACCAACAATACCAACACTCCATCCACTACTGTATGTACATGCCCTCCTCCTGTCAGGAGCCATCTATTTCCCTCCTCTTGAATTTGAACTGGCCTTAAGACTTGCTGCAACTTGCCTGAAGAGGCATTGTAGCTTCCATTTTTTCACCTTCTTAGAAGTTAGTCTTAGTGTCAAAAGTTTAACTACCCAGCTGGAGACAGAGACACCCAGTGAAAAGAAGGAGACCTCAACCGTTGAGAGAATATGAAGGGAAGAGAGAGGCCCCATCCGTTCAAGCCAGCCCAACTAAGGCACCAGACAGGTGAGTGAAGTCACCTTAGATCTTTCAGCTGTGGTGATGCTGCCCCAGTCAACACTACCCAGAACAGAGACAAGCTGTCTTAGCTCAAAAAAGGCTCATAGCAACCATGTTGGAAAGAGTAGAACTCCCCCACAAGGTTTCCAAGGAAAGCCTGGTGAATTTGAACTGCATGCCTTTCAGTTAGCAACCAAGCTCTTAACCACTGTACTGCCAGAGTCCCTCTATCTCAGCTCAGTCCTGTGCAAACTGCACAAGCACAAGGCAGTAAGTCGTTGTTTGGGGTGCTTAGTTAGGCAGCAGTAGATACAAGTGAAACAAAGACTATTACTAAGAGAGGAAGAAATCAGTAAGTAGGTTCCTATTTGTGTGTGACTGTGATTTTCCCTCTCAAATACAAGTTCCATAACAGCCAATCCCCTCACTATTTCTAAATTCTCTGTACCTAGGACACAGTAAAAATGTAACAAAGATTTAGTTAATTGATTAATTTTCCTGTGTCATGCAAGTGAAAGATGTATATGTAACCTATTTGAGTCATTTAACCCATGGAAGAGGATTATAAATGACCTTACTATAAGGATTCTTCATGAGATTTGCAGTTAAGCTAAAAATATTTTGCTCTCAGTTTCTCACATGCAATATCAAAGCCACCCAGCAAATAGACAGGACCCAGAACTGGCAGAAATGGAAATTTTCGAAGCAACATGTTATTACAGGACATAATGATCCTTAACATGCTAATTGTTTGTCTCAACTATACCCAAGGAAGTGCTGTAAGATTTAATTTTTCCCCTTGGTAGCAATTCTTTCCTTTATTATTTCTTTCCTGCAAGGTAATTTGCATTCAGAAAAAAAAATGCTTCCTACTGTTTTGCCATCAGTGCAAACCTTCATTAAAGGAGTGAGAGTAAAACCATGCATTTCAATCACAGAGCCATCATAGTGGTATGCAACAAACTTGTAATTTTACATAGTGCTGAATTTTTGCGGCAGTAGCTTTCAACGAGCAGCCTGTAACGCTTCGTCCTTCCAGGTCTCCATCCCTGAGAAGGGTACCGACTCCCTGACAAACCTCAGTCAATGCTTTTGACTGGAGGAATTTCAGGGATGAACAATGGAAGCTTATAGAAACCACTCTGCAGTAAAATGTCCTTTAAGAAGGACTGCACCAAAGAGCTTTCCATTTGGAAAAGGGCAATAGAGAACTCAGAAAATGATTGAATCCTTGTGCATTTCAATTCTCAGTTATGTAATCACAATCCTTTAGACAAGAGACAAAGAAAAAAAGTAATTGTATATGACTAAGCCTTATGATGACCATGGTTCATAATATCAAACTCACAAGCCTCCATTTCATCAATGGATTTTGTTTAAAATAGTTTGTCAGTAAAAACTAAAATAAACAAATCAGTGTGCCTTTTGAAATGCAACTGGCAGACCAGAAAACAGGAAGGCTTCCTGCGGAGAAAATCTAGCCTCCCAAAAATAAAATGGGGAAAATGACAATTTTACCACCTACTCAATTTCTCTTTTGTTTTTACTTTCCAATGGTTTTAACATATGCTCAGGGTTTGCTGTCCACGACCAGTTATACTGTTAACTGGACTGTGATCTCAAGCTGTTAAACCTGAATTGTAAATTGACCAAAATCTGGAGGTAGCTATAAGATCATCCAGTTCAGCTCCCTATCAGAAACATGAGCCCCTTCTGCAAAAGCCCGTGAGACTTCTGCTTGGACATTTTCAATGACCAGGAACTCAGCACCACCACCCCTGCCCGGAGGTAGCTCATTCCCAAATTGGGTGGTCCTAACACAAATAAGGAAGACACAGGAGGAATTAATGCCTTTGAATTGTGATGCTGGAGAACACTGAATGTACCACGGACTGTCAAAAGAATAAACAGGTCTGTTCTAGAAGTCCAACCAGTGTGCTCCTTGGAAACAAAGATGGCGAGACCGTCTTACATACTTTGGACATGTCAGGAAGGACTAGTCCCTAGAGAAGGACATCATGCGTGGTAGAGTGGAGGGTCAGTGAAAAAAAGACCTTCAACGAGATGGATCAACACAGTGGCTGCAACAACGGGTTTAGAAGCATGAAAACAACTGTGGATGTGGAGCAAGACTGGGAGGTGTTTTGTTCTGTTGTGCGTAGTGTTGCTATGAGTAGGAACTGACTTGATGGCACCTGACAACAACAACATAAACAAAATAAAATTTTCTTCCTGTGTCTATTGGGCTTGTGTGGTCTCTACTAGAGCACCCTCAGGCCCCTACCATAAATCCTTCTGTCACGTAAGTTTCCTTCCATGACATGAAAACAGTTACAAAGATTCCCTTCATGTGCTCTCTTCTCAACGTCTTGCAACTGTTCTTTACTCGTTAATTCTAGAACAGCATTTCCCCAAACAGATTCCATAACAAGAGAGGGCCTCACGGGCATGGGGAAGGGGAGTTTAGAAACCTCTAGGTTGTTGCTGCTATTGTTGTTAGGTGCCATCAAGTTGGTTCTTACTCATAGTGACCCTATAAGTCAGAGTACAACTGCCTGATAGGGTTTCCAAGGAGCACCTGGTGGATGTGTACTGCTGACCTCTTGGCTAGCAGCCACAGCACTTCAGTACTGCCTCTAGGTTAAGAGTATTTAAATAGGCTTCTTTCTTGCATGGCTTCTTGGGAATTTTCATGCTGATGAGTATCATGATTCTCTAAAATAGAGGGAGGAGAAAGATGACTGCCTGTATTGCTAGTTGATGGAAGACGCTTTGGTAAATAAAGTCCTAAACTCTTCCCAATCCTGATCCTCTCCTCTAGAAACAAGCCAACTTGTTGATGTCCTCATAATTAGACCCAGCACTCAGATGTGGGCTCAGTGGGGTCAACCAAAACAGAAGAGCCAAAATTTCTACAACCAAAATTAGTTTACTATACCATAAATCACCAGAGAAAGCAAATGCATGTAATAAAAGCAGTGATATTACATAAGTCATCAATATACTATGGAAATTCTGAACTATGCAAATCTGCAATCTGTTGGTATTACAGCGTAACTTCAGACACTGTCATTTTGATCTGTTCTGAAGTTACCAAAGTTATATTTCTACAAACAAGTTTGCTTATCTTATTTACATGCTCTAAACTTCAATATTTTCTACTGCCCATTAGTATGAAATCTCCTGACCTAGCATTCAGAACCCTCTAATATCTAACCTCAACATTTCCAGAATTATCTTCTACTACTTCATACACCACTTGGGCCAAACTCAACTCTCTACCATTCTATAAGCACTTTTTATTCCCTTTTCTTTGTTTCTTCCAACTGGAATGGTTTTAGCCCATCACCATCAACTCAAATCCTACCAATCCTTTAAGGTGCAAATATTTGCAGTATGTGTCAGTGGGTGACTGAATAAATACATAAACATGAAAACCACCTGAGTAAGCTGGCTTTCCTGTCCAGCATACACCCTAATAACAAGGATCAGAAAACACATCCTTCAGACGGTACGAATAGGGCTGACCCACTCCGGGTTCCACAGCCTCTTCCTGCTTTTTCACTGTATAGTTTATTCTCTGCCAAAGCAGCGTGCTTTCCACCCTCACTTGTCAATAAGTGGTTTCTTTGCTCATTTACTTACCGAGGATATTCTGTTCCCCAGAAGAAAGGCTTCTGGAGCTCACCTGCTGGAAATCCTGGGAGAAAGTCAAACAAATAAAAATTTTAAGGCCATAGAGAGATTGATTCAATAAAAAGAACCTGCTTCTGGCTATAGCCTTAAGACCTCAAAGGGCCATTGGAAAAGGTATGCCTTACGGAGCTGGGAGCCCTCTAAGAGATCCAACTGTCTCTACAATGATATTAACTCAACCCAGTTTGAAATAAGTGCATTAAACCAGTTTTCAGGAATGCATTTTGCATGGATATACTACCGGTAGTGTGCAGTCTGCTGTGAACTGGGTGCCTGCATAGAGAATGAACGCATAGCAGTTCAGTGAAACTCACAAGTGAATACGAGCAAAGACAGTACCTCTACAACTGAGTGAGTGTGGCTCGGATAGCCCCAAGAGGCCTTGTTTCCCTTTCCAACCAGAATTTGTCTTGATTACCAAAAGGAGACAATAGCATTTTAAGAAACATGATCAAGGAACCCAATTGTATCCTTCCTGATTCATGTTACTTCCTTGTATTACGCAGTGACTTGTGCTAAAAATGACATAGAAGGGAAGGGAAAGATGGGGCAGCCCACAGTTCCTTTTCCTTTCAGTCTTCCTTTCCTATCAGTGAGCCAAAAGTAGAGTGTTGGTAGAAGGAGAACATATTAAGAACTGAAACAGAAACAGATGAATTACTTTTGTGTAGTGTTTCCACTTTTCTGATGAGAACTAAACACACAAGCATGAACAGGCTGTAAGATACAAACTGTGCGGGTTCAGGAATTTCACATATAAAGTAAATGTGCTTAGATTTGCATCTAAAACCGGCATTGCACAATATAAAAATGAATGGGAAAACTCACAATAATTATCTGAAATTTTAATTCTTCTGTATTTAGAATGACATTGTTGTTGTTAATGGCCATCAAATCAGCCCTGACTCAAGATGACCCCATGTACAATAGAACAAAACGCCGCCCAATCCTGCAACGTCTGCATGATCACTGGTATATCAAGTCCACTGGTGCAGTCACCTGTGTATTTTTAATGCTTTCCAACCTAGGGGCACATCTTCCATCTTCACATCAGACGACATTCTGTCACGGTACACAAGGTTTTCATTGGCTAATTTTTGGAAACAGATTTCCAGGCTTTTCTTCCTACTCTGTCTCAGGCTGGAGATTCCACTGAAACCTGTCCACCATGGACGACTCTGCTGGCTTTTGAAATACCAGTGGCAAAGCTTCTGGCATCATAGCAACATACAAGCCATCACAGCACAACAGACTGACAGATGGGTGGGGCTTAACCACGTTCAATAACGAAAAGTACCATGACAGGTTAAGAGACAGACAACAAAGGACAGGACAGAGCTCTATATTTTAGTACTTTTAATGGTGCTTTTTCCTGCTTTCAGAACAAGGAGCCCTGCAAATTACGTAGCTGGTCGTAGGTGCAGATGAGTGGGAGGGAGAAGTGCCTGCTTTGTCCTTGCAATTCACCACTACATTTTGTACCCTGGGGTGATCCTAAAAGCTGCACTTATAAGCCCTCACAGCTAGGAATGCAAAGGACAGTAGCAACAACAAAAACGAGAAGCCCTCTGCAATGTCCTTGCCTGCTCTAGAGCAACTGCTTCAGGCTCCATGCAACTGTAAAGCCCTTTGGAGTGAAAATGCCTTCTCCTCTCCATACTTTCTCTATACCTCTCCTCCACGATAGGACACTACAAGGAAGAAACGAGCGTGGGAAAGCATGTCCTTAATTTCAAAGTGAAATGTACTTTCTATATAACACGTACGTGTGTGTGTATAATGTTTTATTAATAATCATATCATAATTCGAGATTTCCAGGTACAAAACTCTAACTGCAAAACAGAAATGGATCCAGCTAGTGGTTCTCTCTCTTCTTGCTTTCACATAAAAGGAAAATGCATCTAATATGACATTGACATCATATAAATCTACATAATTCTTACATTTCCTTAACTATCATAGCATCTTTGCATCAGCAGCCCATCCTTTTTGCTTATTACTTTTAGAACATCAATATGACTTGAGTATATATATATACATATGATATGCATGTGTATTACATATAGATACAAATCATCATGTTTATATGAAAATTCTGTTTCACACAATATATCATCAAAAAGCAATGATATTTCCTAATAAGAAACATGATCATAAACCAATATGACTTAATTATTAAACTATGGCTTCCCTGCTTGGTAATGTGCCCAGCTGGAAGCATTATGTCCATTGCCAAGTGCTTTACAGGCAAACATCTGACACCTGCATGAGTTTCTATTTCTGCCACTTTTGCTGGGAGAGGCCCCCAACTCAGAGGCCTAAAGCGATCCCATTACTCCACTCGGCTGTGTCTGCTCAGCTGGTCAGGGCCATGGAACCTAATGTAGTCATGCATCACTTAACATCTACGTGGGATATGTTCTGTGAAATAGATTTATGTGATTGCGCATATTACATGGAAACCCTAGTGGCATAGTGGTTAAGTGCTGCATCTGCTAACCAAAAGGTCCACAGTTCAAATCTCCCAGGAACTCCTTGGAAACCCTATGGGACAGTTCTATTCTGTACTTTAGGGGAACTATGAGTCAGAATCGACTCCATGGCAGTGGCTTTGGTTTTTGGCTTTTGAGCAAAGCTATATGGGATATTTTTTGTTTCACTTTCAAACTGATACTTCTTTGTCTCTTGCAGCTGCTACCACTAGCACTAGTTTTGCTGAGTTTGGGAGCTCTGATATACTTCCCCATATTTTCAAAAGAACATCAAACAGAAGGATAATGCTACAGCACTCAAGAAATGCGCATTACATGACTGGGTATCTCTTGCTGCCTACCAGTCAAAGCATATGCTGTTACACAGCAAACTTTTTATATGTAAGAAGGGAAAGTTCACACTGAAATAATGATAAAGTACAACATAGTACATATATTAGCCAGTAGCATAAGTGTTTATCATGATTCTCATGACATATATGGTATACGGTTTACATGCAATGTACCATTATATGCCTGGCAGCACAACTGTCTGTAGAGAAGAGACAGAAGATATACACATTACATGCAGGAAGCTGTTGTGTTCCCCTCATCTGGTTACAAATGTCCACTACATCCTGTTTTCCAATCAAGATTTCTGACACTATTATAACCTTACAGGACCGTTTTAGTCAGCTAGGGCTGCTCTAACAGAAATACCACAGAATGGATGGCTTTAATAAAGGAAAGTTTACTGTTACACAGTCTGGCAGGCTACAAGTCAAAATTCAGTATGTCTGCTCCAGGGGAAGGCTTTCCCCCTTGTTGGCTCTGGAGGAAAGTCTGGTATTGCATCAGTCTTTGCCCAGGGTGCATCTTGGCGCAGGAATCTTGGGTCTGAAGGATGCACACTTCTCCTGGTGCTGCTTTCTAGATGGTGTGAGGTTTCCAATTCTCTGTCTGCTTCTCTTTCCTTTTATCTCTTGCACGGTGAAAAGATTAAGGGTGGTGCAAGCCACACTCCAGGGAAACTCCCTTTACAGTGGAGCAGGAAGGTGATCTTCTGAAGGGATTTATGGTCTCACTCTAATCTTTTAACGTACATCACAACAAAAATCACAAAATGGAAAACAATCATAGACTACAGGGAATCATGGCCCAGTCACATGGCTACACCTATTTCTGGGGGGACACAGTTCAATCCATGACATCCCACCCTTTGGCACCTGCCAAATTACATCATTGAAACATGTAACACATTCATCCCATATGACGGAAGTCTTAAATCAGTTCCAAGCCCCAAATACAAAAATTCTTCTACATCTGTGAAGCCCAGAAGGTAAGCTATCTGCTTCTAAAGGTACAACGGCAGAACAGGCACAAGTCAGACATTCCATTACAAATGGGAGAAATTCCAGGGAAAGAAGGCATTAACAGGGAAGTCAGCAGAACACATTACATTAACCCTCAAAGCTTTGGAAATAATTCTACATTTTCTAAGACATTTTACACAATGGCCCTGCCCTCCAGACTCTAAATATTGGCCACATTCTCTGGATTCTGAGTAGAGACCCCTGGCCCTGTGCTACAACTCTGCCTTCAAGGTCCACTTGGACAGAAACTCTGCCCCATTGGCTTTAGGTGTACCCCCTAAGCCCAACTGAGTGGCAATTCTACTCTAACAAAACACAGAAAGTCCTGGCTCCACCCTTTCAAACCCCTGAGGTCATAGTTGTACCTTTTGAGATTGAGGCAGCTCAGCTTCTCACACTGTTTGTCTCTTCAGCTTCAACTTCCTATGACAACACAGCCGGGCCTCAGGCCCACATCTGCCCTGCCGGGGCAAATGTTCCAAAGCTCTGTAGCTCTCCTAACTCAAGTGCCTGGAGGCACCCCACTCTTGCTGGAAAGCATCTTGCACAGAGACACTTGGCTCTCTCACTCTGTGGGTCAGCAAGGCTAGTTCCACCAATTCAAGTGCCCAGAGGCACCCCATTCCACGAGGAAAACTCTGGGCACAGACACTCAGCTCTCTTGCTCCATGGGTCGGCTCCAGCACTGCCTCTGGTTCTGCTGCTGCCGCTGTTGCTGGTGCGGGTCCTCTGCTGTTCAATTCTCACCAACTGCACCTTCATCAGAGTTAACAGTTCTTTTCGGTTCCTTCTGAATCTTCTATCCATTCACAGTTTCAAAATGGCTCCCACATTGTAGATATTTCCTAGAGCAGCACCCCATGATCAGTGTTTGTTCAGGGAGCATCTTGGCACAGGAATCTCGGGTCTGAAGGATGCACTTTTCTCCCAGTGCTGCTTGCTTGATGGTGTGAGGTTCCCAATTCTCTCTGCCTGCTTCTCTTTCCTTTTATCTCTTGCAGGGTAAAAGGATTAATGGTGGTGCCAGCCACACTCCAGGAAATCCCCTTTAAAGTGGAGCATGGAGGTGATCTAATGGGATTTATAGTCACACCCTAATCCTTTAACATACAGCACAGCAAAATCACAAAACGGAGGACAATCATAGAATACACGGAATCATGGCCCACCCACATGGCTACCTATTTGGGGGGGACACAATTCTATCCATGACAAGGACCATGGATGCATATACAGCTGGACATTGCTGGTAGATGAATATACATATACATACATATACATACATACATATATACATATACATATAAACAGAGAGAAGGAAGAGGGAGGAGAGAGAAATTTTTTAACTATTGAATTGTCGAAAAGAAATAAATCTGATAAAAGGTAATACTGACCAGGATGTAGGAAGCATGTTGATTGGAGTGTAAATTGTTGTGATTTGAAGAGAGATATAGTTATCTCTTAATGCTTAAAATACCATTTTAAAAGATTGAACAACTCTCTACAGTTACACAGAAAAAGCTCTAAGGGAAACTGCTAAGTGAAAAAACAGTATGCAGTACAGTGTATGGAATCCCTTTTTGTGTGGTATGTATGAAAATGTACATATATATATACAGTCAGTTCCACTATAAAATTTGTATTGAAAAAAATTAATTTGTTCTAACGAGATACATGAAGGGAAAAGCAGGCTATAAGTCTAATTTCAGGCTTGTTCATATACAATTTCATCCATAAGAAATGCCAAGTGAAAGCAGAAAACTCTACCCAGCTGAACTGAGCCACACAGATACACACAAAATGCGTGCACACACGCGCACACTTGCCATTAACCAGCTCCCTGAGTTTCTGTGTTAGGAGCCATGCCCATCCACATCTGGTGTTACAACGTTCCTTCCAACTTCAGAAAGCCCTCCTTCAACTACCACATGACCAGTCAGACTGTAATCTCTCTGATACCCACTTCCACAAGCACACTTCAAACCTTTTCAAGTGAAAGCACTGTATTTATTATAGTGTTTGTGTATTTCTTATGTGTTTAACATGTGTAAAACTGTGCAATCATTTTTACCAGGCTCCCAGCTTTTGTTTTCTTTATGTGCCACTGATGAAGTTTGTTGTGCCTAGAACTCTCTTTTACCCATAAGCCCTCTGGCTTTTATTGCACAATTGTGCAGTGCACAGTGATTTTTAGGGCACTGTGTTAGAGCAGAACTGACTGTATAATATATGTATTACATACACTTACTTGTGTGTGTACAAGTAGTACCCAGCTTATGACATATTTGAGTGCTCATGAACCGCACTTCTGACTGTCAGTTTTGGGGCATAGAACCAAAAATAAACTCTTACAGAAATAAGTGTGTGCATATATCATAGAAATTTCTTCTAAATGCCATACTAAAAGTGGTTAACAGTGGTTTCCTTTAGGGAGAGAGCCGTAGGAAGAGAAGGAAAAGAGAATTGTTGCTTTTTATTTCATGTCTTTCTTTACAGTATGAATCTGCTCATCATAACCATAGGTGTTTGTTTTCTTGAGATCTGAGCTATGGGATAATGACTTTTTGTTTTCTACTCTATACTAATAAACAAATGTGATCTACAGTAATAAAATGTACACTGAAGCCCAGATATCTCAAGGCTTCTAACTCTTCCTAGAAAGCTGTAAGCTCCAATCAAGATCATGACTTCATGACTATAAAAGTCATGATGAACCTAAGGTCATTGTTTTAGTCAGCTAGTGCTGCTCTAACATAGCACAGGGTGGATGGCTTTAACAAAGGAAGGTTTATTCTCACACAGTCCGGTAGGCTACAAGTCCAAATTCAGGATGTCCACTCCGGGGGAAGACTTTCCCCCTAGTTGTCTCTGGAGGAAAGTCCAGTATTGCATCAGCCTTTGTCCAGGGAGCATCTTGGCGCAGGAACCTCAGGTCTGAAGGATGAGCTCTTCTCCCAGTGCCGCTTGCTTGATGGTCTGAGGTTCCCAACTTCCTTGGCTCACTTCTCTCCCTTATATTCCACAAGCTTGTAGCTTGGGTTCTGCCTCACTAACACAACTGCAAACCATTCTCTATCATCAATATCACAGAGGCAGGATTCACAACACATGGGAGGAAGTGCACCATATTGGAACTCCTAGCCAAGTCAAATCAACACATACATTTTGGGGTGGACACAATTCAATCCATGACAGTCATTATCAACCAAATCTGACAATTTCCTTGGCAATTGTGTCCTGAACAAAAGTATTTTGTCTTTTATGGCAAGGATATTGCTAAGAACCCAACTAGGTTAGTCACCATGGGCTGACACAAGAGAAATAATGAGAAAGAATGGGCTGACACAAAAGAACTAATGAGAAAGCTCCAGTAGAAACTAAAGGTTGACTCGTGTAGAAAACCGAAAGCAGGCTCTCATGGTTTTTCCAGATGCATTTTCTAATTCTGGTTTCCCTCTAGCTGCCTTGCCTCTCCTTGTTTTCAAGTACCCTAGAGCTGGCAACAGCTGAGCAGCCCAACTACGTGGGCAACTGCCGGCTAGAAGATTTAACTAAACATGGACTAGAATTGCCCTGTAGAGTTTCCAAGGAGTGCCTGGTGGATTCAAGCTGCTGACCTTTTAGTTAGCAGCCATACCTCTTAACCACTATACCATCAGGCTTTCCCTTGTGTCACTGGGTTACAGTCATTACATTTTAGACCTAGAGTTTCTCTCTTCTTAAAATTTCATTGACTTTGAAAACAATTAAGTACCAGTTAAAAAATGCCAAGTAGAATAATTTCAACACTTGAGGCAAATAACATTGGTGGTACCTGAAGACTCATCTGACCATGTTCATTTGGCAGTCAAATTGCCAGAATTACTGCCACACTGCTCTCGCATGCATATGATGCAACTGAAAATATCATGGCTTGGGTTAGGCGCACATTAGTCTTCAAGGTGACATCTTTACTTTTCAATTCTTTAAAGAGGTCTTTCGAAGCAGACTTTCCCAGCGCAATGCATCTTTTGATTTCTTGACTGCTGCTTCCATGGGTATTGATTATGGAACCAAACAAAATGAAGTCCTTGACAACCTCAATCCTTTCTCCATTTATCAAGATGTTGCTTGCTGGTTTAGTTGTGAGGATTTTTGTTTTCTTGATATGGAAGTACAACACATACTGAAGGCTGTGGTCTTTGATCTTCATCAGTATTTCAAATCCTCTTCAATTTCAGCGAGCCAAGTTGTATCATCTACGTAACGCAGGTTGTTAATGAGTCTTCCTCCAATCCTGATGCCTCATTCTTCTTCATATAGTCCACCTTGGATTATTTGCTTAGTACACAAATTGAAGAGGTATGGTGAAAGGATATAACCCTGGTGCACACCTTTTCTATCCTTAAACCATGCAATGTCCCTTGTTCTGTTGACACAACTGCCTCTCGATGCACATACAGATTCCTCATGAGCACACTTAAGTATTCTGGAATTCTCATTTTTTGCAACGTTATCCATAATTTGTTATGATCCACACAGAAAAACTGATGCCTTTGAATTGTAATGCTAGAGAAGAATATTGAACATACCATAGATTGCCAAAAGAACAAACAGATCAGTTCTGTAAAAAGTACAACCAGAGCACTCCTTGGAAGCAAGGGTGGTGAAACTGCATCAGAAGGGCTCAGTTCCTGGAGAAGGGCATCATGCTTGGTAAAGGGTCACCAAAAAAGAAGACCCTCAAAAAGATGGATTGACACAGTGGCTGCAACAATGGGATTAAAGCATAAAAATGACTGTGGGGATGGCACAGGGCTGGGCAGTGTTTTGTTCTATTGTGCATTAGGTCACTGTGAGTCAGAACCAGTTCGATGGCACCTAACAACCAAATTCCCACACTAGGTGGGTGGTAGAACTAGATAAATTCTAAGGTCCACTGAATCCTAGAGTTTGTGGTCTCTCAAGAGCATGAATATCCAACTTAAATTTTAGCTCTATCACTAAGGATAATATGTGTTGGACTTTGCATGGTACCATGAGAAAACATCTTTAACCCCTTGATGTTCAGTCCTTTAAAGTACACTGTTTATGCTTCTGGATAATGAAGAGGGAAGCAAGTTTTCTTATCCCTGATCCATAAACTTCTCAGGAGAGACCTCTGAGATACTGGATGTATAGAGTGAGAAGGAAGAGTATGCTGTCACCAGGTGGGGAGAGCAGGGGGAACTGCAGATAGGTGGGCACGCAAAACCTATTTGGATTGTATAAAAAACCAAAACCCACTGCTGTCGAATTGAGTCTGACTCGTAGCGACGATAGAGGTCAGAATAGAACTGCCCTATAGGGTTTCCAAGAAGCACCTGGAGGATTTGAACTGCTTACCTTTTCACCTAATCATAATTAAAAATAATGAGAGAGAGACCTCTGAGAGTTAAGGTAGAGATACAGCATTGCGTGGCCACCACCCATCCATTCATCAGCAGCAATGACATCCTACACCTGAGGGAGTTGGATGATGAGGATGGGAATGAAAAGGATGTACTCTGAGCTTTAGTCTATTTTCAAACCAGCTCTCAGATAAATTCTATCAAATCATAAGGCAGATCATGTCACCCAACCTCTCAAAACCCTCCAGTGGCTCGCCTCACACTCAGAGTAGAAAACAAGGCCCCTAAATGCCTCGCATGGTCACCATGACCCACACTTTCCCCCGCCCTTAACTTTCGGTCCTGTCCTCCTAACATCTTCTGTCACTTGGTTCCAACCACATTGACTTTCTTGTTCTCCCTCAGATACACTGTGTGCTTCTGCCTCAGGACTTTTGTACAGACTATTCTACTACCCTGGTGTTGCAGTGGTTAAGAGACCACCTACTAACCAAAAGGTCAGCAGTTCAAATTCACCAGCTGCTCCTTGGAAACCCTAGGGAACAGTCCTACTCTGTCCTACAGGGTTACTATGAGTTAGAATTAACTCATAGCAAGGGCTGTATCCCCCCTACCTGGAACTTTCTGTCCACCAATACCTGCACAGCTTGCTTCAGGTGTTTATTCAAATGCCATCTTCTTATTAAAGCCTTATCCCTGATACTGTTTAAGGTTGGGGGCTGGGGGGGGTGTTATCTTATTTCCTTTCTTGTTTAATACCTCAAACATTTATCACCATCTAAGGAACCCTGGTGGTGCAATGGTTAAGCAGTTGGTTGCTAACTGAAAGGCTGGCAGTTCAAACCTACCTAGCTGCTCTGCTGGATAAAGACCTGTTGGCCTTCTTGTAAAAAGATTAGAACCAAGAAAACCCTATGGGGAAGTTCTACTCTGGTGTCATACAGGGTTACTCTGAGCCACAAACACTTGACCGCATCTGACAGCATGATACGGTACATTTTACTTACTTAGTATAAACTATTGTCTGTCCTATCCCAACCAGAATGCAAGCTTAATAGGAATTTTTATTTTTCCTGTTCTTTCACTGCTATATCCTCAGAGCTAGAAGAACACGTGGCATATGGCACACGTTCAGTAAATATTTGTTGAATGAGTCGATGCTGTACAGTGTGAAACTCAAGGGGGTGAGTGGGACTGAAACTCTATCACTATTATTTCTTCTTGTTAGTAAAATGTAACACATTATATACTATCAGTAGTACCAATGTACTATTCTCGAAGTTTCCATATTCAACACCAGATCTGGGATACGTTTCCTTACTCAAATTCTGGTTTTTATTTTCTTTAGGAATCAGGGTTCCATTTAGGAATTGGTTCCATTCTCTTGATGTTGTTGTTGTTGTTAGGTGCCGTCAAGTTGGTTCCAACTCATGGTGACCCTGTGTATAGCAGAATGAAACATTTTCCCATCCTGTGACATCCTCACTGTCCTTGCTAAGCTTGAGCCCACTGTTGGAGCAATTGTGACAGTCCATCTCTTGAGGGTCTTCCTCTTTTTCACAGACTCTCTCATTTTCTCGATAGCATGGCAGAACTAGTGTAGTTTGGAGATCAGCACAGTTTCCCAGTGAACTTTCCATCAGAATGCAAACATTATTAATTATTGTTAATAATGTCAAGATGAGAAACCTTCCCCAGTTTTAAGCAAGTTCCACCTCTCCTCTATCTTCCTAAATCCAAGGAACAAAAATAGGATATTCTCCCTATTGGTGGTTGCAGCATATACTGGAAAGGGAAGATTAGTTGAGTCCTTTGGACCTGAGAATATTTTTTTTTAATTATGATTAAGAGAAAGTATACAATCCAAATCAATTTTGCATGCCTGCCTCTCTGCAACTCTATCTGTTCTCCCCACCCAGTGACAGCACACTCCTCCTTTTCACTGTTTACATCTAGTACCATCTTAATGAATACCTGTCCCTTCCTCTCTACCCTCTCCTTTCCCCTATAGAAAGAAATCAGTAGGATGGTCTCCTATAAATGTATAAAACCATAAAGTACACATACCTCATGATCACTCTGTGTCCTGGAGTCCAGTCCATTCTTAGTTTGAAGTGTTGACCTCAGAACTAGTTTCAGGTCTAGGGCAGCAGCAAGTCTAGGGGCCATGTTCCCAGTGTATCCTCCAGGTTTCTGGACTGTCAGTTCTGGTCTTTTAGTAGAGTTCTTGGTCTGCACACTTCTTTTTCTTGTGCCACATCAGTGACTCTATATTGTGTCCCCTATCAAGGCTTTCTTTGGTGGTGGCCAGGCACCATCTGGTTCTTCTGGTCTCATGCTGATAGAGTCTTCCAATCATATGGATCCTCCTGTCTCCTGGGCTCATTTTTTTCTCATGTATTTGATGTTTTTGTCATCTATTACAGGTGAACTGGGACCAGCTAATGTTCCTCAGTTGGCAGCTTGCTGGCTTCTAAGATCCCAGACACTGCTCATCAATACGTGGTACAGAAAACTCTCTTAGCAAAAGTCTAGTTATGTCAATTGACCTCGATGTCCCCTGAAAACATGATCCCCAGACTCCTGTCCCTGCTACTCCATCTTTTGAAAAGTTGGGTTGAATTTAGAAAACCTTGTAGTTTATGGTGTACTCCAATTATGCTCACCTGCCTTCTACTGCGTACTGTCACTCCCTTCACCTAACCAAATTCCTATCGACCATGAACAACTCTCTCTCCCCCTCCCCATCCTTGTAGCCCTCAAGAGTCTTTTCGCCTGTGCATAAGTCCTTTTTTAAGTGCTTATAATAGTGGTCTAATGCAATATTTGTCCTTTGGCAGCTGACAGATTTCACTCAGCATAATACCTTCTAGTTGATGCCAGGTTATTTTTCCTAAAATCATCATTGTTCTTTATCATTACATAGTGTTCCATCATATATATATATATATATATATATACATACATATATATACACACACACACATATATATACATGTGTATATATATATATATATACCATGCCAAGCCAACTTACCCATTTATCTGTTGATAGGCACCTAGGTTGATTCTATATTTTTGCTATTGTGGACAGTGCTGCAATGAACATTTGTACGCATGTATCTGTTCTTGTGACACATATTTATTTCTGTGGGATGTATCTCAAGCAGTGGGGTTGTTGGTTCATATGGTATTTCTATTTCTAACTTTTTAAGAAAGTGCCAAATTGCCTTCCAAAGAGGGTGAACCATTTTGCATTCACACCAGCAATGTAGGACAGTTCCAACCTCTCCACAGCCTCTCCAGCATTTGCTGTTTTGTGTTTTTTGGATTAATGTCAGCCTTGTTGTGGTGAGATGGTATCTCATTATAGTTTGATTTGGATTTCTCTAATAGCTAATGATCATGAGCATTTCCTCGTGTATCTTTTAGAATATTTAATCCCTTTTACCGACATTCTTTACATGTTTTCTCTTAGCCATCACATTAAGTTCCACACCCACAGATACATGATTCAGTAAAATTATTGTATCACAAATATTTTGAAAGTATTACCTTCGACAGATTTGTATTACTTCAAAATTTTCTTTTGGATATTGACATAAAAGCTGACTGTATTGAGACAATTGTGAGTTGAACTCAGGCATCTTTTCCTATCGTTTCCACATTGGCTCAGATTTAACCAGCTAACAGGCCTCCAACTTGAATTGTCAGTCTTCAAAACCCAGAAAGTCCACTTTTTCCCTTTCTCTGCAGTAAATTTTTGTAAAATTTAATAATATAATGTAAGCAGACTTGAACTCATCTAAATTTGAGAGTATTTCATTCTTAAGTTCTGTATCTCTTTTTAATCCTTTGAAGGAATTAGCATTATGGGATTTGTTCAATTGGCTCCCTTCAGCAGCCTCTGGGATAGAAGTGCCACAGCCAAGGGCAGATGACAAAGTAAGTTCAGCCTAAAATAACTCGACAAGGGAAGAAATTCTAAAAGAGAATCCAATGGGCTTGAGAATTTGTAGACCAAAGTACACATTCAGCTGTTTATTGAATCAAATCTGTTTCCATATTTGCTGTGGCTGCTTTCACCAGAGATATACTTGGGTTTTCTATTGAGTGTGCATTTGTGTCTGTTTTCTTTTAGTATGGGTGTTTTTTATGTCTTTTCTAGGGAATGGCTATATCAATACATTCTATTGCATTATTAATCTTATCAAATAATAGAATGCTTGGTCTTTTGTATGTCTTTACTGATCATGAATGTGGTTACATATTATGACAGTTATTTTCAAAATCCTTGGATATATTCTTATATTACTGAACTAACCTATGTGTCAATCTACATTTCAGGGCTTAGTGCTGATACAGGAGCACTTGACCGCTAACTGACAGGCCAGCTGTTTGAACTCACCCAGTGGCTCCAGGAGAGACAAGACCTAGGGATCTGCTCTCATAAGGATGACAGCCTAGGAAGCCCTGGGGAGGAGGGGCAGCTACTGTGCCACATAGGGTTGCTATGAGTTGGAACAGACTTGATGGCACACAATAACAACATTGCTGATGTATAATCTTAGCAATACTGTTACACTGCTTGGTAAGATTCACTTGTAGGTACCTTATGCTTACATACTTTACTATTTGTCCTGTGCAACATTTCCTAGTTCCGTCATTCACTAAGTGAATATATTCTATCACCATAATGGGGAGATGTTAGCATACTTAAGTCTTATTATAAAAAGTAATGGGAATACCTTGATTTGGTTATGATGATATAATGTCTGTATATAATCACTGACAACTAAAATTTACTGAATACGTATGGTATTCCAAGACACATGCATAAGCTTTGAACACATAAATGTCCTCAAAGAACCTACAGTGTAGTAAGGGAGAAATGACATAGTCAGAAAAAAAAATCCTATTTTGAAAGACCAATACAATAATATGCACCAAAGTTCTCTATATTGTTTTAATCTAAATATCTTCTAAATTCAGTAGAGAAAAGAAATCCTGGATACGTGCGAGTTGGTGTGAGAGGTTTTGGGGAGCGGGGTATATTTATACACATGCCTACATTGATGGGTAAAAGATGTAGTTTGTAAGACCAATTGAGAGTCTGAGATATGAATTATTCAGGACATTGGTTCTCAAAGTGTGGTCCCCGGACCAGCAGCAGCATTAGCACCTCCTAAGCACTTCTTATACACAGAAGTTCTTTGGCCCCAGCCTAGGCCTTCTGAAGCAGTAACTCTGGAGGTTGGTACTCAGAGTTTTTAACATGTCCTTAGGGTTACTCTGGTACACAACAAAGTTTGTGACTCACTGGTTTAGGTCAGGATAAGGATTCTCAACCCTAGCTACACAGTCAAGTCCACTGCAAAACTTTTTTAAAAAACACTCATGGATCGAGAAACAAATCACCAATTTTGTTTGGAAAGGGAAGAAGCCCCGGATAAGTAAGGTACTACTAAAGAAGAAGAACACACTGGGAGGCCTCTCATTACCTGACCTTAGAACATACTACACTGCCACGGTGGTCAAAACAGCCTGGTACTGGTACAAGAACAGACAGATCGATCAATGGAACAGAATTGAGACCCCAGAGATGACACCATCTGCCTATGAACAGTTGATATTCGACAAAGGCCCTAAGACATTAAACTGGGGTAAAAACAGTCTCTTCAACAAATGGTGCTGGCAAAATTGGTTATCCATCTGCAATAAACTGAATCAAGATCCATATCTTACACCTTATACAAAAACCAACTCCAACTGGATAAAAGACCTAAATATCAAACCTAAAACGATAAAGCTCATCCAAGAAAAGGTAGGAACAACAATGGAAGTTTTAATACACAATCAGGACAGACTCCAAAATCTGTCAAAGAAACCTCAATCAACAGAAGAGAAAATAGATAAATGGGAACTATTAAGAATCAAACACTTTTGCTCATCCAAAGACTTTATTAATAGAATTAAAAGAACACCCACAGAATGGGAAAAAATATTTGGCAACTCTATGTCAGACCGACGCCTGATCTCCATAATCTATAAGATACTACAAAGTATCAAGAAGAAGAAGATAAACGATCCAATTAAGCGATGGGCAAAGGAGATGGACAGACACTTCACTAAAGAGGAGATCCAGGCAGCCAAAAAACACATGCGGACATGTTCACGATCTTTAGTTATTAAAGAAATTCAAATCAAGACAACAATGAGATACCATCTCACCCCAACAAGATTGGCCATGATCCAGAAAACACAAAACAACAAATGCTGGAGAGGCTGTGGAGAAAGTGGAACCCTCCTACACTGTTGGTGGGGTTGCAAAATGGTCCAGCCTCTTTGGAAGGCAATCTGGCGCTTCCTTAAAAAAATGGATATTGATATACCATTTGACCCAGTAATTCCACTACTTGGAATATATCCTACAGATTCAAGGCCTTTCACACCAACGGACACATGCACCAGAATGTTTATCTCAGCACAGTTCACGATAGCAAAAAGATGGAATCAACCCAGACGCCCAACAATAGAAGAATGGATAGGTAAACTGTGGTACATATACTCAATGGAGCACTACGCAATGATAAAGAATAACGATGATTCCAGGAAACATCTCCTAACCTGGTTTCAACTGGAAGACATTATGTTGAGTGAAAGTAGTCAGCGACAAAAGGACAAATACTGTATGAGACCTCTACGATAAGATCTCCAAAACAGACTTGTGTATAGAAGAAAAGACTCTTTGACAGCTGCAAGGGAGGGGAGGGAGGGAGGGCTAGGGTGGAGGGTTTAGTTTAGATAGCTACTAGAAATCTAGTTGGGAGAAAGCGGTGACAGCACACATTAGGAACAAGAAGAACATTAAGTGGACTTCAGCATAACTTGAGTACTCCTTCCATCTTAACTCAATACTGCAAGGATAGAGTAGCTGGGGCGGGGGGCGGGGGACCATGCTCTTAGGCGAATTCCAGGCCAATTGGCACAATTAGCATTTTGCTAAGAGAGCTCTCTGCACCCCACACTGGTGAGTGGCGTCTGAGGTCTTAAAAGCTGCCAAGCTGCCATCCGAGGACACAGCAAATGGTCCCAACTCAGCAGGAACGGATGCTCACCGAGGGCCAAAATGGCATGCGGTAAAGACAACCGAGAAGACAGAGAGACCCACAAGAGTGGGTGCCTACATCGACTTGGGACCGGAAGAACCGAATGGTGCCCTGCCACCACCAGTGATAGGCACGACGGTGCTCACAGAGAGGAGCCTCACTGGCAACACAAGAATAAAAAGAGGTGCATCATGAGATCTCCACTAAAAGACCTCAATTGATGGTCCAGTGGTTTTGGGGTTCCTCTGAGAGCATGGCCCCCTTCCCTGATGCTGCCCTTTCCCATAAATTATAACAAAGATCCACTCTTTGGACAGGAATGGATTGGACTTGGCAATGCAGAGTAACCATATATTGGAAGCACTTTATGGTTGTATACATCTATAGGATATCATCTTGCTGACCTCTGGCTGGAGGAAGGGGAGTGGACGGAGAGGAGGGGAAAGGAGACTGTTGGGAGGATGAGACATGTATGGAGCAGAGAGGAATAGTGTGCAGTCACCGGACAGGGAGAGCAGTGGAAGCTGCATATAGGTGGGCATGTAAATTTATACGTGAATGTACATTTTCACTCAGTTATGTTAAATAAAAATAAAAATTGAAAAAAATAAAAAAAAATTGAAAAAAACACTCATGGCTGAGCCCTTGCCTTAGCCTGTGAAGTCACAGTCTCTGGGATGAAGCCCTGGATATCAGCATTTTTGAAAACCTCCCCAAGTGCTTCTAACAGGCAAACAGGATTTAAAACCATGGGGTGTCAGAAAATAAGGAGTTGCTTATATTTTACGTGAATGATCTATAAATCATATTTTCTGTCTCATTCTCTTCCCCTCTTCTCAACCCCATGTATATATGATTAAATATTTTTATTATATTTTTGTGAACTATACTTTCAAAACAAATTTTACACTGCCTGTAAATTATGACAATTTTTTTTTTTTAAATTGAAACTGCCTTGGAAAATCCAGGATGAATATGCACTGTAAAAGAGAATGAGGGTTACATCTTATTCAGGAGTAGTTCCTGCAATCGGATAAGCCAGATAACATTCCTCTAGCATTCAGGGGCCATCAGGTGGGACATGGAAACTGCTACAATTACAAAGCACCTCTGATTATTTTTTAAGATTATTTATTTACATTTTTGCTGTAAATGGATTTCACTGTCAACTCTGCTAAGATTAACAGAGGCCTTTTTGTATGTGTTTTCAATATGGCATCTTGGAGAGGTTTGGTGAATGCCGACATTTCCCTTTCCAGAACCTACTGGGTTCTAACAGCTGTGGCTCATGTCAAGGGATTCAGCAAGATGCCTTAGCCATCTGCTGGCTCCCTGAAGGTAACCTCCTGCCACCATATCTATTAGCCTGGAACTGACAAGCAGAAAGCAGCTTCTAACATCTGCCCTCCATCCTGAAACCTGCTCTTGTGGCCCTTCTATTCTTTTCACCCATCGTTACCTGTTGCCTGCAATAAAGAGAACTCTCTTTCTTTCCTAAAGTAACTAGCTGTCCCAGTATGTCTAGGGCTGAAGGGCTTTCTGGGATACAGGACTTCTTAGTGCTAAAACAAACACAATCCCAGACAAACTAGAATAAGTTGGTCATCCTACCTTTACCCAGCTTAGTTTTACCTCTTCCACGCGTGCAGCATTTTTAAAGCTCAGTGGTTCTCAAACTTGGGCATCTGATGGAGGTTTGGTGGTTGAAACTTACTAAAACCAACTGCTAGGCCCCTTCCTTAGAGTTCCTGATTCAGCAGGTCTGAAGTGGGGCCATGGGACACCCATTTCTCACAAGTTCCTAGACGAGGTTGATGCTGCTAGTCAGTGACCATTCTTTGAGAACCACTGCTATAGTTCAATACCTGGCAGAGACAACATTCATTTTTCTCCCACTGTGAAGCTCAATATCTATATTCTACTCATATTCCAACAAGCCATTTCTTGCATATAACTGTCCTAGGTATTCAAAAATGACACTTGTGACACTGATGCTCAGCCCAGGTCTTGGAACATAGTAGGTGCTCAGTAAATGCTTGTGTGGTTTTATGGATTCATACCTGGGTGCCAGATAATGGTCTCGAGGACAAAAACGTGATTAACCACACTTACTTGACAAAAACAGAATCTCTTTATTTATCTCCTCCAAGCAGCATCTGCAGCCATTTGTCCAATGGCACCTTTAAGATATCTAATATTACAAGTCAGTCATCCCGTCTACTATTACTGGAAATAGACATCATAACCACTTTTCTCAAGATAAGCTGGGTAATCTGTACCTAAAACCCCTTGAGTTGGGTATACTTTTTGACTCAGCAATTCTTCCATTTCCAGAAATTTCCTGTAAAAAAATAGCCTCGGCTTTTCACCAAGACAGTCACAAGACTTACTGTCTTGAAGTTTTGTTCATTTTTATAATATCAAAACAACCTACCTAAATGCTTATTAGTAGGAACCTAAAGAGATAAATGCACTTTTTAATTTACTACATTACATATGATCACTAAGAATATGTGGTAAATGAAAAAATGTTAAGATACAATTTTCAATGGAAAAAAGCAGTAGTATCAGGTGAACTGACATATATTTTTTAAATATTTATAGATATACCTAGCTTCACCTCTTCTACACTTGCTGCATTTTCATAGCTCAGTTTGAGAGGTATACAACAAAATTATTAACTATATCTATCTTTAAAGGAAGCTGGACTGAAGAATTGATGCTTCTGAATACACTATTGGCAAAGACTATTGAACACACCATAGAACATGGAATATTTAAAGAATATTGAATATACCATAGAAAAACCACATCTGTATTAGAAGTACAGCCAAAATGCTCCTTAGCAGGCATGGTGGCAAGACTTGGTCTTATGTACTCTGGACACATTATCAGGAGGGACCAGTCCTTGAAGAAGGATATCATGCTTGGTAAACGATAAGCAAAAAAGAGGAAGACCCTCTTTTTTGCTTCTGTTATCTGGCTTATCTGATTAACCTCTTGCCGTGATGTAGTGGCTACAAACAATGAGCTCAAACACAGCAACAATTCTGAGGACAGGATAGGATGGAACAGTGTTTCGTTCTGTTGTTGAAAGGGTCACCATGAGTCAGAACAAATTTAACAGTACCTAACAACATCTTTAAATCGTGATGTAAACTTGCTAATTGCTTTACTTTATTTAAAAATGTTTCTAAATTTTCTAAATAAACATAAACTACTTTATTTTCCTCAAATAACAGATGTTATGCTTTCTGCCATCCATGTAACTCCTACCCCTGTATGCATTATTTTTAGAGGTATACTATGTCAATGTTTTAAATGTGTTTCTGACTTCAACTGATACTATGAAGACATAATTCATCTATGAGATAAGCACACCTAACATAACCTAATGGCTTCACTTAAGATGACCCAATAAAGTTTTCAGTCAACTGCTATGCTAATGTGCTATAGTCATCAAATTAATAGAAACAAACACAGTTTGGATTGTTTATTTTCTGATTACTAGGGGACTACTAAACTGTATCTGTGACTTTTTAACCAAGACTTAAGGCAGTGAACTTTTTTATATATATATACACACACACACACACACACACACACACCTTTATTATACAATTATGATGACAAAGTAACATTTTGGGACTGTTATTACACACATATGTAGGAGATTAAAGAAAATGGACAGAATGAGAGAAAATAAGCAGAACAATACGACTTACCAATAATATGGGAGGACAGACAACTTAGGCCAAAATTCATTTTTGAAAATGAAATGTCACAAGACATGCACAATACATGCATGGGCATACTATACCGGAACTATTTTACTTAATTTCATCGTTTCCTTGCATTACACATGTGAGCACATTATTTATATGGCACCTTATTTGCAAAAAATACGGTAATATTGAAATAGGGTAAAAGACAAGTGATGTTTTTAAAGGGAGAACACGAGAGACTGTGAGCACCAGCATCAATGAGTGGGATTGTTCCCTGACTTCCTGTTTCTTGCCACCATGGCTGTTCTCCAGGTGCCTGAGGCTTGCCTCCCTAGGGCTCACAACCAGGTCACTCCTGGTGATCTCCCCACCCCGACTTGCCCCACTCATACCCCACCTCTTTAATCATGCTAACTCTGATCATCATCCCATGCTTTTTGCTGCCAGCCCTGCAATGAAACTGCCCCATCCTCCATGTCCTGCAATAGCATCTATCGTGCCTCATAAATATGCTTTCAAAAAATGCCCTGCAGGCCAAGAATTGTGCCTCTACAGGCACCTATCCACTTGCCCAGTTGGCACAGCCCATGGCTCTACTGTGCTCATGAGATTGCAAGGCTTCCAGGGCAGGGCATCTTTGTCCTCCACTGGCCCTTCTCAGAAAGTTGGGCTTAGCTGCCTCCTTAGTCAGGACCTCAGAGACTGTGGAGCTGTATTAGCTTACTTAGATTCCTCAGCTAGACACGGACAAGAACATCTTTAAATAGTTGTAACAGATATCCTACAACCTGGTTAAGTCCATCATCCAGCTGTTTGTCAAACTTTTAAGTTTGCCCATTACTTCACTTCTGCTCACTTAAGAAAACTTTTATCCCTGGAAGACAGGACCCCAGACTCACTATTAGCCCAGAGCTCAAACCAGTTTAGAAATCAACTCTTTAGACACAGATTGGACTGGACTCTAAGACATAAAATGATACTGGCAAAGAATGTGCTTCTTGACTTAAATAGATGCAGGAGACTAACTGGGCTGCTCCTGTCCAGAGGTGAGGTGAGAGGGCAGAGCAGGACAGGCGCCGGTTGAATGGACACGAGAAACACAGAGTGAAGAGGAGGACTGTGCTGTCACAGGGTGGAAAGAGCAACTAGAGTTACACAGCAATGTATGTTGTGTAAATTTTTGTATGAAACATTGACTTGGATTGTAAACTTTCTTTGAAGCACAATAAAATATTTTTAGAACTTAAACTTTAAATATCTCTCAGCATTTTAGGAATACCTCTTTGGAGAGTACATCTAAATATTCACTTTGAGGTACTTTATGGTATGTCTTCAGTAATCACCCCTGATTCTACCCTGATCCAAAGATCCAAAGAGCTCAGAGAGAGAGCCAGTGTGCTCACAGGGAACAGCGCTCTTACAGGACGCAGTCAGGAGCTGCTCAATGCCATAGTCCTTGTGGACATGGAATCAGCATCTGGCCTTCTGCCACAGGTCCCAGCTATTCCACACCCTGTAATATCTTGCTTCCATATCGAAGCAAAAACAATGCCCTCACTAGCGGAAGGGCAACATGAATGAGGGCATGACATAATAATGATTACTGTCAAGTATGTATCATCTCACATAATTCTCACAGCATTTCTTACCTGGTATAAAACAGTGTAACATGGAGATTAAGAACACACAGACAATCCACATTATACCTGGGTTACACCCTCAGCTCTCTGATTTATTTATCATGCAGTCTTTAGCCAGTTGCTTAGCCTCCCTAAGCTTTATACTTTCTTCTTCCATAAAGCAGGTCCATGATATCAAGCTCAGAGAGCTATTGTGAAGATTGGAGACTACCATACCACATCATACCAACAGCCACTGAGTTGATTCCCACTCACAGCGACCCTATAGGACAGAGTAGAACTGACCCATACAGTTTCCAAAGAGTACCTGGTAGATCTGAATTGCCAACCTTTTGGTTAGTAGCTGTAGCTCTTAACCACTATGCCACCAGGGTTTCCATTAGAGATTAGAAATATATCAAAAGATGTGTCAGAATGCTTGGCACATTCATATTTCTCAGCAAAAAGTAGTTGCACAGAGCAATTATAATATCCATTTTATGGAAATCCTTCGGCATATCAGTGGAAAAGTTAAAAAAAAATCACTACTGCATGTTATCACTATTTGAGAACAATCTCTTGGGAGTTGACTCATCCGCTCCTCATTCCTCCTAAGCTTAGGCGCTCTCCATATTTCTTTCTTCCCTATAAGCTGCATGCTTTAAGACTAAGACTAAGGGAGCAATATTTAAGTTTCTTACCTCCCAAAGGCAACTGTATTAGGTCCTCCACATGGCTCCCAAGGTCCGCGTATCATCTCCCAGCTGTCCTCTGCTCTCTCATCCACCACACGCAGTGTGTGGCCCAGCCTCCGTGTCCCTCCCACTGTTGGTTAACACACCGTGCCTTGCCATGCCCATTGCCTCTGCACCAGCCAGACCTTCTTCCTGGATGTCCCAAATGCCTTCTTTGCCCAGAGAACATTTCTTCTTTCAAAGTTGCTTAAATGTCACTTTCACCATGAAGTCATCTATGACTCTCCTAAATTTGATTACACCTCTTCTGTGACTCCTACAATGCGTTACACATTCTTATGTTACACACTCACCGTGATGTCTTACAAATGACCTGGTAACAAGCCTGTCTCTCTCAACTCCTCAGAAGGAAGGACTATCAATAGCTAAGATTTACTGAGCATCCACCATGAACCAAGCTCTACTCCAAGCATTTTATATACATAACATCAGTGACTCTTCACAATAACCCTCTAGAATTGTCACTACTAGTATGTCCATTTTACAGATTACTAAACTGAGGTTAAATGACATTAAGTAACTTGCCCAACGTTGCAAGTTGTTACTGGCCAGCTCACGATCTCTTCAAAACCAAACCAACATACTTCAGAGTTCACACTCTTCCCACTACGCCATACCATGTTATGTACCCCAGCACCAAACTCAGTATGTGGCCTGTTGTAGATGCCTATATTAGGTATCTATTTCTGTGTAACAAAGTATTCCCAAACTTAGAGGCTTAAAACAATAATCATCTACTATCTTATAATTTTTCTTTGGCAGGAATTCAGAAATAGGTAGGTAGATCCATTTCAGCAGCCCTCATGAAGCTGTAGCTAAGATGCAGGCCTGGATTGCAGTCACCTGAAGGCCTGACTAGGCTTCCAAGATGGGCCACTCACAGGCTATGGGCAGGAGGCTCTAGCTCCTTCACACATGGACCTTCCTACGAACTGCTTGAGTGTCCTCACAGCTTGGTGGTTGGCTTCTCCCAGTGATTAAGAGAATAAAGTGAAAGCAGACCTGTCTTTTAGGATCTCCCAGTAGACATATTCCATCATTTCCACAGCACTTGCTACTACTGGTTACAGAGGTAAGGTGGCTTATTCAGCATGCAAGGGAACTACACAGGGCCACATAGCTTGGAATCCCTCATCCCCCATCTCTGCTTTCTTCCTTGCTTTTCTTAAATCTCTTTTGTATCTCAAAAGAGATTGACTCAAGACACAGCCTATAACAATTCTGCCTCATTAACATAGTATTAGCATCTCACCAGGAAGTAAGAATCATTAAGGACTCTAAATATTAAGTGAGTGTATGAGAAAAAAAGAATTGCTCTGAGTGTTAGTATTTCATAATAAGGAGCTTGGATTAAGTGACCACTGAAGTTTCCTTCCACCTCTAAAACTATGGAAGACCATCCCCAAATTATAGAAAATACCATATTTTCCCAGATCCCCAAATGGAGTGCCAAGTGGATTCTGGGATTTAACGGTATTAAATCCCAATAGATGCCACAGGTGAATGATATTTGCTAACCTGACTTCCACTTTATGGTTTCAGGCAGAGTCAACAAAGGGGGAGAAGGCCTTCCAGTATGAAACACAGTTATTTCCTTAACAGCAAAACAAATCTATGTTTGACTTCAGGATTAATTCTATAGCTTGATAACAGCATAAACCCAGCCTCTGGACAAAGGCTTATCTTTTTTAACAGAATATTTGTGATTACATGACATCAACCAAATCCCTCATGTATAACAACAAAGATAACAAAATCATTGGTTTTAGCCCTTAGGCCATGCTTATTTTCAAGCCAAGGTTTTACTTGCCTAATAGAATTCCCCAATATGATTTGATATGTATTAAAAAAAAAAACTAATACTGAAACATCTTGCAGATACTCGTTCTATATTCAACACACGAAATGAATTTTATTCTAAAGACCAATCCATGTTAGTAGAAGTGAAAAACAAATGTGAGCTGTTCGCTCTACCACCACCTGATTACATTCAAAGAACCATGGAAACAGTCCTGAATACTCTTCAAGGGCTCCCTAGATGCCATCCTCCTACCAGGGGTAGGTAAACTACAGCCCACGGCACTAAATCCAGCCCCTCCTTGTTGTTATAAATAGTTTTACTGGCATATACCCATGCTGATTCACTGCTGAATTGTCTATGGCTGCAGTGAAAAACTGAGTAGTTACAACAGAGAATGCATAACTTGCAAAGCCAAAAATGTTTACTCTTTGGCTCTTTACAGAAGAAGTTTGCTAATCCCTAGTCTACACCTCTGGAGGGTTGGCTTAAGGCAACCTGTTACACATCTAAAATGCCTATGCATATTACACACTGTTCAAAAATGTTTATGAGGGAGAGGGATGTTACTGTTTATGTTGAGGTGCTTCTTACATAAAGTGTATACATCTTAAAAGTACAGCAAATGAGTCTCTGTGTACATACCACTTGTTTTTGCAGCCACTTGCACGATCAAGATAAAAAAAAAAAACTTTTCTACTGCTTGTTCATTACCAGTTAATACCCCCAAATGATAAATTCTTATCTTAATCTCAACCACATGGATTCTCTTGCCTGTTCCTATACTTTTATAAATGGAGTTATCCAATATGCATCCCCTTGTGTTTGGGTTCTTGAACTCTACCACAAGTCAGTGCACTCATTGGTAGCATAGTGTGGAGCACACACATTGTTGCATAATACTCAGTGGTATAAATATACCACAATTTGTTCATCTATACAGCTGTTATGAACATTCCTGCACATGTCTTTTGGTGGGCATAAGTATTCAATTATCTATAGTACATTCTCAGGGGTAGAATTTCTGGGTGACAGGAGATACCACCAAATGGCCAGACATTTTACCAAATTAGGAGTGCTGACTGTTTTAATTTACAAAATATTTTGAGAGCAAAAATGCAAACGGTTACCCCTCAGTTTCCATATCTTACGTAAATGCATAGTAACAACAGCTGATGAATAGCTCCCAGTGGCTGGGGGAGGGGAAGTGGGGAGTTACTGTTTCAGGGGTGCTGAGTTTCTGCGTGAATGGGAAGGAAGACACATGGGAATGGGTAGTGGTGATGGATACACAACATGATGTAATTAATGTCACTGTATTTTATCCTTAAAATTGTTAAATGGCAAATGTTTTGTCATATATTTTACAGTAATTATTTTTTAATTTTCATATTCTTCTGTGTTTATCTTGTAACAAACACACTGGATATGGTGGGGACAATTGGCACGTAAGCCTTACAAATACAAACCCTGACCTTGGCAATGGGCTGAGCGCTTCACAAATTGATCTGGTTAAATCCTCGCCAAAAACCTTACAGGTTAGATAACTTCCACACATGGCAGTAGAAAACAATCAGGCTCAGAAAGGATAAATACCTTGCCCAAGACCATACAAGTAATACGTGGCTCTCAAGTCCTCCCTTTGCAGGTCTCATGGTTTCCCTACTAAAAGTAGGAAGACAAATTTTGCAATTATTGCAAAATCAGGGGAACACAGGCTTAGGCGTCAATAACCTCAGCTCCTTGTTATCCTCTTTAGCCATCTAATTAATTCAAATACAAATTAAATTTTGTGGTAATTACTGAGTATAACTCCTTATATGGCAGATTTCAACCACCCCTATTTCACACTATACTCTGTGTATGAAGATACTGCTACCCCACTTAACAGAGGTAGATGAACTATAAGCACCCTGAAAAAATTCTAACATTGAAAGATGATCACAGTGTTTGTCATTTAGTGTTTCCATAACACAGATGGAAACCCTGGTGTCAAAGTGGTTAAGTGCTATGACTGCTATGCAGGAGGTCAGCAGTTCAAATCCACCAGGGGCTCCTTGGAAACTCTATGGGGCAGTTCTACTCTTTCTTGTAGGGTCACTATGAGTCAGAGTTGACTTGATTATAGTGAGGGTTTCTTTCTCTCTCTCTCTTTTTTTTTGGTTTATAATGCAAATACAACAAATGGGTGGCTTTAATAAATGTAAATGTATTTTCTCACAGTGTAGGAGGCTAGAAGTCCAAATTCAAGGTGACAGCTCTAGAGGAAGGCCTTTTCTCTCTCTGCTGGCCCCAGGAGAAACGTCTTTATCTCTTAGAGCTTCTGCTCCAGGACCATCTTCAGTTGCTTGATATCTCTCTTTCCCCATCTCTGCTTTCTTCCTCTCTGGTTTCAATCCCTTTTATATCTCCAAAGAGACCTATGCAAGACACATCCTATACTAACCCTGCCTGATAAGCTTAACAAAGGTAAACCACTCCCAAATGAGGTTATAACTGCAAGCACATAAGTTAGGATTTATAAAACATCTTTAAGAGAGAACAAATTCAATCCATAACAACAAATGAGTTTCACACACAAGCATGAATTTACAAATAAAGAATGAATTATAGGTTTTTCTATTTCCTACAGAAGTCTCTATTGCTTACAAAAGTAGACTTAAGTGGCATAAATCAGAAAATGATAATGGGAACTAGAGTGAAATTCTCATAAATCACGATACTAAGTATAGTTACATCTTCAATGTGCAACCCAATTAAACAGATGGCCACATACTGCCAGAATCAGCCCTTAATCAATAAAGATGTTCATTCTAGAAAATCGCCTCAATTTCTCACTTCTTCAGTGAAGCAAAAAGAAGGTAGTGGAGGTGGGGAGGGGAGAACCCAGTGGGGAAATGTGTAAAGAAAAATTCCACCTGTCTTAATTTGTAGTTCAGAAAATCAGAAAGAAGAGGAAAAAAAAGTCACCCAAAGGATTCCCTGTCATCTTGTAATTTACAATGAGAGCAAGAAGTGGTCATTAGGAAAAACAGAAACAGCTTGAATCTCTTAATTAAAATACTGCTTCAAATTGTTCATTCCAGAACCCCTCTGCCCAGGAGCTTTTGCAGAACCATTGTGTTTCCCTGCAATGGCTGCTTCTTCAGTAAACTTCTAACAAGACAAGCCCTTCCCAGACAAGTAAACTGCTGAGAGCAGATAATCCTTGCATGCAGCATTCTTCCGGATACAGCTGAGTAACCAAAGGAGCAGTCAGCATTTACTAACATTTGAAAGTGATATCTAAACACTGGGGAAGAGATTATCATATCACTCTTCCTTGCGTAAGAGTTGCTCCATTACGTTCACTAGATTGGTGAAAATTAAGTCTCCCAATGCCCAGTGTTGACAAAAATGAGAGACAGTGGAAATGCTTCTCCACTTTGAAACATTTTCGAAAACATTTAGGTGTTATTTGCTACAGCCGAGTATTTGCATATTCTAACCAAAATACCAACCCCACTGCCGTTGAGTTGATTCTAACTCATAGCGACCCTACAGGGCAGGGTCTCGCCCTACAGGGCGACCCTACAGGACTGCTCCATGGAGTATCCAGGGAGTGCCTGGTGGATTCTAACTGCCAACCTTTTGGTTAGCAGATGTAATATTTAACCACTGCACCACCAGGCATACTCTAAAAACCTGGAAATCTCCCCCTAGGTATAAACCTCAAGCAAGTGTATTAAGTGACATGTAGAAGAGTAGGCATGGCAACACTAGTGATCATAACAAAAAGCTGAAGACAAAAAAACACATACAGCTATCAACAGTACAATAGTAAATGACCTACTACCACATGGAATGCAGCTAAATCACAGAAACATGTTGAATTAAAAAAAACACAGTTGCTGAAGATTGCATACAGTATATCATTTACTATGCTAAAAAACAACACTTATTGTTTAAGGAGACGTATATAAAATGGTCTAAAATTTTATTTAATAAAAAGAAAATGCCAAGCCAAAAAAGAAAATGATCAACACAAAAATTTGAATAGTGGTTACCTATATGGTAAGGGAGAGGAATGGGAGAGAGAGACACAGACAGATGGAATGATATTGATAACACTTCAGTTCTTAGTTGGGTTGTGGATTCATAGGTATATATTTTATCGTATGTTTTCTTTCACACTATACTCAGATATATGTTATGCATATTCTTTTGCATGAACCAATAATAATAAAGAAAATATTTTCATTTAAAATGGTAACATAAACAATTTTCTATTGACCAATAGAATATTCTACATAATAAATATTGTTTTGTCATATATTAAAATAAGTATTATTACACAAGTTAGTTAGAATTAGCTCCTCAGATATAAATTTCAGTGTAACATATGTGACTCTAATTCTCAACATGGAGCTTAAGACTTTAAGAAGGCAAAGGTATTCTCATTGTAATAATGTAGTAAGTAATGATGTTCAATGATGAGACATTTAAAATATTCCATACATGTAACAACTTATTTGGTTACATAAATTAACATATACACTAAAAATTACCACCATCTGCTTGTTTTCCTTCTTTCTGTTCATTATTGTCTCAGACCTGTCTGACAAAGACAGCCATTCCCCAAAGTGGCCATATGACGATGATTCTAAGCATATGTGGCAGGTCAACGTCATTGTGGTTGTATTTATTGTAGTTCATTTTTTAAAAAAAATTAATGGTCATTTAAAATTTAAATTTAAAAAATGTGTGGCAGGAGGAGATTTTTCTAGGTAGCAGACACTTGTTATTTTTAGTGATGGGAATGGTAACGCCAACTGAGGGCAAAGTTTTCATAGCTTGACCAAGGTGACCAATATCACCAAAAAGTACACAAGAAAATAGAGTCTATTAGTAAATGCTATGGCATTTACAATTTGAAGCAACAGCAAAGACAATAAAAAATTATGTAGGTGTATATATGCATCCAAAAAAAGAACTCACTGCCATCAAGTAAATTCTATATAAGGATGTGTGTGTGTGTGTGTGTGTGTGTGTGTGTGTGTGTACTGGTGTATGCACATGTATATGCATCTGTGTGACTATATATACATATATTCATATATGTAATAAAGCACATGGGGTTACAGTTACAGATACTTCTTAGACATAACCAAATAGCTTGTGGGATTGAATTTCTGAGTTTGGAGGATTAGGATTATCATTTCCTGTCCATTGGGACAATATAGTACATAAAGTTATGTTCTACATCTTAGTTTAGTGAGTAATGTCTGGAGTCTTAAAAAACATATGAACAACTATCTGAGATACAACTATTGGTGTCTACACATCCAAAGCAAAAGAGAAAGAAGAAAACCAAAGACTCAAAGAAGAAATTAATCTACAGGACAGAGTCTACACAAACCATAGCCTCATCTCCCCAGAGACCAGAACACTGCTGACCATCCTAATCAGGCCACAATAGATAGACCCTGACAGAAAGGGAGAACAATGTGGAACAGAACCTCAAATCCCTAACAAGAAGAACAAAAACAGACCTACTGGAGAGTCCCGGACAGAGCAGGAGAAAAATACTGAACAGAATTCAAATTAACGTGAACAAGACTAGACTTGATCATCTGACAGAGATTGAAGGAACCCCTGAAACTACAGCACCCAGAAGCTCTACCATTCAAAAAGCCCACTTTTCAAAGACTAGATAGGACTACAAAACAATAATACAGTGAGGAACATACTTTTTGTTTATTCTGCTATACAAGACCAAATGGGCAGCTGCTGTCCAAAAGCAGGATGAAAAGGCACAAAGAGACAGGAACTGGTTGAATAAACACAGGGAACCCAGGGTGGAAAGAGGAGGGTGCTGTCACGTAGTGAGCATTGCAAACCAATGTCACAGAACAATGGATGGATGGATTTTTGAATGAGAAATTAACTTCAGCTATAAACCTTCACATAAAGCACACACACACACACACACATAAACTGTTGACATTAAAAAACAACAAGAACAAAAATAAAAGAAACAGATTTATTGTGCTGGCTGAGTTTCAGGGGATGCCCTGAAACTACTGACCTAAGGTGCTCCTCAAACTTTGAACCAAAACTAACCCCTAAGGACAACTTTTAGCTAAATAACAAATTGGCTCAAAAAATAATGAATATTACTTGGAAATACAGTGCTCCTTTAAAAACTCAACCCTATGAGACCAAATGGTCAACAATTACAGGCAGTCCCAAGTTACAATCAAGATCCATTCTTGTGTCTTGAAGTCGAATTTGTCGGTAGGCAAAAACAGATGCATATAGTTCTTATTTAGCCTTACTTTAGAGCAAGAAAAGGCTTAAAGCCTCTTCAATGATTCAAAAGCTACACGTGCAGCAAATGAACATGCTGGGATGAAGAGTTTGTTGAAAGTAGGGGTTGATTCAAACACTTCAGTGGGGGTAAATTTTCATAATACTAAAGGGTAAATATAAAACCAAAAACCAAACCCATTGCTGTCAAGTCTATTCCAACTCATAGCAACCCTATAGGACAGAGTAGAATTGCCCCATAGAGTTTCCAAGGAGTGCCTGGTGGATTCGAACTGCCAATCTCTTGATTAGCAGCAATAGCACTTAACCACTATGCTGCAAGGGTTTCCTAAGTTGTCCTTAAGTCAGATGTTCCATAACCTGGAGACTGCCTGTACTTCAAGACAAAGATGAGAACGTAAGGAAGAAAGGAAATTAGAGTAATGGCAACAGAATAACCAAAAGGGGAATAATGAGGATGTTCATGTATTATGAAGAATGTAACCAGTATCACTCAACAACTTGTGTAGATATCATGAATAGGAACCTAAGCTGTGGTGTACACCTTTACCAAAAACACAAAATATTATTAAAAAAAAAAATTTGAGGTGAAGGGAATGAGGAAAATTGAGCATATGCGTAGGGGAAAGTAAACTTCCTTCATGAACATCCCTAGTCACTTTAAAAAAACAAACAAAGAAAGCACTACTCTTAGTTATATTCACTGAAAAACTCCTTCCATTTTGTACCCAACTAGCAAGGAGACAAGAAGCCAGGTACTTACGGATCTGGTTGGTGGAAGCACTGTAGAAGGCATTGACAGTCGTTGGATTTGTGAACCACCTGGAGAAAAAGAAGTAAATGCCACAGGGCTATGAGCACTATACAGACAGGAGGGCAGCAAAGACAAATACAATGCAGCTGGCCTGATAAGAGAACGGCCATGGAACAACAGAGATGTGGAGTGCCAGGGCAAATGAGCTCTTCAGTTTAGGGCTATTGCTTTGCCCAGTGAACAATTTCATCCTAAATTGAACATGGTTCAATAAGAATACATTAACATGCCTGGTTATTCAATGTTACTAACTTAATGGAAAAAGCCAGCACAAGTGCTTCTGGAAGGGCTTTAGTGAGAAATTCTAGAAACTAAAGGGTTCTCCCTGCAAATAGAAACAACAACAAGCTGATGGTTGTCCAACCTGTTCAATGGATTGATGGAACAGCTGCATTTCCATACTGTATCACCTCTGATCTGTCCATTAAAAGGCTTTAGGTTGGTGGCAAAACACAGGGTCATGCAAAAAGAGATGAACAAGGTACAACTAAGCAACCCAGAGGATCCATCTCCTTACATGGAAAGTGTACTGACTTAAGAACCAAAAGATCTAGTGATTGGTCCTGCCTCTATTACAAAAAACAAACCAACCAGTTGCCCTTCAGTCATTGCCAACTCACAGCAAACTCACACAGAACTGTGCTCCACAGGGTTTTTAATGGGTGAATTTTCAGAAATAGACTGCCAGGACGTTCTTCCAAAGCACCTCTGGGCAGGCTCAAAGCTCCAACCTTGTGGTTCACAGCTGACACCCAAGGACCCAGCTTTAACTAGATGGATTGTACCAGGAAAGTCACCTGCCTTCCTGGAATTCAGTGTTAGGATAATGTACTAGGAGATCTAGGGAGTCCCTTCCAGCCATCAAGAGTCTACAGCTCCATCTTAAATGCACAGGAGATTATATAGATCAAGAGCTGGTAATTCTTTACTTCTGTAAAGAGTCAGATCAAATACTTTAGGCTTTGCAGGCAAAGAGGCAAAACTGAGGATACTAGGTAGGTACTTATATAAATAAAGAGAATTTTCCACAAGTTTTTCATTGACAAAATTCAAAAATAATAATTACATATAATTTTTTAATAAAGCACTAAGAAGAAGAATATAATTCTTTGGGGTAGGATAACACTTGTTTTAATTGGAGTTCAAAGTTAGTGCTTCCCATTATCAAATCAATTATAAATGTTTACCTACAAAAAACGTCATTCTTAGGTGATGGGCTGTACAAAAACAGGCAGCAGGTCAGACTTGGCACACAGGCTGTAGTTTGGAACCCTTGAATTAGATCGTTGTGAGCTTCAGCCACTACCTTGTGTGACTGAAACCAAGCAATCCTTCTTAAGGTGAACTGTTCAAAAATAAACTTGCCTAAATCCTTTTTAGGATAATCATTTCACTAATGTCTGACTAGAAAATAATTATTTCAAACTAACAGGCTAAGTTATGTTGAACTAACATAGAACTGGTAGGAAATCCTTTCATTTACAGGGGATTCTGGGTGGTCCACTCATTCCTTCTTCCAACCTATAAAGAATTTTAGGAATATGTCATCTTCTATTATTATTACCTAATAATAATAATAACATTACCTAACAATTTGCTGAGCACTTACTATGCTTAAGTACTTTCCATTTGTAGTTTATAGGAATCATTAGCCCATTTCACAGAATAGGACCCTGAGGCTTACAAGCATTATATATAAATTTGCACAAAGTCTGGTCTGCCTGATTTCAAAGCCAATTATCTTAAACATTACATTGTCTAGAGACATTACTGGAAGCAGAGAATGCCTTCATCTCATCAAAACTGAAACCTAGATTCATTTACATAAATTATATGTTCTTTTATGTGAAATTTAGGATTAAGTATCATAATGGGATGTGAAAAGACCTGGAGTTAGAAAACTAAACAGGAAGAACACACTTGACATTTCCCAAGCTGAATGAATTCAAGAAAACATTCAAGCCTTGAGTTGCGATAGTGAAGGATTCTATAAGCAAAATATCAAATGACACAGAAAGCATGAAAAGAAAATGGAAGGAATACACACAGTCATGATACCAAAAATAACTCATGAATGTTCAACCATTTCAGGAGGACTATATGGTACTGAAGGAAGAAGTCCAAGCTGTACTGAAAGTATCGGTGATAAACAAGACTCCAGGAAATGATGGAATAACAACCGAGGCATTTCAACAAAATAGCTGCAGTGCTGAAAGTGCTTGCTCATCTATGCCAAGAAATTTGGAAGATGGCTACCTGGTCAACCACTGGAAGAGATCCATATTTATGCCTATTCCAAATAAAAATGATTCAAGCAAATGCAGAAATTATCAAACAATATCATTAATATCAAACACAAGTAAAATTTTGTTGAAGGAAGATCATTCAAAAACGTTTGCAAGCCAACTGGACCACAGCAAAAGCTAAAAGGATTTCAAAATAAAACCCAACATTTTGAAGGGCAGAGCAGCAGGGACAGGGGTCTGGGGACCACAGTTTCAGGAGATATCTAGGCTAACTGGCATAACTAAATTTTTTTTAAAGAAAATGTCCTACATACCACTTTGGTGAATGTCATCTGGGATCTTAAAAGCTAGCAATTGGCCATCTAAGTAGCATCAATTGGTCTCAATGCACCTTGAGCACAGGAGAATGAAGGACATCAAAGATAGGAGGAAACTATGAGTCTAGCACACAGAAGGTACCATATGATTCAGAGACTACTTCAGCATGAGAGCAGAAGAACTAGATGGTTCCTAACAACCACCAATGACTGTCTTGATAGGAAATACAATGTAAAGTCTCTGATGTAGCAGAAGAATAACAAGTGTGCAGAATTAGACCTCTATCTATTAAAAGACCATCCATCAAACTGGAGAGTCCTCCGAGGACACAGCCGCTGGACCCTGTTAGCCCAGAGCTGAAACCAGTACCAAAGCCAACTCTTCAGACAAAGACTGGACAGGACTGTAAGGCACAGAGTGATGCTGGCATAGAATATGCTTCTTGGCTTAAATACATACACCAGGCATCCTGAGCAGCTCTTGTCCAGAGGCAAGATGACAGAGTTGAGGGGACAGAAGTTGGCTCAGTGGATACATGAAGTAGAAGGTGAAAAGGAAGAGTGTGCTGTCACAGGTGGTGGAATGGGGGGCAGGAAGAATAGCAGTTAGAGTTGCATAGTGGTGCGGTTGTGGGGTTTCATATGACAAATTGATTTGGATTGTAAACTTTCACTAAAAGCACAATAAAATATTTTTTAAGTGGCTGCAGCAATATATCAATAGGGAACTACCAGAAATTTAAGCCAGATTCAGAAGAAGACATGGAACCAGGGATATCACTGCTGCTGTCAGATATATCTTGGATGAAAGCAGAGAATACAGAAGATGTTTACCTGTGTTTCATTGACTATGCAAAGGTATTTGACTGTGCAGATCCTAAAAAATTATGTATAACATTACAAAGAATGGGAATTCTAGAACACTTAATTGTGCTCATGAGGAACCTGTACATAGATCAAGAAGAAGTCACTCAAACAGAACAGAGGATACCCTGTGGTATAAAGTCAGAAAAGGAGGAGGCAGAGTCAAGATGGCTGACTAGATACATGTCTCCTTAATTCCCTCTGAAAACTAACGCCTGGATTGATCATTAAACTGAGCCTTCTGGATACCCAGTGAGCCCTAGGACACGGCATAGGGCTGTCAATGTGGACTACATACCACTGAATGGGAAACAACTCCTCTTTCCCTGACCCCCACCCTTGTTGAATGCCAGCTCTCACAGACTGAAGGTAACTTGCAATTTTAACTTTTTTTTTTTTTTTTCTTTTTTCTGTCTTAGCCGGCAAGTGGGGCTTGGGATTAACTGGCAGCAAAGCTCAACCACACTGCTGATGGGATCAGCAGGTAGAATAGCCACATTGTGAGAGTCTGGCTCTGGACACTGCGCACCTCGGCCCCTCCACCCTCTTTCCAAACCTCTGCCATTGAATCAGCTATTCCACGGTGGGTGGCAGAGCTTGTGTGGAACACCATCTTGTCTGACTGGGAGGCAGAGTTACCCAAACAGAGGCCTCAGCAGGGGCTAATTTCCAGGCTAGGCGGCAGTACCAGCCCTTTTTTTCCTGTCTTAGCTGACTACATTGAAAAATGAGATAGATCAATCCACAATAATAGTGGGAGACTTCAACACTCCACTCTCAGATCTTCTAGAAAAAAGCTCAGTAAAGACACAGAAGATCTTACTGCCACAATTAACCAACTAGACCCCATCGACATATATAAAACTTTCTATCCTTCAGCACATAACTACACCTTCTTCTCCAGTGCACATGGAACGTTTACCAGAATAGACCATGTGTTACGACATAAAGCAAATTTCAACAAAATGCATACCACTGAATCACTGCAAAGCATCTTCTCAGACCATAAAGCTGTAAAAGTGAAAATCAATACCAGAAAAAAACATAGATAGAAATTGGAACTCATGGAAACTGAACAACTGCTCAAAAAGCCATGGGTTATAGAAGAAATCAAGGATGAAATAAAGAAATTTACGGATTCAAGTGAGAATAAAACACTGCTTACCAGAACCTATGGGATACAGCCAAAGCAGTGCTCAGGGGTCAGTTTATCTCTATAAATGCACATATCTGGAAGGAAGAAAGAACCCAAACCAAAGAACTAACCGTACAGCTTGAACAAGTAGAAAGAGAGCAACAGAAGAACCCCTCAGGCAACAGAAGAAAACGGATCATAAAGATAAGAGCTGAACTAAATGAATTAGAGAATAGAAGAACAATTGAAAAAACTGAAAAGACCAAAAGCTGGTTTTCTGAAGAGTTTAACAAAACTGACAAACCTTACTAAAGAAAACTTACTAAACTTACTAAAGAAAAACAGGAAAGGGAACAAATAACCCAAATAAAAAAAAATGAGAGGGGAGATGTCACAACAGAACGAAGAGAAATAAAAAATATTATAATAGAATACTACGACAGACTGCATTCTAACAGATTTGAAAACCTAGAGGAAATGGACAAAGTTCTAGATTCGGATCACCTACCAAAATGATCACAATGTGAAGAAGAAAAACTTAATAGACCCATCATAAGGAAGAGACTGAAAAGTCATCAAAAAAAACTACCAACCAAAAAAAGGCCTGGCCCAGATGGCTTCGCTGCAGAATTCTGCCAACCTTTTAGAGAAGAGTTAACTCCAATACTACTGAAACTATTTCACAGCACAGAAAAGGATGGAATACTCCCAAATTCATTCTATGAATCCAGCATAACCCTGATACCAAAATCAAGGAGAGACCCAACAGAAAAGGACAACTATAGACCGATATCACTCATGAACCTAGATGTAAAAATATTCAAGAAAATACTAGCCAATAGAATCCAACAACATAGGAAAAAAAAATTCATCACAACCAAGCTGAATTCATACCAGGGATGCAAGGCTGGTTCAACATCAAAAAAACATTTAATGTGATCAACCACATAAATAACACAAAAGACAAGAATCAGCTGATTTTGTCAATTGATGCAGAAAAGGCATTTGATAAAGTCCAACACCTATTCATGCTAAAAACTCTCAGCAAAATAGGAATAGACGGCAAATTCCTCAGTGCAATAAGGGTCATTTAAACAAAGCCAACTGTCTACATCATCTTGAATGGAGAGAGACTGAAACAATTCCTTTCGAGAATGGAAACTAGACAAGGATGCCCACTTTCACCTCTCCTATTCAACATTGTACTAGAAGTTCTAGCCAGAGCAATTAGACAAGACCAAGAAATAAAGGGCATCTGCATCGGCAAAGAAGAAGTAAAAATCTCCTTATTTGAAGATATGATTGCATACACACAGAATCCTAAAGAATCCATAAGTAAACTACTCAAACTGATAGAAGAGTTCAGCAAAGTACCAGGATACAAACACAAGTAAATCAGTAGGAGCCCTTTCTACCAACAATGAGATTATTAAAGAAGAAATCACCAGATCAATACCATTTATTATAGCCCCCAAGAAGACAAAAAACATAGGAATAAATCTAACTAGAGAAATAACAGACCTTTACAAAGAGAACTACAAGACCTTACTACAAGAAACTAACAGAGACGTACGTAAATGGAAAAACCCACCCTGCTCATGGATAGGAAGACTTAACATTGTGAAAATGTCTATTTTACCCAAAGCAATCTACTTATATAATGCAATCCCAACACAAATTCCAGTGACATTTTTCAATGAGATGGAGAAAAAATCACCATCTTTGTTTGGAAAGGGAAGAAGCCCCGGATAAGTAAAGTACTAGTGAAGAAGAAGAACACACTGGGAGGTCTCTTACTCCCCGACTTTAGAACACATTACACTGTCATAGTAGTCAAAACAGCCTGGTACTGGTGCAAAAAGAGACAGATAAATCAATGCAACAGAGTTGAGAACCCAGAGATGCCACCATCCTCCTATGAACAGTTGATATTCAACAAAGCCCCTAAGACTTTAAACTTGGATAAAAGCAATCTCTTTAACAAACGGTGCTGACAAAACTGGATATCCACCTGCAAAAAACTGAAATAAGACCTATATCTCACACCTTATACAAAAACCAACTCAAACTGGATAAAAGACCTAAATATCAAATCTAAAATGATAAAGCTCATCCAAGAAAAAAATAAGATCAACAACAGAAGTTTTAATACACAATGTAGACAGATTTCAAAATCTCACAAACTAAGTGTGATCAACAGAAGAGAAAACAGATAAATGGGAACTATTAAGAATCAAACACTTTTGCTTATCCAAAGACTTTATCAAAAGAATTAAAAGACCACCTGCAGAATGGGAAAAAGTATTTGGCGAGTATACATCACACTGACGTCTGATCTCCATAATCTATAAGGTACTACAAAATATCAATAATAAAAGGATGAATAATCCAATTAAACAGTGGGCGAAGGAGATGGACAGGCAGTTCTCTAAAGACGAGATCCAGGCAGCCAAAAGACACATGTGGAAATGCTCATGATCATTAGCTATTAAAGAAATTCAAATCAAAACTACAATGAGATATCATCTCACCCCAACAAGGTTGGCCATGATCCAAAAAAGCACAAAATAACAAATGCTAGAGAGGCTGTTGAGAAATTGGAACTCTCCCACACTGTTGGTGGGATTGCCAAATGGTGCAACCTCTTTGGAAAGCAATTTGGCGCTTCCTTAAAAAGATGGAAATAGATATACCATTTGACTCAGTAATTCTACTGCCTGCAATACAACCTACAGAATCAAGGGCATTCACACCAACAGATACATGCACACGAGTGTTTACTGTAGCACAGTCCACAATAGCAAAAAGATGGAATCAACCCAGATGCCCAACAACAGAGGAATGGATAAACAAACTACAGTATATATACTCAATGGAACACCATGAAATGATAAAGAGCAATAATGAGTTTAGGAAGCATCTCATAACCTGGTTTCAATTGCAAGACACTATGTTGAGTGAAAGCAGTCAGCAGCAAAAGGACAAATACTGTATGAGACCCCTATGATAAGAACTTAAAAACAGACTGTGTATAGAAGAAAAGACTCTTTGACAGCTGCAAGGGTTGGGAGGAAGGGAGGGTAAGGGTTGGTTATAGATAGTTGATAAAAATTTGGTTGGGTGAAATCAGTGACAGCACACACTAGAAAGAAGATCACTTTTAACTGGACTTCAACATAACATGAATACTTCTCCAATCTTAACCCAATATTGCAAGGACAGAGTAGCAGAGGCAGGGCTCCAGGGACCATGTTCTCAGAGCACATCGAGGCCAATTGGCATAACTAGCATGTTGCTAATAGAGCCTTCTGCACCTCATATGGGTGAGTGGCATCTGGGGTCTTAAAAGCTAGCAAGCTGCCATCTGAGGTACACCAAATGGTCCCAACTCAACAGGAACAGATGATCACCAAGGACCAAAATGACACGGGGGTAAGAGAACCCAGAAGACAGAGAGACCCACGTGAGAGGCTAACTGCATCGACATGTGACCAGAGGAACATGCGCCTGGCCACCAACAGGGATAGCCGTGATGGGGCTCACAAAGTTGAGTCTCACTGGCAACACAAGAATAAAAAGAGGTGTACCCTGAGATATCCACTAAAAGACTGCAATTGATGGTCTAGGGGCCTCGGGGTTCCCTTGGAGTGTGGCCTCTTGTCCTGATGCTGCCCCTATCCATTACTGAGGTCAACTCTTTGGACGGGAATGGATTGGGCTCGGCAACACAGAGTGTTCATATCGTGTGTGCACTTTATGGTTCTGTGCATCTCTAGGATGTCATCCTGCTGGCCTCTTATTGGATGGTAAGGGGAGAGGTTGGAAAGGAGGGGGCAGGAGATTGTTAGGAGGATATGACATGTATAGAACAAACAGGAGGGGTGTGCTGTCACTGGGCAGGGAGAGCAGCGGGAGGTGTATATAGGCGGGCATGCAAATTTATACTGGATTGTACACTTTCACTCAATCACAAAAAATAAAAAGTCAGGAAAGGTGTATGTCAGGGTTGTATGCTTTCATCATACATGTTCAATCTGTATGCTGAGCAAATTTGAGAAGTCAGAATATATGGAGAAGATGACTAATTAACAACCTACGTTACACAGATGACAATCTTTCTTGCTGAAAGTGAAGAGGACTTGAAGCACTTACTGATGAAGATCACAAACTACAGCCTTCAGTATGAATTACACCTCAACATCAAGAAAACAAAAACAGCTTCACAACTGGACCAATGAGAAACCTCATGATAAACAGAGAAAATACTGAAGTTTTCAAAGATTTAATTTTACTTGGATCCACAATCAATACCCACAGAAGCAGCAGTCAAGAAATCAAAAGACACGTTGCACTGGGCAAATCTGTGTCTAAAAAAGTCAATGTCACCTTGAAGACTGAGGTGGGCCTGATCCTAACCATGGTGTTTTCAATCGCTTCATGTGCATGTAAAAGCTGGACAATGAATAAGGAAAACCAGAGAAGAACTGATGCCTTTGAATTATGGCGTTAGTGAAGAATATTGAATATGCCATGGACCGCCAAAAGAACAAACAGATCTGTCTTGAGTGTATAGCCAGAATACTCCATAGAGGCAAGGATGACAAAACATTGTCTCACATACTTGGACGTGTCATCAGAAGGGATCAGTCCCTGGAGAAAGACATCATGCTTGGTGAAGTAGAGGATCAATGACAAAGAGGGAGACCTTCAACAAGACGAACTGACACAGTGGCTGCCACAACAGGCACAAGCATAAAAATGATAGTGTTTTGTTCTATTGTGCATAAGGTCTCTGTGAGTCAGAATCAACCTCATGGCACCTAACAATATTTCAACAAACTCTAACGTTTACCCAAAACATTCTGGCTAGCCTACTTTCCTGAGGAAACAAATGGAGGAAAAAGTGCCTTTACTGACCTAATTATCACTACCAATGGTAAGTAGAATTATACCCCCACCCCCTTCCCAAAGATACCTAGGCCCTCATCCCTGGGTCCTGTGAATTTTTTTATGTTATATGGCAACAGAGACTTTGTAGAAGTAATGAACGTTAAGGATCTTAAAATAGGGAGATTATCCTGAGTTATCTAGGTAGGCCCAACTCGATCATATGAACCCTTAAAAGCAAAGAAGATTCTTTGGCTAGAATCAAAGAGATTCAACAGAATAGGAAGTCAGAAGAGATACTACGGAATAGGAAGTTAGAGAGACTCCCAGGCTATGGACTGAAACACCATTACTGTCTCTAAGATACAAGGGCCAAGTCTAAGGACTTGAAGAGTCCTTTAACAGCTAAAGGTGAACCTCAGCTGACAGCCAGTGAGAAGTAGGACCTGAGTCCTACATCCATTAGAAACTGGATTCTGCCAATAATCTGTTGCAGACTCCCAAAAAGAATCTAACCAGCTTATATCTTAGTTTCAGCCTCATGAAACCTGGAGCAGAGAAACCAGCTCAGCCAATCCAGACTTCTGACATGCACCCTAAAATCCATTGTTGTCAAGCTGATTCAGACTCATAACAATCCTATGGGACAGAGTATAACTGCCCCATTTGGCTTCCAAGGCTTTACAGAAGGAGATTGCGACATCTTTCACTCACGGAGCAGCTGGTAGGTTCCCATGCTTAACCCCTTTACCACCAGCACTCCTCTGACCTATAAATCCAGAAGATAATAAATTTATGTTAAGCTGCTACAATTGCGATGATTGGTTGCAGCAACAATAAAAAAATGAATACACCACCAAAAGAATCTAGCGTTTGTATGTCTATTGTTTGGATTGGGAGGAATAATCCAGATGCTTCTCAATTTAGCAACTAAATGGCATTGACTTTACTATTCTCTATGAAATACTACCTGTGGTGGTTTTGAAATGTGTTTGCAAAATTTCTTACACTCCTCCCATTAAGAGGTACAGTCTAAAATTCTTCTCTCCTGAATAGGAGCCCGCCTTATGGCTTGGCCTGGCTTAGCAACTCACTTCTGAAGAATAAAATGCAGTGGGAATGACACCACAGCGGCTTCCACAGTAAGACGACAAAAGGCAATACAACTGCTCCTGGCTCTCTCCTTCCCTTGCTGTCAGAGAAGATGCTCTTAGAACTTTCTAGCTCAGCCAACATGCTTTAAAAAGTCCAGAAAACATGTAGAGGCCACATGGTTCCAGCATCAGCCAGTAGGCATAGGAGAGAAGATATCTTTGAGATGACCCTGGTCCAGTCATTATGTGATTGCAGTTTCATAAAATACCATGAGCAAAAACTGCCCGATGTAGACAAGTCACCCTTAGAACCAAGAGAGAGAAAAAGAAATAATTACTGTTGTTTTAACTCATCAATAGATAACTGGAGCATTGAACAGGTGGTTTTCCCGTGATGGAGCTCACAAAGGTGAGTCTCACTGGCAACAGAAGAATAAGAAGGGGTACACCCTGAGATCTCCATTAAAAGACCCCAATTGATGGTCCACAGGCTTTGGAATTCCCCTGGGAGCATGGCCCCTGGCCCTGATGCTGCCCCTGTCCATAAATCATAATGGAGGTCAACTCTCAGACAGGAATGGATTGGACTTGGTGACACAGAGTGACCATATCATGTGTGCACTTTATGGTTCTATGCATCTATAGTATGTCATACTGCCGACCTCTTACTGGAGGAAGGGGAGTGGGTGGAGAGGAGGGGACAGGAGAGCATTGGGAGGATAAGACATGTATGGAGCAGAGAGGAAGAGTGTGCTGTCAGCAGGCACAGAGAGCAGTGGGAGCTGCATATAAATAGGCACACAAATTTATGTGGGAATGTACATTTTCATTCAATCATAATAAAAAAAATTTATCAACACACACACACACAAAACGGTGGCTTTCCACAGACTAGGGCCTACCCCATAAACTGAATTTTCCTAGAAAAATACTTTGCTTGCCCGGCGCAATGTTTAAAACAAATTAATGAATTGGAACTCCTTTAAGTAGGGTACGTAATAACCAGTTCTCCACAGTCCTCACCACTCCCTATTGTTTAAATAAGTGAAGGCCACATATTTGTGAAGTGACTAGGCCCTAAATTCATGTGAATTTGCACATCTTATGTCCCAACAAGATTTTCAGTTCCTTATGGACTAAGACCATTGTCCAAATACTATGTGCTCAGCAGAGATCACCAGCAATAACCAAATAGTGTCTTCGAGATCTTCCTGAAGTCTGTGTTTGGGGAAGGATTTAATAGATAAGGTAGAGAGGAGTCACATATAAACTTAAATCCTAAAATATAATGGGAGGAAATTATACCAGACAATGGGTTATACAAAGGGAGAATAGTGAAATATAATTATTTGAAGGAAAAGAGACTGCTATCCTGATTTCTTTGAATGGTGTCACCAAAACCAAAACAAACCCACTGCCATAAAGTTGTTTCCAACTCATGGTGACCCTAGAGAACAGAGTACAACTGCTCCTTTCAGTTTCCAAGGGGCGTCTGGCAGATTTGAACTGGCAACATTTTGGTTAGCAGATGTAGCACTAACCACTACACCACCAAGGTTTCCAATTGAACTATATAAAACAGATATATATCAGGCTAAAGTTTTAAAATACCAACATAGCCAAGGGAACATGGAATGAAAAAAAAAAATTGGGCATTTATTGCTTTATTACAAGTATCCTACAGATTAAATCATTTTAATTCCATGCCACAGATAATGCTTTTGATGCTTTTGCAAACAAAAACTCTGGGCAGGACCACAATTTATATAGACATTTGATGTATTTCTGCATATTCTTTCAAAAGCTAGAGAAAAAGAATGCAGACATGTTTGGTCACACTAGAATGAGAATGAGTTAATAGGGAAGCCGGTTTAAAATCATTTCTGTCAAAGAAAAGGGGATCCTGAGGGAAAGAAATTACTTTTGACTCAAGCTGAGCAGTGAAGTAAATCCTCCATTTTTAAGTAAGCTGATGAAGTGACAATTCTGAGAACCAACCCCTAAATATGTACCTTCAGGGATGACCGCCCAATTAATTTCATTCTTGCTGACATTTCCCATCACGTTAGAAATGTCTTTGATGCACATTAGTGCAGCTAAAATGGATTCCATGAGAATGAGTGATAAAGGGTATTTATCTTCTATACCCACAAAGAAGCAAAATGTTGCTTCAGGGCTATGTGGAGGGTTCAAGGGACTCCATAGTCATGATCTGCTGCTCAAAGTAAGCTGATGTAGTGCAGTCACTCCAGAATCATTCCCACTTGATTAACTCATGAATTTTCAGACCTGAGTATGTCAATTAAAGCCAGTGGGTATCATAAAGCTAAAATTCCCTACAATGCCTGAAAGGAGCAGCCAGTAATTTCCTTTAAAAAAAAAAAAAAAAAAAAAAACTACCATATCACTTTACTCTGAAAATGTCTTAATGTTGATATTCCTGAAACAGCCATATAATCTGAGGGAACAGGAATTAAAAGCATTGTGCAGCTTTTTGACCTTAGGGAACTTTTCCAGTGACATCAACCAATTTAACACCTTGGTGAAAGTGGTATTTGTTTTCATTGACAGAGAAGAAAACTACGCAAATTACACAGTTTGCTTTAGCCTACTGAATCAGCCAGCATTTTTGCAAGGAATGAATAAAACATTAGAAATAGCCAACACCATTAGAATCTGACAGTCCATCAGTATTTTTGGATGATGTTAAAGATGACAATGTTTAGGAGCTGGTCAATCCAGAACCCAGGTCTGGCAAAAAACCCAAATGGATAACGTCATTTTGAAATGGAAGAATTAAATATACTATCAGTAACGCAGCTAAGAGATACTCTAAACCTGCTCAAAACTTGAGTTTTATACTTTTAGTTACAATGGTTTCATCAGCTTTCCTCACCCAGGGAGATGAAGACAGTTTCATACAAGCTCACAAAGACTATGTAAGGATGAAGTCATCTACTTGTGTCTTCCCATTCATGCCATCCTCTCTCTCACTGCCTCTTAACTGAGTGAGTCTGTTTCCACTGCCCCACACAGGTCAGAAGCCAACTGCTTTCTTGGGTATTTATCTGTGGATGGACACAGAATATAAGCCTAACATCTCCTTTATATATCTCTGATCACATTTTGAAACACAAATACCGGGAAGCCTGGTCAGGCCACTCTGGAGGCTTGACCTTTTCCCATGGCTGCACACTCTGGGGGAGTATGAGTGGAAAACCTTCCTTGGATCTAGAGGGCAAAATATGGTATTACTCAGAGGATGAAAGAAAAGGGAAGAAAACCTGACGAATGAGAAACAAAAGCATAACAGACAAAAGATAATTTATATAAAAACACTAGAGGGTATATTTTAATCTCCTGGTTAAAATTAATTCTTCACTTACCAGAGATTCTAAAGAAACTTCTTAATTTTTATTAAATAATATTTTATAATATGTGTTATATCTTTTCACTAGATTTATCCAATCTGTATGCTGAGCACATAATCCAAGATGCTAGCTTGTGGCCCATCAAGAGGACTGGTCAGTTTTGTCTTCATAGAGAGCCAATTATTGTCTAAAGTCTTAAAAATTAGTGAGCAGCCATCTAAGAAGCATCAGTTGGTCCCAATCCACCTGGAGCAAAGGAGAATGAAGAACACCAAAGACACAAGGAAAACACGAGCCCATGAGACAAAAGGGTCCACATAAATCAGAAATTCCATCAGACCAAAAGAACTAGATGGTGCCCAGCTGTCACCAATGATGGCCCCGACAGGAAACACAACAGAAATTCCCTGACAGAGCAGGAGAAAATTCAGGTGTAGATCTCAAAGGCTATTAAAAAGACCAGACTTAATGGCCTGACTGAAACTAGAGGAACCCCGGAAGACATGGTCCCCAGACTCTCTGTTAACCTAGAACAAAAACCATTCCTTAAGACAACTCTTCATACAAAGATTAGACTGGACTACAAGACATAAAACGATACTTGTAAAGAGTGTACTTCTTAGTTCAAGGAGATACATGAGACTAAACAGGCAGCTCCCGTCCAGCAGCAAGACGAAAAGACTGAAAGGGAGAGGAACTAGCTGAATGAACACGGGAAATCCGGGGTGGAAAGTAGGCACACGCTGGCACAGTCAAGTGACAGCAACTAGGGTTGCCTAACAATGTGCATAAAGTTTTCTATGAGAAACTAGCCGAAGCTATAAACTTTCACCTAAAGCACAACAACAACAAAATTTAAGCCAATTCCAGAGCAGAAAGAAGAGTCCAACACCACCAAGCCAGGAGAGACCTCTAGAAGACACCCATAGGAGACAGTGCAGTGAACTTCCCAGCCCAGAGTAAGAAATCTGAGTGCCTTTGGGCAGAGACTGATAGCCAGAAAGAAGCCTATGGCTGATCCAAGAATCTGGGACTTGCCAGCCTCCACAACTATGTGGGCCTTTTCCTTATACAATTGATAAGTTCTGTAAGATGTTTCAGAGAATTAGAAAGTCCAAAGATGAGACAGAGAGTACTGAGGAAGGAGGGAGCAGCTGCTGTGATAGATGATGGAGCAGTACAGAACGTCCACCTCGCATGAACCAGCTTTGTGCTGATTCTCATACAAGAAACTATTTATTTAGGGAGGACTCAAATGACTAATGACCCTAAATTCAGACCCTAACTGGCTGACACAGTGATTGCAATAACAGGCCCAAGCATAACAACGATTGTGAGAATGGTGCAAGACCGGGTTGTATTTTGTTCTGTTGTTCACAACAGCCTCTGTGTGTCAGAACCAACTCGATGGTAGCTAGTAACAGCAACAGCAACGCAGTATGTGAACTACGACGTTACATTGCGTGTTGTCAGTATTGTCTATAATGGCCACATTTAAACACAAGGAAGTTTGTTCCTCAGCACGCTAAGCAAAAGCATGTGAGTATACGTTTCCAAAATGACCAGTGACTAAAAATTGTGCCATCTGGGAAGGAGACTGGGAAAAAGATGACCAGGATATTTTTGCCAAGTTGTCTACTAACTAGGCTTGGTAATATGCTTCCTAGATCCCTAGGGCTCCATTCCTTCCGCAGACTAAAAGAATTGAGTCTTTCTCTGCTTTAAAATTATTTGTGTAGCAGCAGAAACCCAACTTGCTATTTAAAATACCATCTGATCTCTACGGAGAGTAAATTCAGTTAAAGAAAATCTCAGAGTCAATTGGCTGAGCATCTTAAGGATTTTTGATATTCACATGTGGGCCTTGAGCTGAATTTGGAAGCAGAGGCTAGGGAGAAAGGAATTGCTTTGTTAGTAGAGTAAGAATCATTCAGAGGGGGACTGTGTGAAGGAGAAAGTTAGAAGGAAGGAGAGGAGAGAACAGCCAGTCATTTCTCAAAAGACTGAGATGCTATGAGAGGTGGCTTGTGCAGTGAGAATCAATGGTGGCCTAAGGGACACTGATACCTGGATTTAAATTCTATGTACTTTTATTATATAAAATCCCTTTTCTCTATAAATCTTCAGTAAACTCACCTGCCAACACATATATATTAGGTAAGTGGTACTTGAGTAAATTAGCATTCAAGGAAAGGGATAGAGTCCCATATCCAAGCCAATGTAAAGTACAACTGGGCAGTCTCTATAGCAAGTTGATTTGCTTCCACAACTGGCAGTATCTACAGTATGGAGAAGCCCCAGAGAAGACCCTGAAAAGTTACAAAAATAATGGTGAATGCCTTGTATTTCCTACATGTTGCCCGCCCCCACCCAAAAAAAAACAAGTTTGAACTGATCTGAAGTAGGTGCTTAAAAGACAGGATGATCCAAAGCTACATAGATCTGTGACTACCATACTGGATGTAGATGACCACAGAGATAACAGAAATAATGTACTGAAGTCATAGGATTTAAGAAGCTAGTTTTAGAACTCTAAATCTAAAATTGCTGTTGAATTATTTAGATTGGAAATGAAATTTAAATGGACTCAGAGATAAAATGATAGAAGGAAAAAAACAGGCCAGTCTAACAGTTGGCTTTAAACCAGAAATCTGTCATTTCCTAAGAAGTTCTAAAGCTGCCCACTGCTTCTTCATTTGTGCTCTTGATTGGAGTGAGGGATGGGTACGGGGGTGATTCAGCTTTAGCCTACTCTTTAAAGTCAATAACTTGGAACTAATTTTTGTCTGTTTCGTAAGAAGATTTGAAGGGCAGAGGGCAAAACTGGCCAGATGGAAGTATGGCTAAAAGGGAGAGGTGGGAAACATAGATTAAGCAAAGATAAGGAAGGTGGCGGGGAGGGGAGAGGTCTATGAATTCTAGGAGCCTATGGTTTCTAGAGGCCAGGCCAAAGTAGAGAGTTAGAAAGGAATGAGTAACAAAAGACCCAGTGCCTTAGCTACCTAGTGCTGCTGTAACACAAATACCACATATGGATGACTTTAAAGAACCTAAATTTATTTTCCCTCAGTTCTAGAGGCCAAAGGTCCAAATCAAGGTCTCAGCCATGTCAGTTCCTTCCTTGCCAGTAGTCCTGGCCATTTCTTGGTTCTTTGGCTTATATACAATCCTCACATGGCATCTGTCTTCCCCAGTAAGTCTTTGTGTCTAATCTGCTCTTTTTAGAACTCAAAAGTGATTACGTTCAGGACTCACCCTATTCAAGTATAATCTCAACTGTCAGACTACATGACAGTAGAAGGTCATCTGCTCTACTAAAGGTCAACTGATTTAGTCTTGTTATTAAGTCATAATAGCATATAGTGAGGACTTTAACACATACTTTTAGGAGACACAATTCAACTGAAAATACCTAGAGAGCATAAAAAGGTAGCCAAAGTCAAAATCAGAATTTATCAGTTAAGGTTTGAAAACTGAGCCATGAAAGTCAGGCTTCCAGATAGAATAGCCTGAAAAGAAGTCGAAAAACCCTTTCCATTGGACTCAGTCTAAAACTAGACAAAACTGTCAATAAACACTCATTGTAGGGCTCTAGAAATTCAACAGAGGCAGAAAACAAATTGAAAAGTGTTTATTCTTGAAAAACAAACCTGCCAGAGCTTGGGAGTAAGTAGAACAGAAATCTGTGGCCTTCTTTACTTAGGCAGTTTCCATTGCTCCCAGCTCAGCAACTGAGAGCTGAATTTCATTAGAAAGAGACTGCTGGAAGATAGCAGCTTTGCTGACACAGAACGTGGGCTCATCTTGGGGGGGGACTGTGAAAATATGCAGCTTTTTCAGCTAGAAATGACACACTTGCTAACAAACAAATGGGGAAAACACACAGTTTCACTAGCCTGAAGTTATGGTTCCCGTTGGGATTAAGTGATAGACTGGTCAGAAATTTAGAAGGGAGAGCCTGGAACTAAGTGAGCCATAGTAGGACTACATAAGTTTTCTATACATCATTGGCTGCCTGGAAAACTAGGTATATGTACAAGGGAGAGCCAAGAAAGCCCATAGGGAAATAAAAGCCACGTCAAACTGAGAAGCTGAGGCAAACTTCAGCATGGCTCGTCAACTCCCAAACACAAATCACTTGGTAGCAGGTAGAAGCTCTACAGCCGCAAGATGTTTGAGCACAACCTATGCCCTAATTATTGGCTGGTCATGAAGTTATACAGACACAGAGGCAGCCACTAGGAAGCCAGGCTAAAAAATGAACATAAGAATTAAGAAACTGAACAGAGACATCAGTGAACACATAATGTAGGAGAAACAGATTCCATAACGTAAGTCCAGAAAAATAAATCAGAATTAAGACTTGCTACAATATATTAGTTAAAACGTCTAGTTTTCAACAAAAAGGATAAATTATGCAAAGAAAATGGAAGTGTAAAAAAGTAGTCAATGCTATCTGAGTAGGCACAGACTTGGGGTATAGCAAAGATTTCAAAGTAACCATTATAAATTCATTCTAAAATTTAAACTGTGTTCAAAGAATTAAAGGAAAATATGATGACAATGACTCAACAAATAAAGAATACAAAAGAAATATAAATGATTAAAAATGGAAGTTCTGGAGCTGAAAAGTACAATAATGAAAATGAAAAATTTGCTACATGGACACAACAGCAAATCTAAAACTGCAAAAGAAAGAATCGGTGATTTTGACAATAAACAGATCAATAGAAATTATCCAGTGTGGAGAAGAGAAAGCAGAATACACTGGAGAAGCAGGTCATGGCAGAACAAAATTTTGTCCCCAGAATCTAAAATGCCATCCTGACAAAAAAGAGAAGGCAATATAAACCTGGGCTAAAAAATTTCTCAATCTTAAGCTTTTCAATTGTTTTAAAAGATAGTTAATAATGGCACCTATACATCATAGAACCGATATGAGGATAAAATAAATTAAAAAATACAAAGCACTTAGAACAGCAGAATTTGGCACATCGCAAAAACAGGATAATTGTAAGCTGCCATCATCATCATCATCATAGATTCTTCATTAGGGCAGGAAATCATGGTACCCTGATCCAGCACCATGGAAGGAAAACTCCCACAGGGAGCTGGGAAGCAGGTGAATACATGGTAACTGCTACCAGATGAAAACAATATAGCTAGCAGCTCTTCGTACTAATTACCTCAACAAATACGTATGTCACTTCATAATTTTTTAATTCTTTCTGATCATAATATTTCTAAAATACTTATTCATTTTTAGATTTTCAAAAGTTTGAATGTGAAATATTAGAGAATTTTTTTCTACGCAACTACTGTATTGTGTTAGGAATATGGAATCCATAATTAGACTGAAGATCTGAATTACATAACACCAGAAATAAGAGTTGCTAAAACATAACACAGACCTTGCCAAACCAACATAACTGGCAAGTCAGCTACTGTGACTTGAGGAGAATTAGAAAGTTTGATCCAAAGAGACTCCAGCTCCCCACCAACATTATTTATCTATGTCTTTCTTTCTTTCTTTCTTTTTTTACTCACTCTGTTTTTGGAACTGTTCTTCTTAGCCAGAAGAAATCAGACTGTGCTAAATACTTGCGAGTTTGCAGGACGTTGCCAAAGTAGTCAGATTCTGAAAACTTGATCTGAATGAAACAAATCATAAGCATCATTGTCCTAGGTGAAGATAAGAGAGAGTACTGAAATAAGACTTCAGTGTACCAATGAAAGGCCAGCCTAGAAGCTGAGTCCCTCAGAGCATTTCACCCATTTCCATTTAACCCAGTATTCACCAAGCCATGAAATTTAATCTCAGTGATTTTCTTTTAAAATAAAAAGTTCAAAAATCAATATGGTCATTTCTGAATCACAGCAGAAAACAAAAAGCAGCAGTAATTTACAGTGTATTTCATTTATAATTGAAAAATCTTTAACCTTTACAGAACATATTATCTTGGGTTGGAAATTTCTTGGATCACATGAGTCTTTGATCTTTTCTAAAATGTATACTTTATTTGTCACATAGGTTCTTCTCATTAACAGGCAGTTTATTCAGTGGAAACTTCCATTAGCTTACAGATGATGATGTAGTCAAATGGTAAAATACAGTTGACTGCATTTGTTTATAAAGGAAAAAAATAAAGTGATCCAGAGACCTATTTTCCAGTCTAAGCACAAGGAGTCACCAGAATATTTTAATTATTAATAGAATGTATCTGTTAACACTCAAAAAGGCTCTGGTCACTAAAGATCTGTGCGATTACAGAGGCAAATCAAAAATTATATCTTGCATAGGATGATGGGACATTGACAACTCACAATAATGTATGTCTTCCTTAAAACAAGGAAATAGATAAATGATTATGGAGTTCTTTTTCTTTTCTTGAAGGAGAATGGCCGACAATTTCAATTCTGTGGGTACTCCATCTATAAGGTTAGCAATCATTAATCTAAATATTGTAAAGAATATTGGTGTCACAGTAAAAACAATGGTTTGCAATGATATCTGATGCTTTGGCTTTAAAATATATTACTGTGGTCGATAAAATAGGGAAATTCTGATTAGTTGTACTTTCTGTACCTTTAAACCTTGACGCCTCCCAAAAAAGTAAAAATTAAAGTAGAACAAATGCATGTATACAACACACATAGACAGTACAGTACACATATGAATGAATATCTACAACTTGTTGGGTCTAGACTTGACAGTCATCAGCCTCCACCTCTTATTTATCTCCTCCCTTATAGCAGGTGTTGCATGATTATGTCTGTGAGTGACTTTTGTTCACAACGCAGCTTAACACACTTTCCAGGGGGGCAGGTCAAAATCTAGAGAAAGGAATAAAGTAGCTGGAGGGAGGTGTGGAAAGGCAGGACAGAAAGGATCAATGCCTGGCATCTTTGATATTCTGCTTGCCCAACAAGTTATAAAGATAAGACTTTAGATTGCCCTTCCCGCAAACCGCTGGTAGGTGGAGGGGAGGCTGATAAATCAATCATGGCATATTCAAAGAAAGAAAAATGATACAGTACTTTCAACAAATAGCCTGTATGCATGAACATGAAATAATCTCAAGAGCAATGCTGAATGAATAAGGCAAGGTGTACATATGAGAGAACTTTTATTTTTTAAAATATGTTAACCAATACTAGATACTGTATTATGAATATATACCTATGTAGCAAAAGCATAAAGAAATGCATGGAAATGATAAACTCTGAATTCAGGAGAGTGTTTATATCTAGAGAAAGAGGTAGGCTGGGAAGAAGGGGGTTAGATCAAGAAGGATTACACAGACAATTTCAAATGCATCTGTTTTATTCATTTAAAACATGTACCTGCATGTATAAAGCTATTATGGCAATATGTTTAATATTTCTTAAAGCTGCAGGTGTTCACAATATTGTATTACATACTTCTCCACATATTTGAGATGCTTCATAATATAAAAAATCTTCCAGCCAATTATATTTTATTCCAGCAGCCTCCTCTCAGCTTCAGAAGAAACAGAATAAGTACCTTGTTTTAGGAAGCAATCTTAACTAGCAATCCTAATGCAGTCCAGTCTATCTTTAAAAGATGTGTCTATTGTTCAATCCAAAAAACCTTTCTCAGCGTTTGTTCCCAAGATAGTTCTTTCAGAACTTTTGTAATTTAATTTTAACTGACAGAAAATTCAGATCTATTATTGGGTTCAAAACACTTTCTAGGAAATCCTCCCAACAGCATTTCATTTCAAAATATTAACTTTCCCCCCCACCCCTTGGCAGAGACAGGTAGTAATATCAGTGGAGTCATTGTTTCTTTGAGAAGTTTGCTACACCATGAGACTTTTCTGTTCCATATGGCAAATTTGACATTCAGGTTGGTCCAGGGGCATTAAACAGAAAACTATTCAAAAGCTTCATAAAGAATTCCCAGTCTAAAAATATTTTTAGATGAGTAAGTTTCTACCACAGCCATGAAGATAATTATGGGGAGAAAAACTTAAAAGACAACAAATTATAATTTGATAGCAGCTTATCTATGTTTGGAAATGCTGGTGGCTTAGTGGTTGAGTGCTATGGCTGCTAACCAAAAGGCTGCTAGTTCGAACCCACCAGGTAATCCTTAGAAACTCTATGGGGCAGTTCTACTCTGTCCAGTAGCGTCAGTAGAAGATGAAATCAACTCTACAGCAACAGGTTTGGTTTTATCTGTGTTTAGAAGTTCAATTTTAAAATTGTTTGAATTATGAAATTGAGAATATTTGCTATTTTATAGGCTGGTTCAATTAATCTATTCCATTTATTTAATGGGAATAAAACAGGTAATTGCTGCTTGTTGGGGGCTTCAGAGTCAATTCTGACTCATAGCAAGTCCATGTGACAGAATAAAACTGCCCCCATTGGGTTCCTTAGGCTGTGATCTTTATAGTGGCAGATAACCAGGCCTTTACCCCCAAAAAGCCACCAAGTAGATTCCAACTGCAAACCTTTCAGTTAGCCATCAAGTACTTAGCTGTTGCACCCCCAGAGCTCCTTAAAACACATAATAGGGGGTACCAAAAACAATCCACTGCCATCGAGTCAATTCTGACTCAGAGCGTCCATATAGGGTAGAGTAGAACTGCCCCATAGAGTTTTCAAGGAGCATCTGGTGGATCTGAACTCCTGACCTTGTTGGTTATCAGCCCTAGCACTTAACCTTTACATCAACGGGGTTTCCATCTTTCTTCTTCCTCTGAGACAAATGTTTGGGGCTTGGGAGAGACCAGCAGCTGTTATTCCCATGTATGATGGATGCGAGACAAGGCTGGAAAGGATTATGGGATTTGGCAAAGCCATGTGGCTTAAATCCTTTGGCTCCTACTTTAATGTTATTTTCATTGGTTTTCATAAGAAAACTGGTGATTCAACAGAAAGAAGTTAAGGAAGAAGGAGGCAGTAAGAAATGGGAGCAGGAGGAGAAGCAGTGATTAAATGAATCATGGTACCTAATGAAATACTGTGCAGCTGTTCAAAATCCAGGTGATGAGGACTACAGCGGACAATGATAAAACACTGTGTTAAATGTAAAGATCAGTATACAAAACTATATAAAAGCCTCAATTGTAAGTATGTGAAATTACATTTAGAGAGAACAGTAAAATAACACGATAATGAAAGAGCACATTACCATGTTCTGGTACCAATACTATAGGTGCTTTCTTAGTCCTTTTATCTGTTTACTAAGTTTCTTGCCACGTGACAATACTTTGATAATTTCATATATTTAAATAGGCTCTTGAGAAATAAACTATGAAACCCAGCAACGATTTGGAAAGTTCCGCTTGTTGTAAAGATGTGCAAGAACAAAAGCCACGGGAACAGTTTAAAGCCACGGGAACAGTTTGAAACCACCTGCAATCTTCAGAACAAAATGGTTTAAACTATGCGAGGGAAAATAATTGGCTCGAAAGCTGCTTGTCCTTTCAGTTACTGGTGAAAATCCGGGTCAAGTTGATAATGGCTTTCGATCAATTCCATCTCTAGACTTTTCATTTCCTAGGAACAGCTGTACAGATTGTAGAATTCACAGAAACCTGGATTTCTTTTCTGTCCTGGATACCAGTCACTAAATGCCACAAACTAAATAGAAGAATAAAGCTATTACCCCCAAAGATGAAGAAATCCCAAGGACAGACCAAGGAGAAGTGTTCAGTTCCTCTGTAAGATGAACAAGTACATATTTGTAAGTCACTACATATGTCAGTAGGCAGTATAGATTTTAGACCACCTGTCTAGAATCCATTAAATCCATTTAATGGTACTCACATACATAGTCAAATATCTAAGAAAGATTTTATGTTAAGCACTCAACACATTTTCTGAATACTTAATGGAATCCACAATTTGTATCTATATTCTGCGTTATTTAAACAGCAAAGTAAAATGCAAGACTGATGTTTTTAGATGGCTTTGTATACATATATCCCAAAACACCCAAACCTTTGGAATACTGAGCCAACTCCGACTCACAAGGACCCGATAAGACAGACGAGAACTGCACTATAGGGTTCCCAAAGCTGTGGTCTATACAGAAGTAGACTGTCGTATTTTTCTCCCACAGAGCAGCTGGTGGGTTCAAACTGCTGACCTTTCAGTTAGCAGCTGAATGCCTTAACTACTGCACCACCAGGCCTCCTGTATACGTATATACGTATCTACAATACAGGATTATGCCTAAGTTTAACAATCTACATCTATGGTACACCATTAAATGCAGTCCCCACAGGCAGCCATGGAAGGGTAATTGAGGGAGCATCAGGCAGCCAGCCAGCACACTAGCACTGGAGCCAGACGCTCTATCTCCATCAGTGGGAGCATAGAAGAAGTCTGCTCTGGCCATTGGATACTCAGGACAGAGGCTGCTGTGTGAGAGTTACAGAGGGCTGGCTGGAAGGTTGGTGGACACGAAGGTATCCCCTCCGGTGACCACTCTTTGCTTTCCCTGGCCATGCTGGCTAGCATCATTTGAGAGAGCTGAGGGCTCTCTCATTTGTTTGACCAAATAGTACAGAATTATTTCAATATTTTAACAATCTGTTTTTATGGGACATTCCATTGAATATTACCTTATTCTTGCATAGTGGAGTTCTCTGCCAGTTATCCACACACACAAACACATGTACAAATATACACAGGTGAGTGTTCCACCAGCCGGAGCAGCTCAAGACCCATTTAGAGAAGATTATATGGGTTTACATAATATCTATCTGTATGTGCATATTTACATGTATGTATGTGTGCATCACTCATCAAAAACACTGATGATCTTCTCTTAGAAAAAAATACTTATACCTAATTCTCTTAAGTAAATGGGGACCAGCTATCATTCTGACTTTGGCCCCTAATGCAATTCGTCACTGGCTTTATAAGAATCAGTGAAATGCCTGATTGTGCTGGCTATTCATCTATGATCTCTCAGCTAAATGCCTGTACACTTTGACTCTGTTCCACAATGCTATAGTTGGGAAGTTGAAACTTAATTGCCCAACTACAGCATTGTGGAACAGAGTCAAAGGGTAGGCATGTAGCTGAGAGACGACAGGTAAATAACCAGGATAAACTAAGTTTCAGATTCTCAATCACAGCACTGTGGAAAACACAGTCAAAAGGTAGGCATGTAGAATAGACTTGGGACCAGAAGAACCAGATGGTGCCCGGCCACCACCAGAGATAGCCGCGATGGAGCTACTAAGTTGAGGCTCACTGGCAACACAAGAATAAAAAGGGGTGCACCCTGAGATCTCCACTAAAAGACAGCAACTGATGGTCCAGTGGCTTCAGGGTTCCCCTGGGAGCATGGTCCCTGGCCCTGATGCCGCCCTTGGCCATAAATCATAACGAAGGTCCACTGTTTGGACATGCATGGATTGGACTTGGTGATGCAGAGTGACCATATGTTGGATGCACTTTATGGTTCTATGCATCTATAGGATATCATCCTGCTGACCTCTGGCTGGAGGAAGGGGAGTGGGTGGAGAGGAGGGGAAAGGAGACTGTTGGGAGGATGAGACATGTATGGAGCAGAGAGGAACAATGTGCTGTCACTGGGCAGGGAGAGCAGTGGAAGCTACATATAGGTGGGCATGTAAATTTACATGGAAATGTACATTTTCACTCAGTCATAATAAAAAAAAAGGTAGGCATGTAGCTGAGAGCTTCCCGTCAATAAGAGACACTGGGGAAAAACAAAGTGGTCGGGGGGAGAAGGGTGTTGTGTTGTGTTCTCCACTCCCCTCCCACGACTCTCCCTCTTTCTCTCCTTTCCCACCACTCTGTCTCACCTTTGTTTTTCTGTCAATATCTATAGAATGTCTAGATTCTCTTTCATAGACCCAGCTAGCATTAGATTAGCAATTCCTCCCTCTGCTCTTCTAAGTGGTGGCACCATCACCTCCTATCTTTTGAGCCCCTGGGCTCAGGGGTGGTAGCTGCTTCCTGAAGTTATTAATTGCTAGTTTACCTCACCTCCCCGTTTTATGCCTTCCAACCTATTTCCTGTATTAAATCCCCTCTGTTTGAAATACCTAGCATGGTTTTTGTTTTCCTGACTGGTATAACAATCTTTCTAAAACTAGCATAAATTTGCTCTCAAGTCTATTTCCATCAAGGATTAACTAGAAAATGGACTGATGCCTATTTTTTTAGACTAATTGGTAGGCTCTCTGGTGTGCTGTGAGTTTTCAGAAGAACATTTCCTTCTTTCTAGCTGTCTTCAAAGACTGGAAAGGGATTGCTGTTCAGAGATAGTTTACTGGGATACTCATCTTACTTTGTCATCCTCAGGGAGGGAAAAACTCTCAAATCCTTTTTTACTTTTGCCTCTAAATTCTTTTTCATTTGCTCTTGCCTCTGATACCAGCCCAGCTTCAGTTTTCAACCTTCCTCCTTGACCTTCAACTGATCCATCACCTAATCTCTATCTTTTCTTTTGTGTTTGTGCCTGATGAATCATATCTTCACTTGTGTCAAGTTCAGTAAGCTGTTTTTCATTTATAGTAGTCTCTCATGCTCAGAGCTTGTATTATCAGAAATTTCTCATAGGTCCTATAGTAGTCCTTATCTACATGTTTCTTAAAACTGAAAACACAGTCCCATTTGTACCAGTGATACTTGAGCCCTCTTGCTATTAACCTCAGTGACACTATTTCCATCACATCAAGCATCCTTGACCTGTTTTCTCAATCCGTTTCTGAACACCAATGTGCTTTTATTAGGCATTTTTGGATTTTTTTCACTGTCTACTTTTTAAACTGTCAGAAACTCTTGGGTGTAATTGTGTCTGCTTTGGCAATGAGTCAGATGAAAGCCATTGCTTCATAAAGCACTTAAAAATTTTGGTGTCTAATGGCTTAAGGGTGGGCTCTGGGAAAACAAAGAAGCACACCCAGCCTTGTACCCTGTTTGGCTCCTGGTTTATTTTCACAAAAGACAGTGGATTCTGTGAGTCATTCTATTTTGGACTCTCAGTTTGGACAGCAGCAAGCAGCCAACAAAACTTGATCAACTAAATACTGTGAGTGAACTCTGAAAGTGCTTTATCTGATTAAACCTTCAGACTGTTCCATCTGCATAGTCTCCTAAATAAATTTGAGGGATCTAGATACTATATGAGTTAATTCAAAATGACTTTTCCAAACCAAAAAATCTACTATCGTAAGTGTGAATGGAGGGTGTCATAGCTAACACCTATATCATGTTTACTGTGTGCCAAGGTCTCTTCTAAACAGTTTAAATATGTTAATTTAGTTAATGTGCAAATTCCTGATTTATAGACGAAGAAACTGAGTCACAAAGATACTATCTAAATTACTTTAGGTCACGTAGCTAGTAAGTAACAACCTGTAACATGAACCAAAAACCAAACCCATTGCCACTGAGTTGATTCCAATTCATACTAATCCTGTAAGAGAGTGGAACTGCCCTCCAGGGCTTCCATGGAGCAGCTGGTGGGTTCAAACTGCCCATCTTGTGATTAGCAGCTGAGCTCTTAACCACTTCACAACCAGGGCTTCTAAGTGACAATGGAAGAGTTAAATCCAGGCAATCTGGTGCCAGGGTCCATGGTCAAAGCCACTATACCATACTGCCTATCAAACCTTCCCTTCTGTTTCCTAAGATTGGAATATTCACCAATCGCATATAATCATCTAGGTTTTCCTGCGAAGGTACTATGTGCCCAGGTGATGTTCTTCTTAGCAGCAGCAGTTCCCCCTGCTGACCCACAAAGGCATAACTACCACTTATAAGGAGGCTGGAAACTCTGGTGCATAGTGGTCCAGTGCTATGACTGCTAACCAAAAGGTAAGCAGTTCAGGTCTACCAGGCACTCCTTGGAAACTCTATAGGGCAGTTCTACTCTGTCTACAAGGTCACTATGAGTCAAATCAACTTGATGGCAGTAGGTCTAGTTTGCGGTAAAGGGAGCCTACTATGCACCAGGCATTATCCTAGGTACTTTTACATTTAATCTCATCTCATCTTACAAACAATATTAAGCCTCAGTTATTGTCATCTAGAGAATACAAGTAACCAAAGGAAAGCTAATTGAAGTTAAGTAACTTGCTCCAGGTCAAACAACTAGTAATCAGAAGAGGCAGAATTCAGACTCACGCCTATAACATCAAACCTGTGCTCTTAACAACTTGACACTGTGTGGACTCCCCTCTTCTCGTCTCCCTTCCCAACCAGCTGTAGTGAAACAACTTCCCCCAATTCTCCAAAATGATGCCTCTGTTCCTCCATAAGAGCTGCTTAACAGAGACTCTGTGAAATGCATTCTCTTTAGGCTGAACTTCTGGAACCCAGATTCAGTCTTGATTCTGACACTTTGTATGGCACTGAGCAAATCACTCAACTTCATCAAGTCTCTACCTCCTCTTCTGCAAAATGGGGGTAACATCACCATCCTCATAGGATTACTGTGCAGATTAAAAGATTATGCAGATTAATGTGTCCAGTGCTTCACTATTCTTCAGTATCATAATAAAAAGGTGATTTCCAGCATCATCAAAACAACGTGTAATAAGATGAATGGTCTGAGTTTTGAGATACTGTGAAATATAATTATTTTCCTCCATAGCAACTGGATCAATAATTTGGAGTGTCATATCCTGGAGTCCAATGGAGACACTTTCTAATTAAAGCTTTCTCTCACTTTTGAATTGTCTTGTAAAATTCCAGTGCTCATCTACAAGATTAGTATTGCTTTCAGATGTGAGACTTGTGGAACCCCATTTCAGAGAAGAATTATGTCTCAGACTCGGAGTTATTTAAGTAATTCCATAACACAACTTTTTCAAGAAAATCTAATAACTGGTAAGAGTCTGGGCTTTGGTGAGGAAGAAAAAATCCTTTATCAGACTGTAGGAAAATAAATAACAATGGTTGTGAGTAGAAAAGCTTGTAATGAAAATATGTACTGGAAACACATGCCCCAAAGTATTAGAATAAAGAATTATTACTTTACTTCCATCACTAGCTTACTGCAAATATGTAGTCCAATCCACAATAAATTATACAGTAATATGTATATGCACTTAATTTGCCAAAACACTCATAAAGTCTAATGAAGTTAACTCCCAGCAGGCAGATTTATTACAATTCATTTAATATAAATGAAGAAAATAAAGTTTGTTTCACAACAAACATGATGCTTTAGCCATTAGAACATACCCACTAATTGTAAAATACTCAGCTTGCTTAATTTTTTTCCTTTATGACCAGATTTGACCATATTCAAGTCTGTTTCCTTTATGCTACCCACTCAGCTAAGCATTTTTTCTGACACTTGTTTTGAATTTACTGTCAATCCTGTGACATGCCTGGCATATTCAGGCTCATATCTGGCCAAGGGGCGAATCAGAAGTTGGTGCTTTCTGGCACTACCATGTTTAATTGCTTGGACTTGGGTTTGATGAAAGGCATGAGGCCAGAAAAGCTTGCCAGAGGGGGGAAAAAAAGAAAGAAATACAATAGATTTAGCACTTACTGCCTTGAGGTCTTCATTAATATGAGTATCATTCATTATAAACTCAGGATAGCCAACTTTTGCCAAAACAGCTCTTGCCTATAAAAAGGAAAAAGAAAAATGATGTCAGAGTTTCAGCAATGAAATCATTAATAATCGCAGGATGTACAAATACAACCTTCATACAAAAACTCTATTCACTAAATATTTACTATAGACAAGCTACTGTGAAGTGGGGGAAAAGTTAGGTTAGTTCCTGCTCTCAACAGACTAAAAATGTAGCGAGAGAAGCAAAACAACTACCAAATACATAACACTTTTAGTAAAAATAGACAATATTGTTATCCAAGTTCAGAGCAACAACCAGTGGCTTTGGCTTTAATGGAGAAGGGGACCAAGTTCAGTCTTACAGAAAAGTTAGAATTCTAACACACACAGAACCGAGAAGGAGGACAATCTAATAGAGGACCTAGCAGGTGCAAAGCAGAGAGACAGTAGGCACAGGGTCTACTTGATAGATGACAAGTAATTCGATGTAGTCAAACTTACAAAGCACTGGAGGCTAGAGACTAGAAAACAATGCAGGAACATTGGCTTGGGGCTCAATCACAGGGATTCCTGAATGTCATACTAAAGAGCCAATATTTTACTTTACAGATAAGAGAGTACTAAATATTTTTTTTACAAGGCATCAAAAAGAAGATTTAGGAAGCTGTAGCGAGACCATACGTGCAACACTATGAACGATGGTCAGGATGCCAGAGCGCTGGGAGCCAAAGGCAGGGGATCTAGACTAATTTAAGACATGCCATAACATCATAACCATTATTTGATAGGCAAAAGGTCTAGTAGTCCTTTTTTTTTCTTTACATATCAGGAATGAATAAAGAAAAAAAAGATTACCTTGAGCACATACAAGGAACCCCCAGAGCAGGAACCGGCAAACTATGACCCCTGGACCAAATCCAGGTCCCCTCATTCCTCTTTTTATAAATAAAGTTTTATCTAAACACAGTCAAACCCATTCATGTACATATTACGTAAGTCTTCTTTTGCACTACAAGGTAGAGTGGAGGAGCTGCCACAGAAGCTGCAATTCACAAAGCCTAGAATATTTACTACTTGGCCCTTTCTGAAAATGTTTGGTGACCCCTGCTAAGAGAAACATTATATTTTTACTTGGAAATTTGTCTCTCCCCTCTCCCTAGATTATGGGTTTCTCAAAAACAATGGAACAGTTTACCCAAAGAGTATGACTCCAGGTGGGAGGCACTGTCAGCTCTGCCCTGGTATCCCTTTTTCGCCTCTGTGCATCCCTCCTGCGCATCCACGGTCTTCTCCTGTCCTCATAGCTAGCACCTGAGAATGCCTTTGGTGGCCCGCTCTAGCCTTCCTAGAGACAAGCTTGCCTGCATTCAGCAACTGCTGCAGGTTTTCTCCATTTTTCAAAAATCTGCTTTCTTGCAGGTTCACTTTTATGAAAGAACTATACTAGTACCTGTTCTGACCAACCAATAGAAATATGAAGAGGGATTTTCACTCCTACAAAAAAAGGCAAAAAGTGGAAATAGCACTCAGAATTTGTTTTGCAGCAAGCTGTTAAAGAGGCAGTGTATACTCCAAGCATAAGAGTAGCATTGCCAGGCTAGTTCCCTGGAAACTACACTGAGCATCTCAGCATTGTGCCACCATACCTTTGAACCATGTCTGTGAGCATCTGTGCTTTATTTTTATTTATTCTGTGCATCAGTTAGCAAGATGTGTTCTAAGTTATCAGGAAAGCCTAAGAGAGCTCACGAGGGCTTTTTGGCCTATTTATTATGACCCAGTAGGCTATTTTGGGGCTCTGGGAACAATCAAAAAACTTTCCCTCACGTGGTTGCTGTTAGGTGCCATCAAGCTGATTCCAACTGAACAGAACAAAACACTACCTAGTACTACACCATGCACACAAGCGTTTTTATGCTTAAGCCCACTGTTGGAGCCACTGTGTCAATCCATCTCCTTGAAGGTCTTCTTCTTTATCGCTGACCCTCTACTTCACCAAGCATAATGTCTTTCTCCAGGGATTGACTCCTCCTGACAGCACACCCACAGTATGTAAGATGCAGTCTTGCCATCCTTCCAGAACAGATCTGTCTGTGCTTCTGGTGGTCCATGATACATTCAGTATTCCTCTCTGGCAACACAATTCAAAGACATCAACTCTTATTCTGTCTTCCTTATTTACTGTCCAGCCTTTTGCATGAATATGATGCAGATGAAAATACTCTGGCTTGAGTCAGGCATACCTTAGTCTTCAAGGTGACATCTTTACTCTAACACTTTAAAGAGGTCGGAAATAGATTTTTCCCAATGCAATGCATCCTTTGATTTCTTGACTGCGGCTTCCATGGGCATTGATTGTGGACCCAAATAAAATGAAATCCTTGACAAACTCAGACTTTTCACCATTCATCATGACGTTGCTTACTGATCCAGTTGTGAGGATTTTTGTTGCTGAGGTGCAACTCATATTGAAGGCTGTGGTCTTTGATCTTAAACAAATCCTCTTCACTTTCAGCAAGGAAGACTGTGTCCTCTGCGTAATACGGGCTGTTAATGAGTCTTCTAACCCTGGTGCCTCATTCTTCTTCATGTAGTCCAACTTCTCGTATTTTTTACTCAGCATACGGACTGAAAAGTATGATGAAATGATACAGCCCTGACACACACCTTTCATGCCTTTAAATCATGCAGTGTCCCCACATTCTGTTTGTGTGACTGCCTCTTAATCTAAATACAGATTGCTCATGAGCACAATTAAGTGTTCTGGAATTCCCGTTCTCTGTAATGTTATCCATAATTTGTTATGATCCACACCATTGAGTGCGTTTGCATAGTCAGTGAAACACAGGTAAACATCTTCCTGGTATTCTTGGCTTTCATCCAAAATTCATCTCACATTAGCAATGATATCCCTGGCTCTACATCCTTTTCTGAATCCAGATTGAATTTCTGAAAGTTCCCTGTCAATACACTGTTGCAGTTGCTTTTAAATGATCTTGAGCTAAATTTTACTCGCACATGATATCAATGATACTGTTCAGTACTTTCCACATTTGGTTGGATCACCTTTCTTGGGAACAGACATAAAGATGGATCTCTTCCAGTCAGTTGGCCAGGTAGTGGCTGCCTTCCAAATTTCTTGGCATAGATGAGTGAGCACTTCCAGCACTGCGTCTATTTACTGAAACATCTCAATTGATATTCCATCAATTCCTGGAGTCTTGTTTTCCACCAATGCCTTCAATAGAGCTTTGACTTTGGTGCCTGATCATATCTTACCTCTTGAAATGGTTGCATGTTGAGCAGTTCTTTCTGATATAATGACTCTGTGTATTCCTTCCATCTTCTTTTGATGCTTCCTGAGTTGTTCAATATCTTCCCTGTAGAATCCTTCACTATTGCAACTCAAGGCTTGAATTTTTTCTTCATTTCCTTCAGCTTGAGAAAGGTTGAATGTATTCTTCCCTTTTGGTTTTCTATCTCCAGCTCTTTGCACATGGCATAATAATACTTTTGTCTTCTTGGGCTGCCCTCTGAAATCTTTTGTTCCATTCTTTCACTTCATCATTTCTTCCTTTTGCTTTAGCTACTCAACGTTCAACAGCAAATTTCAGAGTCTCTTCTGACATCCAATGTGGTCTTTTCTTTCTTTTCTGTCATTTTAATGACATCTCTCTTTCTTTATATATCGATATCTTTGATGTCATTCCACAACCCATCTGGTCTTCTGTCCTTAGTGTTCAGTGCATCAAATATATTCTTGAGATGGTCTCTAAACTCAGGTGGGGTATACTCAAGGTCATACTTTCGTTCTCATGGACTTGTTCTACTTTCCTTCAGTTTCAATTTGACCTTGCATATGAACAGTTGATGTTCTGTGCCACAGTCAGCACCTAATCTTGTTCTGACTGCTGATGCTGAGCTTTTCCATCATCTCTTCCCACAGATGTAGTCAATTTCATTCCTGTGGATTCCACTTGGTGAGGTCTATGTGTATAGTCACCATTTATGTTGATGAAAAAAGGTATTTGCAATGAAGAAGTTACTGGTCTTGCAAAAGTCTGCCATTCAGTCTCTGGCATCATTTCTATCATCAAGGGCATATTTTCTACGAATCTTCTTCCTGTTTCCAACTTTTGCATTCCAATCAGCAGTTAATTATCAATGCATCCTCATTGCATGTTCAATCAATTTTGGACTGCAGAAGCTGGTAAAAATCTTCGGTTTCTTCAACATTGCCCTTAGTGGTTGGTGTGCAAATTTGAATAATAGCTGTATTAACTGGTCTTCCTTGTAGGCATATGGATATCCTATCACCGACAGCACTGTACTTCAAGATAGATCTTGAAATGTTCTCTTTGGCAATGAATTCAACACCATTCCTCTTCAAATTGTCATTACCAGCATAGTAGCCTATATGAGTGTCTGCTTCCAAATGGCCAATACCAGCCTATTTCAGTTCACTAATGCCTGGGATAGTGACGTCTATGCATTCAATTTCATTTTTGACAATTTCCAATTTTCCTAGATTCATATTTCATACATTCCACATTCCAATTATTAATAGATGTTTGCAGCTGTTTCTTCTCATTTTGAGTCATGCCACATCCACAAATGAAAGTCTCAAAAGCTTGACTCAATCCACATCATTAAAGTCAACTCTACCTTGGGCAGCAGCTCTTCTTCAGTTGACTTTGGAGTGCCTTCCAACCTAGGTGGCTCATCTTCTGGCACTATATCTGACAGCGTTCGACTGCTGTTTGTAAAGTTTTCACTTGCTAATTCCTTTCAGAAGTAGACTGCCAGGTCTTTCTTCTTAGTCTGTCTTAGTCTGGGAGCTCTGATGAAACCTGTGCACCATGAGTGACCTTGCTGGTATTTAAATACAAGTGGCATAGTTTCAAGCAACACACAAGCTCCCACAGTATAGCAAACTGACAGACAAGTCAGGGTTGCCGTATGTATTAGTGGTAATTCCTTCTTCCCTTTAAGTTATTTCCACATTTGAAAGGTTTCATAGGAATGCTCTACTTTCAGAAAGTGGGGAAAACTGCATTTCCCAGAGGGTTTTATCTGCCTTCCACTCCTGCCCCAGACAGGTTCTAGTCAATCTGTAGTCAGTGACTACAGCGGGGAATACAAAAGCCCAGCTCCTCTGCCTCAGTCAGGCCAAGCTTTGCCGTCTAATGTGCACTCCAGAGTTGCCTGGAGGATCTGGCTGAGTTTTAGATTTGCCCCTAAACTCATGCCCTTGCTTGGCTCTTCACCTCCCCTGCCTTTCTTCCCCGATTGCCTTGCCTATTTCTCTTGGAACCACTTCCTTAATAAATCACTTGCACACAGATCCTCATCTTCAGATCCACTTCCAAAAGACCCAACATAAGACACCAGGCAACCCCTCAAAAGTTGGTTTTATTACAGCAAAGCAAAACCAGTCACCTATGCACACTGCTCTTGGTAATGATTTTTTTCCTGTAGTCCCTTTCAATTTTCCTCACTCAAGAAATACATGGAATAAAATAGTACATTTTCCTTATCTTCCTTAAGATAATTCAAATATTAAGTATCAGCTGAAACTTGAAACTCCAGACTCAGAAAGGATTTACAAGTGCCATAGGACACAATCATAATGGTTTTTGCTGTTCCAGAGACTCATATTTAGCACAGATCAAATTCTGCCTCCAAAACTGTGACTTACACACACTAAAAGCCTGATGCGACCCAGATAGCAGATAACAGAGGTTACAACTCTCTTCCCAACAACCAACAATACTTTGTATGTCCACATGTTACCTTGTTCTGAGACTGTTCTGTTATTTCCCTCACTGTATTTAATTCCTCACTGTATTTTATCAGCTCACCACAAATCACATGCATAATTATAGCAAATACAGAGTTTCAGAGAGCTTCCAAAAAGAAAAAAAGAAATATACCAGCTGAGTCATCCACAACCATTTTCTGAATGTCTTTACAGAACACGCTGGTGAATTATATATTGTTTTCCAAGATTCTCTCTCTCTCTTTCTCTCTCTCTCTCTCTGGGACCCCCAGAGCATTATGAAGCTTCATGGCATATATAACCTTCTGCACTCTATGTGCAAGTCATTGTTTTGTATTACTTATTTAGCATCATTATGTCTTGAAGAGAACCACAACAGAGATATACAGAATTCTTACTCTTTTTCTAAGGACACATAGATAAAACAAGATAATAATACTAGTAGCAACACTGCCAACATCAGAACAAAGTGCTTCACTTTCCAAAACGAAACATTGTGTGTACATACTCCTCTATTTCAACTCAGATACTCCTTCTGCCAGAGACACTGGCACCGATTCTACAACATCCTGCCACACTTTATCCCATATTTTAATTTGAGAAGCTTGAGAACTACATTTTTCAAAATCCCTTGGGGGCCAGGCTCCAGGTTAGACTCTACCAATGAGATGCACCCATAGAAGATTCCAAAGGCAGAAGAGAAGGAGAAGCCCTTTTGATCCAGCAATTCCACTCCAAGGAATATATTTCAGAGAAATAAGAGCCATCACATGAATAGACATATATGTACAATAGCAAAAAAATGGACACAACCTAGATCCCCATCAACAAATGACTGGATAAACAAACTATGGTATATACATACAATGGAATATTGTACAATGATAAAAGAACAATGATGAATCTGCAAAGCATCTCAAACATGAAGGAATCTGGAGAACATTATGCTGAGTAAAATAAGTCAATCACAAAAAGACAGGTATTGTATGAGATCATTACTGCAAAAACTCATGAAAAGGTTTACATAAAAGAGACGATCTTTGATGGGTACAACAGAGGGAAGGGGTGGGGATGATAAAACACTAAACAGACAATAAACAAATGTTAACTTTGGTGAAGAGCAAGACAGGACACAGTACTGAGGAAGTCAACACAACTGGTACAAGGCAAGGTCACGGAAGCGCGATAGACCCATCCAAACTCCCTGAGGGATTGAATTGCTTGGACTGAGAGCTGTGGGGACCACCATCTAGGGGAACATCTAGCTCACTTTGTATAACGTAGTTGATAAAGAAAATAAATGTTCTACATTCTACTTTTGTCAGCAGCATCTGGGGGCTCATGAGCAGCCATCTAAGATACTCTACTCTTCTCACCTCATCGGGAGCAAGAGAGAACAAAGAAAACCAAGGATGCAAATGACAGATTAGTTCAAATAACTAATGGACCACAACTTTCACAGCCTCCACTGGACTGAGTCCAGCACAACTAGAATGTGCCCAGCTGCCACCAGTGACTGTCTGACAGGGATCACAACAGAGGGGCCCAGACAAAGCTGGAGAAAAAGGCAGAAGAACATTATAACTCACAAAACAGATCAGGCTTACTGCTCACAGAGACTGGAGAAACCGTAAGAGTACAGCCCCAGATACCTTTTCAGCTCAGTGATGAAGTCATTCCTAAGGTGCACCCTTCAGCCAAAGATCAGACAGGCCCATAAAACAAAATGAAACCAAAGGGGCACACCAGCCCAGAGGCAAGGACTAGAAGACAGAAGGACATAGGAAAGCTGGTAATAGGAAACCCAAGGTTGAGAAAGGAGAGTGCTGATATGTTACCGAGTTGGTAACCAATGTCACAAAACAACACATGTACAGATTGTTTACTGAGAAGCTAGTTTGTTGTATAAGACATCATCCAAAGTGCAATAATAACAAAAGTAAATAAACTTTTAAAAAAGAAATAAAACATTTATTTGTTACCGGTAGCTATAGGCCAGCACATGGCATCTAAAGACAGCAGACACAGGCTTTGCCAGAAGCTTCAAGGCAATGTCCTGAGACTACCCTTTGAGTGTAGAAGCAGTGGAGGTAGCCAGCAGCCTTTGTCCTTCACTCCTCAGCCCTCTCAACGGTTATATAAGCCTCCAGTTCCCTGTATTGAACATTTTCCTGTTTGCTGTCCTTGGAAGGGTGCTGGTTCCCCTAAATGAACCCTAACTTATACACCCATTTAAGGCAAATAAAAATTATATCACCTTTAAATTTTTTCAGAATGGAAGAAGAGTGGCATCAAGTAGTTTTATGGCTTGTTGAAAGGCAAAGTGTTAGTGAGGCAGACCTGAAGTCAACTACCCCAGTGGTGAACAGGGGCAAGAAGGAAATGCAATTCCAACTGCAAACATTGAGAGAACAGTGTAATAGGTACATAACTGACTGCATACTACATACGGTAAGAAAAATCTCCCAGATTGCTTGTGGCTGATCAAAAACTCCAGGGCTTTCCATAACCAGACTGCCTCTCTTTTCCTTCCCTTGTACACAAAAACAAGAAACCCAACCCATTCCCGCCCAGTGAATTCAAACTCATACTGACCTTATAGGACAGAATACGAGGTTTGACAATTAAGTCCACGAACTTAATTGTTCTAACTGCTATATACCACATTGCTGAACATCACAACCATCACCTTCGAAGTACTCCCCTTGGGAATCTATGCACTGATACCAGCTCCTAAATCCACCCTCCAAGCAATTCTGGAACTCTTTCTAGAATGCACATTGTGTGTACCATGGCAGCAAGTTCACAAACTTAATTGTATAGTTGTCTGTGAGGGAGTTTTTAGCCAGTAAACAAATAACTGGATTGCAGCACCCTCCCTACTCACCTGATCTGGCCCCTGCTGACTTTTTCTTTACCTGAGGATAAAGGAAATAGTGAAACAAAGGAATTCTGATGACATTCAGAACTTCAAGGGTAATACAATGACAGCTGTAATGGCCATTCCAGAAAAAGAGTTCCAAAATTGCTTTAAAGGGTGGACTAGGTACTGGCATTGGTGCACAGCTTCCCAAGGGCAGTACTTCGAAGGTGACTATAGTGATATTCAACAATGAATGAGGTATGTAGTACTTTTTTTAGGAAGAGTTCATGAACTTAATTGGCGGTCCTCACAGAAATGCCCCATAGAGTTTCCAAGGAGTACCTGGCGGATTCGAAATGCTGATGTTTTGGTTAGCAGCCAAAGCTCTTAACCATTACACCACTGCAGTTTCTGTATGACGTAACAAACCCAGTGCTGACTTATAGCAACCCTATAGGACAGAGTAGAACTGCCTCATAGAGTTTCCAAGAGCACACAGTGGATTTGAACTCCCAACCTTTTGACTAGCAGATGCTGCCCTGACAAGTATGCTACTAGAGTGTCTATATGAAGTAAAGAAACCTTTTGTCTAAGGCATTATATTTCCCATGAGTTATAGCTAAACATACTCCTAAAACAATCTCCTCTTCATCAGATGGAAATACAGGGAAACAATACATCAAACAGTTGTCTGTGAGGATTCAAGACGGCACAGCATGTAAAACTCTTTTTTAGTCCTCGGTGAGCATCCATTCCTGCTGAGTTGGGACCATTTGCTGTGCCCTTGGATGGCAGCTTGGCAGCTTTTAAGACCCCAGATGCCACTCACCAATGTGGGGTGCAGAGAGCTCTCTTAGCAAAATGCTAGTTGTGTCAATTGGCCTCGATTTCACCTAAGAGCATGGTCTCCTGCCCCCTGCCCCAGCTACTCTGTCTTTGCAATATACGGATGCTGACCGAGGACCAAAATGACATGGGGTAAAGACAACCCCGAAGATAGAGAGACCCACATGAATGGGTGCCTACATCGACTTGGGACCAGAAGAACTGGATGGTGCCTGGCCACTACCAGTGATAGCCGCAGTGGAGCTCACTAAGTTGAGTCTCACTGGCAACACAAGAATGAAAAGGGGTGCACCCTGAAATCTCCACTAAAAGACCACAATTGATGGTCCAGCAGTTTCCGGGTTCCCCTGGGAGCATGGCCCCTGGCCCTGATGCCGCCCTTGTCCATAAATTATAACAAAGGTCCATTCTTCAGACACTAATGGATTGGACTTGGCGATGCAGAGTGACCATATATTGGATGCGCTTTATGGTTCTATGCATCTATAGGATATCGTCCTGCTGACATCTGGTTGGAGGAAGGAGAGTGGGTTGAGAGGAGGGAAAAGGAGACTGTTGGGAGGATGAGACATGTATGGAGCAGAGAGGAATAGTGTGCTGTCACCGGACAGGGAGAGCAGGGGAAGCTGCATATGGGTGGGCATGTAAATTTATACATTTTCACTCAGTCATAATAAAAAAAAAAAAATCTTTTTTTTAGTGTCTGGTCCACAGTATGTAATAAATAAATGATAGTAGTAGACTACACAGAGAAAGTAGAAACATGACCTCCGAAGGTTTGGAGTAAATGCTTTATGGCTGTTTAGATGGTTTTTCAGGGGAGTCTAGGCCAGATTATACTCTTAATCAAACACCTAAACTCCCCTATGGATAATGTCCCTCTCTTAGTCATATGCCCAGTGTCAGGGGGCCACATTTGAAAGTGTGAAAGGGTGCTAAAGACCCCTGTGGTTAATGGAGAGGCAGGGGTGTCCATGAGATTCCTGGAGCATGCTGGAAGATTTTCCAAGCAAAGCCAGACTCTGAGCATGAGCCAGGAGAACTGTAGCCCAAAACATTGGGGGACTCCTTCATGGACAGCTATTTGTGTACTCCTGAAAAACAGAAACAAGAAAAACTACAAAAACTAACTGTATAAGAGAGCAAAGTGAAAGACTGCCTTGAGCATTCCTCATCTTGGTGTCTGCCTTCCCTCTTTGTCTTTCCTGTCCCCCTTTCTCCTACCACCTAGCCAATCCTCTGTGTTTGTACCACTTGCTCTCCACTCATACCTAAACTGGCCTTTCCTTGACAATCTACTGTCCTCCAAAGTCATCTCCTTCTTTACTCCTCATTAATCAAAACTCTTAGACCCTCAAGACAGCCAGTCTATTAGCTGTCACAGGGTCCTCAAACTAATTCATAATAAAATGGGAATAACTAATAGCAATCTAATATATTAATCCTGCAGAAATATCTGTACCTAAAAGAGTAGTTCATTAACCAAAAAGATAAAAATCAATCACGAGAAAGGTTTCCATAGCTGAGAGAACCTTCTTTCTGATACTATTCAAATTAAATCAATAGCCTATTTCACTGATTCACCACTGTGTTCCCTAAATGGAGCAGAGTGACAGGTACACAGTAAGTGATCAATGCTTAGTAAATATCAATTCATACAATGAGTATTAGTCCATAAGCCTACTCTGATCAATATCATTGAACAAACAAATCTGTCTTCAAAGAAATAAAACCAGAATGCTTCTCAGAAACAAGGACAGTAAGGCTTCATCTCATGTACTTTGGACATATTATCAGAAAGGACCAGACCCCATGCTTGGGGTCTGAGTCATCTAGCACTGCCATAACAGAAATACTGCAAGTGGATGACCTTCGCAAAGAGAAATTTATTTTCTTACAGGAAAGTAGGCTAAAAGTCCAAATTCAGGACATCAGGTCCAGGAGAAGACTTTCTCTGTTGGCTCTGGAGAAAGTTCCTATTGTCAATCTTCCCCTTGGGCTGATAGCTTCTCAGGTGCAGGGACCCCAAGTACAAAGGAGATGCTCTGCTCCAGGTGTTTCTTTCCTGATGGTATGCTTGCTTCCCTTTCCTTTATATCCCAAGAGATTGCCTCAGGGCACAATACGGTCTAATAGGTGGAGTTCTGCTTCACCAACACAACTGCTACCCATCCTCCCTCATTAACATCATAGAGACAGGATTTCCAACATACAGGAAAATCACATAAAACCCAGCCAGCTGAAGTGATACACACACTTTGGGTGGGGGGGGTGGACATAATTCAATCCATGACACTTGATAAGGTAGAAGGGTCAGTGAAAAAGAGGAAGACCCTCAATGAGATACAATGACACAATGACTGCAACAATGGACTCAAGCATAACAATGATTGTAAGGATGGTGCAAGACCAGGTAGTGTTTCTTCTGTTGTACTCAGGATCACTATGAGTCAGAATTGACACAATGGTACCTAACAACAACAACGAGAACATATGAAATTATAAAAGTTTATAGTCTAACAAATGTCCAAGACCTTCATTCAATGCTCCTCACATCAAGGCATATTCCCATGGTAATTGATCTTACCACAGGAGAAAAAAAGTGGGGCAAAAAGAGAGACCTGAATGAAAATCATGTTTGTGAGAACCTAGGGAACTTTGTGGAAAACGGGACAATGTTTCTAGGCTCAAAGCTGTCCTCAGTGCTGCAGGAACATAAAAAGCACATAGGATGGTCCACAGCCTCAATGCATTTCATAAAAAAGTTGAGGAAAAACATTCTAAGACAACTTGTCATTCTCTCTAATACAATGTATCAGCAGCAGTGTCTTCATTTTCTGAACCCCTCTGTTCCTCTGCAAAATGTAGATAAGTTTACTTCTAATATGAACACAGTAAAATAGAAAGTTGAAACAAGTATTTGGATAATAAAGGAACTGGGAAAGTTGGATTATCTAGATTAGTGGTTGGAAAACTTCTTCTGTAAAGGACCAGAGAGTAAATATTTTCACTATTGTGGGATATATAGTTTCTGTTGCAACTGCTTAACTCTGCCATTATACCACAAAAGCAGCCATACACACTACGTAAATGAATGGCAGTGGTTATTTTCCAATAACACTTTACTTACAGACCCTGAAATTTGAATCTCGTATAATTTTCAAGTATCAAAATATAGTCTTCTCATTCAGATTTTTTCAACTATTTCAAAATGTAAAATCCATTCTTAGCTAGTGAGGCATACATAAAAAACAGGTAACAGGCCAAATACGGCCCATGGGCCACAGTTTGCTGAGCTGACATAAATAATTCAATGAGGGTAAGTCAAGTACAGATTATCCAATAAGCAAGGTAAACACATGCTCAGGGCATCAACAAGATAGGAGCAGCAGTTGTCCAAAACAAAGATCTATAGATCCCAGACAGATGCAAGGAAAAGCAAGCATACAACAATGACTCAAGAAAGATTTGATTCATTCTCTTTATTATGTATGAAAGGATATTGCTCAGAAGTTTAATTGTCACAAAATCATTGATGAAGTTGTATCAGCAAATAGAAATAAATGCATTATAATACATCAGATAAAAGATCTAAAAATAAAATATAGTAGTTTTTGTAATATTTGCTTTATCATTAAACTTTCTTTTATAAGGGGGTGGAGTTAAGACGGCAGACTAAATGCACGTCTTCCTAAATCCCTCTGGAAACCAAGACCTGATATGATAGTTAAACATAGCCTTCTGGACCCCTAGTGAGCCCTGGGATGCGGCATAGGACTGTTAATTTAGACTTCATGCCACTAAACACAAAACCTCCTCTTTTTCACTGATCCTGCTCTCAGCAAGCACAGGCTTACACAGACCAAAGGTAACTCACCATTTCAATTTTTTGTCCTCTGTCTTGGCCAGCAGGCAGAGCTGGGACTTGACTAGCTGCTGGTCTTGGACACACTGTTGGTGGGACCGGCAAGCGTGTTGGCCGGGTTCTGAGAGCCTGGCTTTGGAATCTGTACACCTCGGCTCCACTGGCCTACGGAGAAAAGGAGAGGCCCAGGCAGAGGCCCCCGCCAGATTTGGCTCTTGGGCTGGGAGGCGGCACCTCCTGGTGGGAGAGCACTTTTCTGGCAGAGAGGCAGTATTTTAAACAGTGTTGCCTGGGACCAGGGCCCAGTGGCAGAGGCTGTGGACTCTGGGCATTTTGGCACTCTTGGCCAGCTGGCGCAACATTATCTTGTTTTGCTGGGAGGAGGATTCAGCCATACAGAAGCCTCAGCTGGACCTAATTCCTGGGCTGAGAGGCACTTCCTACCCAGAAGAGACTGCTTTTCTAACAGAAAAGCAGAGTTCTACACAATATCACCTACAACTGGGGCACAACAGCAGAGGCCAGCAGGCCAGTAGCCTTTCTGTAGTTTGAGCTAGTTTATAACATCGGGTGTTCAACATAGAGGTGCTTACTTTGCCAGCTGGGAAGAGGGACATAGACACCTGAAAACTTGACTGATTTTGGAAGGTGTCAAATACTTCTTAGTTCTCATCTTAAGAAGGCCTAGAGAAACAACTGTGATACTTCTATACAGTGTCTCTCACAGCCTCTATTGATCCACATGATGCCTAAAAAGCAGCAGACGTTGAAGAGGACGGTAACCTGGAAGTCACCCATGGCATTAGAAGGTCCCCAAAAGAAAACACCACAGAACTTCCCAGACAAAGAAGCTTTTCTGAAACTATCAGAAGGTGAATACAAAAGGATTATATAGAGATCCCTACTAGAACTTATAAGAAGAAATGAAGGATGAAAAAAATAAATTTTTGGATTCCAATGAAAACAAAAACAGTTCCTACCAGAGCCTATGGGATACAGCTGAAGCAGTGTTCAGAGGCCAGTTTATCTCCATAAATGCACACATCTGGAAGGAAGAAAGAAACCAAATCAAAGAACTGACCCTACAGCTTGAACAAGTACAGAGAGAACAACAGAGGAAACCCTTAGGCAACAGAAGAAAACAGGTCATAAAGATTAGAGCAGAACTAAATGAATTAGAGAACAGAAAAACAATTGAAAAAATTGAAAAGACCAAAAGCTGTGTTTTTGAAAAAAATCAACCAAATTGACAAACCATTTGATAACTTACTAAAGAAAAACAGGAAAGGGAACAAACAGCCTAAATAAGAAATGAGAGGGGAGTTGTGACAACAGATGCAGCATAAATCAAGAATATCATAGCTCAACACTATGAAAGATTGTATTCTAACAAATTTGAAAACCTAAAGGAAATGGACAAATTCCTTGATTCCTATCACCTACACAAATTATCACAAGGCGAAGTAGAACAACTTAATAAACCCATCACAAAGCAAGATATTGAAAAAGTCATCAAAAAACTGCCAACCAAAAAAAAAAAAAAATTCCGGGCCCAGATGGCTTCACTGCAGAATCCTACCAAGCTTTTAAAGAAGACTTATCTCCAATACTACTGAGACTATTTTGCAGTATAGAAAGGAATGAAATACTCCCAAATTCATTCTATGAAGCCAGCAGAACCCTGATACCAAAACCAGGGAAAGACCCAACCAAAAAGGAGAACTACAGAACAATATCATTCATGAATCTAGATGCAAAAATCTTCAACAAAATTCTTGCCGATAGAATACAACAACATATCAAAAAACTAATCCATCAGGACCAAGTTGGATTCATACCAGGGATCCAAGGCTGCTTCAACATCAGAAAAACAATTAATGTGATCAACCACATAAATACCACAAAAGACAAGAATCACCTGATCTTGTCTATTGGTGCAGAAAAGGCATTTGATAAAGCCCAACACCCGTTCATGCTAAAAACTCTCAGCAAAATAGAAATAGATGGCCAATTCCTCAATGCAATAAAGGCCATTTATACAAAGCCAACTGCCTACGTCATCCTGAATGGAGAGAGACTGGAACAGTTTCCCCCGAGAACAGGAACTAGACAAGGATGCCCACTTTTACCTCTGCTATTCAACATTGTACTAGAAGTTCTAGCCAGAACAATTACACAAGACCAAGGAATAAAGGGCATCTTCATCGGCAAAGAAGAACTAAAAATCTCCCTATTTGCAGATGATATGATTGTATATACAGAGAATCCCAAAGAATCCATAAGGAAGCTACTAAAGCTGATAGAGGAGTTTGGCAAAATCTCAGGATACAAGATAAACATAAGTAAATCAGTAGGATTCCTTTATACCAACAACGAGATTATTAAGGAAGAAATCACCAAGTCAATACCATTCACTATAGCCCCTAAGAAGACAAAGTACCTAGGAATAAATCTAACTAGAGAAATAAAAGACCTTCACAAAGAGAACTACAAGCCCTTACTACAAGAAACTAAGAGAGAATTAGATAAATGGAGAAACCTACCCTGCTTGTGGATAGGAAGACTTAACATTATGAAAATGTCTATTTTACCCAAAGCAATCTACTTATATAATACAATCCCAATACAAGTTCCAGTGACATATGTTAATGAGATGGAGGAACAAATTACCAACTTTTGTGGAAAGGGAAGAAGCCCCAGATAAGCAAAGCATTACTAAAGAAGAAGAACACACTGGGAGGCCTCTCATTACCCGACCTTAGAACCTATTACACTGCCACAATAGTCAAAACAGCCTGGTACTGGTACAAAAACAGACAGATCAGTGGAATAGAATCGAGACCCCAGAGATGACATCATCTGCCTATGAACAGCTGATATTTGACAAAGGCCCTAAGATATTAAACTGGGGTAAAAACAATCTCTTCAACAAATGGTGCTGGCAAAATTGGATGTTCATCTGCACTAAATTGAAACAAGACCCATATCTTACACCATACACAAAACCCAACTCAAACTGGATAAAAGACCTAAATATCAAATGTAAAACGATAAAGCTCATCCAAGAAAAAGTAGGAACAACAATGGAAGTTTTAATACACAATGCAGACAGGCTTCAAAATCTGTCAAAAAACCACAAACAACAGAAGAGAAAATAGATAAATGGGAACTACTAAGAATCAATTACTTTTGCTCATCCAAAGACTTTATTAATAGAATCAAAAGGCCACCTAAAGAATGGGTAAAATATTTGGCAACTCTATGTCAGACCGATCCATAATCTATAAGGTGCTACAAAATATAAACAAGAAAAAGATAAATCATCCAATTAAGTGATGGGCAGACACTTCTCTAAAGAGGAGATCCAAGCAGCCAAAAAACACATGCGCACATGCTCACATTCATTAGTTACTGAAGAAATTCAAATCAAAACAATGAGATACCATCTCACACCAACAAGGTTGACCATGATCCAAAAACTGCAAAACACTAAATGCTGGAGAGGCTGTGGAGAGATTGGAACTCTCCTACAATGTTGATGGGATTGCAAAATTGTGCAACCTCTTTGGAAAGCAATCTGGTGTTATCTTAAAATAATGGATATAGATATACTGTTTGACCCAGTAATTCCACTGCTTGGAATATATCCTACAGAATCAAGGCCATTCACACCAACTGATACATGCACATGAATGTTCATCACAGCACAGTCCACAATAGCAAAAAGATGGAATCAACCCAGATGCCCAACAACAGAAGAATGGATAGATAAACTATGGTATATATACTCAGTGGAACACTATGTAATGATATAGAACAACAACGATAGCAGAAAACATCTCTTAACCTGGTTTCAACTGGAGGACATTATGTTACGTGAAAGTAGTCAGTGACAGAAGGAGAAATATTATATGAGACCCTTACGACAAGAACTTAAAAGCCAACTCATACATAACAAAAAAGACTCTTTGATGGTTGCAACAGTGGGGAGGGCGGGAGGGGAAAGGGGGAGGGTTTAGATTAGATAGTTGTTAGAAATGCAGTTGGGTGAAATTGGTAACAGCACACCTTAGTAAGAAGATCAATATTAACGGGACTTCAACACAACTTGTGTTCTCCTCCCATCTTAACCCAATATTCCAAGGGCAGAGTAGCTGGGGTGGGGGGCCAGAGACCATGCTCTCAGGGGAAATCAAGGTCAATTGGCACAACTAGCGTTTTGCTAATGAGGTCTCTCTGCACCCCTTATTGGTGAGTGGTGTCTGGGGTCTTAAAAGCTGCCATCTGAGCGTACAGCAAATGGTCCCAACTCAGCAGGAATGGATGATCACCAAGTCCATAACGACATGGGGGAAAGAGAATCCAGAAGACAGAGAGACCCACGTGAGTGGATGTCTACATCGACTTGTGACTGGAAGAGCCAGATGGTGCCCAGCTACCACTAGTGATAGCCACGATGGAGCTCACAAAGTTTTGTCACACTGGCAACAAGAGAATAAATATGGGTGCACCCTGAGATCTCCACTATAAGACCACAACTGATGATTCAGGGGCCTCGAAGTTCTCCTGGGAGCTGGGTCCCTAGCCCTGATGCAGTCCCTGTCCATAAATCATACTGAACATCAACTTTTCAGACGGCAGTGGATTGGACTTGGTGACACAGACTGACCATATTGTACGGGCACTTTATGGTTCTAGGCATCTATAGGAGGTCCTCCTGTTGACCTCACACTGGAAGAAGGGGATTGTGTGGAGAGGAGAAGATAGGAGATTGTTGGGAAGATAAGACATGTATGGAGCAGAGAGGAAGAGTGTGCTGTCACCGTGTAGGGAGAGCAGTAGAAGCTGCCTGTAGGTTAGCATGCAAATTTATATGGGAATGCACATTTTCATTCAATCATAATAAAAAATATAACAAATAAATAAATTTTCTTTTATGACATCTTCTCATTATTACCAAAGAAGCAACAGAACTGAAGAATGAGTCACTTAAAGCAAAATTGCTCAAAGTCAGTTTTTTGTTGTGGGGGATCAACAGTGAAACGAGTAAATTCACTGACTCATTTTTTTTTGTTGTAGAATATGTGGAACATTCTTTTGTAGTATATGATACAAATCTTAGTGCCCCACTGTTATGGATTGAACTACGTCCCCCCAGAATATGTATCAACTTGGCTAGGCTATGTCCAGTATTGTGTGAGTGTCCTCCACTTTGTGATATGATCCAATTTTACTGCATGCTGTGAACCCTAACCTCTACGAATTTAATGAGGTGAGATTAAAGACAGTTACGATTATAAGGTAGGACCCAACCTACAAGATTAGGTTGTATCTTGAGTCAATGTCTTTTGAGATATAAAAAAGAGAAGTGAGTCAGGGACAAGGGGCATCACTTACCACCAAGAAAGAAGAGCCAGGAGCAGAAAAGCTCCTAGATCAGAAGACTGAGAACAAGGACATTCCTTCTCCCAGAGCCAACAGAGAGAGCAAGTTTCCCCCCAGATGCAGCACCAGAATTTAGACTTAGTGGCCTACTTAACTGCAAGAGAATAAACTGCCATTTGTTAAAGGCATCCACCTGTGGTATTTCTGTTATAGCAGCACTAGATGACCAAGATACTTGCATCCCCTAACAATTTTATAATCCAGTTCATTTCGTTCTGCTAAAGTGGTATACACCATTTTTGTGTTCATGAGTCACTTGTACAGAGAAGTTACATCATGGATAGCCAAGGAACACATGCACACACACACACAAATATATGTATATGTATATATACACACACACATACACTTTTATATATCTAACTCGTATACTCATTCAAATGCATGAGTAAGCAGAGGAGTGAGCACCACATATTATCAGTGTTTAGGGCCCTCACATGCCTTTATCCAGTCCTGGGTTAGATTGTTTATTGAGTTGCTTCAGTGGTACAAGGCCTAGCACACAGCAAGTGCTTAACAATGTTTCCCAAACTGATCCATGCTGAACAGTGTAGGGTGTGTGTTTGTTATTTGTTTTGCTCTTTGTGCATGCAATGAATCTTAGTTACTTAGCAGCTTATTCCTCACCCATAAGTGCTACCACTGCTAACCACAAGGTTGGCGTTTAAATCTACCAGGCGCTCCTTGAATACTATGGGGGTCAGTTCTACCCTGGCCCCTAGGGTCGCCATGAGTCAGATCCGACTTGATGGCACTTGGCTGGCTAAGTCTTGAGACTACAGTTTTAAAAATCACAATTTCGGTGGGGCCAACAGAGAGTTTATAAAGTGAAGATTATTGGTTTCAGAGAGAAATGATAGGTATCACAAATGAACTCAGAAACTCTCGAGTCATTCCCCCTTCTCAGAATTTTTCATAAGGAACAATATAATTAATTTGATAGTGATGGGGGTGGGGAACAGAACCAAATGTAATTCTGCTTTATTTGATAGTAAGCTCTGAAATGGCACCTAATTTTTACAAGATGACCAAATGTATTTAAAGATTGGTTAGTTTTACTGCTTTACTCCTGAATTTTCAAAGCCACTTAGTATTAAGCTGATCTACAGAAAGCAAGACGGAAAGCTCATTTGTTTTAATCCCTGCTGACTTGGCTACTTAGGAAAGTCAGGTAAATTCTCAAATGTCTTGCATGTATAACATCAAAGGGATCACTTTAATCACTTAATTAAACAGCTTTGTGTTTCTACATAGTCAAGTCTCAGCATATTTTTTTCTTTTTTATTAATTTAACCAACATAAGAAAAACAAATGGAACAATTCATGATCAACTGCTCTTCTACAAATAATTTATAGGGCAAACTTCATAAACTTTCAATGGCTTTGAAGGCTTCAGTCAGGCTTAAACATGCCACGGCCTTATTTTCTCTGATGAGTTCTGTAATAACAAACATCAGTCAAAATTCTGAGCTTCAAGTCACTAGAAGTTCAGGATAATGTACATGAATTATCCTATCCTTCAAAACAATGGCTTTTTCCACAATGCCAAACAAATGATTGACTAGTATAGATGCCTTGCTGAAGATATTCCCCCAAGCATAGCTAACAGTATTGATGAGAATTTGCCTGGGGAATAGGCTTTAGTTTCCTTTTGGGTTATCAAAATTTCTCAAATAATAACAATGTCCTTACCTGACAAAACAAATGACCCTCTCAACAGGAATGGCACTGATTTGTTACAAGTCTTCAGAAGTTGCAATTCTACAAATTGCCTCTGGGTGTTGTTCATAAGCAGATGCATCCCACTGGGGTGCATCCTCATCAGAAGGATAGGTAAGAAAACCCACGAATCAGAGGGCTTTGTAAGTCCAAGACACACTGCTGATTTTACAAGAGCCGGAACTTAGGAGCGCTCTGCCTCTAGGTTGTCCATCCTTCACCTTGCACAAGTAGCACCCAATACAGTAGATAATCCCTGTCACTTGCCTATATGGACGGCATTCTAGGAAGGACATGTTCCAAATTTTGAAGCAGTAGCATCTATCTTCTCTCCTAAAAACACAAAGTCCATGTATCTTGAAGGCAAGAAGCTTCCCTAGTCAGCAACAGAAAACTACTCAGGCAGAGGTAAGTCATAAATCAGCCACACTGACACTCACCATTTCCTTGATGTCTTTGTTCCTATCACTTTCATGAGCACTGTACCACAACAGAGTTTAAACAAACAAACCAGCATTTCAAACTTTGTTAAATAGATAGAATAGGTAGCAGTAATAGAAAGAAGAACCCCAAACCATCCCCTGATTAATCCACAAAACAACACATGTGTCCTACTGGGACACTCTTACCTTGAAAACATAGGCAACGCTTATTTATTTCCTTTAAAACAGGAAAGTGGCTAGGTCATATATTTTTGAAAAATCGATGTCTTCTATTACCCTCAATTACATGTAGTAAACTGCGCACTAAGATTTTGCAAACGAAACAGCTGCTAGACCTGCTCAAATGAATATTGTAAGCCTCAATGAGCGAGATCCATTTGTTTAGACAGAGCCAAGATGAAAACACAACAACCAAACAAACTCAAAAGCTGGAAGCCTATGTCAGAGTTAGGCTTTCTTTCCTATGGGCCAAAGTAAATTCTGTTTTTCTCTGTGCTATGTACAGGGTACTACACCAGAAGTCTGCAAATTATGGCCCACAGGCCAAAACTAGCCACCCTTTCTGTTTTTGTAAATAAAGTTTTATTAGAACACAGCCACAGTCAACTAGCTGCTACAGAGAGCCAACAGGGCCTACAAAGCCAACCCTTTATAGAGGAAATTTGCTGAGCCCTCCTTTACATAATATTGTTGTTAGGAGCTGTTGAGTCACTTCTGACTCATAGTGACCCTACGTACAACAGAATGAAACAATGCCTGAACTTGGGCCATCTTCATGACTGTTGTGATGCTTGAGCCTATTGTAGGCTCTACATAATAGGTTCCCCAAATTTTCAAAACTAACAGTGAAGACTGCAAAGGGAAAATGAAGGATAAAGGTTAATCTTTTTGGAAAGTTTCACCAAGATATAAACAAATGTGATTAAATCTGTACTCATTCCTCATGTTTTGCTGAGGTAAATGTCTGAGTTTTAAAACAGAGCCAGCATACAAATTCTAACCAGAATTGGAAATGAATACCATGGAAAAATCAATGTGCTCTTTGGAAGAAATGAAAAAAAGCACATTTTTTTTTTTAAATCATTCAAATGTCAAGATTCAAAAGGCTTGGGGATGTACGTGTAATACCTAGTCCCTAACATCTAACATTTTCAGAGAAATTTAATCAGCTACTTAATCCCTCTTCAAATTGTTACTTATTTAACCAGGAGGCAAGTTTAAACATATTCTATCTTCTCATCAACAGTTAACTGAGAAGGAACTGTTACCTTTCTTGCCATTAAACCTTAGCTCCAAAATGAAGACTTCTTTACCAGCCTCAGAAATCTTTTGTACTACCTCCCTCACAGGCTAGGGGTAGATATCAAATGAGATAACACTGATGAGGCATTAAGTTAGGTAAATGTGGCTTGTCATATTGCTTTCTTACAAGAAAGTAGTGTTCTAGGGCTGATGCCCACGGATACTGAAGTTTCTAGCTCAGCACTTCTCAAAGCATGGTTCTGTATACTGGCATTCTCGATTATCAGTTTGGGAGCTTGTGAAAAACTCATGGGGCCCACTCCAGAATTACTGAGTCAGAAGGTCTCTGCATTACAGCCAAGGAATCTGCATTTAACAAACCCTAGCTACCAGAGGACAGGGTTTCTCAATGTCAGCACTATTGACATCTTGAGCCTGATCATTCTTAGTTGAGGGGGATCTCCTGGGCAGTTACAATGTTTAGCAGCATCCTTGGTCTCTACCTACTGGATGCCAGTTCTAAGTTGTGACAATCAAAAATGTCTGCTGACATTGCCCAAACTTCCTTGGCGGGCACTATCACCTCAGGATGAGGCTCACCGCTGTAGGATATTCTCACACATATTTCAATATGAGATGCCCTCTGCTACAGACTGCGATGTTTGACAAGGATTTTGTACCAACTTCTGAGAACCTCCAACACTGTATTACCTATTTATAAGAAGACTGATCTAGGGGGCGGAATCGAGATGGCAGATTAAGCACACATCTCCTTATAACTTTCTGCAAACCAAGACCTGAACTGATAATCAAACAGAGCCTGCTGGTCACCTCGTGAGCCCCAGGACACGGCACAGGGATGTTAATTTGGACTTCATACCACTGAACAAAAAACCACCTCTTTTTCACTTACTCCCACTCCTGGCTAGCCCTGGCTCTCACGGACTGAAGGTAGCGCACCATTGCGACTTTTTTTCCTCTGTCTTGGCCGGTGGGCAAAGCTGGGTCTTGCCTAGTGGCTAGTCTCAGATGCACTGCTGGTGGGATAAGCAGGCCAAATTGCCATATTTTGAGAGCCAGGCTTAGAACTCTGTACGCCTAGCCAGTTTGGGCCTCTCTTTTTATCTCTGCCACAGCATGGTGTGTACCGAACCGCTGGGCCTATGTGCAGGACGCCATATTGGATACGGAGATTTTAGCAGGAGTCGGATCCAACTCGACAGCACTTGGCTTGGCAGTTCTTAGCCTGGGAGCCAGTGATCGAAAATAGGACAGCGCTTCTCCGACAGAAAAGCAGTAGTTTACAGTGTCACCTACAGTGGGGGCCCAGCAGCAGAGGCTAAGGACTGCTACGTCCTGGCGCCTTTAGCATCTCTATCTGCCAACCGTGTGGAGGGTGCCAGCTTAGATATGGTGGCCGCAGCTGGACCTAATTCTTAGCTTGGGAGCCAGAACCTGCACACAGGAGAGTGCTTTTCTACCAGAAAAGCAGTAGTTTACACAGTGTCACCTAAGGCTGGGCCCTGTCAGCAGAGGCCAACAGGGCAGTAGCATTGCTGTATTTTGAACTAGTTAATACTGAAAGAAACAATCCAGTGATTATCATAAAAACTATGGTGCCATCATATTAAAAAGAGGGATGTACTGCAGTCGTTATAGTCCTTCCAGATGGAGAAGTCAACAAGACTGGTGGTGATTAGAATTGGATTTATATATAGTTTATTAAGGGGGATCTTAGGGGCAGCCATAAAGCACAACAAAGATGCAACATACCATATCAAGAAATGTAACACAGGAGTCTCAACAACTACAAAACCAGCTCTCAAAAAGGTGAAAAATCAACTCACAAAAAAGAATGTCCCAGAACAGACTAATAAGAACAACAGAGATAACATCAACACAAAAATAAACATATCACAATGGCAGCAGTGAACACATACCTATCAATAATTACATTGAATGTGAATGGACTGAATGCTCCAGCAAAGAGACATCAAGTGACATCTTGCATCAAAAGACATGGCCCATCCATATGTTGTCTACAAGAAACTCACTTGAGACTTAAATACAGGAACACGCTGAAAATTAAAGGATGGAAGAATATATATCAAGCTAACAATGAACAAAGAAGAGCAGGTGTGGAATTTCTGATCTCAGACAAAATCAATTTTAATGTAAAATCCACCATCATGTACAATGATGGACACTATTTACTGCTGAAAGGTTCAGTACACAAGCAAGATTTAACTATATTAAATATTTATGCACCTAATATCAGAGCACCTAAATACGTCGAAGAAACACTGACTATACTCAAAAATCATATAGCTCACTCCACAACAAAAGAGGGAGACTTCCACACTCCGCTCTCAATACTGGACAGATCATCTAGAAAAAAGCTCAGTAAAGATACAGAAGACCTCATTGCCACAATTAACCAACTAAACCTCATAGATAGATATAGAACTTTCTACCCATCATCAGACAACTACACCTTCTCCAGTGCACATGGAACATTATCCAGAATTTACCATGTGTTAGGACATAAAGCAATTCTCAACAAAATCCGTACCATTGAATTAATGCAAAGCATCTTTTCAAATCATAAAGCCATAAAAGTCAAAATCAACAGCAGGAAAAACATAGAAAGTGGAACTCTTGGACACTGAACAACATCTTGCTAAAAAAATGGGTTACAAAAGAAATCTAGGATGAAATAAAGAAATTCATGGATTCCAATGAGAAAGAAAACACTTCCTACCAGAACTTATAGGGTACAGCCAAAGCAGTGCTGAGAGGTCTGTTTATCTCCATAAATGCACACATCTGGAAGAAAGAAAGAAACCAAATCAAGGAACTAACCCTACAGCTTGAAAAAGTAGAGAGAGAACAACAGAGGAACCCCTCAGGCAACAGAAGAAAACAGATCATAATGATTAGACAGAGCTAAATGAATTAGAAAATAGAAAAACAATTGAAAAAATTGAAAAGATCAAAAGCTGGTTTTTTGAAAAGATCAACCAAATTGACAAATCACTGGCTAAACTTACTAAAGAAAAACAGTAAAGGAAACAAAGAACCCAAATTAGAACCGAGAGGGGAGTGCTCACAACAGATCCAACAGAAATCAAAACTATCATAACAGAATACTATGAAAGACTGTTGTCTACCAAATTTGAAAACGTAGAGGAAATGGACAAATTCCTTGATTCCTATCACCTACCCAAATTATCACAAGGCGAAGCAAAACAACTTAATAAACACATCACAAAGGAAGAGATTGAAAAGGTCATCAAAATACTGCCAACCAAAAAAAGCCTGGTCCCAGATGGGTTCACTGCAGAATTCTACCAAGCATTTAGAGAAGAGTTATCTCCAATACTACTGAGACTATTTCACAGTATAGAAAGGGATGGAGTACTCCCAAACTCATTCTATGAAGCCAGCATAACCCTGATACCAAAGCCAGGGAAAGACACAACAAAAAAGGAGAATTACAGACCGATATCACTCATGAATCTAGATACAAAAATCTTCAATAAAATTCTTGCCGATAGAATACAACAACATATTAAAAAAATAATCCATCATGACTGTCATGGATTTAATTGTGTCCCCCCAAAATATGTATGTGTTGATTTGACTTGGTTAGGAGTTTCAATATGGTGCCCTTCCTCCCATGTGCTGTGAATCCTGTCTCTGTGATATTGATGATGGAGAATGGTTTGCAGTTGTGTTAGTGAGGCAGGACCCACGCTACAAGCTTGTGGAATATAAAGGAGAGAAGTGAGCTGAGGAAGTTGGGAACCTCATACCACCGAGAGAGAAGCACCAAGAGCAGAACACGTCCTTTGGACCTGAGCTTCCTGTGACAAGATGCTCTCACTGGATGTGGACTCAGCCTACTGAACTGTGATGATTTTTTATTCTGAATGGACTCGTATCTTGTTAATGGATTTGTGGCTTACCGGACTGTGACAATAAAGGCTTCTCCTCATGAAACCTTCCACTCGTGATATTTTCTGTTAGAGCAGTACCAGATGACTACGACAATGACCAAGTTGGATTCATAGCAGGGATGCAAGGCTGGCTCAACATCAGAAAAACAATTACTGTGATTAACCACATAAATATCACAAAAGACAAGAATCACCTGATTTTGTCCATTGATGCAGAAAAGGCATTTGATAAAGTCCAACACCCATTCATGCTAAAAACTCTTAGCAAAATAGGCCTAGACCGAAAATTCTTCAATGCAATAAGGGCCATTTATACAAAACCAACTGCCTACATCATCCTGAATAGAGAGAGACTGAAACAGTTTCCTTTGAGAACAGGAACTAGACAAGGATGCCCACTCTCACCTCTCCTATTCAAAATAGTACTAGAAGTTCTAGCCAGAGCAATTAGACAAGACCAAGAAATAAAGGGCATCTGCATCAGCAAAGAAGAAGTCAAAATCTCCGTTTGCTGATAATAGGATTGTATATGCAGAGAATCCCAAATAATCTATAAGGAAACTACTCAAATGGATAGAAGAGTTCAGCAAAGTCTGAGGATACAAGATAAACATAAGTAAATCAGTAGGATTCCTTTATACCAACAGTGAGAATGTAAATGAAGAACTCATCAAATCGATACCATTTACTATAGCCCCTAAGAAGATAAAGTACCTAGGAATTAATCTAACCACAGAAATAACAGAACTTTTACAAAGAGAACTACAAGCCCTTAGTACAAGAAACTAAGAGAGACTTAGATAAATGGAGAAACCTACCCTGCTTATGGATAGGAAGACTTAACATTACGAAAATGTCTATTTTACCCATAGCAATCTACTTGTATAATGCAATCCCAGTACAAGTTCCAGCATCATTTTTTAATGAGATGGAGAAACAAATCATCCATTTTGTTTGGAAAGGGAAGAAACCCTGGATAAGTAAAATACTACTAAAGAAGAAGAACACACTGGGAGGCCTCTCTTTACCCAACTTGAGAACCTATTACACTGCCACAGTGGTCAAAAACAGCCTGGTACTGGTATAAGAACAGATAGATCAATCAATGGAACAGAATCAAGACCCCAGAGATGACGTCATCTGCCTATGAACAGTTGATATTCGACAAAGGCCCTAAGACATTAAACTGGGATACAAACAATCTCTTCAACAAATGGTGCTGGCAAAACTGGATATCATCTGCAATAAACTGAAACAAGATCCATATCTTACACCTGATACAAAAACCAACTCCAACTGGATAAAAGACCTAAATATCAAATCTAAAACAATAAAGCTCATACAAGAAAAAGTAGGAACAACAATGGAAGGTTTAATACACAATGTAGACAGGCTTCAAAATCTGTCAAACAAACCACAATCAACAGAAAACAGATAAACAGGAATTATTAAGAATCAAACTCTTTTGCTCATCCAAAAACTTTATCACAAGCATTAAAAGGCCACCTACAGAATGGGAAAAAATATATGGCAATTCTATGTCAGACTGATGCCTGATCTCCATAATCTATAAGAGACTACAAAATATCAATAAGAAGAAAATAAATCATCCAATTAAGCGATGGACAAAGGAGATGGACAGACATATCTCTAAAGAGGAGATCCAGGCAGCCAAAAAACACATGTGGACATTTTGACAATCTTTAGTTATTAAAGAAATTCAAATCAAAATACAACGAGATACCATCTCACCTCAACAAGATTGACCATGATCCAAAAAACACAACAAATGCTGGAGAGGTTGTGGAGAAAGTGGAACCCTCCTACACTGTTGGTGGGGTTGCAAAATGGTCCAGCCTCTTTGGAAAGCAATCTGGCACTTCCTTAAAAAAATGGATATAGACATACCATTTGACCCAGTCATTCCACTACTTGGATTATATCCTACAGAATCAAGGCTATTCACACCAACGGATACATGCACAAGAATGTTTACCACAGCACAGTCCACGATAGCAAAAAGATGGAATCAACCCAGATGCTCAACAACAGAGGAATGGATAGGTAAACTATGATATATATACTCAATGGAGCACTATGTAATGATAAAGAACAATGATGATTCCAGGAAACATCTCATAACCTGGTTTCAACTGGAAGACACTATGATGAGTGAAAGTAGTCAGAGACAAAAGGACAAATATTATATGAGACCCCTATGATAAGAACTCAAAAACACACTTAGCATAGAAGAAAAGACTTTGACGGCTGCAAGAGAGAGGAGGGAAAGAGGGGAAAGGGTGCAGGGTTTTGATTAGATGGTAGAAATTTGGTTTTGTGAAATCGGTGACAGCACACATAAGAAACAAGAACAATATTAAGTGGACTTCAACATAACTTGAGTACTCCTCCCATCTTAACCCAATAATGCAAGGACAGAGTAGCTGGGGTGGGGGGCAAGGAATCACACTCTTAGGCGAAATCGAGGCCAATTGACACAACTAGCTTTTTGATAAGAGGGCTCTCTGCACCCCACATTGGTGAGTGGTGTCTGGGGTCTTAAAAGCTGCCAAGCTGCTATCCGAGGGCACATTAAATGGTCCCAACTCAGCAGGAGCGGATGCTCACCGAGGACCAAAATGACAACCCAGAAGACAGAGAGACCCACATGAGTGGGTGCCTACATCGACTTGGGACTGGAAGAACCGGATGGTGCCCAGCCACCACTAGTGATAGCCGTGACAGAGCTCACTAAGTTGAATCTCACTGGCAACACAAGAATAAAAAGCGGTGCACCCTGAGATCTCCACTAAAAGACCACAAATGATGGTCCAGCGGCTTCAGGGCTCCCCTGGGAGCATGGCCCCTGATCCTGATGCTGCCCTTGCCCATGAATCATAATGAAGGTCTACTCTTCAGATAGCAAGGAATAGGACTTGGCAATGCAGAGTGACCATATATTGGATGCACTTTATGGTTCTATGCATCTATATGATGTCATCCTGCTGACCTATAACTGGAGGAAGGGGGGTGAGTGGAGAGGAGGGGAAGGGAGACTGTTGGGAGGATGAGACATATATAGAGCAGAGAGGAATAGTGTGCTGTCGCCAGGCAGGGAGAGCAGTGGAAGCTGCATATAGGCGGGCATGCAAATTTATATGGAAATGTATATTTTCACTCAGTCATAATAAAAAAAAAGACTGACCTGTTCTTTTGCTGTTCCTTAGGCCTTGCACTAAAAGTCACCATCACCATGTCATTGTTGTCAGCTGCTGTGAGTTGGCCCAGACTCAGCAACCCCATGCACACTGGCTGGTTCTAGCCTTTCACTGGCTGCTTTTCAGAAGGAGATCACTCTGGAAGCCTGGCTACAGGTGAGCCACCACTGATAAAATGGGTGGTAGCTATGCTGAGGTGATTAGCCAGGAATCGAACCTGGGCCTACTGCATGGAAGGCCAGAATTGTATCACTGAACCATCACTGTCCCCACTATGCCATTAGGAACACTTTATGGAGAAACCACCCTGATCTTTGTTCCCATTAGTTCTTTGAATGTGCCTCAAGCATTTCCAGTTCAACCCATTTTCTGGCCAGCCAAGCCCATCCAAGTGCCATCGAGTCAGATGGCCAATGCCACCTAAATCCCAAGATGACAGCAACAAATAAAAAACCAAATGCTTTGCTGTCAAATCTGTTCCTACTCATAGCAACCCTATAGGACACAGTAGAACTGCTCTACAGAGTTTCTAAGGAGCAACTGGTAGATTCAAACTGCTGACCTTTAGGTTAGCAGCCAAACACTTAACCACAATGCCACCAGGGCTCCAGGGACAAAGAATTAATCAATAACTGGAAAATGCTTTACAACTATTAGTCATGGTATGACTATATCCTAAGGTCTCAGAGATGTTTAGATTAAAAGTTCTAATAACTTTTCTCTTAGTAACTTGATAAAATCTATTTTTAAGTACTTTGAGGCATTGAAAAAGCCACATTAATACAATTACAGTTCACTGAAAAATTAGCATGCAATCTAGTTTGAAAGCTAAAATCAGTCATAGCAGGGTAATATTCCATTTAATTATAAAGATTAATTCAACCTTCATTTATTTGTGCATGTGTTTGGTCTTTTCATTTTTCACAGAACATCCAAGATTCAAATACCATCTGGTAAAATTGCTACACAAGTGTCAACAGCATCTATTGGAGTAGCAGATTTCATTTCAAAATAGAATTGATAAAAGGACACACGAACGGAGGAAAAGGGGGGGCTGGGGGTGGAGGTAATAGATTCACCAAGAAGATGAGGTTTTCCACCAGTCTACTTGGACTCTGTCTCTCCTGTGTTCCTAATCCCACGTCCTGCACAAACTGACCCAAACAAGTACTGCTGTCCCTACAGACTGTATTTTCCAAAAGCAGGTGAAGGTTCAAGCGGTGTTGTGAATAACCATGTGAACTCTAGATAGAGATTATGAATTATGTTTACTCTGTTTTCTAAATTGTATGTTACATCTTCCTTAAAATTTAGCTTTAGTCACACAGTGATTAAGATGGATCACTTTCTTCATCATGACAGCCATTCAACCTTTTACTGAAGGACTACAAAAGGCCAAGCAAGCACTATATGCTGGGAAACATCTCTTTATATTTTTATTGAGTTGTAACGTACATAAACCAACAAAAACAAACCCACTGCTGTCAAGTCGATTCTGAGTCATAGAGACCCTATAGGACAGAGTAGAACTGCCCCACAGAGCATCCAAGGAGTGTCTGGTGGATCTGAGCTGCTAACCAAAGCAGCTGTAGCACTTAACCACTATGCCACCAATGTTTCCATAATATACATACACATAATATTGGTATCCTTTATGTAAATATGTATATATAATATACATGAATAATACCAATATTATGTGTATAACTCAAAGACTTTTAAAACACACACATATCCCAGTGTTCCTAGCTCCAAGACAAAATTGAAAAGTTACAAGGCCCAAAAGGCTCCCTTGGGTACCCTCTCAATCAGTAACCCCTCCAACCCTGAAATAACCACTACTCTGACCTCTCCCTCCATTGATCAGTTTTACCTGTCCTTGAAATTAAAAAACAAAAAGTGTGTTCTCTTTTGTGTTTGGCTCCTTTCGTTCCACATTACATCCATGAGACTCATCTGTCTTATGTGTAGCAGCAGGTGAGATACCTAGCTTAACAACCTGCACGCTTGTCCTTCAGGAGTTCACAGTGGTCACGTGTGGTAAACACAATACAAAAACCAAAAACAACAATGGAAGAATGTGGAGGACAGGACAGGGTGGGAAGGGAAGGATCTTGGTGAAAGGAAGGTCATCTTCAAAGAGGAAAAGATCTCAGAGCTAAACAAATTCAGTAACAATAGAAATAACATATTTAATAATGACACAAGTAACTGCTCTTAGTTGAGCCCCTACTATGTACCAGCACTGTACTAGGGGTATCACTTCATCACCAGATCTAAATTTCACCCCAAGATGATCATACCCATTTCACAGCTGATGAAGCTGAGGCTCTAAGAGGGGAAGTAATTCATTCCAAGTCATACAGCTAATAAGAGCCAACTCAGCTTCTTAGCCCAGATTAATTTCACCAACATATACTTTTCTTGAGGAATGAAAGGTAATATTCTATTATATAAATATTATTCATTTTTATTAACCCAAGTAAACTGAATAATGCGTAACTGACTTCCTCAGCAACAGTAACCTTACTCAGTATTCCCAGACATGAACAATACTTTTAGCTGTAAAACTCACAAGATACCTGCAGGTAAAGTTCTAAGTATGTTTTCAAACAAGTTCTCCATCCCACCCTACAAATCCTAACACTGAGCTTTTGTTCTGGACAAAATTTTGACTGACAGACCCAGGACAGACCTAAGACTTGGCCAAGGAGGAGGTCAAAACCATAAGGGAAAGGCAGGACAGCTGAAGAAGAAGAAAGGAGAGGAAGAAGAAAAGGACAGGTTATTTCTGGTTTACAAGTATCAGAACATTTCTTTTTCAGATGAGTAAAGGCAACGAGGTCAATTAGATTTTACCAGCAGAGGGGACACTGTATCCGAGGGAACGAGGCCCCAGGGAGAGAAAGCTTTCAAACGTGGAGGAAATCTACTGGCAAACAGCACCCTGAGAAATGGAGTTTGGCATGAGTAGTCCTGGCCCAAGGATTTCTGGTCCCCATTGTCCTATTTCAAAGGAATAAAAACATGTTTCCCTTAGGAATTGTAGCACTGCCATAAAGACAAATGAGCATCAGTTTCCGTTTCGAGCCAGTCAAACTTGAGACTTCTCTGAAGCTAAGGCCTGACTGGCTTTGGGGTTTAAGAAGCACAGATGCACCAAGAACCTGGGAGAAGCCCAGAAGTCCATGAGATGGAATATGGGGCTTTGGAGCAATGAGTCCTTCTGGATTCCCCAAAATTCTGGCAACTTGGTCCTGCATTAATTTGTTCGTAAACAATTTTGATCAATAAAACATGATTGGCAACATTTAACTCTCTGCTGCCATAATGGCTATTCCTGTGAGTGTGATACTTGTTAATGTAGATGGCATGTCTGCATACCTCACCACTGCCCACCTCCCGTATGGCCAGAAGAGCAGCCTCCACCCAGTCAAACTAAACTCCAGGTAAAGGAAATACAACTTGAAGCCATCTTCTGCCTCCATAGTTCAGACCTGGTTATTTATTATAGAATACCCGTGGGTCACGTTTTCGAACAATCCTTGCTGTTTTAATCCAACATTGAAAAGGCAGCCTAGGGAGGAAAATCAGAAAGGCCACCTTCACTCAAGGCAAAGCAATGAGCCACAGCCAAGGGACAATGTGGGCTATTTGTAAACAGCAACCCAAATGTCATCATCAATTATTCATCGTTCAACAAAACTACTGAGTAACCTCTTATAAAACCACTTAACTGTTATTCAAGACTCAGCCCAATGAGAGAAGGAAGAAATATGTTTTGGGTCAAAAATTTGAGGCTTAGAAAGTTCTAGACCAAGTTGGCAAGCCACAGACTGCAGGCTGGATTCAGGCATTTTATTGAAATATAGCCACATGCATTTCTTCACATATTCTCTATGGTTGCTTTTGTGCCACAGCTGCAGAGTTGAGAGATTGTGACCAAGACTAAAATATTTACTGTCAACCGTTACAGAAAAAATTTGCTGACATCTGCTCTAGACCTTTGCTACTCAAAGTGCAGTTCCTAGACCAGTAGGATCAGCATCATCTGCAGACTTTTTAGAAATGCAGAGTCTCAGCCTTCATCCTAATGGTCCCCAGAGGTTGGCATACACATTCGAGTTGGAGAAGCACTGACCTAGCAGGGCTGCTTCTCAAGTTGACTGCTCATAGGAATCATCTGAGTTCTTAACAATAAGTGATGCCTGGGTCTGAGATGCCTCTAGGTCTGAAATTTCGTGGGAGCTTTCAACTCCTACAGCCCATGTGGCAACACTCCCCCCAACACATACATAGGTCTCATTCTCTCTAGATGATGGTAGAGGACGGCAAATGATTAACGAATGATTAGGGAGACTTTGGGAAGAAGAGGGGGAGGAGAGAGGGAAGGAGGCTTTTTCTTCTATCCTGTCAAGACTTCTCATTTCAAAAATGCTCTGTCTGATGAGCTTATTTTTTACAAATAATTTTTAATGGAAATCAGAAATTACTAAGAATAACTCAGAGGACCTCATTATAACATGACTTATTACAGATCTACAGAAGCACAAACCACTTTGCCAAACTTTAACTTTCATTTGCAAAAGCCTGGAAGAACAAGCCAAATTATTCCATCAACTTGGGAGTTCATTTCATAACATCAGAATTAAGCCAAGGTTTGGTTGGTTCTGTGGCCCTTAAGGACACCAACACCACCACCCCACTATCCTCTACTCTCTGTTCTGGAACAAACATATTCCACTCACCAGTGCTAACTCTTACAACCCCCTAAAGGGAGGCTCCTAATTGTCTGCACAGTGATGCTCAGCACTGGGAACACCAGCAATACACCAAAGATAGTAAAGCTGTCCGCTGTACCTCAGCTCATCAAGGACACAGAGTGAAGCGCTGCCCTTTCCAATGCTGACAGTCTTTGGTTATCAAGCACAAGATCTGTAAGTCAGTATAGCAGTTGTCTGAACTGAAAATTATGTTTATTTACTGTCATAGATTGAATTGTGTCCCCCCAAAAGATACATGTAGTAATTTGTCTGGGCCAGGATTCCCTGTATTCTGTGATTGTCTTCTAATTTGTGATTTTCCTACGCTGACCGTTAAAGAATTAGGATGGGACTATAAATCCCTTCATAAGATCACCTCCTTGCTCCACTGTAAAGGGAGTTTCCCCAGAGTACAAGAGATAAAAGGAAAGGGAAGCAAGCAAATAATTTGAAACCTCACACTATCAAGAAAGCAGCACCAGGAGAAGAGTGTGTCCTTCAGACCTGAGTTTCCTGTGCCAAGATGCTCCCTGGACAAAGACTGATGCAATACCAGACTTTTCTCCTAGCTGAAAAGGTGGAAAGCCTTCCCATGGAGCAGACATCCTGAATTTGAACTTGTAGACATGAGACTGTGTAAGAATAACCTTTCCTTTGTTAAAGCCATCCACTTCATGGTCACTATGTTAGAGCAGCACTAGTTGACTAAAACATTTACTAAGGCACTCAAATATAAAACTGGCAAAGATAATCTACCTAAGATGGGGTCAGCTTCCCATGATCTACTCTACTCCTGGGCCCTAAAACCTAGTGTGAAGGTTTCTTATACCCATGCAGGAAGGTCATGTGGCTTGAGGCTGAGTCTCTTCCCCCTCACAGTCCAACAAGAGTTAGGTTTACTCAAATAGCCTTGAGCTAAGAAATAAAGGAATGAATGAATACCCAGTCAATAATAGAAAAATGACCAAACAGAAAATAAATTTTTAGTAATACTCATGGTCAGGCATTAAGGAGAGGAGGTAAAAGTCGCTCAAAAGGCTCTCTACAGAACACGAAAGACACGAGGAAAAAAAGAGCCCAGGAGACAGAAGGACCCATGTAAATGGGTGACTGTATCAACATGTGACCAGAAGGTCCAGATTGTAGCCAGCCACCACCACAGACAGCCATGATGGGGCCCACAGTGTTGAGTCCCTGTGGCAACATGAGAAAAAGAGGCATGCAGCTCAAGAACTCGACTAAAAAACCACAGTTCATGGTCCAACATGCCAGGGGATCCTCTGGGAACATAGACCCTAGACTTGCTTCTGCCCCTGTCTAGAAAATACTGCTGAGGTCAACTCTTCGGACAAAAATGGACCAAACTCAGAAACACACTGTGACCATGTGGTGTGTTTACTCTACGGGTCTATATATTTATAGGAGGCTGCCCTACTGCTGTCTTTCTAGATGGGAGAAAAGAGGGTGGAGAGGAGGGGGCAGCAGCTTGTTAAGAGGCTATGACAAGTATAAAATGAAAAAGAAGAGTGTACCATCATTGTGCAAGGACAGCAGAGGAACTGTAAATAGGTGGGCATGCAGAATTGATTTGGATTGTATACATTCACTTAATCATAATTAAAGAAAAAATAAAAGTTCTCCACATAATAAGGAAAAACTGAGCACACCTGAGAGACACAAGGGATATAGACTGTAGGTAGCTAGTCTCCAAAGATGGCTGCCATGAAGTTCCTCCCCTCCGTGTGCACGCACTCCTGCCGCTCCTCACATCAAGAGATGAATCCTATCTGTCCTATCCTTGAATCAAGATTGGCCTAGTCCCTGGCTTTGACCAACAGACTATAGCACAAGAAACATTCGAACATTTCTGAGCCCAGACCTTAAGAGACCTGTCAGCTTCTGCTTCCTCTTTTAGTATGGTTACCCATCCCAATAGGAGTACCACACTATCTCACGAGCGAAAGAGGCCACATGAAGGGCACTGAGATGTCAGATCTATGAGTGAAGAATCCACTTTGGAAACCCAGCCACAGCTGCCATCTGACTACAACTGCATGAGAGACTCTAGGTAAGATCACAAAAACAGCTACCCGTCTGAGCCCCAGGCAACTCACAGAATCATGAGATATGATAAAATACTCGTTGTTTTAAGTCAGTAAGTTAGGGGGTGGTTTACTATGCAGCAACAGGTAACAGAAACAGAGACTACCGCAGTAGTTGAATCCTTTTAAATGCATGGAGAAAATCAAAACTATTCTCTTCCCTCTGACAACTAACTGATCCCAAATGAAAACAAACAGCCCCAAACACTAAAATTCTTTATGAGGAGTCAATCCTTCTACAAAATTTGCCCATCAGAGGAAATTTTGTTCCTTTGAAACAAAGAATGATGATATTTAAAATCAAAATGAAATTTATTTTGCAAAACTGTCAGTCCTCTATTAGAATATTTTGGTAATACTGTTTCTTCCAACACTGCTTCCTCTGATTTTTCAAACCTCAGATCTCAAGCTTTTCTCCCTCTTTCTTTTTTAGATATCAGGCTATTTCTCTGGTTTATTTATGAGATTCTGTCAGAAGTGGATTTGCTGTCATGCCCCCTATGCTGGGGTCTAGAAAATGACAACTCAGAACACTGGGTTAAATACAATTTCTCTCTCTTCACCCATTTTCCACTATCTGCCTGTCTGGCCCTTGGGTTATTAATGGAACTGACATTCCTGTACAACTGACTGAGCAGGACCAGCAACCAGATAACAAGGGAGCAGTTGACAGCAGCAGACTCAACCCCAGAGATAGCAGATAAGCAGACATGGTGTGGCTATTAGTTTCATCTCAGGCCAAAAAGAAGGAGCATCACAAAATATATACGTAGCACTGGAACATCCTTAATGGACCCTTTTCTCAAAAAATTACAAATCAGTATGTCAAAACTGATTCTTTTAATTAAACCAAACAAAATGTGTACTTTTAAGTGAATTTCTAACATGCTAAGTTTGGGTCTGGACAGAAGAACAAAAAAGACAAGCATTAAAAATTCCCCATCCATCTCACGACAGTAATAAATATCTATAATTTTTAAAGGCAATCCTGGTGGCATAGCGGTTAAGATTTATGGCTACTAATCAAAAGGTCATCAGTTCAAATCCACCAGGTGCTCCTTAAAAACTCTCTGGGGCATTTCTACTCTGTCCTATAGGGTCATCATGAGTTGGAATCAACTTCACAGCAATGAGTTTGGTTTTGGGTTTATAATTTTTAAAAGTCATCATTCTCCTCTTGGCATCTGAAATTTATTCTGAGGATATCATAGCATTCCCCAACTGTTTCCAAAGCCCTATAACCAAGCAGTCCCTCCTTCAACTCAAATACACTTACAAATTAATATACATGTACTTGCTAATGTACACTGAAAACTAAACACTCTTATAGTACCATCTTTATTACTACCTGCTGATGATTCTGTTAAAAGTTTTAAATATTTACCATTCAAGTTTCAGCTTTTAATATAGTTCCATTGCTCTATACAGTTCAAATTAGTTCTATTCCTCAACACTAGCATTATTCTTAAAAATGTGCAGCATGGCCATATACTAGTTACAAGTATATAGTTCTGATGATTAACATTGAAAATTCAATACTGCAGAAGTTTTCAAAAGTCACAGAATATATATTAAATGGATATCCACTGAAATGCACTAGTGTTCCTTACAAGAAAGCATTCACATAAACCTTTAACTCGTGTTTCTGCAAATTTGCTTATGATAAAAACAGTATTTGACGTTGGTAAGGCAACTCCCCTCCCCATGAAAGACAAATATCAAAATATTACTCATTGCTGGGAACTCTAGTTAAGGTATTGATTTATAAATTGTTCAAGATAGTACATAATTAAATAAAAATCAAATATTAGAAGAGGCCATCTTATTGTGCAAGGACACCAGCAAAAGCAAGCAAAATCATATCAAGATTACCTAAATGAAGAGTCTCATACTGGCCAAGATGGGATAATTTACAATTCAAAAAGAATAATGAAGGTAGGGTTAATATGGTGGGGTAGTCCGATGCTTTCTGTGATCCCTCTAACAACAAAGACCCAGAAAAACAAATGAATCAGTTCCACATGACATTCAAGGAGCCCTGAACATCAAAGTGAAAGCTCAGAAATCAGACCAAGCAACAGAGAACAGAGAGCTGGTCCAGAAGTATCTAAGACTAGCCAGACCTGACCCAGTGGGAATCCATACCCTGCAGGACAATCAGTGGCATCAAGAGTGGTGAGAGAAACAGTAGCATTTAGGAAGTGCCTTCCTCAGTGGAAGAAACTCAGTGGTAGAGACCCCAATCATGTCTCTAGAATTAGTGAAAAGCAGCATTCATCATCAACAGCTGAGTAACTTGCATCTAACCTGCCACAGTGGGATCTAGAACTTTCCTTTGTGCTAAACTTTTCTCCCTTTTTCCAGTGCTTCCCCTCCCTTCTCTACACTGCACTGGCTTTTATATTCTGATAACTACCTAAGCCAGAAGTAGGACTCCTTATGCATGCTCTGATCCAAACCTCCAGACTTAGAGAGGAAACAATTTGACAAATGGGGGCGAGGGGAGGGATTGCAGCTCCCCTAAGCCAGAAACTCAGGACAGAAACAGGCATTTTGCCTAGATACACACATAAGGGGTCCATGGATGTTGAAAGCCTTTCAGCACTGCATACAGCATCCACAGCACCCATCATCTTACAGCAAAAACTATCTACTCACATTAAAAAACAGGGACAAGCCTTTCTCACTGACACTCATGGACAGCTATCACCCACCCACTTTCTCAGGGTGCACAGCCTGTACCTACACCAATCACCCCTGTCCACCTAGAACTGTAGGAGAGAGCCTGTACCTCATACTTACTGAATGACTACCTGGGCACCTGAGTGAAATACATACAAGAAAAATAAATGGAACCCTGGGCCCGCATGCCTAGTAACAGCTCTAACCACCTAGTAACAGGACATTGGGACGTCTAAGGCACCAATAATGAGACTAGCTCACATTACCAGCCCCTTTGGGCATTTCAAAACAAGTCACAACATAGTAAGCAAACATAAATAAACACAACAACTTACAAATGGCTCAGAGACAATAGTCAATATCAAATCACTTAAAGAGGCAGACCACCAAAACAAAGTATTGAGAAATTTTCCAGATGAAGAGAATTTCTTAAAATTATTGGAGGTAGAATACAAAAGATTAATATTTAAAACTCTTCCAGAGATCAGGAAGGAGACCAGCAGAACATAATGACTAATTGAACCAGCTGTGAGAAATCCTTGGGAGACAGCAATCAGAAATTCAGCAGATTAACAAACTGCAGAATCAGACAATTCAACAGAAAGTCAAAGGAGCAGAATTGAATGGAATGCAGAATTAGGGAGACTGAAAGTAAACCAACTGACATCAATGTATTTGAGGAAAAATCAGATAAAGCTAATTTTAAAAATGAAGAAACACTATGAATTATGTGGTATTCTACCAGGATGAATAATCTATGAGTGATTGGAATACCAGAATAGGGGTGATAACAGAAAATGATTGGAATACCAGAATAGGGGTGATAACAGAAAATACAAAGAGGACTGTTTAAGAATTTTTGACAGAAAACTGCCCTGATATCATGAAAGATATCTGTCCAAAATGCTCATTGAACTCCATACAAGGTAGATCCCAAAAGAAAGACATCAAGACATAATCAATCTTGACAAAAGTAAAGGAGCGAATTTTCAAAGCATCTAGGGATAAACAAAAAATAATCTACAAAGCAGAGTCAATAAAACTGAGCTCACACTATTCAGCAGAAATGATACAAGCAAGAAGGCAATGGGATGACATATACAAAGTCTTGAAGGAAAACAATTGCCAGCCAAGGATTATGTATCCAGCAAAGCTGTTTCTCAAATGACATGATGGCAAAATCAGGACATTTCCAGAGAAACAGAAACTTATGGAATTTGTAAAATCCAAACCAAAATTACAAGAAATACTAAAAGGAGTCCTTCAATTAGAACATTAGTAACATTAGATAATAACTTAAGACTAAAATGCAAGACAGAACAAATAGGTATTAACCTTGATAGGGAAATTACAAAAATAAATTAAAGCTAAAATACTGAAAATAAGAAAACAAAGATGTTGATATGTAAAAGATGACAACATTGTAACAAAAAAGAGGGACTTAAAAAATGTAGTCTTAGATCCTTTATACTGAGAGGAAATCAAGGTGATATACAGAAATTAAAAATGGATTTAATTTTAGAAAAATAGGGGTAAATATCAATGCAACCATAAAAGAAATCACAAATTCTGCACATCAAAATAAAAAAACAAGAATAACATGAAGTCTCAGCAAATACAAAACCAAGAACAATGAAAAATATGTAAATAAAAACACGAAGAAAAATGAGTGAGTACAAAAAATTAAGTGAAACACAGAAACTGTCAACACACCAAAAAGACATCAAAATGGCAGCACTAGATTCACATTTATCAATAATCACTCTGAATACAAATAGACTAAATGCACCAATAAAGAGACACAGTGTGGCAGAATGGATTAAAAAAAACATGATCCATCTATATGCCACCTATATCACCTTAAAGACACAATATACTAAAACTCAAAGGGTGGAAAATATATATATACCAAGCAAATAACATTTAAAAAAGAGCAGGAATGGCAATATTTATTTCTGATGAAGTAGACTTTAAAGTAAAATCTGCCACGGTGGACAAGGAAGGACATCACATAATGATTAAAAGATCAATACATCAGGAGGGCATAACCATATTAAATACTTATACACCCAATGAATGATAGGGCTCCTAAGTACAGCAAATAAACTAAAAGCATTGGAAAGAGAAACAGACAACTCCACAATAATAGTAGGATATTTTGACGGACCACTTTGGTGAACGACACAACATTTATTGAGAAATAAGCTCAATAAACATTTGGAAGATCTAAATGCCACAATCAATGAACTTGACCTCATAGACATATACAGAACACTCCACTCAACAGAAACTAAATACACTCTTGTGCAACATATATGGAACATTCTCCAGAATAGGTCATAAAGCAAGCCTTAACAAATTCCAAAGTATCAAAATGTTGCAAAGCATCTTTTCAGACCATAAAGCCATAAAAGTCTAAATCAGTAACAGAAAAACAAAGGGAAAAAAATCAAACACATGGAAACAGAACAACACATTGCTCAAAAACTATGGGGTTATAGAAGAAATCGAGACATTCACAGAAACAAATGAACATGAAATCACATCCTACAAGAACCTTTGGGACACAGCGAAAGTAGTACTCAGAGGTCAAGTTATTTCAATAAATGCACACACTCAAGAAGAAGAAAGAGCCCAGGTCAAAGCATAAACCTTACAACTTGAACAAATAGAAAGACAGCAGTAAAAGAGTTTCTTGAGTAGTGGAAGGGAACAAAAAAAAAATTAGAGCAGAACTAAAGGAATTGGAAAATAGAAAAACAAAGAGTTAACATGACCAAAAGCGGTTTCTTTGAAAAGAAAATCAATAAACTTGTCCAAACTGACCAAAAAAAAAAAAAACACAAGAGGAAGCAAATAACCCAATTAAGATATGAGATGAGCAACATCACAACAGACCAAACTGAAATTGAAAGAATCATTACAGAATACTATGAAAACTCACATTCTAACAAATTTGAAAACCTAGAGGAAATGGACAAATTTCTAGAAACACAATACCTACTTAAACTAACACAAACAGAGGTAGAATAAATAAGTAAACTCATAACAAATGAAGAGATTAAAAAAAGTAATTTAAAAAATTCCCAACCAAAAAAGGCCCTGACCCAGATGGCTCACTGGACAACTCTACTAATCTTTCAGAGAAGAGTTAATACCACTATTACTAAAAGTATTTCAGAGCACAGAAAAGGATTGAGTACTCCCAAATTCATTCTATGAAACCAGTATAACACTGATAAATCAGGTAAAGATACCACAGAAAAGGAAAATTCCAAACCAATATCTCTCATGAACTTGGATGCAAAAGTCTTCAACAAAATTCTAGCCAATACAATTTAAGAACATACCAAAAAAAAAAAAAAATTGACAGTAAGCTGTCATCTGAGAAATATCAATGGGTCCCAACCATCCTGGTACAGATGACAACTGAGAATAGCAAAGACACAAGGAAAAATGAGCCCAGGAAACAGAAGGATCCATGTGATTGGGAGACTATACCAGCATGAGACCAGAAGAATCAAATGGTGCCTGGTCACTGCCAAAGACAGTCCTGATAGAGGGCACAATGTAGAGTCCCTGATGTAGCACAAGAAAACTCTTTGGACATGAATGGATTGGACTTGCTGATGCAGAGTGACCATATATTGGATGCACTTTATGGTTCTATGCATCTATAGGATATCATCCAGCTGACCTCTGGCTGAAGGAAGGAGAGTGGGTGGAGAGGAGGGGAAAGGAGACTGTTGGGAGGATGAGACATGTATGGAGCAGAGAGGAATAGTGTGCTGTCACGAGGCAGGGAGAGAAGTGGAAGCTGCATATAGGTGGGCATGTAAATTTATACAGGAATGTACATTTTCACTCAGTCATAATAAAAAAGAAGAAGAAAAAGATGTGTGTAGATTAAGAACTCTAAAATACCAGAATTGAAGATCTAACAACCTGAAGGGTCCCCTGAGAACAGGGCCCCTAGACTGCTGCTAGCCCAGAGCTGAAACCAGTACTGAAGGCAACACTTCAGACAAGCAATGGACTTGACTTGGGTGATGCACATGGTGTGTGTACTTCATGCTTTAATATATATATGAGGCTGTCACACTGGTTTCTTTTTAGAGAGGAGAGGAGAAGGTAGAGAGAAGTAACGAGTGAAAAAGAAGAGTGTGCTGGCAGAGAGGTGGGTGGGTACTCGGGGTTTTATTTGGAAAATTGGATTGTAAACTTTCATTTACTCGTAATAAAAAGATTTTTAAAAAATAATAATTCACCATGACCAAGTGGGATTCGTACCAGGGATACAGGAATGGTTCAACATTAGAAAAATACTGTAATCAAACACAAAAATAAAACAAAAGGCAACAACTTTGATTTTATCAATTGATGCAGAAAAGGCATCCAACAAACTCTAACACCCATTCATGTCAAAAACTCTCAGCAAAATAGAAATCAAAGGTAAGTTCCTCAGTATAGTAAAGAGCACCTACACAAAGCCAACAGCTGACTTCATCCTAACTGGAGAGAATCTGAAAGCATTCCCCTTGAGAACAGGAATCAGATAAGGATGCCCTTTGACATCACTTTTATTCAACATTGTGCTGAAAGTTCTATCCAGAGAAATCAGTCTAGAAAAAGAAATAAAGGGCATCCAAATTGGTAAGGAAGAAATATCTCTGTTAGCAGATGATACAATCTTATACACACAAAACCATAAAGAGTCCACAAAAATAACTACTAGAACTAACAGAAGTGTTCGGGAAAGTATCAGGATACAAGATACATATACAAAAATCAGCTGAATTCCTCTACACCAAAAAGAGAATATCAAAGAAGAAATCGCCAAATCAAAACCATTCACAATCACCCACAAGGAGACAAAACACTTAGAATTAAGTCTCGCCCGAGATGTAAAAGACTTATACAAAGGAAACTACAATACATTACTTCGAGAAACTAAAAGAGACCTACCTAAGTGGAGAAACCTACCTTGCTCATGGATAGGAAGACTCAACATTGTGAAAATATGTATTCTACTCAAAGCAATCCTAATCCAAACTCCAAGGGTATTTTTTAATGAGATGGAGAAATAAATCACCAACTTTATACAGAATGGGAAGAAGCCCTGGATAAGTAAAGTATTACTGAAGAACAACAAAGTAGGAGGTCTCACACTACCCAGCTTTAAAACCTATTACACTGTCAGGGTAGTCAAAACAGCCTGGTACTGGTACAATAGCCACATAAACCAATGGAACAGAATTGAGAATCCAGACATCAAATCATCTACCTATGGGCAGCCGATACTTGACAAAAGACCAAAGTCCACAAATGGTGTTGGAATAATTGGATATCCAGCTGCAAAAAAGAAACACCCTCCATATCTCTCACCATGTACAAATACTAACTCATAATGGATCAAAGACCTAATATAAAGTCTAAAATTATTAAGATCATGGAAGAAAAAACAGAGACAACACTGGGAGGACTAATACAAGGCACAAATAAAATACGAAACATTACTAACAATGTACAAACACCAGAAGAGAAACTAGATAACTAGGAACTCCTAAATAAATAAAATACTTAGGCTCATCCAAAAACTTCACCAAAAGACTAAAAGGTTAACCTAAAGACAGGGGAAAAAAATAGGCTACTACAAATCTAATCAGCATCTAACCTCTAAAATTTACAAAATATTGCAAAATCTGAACAACAAAAAGACAAATACTCCAATTAAAAAATGGGCAAAGGACATGAGCAGGCACCCCACCAAGGAAGACACGCAGGCAGCTAACATATTCATGAGGAAATGCTCATGATCATTAGCCATTATATAAATGCAATTTAAAACTGCAGTGGGATACCATCTGTCACAGATTGAATTGTGCCCCCCAAAAATGTGTGTAGCAATTTGGCTAAGCCAGGATTCCCAAATTTGCGCGATGTTCCTGTATGTCGTAAATCTTGCCTCTCTGATGTTAATGAGGGAGAATGGGTGGCAGGTGTGTTGGTTGGCAGGAATCCATCTACAAGAGAATGTGCCTTGAGTCAATCTTTGGGGATATAAGGGAAAGGGAAGCCAGTAGATAGCTGGGAGGCCTCATACCACCAGGAAAGCAGTGCCAGGAGCACTGTTCATCCTCTGGATCCAGGGTCCTTGTGCCTCAGAAGCTTCCAGTCCACAGGAAGATTGACAAGGTACTTCCCCCAGAACCAGCAGAGAAAGCCTTTCCCTGGAACTGATGCCCCAAATTTGGAGTTTTAGCATACTTTTCTGTGAGAAAATAAATTTCTCTTCGTTAATTCCATCCACTTGCGGTATTTCTGTTATAGTAGTACTAAATGACTAAGATAATACCTCACCCCAACAAAGCTGGCATTGATTCAAAAAACACAGACTAATAAATGCTGGAGAGACTTTGAAGAGAATGGACTTATGCACTGCTGATGAGACTGTAAAATGTTACAGCCACTTTAGAAATGGATTTAGTGCTAACTTAAAAAGCTAGAAATAGAAATACCATACAATCTAGCAATTCCACTTCTTGGACTATATCCTAGAAAGAAGAGCTGCCACACAAACAGATACACACACACCAAGGCTCATCCCAGCACACTGTTCATGCCAGCAAAAAGATGAAATCAACCTAGGTGTCCATGAGTGGAAGAAATGGATAAACAAACTATAGTATATTCACATAATGAATATTTTGCAACAATAAAGAACAATGATGAATTGGGGAAACATACCATGGAATAATCTGGAAGACATTATACTGAGTGCAATTAGTCAATTTCAAAAGGACAAATATTGTACAAGACTACTATTATAAGAATTCAAGAGTAGGTTTAAACACAGAACAAAATATTCTTCAATGGTTAGGAGAAGGTGGGAGAGAGAAGGGTATTCACTAATTAGATAATTGACAAGAATTATTTTAGATAAGGGGCAAGAATACACACAGTAGAGAAGTCAGCACAAATAGACTAAACCCAAAGTTCAGAAGTATACCAAATAAAACCAAACACTTCAAGGGACAGAGTAGCCAAGTCAGGAGTCTGGGGACCATGGTTTCAGGGGACATCTAGGTCAACTGGCATAAGTTTATTAAAATATTTTGCATCTACTTTGGTGAGCGTCATCTAGGGGGTCTTAAAAGCTAACAAGTGGCCATCTAAGAAGCATCAGTTAGTCTCAACCCACCTGGGGCAAAGAAGAAAGAAGAGCATCGAAGACACAAGGAAGTGTGACCCCAAGAGATAGAAAGGGCCACATACACCAGAGACTACGTCGACATGAGACCAGCAGAACTAGATGGTGCCTGGCCACCACCAAAGACTGCCCTTACAGGGAACTCAACAAAGAGTCTCTGATAGAGTCGGAGAAAGATGGGGTACAAAACCTGAACTCTGATAAAAAAAAAAAAAAAAAAAAGACCAGACTCGATAGCCTGAAACACTGGAGGGTTCTTGTAAGACACAGCCCCCAGACTCTCTGTTAGCCCAGAACCAAACCCATTCTGGAAGCCAACTCCTCAGACAAAGACTGAACTGGTATATAACACATAAGATGATATTGGTGAAGAATGTGCTTCTTGACTTGGATAGATAAATGAGGCGAACTGGGCTGCTCCAGTTCAGAGATGAGATGAGAAAACAGAGGGGGACGGGATTTGGTCGAACGGACATTGGAAATACAGGGTAGAAGGGAGGAGTGTGCTGTCCCCATGTAGGAGGAACAGCTAGAGCCACATGGCAATGTATATAAATTTTTGTATGAGAAAATGACTCAAGTTGTAAACTTGGAACACAATGAAAAATTTTAAAAAAAGAATGATTGTAATTAACATAAACACATCAAATGCATAAAATTCCCTGGGTTTTTGATGATGCTGGTTTGGCACCTCTGCAGGTACTAGAGCACCAAGTCACTATTCTAGAAATTAATAAGGAACCTGGCCCTTATGCTACTTTTCCTGTGCAAGCTATATGTCACAGTAATTGAATAGCTAATGAGGAAGAATTCTTTTTTATAGAAAAAGTCCAGCTAATAAACGCAGAAAGAATGCTAGAATGTGAAAACTATTTGTGAGTCTTAAGGAAGTCGCCATCTAGGCCTTATTAGCAACGACTGTTAAAACAATGAAGCCAGTGATTCTCTGAACTGCCAGGCATCACTGAGTTCTTCTGGTCTCAAGGTGATGTGATCTCTAATATATGTTACCCTTTCTTCAAGTTTTCAGAACTTGAAAAAATACTGATGCCTCTGTCCCACCTCAAGAGTCTGTGTCATTGGTCTGGGGTGTGACCTGAGCATCAGGAATTTTTCAAAGCTCCCCTATGTGACCCTATGGTACAGCCTAAACATGAGGCCCACCCCATGAGATGGATGTTCAGATGGAAGGATCTGGCGGACAACACCTGAACCCACTGACTGATCATATCTTTACAAGGGAGACAACCTGGCGTCATGTGGCCGTTGAAGAGACACAAAAAGAGGCACACAGCACCACCTAGGAAGTCTTATTGCCATTAATTAAAAACTAAAAAGAATCTGAATCTAATCTGACCTGTATATTTAACTGCCAATTTATAGGAAATGTAAGAGAGAGAGGAACAGGTTAAAAGACAACATGAGGTTATATTCAGAGCCCTGATGGTGCAGTGGTCAAGAACTATGCCTACTAACCAAACAGTCGACAGTTCAAATCCACCACCTGCTCTTTAGAAACCCTGGGGGGGGGGGGTAGTTCTACATTGTCCTATAATGTCACTATGAGTAGGAACCTACTTGATGGCATCCAACAATGGCTATATCCGGCCAAACCCAAACTGTGGAAAATGGTACCAGACAAACGACCTAATTTCTTCAATAAATAAATTTCATGGAAGGGAGAAGTGTTCAAAAAAAAATTATTTTTTAATTCATTTTGTTGTTGAGAATATACAAAGAACTTACACCAATTCAACAGCTTCCACATATACAATTCAGTGCCAATAATTACATTCTTTGAGCTGTGCAGACATTCTCACCCTCCTTTTCTGAGTTGATCCTCCCCTATTAACATAAACACACTGCCCCCTAAAGTTCCTATCTACTCTTCTGAGTTGCTGTTGTCAGTTTACTCCCATATAGTCAGTTCCTAAAATGGAATAATGCTCAAGGCAGATCTTTTTTTTTACTATTGTTCAGTCTTAAGAAGACTTCCGGGGATATTTCTAGGACTTAAAATTTTGAAAACCTCAAGATATGAACCTATTAACTGCAATGGATGATTTCCATTGTTTTGGATACTGATTTGAAATAACCATTAAAAATATCCTTGTTTGGATACTGATTTGAAATAATCATTCAAAAAGAGAAGCATTTTTTAGATAATTACAGAAACTTGTACACAGACAGGATGCTAATTAACGAGGTATTGTTGTTAACACTGTTAGGTGAATTAATGGTAGTGTTAGTTTTTTGGGTTTTTTTTTTGTTTTTTTCTTTGTTATTGTGATTAAGTGAAAGTATACAATCCAAATCAATTCTGGATGCCCACCTATCTGTAGCTGTTTCTGCTCTCCTTGCCTCAATGACAGCACACTAGTTTTTGGTATTTTAAAATCTTTACCTGTGATTCTTACTAACATCTGCCCATTGACCAACACAGAATGCCAGGCACACATTAGGTTCTGGGAATACAACAGTAATCCAGACAGACAGAAGTGATCAATTCAGTAATTGATATTTTGGGAGGAGTGTTTTGAACTATGGACAAACAGTATAATGCTACTTTAGAAAGTTCAGAAGAAAAAAAAGCAGGAAGACTCCACTCTCAGAAATGCAAGAAGGGTTTGTTACTCTTTTTCCAAGGCTATAAATGGGAGGATGGATTGAAAAACATGAGAAGCTAGGGTGAAAAAATATTATGAAACAGAAACGGGATTGATTTGAAAGTTGTTTGGGAGACAGAATCAACAGGATTTGAGTGTTTACAAACTGACTGGGAAGGAAAATTGAGATTGTACCCATGGGAATGACATAATATGTACTTAGGATCTAACACAGGACCTAAGAAAGAGTGGGAGGCCAGTGAATGTTTGTTCAGCTTAATCAGGCTCTATTTTTTAAATAGAACAATAAGTTGGTAAGTCAAGAAATATCCTAATTGCTTCTCAGCCTTTTAGGTAAAATCAGATGAAGAGATGCCCTAAATATACTGTGACTAGACTCTACCAAGGCACTGCTGAATAGCTCATGATCTTCTTGCAGGCAAAATGGAGAAACTGAATACGGAATTTATCTGAAGTAGAACAACTGGACTGAAAAATTCATTGGTTAGTAAACTGATTAGCACCTAACAAAAGTCCTGCCACATAGTAGGTTCTCTCAGAATAGCTGTTCAAAACATGAATCTAGAAAGAATCTGCAAAAGGATGAGCAAATATTCTCACTGGGCTTCCAGTTTGCAAGCATGCTTATTAATAACTGAGGACAATCATACCAAAAGGTCAATTTATCAATTTTTAAATGATACAGAAGTGAGAACAGTAATTGAGGAACTGAATGATAGATTTGAGATTTTTAAAGACCTTTTGAGACTCCATTCTAAGGAATTAGTCTCAAATTTGGGGGCGAGTATTATGCAAAAGATGTTCATCATAGTAATATTTATTAATAGCACAGCCTGAATAACTATGGAGAAATGCCCGAGCAATCTCTTATACAGCCATTCAAAGCATATGTAATAACAGTAAAAATGTTTTCACCAAGAATAAATAATAGTGGAAATGCTTATAAATGCTAAGAGAAAAAAAGGAAATCAAATTTATATACACAACATTATTCAGTAATACCTTTACATGCGTAGGGAAAAAAATGCAAAGTCATACACCAAGATGTCAGCTAGCAACAATTTTTCCTTCCTGCTACTTTTGCACTTTTCAGATTTTCTTAAATTAGCATAAATTTTTATAGCAAAAATAATACATACACACAAGACTCAAGAATATACATTTTAAAAACTAGAGCAATGACTCAAAACTAACTAAATGGATTTTAGTAAGTAAGCATAAATGGTAAGTTCTGGGATGGAGGGTTTTATTAAGTGCCAAGTTTAGGACTGAAGCAACACGGCTTAACAATTCCTGTGGAATCAAGTAAAAAGACCTAGAAATTAACTGACTGTAAATTCGAATTGAGACAGCAGTGACATGGCTGAGGGGAAAAGATAGCCATAACTAAACTCTGGATTTCTTAACAGAATGTGTATGCAAAACAAAGGCAGTAATAATATTCCCCTTGCACTGTGTGAATTGGACTACATCTAGACTCCTAGTTCAACTTTGAACTTGAGCTTTCAAAAAAGATGTTGAAAACTGGAGTGCAGTCCACAGGAAGCGTCAGCATCATAGCTTAGAGTAGGGGCTCTCATACTTTAGCTATATCAGAATCACCGGGAGGGCTTCCTTAGAGCGCAGATTGCTGGTTTCCCTCCCAGGGTTTCTGATTCTACACATCTAGGATGGGGCCAGCAATTTGTACTTCCCAGGTGAAGCCAATGATGTTGGGCCAAAGACCACCCTTTGAGAACCACTTGGCGGTGAGGCTAAACTCACAGACTCTGAAAACAGACTATCTGGAATCACACTCCAGCTCTTCTATCTACTAGCTCTGTCACCTTGAGCAAGCCTGTTTACCCTTTCTGTGCCTCAGTTTCTTCATCTGTAAAATGGAATGATTGTACCTATCTCATACTGGTATTATGGCATTGAGACAGTTAATATTTGTAAAGTCTTCAGAACATACAGTCTGGCATATAATGTTTGCTAATTTAAAGCGAAGAATACTGGGGATGTTTCACTGAAATAGAAATACATTTCTAATGTCTTCAAACACTTCAAGAGCATTTATGTGAAAGACTTATTCTGCTTAGTTCCTAAGGACAGAGCGAAGTCAAGGGGTCTAAATGAGCAAGAAGAAAGCTTGGAATTTCTATCAAGAAAGACTTTTTAGCAGACAGAGCAAGGCTGGGAAGGGTGGGCTACCTGCATTCTGAGTGTCCCAATACTCAGGGCATCACCTTTTATCTTCCAAAGGATAAAAAGATAGAGAAACAAGCAAAGTGCAAAGGGACCTCATACCAACAAAAGAAAAGCTGGGAGTACAGCATGTCTTTGCACTGAGGGTTCCTGTGCGAAAAACTCTTAGACCCAGGGGAAGATTCCCCCAGAACTGACAGAGAAAGTCTTCCCCTGGAGCTGGTGCTCTGGATTCAGACTTCTAGCCTCCTAAACTAGGAGAGAATAAATTTGTTCATTAAAGCCATCTACTTGTGGCAGTTCCGTGATAGCAGAACTAAATAACCAAGACACACAGCCTTGTTATAAAGGTGTTTTCACCTGTAATCTCCTAGCACCATGGTTCTCAAAGTGCCAATCCCCAGACCAACAGTACCAGTGCCACCCAAGAACTTGTCAGAAATGCAAACTCCTGGGCCCTTTCGACAAACTGAATCAATAACCCTGGGGATGGGGCCCAGCAATCTGCTCTAATAAGTCTTGCAAGTGATGCTGCTGCTGCATGCTCAGTGTGAGAACTAACAACCTTAGAATCTTCCCAAACGTTTATGTGAGGCTCTGTTGTTGGTAAGTGCCATCGAGTTGACTGCAACATACTGACCCTAGGTACCGCAGAACGAAGCCCTGCCTGGTCCTGCACCATCCTCACAATCATTGCTATGCTTGAGCCCTTCACTGCTGCCACTGCGTCAGTCCATCTTGTTAAGGGTCATCTTCTCTCTCACTGACCCTGTACTTTACCGTGCAGGATGCTCCTCTCCAGGCACTGGTCCCTCCTGATAAGCATTCTGGCTGTACTTTTTCTAAAACAGATTTGTGTTCTCTTCTGGAAGTCCATGGTATAGTCATTATTCTTCACTAACACCATAATTCAAAAAAACCCACTGCCGTCGAGTCACATCTGACTCAGAGAGACACTAGAGGTCAGAGTAGAAGGCATCAATAATTCCTCGCTCTTTCTTATTCATCGTACAGCTTTTGCATGCATATGAGGTGGCTGAAAAGACATGGTTTGAGTCAGGCCCACCTTAGTCCTCAAAGTGACATCGTTGCTCTTTAACGCGTCAAGGTCTTTTGCAGCAAATTTGACCAATGCAATATGTTGATTTCTTGACTGCTGCTTCCATGGACATTGACTGTAGATCCAAGGTAAATTAAACCCTGGACAACTTCAGTGTTTGCTGTTTATCATACTGTTGCTTCTTGGCTCACTGTCAGGCTGTGTAACACCCAAACTAGATTAAACTCACTCCAATGAAGCATAAGGTGTAATAGGTGCCTTTGATAAATATATGCTTCAAATCTCTACTTAGACTAAATATTTGCTTTTGTGTTTAAAATGTGTATCACACAGATAATGCCAAATTTGTTCAAAACTAGAGAATTCAAAGTCCATTGGGAAAGCAACATATTCTCAGCGCCCTTTCAGCAGGTGCTGCTTCCATGTATAGCACCTGCCTGGGTAGAGTGGAGGTGAGATGTGGTAAGGAGGGGCAATGGTCTGACCTGGAGCATAAATGCTTTTGAGAGGTGACAGTGACCCCAGAGACTGTAGCCTTACATAACCCACTATCCTAACCAACAGAAAAACATAATAACCCAGACACCCAGTTTCAGCCTCACTTCTCTTCTCCCTCCCCTAACCAATTCATCCAGCCAAAGCCTCCCCCTTCCAAAAAACAGCAGTTCCAAATAAACAGCTTGAACATACCTGTAAAGGCTTTCTCTTGCTCCAGGTACTCTTCCAAGTACTTTAAGTATATTAACTTCTTTATCAGGGCCAGATTACCCAATAAGCAAGGTACCCACAGGCTTATTCATGTGTATTTGCTAACCTGTAGCGAACAATTTCACGTGAATTTCACTATGTCCTTGATGAGCTAAAAACAGGTGAAAGTGTTCACTACAGATTAGTAAATACACAAAATTAAGCCTGCGCATACCTTGTTTACTGGTTAATTTACCCCTGCCTTTAAGCCTCATAGCAAATCTCTAAGGTAGGTAATAATCAACTCTTTTTCAGATTCAGAAACTGAGCATCGGAGAGTCATTTCCAAAGAGTCAAACAGCTAATAAGGTGTTGACTACAGCTTTGAACCTAGGCAGTCCATAATTTTGACCTTTATACTACATTTTCTGCAGAGGCCAGTGAGGAATAGTGAACAGGAGACAAAAAGATGAAAGTCACTTTCTTGGGCTGTATGTGTGAGAGAGAGACTGAGGGGCACGGAGCCAGAGAGTACCAACAAGCTCAAGATGGTGTGTACAAGCCAGGGATCCAGAGTGAGGACACGGCATGTGCATGCACACGCTGCGCACGCACATGCTGTCAGTGTTCCTGGGTCAGCCTGGGTCCCTGGGTAAGTGCTGGAGCGAATACAGGAACCTGGCTGACTCTGCTCATGAGCAGTTAGGCAAACACGCTTGAATCTTGTAATAAGGAAAGGCAGGAGATGGTCTGAGAAAAGCCCTTCCCTTTCTTTTCTTACCAAACAATTTCCAATGAATACATGAGGCAAAGCAAGAGTAAGGGTACAAAAACCAAAGGGAGGTGGCGGCGGAGCTGCGGGGATTAGCAAGCAAGGGAGATCAGAGGGGAAGCCTCACCCACAGGCTGCAAGGACAGGGAGGGAAGGACAGTGTTGGCACTCCCTGGTTGGGTGCCCACACGCAGCACATGGGAACTCTCGAGGGGCTTCCTCCCCTAGAGTGGGCTTCCTCCCACTCTGCGCTTCCCTCACATTAATGAGTGCTCCTCCCCATCTGCCCTGTACCCATATCACTTTTGCTCACTCCTGAGAGTATGAGGGCCCCTGAAGAAAAGGAACCACAGCTGATCATCTCCAAACCCACAGCTTCTGGCCTAACACTGGGCACGTCCTCAGTGTTCTAGAAACATCTGTGGAATTAAATTTCCTGAACTGGTTCTAGAAGCAGTGAAATCGATTAACCCAGATGCTGTGAAATAAGTTGCCACCTTAAAGGCAAGGAAGCCTGCAAAGTGTGCATGCCACAGGGGCTCTGTCCTAGTTTGGGCTGCCCCAGAAGCACACCTTTGACTGGGATTCCAGTGCACATAATTTACTTGGGACGTGAACTCAACACCAGCAGGAGACTGGGGAATTGAGAGGGGAAAAGAAAGATACCTTACCAAGCCAGCCACCATTCCAAGCTAGGGACTGGCACTTCATCTTACTGGGGAATCTCGAGAGGCCACGTGGAACACACACTTCTGGGTTGTCCCACTGGAGGCAGAGGGGGCTGGGCATGTGTCCATTCCCCAACTTCTACCAGTCTTTGGATGAGTGCTGCTAAGGTGAGGATGTTAACGCCCTATAAATGTGGGCCTTCTGAGTGACAAAGCAGGCAAGAGAGGTCTCAGGCCAGATGCAGTTACCGGCTGTGGGAAGTCAGACAGGTCGGGGGTAAACTGGTAAGGGCAGGGGTAGTGCTTCTCACAACCGAACCTTCACAATGAAAACCCAGGGGCTTGCTAACACCCAGTACTCCCCAGGCCTGGAGTGGGCCCAAAATGAGCATCTCTAAGAGGTCCCTAGGTGGTGCTGTGGTTGCTTCTGGTCTGTGGACCACACCTTGCGAATTCTGAGCTAGGGGATGCAGCTGGGTCACTATGGACTGTGTAGCTGGGGGAAAGACCCCAGGATAGGGCCGAACTTAGAGACAACACCAAGGAGGTGAACTATACTTACATTTCACTCAGTAGAAGAAAACTTGTCTCACTTCACTCAAAGCCTGTGCCTGTGGAGTGGACACTGTCAAGCAGACTTGTTGGGAGCCTACTGCACCTGCTGCAGCCAAGGTTAAGGCCATTCAAACTCCCAGCATCTTTGGGCAAGTGCCTCCCTGTTCTAGTAATTTTCTTTGGATGTGGCCTGGCAAGCTCAGGTCTCAGGGGCAGAGAGGACAAAAAAGTGTTTCAAAAGGATCCAGATGTTGGCTCCTTAATCAAACCCACCTGGGAACCAATGAATTTCGGAAATTGCTGCTCCTGATCAGACCCAGGCCTGGGCCTCCAACAGAAGCCCGGTTCCAGTTGCCAGGGCAGCCAAAGGAAGGCGCGCCGTGTCCCTCTCTTGCCAGGCCTCAGAGTCAATGGAGTGACCTTGAGATCCTTCACACCTGCTCTGCAAAAGGCAAATGCTCTCAAAAACACCTCCCAAGTAATTCTTCTATCACCTTACTCATTCAACGACTGTTATGACCAGGCAAATGACAGGCCTCCTCTCCTCTGCTGCTTGTTGACAAGAAGAGTAGATGCTTGCAGGGAACACACAATCCCAAAGAAAAAGTGGTACTTATTTCATGATACTGAATGTCCAGCCGAAGCACACACCATCAATTTTCCAACCCCAAACCACTCCTGACCTCTTAAGGGGTGAGCAGGAAAAAGGCAGAGAGAGAGCAAATTTACCCTTCATAGGACAACATTCTCATTTATCTCTGACAGTCATCACCCCTGGGGAATAGCACAACAAAGCCACAGCCACACACTTCCATTCTGAGCCCCGGGTCACTATCAGAGGCGCCCAGGTGGTAGGCCTCAGATCGCAGCAGGGACCTGAACCCCTTCGTGTCCGAGAGACAGCCGTTACGGAATGCTGAGGTCAACACCTCTTTGGAGACCCTGCAACTGCCTGCAGTCCAGAGCTTCTTGGTGAGGAAAAGAAATGCTGCTCTCCCTCTCAAATCGGAATATTTTTTCCAGCTTCCCCAATGGGTTGCCAAGTGACTCAGCATTGGCCCAGTGTGGGCACTATTATTGATGAGAAATCTTCTGCCTGGGTGATATACTGCATACAACACATGCCCAAAGAACAGTGCCAAGTCATACCAGGAAGAGAAGACCAAGTATTCACCTCCACTTCGAACGCAGGCAAAGCCTTTCTCAACGCAGGGGCAACTCAGTATCAGAAAGACAAAGCCCTAAAATAGTCAGAGATTTCCATCTCAGATTCAAAGAATTCTTAAGCAGAGCTTCTCCTTTCTTGTTGACTATTAAAAGGCAATCAAATCGAGGACAACTGAGAAAAAGGACAAGAAAAAAATAATTTTTCAAAAACAACCCCAGAGCAGAAAGCTGCATAAAAGCCTTCAGCTCACTCAATGTTGTCTTTGAGAGTACTACGAGCTCCTCCCAGAGGTCATTTGAAGAACTGCATGTTAATCTAATTTTGAAAAAAGACAAGCTGCCTGTCCCAGGTTCTTGGGTAGGCCCTGCCACAGAGAACTGCTGGACGTTCTTGGACAACATCCCTCTTTCTTGCCTTTCATTAAAAGTAAGTGCTGAAATACAGGAAATACTTGGGGGACCTGTTGCGATCCAGTAGGACAATTGCCTTTGATATGCGCACTTGTCAAGGAACTAGCAGCATTTCTTGCAGGTTGGACTCAGCTCAAAGAAAGCAGTGTTTAAAGAGTACTTTTGGAACAAAAAGGGCCAGCTATCAGTGAAATAAAATATAAGATCAGAGAGCAGCTGAGGGGATAAACAGGAACACATCTGACTGAAGAACTGAGAACAGTCCTCCTTCAAGAAGGACTCATGCGCCATTTTCCTAGAAGGCCCATTCTAAGGGTTCTTAGTCTTTTACGCAGATCTCCCTGAAGCAATCACAGCCCATATTTATTAAACAACAGACCACAGTTCTCGGCACCTTCCCCTGGCATCCATCTGTTCGTAACCCACACACTCCTCACCACTCCTCTACTCTAGTGGCCCTGGACTTGTTCACACTAGTCTTTCCTCAGTCCCCAAGGGGTCAGGTTAGGGCAAAAAAACCACTAGTACGCTGAGTCGGATCCGACTCGACGGCACTTGGCTTGGCTCAGCTAGTACACTGAGAGGAGCCTCGGTGGAGCAGTGGTTAAGCACCCAGCTGCTAACCGAAAGGTCAGCGATTCAAACCCACCACTCTGTGGAAGAAAGATGTGGCAGTCAGCTTCTGTCAAAATTATAGCCCAGGAAACCCCATGGGTCTCTATGAGTCAGAAGTGACTGCACAGCAATGAGTTGGTTCTTGTTGCTGTTTTGTTTGTTTTTAACACACTGAGTTTTCAACCACGGGGCCCAAGACACATTGCGTTCTAGGTATCACAAGCTAGGATGACAAATAAAGGAAGCCTTCAAAAAAACAAAAACATGTTGGTGATGAAAGTTTCACCTACCATCTGGAGAGCTTCCCATCACAGCCCCGGTGCTCCTCCCATTATCAACTTGTACCTTACAGGACTTAAGATAGCTTTGACAACAAGGGGACCAAAAAGTCTAACTTACCCATGGTCTTCCTCCAATCCTTCCCCTACTCCTACCCAAGTTCTTTCTTCGCTACAAACACTGAACAGCCTTTTCAAGTCAATTGGCAAAAATATGCATGACAATGTTTATCCTGGGGGTGGGTCAATAAATCTTCTAGAAAATACCCTCCCTGATTGTTCCCATTTCAACAAGGCCAAGCCTTCTCAGAACATTGCCCTCTTTCCTTCTTGACCATGAGGCACAAATATTTGTGATCAGGCAGAATTGGAAGTACAACTCTAAGCAGTGTTCCCTGGCCTTGCCTAGTAAAGAGCATCACCAGAAAGATGGTCAAAATCACAAATGTTCAGCCTGCACCCTTGACCGGCTAAATCAGATGGTGCTGGAGAGGGCTCCTGAGGCTCTGGAATGCCCAGGCATCCCAACTGATGACGATCACAAGGAAAGGTGAGAGAAAGCCACTCTATAGAAGAGATGCTCCTAATTTCAGGAACATCTGTAGGGGCAAAGAGGCAGCTGCTAAGCATGTAGCAGGTGGTACCTAGCCACTTGAGCACTGGCCCCATCAGACTACCTGGAATTCAAGATAAGTCCCATTCTTTAGTTTTAAACATCATGGCTGCTAATGCTTTTCTCATGTATTCCCTTTTCTTGTTGCAGGGAATCAGAAAGTTTTACAAGGCCCAGCAAGTGTCCCTTTCTATTAGGAAATATTTTTGCATTCCTACCCAATGGTCTATCACTGGTCAGCAGTTTATAAGCACGCTATTTAGGTCATTTGTGCAAAATGATGGGTTAGAAAGTAGATGTGCTTGGGTACAGGGGAGGATTTGCCTGAGGACACTTGCACACATCACGCACAGAACAGAAGGACACACAGCCAATATGGGTTTTTCTCCTTCTTTACATCTTGAGGGCTCTTCTGCCAGCTGCTCCTCATGGCTCCCCACTGCTCTGCATTCTGCCATATCTAATGATGGTTTATGGCAAAATTCGCTGGGCAGCAAGCCATGTGGCTTTTAAAGGCGGCAATTAGGGGAGAAGGAAAAGCTAAATTACAAGGTGTTTGAAAATGCAATTAGAAAAGGAAAAAGTCAGGTCTTATTTTCTCTTACTATCTGGAGATGAAAGCTACAGACTCATCCAAAGACAGACACCTAACTCTGGAACTATTTAGAGTCAACAGCTCAGCTAATATATCTACTACATGATCAATGTCAAGCATGAGAATCAGTTAAACCAAAAGTTGTATTTGTTTTTTTCATCAAAAGCTATTCTTACCTTTTCCTTGGCTTTCTTTTTGGTTCCTTCATCCATCCACTCATTTTCTTTCTCCAGCATGTCAATGAAGGCCCAGCGAACACCCTCGATCAATTCCTCCATCTACAAGAAGATACCCAAAGAGGCCAGGTCAAAGCCAAGAAGCTGCAGACCAAGTTTTCTGGGCCAAAACCAGTTTGTACAGGAAAGAGTTCAATGCTACTAATCACTGGGGTAAAGAGGTTCCTCTCAGCTCAACTCCATACTCTAGTGACACGTGTTTTTACAGGAAAACGTTCCTTTTTCCCTACTGTTAGAAGATGACTAACCACTTCTTTCCATGAGAATAGTAATTCAATGGATCAGTTATAAAACACTATATGGTGAAATAAATCCCTTATAGGTTATGACTAATAACTTAATCTGCCTGCAGTTGATTGCCAAGCCAGCCAAGTGCCATCGAGTCGGATCCGATTGATTAGTCCATCCTTATTGAGGTGGCAACTAATTTTAATAGTTTCATAAGGGCATGAGAGAGACAAGAAAGGGTATGGGCTGTTATTTCAGACAGGAATTACAGAAGACAGAGAATGAACAGTTGAAATACTATAAACAGAGAAAGAGGCAGGGAGAGCCAGCACTTGAAGTGAAACTTCTCCAACGTAAATCAGACTTACATCAGGACCCTGGTTCTTTCCAAATGTAAACCAGATGCTTGGCTGTTCTTACCATCTTCTTGCTCTTCTATCCTCTCCCTCATACCTCAGAAAAGACTGAGTATTTCAAATTAAAGTGGTTGGCCTAAAGGGGGCTGCTGCAGAAAGGATGTCATCTGAAAGACTTGATCTAAAGTATGTAAGCTGTGAGACTGGTTGGCGTGGCTTTGGCTCCAGTGTCGGCAGAACAGCAGAGAGGACTACGGGAGAGATGCTAACATTTCACCTCAGAGGCCGCTGTGCAGCAGACTGAAGAGGCCCTGCCTGTTTATGGATGCAAACCCCTCAAAACTGCACTTTTCCTGCAGAGATGCTTTCGTTTTCTTTCTTTAAAAAAAAATATATATATATATAGTGTCAAAATTTATATAACATTGACCATTTTAACCATTTTTAAGAGTACCATTCAGTGACATTAACTACATGCACCCTGTTGTGCAAGCATCACCATTGAAGCATCAGGTTCTTAATGGGATGCCCGAGAAAGAATAAGGACTGCTTATTTTGCATGAGAACTACAATTTTCATTTAAGACTGTGATGTTGTAGATCAACTATTATCATTAGTTCTAGAAGGAAGGAATTTGAACTGTCTCCTTGGTTCCATAATGAACCATCAGCATGAAGCTCAAAACAAATTTTTTTCTGTTTAATAAGTTTTCAGCTATGTTTTCAGTTCAATAACAGTTGTAAGGGAACCAGAGCTGTAAATCAGTGGGCTGGGTTCCATCGTATGTAAATAAGGACAAACAGCAGATGGAAGGGGGTGGGGGGAGCTTCACAGCTATTTCTTCTCAACTTAGTAAAAATGTTAAAAGAAGAGAAACCTCAACTTGGGATTGGGGCATGAAGAACATACAAGATGATAGAATACAACAGGTCCTCTCAGAGTCATCTAAGTGAGCGGTTCTGAACACTGGGATCTTTGAGGGAACTTGGAAAACCCTGAGGCCTGGACTTCAGGATGCTGATGGCACTGGTCTGGGGTGCACCTTCGGCATCAAAAGTTTTAAAAGCTCTCCCAGGAATGATAATGTGCAGTGAGGGTTGAGAACTGCTGGTCTAAGGGAAGCCACTTATTTGACACGGAAGAAAATGAAAAGCCAGGAGAGCCAAGGATCAGTTCAAGCTCATACAGTACTGAGCGTCAGAGCCAGGATCTGACCACAGAACTGAAATGACACTTGTGGGCTCAGAGCTACTGGGAGCAGCAGGACTGACCCTGATAAACAAGGGTACACTGTCAAGGAAGTGAAAGGGAACCAGCAGAGAAATTCAGAAGTCTCTGTTAAAAGAGAAAACCCATAGAAGGAGTGTGTTGAAATGACTAGATATTATGCCTGTGCAATCCCCAGCATCCCTAGTGTTTATGACCTCATCTTGTGGTAACATGTACCTACCAGCCCATCAGCTTCTACAGAAAAAGAGAAATACTACTTTCCCAAACTAGGGAGGGGCAAGGGGGTCTAGGAAGAAGTGATGGATTGATCGGAGATCACTTTAGTGACCAGATCAATGGTGATTAGTTTCATTTGGGGAGATGAGGATAGAGAAGACAGTCAGATTCATCACCAGCTTTCTGCTGTAGGCAACTAGGGATATGGTGCCGCCATTCTCTAGAATTGGGAACATGGAAGAACAGGTGGGCTGGGGACAGAAGCCAGACCACAGTGGGATGAGATGCAAGTGGAGACAGCAAGTCTGGACAACGCAGTCGAGGAATCTGTCCAGCAAAGGGAGAAAGCAAAGACAGAAGTGGATGTAGGGTTAAGGGAAGGGCCTGAGAGGTTTGACTTTGGAGTTCTATGCATGTTTGTGACTGTTACTGTTAATAAACATGTGACAGATTTGACTGGGTTTAAATTCTGATGGGAGAAAAAAAAAGGAAAAATAGATGGTAGAGAGAGAAGATACAAATGATGCCTGGGAAGGTAAAGGGGAATGACATGCAGAGAATCCAAGAAGGAGTCATCTTAGACGGGAGACCAGACTGTGAGGAGAGAAGAGGATAAAATGCTGCACGGAGATACAGAAGAATCTACAGATCAGGTGGCAGAAGGCTCAGGGAGTCCTGGCTTACTGGCGTGTCTTTCCTCCATGAAACAGAAGCAAGACCTTCTGCTAACAGGGAAGTTTCTCTAAAGAATTACTTGCTTCAGAGTGTGCATCCTGGCCACGTGAACATACTGCACGAAGAGAAGTATTTGTAGATAAGGATAAAGAGGTAATAAAAGGGTTCCTCTCAATACCCTGGCCAAGATGTACCATTGACAGAAAGCACGTAAAGAATAATAAAAAACTCAAACTTGTTGAAGGCAAATTTTCATTTGGGATAAGGGATGTGAAAACTAACCTGCTTCTCATTCTGCTTTAAAATAATTAAAGAGGTAAAATGAAATAAGCAGTCTCCAAGTCAAAAGATCACTGGCCAATATCTCTTTTGGAATCTTTGGGCTCTGGCACAAATGGTTTGTGTTCAACAGTTAACCTAAAGGTTAGTGGTTCAAACCCACTGAGCAGCACACAGAAGAAAAGGCTGGTGATCTGTTTCTGGAAAGATTACAACCAAGAAAACCCTATGGAGCAATTCTACTCTGTAACATGTAAAGTCACCAGCAGTTGCAATCAACTCAATAGCAATGAGTTGTTTATTTTTTAGTATGGCAACTCTTAAGGTCATTTTGCCCCTATTCTCACTAGGGCATTTTTATGATGTACTTACTATTAAAGTGGAAACCCTGGTGACATACTGGTTAACCGAAAGGTCAACAGTTCAAATCTACCACGCACTCCTTGGAAACTCTACAGGACAGTTCTACTCTGTCCTATGGAGTCACTGTGATTGGAATCGACTCGAGGGCAATAGGTTTGGTTTTTTGGGTAGCAGTAAACTGGCTGAGTCCTTCCAGATACTTCTCTCTAAGAAACTTGGTTTCATAGGACCCTCACCGGCCATTCCTGAGTGTTACCATAGTTATCAAACTCATTAAACTTTTAAGCATATTTTGCATAGGTTTTCGGAGCTCTTAAACTACTAATGACGTCCCAAAGAGAAATAAAAAGAGGTAAAAGATTTCAGCCTAATGCTAGATGAAGAATGATGAACCATTTACTCATACACTGCTTATCTCTTCCTCTGCCTTTTCTCTTTTCCTCCTCCTCTTCCCTCACTACCTCTAAATCTGTGTTTTGATAGTGCAATCTTCTGACATGTCAGAACTTCAGTAAATAACTGTACTGTTTACTTTTCCGTGAGCCTCAGCTGGTCTTTGCCCTTGCCCTTTCAGGCGCCAAAGCCTATCCCCATCTGAGTTGTCAACTTTGGGGTTTTTTGGACAGATTATCCAGACTTATTGCATAACATTTTCTGTGAAATGGTGCTGAATTACCCCAGGAAACTTCAAGACCAAGGTAAATCTCTCTGTAGGTGATTAATGTCATCAGTGGGTGTGTCAATGCAAATAAGAGAAATGATGATTTTAGCATGCTGAAACTGAAGATAAATCACTGATACTTCTGATTTTTATCTTTAGAATACAGCATCACACAGTAACATTGCCTTCAGTCAAGGCATGTTCCCTGAGGCATCAAAAGCCTGTAATAATTTTAAAATGCTAATAAAAAGAGAGATAAATAATATTTCTTGATCAAACCTTGACCTAACACCCCAACTAACCAACATATAACATTAACAGAAATCACTTAAAGTAGAAGTCATAAGGTGAAGTTCTCCACAGATAATATTTATTTAGAGCCAAAGAGCAAAATATAACATATAAAAGTTAATTCAACTGTTATTACAGTAAAATCTGCCATATACAAGGTAAGGATCCTCCAGGCAAAGCAACATTTTGTTAAGCATTTATTTATTTCCAGTTTATGGAGTCACTGTGAAATCAGGCTTCCTTTGGTTGGTCTTACAGGCAGTCGTTAGTTCTTTCCTCCTGATTTAAAAGTGAGTTCCCTTTCTCCTGAGTGTTCTACCTCAGATACCACCAGTAAGTACACACAAGTATATGTGTGGACATGTTACCCTTCCATTGTGGGTTTTACTTAAAAAGAAAAAAAAAAAAAAAAACCGAGATTCTTCTACTTTAATAAATCAGATTTTTCACTCCTCCTCTTTTGATCTCTTTTTAACCCCTTCTCCCATTATATGCACACAGGAAACTTGTGTTTTCTACAAATTGCAAGAGACAGCTCTACTAATTGAAGGGATGTCTGTCAATGATGCCTTGAGAGGGTCCGCTCACCTCACTGTCATTTGTAGTTCCTGTCAAAGCTTTGTCTCTGGCAATAAAGAAATCCCACAAAGCCAACTCAAATCCTATCTCACTCATGAATCCCAGACACTCAAGTCCATGCCTCAAATCCCTCCACTGAATTCCTGTTACGCTTAGAATCAGAACAACACAGGTATGCATTTCACTGCCTTTCCACATATATTTACTTGGTCTTCCCAACGAGATGTATAAACTTTGAGAATAGGAACCATGAGTTAGATTACATGACATCACGGACCTGTGACCCAACCAAAAATTGTTCTTCAAATTTACTGGACAGTTTTGTGATTTCATATCTAATGATGACCTGGTCTAATACTGACATATGACAGGTGCTCAATAAGCACAAGTTGGTTGATTTATGCTTTTCAAAAGTCTCCAGTGGGTACTCAGCAAAGAACTGAAATTGAGTTAAACATCTCTTATACAAGCTAATGTACATGTAACAATTATTCCAGCAGTAGAAAGGTGATTTGTAGTATTCAAATATGAAAGGGATATTTCATAGGTCATTTTTGAAAAGAGATACTTACTCTGATCTGGGAAACTTGGTAGCATAGTGGTTAAGAGTCACAGCTTCTAACCAAAAGGCTGGCATTTCAAATCCAGCAGGTACTCCTTGGAAACTGATGGGACATTTCTACTCTGTCCTATAAAGCCACTATGAGTCAGAATCGGCTTGATGGCAATGAGGGTTTTTTTATATATATATTCTGATTTAGCAATTCACAGCCTGAATCCATCTATAGAAGTCATCAATGCATTCCAAATTTGTATGTATAATAGTGAGCAAGGTTCGCATCAAATGTCTCTGGACTGGCTGTAGCTTGCTCTCAAATATACACTTCAGTGGAAATCTAATGACCCAGTAAGTTGGCCCAGTCCTTTCTAAGACTGGTGATGCCAACATGGTACCAGGTCAGAGGGCGAAGGATGAGCTGACATACATAAATAACACAAAATATCTAGTAAAACTAATTATAGACTAATGGCATTCTGAAAAAGAGAAGTGAAAAAAAATCTTCAAGGTTGTGTGCATCAATCTTAAACTAAGATAATTTTAATAAAGACTCTTATCTAAAAAAGCATAATGTTAATTGATAGGTTTTCTCTCTGATATATTTAGAAGTTGTAAGTAATCACTTAATAGAGCATGAGATTTAAAAAAATATCCTATCTGCCCATTGGACTACAGCAGGGCCATAATCACTTGACTGAGTTGTAACCACTTTATTAATGAATATGAAGAATGGAATCACTGTCAGTAATTTACGTGGTTAACACTGATGGAAGAGGCTTCAATCTCAAGGAGTCCCAGAGTTCCAAAACCACTTTTCTTTCTGGCAATCATCACTTTACTAGAAATACAGATATTATATAAATCAATGTACTAATAAATGTTAAATACATTTTTATCAGGAGTCAATTAAAACCCATTTTTAGAACTAGTTACAGTTTCCATTCCATCACTATAACTATTTCTAAAAATGAGTTTAAATTGACTCCTAATAAAAATATAACAACAGCCTTAAAATAAGAAGAAGATACCCATATTGAAGTGGGAGAGGTGATTAAACCAGAGAAACTAAAGATAGTTAGAAAATGCTGAGGTTCATAGCAGTCAAGTCAAAAAGGAAATTGGTGAACCAATGTATGAAATCACACTAGTTCGTCAGGATTAACAAATCTGCACATCAAACATGTTGGCAAAAGAAAATCAAGTTATTTGGGTGCTAGTCATTCTATAAAATACATTAGCCTGGTTTTACAGGAATTTAGCATATTCCTTTACCAAAACTCATACCTATAAGACAAGGGAAACCCTGGCCGCATAGTGGTTAAGTGCTGTCTGCTAACCAAAAGGTTGGCAGTTCAAGTCTGCCAACTACAACTTTGAAACTCTATGGGGAAGTTCTACTCTGACTTACAGGGTCGCTGTAAGTCAGAATCCATTCAAGGACAGTAAGCTTGATTTGGTTTTATAAGACCAGGGTGAGAATAATGAATAAAATGATATTTTACTAGACAGGAACATATAGACAGTGTTCTAATTTTATAACCCACTGTCTTTTCTTGTTTCCTACCTTACAGCATCTGAAAAGGAATGGATGAGATACCAGAACAAGATTTCTAAGTCAACCAGCCTCACTATGTTTCAGCCTTTGGCTGCAGTGAACTTCCCACAGCAAGTAAACATGTCTATTCATTCCCAAAATTCAAATCTGTTGGAAGAGCATAAATGCTTTCTTTTGGTGAACAAGTTTCCAATACAGGGCCTTCACATTTCCTATACATTTCACGGGTCTGATCAAACCTGCTTGATAAGACTGTGGTCAGTGACATGTGCAAAGGCAAGAGGATCCAACGCTATGCAGAGATGTTGAAAACAAGAAAGATGAGCCAAATGTGTCATCACCGTGGCACCATGCTTAAGGACAAGGGCAAGAGTAGTGTCCACACTTATTGTAAAAGAATTCCCAAAGAGCTATCTAACTTCCTTGTTTTGCTGGATGTCATTTTACCAAAGGTTGCTTAAAATGAGCTGTCAGGACTGGGGTCGGATTACATTTGTTGTAACAAGATTTAGCCCATAGAGAGTTGTGAAACCTGGACCTGTTCTAGAAATTATATTTGGCTCCTTGAGTAGTTCCATGAGACTCTCCTATGAGCCAGACATAACATTACGTGATGGGCAGGTTCTGGAACATGGCCAGGGCACTAGCATTAACAGCTATTCTTTATCTCAACTGAAAGCTACTACACTGGTTATGGGGGGTGGGGGGACTGTTGTTGTGTGACATCAAGTTGATTCCAACACAGTGACCCTATAGGACAGAGTAGAACTGACTTGTACAGTTCCCTGGGCTGTAATCTTTTCAGGAGCAGATCACCAGGTCTTTTCTGCCACGGAGCCACTGGTGTGTTCAAATTCATGACTTTACGGTTAGCAGGAGTGTTTAACCACTGGGCTCATATGGGAAACTAGCTAGCAACAGCAAAACCCCCAGGTACTTTTCTCATTCTCACACATTCTAAAACAAATTAGAAAGAGACAATCCCAATGCAAGACAGTTGCCACAGTCCACGCCAGCACTTTGATGGGATGAATTCCATCTTTATCATTAACGTTAGGCAGCCAAGCTAAGTGCCGTCGAGTCACGGGATACAATAATGATAGGAACTAAGATTCACTGGGCGTTTACTATGAGCCAGGAGGTGTATGAAGTCCTTTACATGGACTACCTCAGAATCGATGTAATGGCAATGAGTTTGGTTTTCTGTTTTTTTTGTTTAACAAATCAAGTATATACTATTTTAACCCCTTCTGGGACACACTGCAATGATGACCCCCATTCTTCCCCTTCCCTATAGCCATGCCTCTCTCACTCAATATGCAGGCCCTATTTCCCCAACCTGTAAAACTGGTCTGACCTTGGGACTCAATTTAGCCAACAGACCACTGCCACGACATTATGTCAGTTCTGCGCCTGGGCCTCAGGAGGTCTGACAAGTTTCTGCTTGCTCTCTGCCATCACTAGGAGAACACGCCCAGGCTAGCCAGCTGAAGGATGGACACATGTGGAGCAAAGCCAAGTCACCCCAGTCACTTATGCCAAACTCAGCCTAGATGGGCTGACCTCTGTGCATGCCCAGCTAAAATAAGCAGAACTGCCTAGGAGACCACCAACTCACTCCAGATGCATCAGCAATAATTCCTAATTATTTAATGCCAGTGAGGTTTTGTGATTGTTACACAGCATTACTGCAATAGAAAGCTCTTGCACCATTTATAGATGGAAAAACAGAGGCTCAAGGAGGTTAACTAACTCACCCAAATCGGTAAGAGTAGAACTGAGCTATGAGATGCTAATGCAACTTCACAGAAAATTGGATGCAATTTCTACATAAGGTCAATATCTTACAATTACATTAAAAAGCCCTTGAAAACCCAAATCATTTGAGTTTGCCTTAATTCAGACAGGTTTTTAGCAAGGACCAAGAGAAAATGACCTTGATAATAATAACTGATATTATCCATTTACCAGAAAAACCGAAACAGGCACAATTAGTAGCTAGAGAGAGGTCCTTTGTTTGCATGACTTATGTCAAAGGGACCTTTATCATTATCTGTGTAACAATCTTACTGAGAGTAACCCTTGTGAGCAGCAGCATCTGCAAGGAATGAAGAAGGCTTCAGCATTTAAGGGCATTGCTATATGCATGGAACTGACTTTCATATGACTTCTGCCACCAATGTTATAGCTACATCTCATTTACTCAACCACTGAGAGAAATGGTGAGCAGGGGAATTGGAGAACTTAAAGAGTATTAATGGCAGTACATCAATTCCATTATCTTAGCTCACTAATGAGGTGAACTCCTAGTGTTTGGAGGTTGCACGTTCAAACTCCACCACTGCAATTGGACCCATGTGGGTATTTAAGTCCTTGGCACCAGCTGCAGCAGGATAGGGTGGGAGGAGAAACCTGTTCTTAGAATAAGAATTACTACTGCAATTGCTCACATAGAGCAGCTCAGAAAAATGGAAGATACTGTAGGTCGTCTATGGCATTACTTGGGGACATGAACAATGCCTGTCATAAAGAGAAAGAAAGGAAAAAGCTACTGAAGTGTAGGGGAAATTAGTGCATTGTTTTACACAGAGAGTGAAGTTTTAACTCTTGACTTAATAAAATCTAAATTTCAAATTTAACAAAAGATGTGTTCCTCTTCAACTACATTAATCTTCTGTATGTAGAACACGTTAATGTATAATAAGACACCAGTGACTTTAGCTTGGGTCCGCTGGTTCATTCGATAACAAAAATTCAGAAAATCTGAGGGAGCAGCAAAAAAGGCCTATTGGCAGAGCTGAGCTATATAATAAAGTATTTGGGGACACAGTGTCTACAATGAAATAAATAAGATATGGTTTAATATAGAAGAACTAAGCTTAGACAAATGTTCAAATGGGAACTCCAATTTAACTAAATTTTCTAGAAACAGTAGCTAAGGCAAAAAAAAATTTTTTTTGCATCAACAGATAATAGAAAACTGTTCTTTGATGCCTATGTTTGCATTTCTGCCTCAGTGAAGAACAATAAACAATTTTTTTAAAAACCTCTTTTGGCAAAAAATCTTACAGAGCCTTGGAGTCACCATTCCAAATATTACGGATCAACTTTTAGAATGATACATGTAGAAAACACAGGAAATGGAGCTCAGTATGCACACTGAGCCAAAGACAGACCAGGAAAGTTGCCCTTAGATTAACTCTCTGACAATCAGCATGCTTCTTACTATTTCTCTCTTTCCTCAGAAAAATCATATGAACACAAACTACAATTGTTGGATTTAAATTTCCACTGTGTTTGGACTTCAAAGTTTGAAAAACTAAAAGCAAAACCTCTTTGAATTGTTTCCCATCAGAAGCTACTAAGAAAAAAGAAAATATGTGCCTTTTGTTTTCATTACAATAATTTTAGAATTAGAATTTATAATACTCTTAATGTCAGAATAATATTAGAATAAATGATGTTCTGAAAAGGATGAATTAACTCAGGATGAGCCACTAAGGAGTCTCTCTCTGGTCTCCCATTCCAGTCATAAAACTGATGAAGAGTCAAGTGTTTTTCAGTCTGAGGCAAGGCAAGGCAACATTGGCTTAGAACTATATTGTTTGAGATTGAACCCTGCCTAAACCATTTTCAAGCTGTGTGGCCTTGAGGAAATTATTTAACTTCTCTGGGCCTCAGTTTTCTCATCTGGAAATATGGACAATAACAGCAGTTACAGGGCTATTGTGAGGACTGAATGAGTCAACACATTGAAAACACTTAGAAGGAATGTCAGGTCATTAAAAAGACAGGAAAGAAAGACCAAACTGGATGTCAGAAGAGACTCTGAAACTTGTTCTGGAACGCTGAACACACTAAAGCAAAAGGAAGGAATGATGAAGTAAAAGACCTAAACAGAAGATTTCAAAGGGCAGGTTGAGGAGACAAAAGGAAGTATTATAATGACATGTGCAAAGAGCTGGAAATAGAAAACCAGAAGGGATGAGCATGTTCTACATTTCTCAAACTGAAAGTACTGAAGAAAAAATTCAAGCCTCGAGTTGCAATAGTGAAGCTTGCTACAGGGAAAATATTCAACAACTCAGGGAACATCAAAGAAAAATTGAAGGAATACACAGAGTTCTTATACCAGAAAGAACTGGTTGGTGTTCAGCCATTTGAAGAGGTAGAATATAATCAGGAACCAATATAAGAGGTAGAATATAATTGTGTCCCCCCAAAAATGTGTGTGTTGATTTGACTTGGCTATGAGTAACAATATGGTGCCAATCTTCCTATGTGTTATGAATCCTGCATCTGTGATATTGATGATGGAGAATGGGCTGTACCTGTGTTGGTGAGACAGAACTCAAGTGACCAGTTTGTGGGATATAGGGGAGAAAAGTGAGCAGAGTATGTTGTAAGAAAGTAGCATCAAGAGCAGAACACATCCTTGGAACCTGAGGTTCCTGTGCCAAGATGCTCTCCTTGAATTTGGACTGTTGGCCTACCAGACTGTGATGATTTCTCACAGTGAATGTGCTTGTAAATTATGAATAAATTATAAATGAATTTCTCATCATAAAGCCTTCCACTCATAGTATTTTCTGTTAGAGCAGTACTGGTTGACTAAAACACACACCTTCTTCTCCAGTGCACATGGAAAATTTTCCAGAATAGGCTATGTGTTACGACATAAAGAAAATCTCAACAAAATCCAAACCATTGAATTATTGCAAAGCATTCAGATCATAAAGCCATAAAAGTCTAAATCAATAGCAGAAAAAACATTGATAGAAATTTGAGCTCATAGAAACTGAGCAACACCTTGCTCAAAAAAACATGGGTTATAGAAGAAATTCAAGGATGAAATAAATTTATGGATCCAAATGAGAATCAAAACACATCCTACCAGAAGCTATGGGATACAGCCAAAACAGTGCCCAGGGGTCAATTTAATCTCTCTAAATGCACATCCAAAAGGAAGAAAGGACCCAAACCAAAGAATTAATCCTACAGCTTGAACAAGTAGAAAGAGAAAAACATAGGAACTCCTCAGTGACCAGAATAAAATGGATAATAAAGATTAGAGCAGAACTAAATGAATTACAGAATAGAAAAACAATTGAAAAACTGAACAAAACCAAAAGCTTGCCTTTTGAAAAGATCAACAAAATTGATGAACTATTGGATAAATTCACAAAAGAAAAACAGGAGGGGAAACAAATAACCCAAATAAGAAATGACATGGGAGATGTCACCACATACTCAACTGAAATCAAAAGTATGATAACAGAATACTACAAAAGACAACTCTGACAGATTTGAAAACCTAGAGGAAATGGGCAAATTTCTAGATTCATATCACCTACCAAAATTACCACAAAGAGAAGTAGAACAACTTAATAAACCCATCACGAAGAAAGAGATTGAAAAAGTCATCAAAAAACTACGAACCAAAAAAAGTCCTGGCCCAAATGGCTTCACTGCAGAATTCTACCAAGCTTTCAGAGAAGAGTTAACTCTAATACTGCAGAAATTATTTCACAGCAGAGAAAGGGATGGAATACTCCTAAATTCATTCTATGAAGCCAGCATAACCTTGATACCAAAGCCAGGGAAAGATCCCACAAAATAAAGAATTACAGACCAACATCACTTATGTACCTACATGCAAAAATGTTCAACAAAATCTTTGCCAAAAGAATTCAACAATATACCAAAAAAATAATTCATTATGACCAAGTGGGATTCATACCAGAGATGCAAGGTTGGTTCAGCATCAGAAAAACAATTAATGTGATCAACCACATAAATAACACAAAAGATAAGAATCACCTGATTTTGTGAATTGATGCAGAAGTCCACATCCATTCATGCTAAAAATTCTCAGCAAAACAGGAATAGAAGGGAAATTCATCAATGCAATAAGGGGCATCTACACAAATCCAACCACCTACATCATCCTGAATGGAGAGAGACTGAAAGAACTCCCCTTGAGGATGGGAACTAGACAAGGATGCCCACTGCCATCACTTCTATTCGACATTGTACTAGAAGTACTCACCAAAGCAATCAGACAAGACAAAGAAATAAAGTGCATCCACACTGGCAAAGAAGAACTAAAAGCTCCCTACTTGCAGATGATATGATTGTATACACAGAGAGTCCTAAAGAAGCCAGAAGTAAACCACTGGAACTAATAGAAGAGTTCAGCAAAGCATCAGGATATAAGAGAAGCTTTAAGTAAATCAGTACTAGTCCTTTATACCAACAAAGAGATCATCAAAGAAGAAATCACCAAATCAATAGCATTTATTATAATCCCCAAGAAGATAAAATACCTAGGAATAAATCTAACTAAAGAAATAACAGACCTATACAAAGAGAACTACAAGACCTTACTGCAAGAAATCAGGAGAGACTTTTACATAAACGGAGAAACCTACCCTGCTCATGGATAGGAAGATTTAACATTGTGAAAATGGCTAATTTACCCAAAGTGATCTACGTATAGAATGCAATCCCAATACAAATTCCAGTGACATTTTTTAAGGAGATGGAGAAACAAATCACCAAGTTTGTTTAGAAAGGGGAGAAATGCTGATAAGCCAAGCACTATTGAAGAACAAGAACACAGTGAGAGGCCTCACACTACCTGATCTTAGAACTTCTTACACTGCCACAATAGTCAAAACAGCCTAGTACTGGTACAAAAATAGACATGTAGACCAATGGAACAGAGTTGAAATCCCAGAGATGCCACCATCATGAACAGTAGAAATTTGACAAAGACCCTGAGATTGTAAACTGGGGTAAAAACAGTCTCTTTAACAAATGGTGCTGGCAAAATTGGATATTCATCTGCAAAAAAATGAAACAAGACCCATGTCTCATACTTTACACAAAAACTAACTCAACTTGGGAAAATAAAAACTAAATATCAAACCTAAAACAATAAAGATTGCGCAAGAAAAAAATAGGGTCAACAACGGAAGCTGTCATACACAACTTGCAGACTTCAAAATCTGACAAAGCCGATCAACAGAAGAGAAAATAGATAAATGGGAACCACTAAGAATCAAATACTTTTGCTCATCCAAAGAGTTTATCAATATAATTAAAAGACCACCTACAGAATGGGAAAAAATATTTTGCAACTATATGTCAGACCAACATCTGATCTCCATAATCTACAAGGTACTGCAAAATATCAGCAAGAAAAAGGAAAATAACCCAATTATGCAATGAGCAAAAGAGATGGACAGACACTTCACCAAACAGGACATCCAGGCAGCCAAATGACACAGGAGGAAATGCTCACGATCATTAGCTATTAGAGAAATCCAAATCAAAACTACAATGAGATACCATCTCATTAAAACAAGGTCAGCCATGATCCAAAAATCACTGAACAACAAATGCTGGAGAGGCTGTGCAGAGACTGGAACTCTCCTACACTGCTGGTGGGATTGCAAAATGGTACATTCTCTTTGGAAAGCAATCTGGTACTTCCTTATAAAGCTGGAAATAGATATAATATTTGATCCAGTAATCTCACTGCTTGGAATATATCCTATAGAATTAAGGACAATCCCACAAACAGATACATGCACACAAATGTTTATTGCAGCACAGTCCACAATAGCAAAAAGATAGAATCAACCCAGATGCCCAACAACAGATGAATGGATAAACAAACTATAGTACATATACTCTGTGGAACACGATGCAATGATAAAGAACAAAAATGATTTTAGGAAGCATCTCATAACCTGGTTTCAATTGGAAGACATTATGCTGAGTGAAATCAGTCAGCAGCACAAGGACAAATATTGTATGAGACCCCTACTATAAGGGGTCTCATAAGGACTTAAAAATGAACTCACGTGCAGAAGACTCTTTGATGGCTACAAGAGTGGGAAGGGAGGGACAGAGTTTGTCATAGATTCGATAGTTGATAGAAATTTAGTTGGATGAAAGCAGTGACAGCACACAGTAGAAAGAAGATCAACTTAACTGGACTTCAACATAAACTGAAAACTCTTCTAATCTTAACCCAATATTGCAAGGTCAGAGTAGCAGAGGTAGGGGTCTGAGGACGATGCTGTCAGGGGACACCAAGGCCAATTGGTATAACTAGCCTATTGGCTAGAGTCTTATGCACCCCATGTTGGTGACTGGCATCTGGGGTCTTAAAAGCTAGCAAGCTGCCATCTGAAATATAACATATGCTCCCAACTCATCCGGAACAGACGATCACCAGAACAACAAAGACACAATCGAAAGAGTCCTGGAGACAGAAGGACCCATGCGAATGGATGACTGCATCAACATGTGACCAGAAGAACCAGATGGTGCCCGGCCGCTGCCAAAGACATCTGCGATGGGGCACACAATGTCAAGTCCCAGCGGCAACACGAGAAAAAGAGGGGTGCCCCTCAAGAACTCTACTAAAAGACTGCAGTTGATGGTTCAGCAGCCTGGGGGTTCCCCTGGGAGCATGGCTCCTAGGCCTGCTGCTTCCCCTGAAAACATTACTGAAGTCAACTCTTCTGACAAGAAAGGACTGGACTCAGGGACACAACGTGACCATATGGTGTGGATACTTCATGGTTCTATGCACCTATAGGATGCTGTCCTACTGGCCTCTTACTAGAAGGGAGAGGAGATGGTGGATAGGAGGGGACAGGAGATTGTTAAGAGGATATGACATATGTAGAACAAAAAGGAGGGGTGTCCTTGCAATGTCAAGTTGAGACAGAAGGAGTACTCAAGTTATGCTGAAGTCCACTTAATGTTGTTCTTGTTTCTAATGTGTGCTATCACCAATTTCTCCCAACCAGATTTCTAGCAACTATCTAATCTAAACCCTCCCCCCACCCTCCCTTCTTCCCCTCCCTTGCAGCTGTCAAAGAGTTTTTCCTTCTATACACAAGTCTGTTTTTGAGATCTTATCGTAGAGGTCTCATACAGTATTTGTCCCTTTGTCGCTGACTACTTTCACTCAACATAGTGTCTTCCAGTTGAAACCAGGTTAGGAGATGTTTCCTGGAATCATCATTATTCTTTATCATTGCGTAGTGCTCCATTGAGTATATGTACCATAGTATACCTATCCATTCTTCTGTTGTTGGGCATCTGGGTTGATTCCATCTTTTTGATATCATGGACTGTGCTGCGATAAACACTCTTGTGCATGTGTCCGTTGGTGTGAAAGGCCTTAATTCTGTAGGATATATTCCAAGTAGCTGGGGCAGAGGGCAGGGGACCATGCTCTCAGGTGAAATCGAGGCCAATTGGCACAACTAGCGTTTTGCTAAGAGGGCTCTCTGCACCCCACATTGGTGAGTGGCGTCTGGAGTCTTAAAAGCTGCCAAGCTGCCATCCGAGGACACAGCAAATGGTCCCAACTCAGCAGGAATGGATGCTCACTGAGGACCAAAATGACATGCGGTAAAGACAACCCAGAAGATAGAGAGACCCACATGAGTGGATGCCTACATCGACTTGGGACTGGAAGAACCAGATGGTGCCCGGCCACCACCAGTGATAGCCACGATGGAGCTCACAGAGAGGAGTCTCACTGGCAACACAAGAATAAAAAGGGGTGCATTCTGAGATCTCCACTAAAAGGCCTCAATTGATGGTCCAGCAGTTTCAGGGTTCCCCTAAGAGCATGGCCCCTGGCCCTGATGCTGCCCTTGCCCATAAATCATAATGAAGATCCACTCTTTGGACAGGAATGGATTGGACTTGGCAATGCAGAGTGACCATATACTGGATGCACTTTATGGTTCTATACATCTATAGGATATCAGCCTGCTGACCTCTGGTTGGAGGAAGAAGAGTGGTTGGAAAGGAGGGGAAAGGAGACTATTGGGAGGATGAGACATGTATGGAGCAGAGAGGAACAGTGTGCTGTCACTGGACAGGGAGAGCAGTGGAAGCTGCATATAGGTGGGCATGTAAATTTATATGGGACTGTACATTTTCACTCAGTCATATCAAATAAAAAAATAAAAATTAAAAAAAAAAGGAGGAGAGTGCTGTCACTGGGCAAGGAGAGCAGAAGGAGCTGCAGATATGTGGGCATGCAAGTTTAATTTGCATTGTATACTTTCACTTAATAACAATAAAAAAAATTTCTTTTTAAACTGTAAAAGAAACTCAAACTCACACACACACACACAAAAAGACCGGACTGACAGAGACTGGAGAAAGCCTTTAAGTATGGCCCCTGAACACCCTTTTAGCTCAGTAACAAAGTCACTCCTGAGGTTCATCTTTCCGCCAAGATAAGACAGGCCCATGAAACAAAATGAGACTAAAGGGGCAGACCAGCCCAGTGTCAAGGACAAGAAGGCAGTAGGGGACAGGAAAGCTGGTAATGCAGGACCCGAGGCGGAGAGGGAAATATTAATTACATGTTGTGGGGTAGGCAAACCATGTCACAACACAATATGTGTATTAATTGTTTAATGAGAAATAAATCTGGTCTGTAAACCTTCATCTAAAGAACAATTTAAAAAAAAAAAAAATTGTTGGCAGGTGTGAAGTCTCTGCTGAGTCCTAGACAGCACATTCACTCCCGTTCACCACTGTTGTGTCCCAGACACACGAGGTCAAGAGTCATTTGACATTTCTCACTGTACTTGCCCTGGTTTGTATACTGCCAAGCAGCTCTACTCCTGTATGTTATTTCATGTTACTCACTGGCTGTGAGAAATAGTATTTGGGCTTTGGGCTTTGAGTCCTGTGCACCTCGTAGGCAATGAATATCTTTAAACTGTGGATTCCATCCCACCCAGGCTCTGAGCCAATGAGAACGCAGCCTACTCCACTTACCCCAGGGCAGTATGGAATTTGTCTCCTCCCTTAAGTCAGGCACTCCTTGGAAACTGTATGGGGCAGTTCTACTCTGTCTATTGGGTCATTATGAGTCATAATTGACTCATCAGTAGTGAGTTTGCTTTTTGGTTGTTTTTTCTTAAGCTTGGTATCCCAGAGAACCTGAAAGATACTTACCAAGTAGTAATACGACTCCAACTCCCACCCCTGTTCCAAAGCCATGCCTCCTGATGAGTCCTTCCCCTCTGATATTAGAAGCCTCCAAGAAACACAGGTGATCAGGGACCAACAACCCCACCCTCCAAGTTCTCGCCACCTGTACCCTCTCACCGGGACTGAGCCCTGCCAGGTGGAATTCCAAGGATCCCTTTTCAACTCCTTAAACTGGCAAGCTCCAATATAGTAGCCACGGCAACTGAAAACCTGTCAACGGGTTAGTCAAAACTGACATTGTTATAAGCAGAAAAAACACACAAGATTTCAAAGATTTTGTACAAAATAAAGAATACACACTCACATTAGAATTTTATATTAATTACTTGCTGAAATGATAACACTCTAGATATACTAGGTGAAACAAAATATTATTAAAATTAATTTCAACTCTTTTTACTTTTTTTAATAGGGCTACTAGAATATTTTAGATTATATACATGGGCCACTTTCTAGCTCTATTGAACAGCGCTACTTTAGACCACAAAGACAACTGCCTGTAGCATTCTGCAGCTCACTACTCTCACTCCCCTGGCCTGCCCCTCAAGCGCCAGCCAGGCTTGTAGCCATCCCACCAAGATTAAAGGCCTGTTCTACTTTAAGGCAGGAGATAGGTCTATATAACCTCTCTTGGTGGCTTTGAGTCAGAATCAACTCGACAGCAGTGGGATTGGTGGCTTTGTATTCAAGGACTTTTCCATTCTATATGCTCTTCCCATTTCTTGCTAAATTTGCAAGCATCCCATAGTTACATGTTAGTGAGTGAGAGTAAGAGAGGAAACAGTGTGTGTTTGCATCTGTTGGGGGGGAGGTGCATGTGTGTGCATGCACACATACTTACACAGGGGAAGTCATAAAGAAATAATAGCACGGAATTATGTGTTCCCCAGTGAAAAGGGAGAGCATTTTGGTAGGTAGGTGTTTAAATTGGTCATTGCTAAGAGCCAGAGATCCTTTCTCCTCTACAAAGAAAGCCTCCAAGTAAATTGTTCTCCCCCATTCATCCTCTCTAATACAGGTACTGGTACCAGCCAGAGGCAGTTGGGCCAGCCCCACCATTAAGAGGCTTTATTAGATGCTCTAAACAGGAATATTGAGAAGAAGTAGGGAATCTCTTGGAGAAATGTAGGTCCCAGTTTTCTAAGGAGAACTAAATCGTTCAGCAAAACAAAGCACCCTGGAGGCCTTCACACAGGATTTGGCACGCTCCATTTAAGCCAATCTGAATTACAAAAATTTTCAATGGTCTGAAAATTGAAACAGTTACTTGTACTAATTACAACAACTGATTTTGGTAAATGGAAGATTGCTGTCCAAGTCAACTTTCCTGACCTGGTCACATAAATTACCAGTGTTTGTTTTTATTTTTATTATAATTAATATTATTGGTGATAACTATCTATAAAATGATGCTAAGCTCTTGCTACTTGAAAGAGGTTCCTGAACCAATATCAGCAGGAGGAACCTGTTAACCCACTGCTATCGACCAGATTCCAAGTCATAGTTACCCTATAAAACCCAAACCAAACCCACTGCCATTGAGTAGTTTCTGACTCATAGCGACCCTATAGACAGAGGAGAACTGCCCCATAGAGTTTCCAAGGAGCACCTGGCAGATTTGAACTGCCAACCTTCTGGTTAGCAGCCATAGCATTTAACCCCTACACTACCAAGTTTTCCAGTTATCTTACAGGAAAGAGTCAAGTGTCACATAGGGTTTCCAAGGCTGTAATCTTTATGGAAGCCAACTGCCATATTTCTTCCATGAAACAGCTGGCAGGTTCAAGCCACTGACCGACCTCTTGGTTAGCAGCCTAGCATTTACCCACCATGGCATCAGGGCTCCTTGGGAGTCTGTTAAACATGCAGATTCCTGGGCCCTACTCTAAACCCAATCAGAATCTACATTTTTAACAGCAGAGATTTGTGTACACATCAAAGTTTGAGAAGTATCTGAAATGTAACTTCCTCACAGTATACATTTGCTTAACAAACTTAAAACAATGGCAGCTTTTCATTGGAGTTAGAGCCTCTGAGATGTGTCCCGCTGGGGATCTTTCTGTTTTTCTTTTTCTTTGGGCTGTAGCTAATAATACAGAATGTTTTTCAAGTAAATCAGTGGTTCCAGGTGGTTCTTGGATTGAAGCCCCGTAACAAGGCTATAAAAAGCCAGGATATTTCTCCCTTGTAAGTTTCCAACTTAAGTATTCCCTGAGGCAAACAGCTTCAGTACAACAGAGGCAAATTATTTCATGTAGAATAGAGGAGTATCTGTGTAACTATCATGCTACCCCCATGTATATCAAACTAAAATGGGGATGGATGCCAAAATCAACTTTATTTTAGAATGTCACACCCTTACACATGAAAAATGGGCATTCACACTAAAACTGAGAAAAACAAATTTAATCCACATGCCTTTTGTATTACTTAAAATTCTTCTACTGCCAAAAAAAAAAAAGAAAAGAAAAGAAAAACTCCTGCTATATTAAAACGAAGAAACCCTCCATTATCCACTGTTGGTATATTCTTTCCAGAGCTTATAATGTTACCACTGTGATTATCTGATCAGTTTTCCCTCCATTTACTCCGACCAAGGAGTAAAAAAGATAGAATGAGGATACTGAGTACTTGGAAATAAAACATTAATTCTCTGTGCAGTTATTTACAAGAAAAGAACTTTCAAGTTTAATGTAAAGTCTCAAACTTTGCAGGAAACTCTCCAAAGTATTAAAAGACAGTAAAAAAAAAAAAGAATATACTTATATTTATGAGATTACAAAGCAACCTCCAGCATATAATACACAATTTTGTATTATATATTTTTTTAAAAAACTCATTGCCATTGAGTAGATTCCGACTCATAGCAACTCTTGAGGACAGAATAGAACTGCCACACAGTGTTTCCAAGGTGCACCTGGTGGATTCAAACTGCCAATCTTCTGGTTAGCAACTGCAGCACTTAACCAGTATATATAAGCATATAATACCAATTACTTGGCATTACCATGTATCAGTACATAATAATAACCATATGAACTATCACAACTTAATAGATTTTACGTCTTTGCCTCTAAATTCAGTGTTTTTTAAGCACACACATCCAAGCTGCTTATATATTCACATCTGATCAACTACAGATTGTTAATAGTAATCACACAGGGATAGTCTGCTTCATGCCATTTGTAAAATATAAGTCATCCAAAGAAGAAACTGCCACCAAAAAAAAACTGACTAAATCCAAATTTCTAGTTCAAAATACACTATATCCTTCAATGCAGCTGAAACAGATGGAGAAAACATACCATTCTGAGGAGTAGTCTCTCATGACCTTGAGCCTCACCTAGACCATGACTACCTTCAGGCCGCCATGCTGTATTTCCTCAGTTTACTCACTCTTCCATAGTCCTAGCACACTACTTCACATCTTCTCCTCTTACCTCCACCTTCAGTATCTGCTCTCTCATCCTTACTTTCATTTGATGGCCTTTCTTCATTTTTCACTGAGAAAACTGAAGGATTCTGAAGAGAGTGTTTACAGACCTCTACCACCACTGCTGCCTTCCCAGCTACCGGCCTCTGCATCCACAAATTCGGCCTTCGCCTCGTGGCCATAAATGAACCATCCGTGCTTCTATCCAAAGCCAGTCCCTGTACATAAGCACTAGAGCCCATTCTTTTTGCCAGCTCAGAGACTGCGTGCCAGCAATTCTCCTCTTACTCTCTTGTAACATCAACTTTCCTACTCTCCATCGGAATCTAAAGAAAATCTGAAGGAAAACCCTTTCTTGACCCCAACTACCATTCCATTTCTCTGCTCTTTTTTATGACAAAACTTATTAACAAAAAAAAGAGCATTCCTTTGCTGCTCTTCCAGTTACCTTCTAGTCTCTCTCAAACCCTTCCCAATCAAGTTTTTGCCCCCACCACTTTGCCAAAACAGTTGTCCTCATCACTGATGAGCACCATGTCACCAAATCCAATGGTCAGTCCTCATCTTACCAGACCTCTCAGCAGCATTTGGCACATGTGAGTATACCTTCCTGTTGATATACCTTTCTCACTTGGCTTCAGAACACCACACTGCCTTGGTTTGCTTCCTGCCTAACTGTTCACTCCTGCTTAGTCTCCTGGGCTGGTTCCTCCTCATTTCTCCAGTCTAGTGCCTTTGTTCCCAGTCCTTGGCCACATTCTCTTCCCCACTCTCACTCTCTTAGAGATCTTACTTAGTCTTATATAAACTGATGACCCTCAAATTTCAATCTCCAGCCCTGATCTCTCTCCTGAACTCCTGACTCTTGTACCCAACTGCCTTCTTGACACTTCCAGTTTGAAGTCTAACAACGTCTCAAATTCAACATGTCCAAAACTAAACTATTGATCCTCCCACAGTATTCCCTTTCTCAGTTAAAAGCATACTTCCATTCACTCAGACTCAAAAATTCTCTTACTCTCAGATCTTAATCTATTCTGTCAGTAAATTATGTTGGTTCTACTCTCGAGAAGGAAACCCTGGTGTCATTGTGATTAAGAATTCAGCTTTTAACCAAAAAGCTGGCAGTTCAAATCCACCAGGCACTCCCTGGAAACCCTATGAATCAGTTCCACTCTGTACTACAGGGTCTCTATGAGTCAGAATCTGCCTGACAACAGTTTTGGTTTTTCTGGTACTCTCCAGAATGTACTCAGAATCCAACCACTTCTCATGGCTTCTACTGCTACCATCTGAACCAAGCCACTATCATTTCTGACCTGATCCCTCCAATAGTCTCCTAACTGATCTCTCTGCTTTTATCCTTGACTCTCTACAGTCTCTCTCAACACAGCAGCCAGAGTTATCCTTTCAAAGTAAGTCAGATTATGCCAGGCCTCTGCTCAAAGCCCTGCAATGGCTTCTCATTTCAACAACCAGGACCTAACATTCTTACGATGGCCTGTAAGGTCTTACAAAATCCAGCCACCCCTTTGTTACCACTCTGACCTCACTGCCTCTCCTCTTTCCTCATTCATCTCTTGCTACTCCTGGACCACTCTAGGCATATTCCTGCCTTAGGGCCTTTGTACTAGCTGTTCCTTCTGCCTGGACCACTCTTGTCTCAGATTTCTACCACATATCATTCTATCACCTCCTTCAAATCTTTGCCGAATGTCACCTTCGCATTGATGTTTTCCATGACCATCCTATTTTAATCCTACAACACTGCCCATATATACCCCTCCAACACTCCCAATTGCTCTTGACCTTGATATCCCTTTTATTTCCTCTTTCCCAGCTGTCTTTGAACACACTTGTTCATTTATGTATTGTGTTATTTTGTATTGTCTGTTCCCTGCATCAGACTGTTAACTCAGTGAGTGTAGGGATCTGTTTTGTCTACTGCTGTATCCCAAGTGCATTGAACAGTGCTTGGCATATGATAGGGGTTCAGTAACTATATGCAGAATAAATGAATGGAACTAAGTCTCAACTTTTATTGGCTGATGCATCTGGCTAGGTCCTTTATTCCATTGCAGTAACTGAAAACAGCCACAGATGATAGATATGTGGATGTTCATTCCACTATTCTTTCTACTTTTGCATATGTTTAGAAATCTCTTTAAAAAATCAAATGGCTGTTTGTTCATGACAAAAATAGCCCCTGGGTTTCTTCTGCACAGTTAAATGTCACCTCTCTAAGGTTTTTAGGAAAATAGTATGACATATGAAAAGGAAGGGAAAGTTGCATGTTATTTCTATTTCTGAGTCAGTTAATAGTTGTTGAACACATTACAGGTCCCTTCGTTCCTAGGTATCCAGTTTCCTCATCTCTAAAACAAAGGTGCCTGACAGAAAACCTCTATCTTTTGTAATTATGCAAGTTGAAATATCCAATCATAAAACAATCCAGGGTCCTCTCTTTCCTTAGGCATTAACTTCACACATCTGATGTCTTCAAGATAAATTCTGACTATGTGACATGGTTTCATAGTCATTTTCTCACTTTTAAGATTAATTTTCTTGACTACTCTCTACAGTTTGAGGATGTCTGAGGTTTTGGTTAAAAGCTGGAAGGTTGACATTGGCATACCGAGCTCAGCTTCACCAACTGGGGAGCAGGACTTACCATCTCCTTCTTATCTTCCTGGAAGTGCACATCCACAAACATTTTTCCAGCAACATAAGGGAGGGCGCTTTCGATAAAGTTTACACATTTGTCCCACTGAGGCAACAAAGTTGTGGTTCCCTGGATCACCTGTGGGAGATAATTGATCCAGACAGAATTTCACTTGAGAGAAAACCTAGAGATGAAGAAAATTCCAACAACCTCCAGAAAACACCGTCTACAGAACATTGCATACTCCAACGTGTATACCTGGATCAGATCATTGAGTCAAAGATAAAATCCAATTAAAATGTTTTTAAGGTGAAAATGATGTGTTTCTCATTTTCTTCCAATCTTTCCCATTAAACAACAGAATTTTGACAGCTTGGGTATATGCCTATGCTGTCCAAGAGCTCATATTGTATTTAATGTCCACTAAGAACTTAAGTTTCACCAGAACAGGTCTAGAACCAAAGAGAATGATCACAGTTCCTGCCCAAATGGAGTTTTCTTGCTCTGAGTAGCACACTCCCAAGGCAGACCAGGAGAATGTGGACTAGCATGTACAACTCAGGGAACATATTTACGTGTCATAGCAAAGAACATACTGGTAACCAAGTAAAGTAAAGATGTAAACACTTTTCCCATCTGTCTTGATCATATCATTTAAATTTTTTTTTATTATTTTTTTTTTTTTTTGGTAAACAAGGGAAGAGGTCTCAAAGTACAACTTGGAAGTCTCAAAGGTTTACTCTTGGGGATGAAATCAGAGAACAAATAGTTTAACTTGCCCTTGGAGGTTTGCAGGAGGGAGGGCTAGAAAAGTGCTTGAACTGAAATAGGAAGGCAGGCAGTGAGAAGGGATGCTTGTGAATCGTGGCCGGAGGGGATCCTTGCACAATTTTAGACAGAGGTTATTTGTACATAGCAAAGGGGATTAACACTAAAGTTCAGCTATTCTTCCTCTCCTTTCTGATACAGCACAACCCCTTTCAGAGCTAAGAAATGAATCTATTTTTAAAACCTCTAGAGAAAGAGATCCTATAACCTTCTTTGGCAATTCAATATTATATTTAGCACTTCACACTCAAGAAACATCCCCTCATACCTAACCTCAAATTTTCACACACTACGTCTTACACCTCTCTCTCTTATTTTCTTCACAGTGGGGGCGGAAAGCAGCTGGATACCATCCTTTATGTGATCCACAGGAGTTAAAAATACACACACATGCACACACACACATGCATGTACATAAAATTGACTTTTTCCCAGCTTAACACTTTGATAGAACCTAAATATATATGGTTGTTTTATGCTGTTCTCTATAATTTAATATTCTAATAATTTTATGGGGCCAAAATATATTCTAAATGACTGAATAACTCCTACAGAGTAATGACCTACTAAGAATCTTTCTAAAACAGCTGTTTTATGAAATCATAGGTAATAAGATTCACCATTTTAATTAGAAATTTTAAATAGAAAGAAAACTTAATTTTAAGTAGAAAGAAAACTTAAATAACCTTAAAATATCACCAAAAAACAAGTCACAAAATCCTTAAGCCCTCTAGTGGTGGACATTGGAAAATTATTCAGACAAGCCTCCAAAATAAAGGAGAAAAGGGTAACATCTATGTAAGTTAAGAGGGGGACAAGAATGGGAGAGAAGCCAAGAGCCAAGTGAGAAGGGTGAAGAAAAGTATTTCAGGCTGTTGAGCAGGATATGAAAGGACTGTAAGTATAGGCTTATCTGGCCTAGCAGAATCAGGACAGGCTCAGGTTGAAGATCTAGGCAGAGTTAAAGACAAAACTTTACCCCAACAGTAAAGATGGAACTACCATCTAGCACATATATCAAGTATACTTTGAATATCTGGAATACTAAAAATAAGACAGTTACAAGCATGTCACTAAGAAATATTGTCACCATAATTTCAGTGACCCAGTTATAAACACTGAAAAGAAATGGGAAGAAGAAGGGGGAGAGTTTGAAAACATGTAATGGCCCCAAGAATCACACTACTAAATAACCTTCACATTGTCCCATCAAATCAGGGCTTTAGTGTACCTTACCATCTGTAAGCTATACCTCAGAGGGAGGGAGGGGAAGAAAAGAGGAAGGAATAGGGGGAAGGGAAAGAGTGATGGGGTGGAGGAGGAAGGGAGACAGGGAGGGGACCAGGGAAGGAGGGGGGAGAGAGGTAAGGAGGGAGAGGGGAGGGAAAGAGGGATGAAGCAAGGAAGGAAGGAAGGAAGGACAGCACAGCTTGGACTGGAAAACTCCCCTCTCCAATCTGTAAATCTCATTTTCCATGGACTAGTTCATACAAATTGTTCCAGCATGTAAAGTTATCCAGTGATATAACACTGCCATCCCCTTAAACTTACCCGTGAGAATTCCAGCCACCTATACTGAAAGCGCCTGCTAAGGTTTGGAATTCTGGAATAAACCATCCTCCACACCAAATAGTTGGCAATGGTCCTGTTAACAGAGCAAGATGAACATTTATTGTATTTTAGGTCGATATCTGATGCTCGGCAGAGCACCTTGGGAAAAAGTGTTGGCAAAGCTCCACCAGAAGAACCTCTTGCTCATGCAAAAAATGCAGAACTTTCACTTGAGAAAATGACGTTAAAATGATACTACAATGTCAATAAGCTTAGTCAAAAGTGTCCAAAATTGGCTTGCTTTTTACCACCTAATACAGACAGACAAAATGAATATTCCAGCCCCAGGCCTCAGAGTAAACATTTTGCTTTCCCTCTAAAGACATCGAGTGTGTTGTTGCTCAGCCTTCCATGTCTACAAATTGTCAATACCTTCAAATTATTAGGTGACTTCATAAAATGCAAATGTTCTCCTTGCCTCTTGAAACAAACAGCAATAGACGGGCTAATACCAATGACCTAGATTTGCACCCTGCTTCTACACTGGTTACAAATATGACCTTGAGCATGTCATTTAGGTGCTTTGATTTTACCTTTCCTTGTCACACAGCAAGGACAGTCACTATCTCCTAGGACTATTGTGAAGTTAAAATAAATGATAAAATGCTTGCCAAAGAGTAGGTTCTAAATTTTTTTTTGTCATTACTCACTTCCAAATATATGAACTACCCCCTAGACTCATGTAATGCCCATAACACATACTGTTAAAAATCTACTAGTGTTGCATTTTCCATAATCAAAACATGCCCTGACCTCAGAAGGATGGGTGATCTAAGTTCATTTCTAACTAATAGTGATGATAGATGTTTAATGACCCATCCCCTCCCAGCTGTGCCGTCGCCATGGTGACTAATAACACACATTCCTGAGAAAGCTCTAGGGTCAGCCAGCCATGTGAGAGCAGTGTGACACAGTGAAGCTAGCTGACCCATAGAGAACAACCCACACCCTTGTTTGCAAGGCTCTCTAACAGGTAAGCACTCCTCTCAAGTAAAGTATTTTCCAGCATATATACCGAATATACGTGTATACTTAATTTATACCCTGGCTCCTAGGGTCACCATGAGTCGGATCCGACTCGACGGCACTTGGCTGGTTGGCTAATGGGCAAATATGTTAGGGCTATTTTTGAATACCGCAAGAGGAATTTAGAAAGATGTGGAAAAAAGAAACAAAAAAAAATCTGTTTAATCGTAAGTCATTCCTTCAAGTATCATTAGTTAATTCTACAAGACATATGATCTACATAGGATTAGGTCTACACAATGACAACAGTGGATATAAATCCACATTCCAAAGTCTTTTGACTAGTTCAGAAGTTTTGGACCATATTCTCCTCAGATCTGGTTAGACCACCATTTGTTTTTACCTTGTCATTGAGAGAGTAGGAGAAGGGTCATTTTTTGCCATTCACTTGGGTTCACATTATTAATAGCAGTTTTGATTTGTTTCTCTGCAAGAATTGCTTAAGCCACTTGTTGATTTTGTGAGGATTAGTTTGAACTAACCTATTAAAAACCCATTGTTGTGGAGTCCATTCCCACTCACAGTGACCCTAAAGGACAGAGCAGAACTACCACATAGGGTTTCCAAGGAGCAGCTGGTGAATTTGAACTGCAAGCATTTTGGTTAGCAGCCCAGCACTTAACCACTACACCACCAGGGCTCCTAGTTTAAACTAAATAATAAAATCCATCAACTTAGAGACACATGTAAATTGTTCAACATTATTTTCAACATATCAAATGGAAACAAACAAGGGAGGGTAACACATCCCTCAGCATATGTATTGTATGCATCACATGAAGGGTCCATGCCCATCTACAGATTAGAACTCACTAAAACCTACTTATATTTTAAATACATAACACAGATATATAAGGGTTGTAAACTTGTCATACATCCAGTGGATTGTGTTGGCATGTGCACACTCCCCTTTGGAGATCACTGCTCTAACCAGCAATGCCCAGCCCTCATCCATGCTCTGTCGAGACTACTCCAATAAGTATGTGGTTTTCAGGCATTCCTTTACAGCTTTCGAGTTCCCACCTCTACTCCTGAGCCTGTCAAGAAGTGTTCACTGAGCCTGTCATGTTGGCCAAGTATCATGCTCAATGCCACAAGGAATGTAGAGCAATGAAAACCCAGCCCCTCAGTCAAAGAACCTAAAACTTGGAGGCACATCACTTCAGCTTTGAGCTGTTGGTGTAATCAGGTTTTTTAGTTTAAGAGACACAGTATAAGCATGTAGGGGATCCTTCTGTCATTCACTTGGCCAACACCCCCTGAGTACCCAGATAGGTACTACTAGTTCTAGGTGCTAGGGACATGGAAAAGTAAGGAAGATGTAGATTCTGATCACCAGAAACTTTCAGCTAAGCAGGGGAGATTAGGCAATTGCTTAAGTACTGATTTTGCAGACCCTAGCATCCAAATGAGAAACCCTAGTGGTATAGTGGTTAAACGCTGTGGCTGCTACTTAAAAGGTCAGCACTTGGAATCCACTAGGCATTCCTTGGAAACTCTATATAGCACTTCTACTCTGTCGTATAGGGTCACTATAAGTTGGAATCGACTCAACAGCAGTGGGTTGGGTTTGGTTTTTTGCATCCAATTGAGAGCACATAAAGTGTGAGCCATACATCTCAATGAATGGGGCATACCTCAAACTGGGGGATGCTGGAAGGCCTCATGAGAGGGCTAGGGCTTGAGCTATGCTTAAAGATTGGCAGGTTTGGGGGGTATGACACAAGAACGTGAATTCTGGAAGGCTAAATAGTGTGGGAATAAGCTGATGTATCAGAGGAGAGGGTGAGCAGGGCCATCACCTGAGGAGGTGGACAGTGAATCAAGGCAACACTCAAGACCCAGTATCTAGAACATTTATGGTCAGATCCTGACCCTCATACAAGGTCTGTATGTTCATTGGTCTAGAAATACTGCCTGCTGGCTGGAAGAGCTATGTGGGTCCAAAGGTGCAGATTAGAAGATCAACAGCCAGCAAACATCCCTACTGAATTCAAAACGGATTCTCTCAAAAGGACAGTGAAGAGCCAGACTAACTGGGGAAGTAGTCAGAAGGGGACCTGATGGTTACAGTGGAAGAGACGGTATGGAAGATGTATGTTTGGGTTTCAGAAGTGTGGGCCTTTCCAGCTCCCCTAAAATCATACTAGGTAGATACCTCGCATTATCTGTAACCCTTACCACTGTAAGAGAGACAGTATTACACCCATTTCACATGTAAGAAAAGCTGAGGCTTAGAATCATTAAGTTACTCCTCACAATCATAGGGTTTCAACCTGTACAGACTCTACCAGGGAGCTTTACAAATCCAGATGCCAAGACTCCCAGACCAATTTCATCAGAATCTCTGGGGTGGAACCTGGTATATGTATTGTCTTTAAATCTCCCCAGCTAATTCCAATGTGAAGCCAGCTCTGAGGACAACTGTTATAAGAGAAAGGAACCCTGGTGGTACAGTGGTTAAAGCACTCAACTGCTAATTGAAACATTTGTGGTTCAAGCCCACCAGCCACTCCAAGGGAGAAAGATGTGGCAGTTTGGTTTCGTAAAGATTACAGCTTCAAAAACCATGTCAGGAAGATTTACTCTGTCCTATAGAGTCAATGGAAAACCGCGGTGGTGTGGTGGTTAAGTACTACATCTGCTAACCAAAAAGGTTGGCAGTTTGAATCCACCAGGAGCTCCTTGGAAATCTGTGGAGCTATTCTACTCTGTCCTGCAGGGTCACTGTGAGTGGGAATCAACTCGAGGGCACTGGGTCACAGGGTCACTATCAGTTGAAACCGACTCAACAGCAACAGATTAGTAACAAGAGATGGATACTAAACAAGGTCCAGGTGATTCTGACTCTAAAGTATGTGTGTTTTTCACTGGATACACAGGGATGAAGTAACACCTCTAATCTAGCAGAGATTTCGTGGCTAGTCACACAGGCCCCAAAACACTCTAACAATGGCACTTCACAGAAATCTGTGGGTACAAAGAATAATGTGTGAGGTCTTCATGACCAAGGCACTGCTGAGATGACAGCATAACAAGACCTGTGAGAACGGGAAGGCAGAACATGGGGAGGCTAGCTCAGCGAGACAATGATACTGATGAGTTTCTCCATGTGGCATAAATAGATGGACAGGATGCTGCAGCCTGCCACTCCAGAGTGCTACCATTACCATGGCAGGAATAGATATGACCATAATGATTGAATCACTGCTACCTAATGCTAAGATATATCACAAAACAAAACAAAAATCACACTCAGCAATAGCCCTTGAAAATAATACATAATCACTCTCTCCTTTTTTCCCCTGAAAAGCACTTTTGGCAGAACAGTCATTTCCCCACATAGCAGTAAATAGAGGAAAGGAAAGCTGTCCAGGAGAGAAGGTACCACTATGACAGCAACATGAAATCATTTTCCAAAGTCTCTGATTCAGGAAAAAAAAAAAGATTTTGTTTTTTGAAGAAATGTTAGCTGCCCCATTCTCAGCTAATGTCAGCTTGTATTTGTACTGCATTTAACCAAAACTCCTGGCCATCAAGTTGATTCTGATTCATAGCAACTCTACGGGACAGGGAAGAACTGCCCCATTGGGTTTCCAAGGACTCCATGGTGGATTTGAACTGCCAACCTTTTGATTAGCAGCTGTAGCTCTTAACCATTTCACCACCAGGGTTTCCATTACATTTAAGAGGTGATAAAATATCTTCTTTGATTCCCATGACAACTCTTTGGGAACCCAGGAGAACATTTCCTTGACTACCTTACAGTGTCACACAAGTGAGGACAAATGTAATTAGCACTGTAAAAAAGGTACTGTGCTAAGCAAATAAAGTATTATCAATATTCTCAAGATTTACATACCTACCCACCCACTGCCACTGAGCCAATTCTGACTTATAGCGACTCCACAGGACAGAGTAGAACTGCCCATGGGGTTTCCAAGGAGAACCTGGTGGATTTGAACTGCTGACCTTTTAGTTAGCAGCCATAGCACTTAACCACTATGTCACCAGGGTTTCCCAAGATATATATAGTGTCTGGGAATCCCCCAAGAGTATACACAGTATAATTCATTGTTGGGCAGTAAACAACTATGTGAAAGAGATTTGTTTTTGCCTTTATTTTAAAATGAAGTTTTATAAGTAAAAGATATCTGCAGGTAACTTTTCTACCTATATTTTCTTCTTTTGTCATTCACTGTAACTACATTCATCCAAGTTACCATTTTAACAACAACCGCAATAAAACATCCCCGTAATCATACATAGCCTTTCCTGGTCTCTTTTGTTACAAAAGGACCTGCAGTTCTAAAATATAATCATGACTATATATGGATGACTTTTTTTTTCTAATACAATAAACCACGAGCCAATCTATCCCCTGCTATAAACTAAGCTCCTTTGGAAATCAAATTAGTACAATTTCAAAAAGTACCTTACAACTAAAGGTAACAGAAACAGTAGAAGAAATTGGCTCATTAGATGCTAAAGAATGAATATATTGTGTGGCAAACTTCACCTTTCAACTGAAATTCGCACCACAATTTTTAATGTGCCAACTAACTCAAAGAAATATGAGTATAAAATCAGTTGGGACATATTTCATGGTGTTTCAGAGCTGGAAAGTACTTACAAACAAATCTGATACAGCGATTCCTCTCAAAACATAATCATAAGACTTTCCTAGGGCACTTGTTAAAAATGCCTATTCCTAGGCTGCTCCCCAGATCTACTGCATCAGAGTCTATAAATGAGGGGACTTTATAGAATGTACATCATTCTATATGTACATTCTTAACAAGGGCCCAATGTAATGTTGCTGGTATTACTGATCCACACAGCACACTTTGATAGCACGAGGTGGTGCCAACAGCTAATATACTCCACAGCTAATCAAAAGTCCATTCAGAAGTACCTCAGAAGAAAGCCCTCGCAACCTACTTCTTAGAAAACAGCCACTGACAACCTTCTGGAGCATGGTTCTACTCTGACACATATCAGGTCACCATGGGTCAGAAATGACTGGATGGCAACTGTAATTTAAAAAAAAAAAGCCAGAGATACACAAACACAACTGCCTCTAGATTCAAATTTTCATTTAGAAGTTGCTCAAAGAATCACTGCTGATCTCTAAATGGTAGACCATCAAGTGAGCTATTACTGTTTACTTTTCTGTATATTCCCTTCAAATGAACAGATACTGCTCTGATCATCAGAAGATACCGTATTAAAGAGAACAGTAGTTCTTCAAAGGTGTCTAAGTGTTTCTGTGGGTGAGGGTGGATGTTAAATTAGTATTCCTACGACTCTTGTATATACATACCTTCTGGCAACATAGTCTTGCTGGAATCCAAATAAAAAAATATGATTTGTAACCCTGGCCCAGCAATTAGCTTTGTAAATTGTTCTTGTCAGCTAGCTGACCTTTCTGTGTTTCATTCTCTGTAGTCAAACATGAATGGCTCAATAAACATGTAAAATTTTCTTTCCTTGGCCTTTCTAGGATTTTCTTTCTCTGTGATGCTAAAGCAGCAAAGCAAAAAGTTTTAAAATATTCTTCCATATGAGAAAAATCTGACAGTCCCTGAAGTTCTTTCATTAGTGAAATTTTTCTGTGGTTCTCCTGGTAGTCTCATAGCTGCTCAATATAGGTATTTTGGTTAATTACCACAAAGTGACTTACTGGCTAAAAGAGAAACCAGAGACGGGGGGTGGGAAGCAGCTGAAGACTGAAAAGGAAAAAAGGAACTGGAAAAAAAGAACATATTTATGAATAAACCTCAGAAAATAACATCATTATATTACTAATTCCCACAACTGATAAACAATTTAGGGCCTAGGAATGGTACATAGAAAGATTAGGTATAAGGCAAAATAATACCATATATTTGTTTTCATTGCAGCAAGTAAATTACAGCAGACAGTGGTTTGGACCAATTTGTCACAAAGGGCACCACTAATTTCTCTGTGGTTCCTTTGACATAACTTTTTAAAAAACATTTTCGAAAGGACATGACAAGCAAGATTCTTACAATTTAAGGGATAAACAAAAGTCTCAGTAAAATGCACATGACAGTTCTTACTTCTTCCTCTCAGAGCCTAAGATCCTGAACAAATCCTTAAAGTACTGTGGGACTCGGACGACTACATCCTCTGAGGGGCTGATGTCCTTCAGATGAGGGTAGAGCTTCATGTCAATGACCTTCTTGATGTAGCCTAGCCAGTCAAACTGAGGAGAGAGAAAAGAAAGTGAGATAACCCCTCTTAGGCAGTGTTGTGGATAGCACTGTGTCCCACAAAAAGATATGTTGAAATTCTAACCTCTCCTACCCATGAATGTAACCTTGTGTAGAAAAATGGCCTTTCAAGATGTTATCAATAAATAAATAAAATAAATAGACATAAGATCATTCTAATCCATTATGAGTAATGTCCTTATAAAAGGAAGAGAGAGAAGGAAGACAGCCATGTAAAGATGCAACCAGAAGCTAAAGAATGGCTGTCCCTACAAAAATCTGGGAGACATAAGAAAGGATCTTCCCAGGGATCCCTGGATGGCACAAATGGTTAAGTGCTCAACTACTAGCTGAAAGGCTGGAAGCTTTTGTCTATCCAGAAGTACCTCAGAAGATAGACCTGGTGATCTACTTCAGAAACACTACAGCCTTAAAAACCCTATGAAGGAGTTTTACTCTGTACACATGGGGTAACCTCATTAGAGCTGATATTAACAAACAATGATAACTAGGGTGTGATAAAGAAATAAAACAACAGGGGGGAGAATCAAGATGGCAGAGTAGACACACACTTCCTTAATTGCCTCTGAAAACTAAGGCCTGGATTGATAATTGAATGGAGTTTTCTGGACACCCAGTGGGCCCCAGGACATGGCATAGGGCTGTGAGTTTGGATTACATACCACTAAATGGGAAACTTCCTCTCTCTCACTGAACCCTGCTCCTGCTGCCTGGCTGCACGCACAGACTGAAGGTACTTGCATTTTTAACATTTTTTTCTTTTTATTAGCTAGTGGGGGGGGCATGAGCCAGCAGATATGGTGAGACACAGGGCTGAAGTGAACAGCCTGTACCACAAGGGAAAGATGGTGTATGGGATAGCCAAGTTTTGAGAGCCCGGTGGGAAACTGAAGGCACCACAGCCCCTTCACCTCTCTTTTACGAGCTCTGCCATAGATTCAGCTGTTTTGTGGCAGGAAGGGTAGCTTGACCAGGACACCATCTTGATCAGCTGGGAGGAGGAGTTACCCAACTGGAGGCCTCAGCAGGGGCTAATTCCCAGGCTGGGAGGCAGTGCCAGTCTGGGGAGCACTTTTCCAGCAGAAAGGCTGTATTTAGCAGAGTGTTACCTTACAGGTAGGGCCCTGCTGGGGATGGGAGCAAGGCAGTAGCCCCTCCCTACTTTGAATTACATCATAGCACATGGGGAGGGACAAAGAGGTACTTCTGTTGTTAACCAAAAGACAGGGCCTGCCATACCTGACAACCTGACTGATTCTGGCAGCTGTCAGATAGCTTTTAGCTTTTTTTAAGTAAGACAGCCTGGAGAAATAACTATTGTGCAGCCCGACAGCATCTCTTTTAGCCTTTACTGACTCATATCATAGGCTCAATTGGCAGCCCAATAGTGACTCCATAAGTAGGGTGGTGTCTTTGCCAGCCAGAAGCTGGACACCCCGGAGAGTCCAGTAGGGCCAGTCATTGGAGTACACAGAGGGGGTTGGGGACCAACTTCTTTCTGAGAACTATGCCTCAGCTCCTGTTGAGGCAACACCAGAGAAACTAAACAGCCTCTAGATGTCCTGAAAGCAACAGACCATCATCACCAAGCATTTAAAGAAACAGTCCACCATGACTCCAGAAAACTCCCAAAATAAAGAATCAAAAAACTTTCCAGATGAAGAAGCCTTTCTGAAACTTTCAGAGGTCAAGTACAAAAGAATTATATAGAGCCCTCCCAGAAATTAAACAAAATGAAGCAGAGCAAAATGAAAAGTTAAGCAAGATATTCAAACTGATGGAAAATCAACATTCTGAAATCCAACAGATCAATAACAAAATTACAGAATTAGACAATTCAGTTCAAAGACAAAAAGGGAAGAATTGAGGAACTGTTGTCAGATTTAGTGACCTTGAAGATAGAGCAACGGACACCAAAATTTATGAGGATAAATCAGAGAAAAGAAATAAGGAAAAAGAAAAAGCATTAAGAAACATGTGGGACTCTATGAAGAGGAATAATCTATGATTAACTACAGTTCCTGAACAGGGAGGGACAGCTGAAAACAGAGAGAATATTATTGTTGATTTGCTGACAGAAAACTTCTCTGAAACTATGAAAGAAGAGAACATAGATATCCAAGACATGTATCAAACACCACACAAACTAGACCCCAAAAGAAAGACACCAAGACATATTATAATCAAGATTAATGAAATGAAACATAAGCAGAAACTCTTATAGGCAGTGAGACTCAAAGCAAAGCAAACTTTTAGAGGCAAGCCCAGTAGGCTTTCACCTGCCTTCTCAACTGAAATGATGTTGGCACAGAGGCAGTGGGATGACACATTCAAAGCCTTGAAGGAGTAAAATTTCAAACCAAGAATTATATATCCTGCAAAACTGTCTTTCAAATATGAAGATGAAATTAAGGCATTCACAGATAAACAGAAGCTTTTAAGACATTTGCAGATAAACAGAAGCTTAGAAATTTTACAAAGACCAAACCAAAACTACAAGAAATACTCAAAGAAGCTCTTTGCTTAGAAAAACAAAAACTACTAAGTGTATATTTAAGAAGGCAATGCAGAACACAACATCAAGAGACCTACTCAGGGAAGACAAAAAACTCAATCAAATCTATAATATTAAAAGAAGGAAACCAGTGATGATAACATGAAAACTAAGACACCATCACACTGAAAAGAAGGATATACTACAGTAGTTATACTCCTTTCAGATGGACAGGAAGTTAATAAATGCAGAAGTTAAAACTGGGTTTAAACTTAGAACATTAAGGGGGCTTAGAGGGGTAGCCACAAAGCACAATAACAATGCAACATATCAAAACAAGAAATGTAATATAGGAGTCTCAACAAACACAAGGCTAACGCTGACAAAGATGAAAAGTCAACCCATAAAGAAGAATGACTCACAACAGAATATCAAGGGCAACATAGAAAACACCAACACAAAAATAAATATAGCAAAATGACAGCACTAAACACACACCTATCAGTAATTACACTGAATATAAATGGACTGAACACTCCAATAAAGAGACGACAAGTGACATTTTGGATCAAAATACATGACCCATCTATATGTTGCTTACAAGAAACACACCTTAAAGATGTGAACAAACTGAAAATTAAAGCATGGCGTAATATATTCCAAGCTAACAATATACAAAGAGCAGATGTGGCAATACTACCCTCAGACAAAATAGATATGAATGTAAAATCCACCACTGTAGACAAGGAGAGTCACTATTTATTGCTGAAAAATTCAATACACAAGCAAGACTTAACAATATTAAATATTTATGCACCCAATACTAGAGCATCTAAATACATCAAACTGATTACATTTAAAAAAGAGATAGATCATTCCACAATAATAGTTGAAGACTTCAACGCTCCACTTTCATTAATGGACAGATCATCTAGAAAAAAGCTCAGTAAGACACAGAACATCATATTGCAACAATTAACAATTAGACCTCATCGACATATACAGAACTATTTATCTGTCAACAGATAAGTACACCTTCTTCTCCAATGCACATGGAATATTTTCCAGAATAGATCATGTGTTAGGGCATAAAGCAAATCTCAACAAAATCCAAACTACTGGATTATTGCAAAGCATCTTCTCAGACCATAAAGCCACAAAAGTCAAAATCAATAGCAGAAAAAAAACATAGAAATTGGAACTCATGGAAACTGTAAAACACTTTGCTCAAAAAGCCATGGGTTGTAGAAGAAATCAAGGATGAAATAAAGAAATTTACAGATTCAAATGAGAATGAAAACACATCCTACCAGAACCTACGGGATACAGCCAAAGCAGTGCTCACAGGTCAATTTATCTCTATAAATGCCCACATACAGAAGGAAGAAAGGACTCAAACCTAAGAATTAACCCCACAGCTTGAACAAGTAGAAAGAGAAAAACACAGAAACCCCTCAGGCACCAGAAGAATACAGATCATAAAGAGTAGAGCAGAACAAAATGAATTAGCAAACAGTAGAACAAATGAAAAAATTAAAAAGACCAGAAGCTGGTGTTTTGAAAAGATCAAAAAAACTGACAAACCATTGGCTAAACTTACAAAAGAAAAACAGAAGAGGAAACAAATAACCCAAATAAGAAATGAGATGGGAGCTGTCACAACAGATCCAACAGAAATCAAGGGTATCATAACAGAATACTACAAAAGACTGTACTCTAACAGATTTGAAAACCTAGAGGAAATGGACAAATTCCTAGATTCACATCACCTACCAAAATTATCACAAGAAGTAGAACAACTTAATAAACCCATCACAAAGGAAGAGACTGAAAAAGTCATCAAAAAACTGCCAACCAAATAAAGCCCCAACCCAGATGGCTTCACTGCAGAATTCTACGAAACTTTAAGAGAAGAGTTAACTCCAATACTACAGAGACTAGTTTACAGCAGAAAAAGGAATGGAAGACTCCCAAATTCATTCTATGAAGCCAGTATAACCCTGATACCAAAGCAGCGAAACATCCCCCAAAAAAGGAAAATTATAGACCAGTATCACTCATGAGCCTAGATGCAAAAATCTTCAACAAAATCCTTGCCAATAGAATTCAACAACGTATCAAAAAAATAATTCATCATGACCAAGTGGAATTCATACCAAGGGTGCAAAGCTGGTTCAACATCAGAAAAACAACTAATGTGATCAACCACATAAATAGCAGAAAAGATAAGAATCACCTGATTTTTGTCAATTGATGCAGAAAAGGTATTTGACAAAGTCCAACACCCATACATGCTAAACACTCTCCGCAAAATAGAAATGGAAGGGAAATTCCTCACTGCAATAAGAGTCATCTATGCAAAATCAACTGCCTACATCATCCTGAATGGAGAGAGACTGAAATAATTCCCCTTGAGAATGAGAACTAGACAAGGATGCCCACTCTCACAACTTCTATTCAACATTGTACTAGAAGTTCTAGCCAGAGCAATTAGACAAGACAAAGAAATAATTGGCATCCACATCAGCAAAGAAAAAGTAAAAATCTCCCCATCTGCAGATGAATTAATTGTATATGAAGAAAATCCTAAAGAATCCATAAACAAACTACTCAAAGAGTTCAGCAAAGTATCAGAATATAAGATAAACATAAGTAAATCAGTAGGACTCCTTTACACCAACAAAGAGGTCATCAAAGAAGAAATCACCAAATCAATACCACTTACTGTAGGCCCCAAGAAGCTAAAATATCTAGGAATAAATCTAAGAAATAAAACATCTCAATAACCAAATAAGAATAAGTCTTCCCCTAGAGCCTTCAAAAGGATCATGACCTGGTACATAGACGATACATAAATTTGGACTTCTAGCCATCAGAACTGTGAGACATTAAATTTCTGTACTTAGAAGCCACTCAATTTGTGGTATTTTGATAAGGCAGCCCTAGGAAAATAAAACAAGTGAGAAGAAAGGCAAATACAATAGGTCAGATATAACTCATTTTTTTTGTGATTTCAGGCCAAATAATTAGCTAAAGTTACAACTGCTCAAATCTAGAAAATAAACTCCTGACCATTACTACCCAGGTCTAGTGCCTTAATCATAAGTGGAACATGTGTTCTGGTATCACCTACACATGAACAGCATACACAGTAATATGAACACTTGCTCCCTCTCCTCCTCTTCTTCCCTCCTGCATCTCTCTCCTTCCTTCCTGTAGTCTCACTCCACTCTGTGCTCTCCCTCCTCTCTTCTAGCACTGGTGCACATAAATGTGCACTGACACACTCATGAATTCTCTTCTCTTCTCTCTCTCATTCATTCACTCACCTGCACTGCCTCACTCATTTATTGGCATACACACAGACACAGATACCCCAGGACACCAGTGGTCTTCTCTCTGACATAGTTTTTCTAAACACGGGAAGAAACAAGCATACAAGAGCTTTACTGTCTTACACTGACTACCTTAAAAGTGATTTCCCACCTTTGCTCTCTTGCCTGTCTCCACAACTGACATAAGAAACCAGTTATTCACCCAAGCCTCTCTTGCAGGTAGGGTTGGCCATATGACCCAAAGCTACTCAAAAAGAAATGAAGGAAAGAAATCTGGGAATATTCTGGAAAAGCTTTTGTTTATCCTGATAAAAAGACTTGGACATGCCATCACTGACCTTTCCCCTTTCTTCCTGCCCTCATGGCAGATGTGATAGCTAAAGCTATGGTATCCATCTTGCAACCACAGATCATAAAACACAAAATCAAAAAACCAACACACTAAGGAGAGTAGAATAGAAAGACAGAACTTAGGGCAAGGCTAAGATGGTGGGATAGTTAGATAGTTACAGTGACACCTCTAAAAACAAAGACCCCCCAAAACAAATGGATCAATTATAAATGGCATTCTAGGAGCCCTGAACATCAAAGGGATAGTTGAGAAATCATATTGAATGTCAGGAAAGGGAGAGTAGGACCAGAAGTACCCAGGACTATTCAGACCTAACCCAACAAGAGTCAGTGCACCACAGGTGGGTTGGTGGTGGTGAGTTTTTGGGGGACAGCAAGTAGCTTTCAGAGCTCATCAGACTTAGTGGGAGAGACCAAGTGGCAGGGAGCCTACTTACACCTCTAGAATCAGTGGAAGACAGGATTTAGTCATCAAAACCAAAGTGGATTGAGACTAGTCAGCTACATGAGGATATAGATCTTTCCTTGAGGATAAATCTCTCTTTCTCCCTTTTCCCAGCACATTCTCTTTCCCTTCTCTGCATTGTGTCTAGCTCCAGAGTCTGACACCGCTAGTTGGGGCAGAATTAGATTTCCTTATACGTGTCCTGAGCCATTCTCCTAGACTCCCCTAAGGCAGGAACTCACAGCAGAAAGAGTTCCTTTGCCTAGGCTCAAGCATAAAGGGATATGCCTTCCTCACAGATACTCACTGAGGGCTATCAACACCCTGCTTTTCTTAGCACATGGAGCCAGATACTTGTGCCTACATCAATCACCTCTGACCATCTAAGACTGTAGGAGACAGCCTACAGCACATATGGTGACCAGTTACCTGGGTACCTGAGCTGAATACTATAAGAAAAATGAACAGACACTTGGGCTCACCTGCCTAGTAATAGTTCTTACTTTCTGGTGACAGAACATTAGAGGTTCTATGGCAACAATAATCAAACTAGCTAACCCAAGCAGCCAATTTTGACATTTCAAAACAAAACAAGAAGCTAGAACACAGTAAGCAAACATAAAATAAGCACAACAACTTAGTGATGGCTTGGAGACAACAGTCACTATTAAAACACTTAAAGAGGAAGCATGTAGATGGGTGGTGTTTTCTTATCCAATTCTTATCTTCATGATGGCTTCAGAAAGCTCCCTGCCCCCCAAAAAGAAGTTATTTTCCAGTTGAAGAGAACTTACTGGAATTATCAGAAGTAGGATGCAAAAGATTAATATTTAGAACTCTTGAAGAGATAAGGAAGGAGATCAGGCAAACACAGCAGAGCATAATGACAAATTGAATAGGTTGCAAGAAAACATAGAGAAACACCATGCAGAAGCTTAATAATGAAATGCCAGAATGTAACACTACAGAAAGTCAAAGGAGTAGACTTAGGGATGGAAGCCAGATTAGCAGGACTGAAGATAAAACACTTGACAGTAACACATTTGAAGAAAAAAAAAAAAAGATAAAATAATTTTAAAAATGAAGAAACACTATGAGTTATGTGGGATTCTGTCAGGAAGAATAATCTACAAGTGATTGGAGGATAAAAGGGGAGGATAAAAGAAAACACAAAGAGAACTGCCAAAAGATTTGTTGACAGAAAACCTCCATGATGTCACAAAAGATGAGAAGATATCTATCCAAGATGATAATCAAATTCCTCACAAGGTAGATCCCAAAAGAAAGACACCAAGACACATTATAATCAAACTTGCCAAAACTAAAAATAAAGAGACAATCTTAAAGGTGGCTAGCAAAAAATGAAAAATAATTTACAAAGGAGAGTCAATAAGACTAAGCTCAGACTACTCAGCAGAAACCATGTAGGCAAGAAAGCAATGGGATGACATATACAAAGCCTTAAAGGAAAACTGCCAGCAGAGAATTACATATCCAGCAAAATTGTCTCAAAGATCATGGCAAAATTAGAATATTTCCACATAAACAGAAATTTAGAGAATTTGCAAAACCAAACCAAACTTACAAGAAATACTAAAGGGAGCCCTTTGATTAGAAAATTATAATAATATCAGATAACAACCCAAGACTAGAATACAGGATAGAACAACCAGATATCAACCTAGATAGGGAAATCACAAAAATAAATCAGAAAATAGGGAAACAGAGATGTTATTATGTAAAAGATGACATTATTGACAAATAGAGGGACAAAAAACAATCATAGATCTTTCACATGGAGACAAAATCAAGACAATACAAAGAAATTAAAGATGGGTGTAAATTTTAAAAGTGGGTAACCACAAAGGAAACTAACAATCTTGCACATGAAAACAAAAAAAAAGAAAAACATAATGTCTCAGCAAATACAAAACTAACAATGAAAAAGTAGGAGAGAAAGCAAATAAATAAAACTAACTCAGCACAGAAAATTAAATGAAACAAAGGAATTGCCAAAAATGCACCAAAAAAGGCATCAAAATGACATCACTAAACCCATACCTATCAATAGTTACACTGAATGTAAATGGATTAAATGCGCCAATAAAGAGACAGAGAGTGGCAGAATGGATAAGAAAACATGACCTACTTACGTGCTTGCATACTTCATAAGAGATACGCCTTAGACTTATAGACTCAAACAAATTAAACCTCAAAGGACGGGAAATAATATATCAACCAAACATTTTTTTTGAAAAAGCAGTAGCAGCAATATTCATTTCTGATAAAATACTCTTTAAAGTACACTCCACAACAATGGATAAAGAAGGATACTATATAATGATTCAAGGGTCAATACACCAGGAGGACATCACCCTAGTAAATATTTATGCACACAGTTACAGGGTTCCTAAATATATAAAATGAACTCTAACAGCCTTGAAAAGTGAATTACTCATAGACAACTCCACAATAATAGGAGGTTTCAACAAACCAGTTTGGGTGAAAGACAAAACATCCAGAAACAGACTTACTAAAGACATGGCAGATGTAAATGCCACAATCAAACAACTTGACCCCACAAACATATATAGAACACACCACCCAACAGCAGCCAAGTATACCTTCTTTTCCAACACACATAGAACATTCTCAAGAATAGGACACACAGTAGGCCATAGAGCAAGCCTTAACAAAAACCAGGGAATCAAAATACTGTAAAGCTTTTTTTAGACAATAAAGCTATAAAAGTCAAACTCAATAAGACAAAAAACATGGGAAAAATCAAACACATAGAAACTGAGCAACACCTTGTTCAAAAATAACTGGGTTATAGAAGAGATCAAGGAAAGAATAAAGAGATTCACATAATCAAATGAGAATGATAACACATCCTATCAGAATCTGTGGGACACAGCAAAGGCAGTGCTTAGAGGTCAGTTCATTTCAATAAATGCACACATTCAAAAGGAAGAAATGACACAAATCAAAGCACTACCACTCCAACTTGAATCAGTAGAGAACATCAAAAGAACCTCTCAGATACCAGAAGAAAGCAAATAGTACAAAATTAGAGCAAACTAAATCAGAGAATATAAAAATGATTGAAAGGGCTAACAAGATCAAAATCTGTTTTTTTAACTAGATGACAAGATCAACAAAATTGATAAACCATTAGCCAAAATGACAACAGAAACAGAGAAGAGAAAGCAAACCATCTGAATAAGAAATGAGATGGGCAATATCACAACAGATCCAACCAAAATTAAAAAAGAAAAAAAATATACCTCATAACAAAATACAATGGAAAATTATACTCTAACAAATTTGAAAACTCAGAAGAAATGGACAAATTTCTAGAAACATATTACCTACCTAAATTAACACAAAAAAAGGTAGAACAATTAAATAAACTCATAACAAGAAACTGAAAATGTAATTAAAAACTCCCAACCAGAAAAAGCCCTGGCCCTGATGGCTTCACTGGAGAATTCTACCAAACTTTCAGAGACAAGTTACCACCACTATTACCAAAAGTATTTCAGAGCACAGAAAAGGATGCCCTTTGCCACCACTTTCATTCAACATTTTCCTGGAGGTTCTAGCCAGAGAAATCAGGCTAGAAAAAGAAATAGAGGGTATCCACACTGGTAAGGCCACAGTAGAAGTTTCTCTATTTGCAGATGATATAATCTTATATACAGAAAACCCTAAAGAATCTACAAAAAAACTACTGGAAATAATAAGATTTGAGCAAAGCATGAGGATACAAGATAAACACACAAAAATCAGTTGGATTCCTCTACTTCAACAAAGAGAATATGAAAGAGGAAATCACTGAATCAATACCATTTATAATAGACCCCAAGAAGACAAAATAGTCCAGAATAAACCTAATCAGAGATGTAAAAGACTTATACAAAGAAAATTACAAGACATTACTGTAAGAAATCAAAAGATACCTACACAAGTGGAGACACTTACCTTGTACATGAATAGGAAGGCTCAATGTCATAAAATGACTATTCTACTCAAAGTGATCTATAGATATAACGCCATCCCTATCCAAATTCCAATGGCATTTTTTAATGAGATGGAGAAACAAGTTATTAACTTCACATGAGAAGAGGAAAAGCCACACACAAGCAAAGCATTACTGAGGAAGAAAGAACAAAGTGAGAAGCCTCACACTACCTGACTTCAAAATCTATTACACCACTACTAGTCAAAACAGCCTAGTACCAGTACAACAACAGATGCATAGACCAATGAAACAGAATTGAGAATCCAAACATAAAAAAAATCTACCTATGAGTACGTGATGTGTGACAAAGGCCCTGAGTCCATAAACTGGGGAAAAGACATTCTCTTTAACAAATGATGTTGACATAACTGGATATCCATCTGAAAAAAAAATAAAACAAGGCCTGTATTTCTTACCATGCACAAAACCTTACCCCAAATGGATCAAAGACCTAAATATAAAATCTAAAATGATAAAAATTATGGAATAAAAAAATAGGGACAATGCTAGGAGCCCTAATACATGGCATAAACATAATATAAAACATAACTAACAACACATAAATACCAGAGAGAAAACAGACCACCGGGAACTGCTACAAATCAAACATCTATATGCTTATCCAAATACTCCATCAAAAGTGTAACAAAACAACCTACAGACTAGGAAAACAATTGGAGCTACAGCAAATCCAACTAGCATTTAACCTCTAAAATTTACAAGATTACTGCAAAATGACAACAACAGAAAGACAAATAATTAAAACATGGGCAAAGGATATGAACAGGATACTAACAGATACATGGGGAAATGCTCACAATGATTAGCCGTAAGGGAAATCCAAATCAAAGCTACAATGAGATATCATCTCACCCAACAAAACTGGCATTAATCCAAAAAATAATAATAATAAATACTGGACACGGTGTGGAGAGACTAGATATCTTCTACAGTGCTGGTGGGAAGGTAAAATGGTACAACCACTTTGGAAATATTTTGGCATTTTCTTAAAAAGCTAGAAATAGAAATACTATATGATCCAGCAATCCCACTTCTTGGAATATACTGTGAAGAAGTAAGGGCAGTCACATGAGTAAATGCATGCACACCAATGTTTACTGCAGTATGGTCCATAATAGTAAAAAGATAGAATCAACCCAGGTGCCAAACAACAGATGAATGGATAAACAAATTAAGGTATATTCACACGATGGAATACTCTGCAATGATAAGAACATCTATGCTCTTAGGAAGCATCTCATAACATGGAGTCACCTGGAAGACATGCTAAGAGAAATTAGTCATTTGCAAAAGGACAAATACTGTATGAGACCACTATTATAAGGACTTAAGAAAATGTTTAAGCACAGAAGAAAATAATCTTTGATGGTTACAAGGGTGGGGAGGGAGAGAGGGAATTATTAGTAGATTAGAGAGTAGATCAGAATTGGGTTTAGGTGAAGGGAGTGACAGCACGCAACAGAAAGGAGGTTAGCACAACTGGACTACACCAAAAGCTAAAAGGTTTTCTAAATACAACCAAACATTTTGAAGGACAGAGTAGCAGGGAGAGGGGTCTGGGGACGATGATTTCAGGTGACCCCTAGGCTAAGTGGCATAACTAAGATTTTTTAAAGAAAATGTTCTGCACACCACTTTGGCGAGACATGTCTGGGATCTTCAAAGCTAGCAAGCGACCATCTAAGTAGCATCAATTGGCTCCAATCCACCTGGAGCAGAGGAGAATGAAGGACATCAAAGACATGAGGAAAATATGAGCTCAGTAGAGAGAAGGTGCCATATGACCCAGAGACTACATCAGGAGGAGACCAGAACTAGATGGTGCCCACTCACCCCCACCGAATGGCCTGACAGTGAGCACAACATATAGTCCCTGACTCAGTGGGAGAAAAATAGGTGTGCAGAACAAGAATTCCATTAAAAGATCACACTTGATGGTCCATCAGACTGGAGGGTCCCCTAGGACATGGCCTCTGGACCCTCTGTTAGTCCAGAGCTGAAACCAGTACCAAAGCCAACTCTTCAGACAAAGATTGGACTGGCCTATAAGACATAGAGTGATGCTGGTCAAAGGTGTGCTTCTTGGCTTAAAAACTTACATGAGGCTATCTGAGCAACTCTTGATGAGGGGCATGATGAGAGCATGGAGGGACAGGAGTTGGTTGAATGGATGCGGGAAGTACAGAGTGGAAAGGAGTGTGCTGTCACAAGAGGGTGGAGTGAAGAGAGCCGTTACAGTTGTATAGTGGTGTGGGTGCAGGGTTTCATATGGCAAATTAATTTGGATTGTATACTTTCACTTAAAGCACAATAGTTTTAAAAAAAAAATAAAATAAAAAGCTAGGAATAGAAATACCATATGATCCAGCAATCCCACTTCTCGGAATATATCATAGAGAAATAAGAACTGCCACAGAAACAGATACACACACACCAATGTTCATCACAACACTATCCACAATAGCAAAAAAGATGGAATCAACCTAGATGTCTAACAACAGATGAATGGATAAACAAACCATGACATATTCACACAATGGAACATTATGAAATGTTAAAGAACAACAGAAAATTTGTGAAACACGTCACAACATAGAGGAATCTGGAAGTCATTATGCTGAATGAAAGTACTCAGTAGCAACAGAAGTACTGGATGAGACCGGTATCATAAAGACTCAAGAAAAGGTTTAAACACAGAAGAAAATAGGCTTTGAAGGGTTACAAGGGTGGAGAGGGAGGAAGGGGGTTATTTACTAAACTGGTACTAGACAAGAATTATTTTATGTGAAGGAAAGGACAACAGAGAGTAGAGCGGAAATCAGCACAACTGAAGTAAACCAAAAGCTAAGAAATGTTCTATACACAACTAAACACTAAGAGGGATAGAGAAGCAGGGGCAAGGGTCTGGGGACCATGGTTTCAGGGGACATCTAGGTCAACTGGCATAACAAAGTTTATTAAGAAAATGTTATACATTCCACTCTGGTGAGTGGTACCTAGGGTCTTAAAAGCTAGCAAGTGGCCATCCAACAAGCATCAATTTGTCCCAATCCACCTGGAGCAAAAGAGAATGAGAAACATCAAAGACATAAGGAAAATATGAGTGGAAGGGACAAAAAGGCCACATAAACTAGAGACTACGTCACACTTGATGGTCTAACAGATTGCAGAGTCCCCAGAAGACATGGGCCCCAGACTCTTTGTTAGCCCAGAACTGAAACCATTCTTGAAGCCAACTCTTCAGACAAAGACTAGACTGAGTGTAAGACATAAAATGATACCGGTGAAGAATGTGTTTCTTGGCTCAAGCAGATTCAGGAGACTAACTGTGCATCTCCTGTCCAGAGGCGAGATGAGAAGGCAGAGAAGACAGAAGCTGAATGAACGAAAACAGAAAATACAGGGAAGAAAGGAGGAGTGTGCTGTCACAGAGTGGGGAGAGCAACTAGAGTTACATAACAAGGTGTGTATAAGTTTCTGTAAGAGAAACTGACTTGAACTATAAACTTTCACTTAAAACACAATAAAAATAATAACAAAATGTTCAAAAAGAAAGAACGAACTTGGATCTTTGACGTTGTTAAACAGGTGAATCAATACCAACAATTACCTATGTTTAGAATTTTGTCATATAAGGAAACAGGCTTAAGTTTTTAAGCTATTGTTGGAAACAGAAACCATTCCTTATTGATGCACAGAAAAGGGATATAATACGTGAGAGTTAATAAAGATGATAATAACCAAAAAGGCTGGTTGGTATTACAAGGCAAAAAATGTAAACATGCAAAATGCAATCACTGGTAAAATGATCAGTTAAGATAGACTTTCCTGGATAGTCTTGACCCACCTGGGGTATCATAGCACTCAGTTCAGAAATGTTCATTTTATTGTACATGGCCTCGCTGGTTCGGTTTTCATGTGGAATCATTATCTGTTGGAAAGAGATTGGTTATTATTTCAAATAGGCCATTTCTTATTGCACAGCTGCTTTCTTACAAGGGCTAAAAATACATGCATAGTATTATAAAGTTTTTTAAGACTTTTGGCATAGTGTTCAACTAGGGGAGAGGCGATAAAGGCATCATTGTAGGCAGGGCTAAGATCAAGGGTAAAAAAGAAACTTTCATGTCTTGCTCTATCACCCCAGAACAAAAAGAACTATCTGCAATCCTTGCCTCATTTATAATGTGTATAGGCAAAAACTATTACAGGACAGGTTTTGACAGCTAAACTGAAGCTGGATGACTTTTACCTGTGGTCTCCAGATAATGACCTCAATATTTCATAAACCACAAGATGTGCCAAATCTTCACTAAAAAACAGTGCACTATCATGATCCACTGCTGCCTATGATAATTTTGTCAACACCTCACACTCTCGTTTTCCCTCACACTACTATTTTTCTGGACTTGAAATTCCTTGAGCATCACTGTTGAGGATATGGATTTAATTAGCCCCGAGACACCCATTTCAAATTTCACATCCCTAACCCTGACTTTTCATACTCCCCGTTTCCAATATTTATGCTCTTGAACCTTTTGCCAGCATGAAATCTAAACTCCTACCATCCACTATGTTGAATCTAATCTACAGAAAGCAGAACAACTCCATGAGAGCCAAAGTATGACCTTGAATATATCCCACCTGAATTTAGAGACCATCTCAAAATAGATTTGGTGCATTGAATGCTAACAACCAAAGACTAGATGAGCTGTGGAATGACATCAAGGACATCATACATGAAGAAAGTTAAGAGGTCATTAAAAAGACAGGAAAGAAAAAAAGACCAAAATGGATGTCGAAAGAGACTCTGAAACTAGCTCTTGAACATCAAGCAGCAAAGCAAATGAAAGTAATTATGAAGTAAAATAGCTGAACAGAAGATTTCAAAGAGCAGCTCAAGAAGACAAAGTAATATAATGAAATGTGCAAAGACCTGGAAATAGAAAAACAAAAAGGGAAAAACATGCTTGGCATTACTCAAGCTGAAAGAATGCAAGATAAAATTCAGGCTCAAATTGCAATATTGAAGGATTTTACTGGGAAAATATTAAACAATGCAGGAAGCATCAAAAGAAGATGGACAGAATATACAGTCACTATACCAAAACCAATTGATTGACATTGAACCGTTTCAAAAGGTAGAATATGATCAAAAACCAAGGATACTGAAAGAAGTCCAACCTGCACTGAAAAACAAAACCCATTGCCTTTGAGTTGATTCCAATTCATAGTGACCCTGAAGGCACTGGCAAAAAAAAAAAAAAAATGAGGCTCCAGGAATTGATGGAATACCAATTGAGTTGTTTCAGCAAACTGATACAGCACTAGTAGTGCTCACTTGTCTATAACAGAAGTTTGGAAGGCAGTTCTCTGGCCAATCAACTAGAAGGGATCCATATTTATGCCTATTCCAAAGAAAGATGATCTGAGTGCAGAAATTATCAAACAATATCATCAATATCACATACAAATAAAATTTTGCTGAAGATCGTTCAAAAGTGATTGCAACAGTACATTGATAGGGAACTTCTAGAAACTGAAGCCAAATTCAGAAAAGGATGTAGAACAAGGTGTAACATTGATTATGTCAGGTCAATCTTGGTTGAAAGTAGAGAATACCAGAAAGAGGTTTACCTGTGTTTTATTGACTGTGCAAAGGCATTTGACTGTGGATCATAACAAATTATGAATAACTTTGCAACAAATGGGAATTTCAGAACACATAATTGTACTCATGAGGAACCTGTACATAGATTAAGAGGAAGTCTTTTGAGCAGAACTAATGGATACTGCATGATTTAAAGTCAGAAAAGGTGTGTCTCAGGGTTGTATCTTTTCACCATACTTATTCAGTCTGTATCCTGAGCAAGTAATCCAAAAAGCTGCATTACGTGAAGACCACCACCATTAGCATTAAAGGAAGACTTATTAACAATCTGCTTTATGCAGATGACACAACCTTGCTTACTGAAAGAGATGAGGACTTGAAGTACTTACTAATGAAGTATGGATTACATTACAACATAAAACAAAAATCCTAACAACAATAAGCAACATCATGATAAATGGAGAAAATACTGATGTTGTCAAGGATTTCATTTTATTTGGATCCACAATCAATACCTATAGAAACAGCAGTCAAGAAATCACACAATGCATTGCATCGGGCAAATCTGCTGCAAAAGACCTCTTTAAAGTGTTAAAAAGTAAAGATGAAGACTAAGGTGTGCCTGACTCAAGCCATGGTATTTTGAATCACCTCATACGCATATGAGAGCCATATAATGAATGTGGAAGACCAAAGAAGACTTGACACCTTTGAATTGTGATACTGGTGAAAAATATTGAATGTACTATAGGCTGCCAAAAGAACAAAACCATCTGTCTGGGAAGAAATACAGCCAGAATGGTCCTTAGAAGCAAGAATGGCCAGGCTATGTCACATGTACTTTGAACATGTTATCAGGAGGGATCAGTACCTGCAGCAGGACACCATGTTTGGTAGAGAGTTGGCTAAAAAAAGGAAGATCTTCAATGAGGTGAATTGAGGCAGTGGCTGCAACAATGGGCTTAAGCACAACAATTGTGAGGATGGTGCAGGACAGCACATGTTTGTTCTGTTGTATATCGGGTTGCTATGAGTAGGAACCAGCTCAGTGGCACTTAACAAGAACAAGGACAGAAGCAATAATCATCTTCCTCAAGGGCTATCTGAAACTACTTCCATTCAGCTCCCAGTACCTGCCCTTGTATCACATCATGATTTTGTCTTAAGGCCTTCCATCATCTGAGTCCCTTGCATTAAACATGCTGCCTTCCACTTTTTATCTCACACATGACTCTCATACCCTTGTACTCCCATCCTACCATCCCCACCCCTATAGTTTAAACTATGTTTCAACACTTCACCTGAGATTCATTTTCTCTATCAAGACTATCCAGGTGAATTCCACTTGGCTCCAATCCTAAGGACCACTCTATCAACAAGATCTAGTCTTGGGCATATATCTCTCTAAGCTGAGATTGGTTAGATGTACACTTCCATGGCTGTATTTACAAGGATTTATTAGTGCTTGTCCCAGCTACCCTGTCTTCTTAGCCTCAAAAGTTTCTCTACGATGAGACACACATGAGTGGGTGACTACACCAACATGTGACCAGAAGAACCAGATAGTGACCAGCCACTACCAGTAATAGCTGTGATGGGGCTCACAAAGTTGAGCCTCACTGGCAACAAGAGAATCAAAAGGGGTGCACGCTGAGATCTCCACTAAAAGACCACAGTTGATGGTCCATGGGCTTCAGGGTTCCCCTGGGAGCATGGCCCCTGGCCCTGATGCTGCCCCTGTCTATAAATCATAAAGGAGGTCAACTCTTCGGACAGGAATGGATTGGACTTGGCAACACAGAGTGACCACATCGTGTGTGCACTTTATGGTTTCATACATCTACAGGATGTCCTCCTGCTGACCTCTAACTGGAGGCAGGGGAGAGGAGGGGATAAGAGATTGTTAGGTGGATATGACATCTACAGAATGGAGAGGAGGAGTCTGCTGTCACTGGGCAGGGAGAGCAGGGGAAGCTGCATATAGGCGGGCATGCAAATTTATACGGGATTGTATGTTTTCACTCAATCATAATAAAAAAAAATTTTTTTAAGCTTCTCTAGGACTATGCATCCCACTTGTTTTGACTGTCCTTAGTGACCTGGAGTTGAGCTGAATCTTACTAGGGTGCCAAAAATTCACACACCATGGATTTTTCAAGGTGAAATCACAAAGGGATGAGTGGTAGGCATCTGCTCCTGTTTTCTAAACACTTCAATGCTCTTATCTTCTCCCCTCCACTCTCTACAGGAAAGACCATGTGCTCCTTACAAACAGCTTCCTAGATTTGTATGAATCATTGCCTCAGAGAATGCCCACACTCCTCTCCCCTCGTCTCAGGCTTGCAACCCCAGGTTGAAGTCCTTTGGCCTCAGAGCTGTTTCAGCTCTTTGCCAGCCCACTCTCTTCCCCACCAAGGATTTGTCACTTCATTTAGCCTCTTGAAAATTCTTAGTCTTGCCTCAGCCCAGCTGTTTTTAGTTCCCTTTTTGGTTCAGGCCCCTGGCTCAGGGCAAGACCTTCCTGACCCTATCAGAGTTTCCATCCAAATTAGAGCTCTGGGTCTCCTATTTGCCTGGGAAGGGAGTCCAGACAGCTTCTAGATTCTAGACATGGCTTAGAGACATAATATTTAATTCCAAAACATCTGCAACAACACTAACAGGAGACCCTGAGAGCCATCAGTCGTCACACAGGCTTCAACAGTGACATACAGAAGTAAACGTTTTGTACTGCAAGCAGGCATTTGGAGAGAGGTATGCACGTGTATCGCAGCAGCAAAGAGAGGGCCTAATTCCCCATGGCCTTTATCCTTTACCTACACTTCATACCAGAACCTCCCACCACCACCATGCCAAATACAAAAAGCAATAAAGATTTGGATTCTTACCAGAGGATTTTTACCAACTTCTATTATAAATGACTACTAACCCATATGCAAAAGTTTCTTGATAAAACTTTTTTTTTTTTCACTATAGGGTATCTCCATCAGCAGATTTCAATGTATTTGTTCCCTCTCGTCCTGGTACTATATACGGATTTTATATTCTTTGGGTCTCTATCTTAGTCACCTAGTGTTGCTGTAACAGAAATACCACAAGTGGATGGCTTTAACAAAAAGAAATTCATTTTCTCACAGCCCAGCAAGCTATAAGTCCAAATTCAGTATGTCAGCTCCAGAGGAAAGTTTTCTCCCTCTGTGGGCTTTCAACGAAGGTCCTCATCATCAGTCTTCCCACAGTCTGGGAGCATCTCAGTCCAGGAACCTTAGGTCCAAAGGACATGCTCTGCTTCTGGTGCTACTTTCCTGGTAGTATGAGGTCTCCAATTCTCTGCCTGTTTCCCTTTCCTATTACTTCTCGTAGGACAAAAGTGGTGCAAGTGACACCCCAGTAAAACCTCCTTTACCTTGGATCAGGAAGGTGTCCTTAGTAAGGGTAGCACAACCCCATTCTAATCCTCTTTAATATAATCCAATCTTGCCCCATTCATCACAGGCAGAGATTAGAATTTGCAACATAAATGAATAATTACCATCACAAAAATAGAGGACAGCCACACAATGTTGGGAATCATGGCCCAGCCAAATTGCTACACACTTTTGAGGAAACATAATCCAATCCATGACAGTCTCCCAGAAGAAAAAGTTAGTCTATAAACAAAGCTAACCATTTAAGTTTTCCCATTACTCTCCCTTAGGGTTTGCTTTTATATCGTTTTGTCTCCACCATGAACTAAAGAATTTAAGGTCATTTTCACAAAAGCATATATGACACAATGATATTCATTGTAATTAGCCAAGTGCCGTCATTGTAATTAGGGCAAGAGAAAAATGAAAAACAAGGGTAAGTATAATACAGTACCAGAAAGGGAGATAAAATCGTTACTAGCATGCCCTATACACTTACTACATCGAATTTTGTATCCAGTATTGGTGGAGAGACTTCACCCGGGAAAGATCTTAAGTCAAACATACCCTAAATGAAAATGATGTGAAAACACACTGGATTAAAAGTGGCATTTCATTCAAGCCAACTCAATTAGGAAGTGTCAAATATCTATTCATCCATTCTCAGTATATGACAATTTCTCTTAGAAAAAAACATAGAGTGTATTCCTGCTACAGTTCTTTGGCTACAGCTGAGCAGGATACGACATTCAACGGACTTAAACCAGGGAGGTTGAAAGAATGCAGAACTCTTCTATCCATTATGGTTTTTCTTCCTATTACTTCCCAGAGGGGACACTATTAGTCTTAACTTGGGGCCAAAGAGCAATGACACACAATGCTTTTATTTTGTGGCAGTTATATTTTCATTCAGGATATATGGCCTTTAGAATAAAGAAAAGAAAAAAATTTTAGATTGAGACTTACCTCGGCTATTTTAATTTCCAATCTAAGCACTGACTTCATGTCATGTTCTGCTCGGGAGCTATTAGCTCCTAAAAGCACGGCAGTATCCACCATAAACTTGTAAAGGGCATCCCGATACTATAAGAGATAAAGAAACAAGTGACCATGACAACAGCCTATTAGGAAGTATGTTTTAGAGACACAGAAAAACAGAAAGAGCAGGTGAAAATAAATGTTTTTCATGTCACTCTGTATTCAAAGTATAGTACAGGTATCATGCAATGCCAACCACTGACCTACCACTTTGGAAGTATGACGAGTAATGGCTACTTGGATACTGTTTCCATGAGACACAGAGATGTCCAGCGATCAAAGATTAACTGCATTTCTGAAAATTAGTGGTACTATGGATACATGAAACATCTCCAAATGAGCCCCGAATAGCAAGTTAAAGGTCAGAAGTCCTCTTTCCAAGGCAAGTGAGATTTTAACAAAATAATGAGAAAGAAATATACTTTCTAAAAGCAGGAGACATGATCCATGAAGACTGTGGCAACTATGATTTATTCTCTTCCAGCTCAATTTAAACACTTACACACTAAAAAGTAAAAGATGAGGGATTACAGTCCCAGGTCTTTGATGTTTTGTACAGTATTTACAAAGTTGTCCCAAGCTCAGGGGAAAAGTAAGGGAGAGAAGAATGGAGAAGAGAAACCTAGCAAATAGCAAATGTAAAATTTCTTCCCTGAGTGATCATGAACCACTTGTTGGGCTATGTGTATGTTACTCTGCACAGACCTTAAGGGATCTCACTGGGGGTCACCTTTGATTTCAGATATATTTGTGAGAACAGAATAAACCAGGTATTAAATAACCTCACAACTGCACTATAGGAATAAGATTACCTCACATACATCTTGACACTGTAAACTGTTTGTACTATGTCTATGACTTCAGGACCTGTACAGTGCTTGACACATAAGCAGAAATACCAAACTGTTGCAGTCAAGTCAGTTCTGACTCATGGCAACTCCACTTGTGCATAATACAACTGCACCCTATAGGGTTTTCAAGCCTGTAGCTTTGCAGAAGCAAATAGCCAGACATTTCCTCCAAGCCCCTCTGAGTGGGTTTGAACTGCCAACCTTTACATTTAGCAGTCAAGCACTTAGCTCGCACCATCCAGTGAATCATGCTGTTGTTAGGTGCTGTCAAAGCAGTTCCAACTCATAGCAACCCTATACACAACAGAATGAAACGTGGCCCAGTCCTGTATCATCCCCACAGTCCTTGCTGTTCGAGCCTATTGTTGCAATCACTGTGTCAATCCACCCCATCAAAGATCTTCCTCTTTTTTACTGACCTTCTACTTTACCAAAGATGATGATGTTCTCCAGGGACTAGACCTTCCTGACAACATGGTCAAAGTAAACAACATGAAGTCTTACTAGTCTGGCGTCTAAGGAGCATTCAGGCTGTACTTCTTCCAAGACAGATTCATTCATTCTTCTGGCTCTGTATGGGATAGTCAATATTCTTCATCAACACCATAATCCAAAGGCATTGATTATTCTTCAGTCTTCCTTCTTCATTGTCCAGCTTTTATATGCATGTGAGGCAACTGAAAACACCATGTCTGCAGTCAGGTGCATCTTAGTCCTCAAAGTGGCATCTTTGCTTTTTGACACTCCACAGAGATCTTTTGCAGCAGATTTGCCCAATTCGATACATCATTTCATTTCTTGACTGCTGCTTCTATGGACATTCACTCTGAATCTACGTAAAATGAAATCTTTGACAACTTCAATATTTTCTCTTCTTAATATGATGTTGCTTACTGGTCCAACTGTGATAATTTTTACTTTCTGATGTTGAGATGAAATTCATACTGAAGGCCGTGGTCTTTCATCTTCATCAGTGAAAGTTTCAAGTCCTCTTCACTTTCAGCAATTAAGGCTGTGTTGGCTCCACATCACAGATTGTTAATAAGTCTTCTTCAAATCCCTGTGCCACATTCTTCTTCATATAGTGCACCTTCTCAGGTTATTTACTCAGCACATATACTGAATAAGTATGGTGCAAGGATACAACTCTGATGAGCACTTTTCCTAATTTTAAAACAAAGTATCCCTTGTTCTGTTTGCGCAACTGTCTTTTGATCCATACACAGATTCCTCACAAGCACAATCAAGTGTTCTGGCATTCCCGTTCTTTGCAATGCTATCCATAATTTATTATGACCCACACAGTCAAATGCCTTTACATAGTCAATAAAATACAGGTCAGCATCTTTCTGTTATATTCTGTTTTCAGTCAAGATACATCTTACATCAGTAATGACATCTCTTTTTCCATATCCTCTTCTGAATCTGGCTTTAATTTCTGGAAGTTTCCTGTCAATGTACTGCTGCAACTGCTTTGAATTATCTTAAGCATAATTTTATTTGCATGTGATATTAATGATATTATTAGTTTTCACATTCCATTGAATCACCTTTCTTTGGAATGGGCACAGATATGGATCTCTTTCAGTCAGTTGGCCAGGTAGCTGGTCTTTCAAATTTCTTGACATAGACAAGTGAGCATCTTCAGCATTGTATATGATTGTTGAAACATCTCAGTTGGTATTTCATCAGTTCCTGGAGACTTGTTTTTCCAATACCTTCAGGGCAGTTTGGACTTCTTCAGTATGATCAGTTCTTTTTTTTTTTTTTTTTAACACGACGGAGTGAAAATGTACATTTCCGTATAAACTTACATGCCCACCTATATGCAGCTTCCACTGCTCTCCCTGCCCGGTGACAGCACACTGTTCCTCTCTGCTCCATACATGTCTCATCCTCCCAACAGCCTCCTTTCTGCTCCTCTCCACCCACTCTCCTTCCTCCAGCCAGAGGTCAGCAGGATGATATCCTGTAGATGTACAGAACCATAAAGTGCAACCAATATATGGTCACTCTGAATTGCCAAGTCCAATCCATTCCTGTCCGAAGAGTGGACCTTTGTTATAGTTTACGGGTAAGGGCAGCATCAGGGCCGGGGGCCATGCTCTCAGGGGAACCCCGAAACTGCTGGACCATCAATTGAGGTCTTTTAGGGGAGATCTCAGGATGCACCCCTTTATATTCTTGTGTTGCCAGTGAGACTCAACCCAGTGAGCTCCATCGTGGCTATCACTGGTGGTGGCCGGACACTCTCCGGTTCTTCCGGTCCCAAGTAGATGAAGGCACCCACTCTTGTGGGCCTCTCTGTCTTCTAGGTTGTCTTTACCGCATGTCATTTTGGTCCTCAGTGAGCATCCGTTCCTGCTGAGTTTATGATCAGTACTTGATCACATGCTACCTCCTGAAATGACTGAATGCCAACCAATTATTTTTGGTACAGTGACTGTGTATTCCTTCTGTCTTCTTTTGATGACTCCTGCGTCACTTAATATTTTCATTGTAGAATATTTCAATATTGCAACTCAAGGCTTGATTTTTTCCTCCAGTTCTTTCCACTTGAGAAATGTCAGCTGTGTTCTTCTCTTCAGGTTTTCTATCTTCAATTCTTTGTAAATTTGATTATAATAATTTACTTTGTCTTCTAGAACTGCTCTTTTAAATTTTTTGTTCTGCTATTTTACTTCACCATTTCTTACATTTACTTTAGCTACTCTACATTCAAGAATAAGTTTCAGAATCTCCACGGACATCCTTTTGGTTTTTTAATGACCTGCTTTTTCAACATCTGATGCCCTTAATTTCATTCCAAGACTTGTCCAGTCTTCAGTTACTAAGTGTTCAATGCATCAAATCTATTTTTTAAATAGATGGTCTCAAATTCAAGTGGGATATACTCAAGGTTGTATTTACACTCTCATGGACTTGCTTTAATTTTCTTCAGCTTCAACTTTAATTTGCATATGAGAAACTGATGATCTGTTTTGCAGTCAGCCCCTGACCTTGTGCTAACTGATAATATTAAGCTTCTCCATCATCACTTTCCAGACATACAGTATGTTCAATACCTGTGTATTCCATCCAGCAAGACCCATATGTATAGTCATAGCTTATATTGTTAAAAAATGGTATTTGTGGGGCAGGACCAAGTTGGCAGAATATACACATCTCCTCAATTCCCTCTGAGAACTAAAACCTGGAATGATAATTGAATGGAGCAGCATGGACATCCTGGGAGCCCTAGGTTCCCCCAGTAAGGGAGAAACTACCTCTCTCAAACATGAGATAGTGGCACAGTGAGTCCTGCTTCTGCTGACACATCATTTGGGAGGACTTCAGGTACTGAGAACTTCATTATGCAGGAGGCAGGGACTAGGCATGAGCTGGCTAATATGCTGAACTTCAGTGCTTAAGTAAACAGCGTATAGTACAGCAGAGAGACTGTGCTTGGGATGACCACATATTGAGAGCCCGGCTGCTGAATGAGGGCACCACAGCTGCTATACCCTCTCTTCTCTGAACTGTGTCATAGATTCTGCTGACTCATGGCAGCAAGGCCAGCTCAGGCAGAACACCATCTTAGTCAGCTGAGAGGCAGAGTCAGCCAGCTAGACATCTCAGCTGGGGTTTAATTTTCACACTGAGCACCAGTCCCTGTCTGGATAGTGCTTCTTCAGTAGAAAAGCTGTGTTTAAGATGGTGCCTAGGGCCAACATGGTGGAGCCAAGATGGCAGATTAGACACATGTCTCCTCAATTCCCTCTGAGAACTAAGGCCTGTAATGATAACTGAATGGACCAGTGTGGACATACAGGGAACCCTAGATCTAGCATAGGGCTGTCAGCTTTGACTTGGCACCAGTAACAGATTAAACTACCTCTCTCAAAAACGAGCCAGCATTTGCTGAGTCCCATTCCCACTGACTCACCATTTCAGAGGACTGCAAGTACTTACACCTTCTTTATTATCCAGGAGGTGGGGACGGGGCATGAGAAGCAAATAGCACCAAACTGCAGCATATAGTGCAGCAGAGAGACTGTGCGTGAGATAGCCACATATTGAGAGCCTGGCTGCTGACTAAGGGCACCATTGCCCCTCTAACCTCTTTCCTGAGCTGTACCATAGATTCTGTTGTTTCATGGCAGGAAGGGCAGCTCAGCCGGAATGTGATTATGGTCATCTGGGAGGCAGAGTCACCCAGTTGGTGGCCTTAGCTGAGGCTGATTCTCAAGCAGAGAAGCTGCCAGTCTGGAAAATGCTTCTCCAGCAGAAAAGTGGTGTTTGAGATGATTTGTGTCTAGATTTACAGGTAGGGCCTGGCAGAGGACAGCAGGAAAGCCCTAACATTTCCCTACTTTGAACTGTCATAGCATCTAGGGACAGCCTATGACATACTTTTTCTGTCAGTCAGAAGGCGGGGCCTGCCACACCTGAGGGCCTGACTGTTTTAGGAAGCAGCTGGACAGCACCAACTCAGCAGTAAAGTACCCTTTTAAAAACAAGACCACCTGGATACCTCACTGCTGAGAGGCTCAGCAACATCTCTTACACCCTTCACTGATCCACCTGATAGGGACTTCATAAGTAGGGTGCCACCATTACCATGCAGAAGGTAGAACCTGCCACCCAAGAGAGTCCAGCTGGTGTCAGTCACTAGAGTACACAGAGATGACTGGTAATGAACTCCCCTCTTAGAACTATGCCTCAGTTTCTGTTGAGGTAACACCAGAGAAATAGAGCAGCTTCTAGATGGCACACAGACGACAGTCAATTGCTAACAATTTAACAAAGCAGTCCACCATGGCTCTGGAAAATTCCCAAACTAAAAAATCAAAAAACTTCCCAGATGAAGAAGGCTTTCTGAAACTACCAGAGGTTGAGTACAAGAGAACTATATATAGAGCATGCCTAGAGATTAAACAAAATGCAGCAGAACAAAATGAAAAATTAAGCAAGCTATTTGAACTGACGGAACATCAACAAACTGAAATCCAACAGACCAATAACAAAGTTACACAATTAAACAATTCAATCCAAAGCTAAAAGAGCAGAATTGAGGAGATAGAAGTCAGAGATAGTGACATTGAGAATAGAGCAACTAATACCAGCATTTATGAGGAGAAATCAAAGAAAAGAAATAGGAAAAATGAAGAAGCATTAAGAAACATGTGGGACTCACTAAGAGGAATAACCTATGAATAATTGGAGTTCCTAAACAGGGAAGGGTAGATAAAAATACAGAGAGCATTGTTGTAGAGTTGCTGATGCAAAGTATCCCTGCAATTATGAAAGAAGAGAACATAGATCCAAGACTTTCTATTGGACATCACAAAAACTAGACCCCAAAATAAATACACCAAGACATATTATAATCAAGCGTAATAAACTGAAACATAAAGAGAGGCTCTTAAAGGCAACAAGGTTCAAAGCAAAGCTAACATTCAGAGAGAAGCTCTGTAAGATTTTGTCTGACTTTTCAGCACAAACAACACTGGCAAGAAATCAGTGAGATGACACATTCAAAACCCCGAAGGAGAAAAACTTCCAACCAAGAACTATATATCCTGCAAAACTGTCTCTCAAAAATGACAGTGAAATGAAGACATTCACAGATAAACAAAAGCTTAGAAACTTTGTAAAACCCAAACCAAAACTACAGGAAATACCGAAAGAAACTCTTTGCTTAGTAAAATGAAAACATCAAGTGCCTACTTAAGGAGGTAGTGCAAGACACAACACCCAGAATTTTATTCACTTAGGGAAGCCAATAAGCTCAATCAAAACTACAAGATTAAAAGAAAGAAACCAGTGATTATAACAGGAAAACTATGACTTCACCACATTAACAAGAGGGATATATTACAGTAGTTACAAGCCTTTCAAATGGAGAGGAAATTAAAAAGATATGTTAAAGTCTGGTTTAAACTTAGAATAACAGTAAGGGGGATCATAGAGATAGCAGCAAAGCAAAATAACAGTGTGACATATCAAAACAAGAAGCATAATATGGGAGTCTCAACAAACACAAAACCAACACTGAAAAAGATGAAGTCAACCCATAAAGTAGAATGACCCAGAACAGACTGTTGAGAACAACACAGAAGATACCAATAAAAAAATAAATATACCCAAATGGCAGCACTAAACACATACCTATCGATAATTACACTGAATGTAAATGGACTGAACATTCCACTAAAGAGACAGACAGTGACAAAGCAGATCAAAAGACATGGCCCATCTCTATATTGCTTACAAGAAAACACACCTAAGACTCAAAGCTATGAACAAACTGAAAATCAAAGGATGGAAAAATATATATGAAGATAACATACAAAGATGAGCAGGAAGGGCAATACTAATCTCAGATAAAATATACTTCAATTTAAGATCCACTGTCATGGACAAGGATTGTCACTATTTATTGCTGAAAGTTTTAATAGATAAGCAGGACATAACAATATTAAATATTTATTCACCCAATATCACAGCATCTAAACACGTCAAACAAACACTGACAACACAGAAAAATGAGATAGATCACTCCTCAGTACTAGTTGTAGACTTCAACACACCACTGTCAGCAATGGACAGATCATCCACAAAAAAGCTCAGTAAAGATACAGAAGTTCTTATTGTGACAATTAACCAACTAGACTTCATTGACATACAGGACATTTTACCCATCAACAGGTAAGTACACTTTCTTCTCCAATGCACATGCAATATTTTCCAGAACAGACTATGTACTAGGACATAAAGCAAGTCTCAACAAAATGCAAATCATTGAATTATTGCAAAGCATCTTCTTAGACCATAAAACCATAAAAGTTGAAATCAATAGCAGAAAAAACATAAGTAGAAATTTGAACTCAGAGAAACTAAACAACACCTTGCTCAGAAATCCATGGGTTGTAGAAGAAATCAACAACAAAATAAAGAAATTTATGGAATCAACTGAGAATGAAAACACAATCTACCAGATACTATGGGATACAGCAAAAGCAGTGCTCAAAGGTCAGTTCATCTCTGTAAATGCACACATCCAGAAGGAAGAAAGGACTCAAACCAAATAATTCACACTATAGCTTGAACAAGTAGAAAGAGAGCAACAGAGGAATACCTTAGGCACCAGAAGAAAATAGGTAATAAAGATTAGAGTAGAACTTAATGAATTAGACAATAGAACAACTGAAAAAATTAACAACACCAAAGTCTGTGTTTTTTAAAAGATCCACAAAATTGGCAAATCGTTGGCTAAACTTACAAAAGAAAAACAGGAGAGGAAACAAATAACCCAAAAAAGCAATGAGATAGGAGATCTCACAAAAGATCCAACTAAAATCAAAAGTATCATAACAGAATACTATGAAAGACTGCATACTCCAACAGATTTGAAAACCTAGAGGAAATGGACAAATTTCTAGATTCCTATTACCTACCAAAATTATCACAAGAAGAAGCAGAACAACTTAATAAACCCATCACAAAGGAAGAGATTGAAAAAGTCATCAAAAAACTACTAAACAAAAAATGTTCTGGCCCAGAAGACTTCACCAGAGAATTCTACCAAACTTTTAGAGAGGAGTTAACTCCAATATTATTGAAACTATTTCACAGGACAGAACAGAATGGAATACTCCAAACTCATTCTATGAAGACAGCATAACCCTGATACCAAAGGCAGAGAAATATACCACAAAAAAAAAGAAAATTACCAGACCAATGTCACTCATGAACCTCCATGCAAAAATCTTCAACAAAATCCTTGCCAGTAGAATTCAACAACATATGAAAAAAATAATTCATTAAGACCAAAGTGGATTCATACCAGGGATGAAAGCCTGGTTCAACATCAGCAAAACAATTAATGTGATTAACCACGTAAATAACACAAAAGATAAGAATCTTCTGATTTTGTAAATGGACGCACAAAAGGCGTTTGACAAAGTACAACACCCATTTGTGCTAAAAACTCTCAGCAAAATAGGAACAGAGGGGAAATTCCTCAACACAATAAGAGGAATCTATGCAAAGCCAACCACCTACATTATCCCCAATGGAGACAGACTGAAAGAACTCCCCTTGACAACAGGAAGTAGACAAGGATGCCCACTCTGACCACTTTTATTCAACATTGTACTAGAGGTTCTAGCTAGAGCAATTAGACCAGACAAAGAAATGAAGGGCATCCACATCAGCAAAGAAGAAGTAAAAGTCTCCCTATTTGCAAATGATATGATTGTATACACAGAGTAAACTACTGAAACACATAGAGGATTTCAGCAAAGTATCAGGACATAAGATAAACATAAGTAAATCAGTAGAATTCCTTTAGACCAGCAAAGAGGTCATCAAAGAAGAAATCACCAAATTAGTATCATTTACTATAGCCCCCAGGAAGGTAAAATACCTAGGAATAAATATACCTAGAGAAATAATAAACCTATGGAAAGAGAACTACAAGACCTTACTGCAAGAAACCAAGAGACTTTCATAAATGGAGAAACCTACCCTGTTCATGGGTGAGAAGACTTAACATTATGAAAATGTCTATTTTACCCAAAGTGATCTACATGTACATTGAAATCCAAAGTCCAGTGTCGTTTTTCAGTGAGATGCAGAAACAAATCACCAGCTTTCTTTGGAAAGGGAAGAAACTCAACTATGTAAAGCACTATTGAAGAAGAGGAACACAATGGGAGGCCTCACATTATCTGATCTTGGAACCTATTACACTGTCACAATAGTGAAAACAGCCTGGTACTGATACAAAAAGAGACATATAAACCAATGGAACAGAATTGAGACCCGAGATGCCACCATCCTTTTATGAATAGTCAATATTTGACAAAGGCCCTAAGATTGTAAACTGGGGTAAAACAGTCTCTTTAACAAGTGGTGCTGGCAAAATTGGACATCCATCTGCAAAAAACTGAAACAAGACCCATATCTCACACCTTGCACAAAAACAAACTCGACATGGATCAAAGACCTAAATATGAAACCTAAAACAATAAAGATCATGCAAGAAAAAATAGGATTGACAATGTAAGTTTTAATACACAGCTTAGACAAATTTCAAAATCTGGCAAACAAAGCATAACCAACAGAAGAGAAAATAGACAAATGGGAACTATTAAGAATCAAACACTTTTGCTCATCCAAAGACTTTATCAAAAGAGTTAAAAGACCACTTACAGAATGGGAAAAAAATACTTGGTGACTACATGTCAGACCGATGTCTGATCTCCATAATCTACAAGGTACTGCAAAATGTCAACAAGAAAAAGACAAATAACCTAATTAAGCAATGGTCAAAAGAGATGGACAGACACTTCACCAAACAGGACATCCAGGCAGCCAAAAGACACATGAGGAAATGCTCACGATCATTAGCTATCAGAGAAATCCAAATCGAAACTACAATGAGATACCATCTCACCCCAACAAGGTTGGCCATAATCCAAAAAACACAGAACAACAAATGCTGGAGAGGCTGTGGAGAAATTGGAACTCTCCTACACTGCTGGTGGGATTGCAAAATGGTACAACCCATTTGGAGAGCAATTTTGCGCTTCCTTAAAAAGCTAGAAATAAATATACCACTTGATCCAGTAATTCCACTGCTCGGAATATATCCTACAGACACAAAGGCTGTTGCGCAGATGCATGCACATGAATGTTTATTGAAGCACAGGCCACAATAGCAAAAAGATGGAATCAACCTAGGTACCCGTCAACAGATGAATGGATAAACCAACTATGGTGCATACAGTCAATGGAACACTCCACAATGATAAAGAACAATAATGATTTTAGGAAGCATGTCATAACCTGGTTTCAACTGAAAGACATACTGAGTGAAATCAGTCAGCGGCAAAAGGACAAATATTGCATGAGATTCCTGCTATAAGGACTTAAAAATAGACTTATGTACAGAAAAAAAGACTCTTTGATGGCTACAAGGGAGGGGAGGGAGGGAGAAGGTTGGTCATAGATTAAATAGTTGATACAAATTTGGTTACATGACAGCAGTAACAGCACACAGTAGAAAGTAGATCAACTTAATTGGACTTCACCATAAACTGAAAGCTCTTCTAACCTTATCTCAATATTGCAAGAACAGTGTAGCAGGGGCAGGTGTTGGGGGACCATGCTTTTGGGGGACAATGAGGCCAACTGGCGTAACTAGCCTATTGCTAAGAGAGTCTTCTGCACCCCACACTGGTAAGTGGCTTCTGGGGCCTTACAAGCTAGAAAGCTGCCATGTGAGGTACATCAAATGGTCCCAGATCATCCAGAACAAATAATGACCAAGAACAACAAAGACATGAGGATAAAACAGTCCAGGAGAAAAAAGGACCCATGTGAATGGGATACTGTATCAACATGTGACCAGAAGAACCAGATGGTGCCCAGCCACCACCAAAAACAGCCGTGATGGGGCACACAATGTAGAGTCCCTGTGGCAACTAGAGAAAAAGAGGGGTCCAGCTCAAGAACTCTACTAAAAGACCACAACTGATGGTCCGACAGCCTAGATGATCCCCAGGGAACATGGCCACTAGACCTGCTGCTACCCCTGACCAGAAGACACTACTGAGGTCAACTCTTTCGACAAGAATGGACTGGACTCAGGGACTCAGTGTGACCACATGGTGTGTGTACTTTATGATTCTATGCATTTATAGGAGGCTGTCCTACTGGTCTCTGTCTAGATGGTAGAGAAGAGGGCAGAGAGGAGACAAGAGCTTGTTAAGAGGATACTACAAGTATAGAATGAAAAGAAGTAGTGTGCCTTCACCAGGCAAGGAGAGAAGGAGCTGCAGATAGGTGGGCATGCAAAATTGATTTTGATTGTAGACTTTCACTTAATCACAATTTTAAAAAATGTACTTGCAACAAATGACTCATTGGTCTTGCAAAATTCTGTCATGTGATCTTCCATGTCATTTCTATCACCAAAGATATGTTTTCCAACTATCAGTCTTACTTTGTTTCCAATCATCAGTAATTATCAATGCATCTCAATTGCATGTTTGATCATTTTCGGACTGCAGAAGTTGGTGAAAAATAATCTTCAGTTGCTTCATCTTTGGCATTAGTTGTTGGTGGGTAAATCTGAATAATAGTTGTATTAACTGGTCTTCTTTGTAGGCATGTGGTTATTATACTACCACCGACAGTGCTGTACTTCAGGATACATCTTGAACTGTTCTTTTCAAGGATGAATGCAATATCAATCCTCTTCAATCTGTTATACCCAGCATAGTAGACCATATGACTGTCTGATTCAAAATCACCAACACCAGTCCATTTCAGCTCACCAATGTCTAAGATATCATTATTTTTGTTTCACTTCATTTTTTTATGACTTCCAATGTTTTTTGATCCATAATTCGTACACTCCAAGTTCCAATTACTAATGGATGTTTCCAACTTTTTCTTTTGTGAGTCATGCCACATCAACAAATGAAAGGTCCCCAAAGCACTACTCCATGTATGTGCTTAAAGTCAACTATACTTTGAGGAGGCAGCCCTTCCCCAATTGCATTTTGAGTGCCTTCCAACCTGAAGGGCTCATCTTCTGCCTTTATGTCAGATAATGTTCTGCTGTTATCCATTAAGATTTTCACTAGTTAACTTTTTCCAAAGTAGATCACCACATACTTCTTTCTGTTTGTTTTAGTCTAGAAACTCTAAAATCTTTTCTCTATAGGTGAACCACTGGTATTTGAAATACCAGTAGCATAGCTTTCAGTGTCAGAGCAACACACAAGCTATCACAGTATGACAAAGGAACAGATGAGTGGTGAACTTGCCATAGAGCAGGCGTTTAATAAATATCTGTCAAATCAGTAAGCAAATTTGCAAACAGCCTTGGTTAGAAACAATGCTTGACCATTCCCAGGTCAATTAAAAAGATACTTATTGAATACCCACTCAATATATGCAAAAGGTTGCATGCTAGCATTCTGTGTATATGTAGGAGTTGGAGGGACAATACGAGATTAAAAATTAAACAATGCTGAGTCTGGTTCTCAAACAGTGTGTGATCCAGTGAGGGAGATAAACATGTAATTAGTAACCATAACATTAGAAAGACCAAAATTAGTTCCTTAATAAAGCTACTAAGTGCTTGAATACACAAGAGCTAGAGGACGAATTCTAGCTTAGAGAAATCAGGGACACATCATTTGAGGAAGCAGTTTCACAATAGCAAAGAGTTTCCTGTGAAATGAGGTTGCTATCTTCGGGGATGCAAAAAAGCAGATGTGACAGGAAAGACAGTTTGGGAGATCATGAAGAGGCCCGTGAAATCCCTCTAAGGAATGTGGATCCTGTCTCAAGAGCAAATGCAAAATGAAAAGACAAGCTACTAACTGGGGAAATATCTTTGGAAATCACACATCAAACGAGAATCTAATAACCAATATATATATACAAAACCTTGACAACTTAACAACAAAAAGATGCATGACCCAATCATATCATGGGCAAAGGACTTGAACAAATATTTCACTAAATAGGACATTCAAATGGCCATCCAACATATGAGAAGATGCTCAGTGTCATTAGTCATCAGAGAGGATGCAAATCAAAACCACAGTGAGACACCATTTCATTCCCACTAAGATGACTAAGATTTTTTTAAAAAAAGAAAAGAACAAATGTCGGCAAGAATATTGGGAAATTCAAACACTTACACTTTTCTAGTGGGAATGCAAAATACTACAGCTGTTGTGAAAACAGTATCACAGTTACACACACACATACACACACACACACACACAAAAAAAAAACTAAATGTAGAACCACTTCATGACTCAGCAATTTCACTCCTAGGTATATACCCAAAGGACTTGAAAGCAGAGATTCAAATAGAGACTCATACGCTAGTGTTCATTACAGCGTTATTCACAATAGCCAAAAGGTGGAAACAACCTACATGCCCCTCGACAGACAAATGGATAAACAAAATGTGGTATGTACATGCAATGGAACAGTACTTAGCCTGTAGGAGAAATGAAGTCTTGATACATGGTACAATACAGACAGAGCTTGAAGCTTGAAGACATGCTGGATGAAATAAATCAATCACAAAAGTCCAAATACAGTATGGCTTCACTTACATAAAAAGGCAAGAATGGGGAAATATATAGAGAACAAAATTTATTAGTGGTCACCAGGAGTAAGGGGATGATAAAAGGTGAGGGGTAACAGTCGTGAAAACATCTCATTAAGGGTAGGGCTGCGAATCACTGTAGTTAACAAGTTGCAAACGTTTAAAAACTGAATTGGAAAAAGTTGTGTGACAGATATATTTATAGCAATGACAAAAACAAAAACAGATTAGCTACTGAAGGATCTGGTTCTTTGGTCTAGCATTTAGGGTCATGGTTTCATGGGGTGTCTCAGTTACATAGCCTAACAACATGTTCAGTGCTTCTGTTTTACCACTTAGTTCATTGGATAATATCTGGAGTTTTAAAAGCTTATAAGTGGCAGTCCAAGGCACAAAAACTGACCTTTATTTACCTGGAGCAAGAGAGGAAGAAGAAGAATCAGCAATAGGAGAAAGATATGACATGTGTTTCTAATTGCCTCCATGAACAACTGCTTCTTTTGGCACGAGACTAGAAGAATTAGACGGTGCCTGGCTATCATTACTGAATATTTTGATCAAGCGTTCTACAGCAGAATCCTGATCAAAGCGGGGAAAATGTAGAACAGAATTTAAAATCTCACAGCCTCCAGATTTCCTGGAGCCATGAAGGTTGGATGAAAACCTGAAACTGTTGCCCTGAGATGATCTTTTAACTTTAAACAAAAGAAAATATCCCTTTAAGTCTTCTTAAAATCAAAGCTGAGCTGAACTAGTTAAAAATGCCTTTGTTGAGCATTTTGCTCTTAAGAACTATCTCTGTGTGATCAAACTGTTAACAGAGTCAAAAGATTAGACAGGAACCTTAGGAGGCAGTGAGTTTATGCTAACTGAGGAGGAACAACACAGAGATGGAGGATGAGAATGGCTGTACAACTCAAAGAATGGAATTATGTCACAAAATGGTACACACAAACTGTTGAATTGGTATATGTTTTGCTGTGTATATGCTCAACAACAACAAAATAACAATTTTTAAAAAGAGCAAATGCAGTATGGAAATGGCATGCTGGGAGACGTGCTTTGAGAAGGGAGAAAATGGAATGAAGGGGAGAACAGTTAAAAGGCCACTTGGAGTAGTCAAGAATTAACAAGGACCTTACATAGCATGGTAAGGCTAGAAAGGAGGGACCAGGTGGAAGAGATCTTTTGAAAGTAAATGAATAGGACTTGACTAATTGGCTACCGGGCAGAAGGAGTTTTCAGTTTGCTGAGAGAGTGGCAACCCCAGCAGACACAGAGATGCCTCCAGATTGGCAAGTGTTTATTCTGTCCACTTTCAAGAAGGAGAACTTGACAATTCTCTTTGATGAATGTCCTCAGACATAAATCACCTGGAATCTTGGCCAGTTTCCTACCCTCCGAAGCCTTCTAGACACAGAGGTTAGAATCAGCACGGCACCAGCAACTTCTATGGGCCAGCAGTTCTCAAAGTTCAGTACATTCTCAGGCTGGGCAAAAACCAGAGAGTTCCCTGGGTCTGAAGTTCCTTTGAAAGTTCAATAGAGTCTTCAAAATTCATTACAAGTGTCAGGAATGAACAGCTGTAATCCCATCTCCAAGGAACAGTTAGGTTTCCAAGTCAATCCAAGAAGTCTAATCTGATTGATTCTATTTGCTTCTCACTAATCCTCTACTGTTCCGGAGAAGGAAATCCTGGTGGCATAGTGGTTAAGTGTTAACTACTTAAGATAACACTTAAGGCCAGTAGTTCAAATCCACCAGGCACCCCTTGGAAATTCTATGGGGCAGTTCTACTCTGTCCTATAGGGTCGCAATGAGTCAGAATTGACTCACTGGCACTGGATCTGTATTTTTGCTTGCCTGTTTTATCCCAGAGAAACCCTGGTGGCACAGTGGTTAAGAGCTGTGGCTGCTAACCAAGAGGTTGGCAGTTCATATCCACCAGGTGCTCCTTGCAGCAGTTCTATGCTGTCTGATAGGGTCACTGTGAGTCAGAATTGACTTGATGATCATGTTTTTGTTTTTGTTTTTTAACCTGGGGGCACTTGTTAAAAATACAGATTCCTAGGCTCCACTTCAAGTCTACTAAATCAGACTCTTGAGAGCTGCTGCCCAAGAATCTGTATTTAATAGAAGCTTTCCAAGTGATTCTTTAAAAAAAAAAAAAAGAGGCACTTCCATCAAATAAATTCCAACTTACAGTGACCCTATAGGACAGAGTAGAACTGTCCCATAGTTTCCAAGGAGCACCTGGTAGATTTGAACTGTTGACCTTTCTGGTTAGCAGACATAGCTCTTAACCACTATACTACCAGGGTTTCCAACTCATTCTTTGGCAGTAAAATTTGAGAACATTCAGTCTACTGGGTATCCCTCCCTATGTGTTTACTTCTGCAATGTAGAGTGAGTTCTCTGTATTTTTGAGAAATAACTACAAGCTCATTTCTTTGGGACTTCATTTGGACGTGCTGGCTCCCCCAGCTAAATACCATGAGGTCACGGAGCACAGGCACTTACCCAGTCTTGGTGCCAGACTTCCAGAAGACAGGAAGTCAAATTTGTCTGCCTGAATAAAAGTCCTTTGCTTCCTGCATTGGAAATCTGGTCATGAAAGAGCCACACCATTCATTTCCAGTAAAGAATCAGGGATCTTAGAACAACTTGTGAACCTAACAACAGCCTGAAAATGGACATAGTTGGAGATGAGCAGAACTTACAGATTTGGCTTCTGTGCTGTTATCAAGATAGTCTTCTCTCACAGCTAGGGAGAGGGCTGCTTGGTCCAGCTTTTAAAACAAAAACAGAAAGCACTTTACTAGCACCATAAATTCTTAACAGGAATCATGAGATTGTCTACATCCCAGTCATACTTTGTGTTTGTGTCACCATTATAAAAACTCACTGCACTCTGAACTGCATACAAATAGGTCCATCAGATACACCACAGTGTCAGAGACCTGCCCCTGCTTTCCTGATTCAGTTTCTAACCCTTTGAGGTTCTATCTATATTTAACAGCACCAAAGCTATTTGAGTTGGCATAGATCTTAGAGATTATTGGCTTCCCCCCTTATTCCGACTCGACGGCACTTGGCGTGGCTGGCCCCTTATTTGATGGGTGAAAAAACAAAAGCCAGAGTGGCGATGAGACTTTTCCAGTGTACCATGGTTGAGCTGAGCTCAGAGCAGAAGTGCAATCTTTTCTCACCAAATTCAGTACTTTTCTCACTGCCATATTTTGTAAAATGCCAATCTGGATTGAGTTGACTAATCCAGACTTTCTATCTCTCCACCCCTGAATACTATGTGGCATTAATCTTATTAATTAAAGGAATCAAGTAATTCCACTTTGAGAATCTTTGCAAATTTTAGAACTCTCTCAGAGTTTAAGATAGGTGATTATAAAGACAAATAATAATGACACAATAAGTAGGACTATTATTATTAAGAAAACCCACTGCCATCGAGTTGACTCCAACTCACAGTGACCCTACAGGACAGAGTAGAACTGTCCCATGGATTTTCCAAGGAGCACCTGGCAGATTTGAACTGCTGACCTTTTGGTTAACAGATGTAGCTCTTAACCACTGACACCAGGGTTATCGCCATTATAAAGAAGCATACTATAAATCACTGAATTAAAACTGTCAGCATCTTAAAAGTAATTCAATGGAAAAAAAGTCTTCTTAGGGAAAGTACTAGAACAACTGGATAGTCATATGCAAAAAAAAATGAACCTCAACACTTACCTCACATCTAGTACAAAAAAACAACTCAAATGGTATCATATACCTAAATGTAAAACCTAAAACTATAAAATTTCTAGAAGAGAACAGAGAGGAAAATCTTTGTGATTTGGATTTTGGCAAAGAGTTCTTAAATAGGACACAAAAACTGTAACCCATAAAAGAAAAAAACTGTTAAATTGGCCTTTGTCACCACTGAAAAAAAACTTTGGCTCTAGGAAAGACATTGGTAAGAGAATAAAAAAGACAAGCCACAGATTCAGAGAAAATATTAGAAAAATCACATATATGACAATAAAAATTTTATGTAGAACATATAATACAAAGAACTCTCAAAACTCAACAATAACAAGTAACTCAATTTAAAAGTGAGCAAAAGATCTGAAATAACACTTCACCAAAGAAGGTATGCAGATGGAAAACAGGCAAATGAAAACATGTTCAACATCAATGGCCATTCCCCCCTCCCAAAAAAAACACTCACTGTTGTCAAGTTGATTTTGACTCATAGCAATCATATAGGATCATTAAACTGAAACCAAAACCCACTGCTGTTGTGTCAATTCCAACTTGTAGCATAGCCAGCCATAACATAGAACTGCCCTATAGAGTTTCTAAGGACCTGCTGGTGGATTTGAACTGGCAACCTTTTGGTTAGCAGTTGTAGCACTTAACCACAATACCACCATAGGGTCATTAAAAAAAAAAAAAAAAAAAAACACCAAACCCAATGCCATCAAGTTAATTCCAACTCAAAGCAACCCTACAGGCCAGAGTAGAACTGCTCCAAAGAGTTTCCAAGCTCCTCACAGATGTAAACTGCAACACTGTGGTTAGCAGACATAGTGTTTAACTGCTATGCCACCAGAGTTTCCACAAGGTAACTAGGGATATGAAAATTAAACCTAAAATAAGACATTTCTGCACATCTACACATCTGTTAGAACAATGGGGGACAAAAAGCAATGCCAATTACAGGCAATGGCATCATTTACACATAGCTGGTAGACAGGCAATGTGTTACTGCCACTTTGGAAAACAGTTTGGCAGTTTCTTAACAAACTCAACATATACTTATATATGAGGTCTGACAATTAAGTCCTCGAACTTAATTGTTATTCTTAAAGTGCTACATACCTGATTGCTGAATATCACTATGGTCATCTTAGGAAGATATGCACCAATGCCAGTGTCTAATCCACCCTTCAGAGCAATTTTGGGACTCTTTCTGGATTGGCCATTATACATGGTGACAAGGTGGCAGGTTCACGAACTTAACTGTAGAGTTGTCTATGAGGGAGTTTTTAGCCAGTAAACAAATAACTGCATTGGAACACCCTCCCTACTCACCTGATCTGGCCCCCAATGACTTTTTTCTTTACCCAAAGAAAAAGGAAATATTGAAAGGAAGACATTTTGATGACATTGAAGACATCAAGGGAAAAGGACAACAGCTCTGATGGCCACTCCAGAAAAAGTTCCAAAATTGCTTTGAAGGGGGGACTAGGCACTGGTGTCAGTGCATAACTTCCCAAGGGGAGGACTTCAAAGGTGATCGTAGTGATAGTCAGCAATGAGGTATGCAGCACTTTTTCTAGGATGACTTTGTGAACTTAATTGGCAGTCCTCATATGACCCAGTAACCCTACTCTTAGACATTTACCCAAGAGAAATGTAAAATATACTAGCATGAAAACCTGTGGGCGACTTTATTCATCACCCCAAACTAGAAACAATCCAACTGTCCTTCGACTGATGAATGGATAAAATATGGTGCATAACAGAGTATTACTCAGCAATAAAAAGAATGAGCTACTAATACATCCAACAACACGTGAATCTTTATCACACTGTTAAAAAGGCAAAACTTTAGAGGTAGAGAACAGACCAACGGTTGCCAGGGGTTAGGATGCAGAGAGCGGTTAACTACAAAGGGGCCACATAAGGCAACTTTGAGGATAGTAAAATTGTTCAGTCTCTTCATTGTTGTGGTGATTGAACAGTTCAAGCTGTCTCCTGAACTGTTCTGTCCTCTCAGCATTTGACAAAACTGATAGACACATATACCCCAAAAAGTGAATTCAGCTGTCAATTTTTAAAAATATTTTTTTAACTTCCAGAAACTTCTCCAAGTCTATGACTTATCCTTTTTTGAATATCAGCAGCAATTGCCTAAACACTGAATAAGACTGATTCCAACAGCACATTTTCTCATTTAAATCTCTGATTCACATATTAAAAGGCTGAGCCACATTAACAAGACACAAACCAATCTAAATAATCAATCAAAAAATTAATAGCATCTTGAATTGGTGCCTGCATCAACTTGGGACCCGAAGAACCAGGTGGTGCCCAGCCACCACCAGTGATAGCCACGATGGAGCTCACTAAGTTTAGTCTCACTGGCAACACAAGAATAAAAAGGGGTGCATCCTGAGACCTCCACTAAAAGACCTCAATTGATGGTCCAGCAGTTTCGGGGTTCCCCTGAGAGCATGGCCCCCAGCCCTGATGCTGCCCTTGCCCATAAATCACAATGAAGGTCCACTCTTTGGACATGAATAGGTTGGACTTGCAATGCAGAGTGACCATGTATTGCATGCACTTTGCTGGAGGAAGGAGAGTGGGAGGAGAGAAGGGGAAAGGAGACTGTTGGGAGGATGAGACATGTATGGAGCAGAGAGGAATAGTGTGCTGTCACCGGACAGGGAGAGCAGTGGAAGCTGCATATAGGTGGGCATGTAAATTTATAAAGGAATGTACATTTTCACTCAGTCATATCAAATAAAAAAAAATTAATAGCATCTGAATAAAAAACTACATCCTACAAGCCTTATATGTTAGTTCATATGACTTGAAATTTGTTTTGATCCATCTCAAGTATCTTCTTCATCTTATTATAATCTCAAACATTTTACTCTTTTTTAATGCAGAAAAGCTGTATAGAATCAGAGCTTTTCATGGCAACCACCTTCATGCATAACAGATGCTATAAAGGCTAAGTAAACAGTTAAGAAAAGCTCAAGGAAACTATTGTCATTGCTTAAGGGCAAAAACGATGTTTTCTAACCATCCATCTTGTCTGTGAGTGTTGCTAAAAATCCCCAAGTTATTTTGTTCTGACCTTCTTCTCTAATTGGCTTGAAACAACCAAGTCACAAGCCAACCTGGCTTCAGACTACTACAACTCCCAATCCACCAAAATTTCTTCCAAAAAGTCAGCAAGCCAGGATCATGAAACATAATATTATGACTAAGATGCTTTAGCTTTCAATTAAATCTGAACCACTTGGACATTCTTTTGAGCTTCAGTCTCATAGGAAAGGAAATTGTGTAGACAACATCAAGAAAGCCAAGGCTTTCCTCTCATGCAGTGAAATCCATTCACTGTAAAAAGTTTAGATAATTCAAGTGAGCTTACTAGACTTGTTTCAAACCTTCAGATTTTTATGGTTTCTAGGGAACATTTTTAAATAGATCAATGGATGGAACAAGGTCAGTCAACTAAATCCCATCAGAAACTTACAACTCCAGGGCAAAAGCTTTTCTCAAGAAAACATCAGGACACCATGCTATTTGGGGTCTTTGAATCTTGGTATTTACAATTGATTCGAATATTGCAAACAGGAAAAAGTACATTTTTATCAATTCCAATGTATCTGAACTGAAAATGTGAATTTTTTGGGGGGGTCCAATTACAATTGATATCCTGATTACAATAAAGCTCTGGTTAAGAAATAAAGTAACAAAAAGAAACATCTGGCAAATTATGATGTAGGAAAAGGCAAGACAAAGAAATTACAAAAAGCTCCTTTCTAATCTAATCTCTCCCTGTCATCCTTAGGAAATCTGCTGGAGAAGCAAACAAATACAAACCACTGAGTGATGATAACTTTAAATCTTTGTTTTCAGTAACTAGTAACATCTTTGGGAAGTTTAGTTTTTCTAGTATCAGTTTAATTGAATACTATATTAAGTTTCCAAGGCAAGCTGTTAAATATTGGTTACCCTGTTCATCTACTCACCATGTTTTCTGTAAACCTAGTCATGTAGTACTGCTAGAACACAAATGCCAAAAGTGTATGGATTTAACAAAGAGAAATATATTTCTCTCACAGTAAAAAAGGCTAAAGTCCCAAATTCAGTGCATCAGCTCCAGGCAAAGGCTTTCTGTCTGTGTTAGTGCTCTCATCAATCTTCCCCTGGATTAGCAGCTTCTCTGCACAAGGACTCCAGGTCCAAAGGATATGCTCTGCTCCTGGCACTGCCTGCTTGGTGGTATGAAGTCCCCCTACTCTCTACTTACTTCCCTTTCCTTTAATCTCTTATAAGATAAAAAGTGGTGCAGGCCCCACCCCAGGGAAACTCCCTTTACATTGGATCAAGGCTATGACCTTAAGAAGGGTGTTACAACCACCCTAATCTTCTGTAACATAAAATTACCATCACAAAATGGAGGATAACCATGCAATACTGGGAGTCATGGCCCAGCCAAACTGATACACACATTTTTGGGTGGACACAATTTAATCCACGACAACTGCTATTAAGACTAGAGGCTTGACTACATTAAACGGTGTTTGTTTGTTTGTTTGTGTTCCCTTTTTAACAAGAAAACCTCAGTGGTAAAGCATTATACTTCCTACCGCATGGTATCAAGATGCAAATAACATTTGAATGTCCCACTATTCACAGTACAACCACTGATAGTTGGATTTAGATGATGTCAGCCTGACCTCTCTGTCATGAACTTGTCATCAACCATTCATCCAGTGTTTTTAGCATCTACTGATAATAGCTGCCAGTCTACTTATTCTAATAAAAAAACAAACAAACAAACAATCCTGCTACAGTCAAGTTGATTTCAACTCACAAAACCGCCCGATAGCATTCACAAGGCTGTTAGTGGCAGAGTGGGCCAAGTGCTACATCTGCTAACCAAAAGGTCAGCAGTTCAAATCCACCAAGTGCTCCTTGGAAACTCTATGGGGCAATTCTGCTCTGATCCTCTAGGGTTGCTATGGGTTGGACTTGACTCAATGGCAGTGGGTTTGTTTTTTTCTTTTTTTGGTTTGAAGTCTTTATGGAAGCCAACTCCCACATCTTCCTCTTCTGGAGTGGCTGATGGGTTTGAACTACTGACCTTGCAGTTAGCAGTTGGAGACTTTAACCACTGCACCACCAGAGCTCCTATCTATAGCTAATAGAGATTAAAAATGTTAGTTCTCTAATTCCTTCATTTCTCCTGTGTTTCTTAGCTATGATTTACCTGTAAAGAGGAACTTTCCCTCATCAGTATTAGGTGAACATGAGATCAGTCAGTTTCTCCAACAAATAAGTGTGGTTTAAAAAACAAACAAAAAGAGGGGCAACTGCTATAGATTAAAATAGACATACCAACCAAATACAGCATATGGTTCTTGTTTGGAGGCTGAATCAAACATCAAGTGCTTAAAAAAATAAAGATATGCTTAAGACAATTGGAGAAAACCTATAACTAACTGGGTGTTAGATGTTAACCATGGAATTGTGGTTATTTCATTGTTGTGATAAATATTATTTACCAGTGCAACAAATGTGCTTTAACAAATGCCTGAACCCCACTCCTCGAGAAAAAGGAGGGGTTTAGATGAAACAAGAACAGAAAGTTGATGGTTGTTACAGCATGGTTGATGGGTAAATGGAAGTTCATCGTACTATTCTTTTTACTTTTGTGTATCATTATTTTCTGTAATAAAACATTTAAAGAAATCGATTCAATTCTCAGACTAGGTCCTGAAATTGGTGAAAAATAAAATGGGCACCATTTGCAATGACTTTATTTGTGCGTGAATAAAGACCTTCTACCACTTGGCTTGGCTTGGCTTGGCTTATCACTCAATTAAAAAAAAAAAAAAAACACTGCTGTTGAGTCAATTTCAACTCATACCAACCCTACAGAGCAGAGTAGAACTGTCCAACAGAGTTTCTGAGGAGCACCTGGCAGATTTGAACTGCTGACCTTAGTGAATAAACTTAGGCAGTCTCCAGCTTACTTCAGAAAACCACTTAAAGTATTTGAAAGGATATCATATAACATTTTTATAACTGAGAACAACAGTCCTAAAGTTTAAGATTTTTTTAAAAAGAAATTAGTTATCTATCAACATAAAACAACGGTCAACAGAATCATGGCCATCATTGTTTCTCTGCCACAGCAGGTCTTATCCTGATGGTATTTGAATGTTTCAGTCTGTTTTAGTCAGCTAGGGCTGCTCTAACAGAAATACCACAGAGTGGATGGCTTTAACAAAGAAAGATTTATTCTTACACAGTCCGATAGGTTGCAAGTCCATATTCAGGGTGTCCACTCCAGGGAAAGACTTTCCCCTTGACGGCTCTGGAGGAAAGTCCGGTATTGCATCAGTCATTGTCCAGGGAGCGTCCTAACGCAAGAACTTCTGGTCTGAACGACACGCTCTGCTCCTGGTGCTGCTTGCTTGATGGTAGCGAGGTTCTCAAATTGTCCTTGGTTGTTTTTCCTTTTATTCCTTGCAAGCTAAAAGCATTAAGGGTGGGGCAAGCCATACTCCAGGGAAACTTCCCCCATAGCAGGAATTCACAGCCCCACCCTAATCCTTTAACATACAGGTTAGCAAAACCACACAATGGAGGACAGTCCCAAGATACTGGGAACCATATCCCAGCCACGTGGCTGCACACATTTTTGGGGGGACACAATTCAAACCATGACATCCCACCCTTTGACAACCCAAAAATCACATCACAAAAACATTTAACACATTCATCTCACCATAGCAAAATTATGTCCATCCATATAACAGAAGTCTTAAATCAGCTCCAAGTCCAAAATACAAAAACTCTTCTACATCTGTGAAACTTAGAAGGCATTAACAGGCAACAGGCAAGTCAACAGAACACATTACGTTAGCCCTAAAAGCTTTGGAAATACTCTTACATTTTCTGAGACATTCTACACAACAGCAATGCTCTCCAGACTCTAGGTATCGGCCACACTCTCAGGTTTCTGAGTGGAGACCTCCAGCCCTGTGCTACAACTCTGCCTTCAAGGCCCACTAAAACAGAATTGGTACCGTGGGAGTGGGGTGCTGCTCTAGCAAATACCTAAAATGTGGAAGCCACTTTGAAACTGCGAATGGATAGAAGATTCAGAAGGAACGAAGAAAGCGCAGATGGGGAGAAACAACAGAGGACCGGCAGCAGCGGCAGCGGCAGCAGCAGAACCAGAGGCAGCGCTGGAGCCGACCCGTGGAGCGAGAGAGGTCAGTGCCTGCGCAGAGTTTTCCTCACGGAACGGGGTGCCTCTGGGCACTTGAATCGGTGAGCTGGCCTTGCTGACCCACGGAGTGAGAGAGTTGAGTGCCTTTGGGCAGGACGCTTTCCAGCAAGAGTGGGGTGCCTCCGGGCACTTAAACCAGTGGAGCTACAGAGCTTTGGAACACTTGCCCGGCAGGGCAGATGTGGGCCTGAGGCCCAGGCCATGCGGCCATAGGAAGCTGAAGCTGCAGAGGCAGATAGCGTGAGAAGCTGAGCTGCCTCAGTCTCAAGATGTATGGCCATGACCTCAGGGGTTTGAAAGGGTGGAACCATGGCGTGCTGTGTTCGTAAGGGTGGAATTGCCACTCAGTTGGGCTTAGGGTGCTCCTAAAGCCGATGGGACAGAGTTTCTGTCCAAGTGGGCCTTGAAGGCAGAGTTGTAGCACAGGGCTGGAGGTCTCCACTCAGAAACCTGAGAGTGTGGCCGATACCTAGAGTCTGGAGAGCATTGCTGTTGTGTAGAATGTCTCAGAAAATGTAAGAGTATTTCCAAAGCTTTTAGGGCTAACGTAATGTGTTCTGTTGACTTGCCTGTTGCCTGTTAATGCCTTCTAAGTTTCACAGATGTAGAAGAGTTTTTGTATTTTGGACTTGGAGCTGATTTAAGACTTCTGTTATATGGATGGACATAATTTTGCTATGGTGAGATGAATGTGTTAAATGTTTTTGTGATGTGATTTTTGGGTTGTCAAAGGGTGGGATGTCATGGTTTGAATTGTGTCCCCCCAAAAATGTGTGCAGCCACGTGGCTGGGATATGGTTCCCAGTATCTTGGGACTGTCCTCCATTGTGTGGTTTTGCTAACCTGTATGTTAAAGGATTAGGGTGGGGCTGTGAATTCCTGCTATGGGGGAAGTTTCCCTGGAGTATGGCTTGCCCCACCCTTACAATTTGAGAACCTCGCTACCATCAAGCAAGCAGCACCGGGAGCAGAGCGCGTCATTCAGACCAGAGGTTCTTGCGTTAGGACGCTCCCTGGACAATGACTGATGCAATACCGGACTTTCCTCCAGAGCCGTCAAGGGGAAAGTCTTTCCCTGGAGCGGACACCCTGAATATGGACTTGCAACCTACCGGACTGTGTAAGAATAAATCTTTCTTTGTTAAAGCCATCCACTCTGTGGTATTTCTGTTAGAGCAGCCCTAGCTGACTAAAACACAGTCCCATGTTACTGTTTCATCAGCCAACATGGAAACTGCTTCTGCAACTGAGAATTTCCTCTTGACTACATGGGAATGTTTTCAATGACTGACGATCTTTATTGAGGCTTCCACTGTCTAAACTAGGTGTCCCACATAACCACACCCCTTCCTGTACAAATTGTCTATAGGCAGAGTGCAGCAGATGCCACAGGACCCTCATGGCCTTGCAAAGCCCCAAATACCTAGTCTTCCACAGAAAATGTTTGCCAACCCCTAGTCTAAATCAAAGAATAAACTCCAGGGTTTAGATTTCAGAAGACTGACTTATACGGAGTTAGGGTAAGATGTTCTAAAGGCCTTAAAGTTCCATAATTTGAATATCAAAATATCATTAATATTTACTAGTTTGACAAAGGACAGAAAAATCAGTAGTTAAAAAAAATTTTCACTACTCAAGAAAGTACCTGTGGAAGCAAAACAACCAGCGGGATCAAAACATGAGACCATTGAGAAATACTATTTGAGTTCTTGCAAAGCTCTCATTGAAGAACCTCTCATCGGTGGCAGTATTTGGACAATCTACCTCAGGGTCTAGCCACATGACCCACTCCCTTACGGAGGAGATGTTCGCTCTCCCAATCAAAAATGCAAGTAGGCACTGAAAACAGGAAAAGTTACTGTTTTGCCTTATCTTTTGAAAGGAAGTAGGAGAGGGTCAGACTGCACTCAACAATAAAAACTTAGGGACATATTCAAGAAAATATCAGTGAAAGAGGAACACAGGACCCATGGCACTTGTTCTCTCCTCTCTCAGTAGGATGAGGTGGCAAGGGGAACGACAGAGTTCAGAAAGTCTTTGCTAACCTATGGAGACCATGAGCTACATCGTACTGGAATTTAAGGGCCCCTACACATGCTCAGAATAGACAGTTGAAGCCCAGCCCACAGATCACTTGAAACTCACTCACCTACTTCCTGAAAGGCTGGCAAACCTTGTCTACTAATGATTTACATTCTAAGGGGCAGGGGAGAAAATATTCTAGTTCCTGTCACTCAATAGAATGTTGACCTTTTCATTTCACTCTAAGGTGGCATGAGTCTCTTTCCTTAAGAAGACACCCCGAAAGGCAAACCTTAGACTGAACTAACAGGATGAACTAACTCTCCACTAATACCTTCAAGATGTGTTCGTTGGATGCCTTGTCATCAGGGGACACATACAGACGGATGAACACAGAATTGCTGTATTGACCACGAAAAGTTGCAAGCGTCTGCAGAAGGCTGAACTTCCTTTCTGACCAAATCCCTTCAGGACCAATATTGGATTCCAGCACAGGCCAGCGGAAAGGTGAATGTCGCAGGATGTGCAGCAATGGCTTGGCATCTGCTTTTTCTATTGATTCTGAAAGACAGCAGACGTAAGGGGAGAATTAGAATTGCTAACTGGAGATTATCAAACCAGAACGGCAAGTGCATCTTTTCAAGAGAAAATTCGCAGACGGCTCCACCTGAAAATTTCAGTCCTGGCTCTCAGAATACCTGTTAGGGAGAAGGCAGGAGAGATGGAGTGGAATGAGCATAACTACAGAGGCAGAACTACTTACGACTCACACTTCAATGCGACTGTCCAAACCTAGTGTTCTTGCCAGGGCAGCTGACTAAGGAGCCTGCTGGATAGTCTCTGCACATAAAAGGTGGGCTCACTAAATTGACCCCAGGCAATGAACGATGTTAGGTTGATAATACCCTGCAGAACTAAAGAGCAGACTTAACTCAAGGACATGGCTCAGTGAAACGAAGCACTCCCCAGTGGAGCTGAATTAATGCTTCAGGCTCTCTCATCTTCTACTGCCATCCTCTAGCTCACCAAATCATACCTCAAATCCTAAATCAGTAAGACATTTCCCAGAGAAGCTGGCTTTTTCCTGCAATGGCCTTGAGAAAGCAGACTAGACAGAATGGTTATTCTAAGGGCAAGTGTCTATTCTAATTTCAGTTAGATGCACAAGACATGTAGACAGGCCTAAGGCACCTGACAGAGTTGCCTGTTAGGCTGACCTGCCTGAGAGTTGGAATTTCCCGACCCCATAAGTCCTACGGGACAGATCAACACTTGCAAGTGTCCTCCACCCAGTAGCCTTCTTAGACTACACCTGTCCTCTGGATTCTGATTTCTGCACCAGGTACAATGGGGTTTTCCCTTCTGACTACCCAAGTTTCTCCCACAGGAGTTGCTATCCAAAGAATCCAAATTACACTAATAAAAATATTTTCTCCATCAAGCCAGCAATGGAACATTAAGACATAGCAAGTCTAAATCGAGTCTTTGAGAATTGTTTCTTATCTTAAACAACACCTTTCAACACAAATAGATTTCTTAGTAGCTCTCCTTTTCCTTAAACAGTACTTTTCAACATGTCACAGAACTCTAAAGAATAAGCATGGTAAATGTTTTCTTTATTACTCACTCTCATTCATGCAGGATGAATAAAGGATTTTAGCTTTCTGTATGGCTTCAGTGTCCCGCCTTCGACTGACTGATTTCTCCAAAAGAGCTGTGAAGGTTAAAAGAGAATTCATTAGTAGCCACCCACATGCACTGCTGAGCTGGAGGTCACTCGGCAAGCACTGTTCTGGCCTCCAGAAAATGAAATGTAAAGACACACAGCTCCAGCAAAGACAGATCTATCAAAGACATGAGTACAGCAGAACCTATTCCAAGTTGCTTGAGATTCAAATAAAAACAACTTAACATTCTTCATCCAGGGCTCTCCTAACTCAGAAAGAAACCAAAAGTTTGATTTCTAATAGAGACTAGACCTTCTGTGGGGGTTAATTTCTTCTGCCACTTACACAAAAGGAAACAATTCATTTATTCAAGAACCAAAAGTCACTAAATTCTGTCACTTGTTTCTGCACTGAGTAATATTCTCAATGGAGGTAATTTCATCAGGCTTGTGCTTCTTAAGATTTCTTCATAGTCCTGCCTCACTCACCGGGAGGTCACCTGGAAGAAATTTCTCAATAAAAGTTTCATTCCATGTTGCATAAACATGTCGTGGACACAGAAGAAGTTGTTTAGACTGGAAATGGAGAAGCAACATTAGGAAGCCTACCCAAATTGCCTGACAACTTGCCCATTTATCCTGTGAAGCCCTGGCTATTAAATCCTGGTAACACTGTGATTGAGAGCTACAGCTGCTAACCAAAAGGTTGGCAGTTCGAATCCACCAAGCACTGTTTGGAAACCCTAGTGGGCAGTTCTTCTCTGTCTGGTAGAATCACTATAAGTCCAAATTGTCTCAACAGCAGCAGGTTTGGTGTTGCTTTGGGTTTATGTGTGTGAAAGGGTTGCTAGGATAGGCAGAGGTCAATTTGAAAATGAGGTTCTATTTGCGACATCCTGAATGCTATTGTTTGAAAGTGGGAAATGATCATTGGTCACAATTCCATTAAATAAGAGAAAAGTCAGATTCAATAAAGACAGCCCCTCTCAAAGTAGGACACCGGAATGTACTTTACAGAATAATTTACCCAAACTGAAGCCAAGATGACGAAAAATTCTGTGACTGCAGCCCAGTGGCACTACCTGCATCTATGTCAAACTGCTGTCGTGAAGGCACTGGAGGCTTATTTTGAACAACAGATGTTCTTACAGTACTCCGCATAGCTGAGACACAATATTCAGTGCTAATCACATTAATAAATAATCACATATTCCCTGAAGAGGAATTTGCTCCTAAACCAGAAGACCTATGTTTCCAAAAATAGGCAACCCCGAGCTCCTGCCCAGCACTTCATAAACATCTGTATGTAGAACAAATCCATATAACTAGTTAGATTCAAGTGAAATAAATTACGTTGGGCTGGACGTGGGCGTTTTCAATTATTTCAACTTGTTTGGTGATTCTTTCTTGTGTATTATCATAGCAATATAGCGGGAAAACTAGCCCCAAGGACAAAGAAACCAGATTGGTTTCTTTAATAAACAGAAAGCTCTAAAACCATCCCCACATATATTTCCATTCAAATTAGGTCACGTGCCCTTCCACCATATTGCTCACACAGTCATTAGATTGTTGGGAGACACACATTTGAAAGTAAATAATCCAAATTTCATTTCGAGACGTAATGTTGTTCCAAGGCTATAAACACTCCACAAGCTGCAAACACAAATGCCCTGAGGACCAAAAATAAGCCACAGGAGCAAAAATATTTAACTATTTACCTGTGTGTGCACCCAAGGTAAACTATGCTTCACAAGGGTAGGGGAAGAACTTGAATACACTTAGCAGGATAGGCCCAACACCCTAACCACACACAAATATTAAATCTGTGTATGTCAAAATTCTGGGGTCTGTATACAAATTTAGCTTCTCAGATTCAGCTAGTGCTGGTCCCTTGCCATGCCCTTTCCAGTCTCCCTTGCTTCTCTTCCTGCCCACTCAGGCAGGACTGCATTGATATGCAGACAGTGATGTGGCAATCAGTGGGTGACAGCCGTTTTATGTGTCTCTCCGTGTGAATTAGGGGTAAAAGGGATAAAATCCAGCCCTGAGAGTCATTACTGAGCACAAACAAGGCCTGCCTATTAAGGGCAATGCGGCTTATTAAAATGTCCCTGAGGCACTGAGAAAGGCTCATGGGTCACCCACACATGGGCAACCTCATCAAGGCACCTGTGTTGTTTCTTGAAGGATTTCTTAATCGCCCCTACCCACCCACTTACCCAGGTATTCCTTCCCACGGTACAACACAAAAGGAAAACTCCAGTTCATAAAAACCTCTAAGCCACTGCCATCGAGTCAATTCCGGCTCATAGCAACCACACACAACAGAGTAGAACTGCCCCCAGAGACTTTCCAAGGAGAGCCTGGCGGGTCTGAACTGCTGATCTTTCGGTTAGCAGACAGCACTTAACCACTATGCCATCAAGGCTTCCTGCTAGTATGACAAATCCCAGACCTTGAACTTGGTTTGCCAAATACTTCCAGTCATCCAGTTTTGAACATTACATATATTATGAAGATATTTTCATCTCCTTATTATGCTCACTAAAATAAAATTGGTTTCAAAATCATAAGGCAATGCAATAGGTAAGTCAAGAGGGTGGGCTTTCAAATCATGCAGACTTGGGTGCCAGTCACAGCTGGTTGCTACTTTCCAGGTAGAATTAGAGCAAGTTATTTCACCTCCAAAAGTCTCTGTTTCTTCATCTGGAAAATTCACATAATAATAGTACCTACCTCTCAGAGTTATGGTGAGGAGTTTTCAAAAAAGAACGCACAGAGAGTCCCCAGCCCTGTGCCCAGGCACATAGTAATTGATTGATAAATGTTAGCACCAGCAGGATTATAGGTCGGTAGCTTTACACAAAATGGTAATCAACTTGTTCCTCCGTAAATATTTTGTTTCCCTCCTTCTTTCACAAGATATTGGTGGCAACTCTGTGCGTAGGATTATTTTACAAACTAGACTCGACGACACTTGGCTTGGCTTAGACCTGTCCTAGCCACCTGGCCAAAGCCTCCTTCTCTGAACACAGCCTCTGCCCCCTTAGTAGAGGCAATATTCATTGATAAGAAGTATTTTGCAGTCAGTGTTAACCTCTGAAAATATTTTTATCCATATCATCCTGGACAGTAAGATATTTTCTTCTTACTTTTTTAATGTAACTTTTTCAATTAAAGTACAGTATAACATGCATACATAAAAGTGCACAAAGCATAATTGGCAAGATTTTCCCTAAGTAAACATACCCATGTAACCTGCATCATTAGCAGATACAGAGAAGCATCCTTGTACACTCTAAAAGGTCATAAGTAACACAATGCTCCTCTGTGAAGTGCTTATTCATCTGTTTCCCATCTTTCCACTGCATAAGCTATGCTTTGATACTGATTTGTAGAAGTTCTTTATATATTTTGTATACACATCCTTTGTTAAGTATCCATATTGCAGAATCTTCTCCTAGTTCAATAGACTTCATTTTCTTAATATCCTCTTGGGATAAACTGAAATTCTTAATCCTGATAAACCAATACTCTTAATTTTAATGTAGTTTAATTTGCCCTTCTTTCCCTTATGGTTTGCATCTTTTTGTGTTCTATTCAAGAAATAGTTGCCCTTCCCCAAGGTCATTAAGATACTCTCCTACATTTTTCTTTTAGAATTGTGATTGCTTCACATGTAGATATAAAATCCATCTAGAATTTGTTTTTGCCTTTTGCATCAACAACCATGCCTTTGAAACATAACCTGACCTCACAGGGGACTAATCATGTAGGAACTTTAGTAATGAAAACATGTTTTGGAGGCGGAGTCAAGATGGCGACTAAGCCCATGTCTCCTTATGTCCCTCTGGAAACCAAGACCTGAACTGATAATCAAACGGAGCCTTCTGGTCACCTAATCAGCTTTAGGACACGACACAGGGCTGTTACTTTGGACTTCATACTACTGAGCGAAAAACCTCCTCTCTTTCGCTGACTCCCGCTCCTGGCTAGCCCCGGCTCTCACGGACGGAAGGTAAACGCACCATTGTGACTTTTTTTTTTCCTCTCTCTTGGCTGGCGGGCAGAGCTGGGCCTTGCCTGGCAGCTGGACTCAGACGCGCTGCTGGGGGGATAGGCAGGCGAAATCCCCATATTTTGAGAGCCAGGCCTGGGACTCTGTTAATCTAGCCACTTTGAGCGTGTCATTTTATATCTGCCTCAGTGGCGTTTGTAGGGAGTTTCGCAGTCAGTGTGCAGGACGCCATGTTGGATACGGAGATTCTAGCGGGACCTCATTGTTAGCCTGGGAGCCAGCGCCCGCAAAGAGGGCAGCGCTTCTCCGACAGAAAAGCAGTAATTTACCTAGTGCCACCTGCTTTGGGGGTCCTGCAACAGAATCAGAGGAGTCACCACCTCTCGGCACCTTTGGCCCCTCTGTCTGCTGCCTGTGTGGAGGGCGCCATCTTGGATACGGTGGCCACAGCTGGACCTAATTCTTAGCTTGGGAGCCAGAGCCTGCCTACAGGAGAGTGCTTTTGTATCAGAAAAGTAGTACTCTATGCAATGTCATCTAAGGCTAGGCCCTGTCAGCAGAGGCCAACAGGGCAGTAGCATTGCTGTATTCTGAACTAGTTTGTATCATCTGGGGTTGCATATAGTGGTGCTTACTTTGTCAGATGAGAAGAGGGACCTCTACACCTGAAAACCTAACTGACTTGGGAAGTGGTCAGATATCTTTTGCTTTACATTTTAAGACAGCCTAGAGAAACATCTGCAGTCCATCCTCACAGTACCTCTTCCAGCCTCTACGTACTCATATGGGTCCGAAAAAGCAACAGACACTTGTGGCATACAAGAAATCACCCATGGCTTCAGAAGGCTCCCAAACAAAGCAACCAAGGAGTTTTCCAGATGAAGAAACTTTTATGAAAGCATCAGGAAGTGAATACAAAATGATTATATACAGAGCCCTTCTAGACCTTATACAAAATGCAGGAGAACAAAATGAAAAATAAAGCAAGATGTTCGATCTGATGGATCACCAGTACTCTGAAATCCAACAGATCAAGAAGAAAATCAAAGACATAGAAACTTCAACGCAAAGCCAATAAAACAGAATGGAACAAATAGAAAAAAGAATTTCTGACTTGGAAGACAGAGCTACTGAGGCCAGCATCTATGAGCAGAAATCAGAAAAAAGAAACAAGAAAAATGAAGAAACATTAAGGAGCATGTGGGACTCTATTAAGAGGAGCAACCTTCAATTAATTGGAGTCTCTGAACAGGGTGAGACATCTGAGAACACAGAGAGTGTTGTGGCTGAGCTGCTGAAAGAAAACTTTCCAGAAATCATGAAGGAAGAGAATATAGACATCTCAGATGCATATTGTACGCCACCCAATATAGATCTCAAAAGAAAGACTCCAAGACATATTATAATCAAGCTCAACAAAATGAAACATAAGCAGCAACTCTTAAAGGCAGCAAGACTCAAAGCAAAGCTAACATTCAGAGGGAAACTCTGTAGGCTCTCTTCAGATTTCTCAGTGGCATGACACATTCAAAGCCTTGAAGGAGAAGAACTTCCAACCAAGAATTATATATCTTGCAAAACTATCTTTCAAATATGAAAATGAAATTAAGACATTCCCAGATAAACAGAAACTCATAGACTTTGTAAAAACCAAACCAAAACTACAAGAAATATTGAAAGAAGTTCTTGGCTCTGGTGTAGAAGAACAAAACCACTAACTTTATATTTTAGAACAATTTACTACTCAAAAGTCTACTCATTTAGGGAAGGCTCCAAAGCCAATCACAGCTTTGATAAGGAAAGAAGCAATCCAGTGATCATCATGAAAACTATGGTGTCATCATATTAAAAAGAGGGATGTACTACAGTTGTCACAGTCCTTCCAGATGGAGAGGAAGATGACAAGACTGGCAGTAATTAAAATTGGGTTTATATATAGTTTATTAAGGGGGATCATAGGGGCAGCCGTAAAGCACAACAAAGATGTATCATACCATTTCAAGAAAGGTAACACAGGAGTCTCAACAACCATAAAACCAGCTCTGAAAAAGGTGAAAAATCAACTTACAAAAAAGAACATCCCAGAACAGGCTAATAATAACAACAGAGAAAACATCAACATAAAAATAAACACATCACAATGGCAGCACTGAACACATACCTATCAATAACTACATTGAATGTGAATGGATTGAATGCTCCAGTAAAGAGACATTGAGTGACATCTTGGATCAAAAGACATGACCCATCCATATGTTGTCTACAAGAAACTCACTTGAGACCTAAAGATAGGAACAAACCGAAAATTAAAGGTTGGAAGAATATATATCAAGCTAACAATGAACAAAGAAGAGCAGGGGTGGCAATTCTAATTTCAGACAAAATCAATTTTAATGTCAAAACCACCATCGTGGACAAAGATGGACAGTATTTATTGCTGAAAGGTTCAGTACACAAGCAAGACTTAACTATATTAAATATTTATGCACCTAATATCAGAGCACCTAAATACATCAAAGAAACACTGACTACACTCAAAAGAGAGATAGATGACTCCACCATAATAGTGGGAGACTTCAACACTCCACTCTCAATACTAGAAAGATCATCTAGAAAAAAACTCAGTAAAGATACAGAAGACCTCATTGCCACAATTAATCAACTAAACCTCATTGATATATACAGAACTTTCCACCCATCAGCAGACAACTACACCTTCTTCTCCAGTGCACATGGAACATTCTCCAGAATTCACCATGTGATAGGCCATAATGCAATTCTCAACAAAATCCATACCATTGAATTATTGCAAAGCATCTTCTCAGATCATAAAGCCATAAAAGTTGAAATCAATAGCAGAAAAAACAGAGATAGAAAGTGGAACTCTTGGAAACTGAACAACATCTTGCTCAAAAAAACATGGGTTATAGAGGAAATCAAGGATGAATTAAAGAAATTCATGGATTCCAATGAGAACAAAAACACTTCCTACCAGAACCTATGGGATACGGCCAAAGCAGTGCTCAGAGGTCTGTTTATCTCCATAAATGCACACATCTGGAAGGAAGGAAGAAACCAAATCAAGGAACTAACCCTACAGCTTCAAAAAGTAGAAAGAGAACAACAGAGGAACCCCTCAGGCACCAGAAGAAATGAGATCATAAAGATTAGAGCAGAGCTAAATGAATTAGAGAATAGAAAAACAATTGAAAAAACCAAAAGCTGGTTTTTTGAGAAGATCAACAAAATTTACAAACCACTGGCTAAACTTACTAAAGAAAAGCAGGAAAGGAAATAAATAACCCAAATTAGAAATGAGGGGGGAGTTGTCACCACAGATGCAACAGAAATCAAAAATATCATAACAGAATAATATGAAAGACTGTACTCTAACAAATTTGAAAACCCAGAGGAAATGGACCGATTCCTTGACTCATACCACCTACCCAAATTATCACAACGTGAAGCAGAACAACTTAATAAATCCATTACAAAGGAAGAGATTGAAAAGTTCATCAAAACACTGCCAAACAAAAAAGTCCAGGTCCAGATGGCTTCACTGCAGAATTCTACCAAGCATTTAGAGAAGAGTTATCTCCAATACTACTGAAACTATTTCACAATATAGAAAGGGATGGAATACTCCCAAACTCATTCTATGAAGCCAGCATAACCCTGACACCTAAGCCAGGGAAAGACCCAACAAAGAAAGAGAACTACAGACCGATATCACTCATGAATCTAGATGCAAAAATCTTCAACAAAATTCTTGCCAATAGAATACAACAACATATCAAGAAAATAATCCATCATGACCAAGTGGGATTCATACCAGGGATGCAAGGCTGGTTCAACATCAGAAAAACAATTAATGTGTTAACCACATAAATAACACAAAAGACAAGGATCACCTGATTTTGTCCATTGATGCCGAAAAGGCATTTGATAAAGTCCAACACCCATTCACGCTAAAAACTCTTAGCAAAATGGGCATAGACGGCAAATTCCTCAACACAATAAGGGCCATTTATACAAAGCCAATTGCCCACATCATCCTGAATGGAGAGAGACTGAAAGACTTTCCCTTGAGATCAGGAACTAGACAAGGATGCCCACTCTCACCTCTTTTATTCAACATTGTGCTAGAAGTTTTAGCCAGAGCAATTAGACAAGACCAAGAAATAAAGGGCATCTGCATCGGCAAAGAGGAAGTTAAAATCTCCCTGTTTGCAGATGATATGATTGTATATGCAGAGAATCCCAAGGAATCTATAAGTAAACTACTCAAACTGATAGAAAAGTTCAGCAAAGTCTCAGGATACAAGATAAACATAAGTAAATCAGTAGGATTCCTTTATACCAACAACGAGACTGTTAAGGAAGAAATTATCAAATCAATACCATTTACGATAGCCCCTAAGAAGATAAAGTACCTAGGAATTAATCTAACCAGAGAAATAGCAGACCTTTACAAAGAGAACTACAAGCCCTTACTACAAGAAACTAAGGGAGACTTAGATAAATGGGAAAACTTACCCTGCTCATGGATAGGAAGACTTAACATTGTGAAAATGTCTATTTTACCCAAAGCAATCTATTTATATAATGCAATCCCGATACAAGTTCCAGTGACATTTTTTAATGAGATGGAAAAACAAATCACCAATTTTGTGTGGAAAGGGAAGAAGCCCCGATTAAGCAAGGTACTACTAAAGAAGAAGAACACATTGGGAGGCCTCTCATTACCTGACCTTAGAACATACCACACTGCCACAGTGGTCAAAACAGCCTGGTACTGGTATAAGAACAGACAGATTGATCAGTGGAACAGCACTGAGACCCCAGAGATGACACCATCTGCCTATGAACAACTGATATTTGACCAAGGCCCTAAGACATTAAACTGGGGTGAAAACAGTATCTTCAACAAATGGTGCTGGCAAAATTTAATATCCATCTGCAAGAAACTGAATCAAGATCCATATCTTACACCTTATACAAAAACCAATTCCAACTGGATAAAAGACCTAAATATCAAACCTAAAACGATAAAGCTCATCCAAGAAAAGGTAGGAACAACAATGGAAGTTTTAATACACAATATGGACAGACTCCAAAATCTGTCAAGCAAACCACAATCATCAGAAGAGAGAATAGATAAATGGGATCTAGTAAGAATTAAACACTTTTGCTCATCCAAAGACTTTATTAATAGAATTAAAAGAACACCTACAGAATGGGAAAAAATATTTGGCAACTCTATGTCAGACCGACGCCTGATTTCCATAATCTATAAGATACTATAAAATATCAACAAGAAGAAGATAAATCACCCAATTAAGTGATGGGCAAAGGAGAGGGACAGACATTTCACTAAAGAAGAGATCCAGGCAGCCAAAAAACACATGCGGACATGTTCATGATCTTTAGTCATTAAAGAAATTCAAATCAAAATGAAAATGAGATACCATCTCACCCCAACAAGGTTGGCCATGATCCAGAAAACACAAAACAACAAATGCTGGAGAGGCTGTGGAGAAAGTGGAACCCTCCTACACTGTTGGTGGGGTTGCAAATTGGTCCAGCCTCTTTGGAAAGCAATCTGGCGCTTCCTTAAAAAAATGGATCTTGATACAGCATTTGACCCAGTAATTCCACTACTTGAAATATATCCTCCAGAATCAAGGCCTTACACACCAATGGACACATGCACCAGAATGTTTATCGTAGCACAGTCCACGATAGCAAAAAGATGGAATCAACCCAGATGCCCAACAACAGAAGAATGGATAGGTAAACTATGGTATATATATTCAACGGAGCACTACGCAATGATAAAGAACAACGATGACTTCAGGAAACATCTCATGACCTGGTTTCAACTGGAAGACATTATGTTGAGTGAAAGCAGTCAGCGACAAAAGGACAAATATTGTATGAGACCTCTATGATAAGATCTCAAAAACAGACTTGTGTATAGAAGAAAAGACTCTTTGACAGCTGCAAGGGAGGGAGGAAGGGGGGAGGGTTTAGATTAGATAGTTGCTAGGTATCTGGTTGGGTGAAATCGGTGATAGCACACATTAGAAACAAGAACAATATTAAGTGGACTTAAACATAACATGAGGACTTCTTCCATCTTAACCCAATATTGCAAGGATAGAGTAACTGGGGTACGGGGCGGGGGACCATGCTCTTAGGCGAAAGCGAGGCCAATTGGCACAACTAGCATTTTGCTAAGAGGGCTCTCTGCACCCCACGTTGGTGAGTGGCGTCTAGGGTCTTAAAAGCTGCCAAGCTGCCATCCGAGGGCACAGCAAATGGTCCCAACTCAGCAGGAACAGATGCTCACCGAGGACCAAAATCACATGGGGGAAAGACAACCCAGAAGACAAAGAGACCCACATGAGTGGGTGCCTACATCGACTTGGGACCGGAAGAACCGGATGGTGCCCGGCCACCACCAGTGATAGCCGCGATGGAGCTCACTAAGTTGAGTCTCACTGGCAACACAAGAATAAAAAGGGGTGCACCCTGAGATCCCCACTAAAAGACCTCAATTGATGGTCCAGTGGTTTTGGGGTTCCCCTGGGAGCATGGCCCCTCGCCCTTATGCTGCCCTTGACCATAAATCATAACGAAGGTCCACGCTTCGGACAGGAATGGATTGAACTTGGCGATGCAGTGACCATATATTGGAAGCACTTTATGGTTCTATACATCTATAGGATGTCATCCTGCTGACCTCTGCCTGGAGGAAGGAGAGTGGGTGGAGAGGAGGGAGATAAGAGACTATTGGGAGAATGAGACATGTATGGAGCAGAGAGGAACAGTGTGCTGTCACCAGGCAAGGAGAGCAGTGGAAGCTGCATATAGGTGGGTATGTAAATTTATAAGTGAATGTACATTTTCACTCAGTTATATTAAATAAAATTTTTTTTTAAAAAAAAAACATGTTTTGTTACTGTGCCTCCAATAATAATACTTAAAACAACAAAAGAAAACACTTTCGGTACATCAACTGGTATTAGCTATGTATTATCCATTTTGTATGTTCCACTCAATTCAATACTCCTTTGGGCAGGGCCTGGGTCACATTCATCTTTGAATACTGTTAGTCATCTGGTACTGCTCTGAAGGAAGGTCTTTGTGTTGCATCAGTTTTTGGTCAGGGAGCATACTGGTGCAGGAATCTCAGGTCTGAAGGACACACTCTACTCTTGGAGCTGCTTTCTTGATGGTATGAGGTTCCCAACTCTCTGCTTGCTCCCCTTTCCTTTTATCCCTTGTAGCATAAAAAGTGGTGCAAGCCACACTCCAGGGAAACTCCCTTTACAATGGAGCAGGGAAGTGACCTTAAGACGGGATTTACAGTCCTACCCTAATCCACTTTAACATACAGCGTAGGAAAATCACAAAATGGAGGGCAATCACACAATACTGGCAATCATGACCCAGTCAAGTTCCTATACTTATTTTGGGGGGTGCTTAATTCAATCCATCACAAATACCCAGGGCCTAGTACTTGGTATGGATGGTGTTTGATGTCTGCTTGTTGAAATGAATTCCCAACAAGGCAAGTCTGAGATGAGTTTTGGAGCCAACTAAAAGGCAGCTGTGAGTTACAGGACTACTTCTTTAGCTCCTTCAAAGTCAGCAATGACCTGATCATGCTAACATCCGCAATCTCTTGCTCTAGCATTCCAGTCCCAATGTCACGCAATGAAATCCAAGCCAATTTTTAGAATACCTAAGTTTAATTTTACCAGTTTTCCAAGTTTAATCATCTACTTCTTTGCGATACCCTACTCTTCTGTACTGGGAAAAAGAAAATTTATTTGTCATGTACTCACCTTTAAGCTCAGAAACTAAGAAAGGACTATCAATCCTACTCACTCATTTCCCTTCTGCTCAGACAGGGCATTTATTGAATGTTCTGGCATAGAAAGGAGTGATTTCCAAGGGAGGACAGCCCCCCTGCAGAATTCACACTTCTTTGGTGTTATGGATTGAATTGCATCTCCCAAAACTAGGTGCTGTAAATCCTAATCTCTACACCTGTGATTATAATCCCTTTTGAGAATGGGTTAATGAGACAGGATTAACAGAGAGTATGTCTTACATCAATCTATTATGAGATATAAAAGAGATTAAACAAGCAAGAGAAGCAGAGATGAAGGAAGAGAGATGCCAGGCCACATGGAGACCTCCCAGGAACCAGGAAACAGAAGCTAAAGAGACAAGGACCTTCTTCCAGAGCCACGAGAGAGCCTTCCCCTAGGGCTCATAACCTGAATTCAGATTTGTAAGACCCCTAAACTGTAAGAAAATAAATTTCTATTTGTTAAAGCCATCCACTTGTGGTATTTCTGTTATCAAAGCACTAACTATTAAGACACCTGGTAATTCAGCAGCTCATGACGGTCATTGTCAGCTCAGATGGTCATATGAAGGTTCTGCAGTATTTAGGACATTGCTACCTAAATCCTGTGTTAAAAAATTACACACGCACAAAATTTCAGGTGTGACCAAACACCTAGCAAGAACCTTGGCACTGAGCTGCCACCATTTGAATGAAATGGCTCAAGAACACAGGGAATTTTATAAAGCACCCTCCTTTGTATTCTTTCTCCTGACCCTGCAATATTTCTGCGTACCTCTTCTGAAGGAGATCCTTTAGCTTTTTGCTAAGATACCAATGAATCCTGGAGTTGTTTTGCATGATTTGACTTAATAGAAACAGCAAATGCACTCTAAAACTTTTATATCAAACTTCATCAAGGCAAATTCTCACTTTCATCCCCACTATTTCAACATTTCTCCTTTGGAAATCTGGGGGAGTTCCCTCTTAATTCTAGTGAAAGAAAGAACACGAAGAATCAAAACTTTGGAAAACCAAATCTATATTTTAAGCTGCCACATTTACATAATGAATAGAATGCTCTCTAGACATAAATATCTTTTTTAAACCTAGAATATCATGGCCTGGTCTCTCCTTTGGTGGTACTTAAAAACCACCTTTGGAAGGTCCATGATGAAATGTCACCTCTAATCTTACTATTTTTAGGCCTTGTTGATTTTCCAGGCTACAGACTTCAATTTAGCCTCTAGACTCCTCAGTTTATTTACCGTACTGAGAAATTTGATTTTTCTAACTCACACTGCATGGGTATTAAACTCTTATGCAGTTAGACCTGAGAATCTAAATCAGCTTGCAAAACCCGTTGTTATTCTCATTAAAAAATAAAATTCAAGTTAACTAAGTCATGGTCTGTGGATTCCATAACCCTCATGTTCACACAAATTGGGTGACACTCAGCTTTTCAGTCCCTCGGCCCCACAACCGGTCAAGCATGAGATTAACTGAGTCTGTTTGACATACTGAAAAGACAATAAGAGCTGATATTTCTCATTCTTCTGGAAAACTCCCACCTAAATATAGGGAGAGAAACTGTCAGAATTATTTTCTCTGTTCATTTTTTATGATCATCTTATAAATGATAATTGTTGGTTGGCATCAGCTTAAGAAAAAAGGGGCAGGAGATGATTTTTAGGAGCTGAAAGCCTCTAACTCACCAATATAAATCACGGGTTACCAAATAACACAAAAGTACCCCCTTTTAACACAAAAGACCTCTTTGTCCATAATGAAATCAACTTTATAAAATTGCCAGATACTAAATGAAGTCTAATAGAAGGTAACACTTATTACGCTCACTTATAAGTGGATTTATAAGGATTATATTTATCAGGGTTACACTTCAAAATAATTTCAATTAAATTTTAGCATAACTCTTTGAAAGGATAACATTACAATGAATCCACCAATAGGATACTTTTTTTATTTCATAAAAACAGCTTTCCTATTTAGATTATTTGTATCCTAGCAGATAACGTAAGAACTATACCACATTTAAAGTCACTGAAGTCCATTTTTCAGTTTTTTCCTACAGTAAAAACCCTAACTAGGTATTTTTTCCTACCTCCTGTTTCAGCAATCATAGCATTATTAAGAGAAGACCATATGTGGTTCTATACCTCCTGTGACGGTCCTTTCTTAGTGGTCCTGAGACATCCGAGGTCCCAAGAACAGTAGTAGTCGTGTACCAAGGGCCTGCCCAGTACCAGGTGTGATGTATATGACCTCAATTCATCCTCCCACCAATCCTAAGAGATATGTATCACTAACCCCACTTTACAAGTAAGGAAACTACAAGAACTTCTCTAAGGAGACTCAGCTGGTAAATATTGGAACTTAGATATGAATTCAAGTCTAATTCCTGCTGATTTAACACCAAACACCTGGCAAGTTCCACAAGATGTTTTCCTGGAAGACAATAAGGTCCCCAGTGGCCAGCTTAAAGGCAGCAACACGCTCATGGAATTTCATGACAGGTCTCTCAATCATAATTGAAGAGCCGCCTCCTCTGGTTACAAGAATTGTTTTCACAGTGGTGGAATGACTTTGTGCTAAGTCTCCTTGTCCTGTCACAGTACTTGCAACCAGGAACAAATACTCCTGAGGCCCCTAGCCAAAGGTGGGAGGCTTGACATGGTTAGACCAGAACAAAGTTAGCTAGTCTCCAAGGCTTGACTCCATGCACACTCTCCTCTAGTAATATAACTCAGTGGTTTCCAAATCTGAGTGTGCCTCCGAATCACCTAAAGACCTTGTTGAAACACAGCTTTCTGGAACTTATCCCCCAAGTGTCTGATTCAGCAGATCTGAGGTGGAGTCCCAGAAGTGGCATTTCTGACCCAGATGATGTTGATGCTGCACGTTAGGGGACACATTTTGAGAACTACGACCTTAACCTAACAGTGCTCACCAGTCCTTCTTGATGCCTACGATCCCAGGAAACATCACTAGTCCAGATTCTGTCCTCCCTTCCCCACCCAAAGGCAAAGAAGCCACCTCTGTTCTTTCCTCACTCATTTCCACACTCAGCATCTCCATTTTAGCTCAGTGTCAACATTCTTCAACAATAGTACTAAATCAGATTTCTTTTGTTTTAGAAACACTCATTGTATTGGCCCTTTAGGGTTTAAGTTCCTCAATTCAGCAAACCTTGACTTTAAAAAGTTCTTTTCTTAGAGATGAAATGCAATAGGGGTTTGAGGTGAGGCTTGATTCACACTGTAAGAGAAGAAAACAAAACTCTTCACTATGCCGGGAAGACTTCCAAAGTAGAAAGAAAGAAAGATGAGAGAGAGACAGATAGAAAGAGATAAAGAAAGAAAGAAAACACAAGGCAGCTATTTTCAATTCTAGCTTACACCACACCCTAAGGGGAGGAAGAACAGTATAAACATTTTGTCCCCAAAATCCTAAAAAATCTGAGCTCCAGACTTCATGATGCCTTCTTCATCTAGAAAAGTAGCATCAAAACACTGTAAACACAAGATTAAAAAGCCACTTCCCAACTCAGCCCTGTTTTCACTCCCACCTTCCAGGAGGAGGTGAGAAAAGCAGTGATTCTATTCCTGGATGCTCAAACCACACTACGTGGTTGAGGGAAACAGTTCCTCTAGGACTGGGTTTCTGATGGTGAAATCCAATTTCCTTCCTTCTCTATCCAGAATCTTCTTCTCCAAAAGAAGGGGAACAATAGCACCTTTGGCATGAGCAGTAGGTCCAGGCAAGAATGTAGCAACACAGCCTGGAAGGAGTAAAAGGGTTGGTGGGCCAAGAGCTAACAGCCATGCCCACCAGCTAAGGCCCCAGGGGCTAAGAGTGCTTGGCAAGTACATCTTCTAAGTTCAAAGAAACCAAGAGCAACAAAGCAGAAATAACGCCCTTGCATGCTAACCAAACTGGGAAACAGAGAAAAAGACAGCCAGTAATACTTGGGATTATTCTGTAATAAGGAAGACAAACTCTACCTTCATTTGGATACCAAGAGAGAAAACAAATCAGTGTGGTATGACCTTCTGAATTAGTCTTCATTCATCAACCATCTCCAGCAAGCCCTTGTCTGCCCACAGCCAATGTGCTATAGCAAAATGCATCATTCATTGTGTCCCTCTATGTGACACTTACAACTGGCTCCCCTTTGCCCTAGGACAGAGTAAAACTTTTACGTGGCCTATAAAGTCTGCCCATCCTGGATCCTGCCTTTCTCTCCAGTTTTGTCTTTTCTTCCTCCTCCCCTAATCCTGAGAGCCAATCACATTAGGCTTCTTGGGTTTCCTCAAAGGCACCAGGTGGAGAGAACCTCAGCTCATGCAGCTCTTTCCGCCTGGGTTAAAATTGGAGATATTTGAAATGTTAGACCCGTAATCTGTGGGGGACAAATTATATGCCTGGGTTGGTCTGGGCAAGTCACATAATTTCCTTGACCTTCGGTTCCTCGGATGTAGGGAAAAGATAGAAATAAACACTGATGGTCGACATCACAGAGTGAGGAAGGATAGAGAAAAGAAATGATTTTCTAAAGGAATAAAATTAGTCTCAAGACATGCTTGGGCCTTGAAGAAGTAAATACGGAACTCATGTGGCATAGTGATTAAGTGTTGTGGCTACTAACCAAAAAGTCAGCAATTCAAATCTGCCAGGCACTGCTTGGAAACTCTGTGGAGCAGTTCCACTGTCTTATAGGGTCGCTGTGAGTCAGAATCGACATGAAGGTAACAGGTTATTTTGGTTTGAGGGAAAGTGAAGACTGAATTCCGACTAGATCAGCAAGTAGCAGCAATTGCTCACTTTGGAACTTAATCAAACGGTCATTGTAAGAGTCTCTCTGGTTAGTGATATAGGCAAACTTGTGAGTGTACCAGCACATATTTGTGTGTGTGTGTGTGTGTGTGTGTGTTTCTCCTCATAAACATCAGTTCCTGAGCTTACCTTAACTGTTCATGAAAATCAAATTCCTTTCTCACTTTATAAATTTAATTTCTCACTTTCATAAATTTAAAGGTGCATGAATGTTTTAAAGAGTTCTTCACTGCGCAAATATCAACACCAATGAGGCTTTCTAAACAAACAGATCTTGTTTGTGACAAGCTATTACCCAGCCAACATATAATTAATATTCCTCTTAAGGGTAGTGCCTTTATACATGGAATGTTCTTTTGACACTTTAAAGCAAATAGTCCATCATTACTAATTCATTAAGCATTCACATAGATGCCATTAATCATGATGAACAAATGTGATATTAATGGGCAAGTTATTAATCTGCAATTACATGCAGATTTCCTAATAAATTCAAGTCTCCCAAGTTTTTGGAGGAAGAAGGCAAAGGAAGATGAAATGAACACATCTTTCAGAATACAAATTAAGGAGACAAAATAGCTCTCCCTGTACCACAGGACCACACATATAAAATTCTTATTATCCTTCCTCAGCCTAAGAAATCTTTGTATTTACCCAATATGATGACATTTTCAAAATATGAGTTTTCATCAAAATGATAATGTGAATGGAGTGCAACCTAACACATCCACGCACCACAGAGAGGTGCAGAATTTCAGTGACATGTGCTGTGTCTTTATGACAGCCTGTTTGCTCCACATGTAGTACACACATCAGCAAGGTGGGCATTACCTGAGACCTTGCCAGAAGGGCAGACTCTCAGGTCCCTTCTCAGACTTACTGAGTCAGTCTGCATTTTAGTAAGATTCCAGAGTGGAATCTGGGAAGAAGAACTGTGCTCAAGGACAGCTTTGTCACTACCACATGGAGCGAATTGAAAAAGGAAGTGGAGAAGTGTTATTTCTATACCTTTGTAGGTTTAATGCCTGGAGATGCTGAGGCTGGGACATAGAGCGAGCCTCACTGAAACTGTTGAAAGCACATAAATACGATAAATGTGACAAGCAGTTGGGGAGCCCTGGATTACTTGAAAAATAATTCACATACTATATTTCACCAATTCTAAGATGCACATTTTTTCACATCTTAACAGTTCTGAAATTGGTATCCATCTTAAAACTGTCAGCCTAGCACAGTCACAACGGCACAGCCTCCCTATACGGGAATTTGATCAAAGCCACTTTTACAGTAGGCACCTCAAATGAGCTGGGTGTCTGGTTGGTAAATTGCTATTTAAAATGTCTGGGGAAAAACTTCACTACAACTTGACAATGAACTTAAAACTTACCACATATCCAAAAACGGCTGTCTTGGAGGAAAATCTCTTAGACAATCAGGGAACACTGTCAAGAAATGCTAGCTCACTACTGTTCTTAAGAAGAAAGAGGACAATACTGTTTGGGAAAACATAGACATTGATGATTCAAAATAAGACAACTGTGAGGAAATTTTAAGGATGACTTAATCGATCTATTCTGCCTGAGTTTTCCTTTTTAATGATTGCCAAGGATAGTAGTGATACAAAATGAATGTCTCAGTGGAGAGGAACACTTTTCAGCAAATGCAAAATAAAAATTCTAAGTGGTAAGAAAGTATTGTGTCATCGTTTACTCTTTCTCTGCCTACATGAAATAATGGTGCATCAATGAAATATGGTATCAATTTTGTTAAGGCTACAGAAGACTCTGCAGTCACTGTGTGTGCTTTGGCTTAATTTTCAGTCAAATAAATATGTCCAATAAAATTGCATATAACTAAACAGTTACCACTTCAGAAGACCCTGTATTTTTCATGCTGAAAATAATAAATATGTCAGGAATATTGAAGCTGTGTTTGGATTTAAATAAAAGAGGCCAATATAAAAATTATTCCAAATTATTCCAAAAGTGTTTCAAGGGTAACTGAACCTCTGGGTAAGATGAAACATTTTCCTTCCTGAAGATTGGGATTCACGTCCAGGTCTCAAGGGCAGAAGTGCAAGTTTGGCCTCGTGGAAAGGCGGGCATGAAGCCTCTGGTGAGAGCAGCTTCGTGGGCGTCCCAAGACGCAGAGGACTGTGTAGCCTTCAGACCTCAGCTGCAACCACAATTGCCTCTTTTTTTCACCCAACACTTCCCACGTATCCCCACTAGGCACTGTTTCATTCTGGCAACAACCTGCAGCTTTTCAACCCCAACTTCCTCTTCGTCACAGCCCAGAGGTTCCAGACTAACACCAACACTTCTGCCCTCAATTAAAATAAAATAGAATTATATGTCTTATTTTACTTTCAGTGATGTGTATCCAGACCAGTATATACATCAAGGGGAAAAAAAATCTCTTTCTTATTTTACATTATTCCTGGGATGTAGCCAAACACTGGGGAATGTAAATTGAGAGAATCATAAGTTAGCTCGGGCATTGCTTGACATTCCTTTGTGTCAGCTAGCAAAGCCTATTGTCAGCACAGTGATTTTAAATAGATCTCACTTCAGAAAACTCAGAACATTTTCCAACGGACAGTGGCTACAGTTCTCTACTCAGTTAGTTTGGGCATCACCCTTGAATGTTGTTGTTAGGTGTCGTCGAGTCAATTTTCAACTTACAGCAACCCCATGCAACAGAGTAGGACTCCGCTGTAGGGTCTCGTACCTATAATCCTTACTAACAGCGATCACCAGGTCTTTCTCCCATGGGGCAGGTGGGTGAGTCTGAACCTCCTTTGCCTTCTTCCTCCAAAAACTTGGGAGACTGTCAGTAGTAGCCAAGGGCCTAAAATCATGCCACTAGGGTTCCTTGCACCCTTGAATAGGGTCTCACATTAGAATCATCTCAAAGGGGGTTTTAAAAATCCTGAAGTGATTGTACACCTTCACTCAATCACAGTAAATAAATGTTTTTTAAAAAATCATAAAGCCCGAGTCACATTCCAGACCAATTAAATGAAAATCTCTAAGGGAGGATCCAGGCATCAGTTTTATAAGCTCCCTAATGATTACATGTGCAGCTAGGGCTGAGAACCACTGCTCTATAACTTTCTTGTCCAATACAGGTAGTCCTCAACTTATGATGTATTCGAGTTACGACAAACAGCACTTACAACCATCCAATCTTTTTTTTTTTTACATCTTTAATAACATGCATAATGTTGTAGTGCATAATTTGCTGATGTTATTCTCAGGTGTTCACTCACAGATGTTCAATTTTTATGATTTAATGTTCAAAACACTGCCATACAGCAGGCTATGCACTAGTCTACTACGAAGGTGGTGTTGGTATCAGCAGTTGAAACAGATAGGAAGCTGGGTACTGTTCAACTCTAACGCCATACAGCAAGTAAGCTGTGCACACAGTTACCTGGAAACACAGACCCAAACACTGCTCACTTTGCAGAAGTCAACTGCAGATTCAGAAAGCAGTAAGATGGATCATTCAGATGGTTCAGAGCCTTCCATACTTGGGAGTTATTAACAAAACTGTCAATATGCCAGTATCATCCAATTCTTCTTCATCAAAGTAAATTTCAGTGAGTTGTGTATTTTTTATATATCTATGTGTATGAACTGAGATCCAACTCGACAGCACTTGGCATGTGTATGAAAATGGATCTGTAAGTTTATATGTAATGTTTCCAACCTCCAAAGACAAGTAAAGATCAGATTTATAAAAACACTGATAACAAAAGGCAGTGATAATGAAAACTAAAAAAAAAAATAGTTACTTGACTTAAAACAAAGTGATTGGAACAGAACTCTGTCATCAATTGAGAACAACCTGTACAAAACTAGTAGTCACATGGGACTCTTGAGTCCTTGAAATGGGACTAGTCCTAACAGAGATGTATTGCAAGTGCAAAATACACAGCAGAGCTCAAAGATTTAGTAGGAAAAAAAGAATGTAAACTGCCTCATGAGTTAGTTTTTCATATTGATTACATGCTGAAATGATATTTTACTTAGATACACTGGGTTGGGTAAAATATATAACTTTATAAAACTGAACAATACTTCAGCTTAACTAGTAAAAAAGCACCCACCTTGAGCATTGTGCTCTTTTAAGATCTATATGGGATCAATCTGGCTGTCAGTTTGTTGTACTGTGCAGCTTACTTGTTGCTGTGATACCGGAAGCTTCGACACTGATAATTTCAAATACCAGCAGGGTCACCCTTAGTGGACAGGTTTTAGTGGAACTTCCAGACTAGACAGACAAGAAAAAATGACCTAGCACTCTACTTCGGAAAATATTGTTCACTGAAATCCTTATGGATGGCAGCAAAACACTGTCTGAGATACTGCTGGAAGATGAGTCCCCTGAGGTTAGAAGGCACTCAAAATACAACCTTAATGACATGGACTGAGTCAAGTTTGGGGGATCTTTATTTGCTGATGTGACACAAATAACTCCCAAGGAGAAAAAACATCTGCAAAGATCCATTAATAACCAGAATGTGGAATGTACAAACTATGAATCAGGAAAATCTGAAATTGTCAAAAATGAAATGGAACGCTAGAAGTCCTAGAATTAGTGACCTAAAATGAACTGACAGTGGCCATTTGAATTGGACAGTTGCACGTCTGCTATGCCAGGAATAACAAATTGAAGGGGAATGACATCACATTCAACATCAAAAAGAACATTTCAAGATCTATCCTAAAAGTACAACACTGTCAGTGATTGGATAGTATCCATACACCTACAAGGAAGATCAGTAAGTACAACTATTATGCAAATTTATGCACAACTACTAAGGCCAAAGATGAAGAAATTGAAGGTTTTTACCAAACATGCAATCAAGATGCATTGATAGTTACCAGGGCCTAGAATGGGAAAGTTGGACACAAACGAGGATAGGTAGTTGAAAAATACGGCTTTGGTGATCACATAATAGAATTTTGCAAGACCAGCTACTTCACTGCAGATATCTTTTTTCAACAACATAAATGGCAGCTATATACAGGAATCAAACTGACTACATCGGTGGAAAGACAGAATGGAAAAGCTCAGTGTCCTCAGTCAGAATAACACTAGGGGCCAACTGTGGAACAGACTATCAGTTGTTTATATGCAAGTTCAAGTTGAAGTTTAAAAGAATTAGAACAAGTCCTTTAGAGCCACTTAGAATTTTATATATATATATGTATATATACATATATAGACAGTATATATATATATCATATAGACCCTCTACGGTGAGTCTGAACCTCCAACTTTTTGGTTAGCAGCCAAGGGCCTACAATCATGCCACTCAGGCTCCTTTCACCCTTGAATAGGGTGTCATATTAGAATCATCTCAAAGAGGCTTTTAGAACTCCTGAAGCCCCAGCCACATTCCAGACCAATTAAATGATAATTTAATCACCTGTAGAATCCATGGCTTTTGCAACTTGAGGTTTGAATTTTTCTTCAGTTCTTTCAGTGAAGGATTCCACAAGCAAAATATTAAAAATGCAAGTAGCATCAAAAGAAGATGGAGGGAATACATAGAGTCACTGCACCAAAAAGAACTGCTTGACATGGAACCGTCTCAGGAGGTAGCATACACTCAGGAATCCACTGTACCAAAGGAAGAGGTCTAGGTTTCACTGAAGGCAATGGGAAAAACCAAGCCTCCAGGAATTCACAGAAAACCAATTGAGATGTTTCCACAAATGGATGCAGCGTTGGAGATGCTTACTCATCTATGCCAAGAAATTTGGAAGACAGCTATATATGACCAACTGAGAAGATGGAAAAGGTAAGCAACTGACTCATTTCTCTGAGGCACGGGTTTCAAGGCCTGGGAAATATGAGCCACTGGCTTCTGTTGTTAAATTCAGATGACCCTCGAAGTTCTGAAAACATCCCATAGTCCCAGCTCTATTACTCTTCCAGCTTCTGCCACCCAAGAACAGGAACAGGTGGGCACTTGGAGAAGCTTCAGGTACCACCACCACCAAGCTCACGTGGCTATGTCTCCAAACTGCTACCATTCAAGCCAGCTAGGAGTTTTCGTCCGTTTTCCAACAGTCAGTCTGTGTCAGGAAGTGGTTTCTAAAAAATCTGGGCCCCTCCTCAGCAACTACAGAGTAAAATATATACAGGAGCCATTGAAAATGGACCCTGAGTGTGGGCAAGTTCAGCAGTGTCATTGTGGGTGCGTGTGTGTGTGTGTCTTTCTCAGGATGCGCATATCCTGTGTCATTAGCTGTGCCAAAGACCTTATATTTAGTCCAAATGACTATATTTATTTGAGTCGTCTAAAGTAAAACACTTCATTCCTCCCACAGCACTCAAGCTAATTCACGGGAAACTTTTCATAATGTGTTGCAATATTTACACTACAGAAATGTCTCTTTATCTGCCTGTCCACTCTATTTTTCACTCAACATTTCCGTGCCTAGCATTTTCAGGCTGTTGCTCCACGTCTTAGAAATCTCAGCACTCCCTGCTTCAAGTCCAAGTTCTCACAAAGGGGTTTCGACACCCTTCATCCACCCATCTTACTCCTGTCATCTCTCACCAACAGCCCTGTTCATTCCTTCCTTCCAACAAAGCCAAATTATGTTTATTCAGTCTTCCCCTTGCAACTGCATTCACAGCACCTCCAAATTTACCCTCTCCCTCTGTCCTCCACCCCTCCAAGTTCAACCAAGAGTCCATGTCTTCAAGCTTAGACATCAAGGGAGCTCTTTCATACACCACTTAGTAAATACTGATGATTAAAGATTACATTTGTATGTTACTATTTTCAGTCACTTCCACTGTTGATGAATATTTTGGACTTCATTACAGCAAAAGCTGTATCATCTCTAATTGGGTACTGACCTTTAACTCCCTGCTTTCATAACAGGCATGTGGGCAAAAGTTAGCAATTTCATCTATCAAGATGTTTATTCTGTGGCATAGGAGATCTCATAAAGCCCATACCTCAAGGGTTGGTGCCAGTACAACTCTATGAACACAAATCTCTGATTTCATCAAATATCCTTATAAACACATGTTAACTGCTAGGAATGTGCTCATTACCCAGGTATTCTTAACAGACGCTTATCCAAAGACTTGGGTAATCTTTAGACCCATGAACACATGAGGCCTGTGTAATAGCCACCTCCACTCAAAACAGCTGAGTTAGGATGTATCAAAAGGCTGGAGTTAGATAAAACTATATATTTTGAGGCCTGTCTCAACACTTCTTACATACACAGGGGTTCTTAAACTTTTGTGTGCTCACTGAAACCTATGCACCATTTTCCTACGCAGCTAATGGACAACTTCTTTCCCCTCCCTCATACTCCATCATTCCCACCCATGCTCCAATGGTATATGGGGTGAAACACCACCAACAACAACAAACTTTCAAATAAAACCATTTCACTTCATATTCTAACAGTCTTCAATGCCAGCCAAGCCAAGTGCCGTCGAGTTGGATCCGACTCCTAGCAACCCTAGGGGCCAGGGTAGAACTGACTCCCAGAGAATTTAAGGGGCACCTGGTGGATTTGAACTGCCAACATTGTGGTTAGCAGTGGTAGAATTTAACCCACTATACCACCAGTACAGACCCAAATATTCATATAGGGCTGATGGTGATATTTGTAGAAATTAGCAACACATTGCTTCCTATGTTGTCACATAAAAAAGAGCTGACATGGTCTAAGAAAAACAGGAATCTGCTCTGCGTGAGTGCACCCAGTTTATATAGCAGAAAATCAAAATCAAACCTATTTCCATCAAGTTGACTCAAATTCATAGGAATGTACAGGGCTGGGAAGAACTGCCCCCACAGAGTTTCTGAGGAATGACTGATAGATTAGAACTGCCAACCTTTTGGTGAGCAGCTGAGTTTTCCAGGACACTGAGTTTTCACTAGAATAGTAAGTCCACCACAGTGAATGGTTGGTCCTTAGCACTGCCCCACTGCATCCCCATTTTTACCAGTCTGATATCATTTATGCCAAAGAACTTAATGGAGTCGAGGCTCAACCTATACATCACTGGACCATGTACATGCTATGAGAAAATAATACAATTCACTATTTCTTGAATAACTGAACTTCCTAAGCATCAAACAACTTGACAGGAACTGAACCAAAGATTTCAGCTTTCTATTATCTGTGAAAGACAGTCTGCCTAGGAACACTTATATGAAAAACAAGATTATAGGGGGAGTTATTTAATTATGGAAACCATTTGAATCTCAGCCAGCAGGTATTTACAAATAAGTAACCCATCTATGAGTCATAATCATCATTTGTCTGCTCACTAACGCACAGTCCCTACTTTATCTTATTGTTCTGCTGGTGCTGTTTGTGCTGGAAAATAATAAAACACTGCATTTCTTTGCAAAATATTGGCAGAGAGTGCTATTCCATAATAGAGATGATCTGGTCCTACATTGAGTCATCTGTCTTCTGTTTGACACAGGCATTCTATCTCACTCATTACCTCATGTTTCATAAGGGTTAATATTACTAAAATTTCATGTGCTTGTTCATAACTAATAAATGCAGGTTGTGTCATCTTCATGATCCCGTGAAGATAAATTGGGGGGTGGGGTTGTAGGATGGAAATTTTAAGACATTCAAACACATGACTGTATTTAGCCTCTGAAAAAAGAAAGAAAGAAATCCTGCTTCTTGGAGAGAACAAGAAATAATTTTATTTTCCCAGTAGAAATATAAGTCTTATATGCCACTTAAAGAAAAAATTCGCAAAGCCAGGCTGCTGACTTCAATAGAGAGCAATTTTTCATCAGCCAGCTCTGTCAAATCCATTTTATATCACAAATTGGACAGCCGTATCTGTGTGTTCTCTATCAGCTATAAGAAAATGTTTTTCATTCTTGTGTTGCCAGTGAGACTCAACTTAGTGAGCTCCAAAAAAAAAGATAATGTTTTTCTTTTGATTGGTAGTATTGGGTTTATTTTTGGATGTTCTCTCTTTCTATCAAGGGCAGGGAAAAGTATCTATACAGTATTCAATATTTTTGAAAGCATATGATATTTACAGAGGATAAAGCCAAAATGAAACTTAACCCATTTGGTAGACATTCATTCAGAAATCTTAGACCTGTCTTTAAGACAAAATGGAGGCATGAAGGGCAAACATTGATTGAAGGCCTATTATGCGCCAGGAACTGTACTGGGAAATTTATACAGGTCATCTCCTTTACTCATCATAAAAACACTATGAGATGGGTATTCTTATCTCCACTGTCAAGATAAGAAAATTGACTTAAGTGAGATCATTAAATGGCCCAAGATGACAGAGAGGGTAAAAGAAAAGGAGCTGAGATTCAAATCCAGCCCTTGTGGCTTGAAAATTTATGTTCTGAGTGGCTTATAATAGGAAAACTGTAATAATCTAAATGGTAACATAGGAATTGCTTGAAGACCAGTTACTATGACTATTACTCAAATTTACACACCAACCACTAATGCCAAAGATGAAGCAATTGAAGATTTTTACCAACTTCTGCAGTCTGAAATTGACCAAACATGCAATCAAGATGCACTGATAATTACTAGTGATTGGAATGTGAAAGTTGGAAACAAAGAAGAAGGATTGGTAGTTGGAAAATATGGCCTTGGTGATAGAAACAATGCTAAAGATCAGACGACAGAATTCTGCAAGACCAATGACTTATTCATTGCAAATACCTTTTTTCAACAACACAGACAGTGACTGTAGTTATGGACCTCACTGGATGGAATACACAGGAATCAAACTGACTTCATCTGCACAAAGGGACAATGGAAAACTCAGTATCATCAGTCAGAACAAGACCAAGGGCCTACTATGGAACAGAGCATCAATTGCTCACATGCAAATTTATGTTGAAGTTCAAGAAAATTAGAACAAGTCCACAAGAGCCCAAGTATGACTTATACTATGTCTCAACTGAATTTAGAGACCATCTTAAGAACAGATTTCACGCATTGAACAGTGATGACTGAAGACCATACAAGTTGTAGAATGCATCAAGAACATCATACAAAAGAAAGCAAGAGGTCATTAAAAAGACAGGAAAGAAAGAAAAGACCAAAATGAATGTTAGAAGAGATTCTGAAAGTTGTTCCTGAATGCAGAGCAGCTAAAGTGAACTGAAGAAACGATGAGGTAAAAAGAGCTGATCGGAAGGTTTCAAAGGGCAGCTTGAGACAAAGTAAAGTGTTATAATGAAATGTCCTGAAGGTAGAAAACCAAAATGGAAGAAAACAATTAGCATTTCTCAAGCTGAAAGAACTCAAGAAAAAAATTCAAGCCTCAAGGTGCAATACTGAAGGATTCTACAGGCAAAATACAGAACGCAGGAAGCATTAAAAGAAGATGGAAGGAATATGCAGAGTCACTGTACCAAAAAGAACTGGTTGACATTTAACCATTTCAGGAGGTAGAATATGATCATGAGTGGATGGTACTGAAGGAAGAGGTCCAATCTGTACTGAAGACATTGGCAAAAATCAGTGCTCTGGGAATTGATGGAACACCAATTGAGATGTATTTTAAAATGGATGCAGATCTGATAGTGCTCACTCCTCTATGCCAAAAAGTTTGGAAAGCAGCTACCTGGCCAGCTGACTAAATGAGATCCATATTTATTATGCCTATTGCAAAGAAAGGTAATCTAAATGAATGTAAAAATTATCAGGCAATACTATCACATGCCAGGAAAGTTTTGCTGAATAAGATTAAAAAACATTTGTGGCACGGCATCAACAGAGAACGGGCAGAAATTCAAGCTAGATTCAGAAAAGGACATGGAATCAAGGATATCATTGCTGATGTCAGATGGACTCTGGCTGAAAGCAGAGAATACCAGAAAGATGATTACCTGTGTTTTGATGACTATGCGAAGGCATCCAACTGTGTGGATCATAACATATTATGGATCACATTGCAAAGAATGGAAATTCCACAACATTCCATTGTGTTCATGAACCTGTACATAGATCAAGAGGCATCTGTTTGAACAGAACAATGTAATACTGTTTGGTTTAAAGTCAGGAAAGGTGTTCATCAGGGTTGTATCCTTTTATCATACTTACTCAATCTGTATGCTGGGCAAATAATCTGAGAACCTGACTGTATGAAAAAGAATGAGGCACCTGCATAAAAGAAAGCCTCATTAACTGCCTGTGATATACAGATGACACAACTGTGCTCGCTGAAAGTGAAAAGAACTTGCAGCACTCACTGATGAAGATCAAAGACCACAACTTTCAGTATGGATTATACCTCAACATAAACAAAAATTCTCGTAACTGGACCAATAAAGAACTTTATGATAAATGGAGAAAAGATTGACGTTATCAAGGACTGAATTTTACTTGGATCCACAATCAACATCCATGGAAGCAAAAGTCAACAAATAAACAGACACATTGCATGCTCATTTCAGCAGCATATATATTAAAACTGGAA